>CM059877.1:3495000-4875984 GCA_030490815.1 Acer saccharum | reverse complement strand
TTTTTGGTGGATCAGAGTTGGTTCACCCTTATCTCTACTCACAACACCTCATGTGTGCGTGTTATAAATCGGGACAGGCTCATTTATTCTCAAACCAAGCTTGTTTAATAGCCAACTGCCACCCTATCTTCAGCATTTAATTGAGTTTGATTCAATAAATGCTGGTTTGTTAGGTGAAGTAAGAGCCACTCTTTGTGGTGCAATAACCACCACATATAATTAGTGTACATTTGTGCAATCCAGTAGTACCTTACTATATATAAACTTTTACCTTGTCACAGAAGGATTTATATATCTGATGTACCCTGCATCATGAAGCTTCAAAGATCTTGTAAATCTTCACCTGTGAGAAAAAGAACAGCCTACAGACAGAGAATTCATGATCTAAATTACGATAAAGTAGACGGAACAGCCTTACAGAGGTAATTGCACATACATCATCAGCATAAAAATGAATAGTACTACAGCACTAAAAAGTTTACATATAGAAAAATTGTAACTAATTCATATAAACACGTCCGGAAAAACCTAGCAAATTCATCGGGAATGTAACGTTGTCATTGTTACCTCATTAGTGGAACACTTATTAGTTTCACTACTAGATGAATCTGGCTCATTCTTCTTGATAACAAATGTAGATTTCTTTGGAGAGGGAAGTTTTGTTTCATTGATCAACATAGAAACTATAGTCAACATGCTTGGCCTGTCTTTCGCGTTATCTTGCACACATAACAGCCCAACCTGCATGCATCTCAGAACTTCATTTGTAGGAAATGAATCAGCTATGCATGAGTCAACTATCTCCATGGCCTCACCATCTCTCCAGAGCTCCCACGTCTAATTTCCAGCATTACATGAAAATACAATAAGTAAAAATAAAAATGTCATTTTCAAGCCATTGTTGATGAGTGAAAAACAAAGAAAAAAGATAGGCAACAACTTACATATCGAATCAAATATGAAGATGGATCATCAAGGAAAAGTCCCCTGTTTTTCATGCCACTTATGATCTCTAATACTAATACTATTACTCCAAAACTGAAAATATCTGATTTCGTTGAGAAGAGACCGTCTAATGCATACTCTGGTGACATATAACCACTGCAAGCCATTAATTGGTACATATTAATTAACCTTAATTACAACGTAATCCTATAGTATTTCTTAGTATCAAGCATGTTTTAATTGTTTCGACTTACTAAGTTCCCACGACTCTTTGTATTCGCTTGGGTTTCATCCCCTCCAAATATTCTTGCAGTAAAATCTGATATTTTCGGTTTCATCTCTCTATCTAGAAGAATATTGCTAGTTTTTAAGTCTCGATGAATAATTCTTAACCTGGAATCCTGATGAAGATAAAGGATCCCTCGAGCAATTCCTAAAATTATGTCGAAGCGCATTTTCCAATCTAACAATTGCTTTTTGATTGGTCTGCTTCAAATTACATTGTACCACATATATTAGAAAGAATAGATATCTATACAGAAACTAAGTGCATAACTAATTAAGTAATAGTAGCCATACCGAAAATGAAGTAGTCCAAGCTTTGTTAGGCATGAATTCATAGATTAACATCTTTTCGCCTTTCTCTATGCAATAACCCAAGAGCCTTACAAGATTTCTGTGTTGAAGTTTTGCAATCAATAGGTCCTCATTTTTGAATTCCGAGATTCCTTGTCCAGAAGTTTTCGATAATCTTTTGACAGCTATCTCTAGTCCATCGGGTAATTGACCCTGAAAAATCAATTGGGATTCTAGTCATATTTATTTTTCAGAAGTTTTTAAACCCAAATGGCATGCAGTTGAGACAGGTTATTAAAGAAGACAACCTTATAAACAGGACCAAAACCACCTTCACCAAGTTTATTCTCAGAAGAGAAGTTATTTGTTGCCGAGGCAATGGTCCTCAGGTCAAGTAATGGCAGATCTTGTTGCTTTGTACTGAAGGAGTACGAACTTTCTGTGGAACTCAATGAAATTTGGTTTTTCATTGCTTTCTCTGGAAGCAAGCACATGAACAAATACTTCCTGCTCAACTCATTAAACAATATGAATGGACGAAAAAGGCAATAAAGTGAAAAGAAATTAGATTACCCCTTCTTCTCCTTCTGAATAACAAAGTCGTAGCAGCTATCATAAGAAGCATTGCAATGAAAGAAGCTATTACAATCGCCACGATTGCTTTCTTGCCAAGTAAACCATCTTGATAATTACGACAAATTTGATATCAATTGGTGCATTAAGCACACTTTTTAACATGTGGTCTCTTGTTAGGTCCGGTCCTGAAGTTTTTTAAGGATTAATCCTAGGTCTTAACGAAAAATTTTAAGACCAAACTTGACTAGAGAATATTCTTTAACATGATATTATGTGCATATTCACCCACCAGTAGAGTTATGTCCAAACTGTGATGCATGATCACATAAAAATTTTGATCAAGATATTGCAAGCTGCTTTGCTCACTAATATATTAGACATTTATATAATTATATATATATATATATATATATATATATTTGTGATGCTTTTTCCCTTTAGATCAGTCCAATTTTAATAAATATATATCGGTCCCGTTCCTATCAGTGCATCCTGATATAACTTTATCAGGATATTGAATGTGAGCCACTCATTTATAACAGTGATTTGACAAGTGCATACATACCAAGTCAATGTATGTAAAACGAGTGGCTTACATTCAATATCCTTATATAATTCTATCAGTGCGCACTGATAGGATAATTTTCGTATATTATATATATTTATTTATTTATTTATCCGGGGACTAGTTAATCTGCATGTTTGTACTAATTAACTTACAAGCTTGTAGACTAACTGCAAAAATTTTAATGGTTTGCACTTGATAATTACTCGGTGGACATATTACGGTATGTCAAGCACCCAATCCCTCCATTAGTCTCAGAATATGCACTTGTGTAAGCTATACAAGTACAGTCAATCAAACATTTATTCTCACACTCTTTCAAGCCCAAACTCATGTTCACACGTGTGACTGATGTGTCGGGCACCTTCACGCGTGCCATCTTTTCGAACCTTTCTCCTCTTTGGCATGTGGACATCCGCGTTTCCTCGTGCACCCACCTGACCGATTTCTCAAATTCCATTCTCGCAGATACTTGGGTTCAAATCCTGTAGGCATGTACACTCAAACCCATCCGATTGATTCGGGTCACAATTGCTATTAGGCCCACAGTGACCATAATAGTCGCACGGCAGGCTATTTGGGCCGGTCCAGGTCCAATTTTTTTTTGATTTATCCAGGTGAACCGTTCCATATGTCCGGAACCATTCACTATCATTGTTATGACAGAACTATCATTTACACTGAACACTAAGGAAACTTCATCTTGATTGTTGACAAAATATAATTAGAGACAGGATCAACGGTCATTTCCAGTACACCGCTCCATCTTTTCCCGGTCCATGACCCGAGTCTCCACCACTTCTCCGAATCCTTGTATAGTAAAAACTGAGGAAATCCTGTAGGGTCAATCCTATGCGAGTAGTCTCCAGATCCTGGATCGTCCGAAGATTTCCAGGATGTTATGAACCGATCCACACCTGTTCTTCGATCCAATAACCCGTATTCATAAGTGGAAGGATAGTATCTGTAGGAT
Organism: Acer saccharum; assembly: GCA_030490815.1. NCBI lineage: Eukaryota > Viridiplantae > Streptophyta > Magnoliopsida > Sapindales > Sapindaceae > Acer > Acer saccharum. The sequence continues at coordinate 4,872,349 of CM059877.1, read as the reverse complement.
GATCAAAACTTTGCCACAATATATTTTTTGTACCATTTTCAACCAAAACAAGATTTCCTGAATCTAAAAGCTCAGCTATAGTGCCATTCAGGGAAGTGACTGAGACATTTGTAGACCAGACAGGAACAGTACTAGTAGTTCGGTTTGTTTCGTATAGTATGAGGTTTCCATTACCGTTGATTGAGAGTATACGGATGTACCGTTGATGGGATCATCTCTGTTTGCCACCCAAACAATGGTTTGCTCCTGAATTTGGTGAAACTAATTCCAACGTAACGTTTTAGAGACTTTCCAGGACTGAAGAATCCAAGCGCGAAAACTTTTCCACTGGAAACTATAAGCTCACCGTCTTTGATGGAATGGTTTTCTGTGATGGTGGTGTCTGTGGAAGTGGAGAATTGAACAAGAAGGAAGACAAGCAGTACCACAGTACCACTGTGTAGAGTAACCATTTTACAGGATTCATGATTTGTGATATTCATTGATTGTATCTATGGATGGATGGAGTGGTGTTTAATTTGTTTGTTGATGAGTGTAGTGTATTGACAAACTTAATGAGACAGTTAGACAAACGTGGAAATTACTCAAAATAACCATATATAACATACAAATTTTGTTTGTAACCACAAACGAAATTTTAATTGTTAATAACTGTATTTTTGAGAAATTACTGGAAAACCCTCATATAAAAACCATCTCCAAAACGCTCTCTCTTTCTCTCTCTCTCTCTCCTCGATCCTCTGTGTCTTTTCTTCCTCCATCCCGCCAATCATCGTCGGCTTGCGTCAATCATTGCTGGACGTCGTCGGCGAGTTGCTTGGGCTCCGTGCAAACCAGCGGAGCCGTGCTTCACGAAGCACAGTGCCGTTGGTTCGCACGGAGCCCAAGCAGTTCGCCGACGATGTCCGGCGATGACTGACGCCCAACCGACGTTATTGCTGTGCTCCGGCGATGATTGGCGCCCACCTTGACGACGCCTGTCGATGATTGACAGCATGGAGAGGAGAAAACCTAAAAAAAAAAAAAAAAAAAAAAAACCCTAATTTGGGAATTTGGGGAAGAAGGGAAATAGGTCATGATTTCAAGTTTCACATTTAGGATTTCAAGTTTTTATTCAAGATTTCAAGTTTCGAAAAATCAGTTTTTCTACAAGATTTCAAGTTTCAAAAATTCAAGTTTTTAGTCATGATTTCAAGTTTGGTTCCAGATTTTAGTTATGATTTCAAGTTTGCTTCCAGGTTTTTAAAAAATAAATCAAGTTTCAACATTCAAGTTTTTAGTCATGATTTCAAGTTTAGTTCCAGATTTTAGTCATGATTTCAAGTTTGCTTGCAGGTTTTTAAAAAATAAATTAAGTTTAGGGGTACTTTTGTAATTTATGGACATACATTGAATTTAAAAAAAAAAAAAAGTTATTAACAATTAAAGTGTCAAAAGTGGTTACTAATGAAAGTTTTATGTTTCCAATGGCCACTTTTGGTTTCCTCTCTAAAGAAACTATGAAAAAGACTTACTAAAGAAAAGTTGGCTTCCATCACAGATTATCTAACACCGGCTTGAGAGGCTTGTGATAAAAAGCAATATTTACCGTGGGCTTTTAAAAGCCCGTGGTTGATGTACATTTTAACACAGGCTTTTATATGCCTGTTGTAGATAATTTATTATTTATCACGGGCAACAAAGGACTTGTGTAGTTGTGTTAGAAGTGGTTAATTAACATGGGCAAAAACACTGTCATATGTCAATATATAAAAAAAAAAAAAAAAATCCCCAAAATCTCATAACCCTAAATTCAGAAATCACACTCATAAAATTAGAAACGACTCTACAGGGATGGGCACGAACGACGGCAGCGGTGAAGGTAATGGATGTTATCCGGTAGATTTTTTCGATTTTGAAATGGATCAACTACTCTGGTTACAAGAAGAAGTGATAAGGCTTCGAATCCAGAAGAATTTACAAAACTCTTTGTTGGGATTCTTTGCTGTAAATTAGGTGTAATTAGCTGTATAATTTCCTTATTTAGAACAGATTAGGAAATATTTTCCCCTTTAAAATAGGAAACAAGTCCTAATGTTTAGCTCTCTAATTGTACATAAATATGTTCTGATGGAATAAAAAATCAGGTCATTCAAACCTAATATTTCACATGGTATCAGAGCAACCTAGACACCTCCTGTCAATCCACACAGCCGTCCTAGGTCAACTCTCCATCTACTGCTTATTCCGGCAGCATTCTACACTGCTTATTCCGGCAGTATTCATCGGCCGTCCTAGCCTTTACCTCATTCTCGTTAGCAACTTCAAATACCAGACATGACAAACACCAAAGAATCTTCAATCGAAACTCCAAATCATCCTCCTCAAACGTCGAAACTGTGTTCAACAACAATGGGGGAGACTTGACAAACTACTCATCCCACCAATCACCATCTACAAATTGAATGGCCGAAACTACATCCAATGGTCTCAATCTTTCATGTTTCATGTCCGCAGCAAGGAAAAAGAAGATTATCTCACTGGACATATCACCAAACCAGACGAAAAAGACGTTGGCTATCGGATCTTAAGAGAGATAACAGCCAGGTTATGTCTTGGCTAGTGAATTCCATGGAGCCACACATAGAGAAAATTTCTCCTATGAAACTGCTGTAGAGATTTGGGAGGCTGCAAAAGACACTTATTCTCACAAAGACAACACCCCCGAACTGGTGACAATGAGGGCTTCTTGCACGATCTCCGACAAGGTGATTTATCTGTGACCGAGTATTACAACAAACTCCATCAAAGCTGGCAGCAACTGGATGCTTTTGAAAAAATATTCCTGGGATACTACCAATGATCTCAAACTATACAAGAAGATCATAGAAATAAACGGTCTACAATTTTGCTTGGGCCTAAATTCAAGTTTTGATGCTGTAAAAGGAAGGATATTTAGCACAAACCGTTGCCAAGCTTACGTGAAGCTTTCTCTGAGGTACGAAGGGAAGATAGTAGACGCCATTTGATGTTGGGGATGGAAATCAGCTGCTGTGGAGAGTCATCAGCCTTGGCTGTCCGAAACCTGCAGCAGCCACGCAAAGGGGAAGGCCATGGTGTGAACATTGCCGCCGCCCTGGTCATACCAAAGAAACCTGCTGGAAATTCCATGGAAAACCTGCTGATTGAAGCCAAAGACAGCACAGAGAAGGAAATTCGAGGCAACATGGCTGGTAGTTCAGAGCACTTGCAAATTTTAGCAAAGAGGAACTTGATGGACTGAGAAGGCTGCTGCAATCACAACAAAATTTACCAGTTGTTGGGTCAGGTTCCATAGCTCAAAGAGGTAATTTTCTTAAGGCCTTGACTGTGAAACAAGAGCATTATAGGCCCTGGATTGTAGACTCTGGTGCTTCTGATCACATGACAGGATATAGCGAGTTTCCACACATATTCTCCTTGTAACGAAGCTCTCATAGTTAGAATTGCAGATGGTTCTTTGGCAAAAGTTGAAGGGACTGGTTCGGTTGTGGTATCCAGGGACATCACTCAAATTTGTTCTATATGTTCCTAATCTAGACTGCAACTTACTCTCCATAAATAAAATTACCCAAGATCTTAACTGTATAGCTAATTTTTTCTCCTCATATCTGTGAATTTCAGATGTGACTTCGGGAGATGATTGGCAGTGCTAGGAGTCATGCTGGGCTCTATCATCTTGAGGTTCAACCGGATTCTATGAGACATCTCATCTAGGAGTGAGTGAACCTATGTCTTATCAACTAATTCTTGTGTGTCTGTTAGTGAGTTGAAAAGTGAGAGTGAGAGGTCGTCATGGTGTGGCATTACAGGTTAGGCCCCCAAGTTTTATGTACTTATCCAAACTTTTTCCAAGTTTATTCAGAAATAAAAGTGCTAGTTCTTTTCATAGTGTGAAATTTGTCAATTTGCAAAACACTCTCGCGCATTTCATACCCAATTGCCATACAAAGCATCAAAACCTTTTTCTATGATCCACAGTGATGTTTGGGGCCCATCTCAAGTTCCAAATGTCACAGGAGCTCGGTGGTTCATCTCTTTCATAGATGATCACACACGACTCACATGGATTTTTCCTCATGAAAAATAAATCAGAAGTTCCTCAAATATTTAAGAATTTCAAAACAATGATTAAAATCAATTTCAAACTTCCATTCAATACTTAAACTGACAATGGAGAGAGTTTTTTAATTCTAATCTTGGCTCATATCTATCAACTAAGGGAATCATACACCAAAGTTCCTGTGTAGATACCCCTCAGCAAAATGGGATAGCTGAGAGAAAGAATAGACACCTTCTGGACATTGCCAGGTCTCTGTTGTTTTCATCTAATGTTCCAAAACGTTTTTGGGGTGAGGCTGTACTTACAGCAGCATACCTAATCAATCGACTTCCATCCAAAGTATTAGATTTTTCAACTCCAAATCAAGTATTTTTACAACATTTTTCTCAAAGTCGGTTGATTTCCACTCTTCCTCTAAAAATATTTGGGTGTACTGTGTTTGTGCATATCCATCAAAACAACGAACCAAGCTTGACTCTCGATCCACAAAATGTATTTTGTAGGGTACTCTCCTAACCAAAAGGGTTACAAATGTTTCTGTCCTGACAACCAAAAGTTTTATCACACCATGGATGTCACCTTTTTTGAAACAAACCTTATTACCCCAAAACTGATATTCAGGGGGAGAGTTCTAGTAGAGTCAACCACAAGAATATCAGTTTTTCTTGGATAGCATAGATTGCACACCAGAAACATCGGAAACACCTGAAATTGCACCTTCTCCAAGTGTCCAAATTGAACCTAAACTGAAACCAACTGATTCTGAATTTCCCGAGATAATTGTCTATCACAGGAAAAGGAAAACACCGAAGGAATCAGAGACTCTAGCAGATTCACAGCTACTACCAACATCTGAACCTGAGGTAAAAATCACTACATCTAACTTACAGGTTGTGGAGAAAAATTCTGCAAGTACTAGTTTAAGTGATCATAATTCCGATGAGAACCTACCCATTGCACTCAGGAAAGGGGTGAGAGAATGCAGAAGTAAGCCATTGTACCCTATTGGCAACTATGTGAATTATGAGGGATTATCTTCATCTTATCAAGCATTCACTAGCAAAATCACTTCTATCTACATTCCTAATTCAATCCAAGAAGCCATGGCTATCCCAGAATGGAAGAAGGCAGTTAATGAAGAAGTTAGTGCTCTGGTGACGAATGATACTTGGGAAATTACTGATATGCCTCATGGAAAGAATGTGATCGGGTGCAAGTGGATCTTCACTGTAAAAACAAAGGCAGATGGTAGTATTGAGAGATACAAGGCTCGGTTGGTAGCTAAGGGATTTACTCAATCCTATGGCATAGATTATGAGGAGACCTTTGCTCCGGTTGCAAAACTCAACACTATTCGAATACTCCTCTCTCTTGCAGCAAATTTGGATTGGCCCCTCCATCAACTAGATGTCAAGAATGCGTTCTTGAACGGGAATCTAGAAGAGGAGGTCTATATGGACATTCCCCAGGGACTACAAAACTCATCAAACTTCAACAAAGTGTGTCGACTAAAGAAGTCACTTTATGGTCTCAAACAATCACCCAGAGCTTGGTTTGAGAGATTTACCAGAGTTATGAAGAGTAATGGGTATATACAAGGACAGTCTGATCATACAATGTTTGTAAAACATTCTTTAGAAGGATTGATTTCTGTGTTGATTGTCTATGTTGATGATATTGTTCTAACAGGGATTATTCTGAGGAGTTTCCAAGAGTCAAAGAATTTCTGACTAGAGAGTTTGAGATCAAGGACCTAGGTAAGCTCACATACTTCTTGGGAATGGAAGTGGCTAGGTCTAAGCAGGGCATTGCAGTTTCTCAAAGAAAGTATGTACTGGATCTTCTTAAAGAAACAGGTATGCTTGGGTGTAAACCTGCAGAGACACCTATGGACTACACCACCAACTTGGTTCAAATAAAGACAGTGCTCCTGTAGATAAGGGAAGATATCAAAGACTTGTAGGGAAGTTGATCTATCTCTCACATACTAGGCCAGACATAGCATTCTCGGTAAGTGTTGTTAGTCAATTCATGAACAACCCTACTGAAGAACACATGACAGCAGTGTACAGAATCTTAAGATACTTGAAAATGACTCCAGGAAAGGGACTGTTATTCAGAAAGAACTCAAGTAGGGAAGTGGAATTGTATTCTGATGCAGACTGGGCAGGCTCAATCACAGATAGACGTTCCACTTCTGGTTATTGTTCTTATGTTTGGGGAAATTTGACAACATGGAGAAGTAAAAAACAAGCTGTTGTAGCTAGGAGTAGTGCAGAAGCGGAATTCCAAGCTATGGCTCATGGTATTTGTGAAGGAATTTGGGTGAAAAGAGTATTAGCCGAATTGAAGATATCTTCTGAGGGAGCAATCCAGCTACTATGTGATAGTCAATCTGCCATTAGTATTGCTAAAAATCCAGTTCATCATGACCGGACCAAGCATGTGGAAATAGATCGGCATTTCATTAGAGAAAAGATAGAAGGGAAAATAATCAAGCCTGTTTACATTCCTTCTAATCTACAAACTGCTGATATTCTAACTAAAGCACTTCCAAGAGCGCATTTTGAAGATCTTAGTTGCAAGCTGGGTATGCTAAATTTACAACCCAGCTTGAGGGGGAGTGTTGGGATTCTTTGCTGTAAATTAGGTGTAATTAGCTGTATAATTATTTCCTTATTTAGAACAGATTAGGAAATATTTTCCCCTTTAAAATAGGAAACAAGTCCTAATGTTTAGCTCTCTAAGTATATAAATATATGTTCTGATGGAATAAAAAATCAGGTCATTCAAACCTAATATTTCACACTCTTCCTCTCAAGTCTCACCTCGCAACCAGTTTCAAAAGTGCATCGCCTTTTTTTTTTTTTTTTTGCTGCTATAAACCCTCATTTGTAGATTTTATCATGGTTAAAGGTCAGGTCTCTCTCAGTCGATTCTCGATTTTATCTGATTCTTGATTTCTATCCAACAACAAACAAATTTCAAGGTTTTAATTTTTAATTTTTAACCTTTTTGGTAATGTTTTTGTTTGATTTCTTTTTAATTTGCTTTACATTCATAAAAATAGCTTCGCTGGGTGGGTTTATGAATATTGTAGTTGGAGGAAATTAATTAATTTTTTTTTTTGTTTGTTAAAGAACCGCTACTAAAGTTGCATTTGTATGCGTGGTTTGGATTTTCTTACTTTATATTAGTTATTATTGATTTTTAGGAATTTGTTTTTGTTAAATTTGATATTCGTACCAGATAATTGTAGCCCCAGTTCAAGTCAGCTGTAGAATTTAAGTATACTCAAGGTGGATTCATTTTTCTTTATTTTATTTTTTTTAAATTTTGGTGAATATATGGCATTGATCAGTACTGTTTGTGAAATTTTTAGTATGTGTTGTTCCGTTGATGAAATTTATTTACAGGGCATAAGTACACAAAGGAGGTATCAAACTAGCCGCCATCGATTAATTTATCTAATAGTTAACAAAAGATGTTTTTAGTTATTTTTTATCGTATGGGGTATAATGTTATGTGAATAATTTGATGTTGTGCTATATTGTTGTGTTGTATGAATTGAAGGTGGAAGCTACATTTTTTAGTTTGACAATTATTCAGATCTCCATATTTGCAGGGTTTTTGTGAGTAAGTTTGGGTTTTCCATCATCAAGTACATCTGTACATGTACCTAGATGTTGTTGATTCAACAAGTTTGTTAATCAAATTCATAACAAATAGTCAATAAGAAAATTATTGATTAGGTGAAGATGATAATTTCAGTCTGTTCAAATTTGGAAATCCTGATATTTGATATATGGTATATGTTTATCGGTAATGAAAAATACCACTTCATTATACTGATGCTTCTTGTTTCCTCATACTTCTACACACATTTATGGTGAAGAGTTATCTGCATTGTTTGACTAGCAGCCTATGAAGTTTTTAAAAGAGGAATCTGCCAGGTACTCAACTTCTCTTTATTTGTTTCCTTATTCTTATCCGCTTTTCTTTCTTTTCTTTTTTCTCTTGTTTTTGGTATCAAAGCCACATTTGACCTACCACTTAAAAGTATATGACCATTGATTGGTAGAAGACCAAGAATATGCTTGTGGTATGATCAAGTTAAAGCAAGTTATGCTAATTATGATATAAGATGAGTCACAGAGAAAAAATTCAATCATTTTGCATTTACTTGAGTGCAAATTTGACAACGGTTAGTTTGATGTGCTCTTAATCATTTGAAGAAGAGATTGAATCTTATTATTTATAAATGGAGGGTTTCTAGTTCTTCAGCTCTATATGTACCCTTGTTATGATGTACTTAGTACTCCTTCTGGTTCATGCCAAGATGAAAGATCTTAGGCAGCAAGTCAAAGAATTGCAAAATGTTGTCTTCAATAATCTGGTTATGTGAAATAAACAATTTTAGTTTGCTAGCTGTGTCATGGATTTTGAGGTATCGAACAATTTTTTTCTTGGAATCAAATACGACTTTGAGTTTTATTTGTTTTATAATGTAAGCCTGAATTCTAACAAATTAGACAAATCTGCAAGCTTTGTTTAAAGTTTACTGTTAATTGTTTTTCTAACTAACCAATATGTACAATGATCTAAAAAGAAAAGTTTGGTTCATATATTTCAGACCAATGATGGAGCTGCAGTTGAAGAAATAATACATCAGGTAAATAAATAGACCTATAATTATTTTTTTCTTCTTGTGTTTAACTTCTTTTTGTTCTAATACCTATATATATATTTTTTTAATAGCCACAGCATTCAACTAATTCAAATCTACTTTGTTCTAATACCTATGTTTTATTTATTTATTTATTTTATTTATTATTATTTTTTATAGCCATAGCATTCAACTAATTCAAATCTACAATCAAAGGTAAGTAATACAAAAATTATTTGTTAAATTTGTTATGAAATCAGCACATATTGTCTTTTTTTTTTTTTTTTGAAAAGCATGCTTTATTGAGAGGCCAAGAGACCAAGCAAACACAAACAGGGAAAAGAGACCCCCACACGAACAGCCTCAAACTCCTGCGACAAGGGCAGAACACCAGCCCCTGTCGCTGAAGGGAAAATGCTATTTTTTGTCTTATTTTGTCTTAACAATGCTATTTTTTTTTTTTTTTTATCGTCTTTTAACACTTTTTTATTTTTTTATTTTATTTTATTTTTTTTTGGCACTACTTGGGATTTTTACAAGGAAAAATGATGTTTCACCTCAAAAGGGTACAAAATGCAAGTTGTTGCATTAGATTGGTAGTGGACAAATAGTGGTTGAAGTTCAAATTGATTGCACCGATCCATAAGTATTCATTCATAAGCTTCTTGGTTCGGATTATTGGAGAGTTTGTGTGAAGAAGATAATGGTGATGATGTTCCGTTGATTCGTGGGAAGATGATGTTCTGTTGATTCGTGATACTAGTGAATTACAAACACTTGAAGCTGCTAGAGGTACCTATATAACTTTGCCATTAAAATACGTTACATATTAGGATTTTAGTAGATGTTTTTGAGTAAACATAATTTTAGGATGTCAAGTAGTACTTTTAAGGATGGTGTAATTAGTTGAATGTTTTTGTGACACTACTTTTATTATATATATATGCTGAATTTTATCAACTAATCTATGTGTAGAATAATAAGAATTTTAATGTGGCAATAGATTCCAAAAAATCAAATTTCAATTGTAAACCAAAATCAATTGATGGCAAATTATATATATATATATATATATATATATATATATTTAAAATAATAATAATCTACTATGGACATTGTCCGTTTTAAAAAATACAACTTATCATGGGCAACCGCTGTTTTGGGTAATATAATTATTATAGATATATTACGTTTTAAATAAATGGGAAAATTGTATTTTAGTCTCTGTAGTTTGCCTTAATCTGGGTTTAGTCCATGGTTTTTTGGTATTGTAACTTTCAGTTCATCTGTATTCTGACAATATGAATTACAGTCCCTACCGTCCAATTCCGTTAGGGTTTCGTCAAGTCAATGAGGGTCAACGAGGGTAAAAGGGTAAAATAACATCAGATGTTCTAGGATCTTATGACCAAAGGGTATAATAGTAATTTATAAATTAATTTAAAAAAACAAATAATTATTATTATCAAAAAAATAAATAATAATCAAAACTAATTAAATTAAAAAATAAAACTAATTAAAATCCCCAAATCAAAACTGGTTTGAGTACCCTCAAAATCAAATCAAATCCCTCAATCAAAAACCCCAAAAATCCCTAAATCAAAAACCCTCAAAATCCCTAAATCAAAAACCCCAAAATCCCCAAATCCGCAACACCAAATCAAAATCCGTGTTGTATACGGGTGAGAGAGATAAAGGAGGCAGAACCCTCCCGTCGCGTCGCTGTCGTCACACCATCCCTTCGGTTCGAGTTCGAGTGCTTCGTCGTCGTGCTGTTCGAGTACTGCCTCCCTTCGCGTCGTCGTCATCGATGGTGCGTTTGATTCGTCGTCGATGGGGAAGGAAGAGATGGCGATGACGACAGCTTGTGCTGCATCTGTTATGCTAGTGAAGCAGATGCAAATTTCATCGGTTGTGGAGGTTGTCAAGGTTAGTAGATATTGGAATTAGAATAATATATGATTACAGTATGTGTATGATGTGTATATAGGGTTGTTGCAAGGTTTGACAGTGAAATGTTGGTGGGATGATGGGGAGGATTTAAAGAATTTTTGTAGGAGAAGAAGTTAAGGGCATTATTCTGTAAATATGCTGAGATGTAAATGGCAAAAAAAAAAAAAATCTCCCATGATGATGATAATGGAAGGCGATGGCAGTGGTGGTGGAGAGGAATGAGTGATTTTGGCAGTGGTGGTGGAGGAGAGGGATGATAATGTTTTGGGTTTCTAGGATGAGTTTTAAATTTTCTGGGTTTCTGGATGAATTTTCTGGTATGGGTTTGAGGTTGGAATTTGTTTTCTCATTTTTTTTTTATAATTTTTTTTTTAAATAAATAAATCCCCACCATCCATCTAAGATTTGGATGGTGGAGATTTAAAGTATTTTATTTTGTATTATATAAAATAATTTTATTTGTATTTTATTTTCGCCCTTTATTTTATATTTATTTGTTTTTTAAAATATGTTATATATATATATATTAAATCTATTTTTAATTTTTAGTTAAGGGTAAAATGGTCTTTCAAAGGGTATCAGAAAGTATTAGGGGCAATAAGGTCATTCACACGCCTGACATGCCAGAAAGTGTACTTTTAACGGATTCTGTTACAGAAGGACTAAAAGTTACAAAAAAAAAAAACAAACCGTGGACTAAACGTGGAATAAGGCAAACTACGGGGACTAAAATGCAATTCTCCCTAAATAAATCAACTAACACGTGTATAGTCTGTAGTAAGTAGCTCATTCACTACGGTAGATGCCTGTTGTAGATGAGTTTATTTATCACAGACATTGTTCCAAAACGCGCCATTTTCTATCACACCTTTGCAGATGACAGACCACTACTACAAAAATGTTAAAAGACATCACTAAAAGAAATCGGTTTTTGGTAACCGATTTTAAAAAAACTTTATAAAAACCGATGTCTTAAAAATTACAGTTTCAAAAGACATCGGTTTTTAAGAAAATCGATATTAAAAAGAAAACGTTTAGACATCGGTTTTTATAAAAAATGATGTCTTAAATTTTGCGTTGAAAAGACAACGGTTTTTATAAAACCGATATTAAAAAAAAAACGTTTAGACATTGGTTTTTATAAAAACCGATGTGGATTCAAAAACAAAATTCTGCAATGCAAATCTGACTTATGTCCACATTTAAGTGTGCATCTCTAAAAATACTCAACGTTATTTGCTCAACTTTTGACACAAGAAAGTAGACATGCAAACAAACACTTTTAAATTAGAAAATATTCCAAAAATCGATTTGGAAAAGTGTGAAAATAAGCGATGAAAACAGCTCACTCGTGGATTCGTGAATCGCTTCTGACCTTTGACTGAATAATTGATCATAACTTTCAAAATACTGTTTGGAATTTTATGTTCTTTATACCGTTGGATTCGTATTGAAAAATTGAAGAACCCAACATGGACAAAAAATTTATTTCCTTGCCAAAAGATACAGTTTTAAGGAAAGAGTTTGCACAAAAATATCTCTAATCGCTTCAATTCTGACCTTTGACTAAATAATTGATCATAACTTTCAAAATACCGCCCGGGAATTTTACGTTCTTTATACCGTTGGATTCGTATCAAAAAATTGAGAACCCTACATGGACAAAAAAATTTATTTCCTTGCCAAAAGATACAATTTTAAGGAAAGAATTTGTACAAAATATCTCCAATTGCTTCAATTCTGACCTTTAACTAAATAATTGATCATAAGTTCATAACTTTCAAAATACCGCCCATAATTTACGTTCTTTATACTGTTGGATTTGTATCGAAAAATCAAAGAATCCAACATGGACAAAAAAATTTATTTCGTTGCCAAAAGATATAGTTTTAAGGAAAAAGTTTGCACAAAATATCTCCAATCGCTTCTGACCTTTGACTGAATAATTGATCATAACTTTCAAAATACCGCCCAGAATTTTACGTTCTATATACCGTTGGATTTGTATCGGACGAAAAAATTTATTTCCTTGCCAAAAGATACAGTTTTAAGGAAAAAGTTTACACAAAAATATCTCCAATCGCTTGACCTTTGAGTACTCATGAATAATTGATCATAACTTTCAAAATACTGTCCAGAATTTTACGTTCTTTATACCGTTGGATTCGTATCGAAAAATTAAAGAATCCAACATGGATGAAAAATTTATTTCGTTGCCAAAAGATACATTTTTAGAGAAAAAGTTTACACAAAAATATCTCCAGCAGAACACAAAACCACACAATAAAAAATGAAATGAAAATAAACCCACCAATAAAATTTATTTAATATATATATGTTTGTAGTAGAAATTAGAATTTTGATTAGTTGAGTAAATTTAAATTTATCAAACAAGTTTTCTATTTTTTAATTTGTTAAATTTTTTTTACAACTCATATAGGTTATATAAATATTGTGCAATTGTTAACACATTCAATCTTGTAGTCAGGCGGTAAAGGCTTACCACTTTGACTTTGAGGTTGCAAGTTCGATTCCTTATAATGTCAATTAATTGTCATTATTATCAGAGGTGGGGTTCGCCGGCGACGATGGGATTGATTTTTGTAATACATCAATTTTATATCAGAGTTTTTAAATCGGTTTTAACTAAAACCGATGTCTTTTCTCTTGTTTTACATCGGTTAAAAACCGATGTCTTTTGCGCTTTTTTTCTAAATCACTCAAAAACATCGTTTTTAAAAATTTCAAAAACCGATTTCTTCCATATAAAAAAACCGATTTCTTTTGTATTTTTTTGTAGTAGTGACAATGTTACAACGGGCGATGTCCGTTATGGATACACATCCACAACGGGCATTGCCCGTAGTCGATGATCGAATTTCTTGTAGTGGTACTAGAAATGCTTCACTTCCCCTTTTGTGTACAGACAAACCAATTAAATCATGTCATGGTCATGTGACGAATAACCAATCACATGATATGATGTAAGTGGTTTGGACGTATATGTCTGGTACAGGTACAGTAAAGACGTCAAAATTTCTTACCGGTTTGATTTGTTTGTGTGTTTTATTGATCATTTTCGGGCAATATAAGAGCAACTCCAACCCGAACAATGGATTTGGTGCAAGTTTTGCACTAAAATAGTACAATAGTTACACTATTTCACTATTTCATCTCCAACTCACTGCACAAAATTTATCTCTATAGGGAATATTCTTAGGAATATTCCATTTCTTTCTCATTTTTAAATATTTCTCCACAATTAATATTTCACCCCATAATTAATATAATATTGCAATACAATACGAAATTATGAAATTAATACATTAATAGAAATTAAATTTAATTCGGTAAAATATTGCATTTATTATTAAAATAACTTAAACATTACATTTCATTAAAAAAAAAAAGCATTTAAAACTTATGATTTAATGTAGGAATGAAGTGATTTAATTAAAAAAAAAATTGCATTTAAAATTTTTAATTTTGCACTTCATTTTAGTTTATTATAAATGTTAATATCAATAATAATTAAATCAAAACAAAATCATTAAATAATAAAAAGGACCAAATTGGAATAAATTTAATTGATTAGGGTCTATGAATAAACAAAACCTTTTAATAAAGGATATAATAAGAATATATTTTAAAAAATAGGGTCAAAACGTGATTGTATAAAAGTTAAGGGATAAAAAAAAAACAAAATTGAACAGTGTTTGCGCAAGGATGAACAGTGTCACGCAATATATTGTGCGACACTGTTCATCTTCCTCAGTTGGCGCAGCGTTTGGTGATGGATTGGAGGCTGTTTTTGCGGCGATTTCGTGGCAACTTGGCGATGGCGGGGGGTTTGGCACTGGGTTGGAAAAGCTCTAATAGAAAATCTTCTAAAAAGTCTGATTTTGATGTATACATATGATTGGAGGAGAAACCATCTTCATTAAATTTTGGAGATTTGAGGGGCCATGATAAGAAATTTAAAAAGAAAATGAAAATAAAAAAACTTTTTGGGTAAAAATTTCAGACATTTTGATGAAACTTTTTAGGTAGTCGAAATCGTCTAAACGTCTTTAACCAATAATAGCTGTTAGATTTAGTCTGAAATGAACTTCAATTTAGCTTCTCAATTATTTATAATAATCTTCAAATTCCATTTCCAACCTTTATATAATTTCTTTACTGTTCGAAATCGATTGACAGATTGTAGCTGACATTAGCAAAAACCTGCAAGTTATCTTTTTTTTTTTTTTTTTTTTTTGTTACCTTTCGAATGAAAAACTTTTTTATTTAGATTATAAATCTATTATAGAGATTTTCTAACTCGATTTCCTACCATATATTATATATAAACCAGGGGCCGATCCTGAGCTTTTGGAGGCCCATGGCGAAAAATTTAAAATGGGCCCCTGTGTTCAAGTCCAAAAAATTTAAAATGGGCCAAAAAAAGCACAATTATGATTCTTTCTTCAGATTTCAGATCCAAGCAAAAGCAAATAGAAAAAAAAAACAAAAAAAACAAAAAACAAAAAAATCATTCTTATATAGTTATACAAAAAGAATAACAAAATCGGGAAAAAAAAAAAGTATAATAGTATAATACAAAATGACATACCTGGGTGTCTGAGCCTGAATGAGTGAACGTCGAGACTCAAGAGAGAATTTTTAATGAAGATTGAAGTGAAATGATGAAGTAGAGAGATGAGTAGAACATACTAGAGCCTTGAGAGCTTGAGACTTAAGAGAGATTGAAGAAATTGAATTTGGGCGTTGGTGGCTGGAGAGAAAAATAAGAAACCCTAAATCATTTAGCTATCTAGGTAATATACTGATATGTCTGAACAAACAAACAAACAAAAAAAAAAAAAAAAAAAATTTGGGCTTTAATAAACATTTCTCTTTGGACCATTGTTTGTCCAAGCCGAGCCCTATTTATTTTATTGTTTTATTTTAACTTTTAGGCTTTATTGATATGGGTGTTTTTTATTTGAAACATTTGGACTAATACTCAAAACAAATAATTGGACCTTTTATGATCTGAAACAAACAAAAATGGGCCATTGAACTAATACTCAATACATGTAAACATGACCCCTTAAAAAAGGGGCCGGGGCGGCTGCCTCTCCAACCAAACAGCAGGGCCAGCCCTGTATATAACATGTTAGGTTTTCGAAATCATTTAACCGTCCTTAATTGACGCTAACCGACATTAACCAATAATAACTCAAACCTGTAAGTTTTCTATTAGAATAATCTTCAAACTCCATTTCTAACATTTATGTAAAAAAGACTTCTTGACATTCTTATTCAAGAGAAAATCTTTGGTGGAACTGGCATAATGGATCCCTTCCATTCATAAATGTGGTAGTTGAGGATTAGGTGAAGTGACTTTAGTTATGGTCATTGATCATAAAACTTTATACAAGACAAAGTCTCATTGAGATTCTAAACTTGACTTTGTTGCAACTTGTAGTGCACTTGACTGTGACTCCTTTAGAGTCCGTTTGGAAGAGCTTTCTGAAGTAGATATTTTAAAGTAGACCTTCTACAAGTAGAGCTTTTAATGGAAGATGTTGGTCGTTTGATTGTCAATTAGAAAAAGCATTTTTAAATGGTAGGATTATCAAAATATTCTAAAACTATTTTAAATGATAGGGTTATATTAGACATTTTAGTGTTATTAAAAAAGCTCAAAAAGATCTACTTGGAAAAATTTAAAATTTGAGCTTCTCCAAGTAGATGTAAAACAACTTTTTTAATCATCCAAAAGCTCTATTGAATGACAACCAAACTATACAAAAAAATTTGAAAATAGCTTTTTTAATTAAAAAAAGCTCTTTTAACCAGTAGACAAGTTCTTCCAAACGGGTGCTTAATTTATTACAACTTTGTAAAGAGGAGTTTCAGAAATATTTTAAATAAAGAGAAAATCTTGTGTGAGACGGTCTCACCGCCAGGTGGTTAGACCATCCAATGGATTGTAAAAAATTAGACAACTTGATTGGATGGTCTCACCACTAGGTAGTGAGACCGTCCCACACAAGTTTTTCTCTTTAATAAGAACAAATTACACCCAACTATCTGAGATTTGAGATTTTACACTAAAAAACAATTTATTGAAAAACTTATGATGACCTTCCTTTCCGTTAGTTTGATAGTTGAATAACACGGTCTAAAAACAGTACAAAGATGAAAAATACCCTTGGTAAAAAAAAAATCATAAAATAAAAATAAAACAGATTAAAAAATGAAAAATAAAAACTTAATAATAAATAAATAAATTATAATCATCTCAGATAAACACACACTCTCATCTGTCTCTCCATCAAACGCCTCTCTCACTCATATACCAGAGGGGAGGTCAATGTGAGTTTTTAAATAAATTGTTTCAGAGTGTAAAACCCAAACCTCAGATAGTTGGGTATAAATGTGTAATTTGTTCTTTAAATAATTCAAATTCTTCCCAAAAGATTGATGTCACTAAAATCTGTAGCTGATATGTTGAATCAGTCCAACAATTACATATCTTCAAGTGTGATCATAAGAGATAATTGGTTGAAGTCTATAATATATATTTGGAATTGGAATTCATTCAAATATGTAATTCAAAGATTGCACATAATCTATAAATAATACAAGTCTACAAGAAAAAGGGCGTGTGATGACGTGTTAAAATGAAATGAAGTGTTTTAAGAAGGTTTAACTCATATACAAAAAATTTAACTGTAATTTCATACAACACCATGAGGAAACCTAACAAATTCATCTACCGTCAAATGTTGTATTCGTCACGTCATTAATGGAACACTTCGGTCCTGCAGTCGATGAATCTGGTTGACTATTCCTGACTGGAAATGAAGATTTCTTAGGAGAAGGAAGTACTGTTTCATTGCTTAACATAAAAACTACATTCGACATGCTTGGCCTGTCTTTCGTGTTATCTTGCACGCATAAGAGCCCGAGCTGGATGCACCTCATAACTTCATTTGCTGGACATGAATCATTTATGCATGAGTCAACTATCTCCCGGGCCTTACCATCTTTCCATAGTTCCCACATCTTATTTCCAGCATTACATGAGAATATAAAAGATCAATGTAAGTTCAGGCCAACAATGATGAATGGATCGAACAAACATGTACTCACACAAAAAAGATAGGCAACAACTTACATATTGTATCAAATTTGAGTATGGATCGTCATGGAAAAAAACCCCTGTTCCTCTTGCCACTAATGATCTCTAATAGCATGACTCCAAAACTGAAAACGTCTGATTTTATAGAGAAAATGCCGTCTAGTGCATATTCTGGTGACATATAACCACTGCATGTTATGAAGATATTGTTAGTAATTTAATACTGACTCTCCTACAATTAGGAAAATAAGTTAGTTTTGTGTTCATTGTGTTTTGCATTGACTTACTAAGTTCCAACGACTCTTTTAGTATTCGCTTGGGTTTCATCTGCAGCAAATATTCTTGCAGTACCAAAATCTGATATTTTGGGTTGCATCTCTCGATCTAGGAGAATATTACTAACTTTTAGGTCTCTATGGACACTTTTTAATCTGGAATCTTGATGAAGATAAAGGATCCCTCGAGCAATTCCTAAAATTATATCAAAGGGTGTTTTCCAATCTAACAATTGCTTTCTTGATTCATCTGCTTCAATTACATCGTATCACATATAATCAATATTAGAGTAAGGAGTAAACAATTCACACTCACAACAAGTGCAAAACTAAGGAGTAAACATACTGAAAATGAAGTAGTCCAAGCTTTTGTTAGGCATAAATTCATAGATTAAAATCTTCTCATCTTTTTCTATGCAATAACCCAAGAGCCTAACAAGATTTCTATGTTAAAGTTTTGCAATCAGTAAGACCTCATTTTTGAATTCCTGGATTCCTTGTTTGGAATTCGTTGATAATCTTTTGACAGCTATATCTTGTCCATTTGGTAATTGACCCTGAAAATTCAATTGGAGTTGTATTCTATTAGTTCCAAAAAGTTATCAACATTGCTTTGAACATTAATATCTATTGCAGTGGAAAACTTGTCTTAACTAAGAAATAATTACCTTGTAAACTGGACCAAAGCCTCCAAGTCCAAGCTTATTAGCAGAGGAAAATTGATCTGTTGCAGCTATCACAGTACTTAGTTCAAACAATGTCAATTCTGTATTCCCACTTTCACCACTGCTATTTGGAGAGTCCTTATGGAGGTTAGACAAACTTCTTGCAGAATCCAAAACTAACCTTTGACGACGTTGTTGTTTCTGCTTCTTCCCTGTAGTAAAGGTAGACCAATGAATTTTAGCAATTTGAGAATAAACAATGATTAAGATGTATAGTTACGAGTCCTTTGAATCACCTTTATTCCTCTTCGCATTCCTTCTCCACAAGTAGTAAAAACAAAGGGCAGCCAGAAGTGTTTCAACAAGAAGGAGAACAATAATAAATACAAGCGTACATACTTTTTGTTGCTAGAACGTGTACTTTTGCGTTTTTCTAGGCATCTGCAGCTGCAAATTTAAGATTTCTTTCAGGCTCAAGAAATTTGAAACTGATGATCTTAATTTGTAAGAACCTTTTGCTGCTGACAGATGACAAAACTTTTGGTGTCAACTACCGTTATATAATGAAACTTCAAGTGAAAGCTATTGATTATATCCTATACAACATAAAATTCAGGCCACTATTATGGAAAAAGAGACAGTACATACCTAGCTCCACAGCATTTACTCTTAGGTAAAAATCCTGTCCTCTTTTATAGCGTCTCATGTCTCGTAACTCACCATACCACGCAATGCAACCTCGTCCCATTTCGTCAACATATACATTAGCATACCCTGTACAATTACAACTCTTCAAGCACTCTCTCTCACACTCCTCTAAACTCATGTTACTATAAAGAGTAGAATTTCTGGCATCTGGAAACTTCACACCATTCAGTCTCACAAAACCCTCCCCGTCTCCTTTGCTGCAGGCTTCCTTCCTTGTTTCCTGACATTTTAGGTACCAGTCCTGAGGATACAACCTATCAAACCCGAGCAGGCATGCACACTGTGCCAACGTATCCTCATTGCAAATTGCGTTTGCACCACATCGCATATACTCATCACACATGTCCTGGAGAATGACCTGGAGTTTTACCCATCTTTGGCTCTCATGCCAGATTAGTCTATTCACAACTCCTATTGACTCCAGAACAATTATGGAGAAAACATCAACCTTTTTCGGTGAAAATTTAAGATAGATTTCATTGTCATTACTCACAAATGTGATATTGATAAAACATTCTGGTCAGAGAAATAATCTTTGCGGCTTGCGACGTCTGGCAAGCCATTAAACATACGACCATTCCAAGGGCCACTACGCCAGTGTGGAACTGAGTTCTTGTACAAAAAGAACTGAGGTATGCTGTGAGGATCAAAACCTGAAGAGAATTCCCCAGGCATGGGATCATCAATCGACTTCCATGAAGTTAGGATAGGGTTGAGGCCAGTTTTCCGGTTCCATCCAAATTTCATACCAGGAAGAATGGTGTCTGTAGGATAATCAAAGCTCTGCCATATAATTGTCTCTTTTGCTACCAGAACCAGATTTCCTGAATCTAAGAGCTTGGCAGCGGAGGTTGTGCAGGCACTGAAACATTGGTAGACCAAAGAGGACTACTCTGATTACAGCAAGAAACTGCAAGATTTCCATCTCCTCCAATCTTGAAAATCCCTGCAGAGTTCCTAATTGGAGTTTCTCTGTTGGCGACCCAAACAACCGTTTGTTCTGAGATTTTATTGAACCATATTCCAACATAACGAGCTTGAGACTTGGCAGGGCTGAAGAACCCCAGTTTGAAGTTTCCATCAGATGATACAAGGCTTCCGTTTTCGTCATCAGCTATGAACTGGGTTCCAGTTATTGTCTCTGATGCATGAAGTGAACCGAAGCGATCGAATATAACAAACAGTACCAAGATACAGAGAGCTCTATAACTCCCCATGAAGATAAGTGTTTGGACTGTGTTTCTCGGATGTGTCGTATCCACTTGTTTCATGTGATTTTGACATTATTTTGTTTTCTGTACATAATAAAAAGAATGCAAGAATTAGTATAAGACAATAGATTTCATAAAAACAATCTTATCATTCATCTTCTCAGAATATATTAACCTATGATTTTTTTTTGAACAACTAACTTGTATTAAACAGAAACAGGGGAGTAAACCCCTGCAATGGACAGACCAGTGGAAGCAAAACAAACATGGGAAAAAGCAGAACAAACGCTAAACAAACGACACAACCAAACCAACCCCTTCACCCCTACAACAAAAAACACTACAATCACGGATTGCCAGAAACAAATAAATCTCCCTCCATATTTGATCCCCTCTTAGCTAACATGTCCGCAAACGAATATGACGCTATCGAATTGTAAGTGACCACTGTGCAATAAATCTTAGATTAAAAGCTTCTCCTCTTTCTCTATGCAATAACCCAAGATTCTAACAAGATTTCTATGTTGAAGTTTTGCAATCAATAAGAAATACCAAGATTTCTATGTTGAATCTTGAGCAAAGTTTGAGGACAACGACAAAGAGTTCTTTTCCACATCAAAACAAATCACGATCGTTGGACTATTTTTGGTATCAACATATTGCAGTGGAAAACTTGTCTCAATTAAGAAATAGAGAGAATTTACCTTGTAAAGTGGGCCTAAGCCTCCTCGTCCGAGCTTATTAGCAGAGGAAAAATGATCGGTTGCAAGTAGAAATTCATTGATTGCTAGCAGAAATTTCAGCCATACACGGAAGCGATTATGTTAAATATGGAGGCATGGAATTGACTTGAAACAGACAATATACTTTCTAAGTTAATTTGTCAATATCAATAAGATTATTATTTTTCTGAAAAGTACTAATGATAAATTAATACTAATATACTTTCTGGTTTTATTATATTGTTATATTGTTAGTAATATAATAAAAACTTTGGCACAATAAGGAAAATAAGTTAATTTCGTATTCACTGTGTTTTGCATTGACTTACTAAGTTCCAACGACTCTTTTTGTATTCGCTTGGGTTTCATCCATTGCAAATATCCTTGCAGTACCAAAATCTGAAATTTTGGTTTGCATCTCTCCATCTAGAAGAATATTACTAACTTTTAGGTCTCTATGGATAATTTTTAATCTAGAATCTTGATGAAGATAAAGGATCTCTCGAGCAATTCCTAAAATTATTTCAATGAGCAATACCTGTATTAAGTTGTTTTTTATGAATGAGAAATCATTCGACATATGGAAAATGAAATGCACCAATGTAGTAAAGGTAGACAAATGAATTTTAGCAACTAATGAAGATCAAACAAAACTAAGATGTATAGTTATATATGAGTCCTTTGAATCACCTTTATTCCTCTTTGCATTCCTTCTCCACAAGTAGTAAATACACAGGGCTGCCAGAAGTGTTTCAACAACAAGGGGAACGATAACAAATACCAGGGCCGGCCCAACTGTATTGCTGGAGGGGAGGCCGCCCTGGGCCCCTTTTTTAAGGGGCCAAATTTGCATGTATTTATATTAAGAGTGACGATATTGACACCCCTCTAAACCTGTATGTGCACCCCTAAATTAGTATATTTTTGAAATTACAATATTACCCTTATTTAAAATGATTAATATAATTATATCTTGTACCATATAAACACAATATTTAATATTTTGATAATTTTAACAATTTTTGTAATTAATTTAAACAGAAAAATGATAGTGATTATTTATCTAATTATTATTATTGTTAAAAAAATTAAGAAGAGAAAACCATTGATTTAATTAGAAGGAAAAAAAAAAAAAAAAAAAACTAAACTAAAATTAATAAGTTAAAAGAAAAAAAATGAAAAATGGAGGCTGTAACCTCTTCCGTCTCATTGTCCCAAACAGTCAAAAATAGATAAAAGAAAGGAAAAAAGGAAGGAAAATAAAGGATGTGGTCGGTTGTAGCCTCTTTTATCCGAATTTTTAATTTTTATTTTATTTAAAAAAAAAAATGAAGAACTTCATTCAGCTAGAAAAATATATATCATCATCCGTGAGCTTATAAAGCCAACCAGTAAAATTAACAATCCACACAACAATACATCCCGAATCCGATGGACATGTGCTCTTCCATTGTTTTAGTATTTTTTATTTATTTTTTGTTACATGTTAATTATATTATAAGTGATTTATTTATCATATTTTTCAATAGAAATTAAAATAAAGGGCATATTTGGTAATATGAGGGTGTGCTTACAAATTATAATATTTTGAAAACTTTTAATGGGGTGTAAATACAAACAAGGGTGCATATACAGTTTTTTAGGGGTGTAAATATCGTTACTCTTATATTAATTCAGGGGTCCAATATTTGTTGGGTTTCAGCCTTTAGGCTAAGTTGGGCCCAGGACAAACAAATGTCCAAATGCTTTCTTGTTATCAATTATTAGAAATTACTTACTAGTCCAAATGTCATGGGGCCTATTTTGTGCCAACACCCTATTCCTCATTTAACATATCATGGGGCCCATTTTCCCATTTTTTTACATTTTCACCTTGGGCCCCAAAAACGTCAAGACCGGCCCTGATAAATGCAAGTATACTTTTTGTTGCTATATATAACTTGTACTTTTGCGTTTTTCTAAGCATCTGCAGCTGAAAATTTAAAATTTCTTTCGGGCTCAATAAATTTCGAACTGATGATCTTAATTTATAAGAACCTTTTGCTGTTGACAGCTGATAAAATTTGTGGTGTCAACTGTCAACAATTGTTGCAATGAAACTTCAAGTGAAACCTATTGAATATATCATCATATACAACATAGAATTTAGGCCAATATTATGGAAAAGGAGAGTACATACCTATCTCCACAGCATTTACTCTTAGGTAAAAATCCTGTCCACTTTTAAAGCGTCTCATATCTCATAACTCACTATACCACGCTATGCAACCTCATCCCATTTCATCGACATATACATTAGCACACCCTGTACAGTTGCAACTCTTCAAGCACTCTCTCTCACACTCCTCTAAGCTCATGTTACTATAAAGAGTAGAATTTCTGGCATCTGGAAACTTTACACCTTCCAGTCTCACAAAACCCTCCCCATCGCCTTTGCCACAAGCTTCCTTTCTTGTTTCCTGACATTTTAGGTACTAGTCTTGAGGATACAACCTTTCAAACCCGGGCAAGCATGCACAATGTGCCAACGTATCCTCGTTACAAATTGCATTTGCACCACATCGCATATACTCATCACACAAGTCATAGAGCACGATCTGGACTATTACCCATCTCTGGCTCTCATGCCAAATTTTTCTCTTCAGAAGTCCCATCGACTCCAGAACAATTATGGAGAAAATAGAACCCTTTTTTGGTGAAAATTTAGTATAGATTTAATTGTCATTGCTCACAAATGTGAAATTGATAAGATCAATCCGATCAGAGGAATAATCTTTGTTACCTACGAATTCTGGCAAGCCATTCAACATCCGACCATTCCAAGGGCCACTATGTTAGGAATGTATTGGCTTAGGGAATACACACAATCAAATCACACAAGCAAAAGAAAATAAGAGACACGAGATTTTTCGTGGTTTAGTGTAAGCCTACATCCACGGAGCGCACCTGCACTCAACTTCCACTATGAAATCGGTGTTTACAATAGTGAAGCACTATCTCTCTCCTTACGGCTCTCAATATTCTTTTCTCTCTTCTTTATGTAGCACACAATTACACATAAGAATTACAGGAGTATTTATAATAAGGTCTAGTCTAAAACTAGTAGGAATCCTTTCCCAAATAAAACAATAGAACACTCCTAATAGAATAGAGAACCAATTCTAAACATAATAGGATTCAGGCTTCACAACCCAACAATCTCCCACTTGAAGACTGAAACTAGAGTAGACTTCTTCCTTCTTTTTCGATGACTAGTGGATAGGTATGTTGCGCTCATCTTCTTTTGTCTTCAACCTTGAAGACCCATTGAAGCTGCGCATAGCTCCAGTTTCTCTATAGTGACTGGCTTGGTTAACATGTCAGCTGGATTCTTACTCCTTGCGATCTTCACAAGCTTCAACACTTCATCATCGATTAGTGACTGAATGAAATGAGATCGCAGTCCTATATGCTTGGTTCTAGAATGGAACGCTGAATTCTTGGCCAAGTGTATCGCATTCTGACTATTATTGTGTAATACATTCATCACTTGCTCGAATCCTAACTTTGCTAACAACCCTTGTAACCATATAAGCTCCTTGCTAGCTTCTGTCACAGCCACATACTCTACTTCAGTTGTGGATATTGTCACTATCTTTTGTAATTGAGAAACCTAACTGATAGCGGTACTCCATATTGTGAACACATATCCGGTGGTACTTCTTCTATGATCCACCTCTCCAGTAAAATCGGAATCCACATAACCTTCCAGCTTGAGATCTTCTCTCCTGAAAGTTAAACACTTCTCTGTCGTACTCTGCAGGTACCTTAGGATCCACTTCACTGCTTCCCAGTGTTGCTTGCTTGGATTAGACATGTATTTGCTCACAACTCCTATTGTATGGGAAATATCTGGTCTAGTGCAAACCATGGCATACATCAGGCTTCCATTGGTTGAGGCATATGGTACCTTAGTCATGAAGTCTTTTTCTTCATCCGTTTCTGGACATTACTCCTTGGACAATCTGAAATGACTAGATAATGGTGTTTTGACCGGCTTTGCATAGCTCATGTTGAATCTCTGTAACACCTTACGAACGTACTCTGCTTGAGATAGCTGTAAAGTACCCATCTGTTAGTCTCTACTAATCCTCATTCCAAAGATCTGCTTTGCTGCACCTAAGTCCTTCATCTTGAACTCACTCGATATTTGCTTTTTCAAGTCGTTAATCTCTTCCAAATTTGCACCAGCTACTAACATGTCATCAACATAAATTAGTAATATTATGAAACTCGACTTAACCTTCTTGAAGTAGCAGCAATAGTCAGCATTGCATCTAAAATAGCCATTCCATTGCATAAACCCATCAAACTTCTTGTACCACTGTCAGGGAGCTTGTTTCAAACCATACAAGCTCTTCGTCAACCTACAAACCATCTTTCTCTGCCTTGTTCCATAAACCCCTTTGGTTGCTGCATATATATTTCTTCCTCTAAATCTCCATGAAGAAAGGCAGTCTTCATATCCAACTGCTTAAGATATAATCCCTTTGCTGCGACAATGCTTAACCCTAACCGGATCGTAGTTAGTTTAACAACAGGGGAAAAAATATCAGTGTAATCAATACCTTTCTTTTGTTGAAAGCCTTTGACCACCAGTCTCGTCTTATATCTCTTGGAACCATCATGTTCCTCCTTGATTCGAAACACCCACTTGTTTTGTAAGGTTTTCTTTCCTTTAGGCAACTCGGTCAACTCCCAAGTTTGATTGGATACAAGCGACTTCATCTCATCCTTCATTGCAAGCTCCCATTTGCTTGCATCTTCACCTTGACATGCCTTATCATAGTATTCAGGTTCTCCAGCATCTGTCAGCAACAAGTAATGCAAGTACCTTTTATTTGGTACATGTGGGCGAGTGGATCTTCGCGGAGTACTATAGGCCTGTGGGGATCTTCTCAAAGCATTCCCAATTTACGAATTGGGAACTCTCTGAACGATCAGACTCTGTGGTGCTGAAACTTCATTATGTGGTATAGGTTTTCTAACCCGGGGCTGCACACGTTGCTCTTCAACTTTTTGATTACTACCACATTCCACAACTTTACCACCCGATACATCATCTGGCCCAAAATATTCTGGTTCTCCCTGCTAAGACGTCTCTGTGTTTCTGTTCTTGTTGAAGACAACATCTCTACTCCCGATCATCTTGCGGTTTTGGTCATCCTATAGTTTATAACCAAACTCGTCTTCACTATAACCTACCAAGGTGCACTTCATTGATTTGGCGTCTAACTTGCTCCTTGAGTGATCACCTACATGTACATAAGAAACACAACCAAACACTTTCAAATGAGAAAGTTTTACCTCTTTCCCAGTCCAGATCTCTTCGGGTATAGTGAGGTCCAAAGGCTTTGATGGTCCTCTATTGATCAAGTATGTTGTTGTATTGATTGCTTCTACCTAGAACTGTTTCGGCAACCTTGATTGTAGGCGCATGCTTCTGGCTCTCTCAGTCAATGTCTTGTTCATCCGTTATGCTATACTATTTTGTTACGGTGTGCCCGGCACTGTCCTTATGAGCTTTATCCCGCTTTGATAGCAAAACTTCTTGAACTCTTTGTCTTCATATTCTCCACCATTGTCTGAACGCAGCTTCTTGATCTTCAAACTTGTCTCATTCTCAACCATAGCTTTCCACTTCTTGAAAGCCTCAAACACATCAGACTTGTGTCGTAAGAAGTAAACCCATAACTTCTTGGAATGATTATTGATGAATATGACGAAATACTGTTTATCTCCGGTTGATAAGACTGAAGCTGGACCCCAAACATTGGTGTCCACTAGTTCCAGCTTCCTTTGCCGGTACTCTTCCGGTCTTCTTGAAGCTCACTCACTTTTGCTTCCCAAGAATGCAGCTCTCATACAAATCAATCTTAACAGATTTCAACCCAGGCAGTTTACCTCTCAAATGCAAACACTTCAGCCCTTGACTACTCATGTGCCCAAACCTTTGGTGCCACAGATTTGGATCCTCTCTACCCTCCGCCACTGCGGCCAAACCATACCCATCGGTAGTCGTGTAAAGAGACCCATTCTTAGTTCCCCAGGTGACTGCCATAGCTCATTTTGAGATCTTCCACTTATCACCTGTGAAAGTTATCATATAACCATTTGACTCTAACTGCCCTATGGAGACCAAGTTCTTTCTCAAGTCCGATACGTGCCTCACGTTGTCGAGTTTCCAAACTGACCCATTTAGATGAATCTTCACATCTCCCTTCCCGGTAATGTCGCATGCTTGATTGTCACCAAGATACACTTTACCCAAATTTTTGGAGATATAGTTCTCGAACAAATCCCTGTGTGAGGTGGCATGGAATGACGCCCCTGAGTCCAACACCCAAGATTCCGTCTTGCTTTCCAATGAGTAAATAAGGTAGTCGTCTAACTCCTCTGAAATACAATTCGCACTGCTTTTACCATCGTCCTTCTTGGCGGACCTACATTCACTCGAGTAGTGACCCATTTTGCCACAATTCCAACACTCGATGTCTTTCTTGCTTCGCTGCTGATTACCCGAATTGTTGCCCTGACGATTCTTAGACTTGGATCTTCCTCTTGACTTTGATCTACCCCATTGATTTCTGTTTTGATTCTTGTTTCTACCTTTTTTACCTTCCATGTTCAGTGCTAAGGATGATGCCCCTGATCCTTCTTCATGCATCCTGATCTCCTAGGTCATAATCATGTATACGACCTGTTGGAAAGCTAACTTTTCTTTTTTGAACGAGTTGGCGATTGATTGACACGTCGTACTCCAACTCTCCGGCATCTGGCCCAGAATTATGCCTACCAACACTTTATCATCAAATAAAATGGAAACTGAATTTAACCCATCTGTTGCCTCGTTGAACACATTCATGTGCTCTTTGAAACTCTGATTTTCTGACATCTTTAGATTCACTAGCTTCTTTATCAGATGGACCTTC
This sequence comes from Acer saccharum, assembly GCA_030490815.1. Lineage (NCBI taxonomy): Eukaryota > Viridiplantae > Streptophyta > Magnoliopsida > Sapindales > Sapindaceae > Acer > Acer saccharum. The sequence continues at coordinate 4,843,965 of CM059877.1, read as the reverse complement.
CTTGCTGCAGAAGGCTGCTCGTATAAATTCGATAGGGCCTTCATGAGATCTACCGCTGTCTTTTGACCCTTGATGTTAAAGGCGACCGATTTCGACAAACCAAGTAGAATTGCTCCCAGTGCTTTACGATCCAAAACCATCCACTGTGCATCGGTCATGTCCTTTGGCTTACGTTTGACCACCCATTCTTCATCGGACATGTCCTTCAACTTTTCTACTATTGGCAGATATAAGTTCTTTTGGTATAGATAGTCCTCTATCTGCATCTTCCAAAAGCTGAAATTCGTACCGTTGAATTTCTCTATCTTATATGTATCCTTCTTGGACCCCATTGCCCCCACTCAAACCAAGAACGACAAGCAATCTGAACTGGTCAACGAAAAAATCAAACCTGGACGGAATCCGATCGAAATCTGAAACTTTATGTTTCAATGTCAAAGGTATTGGATTTGGAAGATTTTACCACGCTGAGTTTGCTAGTGGTGTCGGTTTTCTTAGATTCACGACGGATCGACGTAGATCTGACGATAACCGTTCCGTTCTTCAAAACTTCGACGACTGATTTGAGGACTTTTTGGTGCTTGGTTGATGATGACCTAGAAGACAATCTTGAAGATCATCTCTTTCCGCTTCTTTTGGTGGTGGTGGTGTCACTCAACTCACCGGCGGCAACTAGGCGGCGAAACGACTCCTCTTCAACCTTCGTCGGCCGTTTTGACCACTTTCCGGTGATCTTTTGACGGCGGACCAGAAGGGAAACTTGTAGATCGGCTCTATCTGATTCTAATGGTATAGGAGGTGACAACTCACTCTCCGTGGCCAACGGTGACTTCTCTAGCAGCTACTGTTCCGATGGTGGCTGCTCCGGCGGTGCATCAACTACGTGACTACTATTCCGGACTCCTGGAACCTTGTGCTATAGAATCCTTAACTCTAGATCCTATACACCCTAAGCCTCGAAACCTACTAGTTGTTAGGGATGTATTGGCTTAGGGAATACACACAATCAAATCACACAAGCAAAAGAGAATAAGAGACACGAGATTTTACGTGGTTCATCGTAAGCCTACATCCATGGAGCGCATCTGCACTCAACTTCCACTATGAAATCAGTGTTTACAATAGTGAAGCAGTATCTCTCTCCTTACGGCTCTCAATATTCTTTTCTCTCTTCTTTATGCAACACACAGTTACACATAAGAATTACTGGAGTATTTATAATAAGGTTTAGTCTAAAACTAGTAGGAATCCTTTCCTAAATAAAACAATAAAACACTCCTAAGTAGAATAGAGAACCAATCCTAAACATAATAGGATTCAGACTTCACAACCTAACACACTACGCTAGTATGGAACTGAGTTCTTGTACAAAAAGTACTGAGGTATGCTGTGAAGGTCAAACCCCGAAGAGAATTCATCGGGTGTTGGATCATCAATCGACTTCCGTGAAGTTAGAATATGGTTGTGGCCAGTTTTCTGGTTCCATCCACATTTCATACCAGGAAGAACCATGTCCGTAGGATAATCAAAGCTCTGCCATATAATTGTCTCTTTCGCTACCAGAACCAGATTTCCTGAATCTAAGAGCTTGACAACGGAGGTTTGTGCCGGCACCGAAACATTGGTAGACCAAAGAGGACTGCTCTGATTACAACAAAAAACTGCAAGATTTCCATCTCCACCAATCTTGAAAATACCTGCAGAGTTCTTAATTGGAGTTTCTCTGTTGGCGACACAAACAACCGTTTGTTCTGCGATTTTATTGAACCATATTCCAACATAACGAGCTTCAGACTTGCCAGGGCTGAAGAACCCCAGTTTGAAGTTTCCATGAGACGATACAAGGCTTCCGTTTTCATCATCAGCCATGAACTGGGTTCCAGTTATTGTCTCTAATGCATGAAGTGAACTGAAGAGATCGAATATCACAAACAGTACCAAGATACAGAGAGCTCTATAACTTCCCATGAAGATAAGTGTTTGGATTGTGTTTCTCGGATGTGCCAGTATCTGTGACAACTTCTATGAGCATCCAGCAATAGTATCCACTTGTTTCATGTGATTTTGACATTATTTTGTTTTCAGTTAGTAATTCATTGACGTGTTTGGACTGTGTTTCTCGGACGTGCCATATCTGTGACAACTCCTATGAGCATCCAGCAATAGTATCCACTTGTTTCGTGTGATTTCGACATTATTTTGTTTTCAATTAGTAGGAGTCAACAAGCTAACGTATTTCTTTGGTTGGTAGCAGAAATTTTCAGCCAATTAATAATGTCAAAGACGTGTTATTTATGAAATTAACGTGTTAAAAAAACCAAAAGAAGAATGGAAAAAAATCAGTAGCAATTTGAATAGTACTAATGATAAATTAATTATGATTCTGGTTTTCTGTACGTAATAAAAAGAATGCAAGAATAGATTTTAGGGAAATTATCATTTCCCCCCTGAGGTTTACTGTATTAGATAAACTGGTCCCTCTAGTTTCAATAATGGTCAGTCAACCCCCTGAAACTCAAAATATTGGTCATTTTGCACATTCTGTCAAGTTTTCCGTCCAAAATCTCTTTGACCGTTAAATAAAAAATTAAAACACTTCCATTAAGAATTGAACCTTTGACCTTAGGCTAAAAGCCACATACTCTAACCAATTGAGCTACTCTAGCTCATTGTTAGAGTTTTTTTTGAATTAATGTATGTATATATATATATATAAAATTTGTTTAAAATAATTTAAGTTTGTTTATATAATTTAAAATAAACTTATATATATAATTTAAAATAAACTCATATTTATTTATGATATATAAAAACAGATTTATGAAAAAGAAAAAAAAAAAAAAGAAAACAAAAGGAAAAAAAATCATGAAAGGAATTTTTTTTCTTTGTTTCTTTTTTTTTTTTTTTTTTTTTAAATTTATGGGCTTTGATTTTCTAGGTTTTTATTTATTTATTTATTGTTTTTTTTTTATCAAATTGAAATAATATATTTTTTGAAAAGGAAAGAAAATCAGAAAAAAGAAAGAAAAAAATTTACGGGCTTTGATTTTATAGGTTTTATGGGTTTCCTTTTGTTTTCTTATTTTCTTTTTCTCTTTCATAAATATGTTTTTCTATATATATATATATATATATATATAGTGAGTCTTTCATGAGGGATCCCTTATTTTAATTTCGGTAAGGACCTTTTTGAAATACATCGATTTTATTGAATTTTGATCTGAATTTTTAACAAAATGATGAGTTCATTGAAATCTACCTATGAATAAAATTTGAGAATTTTTCGAATACTATAACTATTTTTCTTGAATTGTCTTATATTTCGCCAACTTTTTGATGCCTTTATATTTAACAAAATTTGGATAAATAGTTTTAGTGTTTGGAAAATTCTCAAATGTTGTTCATATGTAGATTTCATTGAACTCATTATCCATAAAAAAAAAAAATTCAGATAAAAATTCAGATAAAAATTCGTTAAAATCGATGTGTTTTCATCATGGTCCTTACCGAAATTAAAGTAATGGATCTCTCATGAGAAACTCACTCTATACCCTAAACCATTTTACAGGATTCATGATTTGTGATATTCATTGATTGTATCTATGGATGGATGGAGTGGTGTTTTAATTTGTTTGTTGATGAGTGTAGTGTATTGACAAAATTAATGAGACAATTAAAGAAACTATGAAAAAGACTAGAAATGCTTCACTTCCCCTTTTGTATACCGACAAACCAATTAAATCATGTCATGGTCATGTGACTAATAATCAATCACATGATATGATTTAAGTGGTTTGGACATATACGTCTGGTATAGTAAATATGTCAAAATTTCTTACCGGTTTGATTTGTTTGTGTGTTTTATTGATCATTTTCGGGCAATATAATAGAAAATCTTCTAAAAAGTTTGATTTTGATGTATACATATGATTGGAGGAGAAACCATCTTCATTAAATTTTAGAGATTTGGGGGGCCATGATAAAAATTTCAGAAAAAAAATGTAAATAAAAAACTTTTTGGGTAAAAATTGAATAAAAATTTCAGACATTCTGATGAAACTTTTTAGGTAGTCGAAATCCTCTAAACTTCTCTAACCGATAATAGCTCAAACTTGTAAGTTTTATGGTTTTTTGTTAGATTTAGTCTGAAACTCACTTTTTTTTTTTTTGAAAGACAAGCTTTATTAGGGGCCGAAGCCAAGTAGAAACTCACTTCAATTTAGCTTCTCAATTATTTATAATAATCTTTAAATTCCATTTCCAATTAACCTTTATATAATTTCTTTTCTTTTGGAAATCGATTGACCAATTGTAGCTGACATTAGCAAAAACCTGCAAGTTATTTTTTTTTGTTTTGTTTTTTTTTTTTTGGTTATCTTTTGAATGAAAAACTTTTTTATTTTGATTATAAATCTCTTATAGAGATTTTCTAACTCAATTTCCTACCATATATTATATAACCAGGGCTGGTCCTGAGCTTTGGGAGGCCCATGGTGAAAATTTTTAGAATGGGCCCCTGTGTTCAGTTCTGAAAAATTTAAAATGAGCCAAAAAAAAGCACAATTATGACTCTTTCTTCAGAATTCAGATCCAAGCAAAAGCAAATAGAAAAAAAAAAAAAAAGCACAAAAATCAAATCTGTTATAGTTATACAAAAAGAAAAACTAAATCAGAAAAAAAAAAATTAGTAAAATAGTATAACACAAAAAGACATTACATGGGCGGTTGGGCCTGAATGAGTGAACGTTGCGACTCGAGAGAGAGTTTTTAATGAAGATTGAAGTGAAATGAGGAAGTAAAGAGATGAGTAGAACAAACTAGAGCGTTGAGAGCCTGAGACTTAAGAGAGACTGAAAGAAATCGAATTTAGGCATTGGTGGCTGGAGATAAAAATAAGAAACCCTAAATCATTTAGCCATTTAGGTAATATACTGATATGTTTGAACCCAAAAAAAAAAAAAAAAAAAAAAAAAAACCAAAATCAAATTTGGGCTTTAATAAACATTTCTATTTGGACCATTGTTTGTCCAAGCTGAGCCCTATTTTATTTTTTTGTTTTATTTTAACTTTTAGTCTTTTTTGATATGGGCGTTTTTGATTTGAAACATTTGGATTAATACTCAAAACAAATATTTGAGCTTTTTTATGATCTGAAACAAAACAAAAATGAGCCCTTGAACTAATACTCAATACATGTAACATGACCCTTTAAAAATGGGGCTGGGGCAGCCGCCCCTCCAACAAACAGTAGGGCCGGCCCTGTATATAACTTGTTAGGTTTTCGAAATCGTTAAACCATCCTTAATTGATGCTAACCGACATTAACCAATAATAACTCAAACCTGATAAGTTTTCTGTTAAGAGTAATCTTCAAACTCCAGTTCCAACATTTATGTAAAAAAAAAAAAAAAAGACTTCTTGACATTCTTATTCAAGAGAAAATCTTTGGTGGAACTGGCATAGTGGATCCCTTCCATTCATAAATGTTGTAGTATGAATTCTGACCATGGTAGGTACAGCCGTACAGATTAGGTGAACTGACGGTAGTTATGGTCATTGATCATAAAACTTTATGCAAGACCTCTCTTTGAAAAACTTACAATGACCTCTCTTTTCGTTAAGTTTGATAGTTGAATAACACGGACTAAAAACAGTAAAAGGTTAAAAAAAATCATAAAATAAAAATAAAACAGATTAAAAAAATGAAAAATAGAAACTTAATTATAAATAAATAAATTATAATCATCTCAGATAAACACACACTCTCATCTGTCTCTCCATCAAACGCCTCTCTCACTCATATACCAGAGGGGAGGTCAATGTGAGTTTTTAAATAAATTGTTTCGGAGTTTAAAACCCAAACCTCAGATAGTTGGGTGTAAATGTGTAATTTGTTCTTTAAATAATTCAAATTCTTCTCAAAAGATTGATGTCACTAAAATCTGTAGCTGATATATTGAATCAGTCCAACAATTACAAATCTGCAAGTGTGATCATAAGAGATAATTGGTTGAAGTCTATAATATATATTTTGGAAGTTGAATTCATTCAAATATGTAATTCAAAGATTGCACATAATCTGTAAATAATACAAGTCTACAAGAAAAAGGGCGTGTGATGACGTGTTAAAGTGAAATGAAGTGTGTTAAGAAGGTTTAATTCATATACAAAAAATTTAACTGTAATTTCATACAACACCATGGGGAAACCTAACAAATTCATCTACCATCAAATGTTGTATTCATCACGTCATTAATGGAACACTTCGTTCCTGCTCGATGAATCTGGTTGACTATTCCTGACTGGAAATGAAGATTTCTTAGGAGAAGGAAGTATTGTTTCATTGCTTAACATAAAAACTACATTCGACATGCTTGGCCTGTCTTTTGTGTTATCTTGCACGCATAAGAGTCCAACTTGGATGCACCTCATATCTTCATTTGCAGGACATGAATCATTTATGCATGAGTCAACTATCTCCAGAGCCTTACCATCTCTCCAGAGTTCCCACATCTTATTTCCGCATTACATGAGAATATAAAAGATCAATGTAAGTTAAAGCCAACACTGATGAATGGATCAAACAAACATGTACTTGCACAAAAAAGATGGGCAACAACTTACATATTGTATCAAATTTGAGTATGGATCGTCATGGAAATAACCCCTGTTCTTCTTACCACTAATGATCTCTAATAGTATGACTCCAAAACTGAAAACATCTGATTTCATAGAGAAGATGCCGTCTAGTGCATATTCTAGTGACATATAACTACTGCATGTTATGAAGATAGTGTTAGTAATTTAATACTAACTTTCCTACAATTAGGAAAATAAGTTAATTTTGTGTTCATTGTGTTTTGCATTGACTTACAAAGTTCCAACAACTCTTTTTGTATTCGCTTGGGTTTCATCCGCCACAAATATTCTTTCAGTACCAAAATCTGATATTTTGGGTTGCATCTCTCGATCTAGAAGAATATTACTAACTTTTAGGTCATATTGTATCAAATTTGAGTATGGATCGTCATGGAAATAACCCCTGTTCTTCTTACCACTAATGATCTCTAATAGTGTGACTCCAAAACTGAAAACGTCTGATTTCATAGAGAAGATGCCGTCTAGTGTATATTCTAGTGACATATAACTACTGCATGTTATGAAGATAGTGTTAGTAATTTAATACTAACTTTCCTACAATTAGGAAAATAAGTTAATTTTGTGTTCATTGTGTTTTGCATTGACTTACAAAGTTCCAACAACTCTTTTTGTATTCGCTTGGGTTTCATCCACCACAAATATTCTTGCAGTACCAAAATCTGATATTTTGGGTTGCATCTCTCGATCTAGAAGAATATTACTAACTTTTAGGTCATATTGTATCAAATTTGAGTATGGATCGTCATGGAAATAACCCCTGTTCTTCTTACCACTAATGATCTCTAATAGTATGACTCCAAAACTGAAAACGTCTGATTTCATAGAGAAGGTGCCGTCTAGTGCATATTCTAGTGACATATAACCACTGCATGTTATGAAGATAGTGTTAGTAATTTAATACTAACTTTCCTACAATTAGGAAAATAAGTTAATTTTGTGTTCATTGTGTTTTGCATTGACTTACAAAGTTCCAACAACTCTTTTTGTATTCGCTTGGGTTTCATCCGCCGCAAATATTCTTGCAGTACCAAAATCTAATATTTTGGGTTGCATCTCTCGATCTAGAAGAATATTACTAACTTTTAGGTCTCTATGGATAATTTTTAATCTGGAATCTTGATGAAGATAAAGGATCACTCGAGCAATTCCTAAAATTATATCAAACCGTGTTTTCCAATCTAACAATTGCTTTCTTGATTCATCTGCTTCAATTACATCGTATCACTTATATATAATCGATATTAGAGTAAGGAGTAAACAATTCACACTCACAACAAGTGCAAAACTAAGGAGTAAACATACCGAAAATGAAGTAGTCCAAGCTTTTGTTAGGCATACATTCATAGATTAAAATCTTCTCATCTTTCTCTATGCAATAACCCAAGAGTCTAACAAGATTTATATGTTGAAGTTTTGCAATCAATAAGACCTCATTTTTGAAGTTTGACGCCGGCCCCTAACCATTTCTCTTTTTTGCAGGAACCAACTACTTCAAACACTATGACGCAGCGTGAAACACAATAGAATAAGATCAACGTCTATATTCTATGATAAACTGGAATCCGGTCACCAGAAAAAGAGAGAAATAAACTCTGAATTTTCATTGAATGAAAGATAATGAGCCTTTCGGCTTACAACTCTATTTTAAGTGAATAAACCCTAACCCTAAATCCTTGTTGGACAATAAACGGGACTAATTAGCAAAAATTACCAAAAATAGCAAAATTGAGATAATTGTGGAAATAAATACTACTAACGACCCTAAGCAAGCCAGAATTGACAGTAGACGATTCTGACTTGTCAAACTCAACTTATGACTAAAACGAAACTTTCCTAAAATGGCAAAAACGGCAATCACGGGGCCTAAATGAGGAATTTGGCCGAAAAAGGACGTGCCTCACTGCCAAAGGCAGTGTTTGAAAAGATCTCGTCGATTCGCTTCAGGCAAAGTCATTTAACCTTGAATTTAGGATGGTCCCTCAAAGCCATGTAGGAATTCGCTACTTGTGTTATTATTGTGTCTAATGCATGAAATGAACAGAAGAGTTCTGATATAACAAACAGTGCTGAGTTACATAGAGCTCTATTACACCCCATGAAGATAATTGTTTGGACTTTGTTACTGGGATGTGTCATTGTCTGTTAACATTCTTTATGAGCATCCTGCTTCAGGAATTTTCTTCATGTAATTTCGACGTTTTTTCTCCAGTATATGAATGAAAGAAAGTAAGGGTCAACAAAAATAGGCATTCTAGTCAATGGAAATTGCCAAGTAAATAAGTGGTTGTGTGTTCAGTGGCATACACGGAATCATCACTTATAGATTGAATGAAATTAATGGTTGGGTGTTCATACACATCACTTCACCGTGGTCAACTTCTCTTCTTTCTTATGTTCAATAAGAAAATCTATACAGGAGTTAAATATACGTATCATGATTTTATTACATATATACAATAATAGTAATGCAAAAATTAGCATGACACTGCAAACGTTAATCCATAATTCAAAAAGCTGTAACTACAATTCATACAAATATGTTAATAGAACCTAACAAATTCATCGAGCATTAAGTGTTGTAATTGTCACCTCATTTGCGGAACAATTTGTGCCTTTGGTAGATGACTTTGGTGCATTCCTCTGCCTAGAAGAAAATGTAGATTGCTTTGGACAAGGAAGTGTTGCTTCATTGCATAACATAAAAACAACAGTTGACATGGTTGGCCTATCTCTTGCATCATCTTGCACGCACAAGAGCCCGACTTGGATGCACCTCAAAACTTCATCATGAACCGGACACGAATTAGAAATGCACGAGTCAACTATCTCCATAGCTTTAATATCTCTCCAGAGCTCCCATATCTTATTTCAACATGTTACATTAGAATAAATCATGTCAAGTTTTGGCCAATGTTGAAGAATGGAACACAAGATCAAATAAAACAGAAATGTGTCAACAACGTACATATTTTAACAAATTTGACGATGAACTCTCATGGTAAAACCCCCAATTCTTTTTCCCACTTACAATCTCTAATAGTATGACTCCAAAGCTGAAGACATCTGATTTCACTGAGAAGAGGCCGTCTAATACATACTCCGGTGACATGTAACCACTGCATTCCATAAACATTGAATTTAGCTACAACATACACTCCAAATTTAAAAGTGATTCAAGTTAGTGTTGAACATGTCTTATGTGACTTACAATGTGCCAACCACTCTCTTTGTATTTTCTTGAATGTCATCTCCTCCAACTATCCTTGCAGTACCAAAATCTGAGATTTTGGGTTTCATTTCTCCATCTAGAAGGATATTGCTCACTTTTAGGTCTCTATGGACAATTCTTAACCTAGAATCTTGATGAAGATAAAGGATTCCTCGAGCAATTCCCAAAATTATTTCAAAGCGACTTTTCCAGTCCAACAACAATTTTCTTGATTGATCTGTATCATTAGAATGGTATATCACATATAATAGACAGAATAAACACACAACACAAGCTGTAAATACAAACACATATCAAGTGCATAATTATTAATTAAGGAATCAATTCATACCAAAGATAAAGTAGTCCAAGCTTTTGTTGGGCAGAAATTCATAGATTAACATCTTTTCATCTTTCTCTACACAACAACCCAAGAGCCTAACAAGATTTCTGTGTTGAAGTTTAGCAATTAACAAGACTTCATTCTTGAATTCTTCGATACCTTGTCCTGAATTACTCGATAATCTTTTAACAGCTATCTCCTGTCCATTAGCCAACTGACCCTGAAAAATCAATGTAAATAACACTCATATCAATTCACACCTCTGAAGCTTATCAAAAATCTCTCTGATTGCCAAAATAGTTCATACCCATCACTCAAATATATGAAAAATGTAAACCCGAAACTTCAAAATGTAGAGAAACTAATTACCTTGAAAACTGGACCAAACCCTCCTCGTCCAAGCTTGTTGGCAGAGGAAAAATTCTCTGTTGCAGCAATCACTGTATTGAGTTGGAAGAATGTTATTTCTATATTCCCACTTTCGATAGAACTGCTATTTGCATTGGAAGAGTCTCTGTAATTAGACAAACTTCTCTCTGAATCAAAGAGTAACATTTGACGGCGCTGTTGTTTCTTCTTCCCTGTATTAGGTAGAACAATACATAATCAAAATGTTAAACAAAAAAAAATTGTAGAAGAAAAGGAAGTGAAGCTGTGAAACCCACCATCTAAAAAATAGAAGAATTTGATAATAAAAATAGAAGCTTTAACACAAAGCAGAAATGGGTTTCCACCATTGAAACAAAACTTGTGAGAGAAACTAAATTTGGGGATGACAAGCATCCCCATCTCCACTCATTTCCCCATTTTCCCCCAAAAGTTTCCCCCCATATGGGGATGGGGAAGTGGGAATTTGGTTATCTGGGGATAAATGCGCATCTTTACTCACAATAACATGTGTCCTTTGAATTACCTTTATTCCTCTTCGCATTCCTTCTCCACAAGTAGTAAAAACAAAGGGCTGCCAGAAGTGTTTCAACAAGGGGAACAATAATAAATACAAGTGTACTTTTTGTTTCTATAACGTGTACTTTTGCTTTTTTCTGGGCATCCAAAGCTGCAAATATAAAATTTCTTTCAGACTCAATAAATTTGAAACTAATGATCTTAATTTATAAGAACCTTTTGCTGCTGACAGATGACAAAACTTGTGGTGTCAACCTACTGTTGTAATGAAACCTATTGAATAATATATCATACAACATAAAATTGAGGCCATTATTATGGAAAAATAGACAGTACATACCTAGCTCCACAGCATCTACCCTTAGGTAAAAATCCTGTCGACTATTATAGCGTCTCATGTCTCGTAACTCACCATACCACGCTATGCAACCTCGTCCCAATTCATCAACATATACATTAGCATACCCTGTACAGTTACAACTCTTCAAGCATTCTCTCCCACACTCCTCTAAGCTCATGTTACTATAAAGAGTAGAATTTCTAGCATCTGGAAACTTTACACCTTCCAGTCTCACAAAACCCTCCCCGTCGCCTTTGCCACAAGCTTCCTTCCTTGTTTCCTGACATTTTAGGTACCAGTCATGAGGATACAACCTTTCAAACCCGGGCATGCACGCACAACGTGCAAACGCATCCTCATTGCAAATTGCGTTTGCACCACATCGCATGTACTCATCACACATGTCCTGGAGAATGACCTGGAGTTTTACCCATCTTTGGCTCTCGTGCCAGATTAGTCTATTCATAACTCCTATTGACTCCAGAACAATTATGGACAAAACATCAACCTTTTTCGGTGAATATTTAAGATAGATTTCATTGTCATTACTCACAAATGTGATATTGATAAAAAGATTCTGGTCAGAGAAATAATCTTTGTGGCTTTTGGTGTCTGGCAAGCCATTCAGGATGCCACCATTCCAAGGGCCACTACGCCAGTATGGAACTGAGTTCTTGTACAAAAATAACTGAGGTATGCTGTGAAGGTCAAACCTTGAAGAGAATTCACCAGGTGTTGGATCATCAATCGACTTCCATGAAGTTAGAAAATGGTTGAGGCCAGTTTTCCGGTTCCATCCACATTTCATACCAGGAAGAATCGTGTCTGTAGGATAATCAAAGCTCTGCCATATAATTGTCTCTTTCGCTACCAGAACCAGATTTCCTGAATCTAAGAGCTTGGCAGCAGAGGTTTGTGCAGGCACCGAAACGTTGGTAGACCAAAGAGGACTGGTCTGATTACAACAAAAAACTGCAAGATTTCCATCTCCACCAATCTTGAAAATACCTGTAGAGTTCTTAATTGGAGTTTCTCTGTTGGCGACCCAAACAACCGTTTGTTCTGGGATTTTATTGAACCATATTCCAACATAACGAGCTTGAGACTTGCCAGGGCTGAAAAACCCCAGTTTGAAGTTTCCATGAGACGATACAAGGCTTCCGTTTTCATCATCAGCCATGAACTGGGTTCCAGTTATTGTCTCTAATGCATGAAGTGAACTGAAGAGATCGAATATCACAAACAGTACCAAGATACAAAGAGCTCTATAACTCCCCATGAAGATAAGTGTTTGGATTGTGTTTCTCGGATGTGCCAGTATCTGTGACAACTTCTATGAGCGTCCAGCAATAGTATCCACTTGTTTCGTGTGATTTTGACATTATTTTGTTTTCAGTTAGTAAGAGTCAACAAGCTAACGTAATTCATTGGTTGGTAGCAGAAAATTTCAGCCAATTAATAATGTCAAAGACGTGTTATTTATGAAATTAACGTGTTAAAAAAACAAAAGAAGAATGGAAAAAAATCAATTAGCAATTTGAATAGTACTAATGATAAATTAATTATGATTCTGGTTTTCTGTACGTAATAAAAAGAATGCAAGAATAGATTTTAGGGAAATTATCATTTCCCCCCTGAGGTTTACCATATTAGATAAATTGGTCCCTCTAGTTTCAATAATGGTCCCCCTAGTTTCAATAATGGTCAGTCAACCCTCTAGTATCCACTTGTTTCGTGTGATTTTGACATTATTTTGTTTTCAGTTAGTAAGAGTCAACAAGCTAACGTAATTCATTGGTTGGTAGCAGAAAATTTCAGCCAATTAATAATGTCAAAGACGTGTTATTTATGAAATTAACGTGTTAAAAAAACAAAAGAAGAATGGAAAAAAATCAATTAGCAATTTGAATAGTACTAATGATAAATTAATTATGATTCTGGTTTTCTGTACGTAATAAAAAGAATGCAAGAATAGATTTTAGGGAAATTATCATTTCCCCCCTAAGGTTTACCATATTAGATAAACTGGTCCCTCTAGTTTCAATAATGGTCCCTCTAGTTTCAATAATGGTCAGTTAACCCCCTGAAACTCAAAATATTTGTCATTTTACCCATTCTGTCAAGTTTTCCATCAAAAATCCCTTTGATCATTAAATAAAAAATTAAAACACTTTCATCAAGAATTGAACCTTTGACCTTAGGCTAAAAGCCACATGCTCTAACCAATTAAGCTACTCTAGCTCCTTGTTAGAATTTTTTTGAATTAATGTATGTATATATATATATATATATAATTTGTTTAAAATAATTTAAATCTGTTTATATAATTTAAAATAAACTCATATATATATAATTTAAAATAAACTCATATTTATTTATAATTTAAAATAAACTCATATTTATTTATAATATATAAAAATAGATTTATGAAAAAGAAAAGAAAAGAAAAGAAATCATAAAAGGATTTTTTTTTTAATATTATTTTTCTTTGTTTTTTTTTTTTTTTTTTTTTTTTTTTTTTTTTTTTTTTTCCTTTTTCAATTTATGGGCTTTGATTTTCTTGGCTATTTTATTTTATTTTTATTTTATCAAATTGAAATAATATATTTTTTGAAAAGGAAAAAAATTCAGAAAAAAGTAAGAAAAAAATTTACGGGCTTTGATTTTCTAGATTTTATGGGTTTCCTTTTGTTTTCTTATTTTATTTTTCTCTTTCATAAATCTGTTTATATATATATATATATATATATATATATATATATATATATATATATATATAGTGAGTCTTTCATGAGGGATCCCTTATTTTAATTTCGGTAAGGACCTTTTTGAAATACATCGATTTTAATGAATTTTGATCTGAATTTTTAACAAAATGATGAGTTTATTGAAATCTACCTATAAATTAAATTTAAGAATTTTTTGAATACTAGAACTATTTTTCTCGAATTGTCTTATATTTTGCCTATTTTCCGATGCCTTTATATTTAACAAAATTTGGATAAATAGTTTTAGTGCTTGGAAATTTCTCATATTTTGTTCATATGTAGATTTCATTGAACTCATCATCCATAAAAAAAAGTTCAGATTAAAATTCATTAAAATCGATGTGTTTTCATCATGGTTTTTACCGAAATTAAAGTAAGGGATCCCTCATGAGAAACTCTCTCTATACCCTAAACCATTTTACAGGATTCATGATTTGTGATATTCATTGATTGTATCTATGGATGGATGGAGTGGTGTTTTAATTTGTTTGTTGATGAGTGTAGTGTATTGACAAAATTAATGAGACAGTTAAAGAAACTATGAAAAAGACTAGAAATGCTTCACTTCCCCTTTTGTATACGGACAAACCAATTAAATCATGTCATGGTCATGTGACTAATAACCAATCACATGATATGATTTAAGTGGTTTGGACGTATACGTCTGGTATAGTAAATATGTCAAAATTTCTAACTGGTTTGATTTGTTTGTGTGTTTTACTGATCATTTTCGGGCAATGTAATAGAAAATCTTCTAAAAAGTTTGATTCTGTTGTATAAATATGTTTGGAGGTGAAACCATCTTCATTAAATTTTGGATATTTGGGGAGCCATGATAAAAATTTTAGAAAGAAAATGTAAATAAAAAACTTTTTGGGTAAAAATTGAATAAAAATTTCAGACATTCTGATGAAACTTTTTAGGTAGTCGAAATCCTCTAAACTTCTCTAACCGATAATAACTCAAACTTGTAAGTTTTATGGTTTTTTGTTAGATTTAGTCTGAAACGAACTTCAATTTAACTTCTCAATTATTTATAATAATCTTCAAATTCCATTTCCAACCTTTATATAATTTCTTTTCTTTTCGAAATCGATTGACCAATTGTAGTCGACATTAGCAAAAACCTGCAGGTTATCTTTTTTTTTTTTTTTGTTACCTTTTGAATGAAAAACTTTTTTATTTAGATTATAAATCTCTTATAGAGATTTTCTAACTCAATTTCCTACCATATATTATATATAACCAGGGCTGGTCTTGAGTTTTGGGAGGCCCATGGTGAAAATTTTTAAAATGGGCCCCTGTGTTCAATTCCGAAAAATTTAAAATGGGCCAAAAAAAAGCACAATTATGACCCTTTCTACATAATTCAGATCCAAGCGAAAGCAAATAGAAAAAAAAAAGCACAAAAATCAAATCTGATATAGTTATACAAAAAGAACAACAAAATCAGAAAAATAAAATAAAAAATTAGTACTATAATAGTATAATACAAAAAGACATTACATGGGCGGCTGGGCCTGAATGAGTGAACGTTGAGACTCGAGAGAGAGTTTTTAATGAAGATTGAAGTGAAATGAGGAAGTAAAGAGATGAGTAGAACAAACTAGAGCGTTGAGAGCCTGAGACTTAAGAGAGACTGAAAGAAATTGAATTTAGGCAATGGTGGCAGGAGAGAAAAATAAGAAACCCTAAATCATTTAGCCATTTAGGTAATATAGGATGCGTTTGGTACGTGGGACGGAACAGGACAACGTGGGACAATTTGTTCTTGTCCCACGTTTGGCGCGTCCTTAGCATGGTACAGGACGGGACAAGGTGGGACAAAAATCACAAAAACTTGTCCTACCCAAGACCTTAGGACAACTTGTCCCATGACATGGGACAAGTGTCAAAAAGACCAATTTACCCTTTAAATTTTCAAACAACTACAATCATGTCTAATATATTATATATTATATTATATTATTACATATATATTATATATTATTATATATATAATAATATTTAATAATATATATATTCAATATATCATATATATATATATATTATAATCTTTAATATATTAGATATTATTAAATATAATAATCAATACATATATATATGTATCCTATTTATAATAATATTCAATATATCATATATGTATATATATTATAATCTTAAATATATTATATATTATTAAATATAATAATATAATATATATATATATATATATGATATATTAAACATTATTATTATATATAAAATATATATATTAACACATATGATATATATATATTTATATATATATATATGTATTATTAATATATATATTATAATATGTATATATTATAATATATATATATATATATATATGTATTAACACATAATATATATGATATATATATATATATATATTAATTAATTAATATGTATTATTAATATATATATATATATATATATATATATTATAATAATATGTATACATTATCATATATATATTATATAAAATATATATGTAATATAAATATAATATATATATATATATATCCTATATTTATATTACATATATTATATATATAGGATATATATATATATATATATATATTATATACATTATATAATATATATATATATTAATATGTACTAATATTTAATATTATATATATCTTATATGTATTATTATATATAATAATATCAAATAATATATATATATATATATATTATATTTTATTATTAAATATTATTATATATATTATATTATTTGATATTATTATATATTAATATGTAATATTATAATATATGTTGTTATATATATAAGAGGGATACTCTGGTAATTTTAACCTCTTGTCCTGTCTTGTCCCAGCCATACCAAACGCATAATAGTACAGTCCACAGTTCTATCTTAGGCCTTTCAAACACAATACAGAACAACATGTCCTATCCCGTCCTGTCCTGTCCCGTCCCACCTTGTCCTGTCCCATGTACATGCCAAACGCACCCATACTGATATGTTTGAACAAAAAAATTAAAAATAAAAAACCAAAATCAAATTTGGGCTTTAATAAACATTTCTCTTTGGACCATTGTTTGTCCAAGCTGAGTCCTATTTTATTTTATTTTTGTTTTATTTTAACTTTTAGGCTTTTTTGATATGGGCGTTTTTGATCTGAAACATTTGGACTAATACTCAAAACAAATATTTGGGCCTTTTATGATCTGAAACAAAACAAAAATGGACCCTTGAACTAATACTCAATACATGTAACATGACCCTTTAAAAAAGGGGCTGGGGTGGCCGCCCCTCCAGCAAATAGCAGGGCCGGCCCTGTATATAACTTGTTAGGTTTTTGAAATCGTTTAACCATCCTTAATTGACGCTGACCGACATTAACCAATAATAACTCAAACCTCAAACCTGTTAAGTTTTCTGTTAAGAGTAATCTTCAAACTCCATTTCCAACATTGATGTAAAAAAAAAAAAAAAAAAAAAGACTTCTTGACATCCTTATTCAAGAGAAAATCTTTGGTGGAACTGGCATAGTGGATCCCTTCCATTCATAAATGTTGTAATATGAATTCTGGCCATGGTAGGTACGGATTGGGTGAAATGACGGTAGTTATGGTTATTGATCATAAGACTTTATGCAAGACCAAGTCTCATTGAGATTCTAAACTTGACTTTGAAAAACTTACGATGACCTCGCTTTCCGTTAAGTTTGATAGTTGAATAACACGGTCTAAAAACAGTAAAAGGATGAAAAATACCTTTGGTTAAAAAGATCATAAAAAAAAAAACAGATTAAAAAAAAATGAAAAATAGAAACTTAATAATAAAGAAATAAATTATAATCATCTCAGATAAACACACACTCTCATCTGTCCATCAAACGCCTCTCTCACTCATATACCAGAGGGGAGGTCAATGTGAGTTTTTAAATAAATTGTTTGGGAGTGTAAAACCCAAACCTCAGATAGTTGGGTGTAATTTGTTCTTTAAATAATTCAAATTCTTCCCAAAAGATTGATGTCACTAAAATCTGTAGCTTATATGTTGAATCAGTCCATGATGTAGTAAAAATTGCTCTCAATTAAAATTAAGTTCGTTCGCTGGGATCGGTGATTCAACTAGTTAAAACTACTTAGTCTAGGGAAAAATTAAAACTAATCTAAGTGCATAAAATTAAATTGCATAATGCTTTTGAGTTGGAAGAGTGATTTGGTTTCTTGAAAATCCTTAAAAATGTAAACTTGTAAGCTAAAAATGTAAACTTTAACCTAAAGATGCAAACTTGAACAATAAAAATGTAATCTTGCAACAAAAAAAACTAAGTTAAACACAACAAGCAACACACAACGTATGGATATGTGGGAGAAATCACTAGGGAATTAATATAACCTTCTTAGACCACTCAATGTCCTTACTTAGTCTCATTAAACACTTCAAATCCAATTTTAGGGCTTGTTTATCATTAAGAGCTAGGTTCTTACCATTGCCTCCACAAGGTCATGTGCCAAGCAATGGTCATCACCCATTAATTATATAAACTCTAAGCCAAAACAACATGGCATGGTCATGCACATATTATCTTTCTCAATTACCAAACTCATAATTAGAATTAAGGTGGAAAGGTCTTTCACACCAAAACCCAATTTCATAGATAGTCTACACTACACACCCACATCAATTGTGGTCACAAAATAATATGAGTAGTAAATAAACTCAATTTAATCAAGTAAAAGAGACAAAAATTGAATTGAATTAAGAAATAGACTAATTAGTTCATAAAGTGGTCAAATACGATTACATTAATCCCCTAGCTAAATGATTAGTTACACATCAATGGAGAAATGAAAGAGAAAGCAAAAGAGTAGAGAAAACCCATTTTCTTGAGAGCTTCCTTTTCCTTGCAAAACCTCCGAAGATGGATGGTATGGTGGTGGAGAATGAGAAAATGTGAAAAGATGATGAAAATGGTGAAGAAAGGTGGGAGCTTGGATGATTTTTGTGAGGTTGAAGATGGTGGAATATGAGAGGTTTTCTTTTTGGGTGAGTGGTTATTTTGGATCTAGGGTTGAGAGAGTGTATGGTATGTTTTCAGCTAAGAGAATATGATATATATATAGTGGGAGGCCAAAAAAACTGATGCTGAGTTCGTAGCTTTGCTGAGCTGGAAATGGGAGGTCGCCACCAAGTTGGCTAGTGGGTGGCGACCACTTCACTAGCGAACCTTACTGATCTTGTTGCCAAAAAAATAGAGGTCGCTAGCAAGTTGGCTAGCTACTAGCGACCACTTCACTAGCGAACTTCACTGATCTTTGATGGCGAAAAATATTAGGTCGCTACCAAGTTGGCTAGTAGGTAGCGACCACCTTGGTAGCCAACATCACTGCCTCAGGTGCCAAAAATATAGGTTGCTGGCAAGTTGGCTAGCTACTAGCGACTTTGGTGGCGACCACCACCATGGAAGAATTCTTGCAACCAATCCTCTCCAATTTTGGCCTGGAACATGGACTTCTCAAAATATGCTCTCGATTCCCCTAACTTGCTTGACTTAGCACACTTGCCTCTGAAAACTGAAAATCTGCGAAACAACTAATTTCGAGCCATTAGACACTCGATTTTTCCCGAGAACCGAACAAAAGCGACGGAAATAGGGGCCAAAATCTAGTATAGAAATGGCTCGATCAAACACCCCCAAACCTAGCCTTTGCTCGTCCTCGAGCAAAACCGAAATAAAACAAGCAAACAAGCAAGACTTAAGACACACGACTCAAGGACTCACGTTGCGGACAACAACGACGACACTAACTCGATAAAAGCGAAGCCACCGTGATGAGATGCAACCCAAGTCATGCAATTAAGGAGAGAATGCATGCAAGAATAGCTAAGCGGATTTTTTTAAAAAAAAAAAAAAAAATGGTAATGATGTGAATACACCGTGCGCATGCAATCCCACACTCAAAATGCCCATGCTTCAAAAACAACACACTCTCCAACAAGGGATGTAATTCGCCTCGACTCTATCCTCACGGATTTCTCTCAATACACTCCGAATCCTAGGCAACACACCTCAAAACATGCAATATGAGTTCATGTAATGGAATCAATTTTAATTGCATGTGATCATGAAAGAACGCCATTTTTGTGATTAAGTCTCATGGAAGGAACCGAATGTCATGAACGTGGAAAGAACATGCTTCAACTAAAATTCCCTATCTAGACTTTCCCTAAGATCAAGTAGGACTTTTCCTTGGTTGTAACGGGGCCTTGGGTGATTAGGTAATGAATGAATGGAAAATGGGCGATACGAAAACTAATTGAATCCACTAAGGCATTACACTCTAAATTCCGAGGATTGGCTCTTTACAACCTTTAACTATACATTGGCGTCCAGGCAACAATTTGCTCAATTTGTGCTTCAAATACTACTTTTAATGATTCAAGCACTATTTACACAATAACATATGGCCTTTAAGCCTTTATTCACTGATTTTGATTGATTTTTTTTTTTTTTTTTTTTTTTTGGAACTAAAATTTAAAATCTGCACAACTTTTTTCTCCATCTAGGTACACGCCATCAAAACAAGAGCCTTAATACAATAATCCTAAGCCTTAACTTCATCAATTAGTTAAAGGGACGGTTAGTGTTTATGTTGTGAGGTTATGGATGATGTGGGTGATGAAACGAAAGGTTTAATGTGTTTGGCTTCAATATTGGCTTGGGAGCACACACATATGGGATAGAAAAGTGTTTAGGCCATATTTGAGTGGTTAAGCACACATTGCCTACAATCCTTTCTAGAGGTCCATCTATCAAGGGAATAACAATTTCAACAAGCAGTCCACAAATGATTGAGTGTTCTATGACAAACGACAATTTAAGTGCAATGAGACTTTTTTATTTAAACATAGATGTGTTTAGAAGTGTGTGTGAAGAGTGGAATGAAATTACCCTCAAAATAAAAGCTAATAGGCTCAAATACTCACGGGTAGTCTCCACTATTAATCCCTCACTTTCAAGCATGTTGCCCCATCCACACGGGCACTAAGAGAAAGGGACTAACCGCACTTGCGCGGCGCACCCAAAAATAACTCAGCACAAAATGCATACAACACTCCTCAACGGCACACACTTAAGAGCATCTCATCGAACAATATATGATCAACATGGCCTTTTCGCAAAAATTGACACAAAATGACTCAAAACGACACCTAACACCTAAAAAACATGCCAAAAATCAAATAAAAAAAAAAAAAACTGCATGCAAAAATTAAAAAATTAAATGAAAAGACGCGGCGTCGCCACACCCTCAAACCTAAATCCAACATTGTCCCCAATGTTGACAATGAGAACCCGGCGGAGAGGCGCACAACACCACACTACCGACACAAGGACATATGGGACAAGACAATATCAAAATGACTCAATAATGGCTCAAAAAGGTACAAGCATCTCAAAACATTTAAAGCGCAATTTCGCAAGTATGCAGCACAAAATTCCTATGATCCACTAAGCACAATACATTGCACACCCTTAGTCTAAACTGAAAGAAAATGCAATTATATCTAATCTAAATAAACTACTAGTACTACTAGAATCAAAGTGCAACTAAATCAACTAAAGGAAATAAAGTGCAACTAAATTAAATTAAACTACTGGACCTTCCGTGGCTCGTCCTACACCACTCTCTTCCCTTTTGGATCTTTTCCTGCTGCTGCTCGGTCTTCGGCTTCCTTCCTTGATAATTCCATGGCTCTCCTCATGGCACCGCCTTCATCAATGACTGGTCCACCACGAGGGGCTGCTGAGGGAGTTGAAGCAGTGGGACCTCTCCTTCTCCTAGAATAGACGGACAAGCCTAGCTCTCTTCTCAGTTCTGTCATGTCAAAACCCCAATCCTCATCCATCTGGTCCAACCTCTTATGTATGCTTGTCTCAACCTGCTGAATTGCACCTTGATTTTCCTTGATTGCAGCTAAAATGCGATCCACCGGAGTCTGAGGTCTGCTATCTCTTGGGATCTCTCCCTCATCGCCCACTGTGGCGTCTACATCATCCTGTAATGCCGCCTCAGAATACCAGCGGTCATCATCATCAGTAGCTGCCTTTCTCCTCTTCTTTCGACTCGGCCCAGGACTCTGACCAACGGGTACAGGTATTTTCTTGGACTTTTTCTGGAGGCCCTTCCAAGTAGCTGCATCCATCACTCCTAGCGGAAGGTAAAAGGAGGTTGCAAGCACTGGATCATTCATGTCTACCCCTGCCTCTCTACAGAATTCCGTGATCAAGCACGGAAATGGAAGTATATCGTCATGGCGTTTGCTGTCACCTACTCTACCTATCTCCATCTTAATCAAGTGCCCCACATCAATGTCTAGCTCGGCCTGAAATGCATAAAGTATCTTGGCAACGTCGAAGGAGATTGTGCTTAGGTGTGTACTCGGTCTCAGATTGTGGGAGATGAAGGTATGCCAAAAGGCGAGTTCCTTTGTTAGGTTGGACTGCCTTATTAGACTTTCTTTTGAGTGCCAACGGTGCATGGGCTCAACCACTAGGCTGTTTGCAAATCTCATGTTCTGCCTGAGAAATAGAGTCTGGTGCTCCACTCCTATCGGGATCGGGTTCGCAAGAGTCGTCTTGTGATACCTATTGATGTCAGCAGCCTGGATTTTAACTTGTTTGCCCCTCACTATGACGGCACACCCATTGTAGTAGTCTTGAACAACTATGCCGGCATAAAACTCACGCACGATCCTCTCACAGTATGGTGGCGGATTCAAAACAAAATCCTCCCATCCTCTAGCTTGAACTACCCCTGGGACCGGTGTGTGTTCAAGCTCACTTACATCAATTCCCCTTTCTGTGTGGCACTCCTTCGTTTCAAAAACCCTCAACCATTCCTCAAAGTCGGGATTCAAAATAGCTCTTCTATTGACTCTTTCCCTGGCTGGCTCTCTCGGGTTAGTGGAACCCGAAGCATCATCATCAAAATTTACAAACTTTACCCTTGGCATTTTGTTGCTCAGAAAACCACAACAAAACTTCAATCACTGTGACGAGCCCTACACACAAGCAACAACAACAACAAGCACACCGAGCACTAATTTGCCCAAAATTAACCACACCAAGCTCAAATGGCAACAACAAAAATTCTTTACTTGCAATCTAACTAACCCAAATACATGCAATTTTCGAAATTGATAGTCCAAATTCTACAAATCCACCACAACTCCTTAAATCCTACTTCAATGCATCAATTAATGAAGACCCAAGCAATTACAAGCAAAACCCACGCAATTTCGGTCAAATAAAGGCACAAATCAACAATATCCACCCTTAATTTCTCTAACTCAACTAAATCAATCAAACCCACAAAAATGATGCTTAGAGAAATGAGAAACAAGAATTAGAATCAAAAATTAGAACAAAGTTACCCAATGTAGGCGTGCCCTAGGTTGGTCTTGCCAAGGAGGAGTTGTGGAGGAAGAGTGGAGTGAATTGGGAGTGTTTTTTCCCCAATTAATTGCCCAGAATCAGGTTTGGAAAACCCAATTCGCGTGGGTCGCCGGCGCTAAGGTCGCTAGTGTGCAGCGAACGTGGTGGCGACCCCAAAACGACGGCGCTTCAGAGGCAGGTCGCTGGCGCTTCAGAGGCAGGTCGCTGGCGCTGACTTCGCTGGTGGGGGGCGAACGTCGTGGCGACCTCTTTTTTTCTTCGACGAGGTAGTGATCTTCGCGGGAGAGGTGGTCGCCACCTTCCGACGAACTTCGTGGCGACCTCACCTGGAACCCTTCTCAACTGCTCCTCTTCTTGACTGCTCCTCTTTGACCTGGAAATTTTTCCTAACTTTTCCACTCACAAAAGCAATTCATTACATGTATTTGTTTGACACATTGCCATTTAAACTTGACACCTATCAAAACAAAATAAATAAAATACCACTAAATACTTAGACACAATGAAAATTACCACCCCACCCCTAAACCTATGTTTTTCTACACCTTGCATTTAATAACATCACACATTCTTGTTAAAAATCGTAGATTTAGCAATGAGGTAGTGGACTTAAGTTACCAAAAATAAATACTAAAATCTAAGCAGCTAGGAAAATGAAAGGGTACCTAGGTGGGTTGCCTCCCACCAAGCGCACGATTTAACGTCTAGGCAAGACGGTTGATGAGAGCACTACGGCTCTTCAAGCGCAAGGACCTCCAACCAAGTGACTTCTCCCAATTTGTAAGGCTTGACCCTATGCCCATTGACCTTGAATTTGTCACCCGTCTTCTCATTCTCTACTTCCACCGCTCTGTGAGAAAAGACTTGTGTCACCCGGAACGGTCCAAACCATCTAGACTTCAATTTTCCGGGGAATAACCTCAAGCGGGAGTTGAACACGAGCACTAGCATACCCGGGCGAAGCTCCTTACGGACAATCATCTTGTCATGGATCAACTTGGTTTTTTCCTTGTACAACCTTGAACTCTCATAAGCATCCAAGCGAAATTCTTCGAGTTCACAAAGTTGAAGTTTCCTCTCCTCTCCGGCTTTATCATCATCAAAGTTCAATTTCCGGACCGCCCACAAGGCACGGTGTTCAAGTTCAACCGGGAGGTGGCACGCTTTCCCAAAGACCAACCTATATGGGCTCATCCCAATAGGTGTCTTGAAAGCCGTCCGATAGGCCCACAAGGCGTCATCTAGCTTCAAAGCCCAATCTTTCCTTGTTGAATTCACGGTCTTCTCTAGGATTCCTTTGATTTGCCGGTTGCTCACTTCCACTTGGCCCGAAGTTTGTGGGTGGTATGGGGTGGCTATCTTATGCCTCACACCATATTTTTTCAAAAGGGCAACAAATGACTTGTTGCAAAAGTGTGTTCCCCCATCACTTATGATCGCCCTAGGAGTCCCGAATCTTGCAAAGATCGTCTCCTTCACAAATTTCACCACACATTTGCTATCATTGGTCTTCGTAGCCTTTGCCTCTACCCATTTGGAGACATAGTCAACCGCCACAAGGATATAACTATAACCACAAGATGATGGGAAGGGTCCCATAAAGTCGATGCCCCACACATCAAAAAGCTCTATCACCAAGTCAAAGGATAAGGGCATCTCATTCCTCTTGGTTATGTTCCCCGTGCGTTGGCACCTATCACATGCCGAGCAAAACCGGACCGCATCCTTGAATAAGGATTCCCAAAAGAACCCGGATTGCAACACCTTCAATGCCGTCTTCCGTGCACCAAAGTGCCCCCCACATTGTAACTCATGGTAAAACTTCAAGATGTCATCTTGCTCATTCTCGGGAATGCATCTTCTAATTACCGAATCGGGGCCATGCTTGTACAAGAATGGGTCATCCCAAAAGTACCTCTTTGCTTTTGATAAAAACCTCTTCTTCCCTTGTGAATTCAATTCTTTTGGAATGATGCCACTCACCAAGTAATTCACCATGTCGGCAAACCACGGCTCCTTTTCTTGCACCACTAAAAGTTGTTCATCCGGAAAACTCTCTCTCAAGGGTAACTCATCCTCCTCTTCCGGATTTTCTTGCACCAATCTACTCAAGTGATCCGCAACCACATTCTCGCTACCCTTTTTGTCTCGTATCTCCAAATCAAACTCTTGAAGTAGAAGGATCCACCGAATCAATCGAGGCTTGGCATCCTTTTTCTGTAGGAGATACCTAAGGGCTGCATGGTCGGAGAATACGATGACCTTGGCTCCCACCAAATATGCTCGGAACTTCTCTAAAGCAAAGACCACGGCTAGGAGTTCTTTCTCCGTGGTAGAGTAGTTCAATTGGGCGTCATTTAAGGTCCGTGAAGCATAGTAGATCACGTGCGGGACCTTATCAACCCACTGCCCCAAAACAGCTCCGATAGCATAATCCGAAGCATCACACATCAACTCAAAGGGCAACTCCCAATTTGGTGGAACTATCACCGGTGCGGTTGTTAAGGCATCCTTCAAAGTGTCAAATGCCACCATACACTCATCACTCATATCAAACTCCGTCTCTTTTTGTAGAAGAACACACAAGGGTCTTGTTATCTTCGAGAAATCCTTGATGAAACGCCGGTAAAACCCCGCATGCCCTAGGAAAGACCTAATGTCCTTGACCGATCTTGGAGGTTGTAGGCTTCGGATCACTTCCACCTTGGCCTTGTCTACTTCTATCCCCTTGTGAGAGATCACATGCCCGAGAACTATACCCGATTGCACCATGAAGTGGCACTTTTCCCAATTCAACACCAAGTTGCTCTCTTCGCATCTTTGAAGGACTAAGGTGAGGTTCTTCAAACATAGATCAAAGGAATCTCCAAAGACGGAGAAATCATCCATAAACACCTCTATGATCTCTTCCACCATATCCGAAAAGATAGACATCATGCACCGTTGAAAGGTGCCCGGCGCATTACAAAGTCCGAATGGCATTCGTCTATAGGCAAACGTCCCGAATGGACAAGTGAAAGTGGTCTTCTCTTGGTCTTCCGGTGCTATGACTATTTGATTGTACCCTGAATACCCATCAAGGAAACAATAGTGACTATGCCCCGCCAAGCGCTCTAGCATTTGGTCAATAAACGGGAGCGGGAAGTGGTCCTTTCTTGTGGCCGTGTTTAGCTTCCTATAGTCAATACACACCCTCCATCCCGTTTGAAGCCTTTGTGGGACCAACTCATTTTGCTCATTCCGGACCACCGTGATACCCGATTTCTTAGGCACCACATGGATCGGACTAACCCATTTGCTATCCGATATGGGATATATGATCCCCACTTCCAAAAGCTTCAAGACTTCTTTCTTTACCACTTCCTTCATAATCGGATTCAACCGCCTTTGAGCTTCTCTTGTTGGTTTGGCTTCTTCCTCAAGGAAAATCTTGTGCATGCAAACCGTTGGGCTTATCCCTTTAATGTCTTCAAGTGACCACCCAATTGCCGACTTGTGCTTTTGTAGCACCTCTATGAGTCTCTTTTCTTCCTCATCCTTCAATTCCGAAGCCACAATAACCGGATAGGTTTCATTCTCCCCCAAGTAAACATACTTTAATGTAGTTGGAAGTTCCTTGAGTTCCAACTTAGGGGGTGGATCTTTGGCAAGGCTCACATTTGAGACTTCAAGGTCTTCAAATTCTTCTTTTCTCTCTTGCTCTTCTTCGGAGTCGAAATTTTCTTCTACCTCTTGGTCTTGATCCTCCCAATCCCATTCGGCCAACTCTTCCAAATCTTCATCCTTGAACACACCATCAACTCCGGGGTCTAGTATCCTAACAAAAGAACAATCATCCGCTCCCACCGGGTATGATGATGCCTCGAAGAGCTTGAACTCTATAGTCTCATCCAACACGGTCATAGTGAGTTTCCCATGTTGCACATCAATGAAAGTCTTCGCGGTTGCCATGAATGGCCTACCCAAGAGGATAGGTCTCATATTTGTTTATCCGCTCACGTCATCCATATCCATGACCACAAAATCCGTCGGGATAATCAACTTGTCCGCTTGCACCAACACGTCTTCCACGATCCCTCTCGGATATCTCACGGACCCGTCGGCTAGAAGTAGTGACATGGTGGTCGGCTTTAACTCATTTAACTCCAACTGCTTGTAGATGGTGAAGGGCATCAAATTGATGCTCGCCCCTAAGTCCAACATGGCTCTCTCAAGCTTGGCACCTCCGATCGTGATGTTAATACAAAAACTACCCGGGTCCTTAAGCTTGGACGGGAGCTCCTTCTGTAGAACGGCACTAGCATTTCCCATGATACACTCTTGGTGGTTTGGCCCAAACTTCTGCCGGTTGGTGTGGAGGCTCTTGAAAAATTTTGCATATGCCGGCATTTTTTCGATCATGTCAAGTAGGGGGATGTTTACATTCACTTTGGAGAGGATGTCAAATATATCCTTAAAAGACTTGCTCATCTTGTCCCTTGCTACCCTCCCCGGATACGGAATTGGTGGTATGTAGGGGTTTTGTGATTTGTGTAGAGTGGAGGTCTTTTTAAGGGTTGGTTCAACTACTACTTCTTCCTCCTTTCTAGTCTCATTGACCCTAGAGTCTTCAACTCGAGTGTCTTCCCCAATATCAACTTCGGACTCCTTAGGCTTTTTCCTCTTGGGTTCACCAACATCTCCGGTATCTAGCACACGGCCACTCCTCAACACGGTCATAGACTTGGCTTGCTCTGATTGGCTAGGGAATCTTCCCGGCTCATTTCGGTGTACCGTGTCGGATATTTGCCCCATTTGTGTCTCTAGCTTCTTCATGGAGGCCTCCATGTTGGTAAACTTCCGATCGGTCATTTGCATGTAGTTGTTCAAATTTTGCTCCGTGGCTTGAGAACTCCGAGCAAGGGATTGAGAACTCTTGGCTAGAGTGGTCACCATATCCTCTAATGATGGCTTCCTTGGTTGATAGGGAACATTGTCTCGGTTTGTGGAATTGTGCCATTGTTGAGGTGGATTGCTTGAACCTTGGCCTTGGTAATTTCCCCGGTAATTCCCTCGGTTGTACTCTCCTTGGTTGTTTGGTGGAATGATTTGATGGCTATTCAAAGCGGTGTTTGGGTCGGAATAGGAGAAATTTGGGTGGTTGCGTAATCCGGGATTGTAGGTATTTGAATACGGGTCATTTCTTCCCCTTTGGTAATTCAAGGCTTGTACTTCCTCGGGCTCCTCTTGGTTCTCACTCCTATAATGATGACCACTATCGCGCACATGACTTGCTCCGGCTTGTAGTTTACTCACATTCTTAGCTAGAGCCTCCATTTGCTTGGTCATGGTGGAGAGTTGAATGGCCACTTCGGTATTTCGATCAACATCATATTTTCCTCCCTTTCTAGCCGTTGTGCCTCTATGGTAGGAGTTGAGGGCCAATGTCTCATAGATTTCGGTGATCTCTGCTGCAGACTTCTTTGTGAGCACACCTCCACAAGCGTTGTCAACAAGTGCTTGGGTGAAGGGTGTCAATCCATCATAGAATGTGCGAACCTTGTATTCCTCGGATATCATATGGGGAGGACATTGCTCTAAAAGCCCCTTGTACCTTCTCCATGCTTGATGAAAGGGCTCACCTTCCTCCTCACCAAAGCTTGCAATTTGTATCCGAATCTCCTTTGTCTTGGGGGCAGGAAAGAATCTACCGAAGAACCCTTGGCACACATCGTTCCATGTTGCGAAAGTCCCGGATCTCAAAGACCCGAACCATGTCTTGGCTGCGCCCTTCAAGCAATAGCGGAAGCACCTCATCTTTAATTGCTCCTCTGTGAGTCGGCCTATTGGGAAGCTCTCCACAACGGATAGATAATCTTTCATGAACTGAAGAGGGTCTTCCGTATCTGTGCCATTATAGGTTGGAAGCATGCCTATGTGCATACTCCTCAATTTGTAGCTCCTTGCCGCCGCATCGAGCACGATAGGTGAGGGTTGGTCTCCAAGCATTGGTTGACCGGACTCCTTCATTGCCCGGATATCATCATCAAAGTCCCGTGTAGGAGAACCCGGTGGACTCCCATGAACATCTCGGCCATCTCTAACCCCTTGTCCACCATGAACACCTCGTTCCTCTCTATCACCCGGAGCGCCTTGCTCACCGTCTCTATCCATTTCTGTAGTAGAGATGTCGAGGTTGCCTAGATCCACAACAATGTCTAACCCCTCAAACTGTCTAGCAAGCTGGCCCACACGGTTGATGTTGTCATTGGCAGGGAACAGAAATCCTCCTTGCGAACGGCGTCCGTGCATGCACCTGAAAAACCTGAAACACTAGAAACAAAACTACCAACGGAGTAAAATGATACAAAAACTAAAATAAAACTAAAAGGTAAAATGACACACACTACTCTAAAAAGAACTAACTAGATTCAACTAATGAATCCACGCCGATCCCCGGCAGCGGCGCCAAAATTGATGTAGTAAAAATTGCTCTCAATTAAAATTAAGTTCGTTCGCTGGGATCGGTGATTCAACTAGTTAAAACTACTTAGTCTAGGGAAAAATTAAAACTAATCTAAGTGCATAAAATTAAATTGCATAATGCTTTTGAGTTGGAAGAGTGATTTGGTTTCTTGAAAATCCTTAAAAATGTAAACTTGTAAGCTAAAAATGTAAACTTTAACCTAAAGATGCAAACTTGAACAATAAAAATGTAATCTTGCAACAAAAAAAACTAAGTTAAACACAACAAGCAACACACAATGTATGGATATGTGGGAGAAATCACTAGGGAATTAATATAACCTTCTTAGACCACTCAATGTCCTTACTTAGTCTCATTAAGCACTTCAAATCCAATTTTAGGGCTTGTTTATCATTAAGAGCTAGGTTCTTACCATTGCCTCCACAAGGTCATGTGCCAAGCAATGGTCATCACCCATTAATTATATAAACTCTAAGCCAAAACAACATGGCATGGTCATGCACATATTATCTTTCTCAATTACCAAACTCATAATTAGAATTAAGGTGGAAAGGTCTTTCACACCAAAACCCAATTTCATAGATAGTCTACACCACACACCCACATCAATTGTGGTCACAAAATAATATGAGTAGTAAATAAACTCAATTTAATCAAGTAAAAGAGATAAAAATTGAATTGAATTAAGAAATAGACTAATTAGTTCATAAAGTGGTCAAATACGATTACATTAATCCCCTAGCTAAATGATTAGTTACACATCAATGGAGAAATGAAAGAGAAAGCAAAAGAGTAGAGAAAACCCATTTTCTTGAGAGCTTCCTTTTCCTTGCAAAACCTCCGAAGATGGATGGTATGGTGGTGGAGAATGAGAAAATGTGAAAAGATGATGAAAATGGTGAAGAAAGGTGGGAGCTTGGATGATTTTTGTGAGGTTGAAGATGGTGGAATATGAGAGGTTTTCTTTTTGGGTGAGTGGTTATTTTGGATCTAGGGTTGAGAGAGTGTATGGTATGTTTTCAGCTAAGAGAATATGATATATATATAGTGGGAGGCCAAAAAAACTGATGCTGAGTTCGTAGCTTTGCTGAGCTGGAAATGGGAGGTCGCCACCAAGTTGGCTAGTGGGTGGCGACCACTTCACTAGCGAACCTTACTGATCTTGTTGCCAAAAAAATAGAGGTCGCTAGCAAGTTGGCTAGCTACTAGCGACCACTTCACTAGCGAACTTCACTGATCTTTGATGGCGAAAAATATTAGGTCGCTACCAAGTTGGCTAGTAGGTAGCGACCACCTTGGTAGCCAACATCATTGCCTCAGGTGCCAAAAATATAGGTTGCTGGCAAGTTGGCTAGCTACTAGCGACTTTGGTGGCGACCACCACCATGGAAGAATTCTTGCAGCCAATCCTCTCCAATTTTGGCCCGGAACATGGACTTCTCAAAATATGCTCTCGATTCCCCTAACTTGCTTGACTTAGCACACTTGCCTCTGAAAACTGAAAATCTACGAAACAACTAATTTCGAGCCATTAGACACTCGATTTTTCCCGAGAACCAAACAAAAGCGACGGAAATGGGGGCCAAAATCTAGTATAGAAATGGCTCGATCAGTCCAACAATTACATATCTACAAAGTATTAGTATTAGTGAGCATTGCAAGGACCCGATGAAGACGAATGACAAGCTGTCGTTTTGCATGTTAAAATATTTATATTTCAAGTTCACCTTGTTAGTGCAAGTGACTAGAGACTAGTATAGCAACAAGCAAGGGTATCGTCCACAGGGAGATGTCATCCATCAACCGTATCGAGTTCTAGTGTTTATAGGAAGCATGTAAATAGAATGCGGATGTGGTGAGAATGGTGTGTGTGAGGTGTATACATATTGCGGTGTGGTGTGTTTGGAAATGTAAAGAAAAGAATGCAAATAAAACAAAGAGAATATGAAATGGTGAGGATGGTGTTTAAAGAGACAAATAATAAAAGGGTGGCTTGGAGATATGTAAGATTGTGGTCATACAAGGTACTTATTAGTTCACCAAACACAAGTGCACACCTAGTTGATTGTTAGGCATTAAGTTCATCCAATTCAAGTTAAGGGCTCGTTCTCACGATTAAGGAGTTCCGAAACCAAATCATCTATTATTACGAATCATTCGTTGATTAAGGAAACCAAAATCTATTCTAGCTCCCCAAAGGTCATGGAAGAGCATGTGTCTTAAGGTCAAAGACCCATTAAGCTCATGAACATGGAGCCAAAACCTACTCTAGCATGGTCATGCATAAAACAAGTTTCATCCGTTCTTTTAGAGCTAAGTGGTCAAGACTATACTCGGAAGGTCATACATGGAGGTACAATCCTAACCCACATACACTCAAACCCATCAAAACAAGGCAATTTCAACCTTCCAAAGACATACACACACAAATGAGATATTTGATTACAACTACTCTTATATATTAAGTTAATCTACTCCTAATCCCATCCATGAACACACATCAATTTCCAATCTCCACGCACATGCATATCAAGATAAGAGATTATGCAATAATAACAAGAACAAATCAAAACCCAAATAGATTTAAGAACAATCATAACATAAATGAGCACAAATATAGGTTTACAATATTTCCCAAGTGGGGATTACACATTTAGAAAACAAGAAATACAAAGAGAAGAGTTTGAAAGAGATAACCCTTGAAGATGACCTTCTCCAAGTTCTCCATGCTTGCTAGCTCGAAATTGGTCCAAAGACCTCTCCTTTCTCCTTGCAATCTACTCCAAATATGGTGGATGATGGGTAGAAAGTGGTGGTGGTGAGCTTCCCATAGAGGAAAACCTCCATGGGAGCTTTGAAAGCCTCTCTCTCTCTCTCTCTCTTGATTTGGGGAAGAAGATGAAGATGGAGTGAAGAGAGGTGAAGAATTTCGTGGGTCCCTACTGAAAGAAGTGGAAAAGAGGTGTATTTATAGTTAGGGTAAGTTTGTGGACGATTTGGGCTTGAAAAGGGCAATTTTGACATTTCCAGGCTTCGTGGCGAGTGTTGTGGCGAGTTGTTTGGTCGCCATGGCCACTTGCCATGATTTGGGCAGCGGTTGAGGCGAGTGGGTGAGGTGAGTGAGTTAAGTCGCCATGGTAACTCGCCATGAACACTGATGGAATTTTCAGCTTCGTGCACTAGTCACTCAAACATGCATAACTTCCTCTAGAAAGCCCGGAATCACAATCTGTAAAATATTCTAGAAACTAGACTTCCGGGGCTTTCCATATATATGTGGATCCTATCGTGTTTCGATCTGAGGAGGAAGTGTTGGCCTCCGTAACTTGATCATTCAACACATGCCTATACAGTATTAGCCCCTAAGCTTTGGAAATCAGAGTTGACCAATGTCGCGGTCTCAATGTCACGTTCTGGCTCAATGACGGATCCACCACAATGCTTCTGATTTTGCTTGCCGCGATTGACCATGAATCACGCCACGGTTTGGGTCAACGGCGAGATCGTGACAACTCTAAATGGCTTCCAATTCTCATTGTTTGCTCAGTTTGGCCTCCCAATCTTGACTTTAAGCTCAAACACCAAATGTAGGGAACATGTACTTACACAAGGCTCAACAAAACACATTATATACAAAAATACACTCGAAAACGAGTACAAAAGCTAGGAAATGGGGACCTCAAATAGGTATATAAATCGTCCGATCAACGAAGAAGAGGATTTTCGAGCCTTGGATTCCTCCTGGCTTGGAAGCTTTCAAGTTTAATGTTGATGGGTCGGTTAGAGAGCATCCAGGCTTGGCGAGGATAGGTGGGGTTCTGAGGGATAGTAGGGGAAGGGTCCTATGTCTTTTTTCTGTTAATGTGGGTCACCAGGAGGTTATTGTGGTTGAACTTATGGCTGTTGAAAAAGCTTGTTCTCTGTGTGCTTTGGATCAGAGTTTGAAGGGAAGGCCTATTGAAATTGTTAGTGATTCTCTGATGGTGGTTGAGTGGATTAATAGTGAGTCTTTTGGCAGCCTAGCTTATGTAAATTTAGTCTATGACATTAGAGAGCTTTTGATGAATCATGGCAACATGTTGGTGAGGTACATCTCTAGAGCTTCGAATTCTATCACTGACGTTTTGGCTAATCGCGCTTCCAAGGACGACGAGGAGGATTTTATTCAATGGAGCAGTTTTTGAGCTTTTTCTGTTTGGCTGTTTTTGCATTTCGCTTTTGTGTTTCTAGTCTTTTTTCTCTGTGTTTTGTTGTTTGCCTCCTCTCTGCTGGGCTTGTTGTCTTTGCTTTTGCTGGTGGGTTGTTTGGTTGTTAGGGGGTGGCATTGGTGGTGCCCTGTTTGTGTTTGTTTTGTTGGCTTTTGCCTTGTGAATAAATCTTGCCGTTTCAAAAAAAAAAAAAAAAATACATATCTACAAGTGTGATCATAAGAGATAATCGGTTGAAGTCTATAATATATATTTTGGAAGTGGAATTCATTCAAATATGTAATTCAAAGATTGCACATAATCTATAAATAATACAAGTCTACAAGAAAAAGGGCATGTGATGACGTGTTAAAATGAAATGAAGTGTTTTAAGAGGCTTAATTCATATACAGTAGAACCCTTGTAAATTAATCTCCTATAAATTAATATCCTCTCTAAATTAATAAAAAATCTTGGTCCCGACTTTGGCTAGTATAAAAAATTAATAAACCTCTCTATCGTAATAATTAATAATTTCTTTTAGAAACCTAGTGTAAAATTTTGGTCCCGACTGTCACATAAATTAATAATTTCATAAAAGTACAAAATATATTATAAATTATTTAAGAACTAGAAAATTATTTTAAGATGCTAGTTTGCACTAGGTCACTATGTTGAATATTTTTGACTTCATCTTTCGTCTTTTGAATTGTCCTCAAGAAGCTATTATCATTACCTTCTTGTTGTAGTCAAAAGGTTTCAATTAAATTTAGCATTTTTTTTTTTTTAAAAGGCGAACTTTATAAAACTGACAAAGAAGCCCGAAAAGAGAACAAGAACCACAGAAGACGACAGCCCAAAACCACCAGCGTCAAACGCCTGCGACAGAGGCAACACAAAAGCCACTGTCGCCGAAATTTGAACAAGGCAGCAGCAGAAACAAAGACAGGAAAAAACAATAGGAAAGCAACAACACCCCGCACAAAACAAGGCCACACAGGACCTAACACCCCACAAAACCAGCACAGCAGCAGAAAAACAAAACACAAAACAAGCAACAAGAGGCAGAGCACCAACACGCAGGCCAACCAAAACCACACCTAGCAGCCCCTTAAAACGCAAGACAGAACAGAACAAAAGGAAACAAACAAGCCCCTTCAAGACACACTCCACCATAACTCGTCAGTGCCTAGTTGCAAGCCTTTCTTAGCAAGGGTATCAGCAAAAGAATTAGTCGATCTTGGACGAAATTCCACCGTCGCCAAATAGAAACTGTCCAGCCAGCTTTTAATATTACCTAAAACCTGATCATGACTATTATTATTAGGAGTGCCACCCGAAATCCAACTCACAACTGTCTTAGAGTCACTAATGATAGTGATAGATCTACTAGATAAAACAGGATTCGATCCAATCAACTCACATGCTCTCAGGATCGCCAACAGCTCAGCTAAGATAGCAACTTGAACCCCCATGAAAGAAGAGAAAACACACAAAATCCTGCCCACACTATCCCGTAACACACCACCTATCCCTGCCGGACCCGGAGAGCCCACCACCGAACCATCGACATTAAAATAAAGGGAATTTGGTAACGGAGGAGACCATTTCTCCAAATTCTGCTGCTTCTTCGAGGGCTTCTCCGAGCAACATTCCATGATGTTCAACAAAATAAGAGTGATGGGAATAGAAGAGCCTCCACCAAGATGTTTAAACCACTAACCCAATCTGAATCTCACCATGTCTACAGCTCTGATGAAAACAGGTTGCTCTTCCTTGAAAATTTTATTATTCCTCACCTCCCAAATAGTCCAAACAACCGCAAAAAACAAGGTCTTCCAAGCTCTAGAAGAGTGCTTCGAAGGGCAAAGATTACTCCACCCTTTCCACCAATCCACTATATTACGGGAAGGGCAACAAAAAATTCCCCACCACTTCATACACGCCTGCCACAAACTCCAAGACCACTCACAGTGAAGAAAAAGATGATCCACACTTTCCTCATTGTCAACACACAACGAACAACACAAGTCTAAACCCTGCTGCACACCAAATCTTTTTAGGACCTCCCTCACAAGAACCCTGCCTTGAATGAGCTGCCACACAAAGATTTCGATCTTAGGAGGGCAGTACCCCAGCCAAATATCCTTGAAAATCGAATCCTTTAACACTACCCCATCCTCCAAACATTTCCTAAAAAACTTAACCGAGAACTGTCCCGAGGACTCAAACTTCCAAGCCACCGAATCATCAACGTTATGCACGATTTTAAAGTTCG
The DNA here is from genome assembly GCA_030490815.1 of Acer saccharum. Classification (NCBI taxonomy): domain Eukaryota; kingdom Viridiplantae; phylum Streptophyta; class Magnoliopsida; order Sapindales; family Sapindaceae; genus Acer; species Acer saccharum. Next base: position 4,807,369 of record CM059877.1, on the reverse strand, counting down.
AAAGACAACCAAGAAAGCATCTCCATTGATCAACCTCCCAATCAAACAAACCCCTTCTCATATTAACCTCCCATTTCCAAACAGAACCATCCTAAAACCCGAAATCCCTTACACGACCAGATTTTTGAAGGGCCAAAGAAAAAATCCTAGGGAAAGCCTCCTTAAGTGTCGACCTTTCTATCATCACATCCGTCCAGAACTTAGCTCTATTGCCACTTCCCAACACAACAGACATCCCTCTTCTGAAAATCTGCTGCGGAACAGAACCTGTCAAAAGTAAATCCCCCACTGCTTTAGTAAAGGCTGAACCTTTATTTCCACTCCTCCAATCCCAGCGAAAATCCTCTTTCTGAAACTCGTATTTAGCACTTAATACCCTCTTCCATAAAGACTCATAATCCACACCAAAACGCCAAAACCATTTAGCCAATAAACTCTTATTAAGACTAATAATTGAACCAATCCCCAATCCACCATTACCTTTGTTCCTGCACAAAACATCCCACTTCACACAATGAATCTTTTTAATTAAATTTAGCATTTCAACAACGTAACCTTACTTGTAGAGATTTTAGGTACCTTATGACTATCATCATCGTTATCTATCTCAACCACATCATCATTATTCTGCCTTGTGATATTATTGATGATAACCTCTTCAGTTGGAGTGTAACATACTTCTTCAAATTTGGTGGTAGATAATGTATTGTGATGTTCCTAAGAGAGATGTGATTAGGTAGCTCTATAAGTGGTACATGGGCAGTGCAATTGTCAAGGAGAAGCAAACCTTTCGATTTTCCATGGGCAGGCCATTGCGATTAGGAATCCTAAAAAAAGGAACTTCCCTTGAAGAAGAAAACTGACTAAACAAGGAATCGTGAAAAGGAACCATCCCTAAACAAGAAAATCGACTTCTACACGTTTTTAAAGATAAAATAACACTTTACAAGGTCAAACCCTTCAAAATTAATAACCCCTCTAAATTAATACTCAAGGGCAGGTCCTAAGAATATTAATTTAGAGGGGTTCTACTGTACAAAAAATTTAACTGTAATTTCATACAACACCATGGGGAAACCTAACAAATTCATCTACCGTCAAATGTTGTATTCATCACGTCATTAATGGAACACTTCGTTCCTGCAGTCGATGAATCTGGTTCACTATTCCTAATTGGAAATGAAGATTTCATAGGAGAAGGAAGTACTGTTTCATTGCTTAACATAAAAACTACATTCGACATGCTTGGCCTGTCTTTCGTGTTATCTTGCACGAATAAGAGCCCAACTTGGATGCACCTCATAACTTCATTTACAGGACATGAATCAGTTACGCATGAGTCAACTATCTCTAGGGCCTTACCATCTCTCCAGAGTTCCCACACCTTATTTCCAGTATTACATGAGAATATAAAAGATCAAGTAAGTTCAAGCCAACACTGATGAATGGATCAAACAAACATGTGCTCACACAAAAAGATAGGTAACAACTTACATATTGTATCAAATTTGAGTATAGATCGTTATGGAAAAAACCCCTGTTCTTCTTGCTACTAATGATCTCTAATAGCATGACTCCAAAACTGAAAACATCTGATTTCATAGAGAAGATGCCGTCTAGTGCATATTCTGGTGACATATAACCACTAGATGTTATAAAGATATTGTTAGTACTTTAATACTAACTTTCCTACAATTAGGAAAATAAGTTAATTTTGTGTTCATTGTGTTTTGCATTGACTTACTAAGTTCCAACGACTCTTTTTGTATTCGCTTGGGTTTCATCCTCCGCAAATATTCTTGCAGTACCAAAATCTGATATTTTGGGTTGCATCTCTCGATCTAGAAGAATATTACTAACTTTTAGGTCTCTATGGATAATTTTTAATTTGGAATCTTGATGAAGATAAAGGATCCCTCGAGCAATTCCTAAAATTATATCAAAGCATGTTATCCAATCTAACAATTGCTTTCTTGATTCATCTGCTTCAATTACATCGTATCACATATAATCAATATTAGAGTAAGGAGTAAACAATTCACACTCACAACAAGTGCAAAACTAAGGAGTAAACATACTGAAAAAGAAGTAGTCCAAGCTTTTGTTAGGCATAAATTCATAGATTAAAATCTTCTCATCTTTTTCAATGCAATAACCCAAGAGTCTAACAAGATTTCTATGTTGAAGTTTTGCAATCACTAAGACCTCATTTTTGAATTCTAGGATTCCTTGTTCCGAATTCGTTGACAATCTTTTGATAGTAATCTCTTGTCCATTAGGTAATTGACCCTGAAAAATCAAATTGAATACTCAAACCTCATATAGATTAAGAGTAGCATTGTCCTTCACATAGATGACATATTTTTTTTTTGAACTGCATGTATTATTATGAAAGGCACAAGGGCCAGGAAAAACAAAGAAAAATGCAGAAGGAACAGAAACAACCATAACAAATAGCAAAACAAACAGAAGGCCAAAACAGAACCAACATAGGCTAAGAAGCCGAAACCCCAGCAACTAGAACACAACTAGGACAAAAATCAGAGAGACGGAACAGCCTAAAAATAGGGCAGAAAGTAGCAAGAGAAGCACAGCAAACACGAAAGCTCAAAAGCAAAAGAAAGAAAACAACAGAGCCCCTCCAGGAAAGCAAAAGAAGCCAAGCCACCTCAAATCATCGCAGAGAAACAAAACTGAGCAAAAACAGGAGAAAGCCTATAAAACTTAGAACCATGACACGAGCCCAGCGGCACCAAAACAAATCTGAGAACAGGGAGTTCAAAAATCATCCCAACCTAAAGTGTCACCAACCAGACCCTTCGCCCGAACTAGAGAAAAAAAAAAAAAAACCCAGCCTAAGGCATCTTCCTTCTTTCAAACACAGTAGACTCTCCCATCTCCTTACCAATGTCACTACAACCATTCATGATCCCCTCCTCATAGTACCAAGGAATTTTATCCCTCTCAATAGAAGATCTAGTCTTCATACAATGTCTTGTAGGAGCAAGACAAACTTTCCTCCCTCTTCTACTAGAAGCCTTAAACTGAGAGCTAATATGCTCACCAATTTCCACCCCTGAAACTTGGCCTTTTAAGTCAACAAAAACATCAATGGAAGGAACACCAACCTTTCCACTCATTAAATCAGACCCATTCCCATCTTTAGAGCTATCATGACCACACTAATGGCTACCGCTACAACTCCTATTAGCATTACATCCCAACCCCTTTTTCGAGATAAGCTCTATCACAACACCCCAAACCTTTTTTTTTTTTTTTTTTTTAAGAAACCTCCTCCTATCAGAAATCTCAGCCAATGTAAGGTACTCCAATCCACCATTACCTAGGCTGCCTCCCATACCTTTGTTAGAACCAAGACTACCTCCACTATCGGCTGACCCACCCCTCTCTTTAACCGCACTACTACACATGTTTTCACTAATTTGGGAACCTAATTTACCCACCTTAAGCTTAGCATGGTCTCTCTTTTCCCAACAACCTATCATGCTAGCCTCACATTTATCCTCACATTTATTATTATCCTCACCACCTTTTCCACCTTTCCCACCGCCTTTTTGAAAAAACATCTCACCTTGTTTTGCATCAATAACTCCCACTGCTTCATTTTTCAAATTAGCATATGCTCGATCTCTTTTTTTCAAGCATCCTATTATAGTAGCCCCACTTTTATTATTATCCTCACCATATTTCCCACCTTTCCCACCGTCTTTTTGAAAAAGCATCATCTCACCTTGAATAATTCCCGCCTCATCTTTTTTCAATTGATTTTGAACTTGATAAAACAAAGGAATTTCACCCGCCCCTTAAATTTGACTCAGGCATTATGTGACCCTCATGTAGCATCCTAACTAAACCCACCCCTCCTTGCCTCTTCTGCAGATCTAAGAATCTCTCAATCCATAAGAAATCCACTTTCATCTCATCTTCTTTCAACTTAACCAAAAAGGAACAATTCTCCATCATAACCTTAACATCACAAGGGATTGATTTAATGCCCGGAATTAAGACAAGAATTCTACCTCTATCCAACCAGTTCCTCAACATTACGTCTTCATCAACAAAGAGTGGTTCACCTATTACCCATCCTAAACTCTTAAAAAGGTCATGGTTCCATAAATGTAAAGGGATCCTAGAGCATAGAATCCAAGCAGCTCTAGATTGAGAGATCAACCTTTCAGACCAGTTAACCATGGATGAAAAACAATCATCCCATAAAAAACGACTCTTAATAAATGACATATATAATGCTTTTTGTTGGAAGGGCCAAGGGCAAAACACAAATACAACAAAATTATCTATTGTGTTGATACCAAAACTAGTCCAACGATTGATATTTGTTTTGATGCAATTTTTTTATGATCAGCACACAATTGTGAGCATATCTTGAGCATCATGAGAGAAAAATTGTGTTTTGATGTGGGAACGAACTCTTTGTTGTTGTCCTCAAACCTTGCTCGAGATTCAAGATGAAGTCTGAATCGAAGTCTAGGTAGTGTTTGAAGTTGTTGGATTGTACTCTAGACACTTAACACACAGTTTTGAGCCCAACCTAACTTGAGCGTTGGAGGGTTATTACCAGCGGAGATACCGACCCCCTGATCATTTCTCTATTTTGCAGGAATCAACTACTTCAAACACTACCTAAACTTTGATTTAGACTTCATCTTGAATCTTGAGCAAGGTTTGAGGACAACGACAAAGAGTTATTTCCCACATCAAAACAAATCATGATCGTTGGACTATTTTTGGTATCAACGTATTGCAGTTGAAAACTTGTCTCAACTCTCAACTAAGAAATGAAGAGAATTTACCTTGTAAACTGGACCAAAGCCTCCTAGTCCGAGCTTATTAGCAGAAGAAAAATGATCTGTTGCAGCTATCACATTACTTAGTTCGAACAATGTCAATTTTGTATTCCCACTTTCACCACTGCTATTAGGAGAGTCCTTAAGGTCAGACAAACTTCTGGCCGAATCCAAAACTAACTTGTTTTGATGAAGTAGTTGTTTCTGCTTCTGCTTCTGCTTCTGCACTGTATTAAGTTGTTTTTTTTTTATGAATGAGAACTCATTCAACATATGGAAAATGAAATGCACCAATGTAGTAAAGGTAGACAAATGAATTTTAGCAACTAGTGAAGATCAAACAAGACTAAGATGTATAGTTATATATGAGTCCTTTGAATCACCTTTATTCCTCTTCGCATTCCTTCTCCACAAGTAGTAAAAACACAGGGCTGACAGAAGTGTTTCAACAACAAGGGGAACGATAATAAATACAAGTGTAGTTTTTGTTACTATAATGTGTACTTTTGTGTTTTTTTGGGCATCCGCAGCTGCAAATTTAAAATTTCTTTCGGGCTCAATAAATTTCGAACTGATGATCTTAATTTATAAGAACCTTTTGCTGCTGACAGCTGATAAAATTTGTGGAGTCAACTGTCAACAACTGTTGCAATGAAACTTCAAGTGAAACCTATTTAATATACAACATAGAATTCAGACCACTATTATGGAAAAGAAGACAGTACATACCTAGCTCCACAGCATTTACTCTTAGGTAAAAATCCTGTCCACTTTTAAAGCGTCTCATGTCTCATAACTCACCGTACCACGCTATGCAACCTCGTCCCATTTCATCGACATATATATTAGCATACCCTGTACAGTTGCAACTCTTCAAGCACTCTCTCTCACACTCCTCTAGGCTCATGTTACTATAAAGAGTAGAATTTCTGGCATCTGAAAATTTCACACCTTTCAGTCTCACAAAACCCTCCCTGTCGCCTTTGCCACAGGCTTCCTTACTTGTTGCTTGACATTGAAGGTACCAGTCTTGAGGATACATCCTTTCAAAGTCCTGAGGATACAACCTTTCAAACCCGGGCGGCATGCACAATGTTCCAATGTATCCTCCTTGCAAATTGCGTTTGCACCACATCTCATGTACTCAAGGCCGTCTCCAGACATTTTGGGGCCCGAGCGATTTTATGACATTAACAAAATTTGGGACCCTATATAAAATTATTATCATTATCATAAAATAATATTAATAATAATTTGAGTCAAAATCAACATGTAGAAATTAATTAAAAACAAAAATCATACCTTCGATAAGTTCGATTCTTCAAACGGCAACAACTTCAAGAAGAAAACAAAGAGGCAGAGAGAGGAAAAGAGAGAGCAAAGTAAAGGTTTTGAATTTTGATTCGTAATTCGTTTAGCAGGTGTTATATATATATATATATATATATATATATATATATATATATGTATGTATATTTAATAATGCAGTGATGTCATGGTCTCAGAATCATATTGGGCCTTTACAGTTTTTTTTTTTTTAATTTATTTATTTATTTTTTATTAATTGAGGCCCCAAAGATCATTAACAAATATTGGGCCACAGTGATGTCATGGTTTCAGAATTATATTGGGTCTTTAAAGTTTTTTTTATTTTTATTAATTGAGGCCCCAAAGATCATTAACAAATATTGAATCCTGTGGCTCCAAAGAAGAAGAAGAAAATTGCATCAGTTGAGGGCCCCAGCATTTTGCTGGGTTGGCTGCCCTTATGGGCCAGCCCTGCATGTACTCATCACACAAGTCCCTGGGCACGTCCCGGACTTTTACCCATCTTTGGCTCTCGTGTTAGATTAGTCTTTTTTGAAGTCCCATCGACTCTAGAACAATTATGGAGAAAACAAAACCCTTTTTTGGTGAAAATTTAATATAGATTTCATTGTCATTGCTCACAAATGTGAAATTTAATATAGAAAACAGAACCCCGGTTTGAACTTTCCATCAGATGATACAAGGCTTCCGTTTTCATCATGAGCTATGAACTGGGTTCTAGTTATTGTCTCTAATGCATGAAGTGAACCAAAGAGATCGAATATCACAAAGATACAAAGACCTCTATAACTCCCCATGAAGATAAGTGTTTGGGCTGTGTTTCTCAGATGTGCCAGTATCTGTGACAACTTCTATGAGTATCCAGCAATAGTATCCACTTGTTTCATGTGATTTCTACATTATTTTGTTTTCAATTAGTAAGAGTGATGTAGCGGAAGCGTCTACGAGAAAAACCTACAAGAAACAATTAGAAACAACCTACTAATATTTTGTTGATCCGTGCACGGATGCCAGAATACTAGGCTACTGAAAACATTCAACTTCGTGCACGAAGGATTGTTAACAGGCTTCAAATACTACAATCTTCGCAAAGAATGTTGTACATGGATATTGAGAAACAATCTCTGTATTTTTTATTGATCAAAAGCTAAGCAAACCACAACTGAATGCAACGACAATAAATAGGAAAAGACTAATCCTAAATGACACTTTGAATCCAAAACTGACTCTATGCAACGACAATAAATAGGAAAAGACAAATCCAAAACTGACTCTAACTCCTCACATAACATAGTTCTAAAAGACTAAGACTCAATCCTAATCCAATTCTGACTCAATAACGTCCAGCTCAGGCATTCAGTTCACGCCACCAGCTCACACCACCTTAACGTCAGCTCACGACTCCTTCTAGCTCGACCACCATCCATGTTGCGACCCTTGCTCTCCAAGTACTCCAAAGTCTTTGTTGTTGCTGCATCAAAGAGCCAAAAAGCTAACGTAATTCATTGACGTGTTTGGTTGCTAGCAGAAATTTTCAGCCATACACGGAATCAATAATGTCAAAGACGTGTTATTTATGGAGGTATGAAATTGACGTGTTAAAAAAAAGGAAAGAAGAATGGAAAAAAAATCAATCAGCAATGGCAAACAAGAATGCAACAATTAGAGCATCTCCAATGCTAATGTGGGTTGTGAAAAAAATAGGTGCCACGTAGGATAGACATCCATTTTGTTAAAAAATCCATCTCCAATGCAACCTCTCTAGTACAACTTCAAGCTAAGGTGGCAACTTTTTTTTTAGAGGCTGTCAACATGACTCTCTGATTTTAGACGGTCTGTTGGACGGCCGTCTTGTTGGCCCAGTCAGCAATTACTCTTTTCTGTTACCTTATTTTATTCAACAATTATAAAGTATATTTAAGGAGACCAATAATAAATTGACACGTCATTAAAAACATAAATTTTACAAGTGAAGCATTGGAGACCACTTTTTTATTTGGATGTCTATCAAGTTTAGTTACATGCCACATATGAAGCAATTGGCTTGATATTGTTGACATATCACAATTTTTTCAAATGCAAGCCACATTACCATTGGAAGTATAAGATATTGGATTTTATAAAAACAATCTTACCATTCATCTTCTCAGAATATATTTGTTGTTTGTATTGCTCAAAAACAATCTGGTTGGAATCTGCAAGAGACAGAAAAACAATAAACAGAAACAACACATTAGGGAAATTGATGTGTAAAATCGTATTATAAAAACCTAACTCGCAAGTGCACGAATCATGAGATAAGTACAACGACAAGTAGGGATCGTTCCCACGAGGACAAGTGATTTACCAATTAAACTAGTTCTAATTCAAGTTAAGCAATTAACAGTATCCAAGAGAGTTGATTGAGTATCGATTAACACTAAATTAAACTAAGAAAATAATTAAAAAGAATATGTGAATGTGATCAAGAAGTGAGAGGACTAGGTCATCAATGCTCCCCAACTACGTCTACTCAATGCTTCGAATTGACTTTTGATAAAAGATGTAACTCAAGTTAAGGGTTCGTTCTTATCTTATTTATGATTGTTACCGTATGATCCTGGGATGAATCAAGTGGTTCTCAACTGTAATTCAATTTAACTCAAAAACTTGAGATATGAATCACAACCAAAAACCCATTAAGCACAAGAACAAGTGAACCAAAATTGCGTCCCAAGAACTTGGGGTTGCTAATTTTATTCATTCAATTAAATATTGGCTCTCAATTATAATTTAATTTAACTCAAAAACTTGAGATATGAATCACAATCAAAAACCCTAAATTCCTACCTAGCATAAAACTATGCATCAACAAGAATAAAGAATTAAGATATAGGATGGATTGAATAAATCAAAACCTGAATTAATGAAAATATAGTCAATTCTAACAAAGAGTATTCATAGAGGTTCACATTGACTCCCTAATATGGAGTTAGTTACACATATTAGAAACAAAGAAACAAGAGGGGAAAAAGATAAAACCCATTGAACGTCTTCAACGAATTCTTCAAATCTCCAATATTGACAACTCCTTCGTCTTCAAATCTTATATGTATAAAGATGGATGATGAAATTGTGTGATGAGCAAAAGTGTGGAATGTCTGAATGGGGAGTGTCGAACCAGAGGCAGCCCTAAAGACCACTCAATATATATATAGGCCTCCCAATCCGAATACGAAAAGACTCCGCCAATCAGGACGAATATACCAGACCGCTGCCATTACCGCTGCCAATGTGGCAGCGGCGTGGCAGCGGTAGCGACGAAACACGGACAACCGCTGCGGCTATGGCAGCGGCATAGGCAGCGACACCTACTGTTTTCAGAACGCTGCTGCATCGCTGCTAATTAATTGGGAGTGATTTCAACCACACTTTTGAATATTTGCACACAAGCCCCCGAAGTCTTCTAAATAGCACTTTTTGCCTGATATTCTTCAAATTATTCATCTGGATCCAAAATCCTGAAAATGCTCACACACACACATTAAATCCCAAAAAGATCCGAGAAACAAGCAATTGATTGGAGGAATGGGGATCAAAAACATATACAATAAATGACCGATTAGAAATCGAGGCCCGTGTTTCACATGGTGTCCTTAAGACAATTTTGCCGTATATAACACCGTTTGTGTATAGCGATTGTCTCCTAGGATATAACGATTAAATAGTGGAAGTGCGAAGCACAAACCACTCTCAGCGAACTCAAACCGAGTTCAAATTTACCAAGAATAGAAAAAGGAGAAGAAGAGAGAGCGGATACAGCTGCTCTAAAATATTCAGAATGTCTTCTGTAGAATGGACTAGGGTTTTTAAATATAAAACCTAATCGTAGGGTTTCATGGATTGATATGGAAATTACTTTCTTATCACGTTTTTAAACTATAAAGGAAATTAATTAAAGAATAAACTCCAAAGAGATCTATTCCCAATTAAACATGATTATGTTTTCTTAGTGATCAAGTAAGAAATCAGAATTCAAAACAATTAATACTTTCCTTAATTAAAAACGTCTGACTTAAAGAAGTAGCAAAAAGTCGGTTGTACTCTCATGGTTTAATCGGGGAGCGGCATTTGTGTATGCAGGACGCGCCCACACACGAGTAGTGCGACCGAAGGTTCGAGGTCCATGATTTGCACCCCCCCTTGCGCGCGTGCGAGAGAGAGAGCCTCTATGCCACACATGTTGATAAGCTACTATCACACAATCAATTATATACCACATATAAGTGTCTTCCCTAGCCAATGTGGGATGTGTAATTTTCCCCCACATTTTGGGCTCACCTTGAGACTCAATTTCTCATTCACCCATTAATCATTTTGTGAGTTTGAGTATACCTGATGTAGCGGAAGCTCTGTTGAGAAAAACCTGCGTAAAACGATTAGAAACAACCTACTAAAGTTCCGTTGATTTGCGCACAAATACCGGAAAGTTAGGCTTCAATTCGTTGATTCAAGATGAATACCGAAGTTGGAATAATTAGAGAAAACTCTAAAATTTTATAAATCAAAAGCTGTCTTTCAAACCCTAATACAATCTACTTAAATAGAATTGCAAAACTTGACTAACAAGAAAATCCTAAACAAACGGGAAAGAATCCTAAATGGGAAAGATATCAAATCTTCTAAAATCAAAAGAATCCTAAAACATTAAAATCCTATCTAAAAAGGAAATAAAATAAACGTATCAAATCATGACGATAATTGGAAATAATAATTAAAGCAACAATTGTCTTGCCGCGCATGAAACTTAACGGCCAAATTTGGACATGCTGGAGCCCGTTATAGAAGATGGAGTCTTCATAACATTTGTAGGGATCGTCTTGGGCTTTTCGGAAACATATTATAATAGACGATCCGATCCCATATGCCCTCTGTATAGGTCCACGAAGTGCAGCCTGGATCACCTCGTCCAGCCAACTGTTTCCAGCTCTCGTCCAGCTCAAGTCTTCGCGCAATAATCTAAATGGCTGAATTTGGGCCTGTTGTGATCTATTACAGAGGACGGAGTCTTCATAACATTTGTAGGGCTCGTCTTGGGCTTTCCGGAAACATATTATAATGTTGATTTTGAGTTCTTTTTCCCTCTGAAAAGTCCCCCGAAATTTTCCCATTCTGACAGTTAAAACCATTCCGAGTCTTTGCTTCCTTCTTTCCGCACCCTTCGTCTTTGAGTCGATTCCTCCACTCCATGAAATCCAAACCTTAGTTTGCCGATTGTCTTTGACGGCTGCATCATTCTCTCCAGGTTGGAGAAAATTCGTCCTCGAATTTTGGAAAGGTAAGCTGAACACACCAACCTTACCACCATGGCTGACCCATGTTCTTCAGCTGTGTTGCCACTGTCTACGACCCCTATATTGTTGAATTTGAGTGCTGATTGGTAGCCTATACCCAAGGATGCCTCCTTGTCGACTTTTGCTGCATGACACTCCTCTTCAACTAATTCTGGTTTGGGATCAAAATCAGCACTCATGGACTCCTTGTCAAATATCTCTTCATCAAAGACTGGTGGTAGATCAAGATCAGCAAAAACTTCCTTTGATAGACATATCTCATCATAGAATAACGAAGGTTCGGATTCCTCCTCAACACTTTCCTCTTCATCAAATTTCTGTTCAGCTCCAACGTCTGCGCCTCCATCCTCACCTTTGTCAAACTGCAGCTCGTCCCCTACTTCAACTTCTCCTTCTTCTTCCGTTTTGGCGATCAATACTCTCTTGCCCAATTTCTTGCACTCGGACTGTTTGTGTTCAATGTCACCATAACTGAAGCATCTCCACCCACTTGACGACCTAGGTTGTTGTTTCGGATTAGCAACTGGACATGGAACAACGCCACTGCTACCCACCGCTGCTCGGCTGGTTGCTTTGCTGCTGCTTGTGCCTGATCGCAGTCCGCCTCCTCCCTTACGTGTGATGGTCTTCTCCACTTGCAAGGCTCTTTGATGGGCTGCAGATACAGTGCCCGGGTCAAAGAGTTTCACCACCTCAACGATTTGCGAACGAAGGCCACCGCAATACTTGGATACCAATTGATCTTGAGTTTCTTGAATATCATTACGCACAAGCAATTGGTAGAACTCCGTTGTATACTCATCAACTGTTCGCAAACCTTGATGCAATTTTTGCAATTTTTGGTATATTAATTTTTGAAAGTTGTGGGGTAAAAATTTTGATCGTATCTTTCTCTTCATCTTCTCCCAATCCGTTAATTTTGACTTTCCCATTCGAGTCCGTGAGAGCTTGAGTTGTTGCCACCACACGGCTGCCCGTCCTCGAAGCCGAGTTGCCACCAAGGCTACCCTTGCATTCGTTGGCACGTTTTTAAACTCCAAGATCTCCTCCACGACTCCAAGCCAATCGAGGAATTCTTCGGGTGTAAGGTCGCCCTGAAATTCTGGAATATCTGTCCGCATACCCGACTCCCACCGCCGGCTATTTTCACACGCTCGAGCTCTTCGACGCGGCTGCGGAACCAAGTCTTCCTCGCTGCTCACCTCATTACTCCCTTCCTTGTCTCCATCCGAACTTGAGTCTAGGGGACGGAAGGTATTTTGGTTGGCCATTAACATAGCGATTTGCTTAGTTAATCGCGAAACCCGTTGCCCCAATCGTGCCATGCGGTCACGTTCGATGGCTTCTTCTACGGGAATCTGGTTAGGTTGTCGTCTCTTCGGCGGCATGTTGATGTCCCGAACGAACACGACTCTGATACCAAACTGATGTAGCGGAATAATCACGAAACAACAATTGATAAAAGAAAGGATAAAAGATTCGGATTCGTTGATTCATGCACGAATACCGGAAGCGAACCCTACTATTAATCTGTTGATCTGTGCACAGATACCAGAATAATAGGCCTCAAATATCAACTGAGGTAGCGGGAATTTCAACACAAATAACAATCGATAAAAGAAAGGATAAACGATTCGGATCCGTTGATTCGCGCACGAATACCGGAAGCGAACCCTACTATTAATTTGTTGATCTGCGCACAGATACCAGAATAATAGGCCTCAAATACCAACTGAGGTAGCGGGAATTTCAACACAAACAACAATCGATAAAAGAAAGGATAAACGATTCGGATCCGTTGATTCGCGCACGAATACTGGAAGCGAACCCTACTATTAATCTGTTGATCCGCCACAGATACCAGAATAATAGGCTTCAAGATCGTTGACCCACGTAGGGTACCGAAGTTGGGAGATAAATAGAGAACACTCTAAAATTTTTATTAATTCAACAACTAATTCTCCAAACCCTAATACAATCTATTTAAAGGAAACAAATTCGAAATCTCCTAGACTCCTAAAGATCCTAAACGAAATCGGGAAAGAATCCCGAATAAAAAACTAAAAACAAATTCTAATCAAAAAAGGAAAAAACACCAAATTAAAATATATAATAAATGGAAATAAAATAATATGTATTAATTACAATAATATTTTTAAAATCAAAAATCAAAAATCTTCAACAATATCTTTGATAATCTCTCCTGCATCAATACCATTTTGAAGCTCTCACGGAGGAGAATTAGAATATCATTTAATTTTCCATTTTCATGGAATTAATCATACCCAAATAATGCTCTCAAAATATGAGTTTATCATAAAATTTCCAACAATCCCCCACATGAATGAAATTGACTTAGGAGACATGAGAGATGATGTTTGGTAAGTTCAAATGGTCGAAACCTGCATAGGATAGGTAGGTGTTACCCTTTGAACCCTCTCTTGTAAAGGTATGCTTACTTTATTGGCTGATCAGTAGATATGATATCCTTGAACTGTTCTGCCGTTTTATTAAACGATAACACACCTCACACAGGCATCTTCCAAACCCGATTTGGTTCTCATTGTTATGTTCGTTTTGGCCATGAACATGTGTCTGGTTCAGTGAGAGTCGTTAGAGAATATAGCCCTTCACTATTCTCTTTTAGAAGCGGCTCCACTTCTCTCTCACATAAGTGATTTCTTAATTAAGAGTAACCCGCATTACTTTGCTCGGATTTCCATTGCTTGGAATTTTGACGCATAAGAATCATTAAAAACATAGTTTAACCTTTTCCCTACAGGCATCATTGTTTCATCATAGGAATGGACTTGAGGGTAACCCCTACAGTGATCCAACTAAGTCTTATAACTTGGTTGTCCCATTGAACCTAGATCTTGGGATCTCTAGTCAACTAGGTTGGGTTTCCATTATATCGACTTTTTATCTCATGGGCTTTAGTCTCATTCCCCTCGATGATGTCTCGACTAATTCTCTGTTTAACCCTTTCGTTAGCGGATCTGCAATGTTATCTTTTGACCTTACATAGTCAATAGTGATAACTCTAGTTGAGATTAGTTATCTAATGGTATTATGTCTTCGACATATATGTCTAGACTTCCCATTATACATGTTGCTCTGTGCTCTTCCTATTGCTGATTGACTATCACAATGGATGCAAATCGCTGGCATAAGCTTTGGCCATCTTGGAATATCCTCTAAGAATTGGCGTAGCCATTCAGCCTCCTCACCACATTTATCTAATGCTATAAAGTCAGATTCCATGGTGGATCTGGCTATACACGTTTGTTTGGAGGATTTCCAGGATACCGCCGCACCTCCTAGTGTGAACACATACCCACTAGTGGATTTTGAATCTTTCATATCAGATATCCAGTTAGCATCAGTGTATCCTTCTAGGACAGTAGGATATCTGGTATAATATAGTCCATGATTACGAGTGAATCGTAAATACTTCAGTACTCTTACTATTCCTTTCCAGTGATCGGTTCCTGGATTACTCGTGTATCTGCTTAGTTTACTAATTGCATTAGCTATGTCTGGTCTTGTACAACTTATTAAGTACATCAGACTTCCTATCACTCGAGAATATTTTAGTTGAGAGACGCTCTCACCCTTATTCTTGGATAGGTGTAGATTTGTATCTACTAATGTTCTGGAAATTCTAGAATCATTTTTGTTGAATTTCTCAAGAATCATGTCAACATAGAGTGATTGACTTAGTATGAGTCCATTAGATGTCCTTGAGATTTTCATTCCCAACATTACATTAGCTGGTCCCATATCTTTCATATCAAATCTTGATTTCAACATATCCTTGGTAGATTAAATCATCTTATCATCATTACCAACTATGAGCATGTCATCAACGTAAAGGCACACAATGACATAGCCATTTTCTGTGTCCTTGACATAAACACATTTGTCACATTCATTGATTTTAAATCCATTTGACATCATAGCATTGTCAAATTTCTCATGCCATTGTTTTAGTGCTTGCTTTAAACCATATAAAGACTTCACCAATTTACAGACTTTCTTTTCTTGTCTTAGAGCAGAAAAACCCTCAGGTTGTTCCATGTAAATCTCTTCATCTAGATCTCCATTTAAGAAAGTTGTTTTCACATCCATTTGATGTATTTCAAGATTTCGCAAAGCTGCGATTGCTAGTATCATCCTAATGGAGGTTATTCTCGTCACAGGAGAATATGTGTTAAAGTAGTCCAGGCCTTCTCGTTGATTGTAACCTTTAATTACAAGTCTGGCCTTATACTTATCAATTGATCCATCTGCTTTCATCTTTCTCTTGAAAATCCATTTGGATCCTAGCAGTTTACATCCTGGAGGAAGATCCACTAATTCCCAACTATGATTTTGAAGGATGGAATCAATCTCGCTATTTATAGTCTCTTTCCACAAGAGTCCTTCTGAAGAGCTTACCGCTTATTTGAAAGTTCAAGGTTCACCTTCTAGCAAATAGGTCATAAAATTTGGACCAAAAGACGTTTCCTTCCTTGCTATTTTGCTACGTCTAGGTTCATCCTCTACTTCATTTTCTTGTTCTTGGTCCTCACAGCTATCAGCATGTGTTCGTTTTGACGAACTTGCTTCATCATTGGATTTACATGGAAATACATTTTCAAAGAATGTTGCATTTCTAGATTCCATGATCGTGTTTTTGGTGTATACCTGGTATGTCAGATTTATAGACCAAGAATCGATGAGCGCTACTGTTTTGTGCATATCCAATGAAAATGCAGTCAATAGTTTTCGAACCTATTTTCACCTTCTTAGGTATAGGTATGGCCGCTTTGGCAAGATGATGACACGTCGTTGAGGTGTATCAAAAGATTTAAATTTTATGTTCAACCTCACAAGTGCACGAGTCACAGAGACTAGCACAGCGGCAAGCAAGGGTATCGTTCCGTAGGGAGGTGGAATCCGCCAACATACACTAGTTTAGCTAAACACGGAAATAGACGTGTGTGTTATTGTGTGCAGTAAATGTAAATAAAGTAATAAACATAAATTATATACAATATATGTACATGGATAGAATGGAATGGAGAGATATGGAATGTAAATGGTTACATTAAGTAAATGACTCCACCATAGCAATCACACAATTTCATACAAACATGCATAGTTAATGTTGAATGCCGTGCTCACTTAATCCTCACCAATTGTCCTCACTCCAACAACAACGGCTATACCGACATGCACCAACAACCTATCTCTCGATGGTTACCCAAACTGCACTCAAGTTCCTTAAGAACTATGAGACACACATAGCGACAATACACGTAAAATCGCGCTCTGGCTCTACATGTAGTGGCCAATCTACTAGTGCACGTTGAGTGCTTCACCTCTCGGTCCTTCACACAACAATCTAAGTTCATTCAAATGGTGGCTAACCACTTGAAAGCTTTAAGCACTTCAAAGGACCACTCAACCATCAACAAGCATATGCAACAAAAAAGGCAACAATGCTAGGTTTATATCAATTCCCTAATGAATGAAAGTACACATCGAAGAAGAGAAAAAAAATACAAAGAAAGAAATACAAAATGGATAGAAAGGAGACCCCTCATCCGTAACCGGGAATCGAACACAAGGTCTTCTCGGGTGTCAATCCGAGATGTCCTCACCACTGGATGACTACGGCGTTCTCCAATCTCATGAATGCACAACCCTCTCAATCAAAGAGAAAGCTCTCTCCTTATCTCTCTTAACTCCCTAAGATGGATGGCTTAAAATGGAAATAAGTTTACCAACAACTATATGCATCAATGTTAAGTTGATTGTTAAACATAAAGAACATTCAATTGAATTAAGGGGTCATTCTCTTGATTTAGGCATTCACCAAAATCAATTAATCACCCAAACCCAAGCCATGGGATGAGCAATTGTGCCTTAAAACAAGGCCCATTAAGCACAAGAATAAAGAACCAAAGCCTAATCTAGCATGTGAATGCATAATCAACCAAGCTTCACCCATTCTTTGGAGCTAAAACTCAAACACTCAAATCACTCTAAACATGGTATTTAGGTTCATTCATCAATCAATCAACAATCATGGGATGTTAAATTACACTACTCCTAAATTAAATTACTCTACTCCTATTCCCATTCATGGACACATATCGATTTTGACCATCCACACACATGCATATCATAATAAGAGAGAAATTATGCTTAAATCAAAGAATAGAACAAAACCCAAAGAATTTAAAAAACATTCATACATATATTGCACAAGTGTAGGTTTACAAAATTCCTAAATTGGTGATTACACCCAAGAAAACAAGAAATACAAAAAATAAATGAGTTTAAAGGAGACAACCCTTGAAGACAACTCCTCCAAGTTCTCCTTGATTTCCTAGCTCATTTTTGGTCCAAAAACCACACCATTCTTCTTGTAATCTACTCCTAGATGGGTGGATGTAGTGTAAAAGGGTGGTGAAGATGTATGGTGAGCTCCCATGGAGGAAAAACCTCCATGGGAGCTTGAAGCTCTCACTTATTTGGGGAAGAAGATGGAGAAGATGAAGAAAGATGCGAGGTTTGGTTTTAGGGTGTGGGAGGTGTGTAAGTGCTCTAAGAGATGAGAAAATGGGGGTATATATAGAGTTGGGAGGTTAGGGCACGAATTGGGGTGTGAAAAGACAAGGATTGCCCCTCAAATTCCGCCAAAAATCGCACAACTGGAGCCCTATGTGCTGGTATGGCGCTGGTCATCAGGCGCATGACCAGCGGTGAACTTCTGGACCAAAAACGCTGGTGTGGCGCTGGTGGTGCGCCTAACGTCAAGCGCATGAGCTTTTTCTTCAATTTTCAGCTTTTTAGCATCGCGCACCGTTACGAAAATGACCATTACTTTCTCTAGAAATATCAGAATCGCGATCCATAAAAACCATTGGAAAGTAGACAGCCGGGGCTTTCCAAATATAGGTAGCACTGAACCTAGTTCAATTTGAGGTGGGAGATATGGCCCCAAAAATATAGGTGTACTGCACGAGCTATTACCATTTCAGTCCAAATAACTTCCAAAACTCATCAATTAAGCTCAAATACCTTGTTTATGGTGAATAAACTACACAAGGCTCACAAAAATACCTTATATACCAAAATATGCTAAAAAAGGAGAACCAATGATAGGAAAAGGGGACCTCAAATAGGTGTAAATATAATCCGATCATAAGACACCCCCACATTCGTAAGAATTTATAGAAAGGCTTTCTTCCTTTCTATAGTTCATATGGGGTCTTGTCTTCTTTCTTTTGGGGTACCTTGTTTAAAAGGTAATTGCTAGACAATATAGCGTCACCCCACATGTTTTGAGGCAATCCAGAACTTATCAGCATTGCATTCATCATCTCTTTCAAGGTACGATTTTTATGTTCTGTAATACCATTTTGCTGAGGGGAATATGGTGTTGTGGTTTGATGTATGATTCCATGTTGTGCACAGAATTCACCAAACGGTGCTACATACTCACCACCTCGGTCACTTCTTAGTACCTTGATTTTCTTGTTGAGTTGATTCTCAACTTCAGTTTTATAGAGACTAAACATCTCTATAGCTTCATCTTTGTTTTTCAACAAGTATACATAGCAATATTTGGTGCTATCATCTATAAATGTGATGAAATATTTGTTGCCACCTCTTGTTTGAACAAATTTTAAGTCACATATATCTGTGTGAATTAAATCAAGAGGTTCAGATTTTCTTTCAATAGTTTGAAATGATGACCTTGTTAGTTTTGCTTCAACACAAACTTCACACTTATGTTTAGGATCAATATTAAACGTGGGAATATGATTTAAGTTAATTAATCTACACAAAGTATCATAATTAACGTGTCCTAGTCTACCATGCCATAAATTGGAAGACTCAAGCAAATAAATTGAAACATTATTTTTATTGATAATTCGTTTAACAACAGATACATTGAGCTTAAAAAGCCCTTTATTTACATATCCCCTACCCACATAAGTACCCTGCTTAGTCAAAACTACTTTGTTTGATTCAAACACTATCTTGAACCCATGCTGATTTAACAACGAACCAGACACCAAGTTCTTGCGAATTTTAGGTACATACAGCACATTGTTCAAGCTCAGGGTTATACTAGAGGTCATCTTGAGAACGACTTGCCCACGTCCCTTGACGTTAGATGTGGCAAAGTTGCCCATATATAGCTTCTCCCCATTCTCCTCTTCTTCAAATGTATTGAACATCTCCCTGTCAGAGCATATATGGCGAGTGGCCCCAGTATCCAACCACTACTCCCTTAGGTTTGACTCGACTAGGTTTGCTTCTGTCACAACTGTAGAGAGATTGATCTTAGATACATCTTTTGAGATTCCAGCAACCACGTTTGCCTCGTGGTTCTTCTTCTTCTTTGGCAACCTACACTCAGAAGATTTGTGACCCAGCTTGTCACAGTTGAAGCACTTCCTTTGGAACTTTGGCTTCTTGGAGACTCTTCCCTTTGGACCCAATTTGGATCCTTTCCCAGGCTTATTCTTTTTAGGTTTAGAACTTTGCCCATGCTCAATGAAATTAATCTTTCCCTTAGGCAGAATAACATCTTTCTTGTCATACTTCCTGTGATCTTCTTCAATACGAAGCTTGAGAATTAGATCCTCGATCTTCATCTCCTTTCGCTTGTGTTTGAGATAGTTCTTGAATTCCTTCCATGAAGAAGGTAGCTTCTCAATGATAGTAGCCACTTGGAAGGTTTCACTCAGGATCATTCTCTCAGCATGTATCTAATGCAGAATCACTTGAAGGTCTTGGACGTGACTCATAACTGTCTTGGAGTCCCCCATCTTGTAATCAAGAAACCGGCCCACAACAAAAGATATTTGTGTGAGGTGTGTGATCGTTTACACAAAACGGCAGAACAATTCAAGGATATCACATCTACTGATCAGCCAGTAAAGTAAGCATACCTTTACAAGGGAAGGTTCAAAGGGTAACACCTACCTATCCTATACAAGTTTCGACCGTTTGAACTTACCAAACATCATCTTTGTGTCTCCTAGGTCAATTTCATTCATGTGGGGGATTGTTGGAAATTTTGTGATACACTCATGTTTTGAGAGCACTGTTTGAGTATGATTAATTCCATGAAAATGGAAGATTATAGTATATTCGAATTCTCCTCCATGAGAGCTTCGAAATGGTATACTCAAATTCACAAAATGGTTAATGGGTGAATGAGAAATTGAGTCTCAAAGTGAACCCATTGTGTAGGGAATAAAGTGAATCCCACATTGCTTAGGGAAATCATTTATATGTAGTATATAAGTGAATGCGTGATATGAGCTATTAACATGTGTGTGGCATATAGGCTCTCTCTCGCGTGCGCAGGGGGGGGTGCAAATCATGGACCTCGAACCTTCGAATACACGACTCGTGTGGGCGCGACCTGTGTACACGATGTCGCTCCGACTGGACCGTGAGAGTCCAGTTGACTTTTTACCACTTCCCTAAGTCAACGTTTTTGGTTTTGTGAAGAATAAGGAAAGCTTTAATTGTTTGGATTCTAATTTCTTACTTGATCACTAAGAATACATAATCGGTTTTTAATCTAGTGGTTCGTTGTTATCTATAAAACCCTAGGTATTTTACTCATATAATTTCATTCCCGAATACACACAGCAGCAGCTGAATTTCTTCTTCTCCTTTTCTGTTCTTTGGTAAGTTTGAACCCGGTTTGAGTTCGCTGAAAGTGGTTTGTGCTTTGCACTTCCACTATTGAACCGTTGTATCCTAGGAGACGTGATGCAGTAAAAATTACTTTCAATTTAATTTAAGTTCGTTCACTGGGATTGGTGATTCAAATGGTTGAAACTACTTAGTCTAGGAAAAATAAAACTACTCTAAGTGCAAGAAAGTTAAATTGCATAATGCTTTTTGGTTTGAAAAAGTGATTTGGTTTCTTGAAAATGCTTAAAAATGTAAACTTTAAGCTAAAGATGCAAACTTGAGAAATAAAAATGCAATCTTGCGACTAAAAACTAAACTAAACACAACACACAAACACACAACGAATGGATATATTGGAGAAATGCTAGGGAATCGATGCAACCTTCTTAGACCACTCTATGTTCTTACTTAGTCTCGTTAAGTACTTCAATCCGATTTTAGGGCTTGTTTAAGATTACACAATTAAGAACTAGGTTCTTCCCATTGCTCCCACAAGGCCATGTGACAAGCAATAATTAGCACCTAATATTTCCCTAAACTCTAAGCCAAAACAACATAGCAAGGCCATGCATATATTTTCCTTCTCAATTACTAAGCTTGTAATTGGTATTAAGGTGGAAAGGCCATTCACACCAAAACCCAATTTCATAGATAGTCTACACTACAAACCCACATCAATTGAGGCCACAAAATAATATGAGTAGTAGGCAAACACAAACTAATCAAGTAAGAGAGACTAATTTCGAATTGAATTAAAGAGTAGACTAATTAATTACATAGAGTAGTCAAATACGGTTACATCAATCCCCTAGCTAAGAAATTAGTTATACATCAGTGGAAAAAGAGAAGAGAAAATCAAAGAGTAGAGAAAACCCATGTGTCTTAAGAGCTTCCTCTTGAGAATCCTCTTCCTCTAGCTTGGAAAACTTCCAACGATGGATGGAAATGGTGTGTAGAGGGAAATATGTGGGAAGAATGATGAAAGAATATAAAAAGGTTGGAACTTGGGTGATTTTCATATGAGAGAAGATGATGGAATGTGAAGGGATTTGGGTAAGGAGATCCTTGGATCTAGGGTTCAGAAAAATGATGTATATGGATGAAAGAGAGTGTGTGTGATCACAAAGAAAATGGGATATTAATATTGGAAGCCAAAAGTTGGATCTGAAATTCGTCACTTGATGAGCTGGCACGGAAAAGTCGCTGCCAAGTTGGCTGTCAGGGGGCGACCATGTAGGGGGTGAAGATCTCTGCCCCTGTTGCTAAAAAATATTAGGTCGCTGCCAAGTTGGCTGTCAGGGGGCGAACTTGGGGGCAACCACCACTTGGAAAAAATTCTTTGCAACTACTCCACTCCATTTTGACCCGGAACACGGTCTTGACTCCCTAATTTGCTCAACTTTGAACACTTGCCTCTGAAAAACTGTAAACCTGTGAAACAACTATTTTCGAGCCATTAGACACTCGATTTTACCCAAGAACTGAACAAAAGCAACGGAATGGGAGGCCAAAATCTAGTATTGAAATGGCTCGATCAAGACGATCGCTAACACATACGGTGTAATATACGGCGAAATCGTCTTAAGGACACCGTGTGAAACACGGGCCTCGGTTTCCCTAACCTGATTTACCGATGTGATTTTCTTGTGTTGTTGCTTTCTGTTGTTCCAGATTCGTACCAGGTTTGTTTTGGATTTACGATTTACAATATTAACCTATGATTTTTTTTTTTGAACAGCTAACTTGTATTAAACATAAACAGAGTACAAACAGGTGAGTAAAACAAACCAACCCCTTCACCCCTACAACAAAACAGAACAAAAAACACTACAATCACGGATTGCCAGAAACAAATAAATCTCCCTCCATATTTGATCCCCTCTTAGCTAACATGTCCACAAACGAATTCGACGCTCTCAAATTGTAACTGACCACAGTGCAATAAATCATAGATTAAAAGCTTCTCCTCTTTCTCTATGCAATAACCCAATATTCTAGCAAGATTTCTATGTTGAATCTTGAGCAAAGTTTGAGGACAACGACAAAGAGTTCTTTCCCACATCAAAACAAATCACGATCGTTGGACTATTTTTGGTATCACCATATTGCAGTGGAAAACTTGTCTCAATTTTTGGTATAGTTGGACTATTTGTCTGAATTTATCTTGTAAAATGGGCCAAAGCCTCCTCGTCTGAGCTTATTAGCAGAAGAAAAATGATTGGTTGCAGCTGTAACAGTGTCAATTCTGTATGCAACAACCCAAGAGCCTAACAAGATTTCTGTGTTGAAGTTTTGCAATTAACAAGACTTCATTCTTAAATTCTTCGATACCTTGCCCCGAGTCAACAAGCTAATGTAATTCATTGATTGCTAGCAGAAATTTTAGCCATACACGGAAGCAATAATGTTAAAGATGTGTTAATTATGGAGGCATGGAATTGACATGAAACAGACGATATACTTTCTAAGTATTGTCAATATCAATACTTAGAAAACAAAAATAAATTATTTACTGCAAGAAGGCTTTTCTGAAAAGTCAATTTGACTAGTACTAATGATAAATTAATTATCATTCTGGTTTTCTGTATATAATAAAAAGAATGCAAGAATTAGTATAACACAATAAAATTTATCGTTCATCTTCTCAGAGTATATTAACCGTAATTTATACAACACCTTGGAGAAACTTGACAAATTCATCGACCATAAAATGTTGAATTTGTCACCTCATTATTGTAACACTTTGTTCCTGTAGTAGTAGATGAATCCGGTTCACTATTCTTGACGGGAAATGAAGATTTCTTAGAAGGAAGTACTGTTTCATTGCTTAACATAAAAACTACATTCGACATGCTTGGCCTATCTTTCGCGTTATCTTGCACGCATAAGAGCCCGACCTGAATGCATCTCATAACTTCATTTGCAGGACATGAATCATTTATGCATGAGTCAACTATCTCCAGGGCCTTACCATCTCTCCAGAGTTCCCACATCTTATTTCCAGCATTACTTGAGAATATAAAAGATCAATGTAAGTTCAAGCCAACATTGATGAATGGAACAAACATGTACACATACAAAAAAGATAGGCAACAACTTACATATTGTATCAAATTTGAGTATGGATCGTCATGGAAAAAACCCCTGTTCTTCTTGCCACTAATGATCTCTAATAGTATGACTCCAAAACTGAAAACGTCTGATTTCATAGAGAAAAGACCGTCTAGTGCATACTCTAGTGACATATAACCACTTCATGTTATGAAGATATTGTTAGTAATATAATAAAAACTTTGGCACAATAATGAAAATAAGTTAATTTCGTATTCACTTTGTTTTGCGTTGACATACTAAATTCCAACAACTCTTTTTGTATTCGCTTGGGTTTCATCCGCTGCAAATATTCTTGTAGTACCAAAATCTGAAATTTTGGGTTGCATCCCTCCATCTAGAAGAATATTACTAACTTTTAGGTTCCTATGGATAATTTTTAATCTGGAATCTTGATGAAGGATCCCTCGAGTAATTCCTAAAATTATATCAAAGCATGTTTTCCAATCCAATAATTGCTTTCGTGATTGATTTGCTTCAATTCCAACATATCACGTAAAATAAATATTAGAGTACACACAAAAGCAATACAGATATCTTTCAAAAAAAAAAAAAAAAAAAAAAGCAATACAGTCAAAAATTGAAAAATTAATAGGACTAACCATACCAAAAATGAAGTAGTCCAAGCTTTTGTTAGGCATGAATTCATAGATTAAAAGCTTCTCCTCATTCTCTATACAATAACCCAAGAGTCTAACAAGATTTCTGTGTTGAAGTTTTGCAATCACTAAGACCTCATTTTTGAATTCCAGGATTCCTTGTCCCAAATTCGTTGATAATCTTTTGACAGCAATCTCTTGTCCATTAGGTAATTGACCCTGAAAAATCAAATTGAATACTCAAACCTCATATAGATTAAGAGTAGCGTTGTCTAGGCCTTCACATAGATGACATATAGAATGCTTTTGTTGGAAGGGCCAAGGGCAGAACACAGATGCAAAAAAATTATCTATTGTGTTGATACCAAAACTAGTCCAACGATCGATATTTGTTTTGATGTGGGAACGAACTCTTTTGTGGTTGTCCTCAAACCTTGCTCGAGATTCAAGATGAAGTTTGAATTGAAGTTTAGGTAGTGTTTGAAGTAGTTGGTCCTTGCAAAAAAGATAAATGGAAAACTTGTCTTGAATCTCGATCAAGCAAGGTTTGAGGACAACGACAAAGAGTTATTTCCCACATCAAAACAAATCACGATCGTTAGACTATTTTCGGTATCAACATATTGCAGTGGAAAACTTGTCTCAACTCTCAACTAAGAAATGAAGAGAATTTACCTTGTAAACTGGACCAAAGCCTCCTCGTCCAAGCTTATTAGCAGAAGAAAAATGATCTGTTGCAGCTATCACAGTACTTAGTTCGAACAATGTCAATTCTGTATGCCCACTTTCACCACTGCTATTAGGAGAGTCCTTAAGGTTAGACAAACTTCTTGCCGAATCCAAAATATTGGTCATTTTGCCCATTTTGTCAAGTTTTCCATCCAAAATCCCTTGACCGTTAAATATAAAATTAAAACACTTCCATCAAGAATTGAAGCTTTGACCTTAGGCTAAAAGCCATATGCTATCACCAATTGAGCTACTCTAGATCGTTGTTTTTTTTTGAACAGCAATTTATTAAGGGCCAAAGAAAGGCCAAACAAGCAAAAACAAGAAAACAGACCACCAGGCAGCCCACAGGCGTGCAAAAACAGCCCAAAGACAGACAAAAACAAACAAGCAACACCCAAAGACCCGCCAACAACAAACCAAACAACAGCTGGGAGAAACGCCAGAAACCAGCGCCCAGGCCAGCAAACAGCCAAAGCCGACAGAAAAAGACCACCCATAACCACAGCAAGAACACCAGCCACAAAGCACCCAAGGAAATCAAAAACTGAACCATTCCAAACGATCTTCTCCCCCACTAGAACTCTTTTTAGCCAAGCAATCCGCATCCATGTTGAAAGATCTTGGGATAAAAGTAACGGAAAGGCCTTCTAAACTGCGCACATGGCTTCTAATATCGTTGATGATTTGAAAATTGCTGAGGTTCCCGAAATTATCCAAATTATTGACCCAGGAAACAGCATCCTTTGAATCACTCGCCACCTGAATTTTAAAGCCAGCCAAACCAGAATTTGATGAGCACAACTCACAGGCCTTTAAAATAGCAAGTAACTTAGCCGAAATGGACTCTTGGATGCCGACATAAATCGAGGACTGGCATAAAGTTGCCCCAACAGAATTCCACAGCACACCCCCTATACCAGAATGGCCTGGACTCCCTCTTGACGATCTGTCAACATTAAACAACAAAGAACCAACCACCGAAGGCTTCCACCTAGCCTGAGCAGAATTTTTAGGATGGGCAACAGAGATGCAGCTCTCACTGACATTGAGTAACAGCAAAGACACCGGCAGCTTACTCCCTTTGCCATACCACTTAAACCACCAAGCCACCCTAAATTTCACATCATCCGCAGCCTTATCCATCAGAGCCTCTTGATCTCCAAAAATTAGATTGTTCCTGTCCAAATGACGGCAAAGAATAAGATATTCCATGCTTTTCTATTCTTCGCAGCTGAACACAGCCCCTTCCAACAGTCCATCAACTCTTTAAAGGAGTTATTAGCACACCATCTGACATCCCACCACCTCATACAGCAGTTCCATAAATTCCAAGACCACCAACAATGAACAAAAAGATGATAGATAGACTCACTAGTTGTGTTACAAAAAGAGCAAACCGAAGATTGTCCTTGCAACATACCCCGATGGAGCAGGACATCCCTCACCGAAATCCTTCCCCTCTGAAGCTGCCACGCAAAAATATCGACCTTAGGGGGGCATAAACCTTTCCACAACAGGTTAGAGCTGCCGCTGTAATCCTCGTTGGTGGACTCCAATTGATGACGAAAAGACTTAACAGAGAAGATCCCGTTAGAACTAAACACCCAAGCCATGGAGTCGGAAAAATCTCTCCTGATTGTTATTCTTTGAAGATATGATTGTTACTCTAGCTCATTGTTAGATTTTTTTTTTTGAATTAATGTATATATATAAATATATATATTTATTTATTTGTTTATATAATTTGTTTAAAATAATTTAAATCTGTTTATATAATTTAAAATAAACTCATATATATAATTTAAAATAAACTTATATATATAATTTGAAATAAACTCATATTTAATGATAATATATAAAAATAGATTTATGAAAAAGAAAAAAGAAAAATAAGAAAACAAAAGGAAAAAAAAAAAAATCAAAACAGGATTTTTTTAATTATTTTTTTTTTATTTTTCTTTGTTTCTTTTTTCTTTTTTGATTTTTTTTGAATTTTTTCCTTTTTCAATTTATGGGCTTTGATTTTCTGGGTTTTTTATTTTTATTTTTTATTTTTTATTTTTTATATATATATTTTTATCAAATTGAAATAATATATTTTTTTGAAAAGGAAAAAAATTCAGAAAAAAGAAAGAAAAAAATTTATGGGCTCTGATTTTCTGGATTTTATGGGTTTCTTTTTTTTCTTTTTTTCTTTTTTTTTTTTTTTTTTTTTTTTTTCTGTTTCATAAATTTGTTTTGATATATATATATATATAGTGAGTCTTTCATGAGTGATCCCTTATTTTAATTTCGGTAAGGACCTTGTTGAAATACATCAATTTTAATGAATTTTTGATCTGAATTTTTAACAAAATGATGATTTCATTGAAATCTATCTATGAATAAAATTTGAGAAATTTTCAAATACTAAAATTATTTTTCTTGAATTGTCTCATATTTCGCTTATTTTCCGATGTTTTTATATTTAACAAAATTTGGATAAATAGTTTTAGTGCTTGGAAAATTCTCAAAATTTGTTCATATGTAGATTTCCTTGAACTCATCATCCATAAAAAAATTCAGATTAAAATTAATTAAAATCGATGTGTTTTTATCATGGTCCTTACCGAAATTAAATTAAGGGATCCCTCATGAGAGACTCACTCTATACCCTAAACCATTTTACAAGATTCATGATTTGTGATATTCATTGATTGTATCTATCATCTATGGATGGATGGAGTGGTTTTTTAATTTGTTTGTTGATGAGTGTAGTGTATTGACAAAATTAATGAGACAGTTAAAGAAACTATGAAAAAGACTAGAAAAGCTTCACTTCCCCTTTTGTATATGGACAAACCAATCAAATCATGTCATGGTCATGTGACTAATAACCAATCACATGATATGATTTAAGTGGTTTGGATGTATACGTCTGGTATAGTAAATATGTCAAAATTTCTTACCAATTTGATTTGTTTGTGTGTTTTATTGATCATTTTCGGGCAATATAATAGAAAATCTTCTAAAAAGTTTGATTATGATGTATACATATGATTAGGGGTGGGCACGGTTCGGTTTGGTTTTGGGAAAAACCGAATTGAACTGAAAATATTTCGGTTCACACAAAATTGAACCAGTTTAAACCGAATAAGAAATGGTAATTGAACTGAACTGAACTGATTTTAATTGGTTCGGTTCGATTCGGTTCATATCGGTTTTGGGCTTAATGGGCTTAATGAGTCTTTTTTAATATGTTTTTAAATTTGATGGGTTGTGGGATTCTAATTTTTTTAGTGTTGCCTAACCTAACTGGTTCGTGAATCTTGATTGATCCAGCAACTCATTTATTAGACTTCATCTAGATCAGAGCAAGATTTACGTGTCTGATCAAGTGAATTTTGAATAATAATTAAAAATAAATAAACTTTTCTCTTTAGACCATTGTTTGTCCAAGTTGAACCCTATTTTATTTTATTTTAACTTTTAGGCTTTTTTGATATGGGCGTTTTTGATATGAAACATTTAGACTAATACTCAAAACAAATATTTGGGCTTTTATGATCTGAAACAAAACAAAAATGGGCCCTTGAACTAATACTCAACACATGTAACATGGCCCTTTAAAAAGGGGCTGGGGTGGCCGCCCCTCCAGCAAACAGCAGGGCTGGGCATGTATATAACTTGATAGGTTTTTGAAATCGTTTAACCATCCTTAATTAACGCTAACCGACATTAACCAATAATAACTCAAACCTGTTAAGTTTTCTGTTAAGAGTAATCTTCAAACTCCATTTCCAACACTAATGTAAAAAATAAATAAATAAAAATAAATAAATAAATAACTTCTTGACATTCTCATTCAAGAGAAAATCTTTGGTGGAACTGGCATAGTGGATCCCTTCCATTCATAAAAGTTGTAGTATGAATTCTGGCCATGGTAGGTACAGGTTAGGTGAAATGACGGTAGTTATGGACATTGATCATAAAACTTTATATAAGACCAAGTCTCATTGAGATCGATTCTATAACTTGACTTTGAAAAACTTACAAAGACCTCCCTTTCCGTTAAGTTTGATAGTTGAATAACACGGTCTAAAACAGTATAAGGATGAAAAATACCCTTGTAAAAAAATCATAAAATAAAAATAAAACAGATTAAAAAAATGAAAAATAAAAACTTAATAATAAATAAATAAATTATAATCATCTCCGACAGGACCAGGATCATCTATTGAGTATTTTGTGTGCTGAACTTTACTGATCTTCTAAGATCATCCGTACATGTGGCTATTAACAAAACCAATGGTCAAGATTTATTTTGCATTTTCTTTTTTAAAATAGATTTATTTTGCTTTTTTTTTTTTTTTCCTACCAAAACAGTGTCGTTTCATTCCAAAAACAATCACAACACTTTTCATCTTCTTCTCCAGTTGCTTTCTCCGGTTCTCCAATGAATTCCAACGATTGTAAACAATTTTCGAATCGAAAACAATTACGACGATTGTTAACATCCAACCGATTGATTTATCAACTGGGTGATGTACAAAGAACAATCTGCAGTTCCTGTTCTAGAAACCGATCTAAAACTTGAAGAATTAAAAACATCAAAACCTAACTAAATAATTTTTTATTTTTTTTTCTCTAAGAACAAGCAAATCCCAAGTGAGTGTTGATTGATCTAATCCAAAAAAAAAAAAAAAATCCAAGCCCAGAAAAGAACAAGCTACGACATCAAAAAAATGAACATGGGTTTGATTCTAAAATAACGAAAACGATCACAGATTTGTTTGGTCGAGTAAAAACAAAACGTACTAGATCTGCGAAAAAAAAAGGGAAAACAAGAGAGAGAGAGAGAGAGAGAGAGAGAGTCAGGTTTGAGGTTTGCAATTGTTGGGTGCTTTTAGCAGCAAGAGAGCGGGATGCAGAGAAGTGGATTTGATGATGATGATGAGATAGTCAAAACTCACAGCCCTTTTCGTCTTCTTCTCCAGCTTGAACCAGCTTGACCCACTCCTTATCGAGCCGCCGTGAACCAGTTTGACCCTCCCCTCATCTCACCGGCAATTGGACCAAGACCCTCCCTTCCATTTTGCCATTATTAGAGCTCCAGAACCGACGAGACCCAGCCTCGTTGCGCCACCGCGAACATGCTTGACCTCCTCATCTCACCGCCGATTAGACCTAGATCCAGACCCTCACGAATTAGAGCACCCAAACCCACCCTTCATCTCGGAACCAAAACCACTCAAACCAACATCCAGTTTATTTTTTTTTTAATTTAAGTTAATATTTTACATTATCTATTTTTTGTGTTAATTGTAATTATTATATATTTTCTATTTTTGAAATTTATCAACAATTTTGTAAATCCGAGTTTTGAATATCTCATCATCATCATCAAATCCACTTCTCTGCATCCTGCTTTCTCGCTGCTAAAAGCAGTCTCTCTCTTTCTCTTGTTTTTACTCGACCCAACAAATATGTGATCGTTTTCGTTCTTTTAGAAACAAACCCTTGTTCATTTTTTGATGTTGTAGCTTGTTCTTTTCTGGGCTTGGATTTTTTATTTTATTTTTTGGATTAGATCAGTCAACACTCAACTGGGATTTGCTTGTTCTTTAGAGAGAAAAAAAAAATATATATTTTATTTAGTTGGGTTTTGAAGTTTTTAACTCTTCAAGTTTTAGATCGGTTTTTAGAACAGGAAATGCGGATTGTTCCTTGTACATCACCCATTTGATAAATCAATCGGTTGGATATGTTAACAATCATCGGAATTGTTTTCGATTAGAAAATTGTTTACAATTGTCGGAATTCATGGGAGAACCGGAGAAGAAGATGAAAAGTGCTGTGATTGTTTTTGGAATGAAACAACACTGGTTTGGTAGGAAAAAAAAAAAAGCAAAATAAATCTATTTTAAAAAAGAAAATGCAAAATAAATCTTGACCATTGGTTTTGTTAATAGCCACATGTACGGATGATCTTAAAAGATCAACAAAGTTTAGCAAACAAAACACTCAGCTGATGATCCTGGTCCCTTAGATAAACACACACCCTCATCTGTCTCTCCATCAAACGCCTCTCTCACTCATATACCAGAGGGAAGGTCAATGTGAGTTTTTAAATAAATTGTTTCGGAGTGTAAAACCCAAACCTCAGATAGTTGGGTGTAATTTGTTATTTAAATAATTCAAATTCTTCCCAAAAGATTGATGTCACTAAAATCTGTAGCTGATATGTTGAATCAGTCCAACAATTAAATATCTGCAAGTATGATCATAAGAGATAATTGGTTGAAGTCTATAATTTATATTTTGGAAGTGGAATTCATTCAAATATGTAATTCAAAGATTGCACATAATCTATAAATAATACAAGTCTACAAGAAAAAGGGTGTGTGATGACGTGTTAAAATGAAATGAAGTGTTTTAAGAAAGTTTAATTCATATTCAAAAAATTTAACTGTAATTTCATACAGCACCATGTGGAAACCTAACAAATTCATCTACCGTCAAATGATGTATTCGTCACGTCATTAATGGAACACTTCGTTCCTGCAATCGATGAATTTGGTTTACTATTCCGGACTGGAAATGAAGATTTCTTAGGAGAAGGAAGTACTGTTTCATTGCTCAACATAAAAACTACTGTTGACATGCTTGGCCTGTCTTTCGTGTTATCTTGCACGCATAAGAGCCCGACTTGGATGCACCTCATAACTTCATTTGCAGGACATGAATCATTTATGCATGAGTCAACCATCTCCAGGGCCTTACCATCTCTCCAAAGTTCCCACATCTTATTTCCAGCATTACATGAGAATATAAAAGATCAATGTAAGTTCAAGCCAACACTGATGAATGGAACAAACATGTACTCACCAAAAAAGATAGGCAACAACTTACATATTGTATCAAATTTGAGTATGGATCGTCATGGAAAAAACCCCTATTCTTCTTACCACTAATGATCTCTAATAGTATGACTCCAAAACTGAAAACATCTGATTTCATAGAGAAGATGCCGTCTAGTGCATATTCGAGTGACATATAACCACTGCATGTTATGAAGATATTGTTAGTAATTTAATACTAACTTTCCTACAATTAGGAAAAACAAGTTAATTTTGTGTTCATTGTGTTTTGCATTGACTTACAAAGTTCCAACGACTCTTTTTGTATTCGCTTGGGTTTCATCCGCAGCAAATATTCTTGCAGTACCAAAATCTGATATTTTGGGTTGCATCTCTCGATCTAGAAGGATATTACTAACTTTTAAGTCTCTATGTATAATTTTTAATCTGGAATCTTGATGAAGATAAAGGATCCCTCGAGCAATTCCTAAAATTATATCAAACCGTGTTTTCCAATCTAACAATTGCTTTCTTGATTCATCTGCTTCAATTACATCGTATCACATATAATCAATATTAGAGTGAGTAAACAATTCACACTCACAACAAATGCAAAACTAAGGAGTAAACATACCGAAAATGAAGTAGTCCAAGCTTTTGTTAGGCATAAATTCATAGATTAAAATCTTCTCATCTTTCTCTATGCAATAACCCAAGAGTCTAACAAGATTTCTATGTTGAAGTTTTGCAATTAATAAGACCTCATTTTTGAATTCCTGGATTCCTTGTCTGGAATTCGTTGATAATCTTTTGACTGCTATCTCTTGTCCATTTAGTAATTTACCCTGAAAATTCAATTGGAGTTGTACGTATTCTATTAGTTCCCAAATAAAAATTATCAACATTGCTTTAAACATTAATATCTATTGCAGTGGAAAACTTGTCTTAACTAAGAAATAATTACCTTGTAAACTGGACCAAAGCCTCCAAGTCCAAGCTTATTAGCAGAGGAAAATTGATCTGTTGCAGCTATCACAGTACTTAGTTCGAATAATGTCAATTCTGTATTCCCACTTTCACCACTGCTATTTGGAGAGTCCTTATGGAGGTTAGACAAACTTCTTGCCGAATCCAAAACTAACCTTTGACGATGTTGTTGTTTCTGCTTCTTCCCTGTAGTAAAGGTAGACCGATGAATTTTAGCAATTTGAGAAGAAACAATAGATTAAGATGTATAGTTATGAGTCCTTTGAAGCACCTTTATTCCTCTTCACATTCCTTCTCCACAAGTAGTAAAAACACAGGGCTGCCAGAAGTGTTTCAACAACAAGGGGAACAATAATAAATACAAGCGTACTTTTTGTTGCTAGAACGTGTACTTTTGCGTTTTTCTGGACATCCG
This sequence comes from Acer saccharum, assembly GCA_030490815.1. Taxonomy (NCBI): domain Eukaryota; kingdom Viridiplantae; phylum Streptophyta; class Magnoliopsida; order Sapindales; family Sapindaceae; genus Acer; species Acer saccharum. The sequence goes on along the minus strand of CM059877.1, from coordinate 4,773,481 downwards.
CAGCTGCAAATTTAAAATTTCTTTCAGGCTCAAGAAATTTGAAACTGATGATCTTAATTTATAAGAACCTTTTGCTGCTGACAGAGGACAAAACTTGTGGTGTCAACTACTGTTATATAATGTAACTTCAAGTGAAAGCTATTGATTATATCCTATACAACATAAAATTCAGGCCACTATTATGGAAAATGAGACAGTACATACCTAGCTCCACAGCATCTACTCTTAGGTAAAAATCCTGTCCACTTTTATAGCTTCTCATGTCTCGTAACTCACCAGACCACGCAATGCAACCTCGTCCCATTTCATCGACATGTACATTAGCATACCCTGTACAATTACAACTCTTCAAGCACTCTCTCTCACACTCCTCTAAACTCATGTTACTATAAAGAGTAGAATTTCTGGCATCTGGAAACTTCACACCATTCAGTCTCACAAAACCCTCCCCGTCTCCTTTGCCACAGGCTTCCTTCCTTGTTTCCTGACATTTTAGGTACCAGTCCAAAGGATACAACCTATCAAACCCGGGTAGGCATGCACAATGTGCAAATGTTTCCACACTGCAAACTGTGTTTGCACCACATCGCATGTACTCATCACACACGTCCTGGAGAATGACATCGACTTTTACCCATCTCTGGATCTCATGCCAGATTAGGCTCTTCAGAAGTCCTATTGACTCCAGAACAATTATGGAGGAAACATCAACCTTTTTCGGTGAATATTTAGAATAGATTTCATTGTCATTACTCACAAATGTGAGATTGATAAAAACATTCTGGTCAGAGAAATAATCTTTGTGGCTTCCGATGTGTGGCAAGCCATTAAATGTACGACCATTCCAAGGACCACTACGCCATTGTGGAACTGAGTTCTTGTACAAAAATAACTGAGGTATGCTGTGAAGGTCATACCCTACAGAGAATTCCCCAGGCGTGGGATCATCAATCGACTTCCATGAAGTTAGGATATGGTTGAGGCCAGTTTTCCGGTTCCATCCAAATTTCATACCAGGAAGAACCGTGTCTGTAGGATAATCAAAGCTCTGCCATATAATTGTCTCTTTTGCTACCAGAACCAGATTTCCTGAATCTAAGAGCTTGGCAGCAGAGGTTTGTGCAGGCACTGAAACATTGGTAGACCAAAGAGGACTGCTCTGATTACAACAAAAAACTGCAAGATTTCCATCTCCACCAATCTTGAAAATACCTGAAGAGTTCCTAATTGGAGTTTCTCTGTTGGCGACCCAAACAACCGTTTGTTCTGAGATTTTATTGAACCATATTCCAACATAACGAGCTTGAGACTTGGCAGGGCTGAAGAACCCCAGTTTGAAGTTTCCATCAGATGATACAAGGCTTCCGTTTTCATCATCAGCTATGAACTGGGTTCCAGTTATTGTCTCTAATGCATGAAGTGAACCGAAGAGATCGAATATCACGAACAGTACCAAGATACAGAGAGCTCTATAACTCCCCATGAAGATAAGTGTTTGGACTGTGTTTCTCGGACGTGCCGTATCTGTGACAACTGCTATGAGCATCCAGCAATAGTATCCACTTGTTTCATGTGATTTCACATTATTTTGTTTTCAATTAGTAAGAGTCAACAAGCTAACGTAATTCATTGGCTGCTAGCAGAAATTTTCAGCCATACACGAAATCAATAATGTCAAAGACGTGTTATTTGTGGAGGTATGAAATTGACTTTTAGTTTAATAAAAACAAAAATCAATGAGCAATGACGTAAGGACAAACCAATTTGAATAGAGTAATGCTACTCCACCCAAAATTTCAACCCAAATTCCATCCTAAATGTGAGGTGTTATCACCACACAAATCGATTACACCTCACATTTGGGTTGGAATTTGGTTGGAATTTTGGGTGGAGTATCATTACTCATTTGAATATGACCTGAAACAGACATAGAAACCAAAAATAAGATTATATACTCTGAGCAGGCTTTTCTAAAGGCAAAAAAAAGTATATTTGACTAGTACATAATAAAAAGAAGGCAAGAATTAGAATAACACGTTGGGGAAACCTGACAAATTCAAGACCTGTAGCTGTACTTTGACTCGAAACATCTAAAATCCCATTCTTGTAAATCAAGTGGGGTGGTTCTACTAACTAAAACAACCAAATACTAGGCATCAACAAAACTAAATTTACATTTACAAAGCACAACTTCCATTTCTACTTTTAATAAACATTTCGCGATCCATAGGCAATATACTGGTTTCGAAATCAAATACAAAGCGAACCAAAAACTAATTCACATTAACCAAATTAGCAACAACAACAAAAAAAAATAGAAACTAAATATAGAAAGATATACCTTTTGATAATCACGAGCAGCAGCTGCCATTACATTTCCAAAAGCTAAGTTCGACAGAGTCGATTTCACCGAATCGGGATCCATCTCTACCAAAAAAAAAAAAAAAAAAAAAAAAAAAAACTTAAAATCAATATCTAGTATCAATAACTAGTACAACATTCGTTCTGTTAATAATATATATATATATATAAAATAAAGTAGATATTGAAAAAAAATACCTCTAAGAAACAGTTTAAATTTGCAAGAGAGAACTGGGATCTCCAAAATTTTGGGTGAGATTCAAAATGGGTTGTCAACCGAACCGGGTTATAGTTTCATTAGCCCACTTTGATTTGAGAAGTACCCTTGCCTAATATAAAAATTTAAAAAAAAATAGCATAAAAAAAAATTTAATATATCAAACTCAAAATTCTTTCACTTTATGGACCCTATGTCACTCTTTCCTTTGCCAACCTTCTTGGGCAGAAGTGTCTCGTGAATATTCGGCAAAACGCCTCCTTTGGCGATTGTAACAGAGCCCGAGAGCTTGCTCAGTTCCTCATCGTTCCATACAGCCAATTGGATGACATTATTATCATATATATAATTTATCATTATCAATTTAAATTTTGGTACATGACATTATTCAAGAAAAAAAAAACACATTATAAACAAACTTATTATTTTACAATCACTTTTAAAATTAAACTTATGCTCTAACGGCACACGTTAATAATTCAAAAATTTAACAAAAATAAAAACATACAATATATTTATATATATACTCTCTTTCAATGTATCGCACACTGATGTGTCTACGAATGATAAATTTGAGTTTTTTATATTGTATATCAATGGATAATTGAATATGTTGTTTTAATACAAATATAAGTAGCAATCAAAGTATAATAAAGAAAAACTGTGAATATGATTTTCAGAACCTCATTAAATTTTAGAATTCCCTCTAAATTGCATAAAAACTATAGAATGGAACAAAAACTATATCGGAAGACATGACCAATCGATCATACTTTTCATGTTATGATAGCATGTTTCATATTCACTATAAATAACACATATACGAAACGGTATTGAAAAAAAAAAAAAAAAAATATCCTAGACCTTAATTTTGTAGCGTTACAAAACTAAGGTCTTGAATTTTTTTTTAGGATCATCCTAACCGGAGAACACCCTATACAACAGTATGCACAACCATCATATGTTAATCTGATCAGCTGCAGTTAAGAAATGGAGTAAGATACAAAAAGAAAGCAGGAATTAGTATAAGGCAACAGATTTTATAAAAACAATCTTATCATTCATCTCCTCGTAATATATTAACCTATGATGGAAAAAACCAATGTTCTTCTTCCACTTATGATCTCTAATAGTATGACTCCAAAACCGAAAACGTCTAATTTAAATTTACATTTATATATGTTATGAAGATATAACATAAGGAAGATAAGTTAGTTTCGTATTCACGGTGTTTTGTGTTGACTTACTAAGTTCCAACGACTCTTTTTGTATTTTATTGGGTTTCATCCGCTGCAAATATTCTTGTAGTACCAAAATCTGAAAATTTGGACTGCATCTCTCGATCTAGAAGAATATTACTAACTTTTTGGTCTCTATGGATAATTTTTAATATGGATTCTAGATGAAGATAAATGATACCTCGAGCAATTCCTAAAATTATATCGAAGCGTGTTTTCCAATCTAAAAATTTCTATCTTGATTGATCTGCTTCAATTCCAGCATATCACATATAATAAATATTAGAGTAGACACAAAAGCAATGAACATACAAAAATTGAAAAACTAAGGACCATACCAAAAATGAAGTAGTCCAAGCTTTTGTTAGGTTTTTTTGTTTTTTTTTTTTGTTTTTTTTTTGGAAATGGTACAATTTATTCAAAACAAAACAGAACAACACGAACAGCAGCCAGAACACACGACCAAAACACCAACAAACGCACACCCAGGTGCCAAAACAGAGGCCACGCACCCAACACAAAGGAGCCCAAACACAGCACCAACCAGAAAACCAAAAGAGCACAAAACAGAGGGACAACCAGAAAAAACCACAAAAAGCACTAGAACACACTCCACACAACATTTTCCCCATCCATAGCAGAATCCCTTTTAGCCAAACTGTTAGCAACATCATTCGAGGCTCTGGAAGCGTAACACACAAAAATATTGCTTAAGGAGCTAAGCTTCGACCGAACCTCGTAGATCACATCCACCAAAGCCAAATTTCTGAAATCACCGTCCATGACCCACGAGACTGCCACCTTTGAGTCGCTTTCGATAACTATCGGTCTCCCTCCAAACGAATCTTTCAATTCAAAAAGAAGACAGGCTTTTTGGATTGCCAAGAGCTCAGCTGTGGAGGCGTCTACGTTTTCCACAAAGGCTGAAAACGAACACAAAACCTCACCTTTTGAGTTACGCAAAACTCCCCCCAATCCCTGCCCTCCCCTGATCGCTCAAAAACGAACCGTCGACATTGAATTTCAGGGCCTCATTTGGAGGGGGATCCCATGCCTTAATTTTATTCGTCCTCACCTGTTTATGATCTACACAGCAGATCTCCAAATTCTCAACCATAACTGTGACTGGCTCCACCGAACCTTTGCCATGGTATTTAAACCACCATGCCACCCTAAACCTCACCAAATCAGTAAACACTGTTAAATCCGTAGGTTTTCCTTTAAAGACCACCTGGTTATGGGCCTCCCAGATAGACCAAACCACCGCATTGAAAAGGGTCTCCCAAGCTCTCCTAAAACTCGACTTCGGACACAGACCCAACCAGCCTGAAAACCAATCCTTAATGTTCTTATTAACACAACTATACACAGACCACCAGCTCATGCATATATTCCAAAGTCCCCAAGACCAAGAACACAACAAGAATAAGTGATCCACTGACTCAATTGATCTGCCGCAGAGCGGGCAACAAGAGTCACTAACCATGGCAACACCGAAGCGATTCAGCACCTCACGGACCATTTTTCTACCTTTTAACAACTGCCACACAAATAATTCCACTAACGGAGGGCTATGACCGCGCCAAACCGAGACTTTCTCCAAGGAATCCTCCTCGCTATAATCTTCAAAACATCTTCTAAAGGAACTAACCGAGAAAATACCCTTAGGACAGAAATTCCAAGCAATCGAATCCGAGATATGCTTCTGAATCTTATAGCTCGCCAAGAAAGAATTAAAATCATCCCAAATTTCCAGCTCCCAATCAAACACACTTCTTCTTAAACGCACATCCCACTTCCATACCTCTCCAAACCACTTCCCAAATTGATCAATTGTTCCACTCTTATTATTAGACAGCGCAAAGATTCTTGGGAACCTGATTTTAAGTGGCACACTGTCCCTCCACCTATCATTCCAAAAACTAACCTTGTCCCCGCAGCCCACCACCACCTTCAGGCCATCCCCCAGAATTTTTGCCGATAACGACCCCTCCTTAAAGAGCCCACTTACGGCTTTGATGAAAGGAGAGGCACAGCTTTTGTTAGGTATGAATTCATAGATTAAAAGCTTCTCCTCTTTCTTTATGCAATAACCCAAGATTCTAACAAGATTTCTATGTTGAAGTTTTGCAATCAATAAGACCTCATTTTTGAATTCCTGGATTCAGGCCACTATTATGCAAAAAGAGACAGTACATACCTAGCTCCACAGCATCTACTCTAAGGTAAAAATCCTGTCCACTTTTATAGCATCTCATGTCTCGTAACTTGCCATACCATGCTATGCAATCTCATCCCATTTCATCGACATATACATTAGCATACCCTGTACAGTTGCAACTCTTCAAGCACTCTCTCTCACACTCCTCTAAGCTCATGTTACTATAAAGAGTAGAATTTCTGGCATCTGGAAACTTTACACCTTCCAGTCTCACAAAACCCTCCCTGTCGCCTTTGCACAAGCTTCCTTCCTTGTTTCCTGACATTTTAGGTTACCAGTCATGAGGATACAACCTTTCAAACCCGGGCATGCAGCACAATGTGCAAACGTAACCTCATTGCAAATTGCGTTTGCACCACATCGCATGTACTCATCACACATGTCCTGGAGAATGACCTGGACTTTTACCCATCTCTGGCTCTCGTGCCAGATTAGTCTCTTCAGAAGTCCTATCAACTCCATAACAATTATGGAGAAAACATCAACCTTTTTCGGTGAAAATTTAACATAGATTTCATTGTCATTACTCACAAATGTGATATTGATCAAATCAATCTGGTCAGAGAAATAATCTTTGCAGCTTCCGATGTCTGGCAAGCCAGTCAGGTTACGACCATTCCAAGGGCCACTACGCCAATGTTTCTTAAATTTCTTGGTTTGGTGTCCTGAGAATTGAGTGACTATTACTTATTTGAGAGCAGATCTTTAGTGAGAATTGAGATTGTTCCTAACACTGACTCTAGTCCAAACTTGGTGCCTCTTGCTCTTCTTCAAGATGCTCCGCAACTAATAATAATAGCTCATGCCTGGGCTCCTCTCCTGTTACAACATTCAAGGCCATGAAGATATATCAAACTTGATGCACCCCATGAAGATAAGTGTTTGGACTGTGTTTCTCGGATGTGCCAGTATCAGTGACAACTTCTATGAGCATCCAGCAATAGCATCCATTTGTTTCATGTGATTTCAACATTTTTTTTCCAATTAGTATAAGAGTCAACAAGCTAACATAATTCATTGGTTGCCAGCAGAAATGAGTGTATAATTGTGTTGTATTGATAATATTAAAGAGAGGGACTACTTCAGAAACAAACTAGTAATTGTAAGGCTACCCCAAGCAGTTGCTCATCTGGGACATGTTAAAGAGACTATGAAAAAGAAAGCAAAGACACTGGATGCATTGAATGCACTCAAAGCAGTCAAAAGTGAAGCTAAAGAAAAAAAACATGTGATGACATGTTAAAGTGAAATGATGCGTTTTAAGAAAGTTTAATTTATATACAAATATTTGAACTGTAATTTCATACAATACCATGGGGAAACCTAACAAATTCATCTACCGTCAAATGTTGTATTCGTCACGTCATTAATGGAACACTTCGTTCCTGCAGTTGATGAATCTGGTTCACTATTCCTGACTGGAAATTAAGATTTCTTAGGAGAAGGAAGTACTGTTTCATTGCTTAACATAAAAACTACATTCGACATGCTTGGCCTGTCTTTCGCGTTATCTTGCACGCATAAGATAGAGCCCCACTTGGACCATTTTTTGTCCTGTGCTCATTCTTTTATAGTCACACAATCAATGTGACAGAATGGCAATTCTAGAAGACCTGAGAATTACAAGACTGCTACCTAGCTATTCTGTTATGCCGCGTGGCCATTCTGTTATTGCACATGTAGCTGAAGCAGATGATGATCATGACATGACCATCATGACTGATTCCTCTTCTGATTAATTGCTTGATCTTTTAGCTGATTAGCTAATGAGAGAACTTCACTACTTTCACACACATGAAACTAGCTGATGAGAGAATTACCCTAGTTTCACACACATGAAACCAGACTTAATATTGCTTATCTTCAACATCCCCCTTCAAGCTAAACGATGGAGAAATCTGTAAGTTGAGCTTGGAACGAAGGAAATCAAAACGGGACGAGGCAAGTGCTTTGGTAAAAATATCAGCACATTGATACTCAGTAGGAACATATTTCACTTTAAGATCCCAGTTGCAATTTTCTCACGAATGAAATGTACGTCTATCTCGATGTGTTTTGTTCGAGTATGGTAGACTAGATTCTAAGCAAGGGCTCCTGTGCTTTGGTTATCACACCACATAACTGGACATCCACTGATCTGAATTCCAAGTTCACGAAACAAAGAGCCTAACCATAGAGCTTCAGTGGCAGCTTGGGATAGGGCTCTATATTCAGTCTCACAACTGGACCGAGCAACCACATTTTGCTTCTTGGAACTCCAAGCAATGAGATTTCCACCTAGAAAGACATAACAGCCACTAGTAGAACGACGATCATCAAGACAGGTGATCGGAACGATTTATACACCTTTTGAGGTCCCCATTTCCTGTCGTTTGCTTTCGTTTTCGAGCATTTTTTGTGAATATAATATGTTTTTGTGAGCCTTGTGTAGGTTCATTTTGTTTTGGGAAGTCTACGCGTGATAATGAGGTGTTTCCGAGCCAAAACGCAATGCGAAAGGACGAAAGAAATTGGTGTTGAAATTTTCCAGATTTCGTCGAAGCGTACCGCGTTAGACCAAATTGCGTACCACGTTCTGTACCGCGAAAGTTGGCAGAAACATTTCGTCAAACAGGACGTTAAAGCGCACTACGACCCATATTACGATCTGCACGAGATTTTGTTTTTTTTTAGGGATTTTCTTGAGGGGTATTCATGTCTTTTCACCCCTATTATTGTACCCTAACTATCCCCACTATAAATATCCCCTATTCTCTCTCTTCTAAAAAAAGAATCACTCAATCCCTAAACTCCCAAATCTCTCCTCTCATCTTTCACGCCTCTCATCTTCTCTCTTCCATTTTCTTCCATTTTCTTCATCCTTCTTCATCTTCTTCACATAATAAAGAGAGACCCATGCTCCCATGGAGGTTCTTCCTCCATGGGAGCTCACCACACATTTCCACCACCCCTTTTTCACTTCATCCATCCATCATAGACTAGATTTCAAGGAATTAGGAGACAAATCCAAGCTAGGAAAGCTATGGAGCATCTTTGGAGGCTTGTCTTCAAGGGTTTGCTTTTATTTACTCATTTTCTTGTAATTTCTTGCTTCTTTGATGTGTAACCCCAATTTGGGGAATATTGTAAACCCTCACATGTGCTATATATATGTATTTTGTTCATAAATTCGTTTGGGTTTTGTTTTGCTCTTTGATTTATGTATGTTTAATCTCTTATTGTGAAATTTATGTTTGTGGAGGTTAGAAATTGACATGTATGCTTGAATGGGATTAGGAGTAAAGTTATTAATGTAGGAGTAGAGTAATTTAGCTTCCCATGATTGTTTGTATGTTAATGGATTGCCAAAATATCATTTATTGAATGATTTGAGTGTTAGGGATTTTATCCCCAAAGAGTAGAAAATGCTAGTTTATGCATTTAGTTGCTATATTGGCTTTGGTTCACATCCTTGTACTTAATGGATCTTTTTAAGACACATTTGCCCATCCTTGGCCGGAATGGGTGATGAATTGATTTAGGGAAAATTCCCAAGTCAAGAGGAGAACCCTTAATTCATTTGAATGTTCTTAATGTTTAACAATTGCATTGATGCACATTAGTGTTAGGTAAACATGTTTCCCATTTTTAACCATCCTAGGGAGATTGATAAAACCGAATTCGTATCTAGAGTAAAGACCATTGAATTCCTCTTGTGCTCGTGTAGTTATAGGGGTATTTCATTACTTAATGCTTTCACTTGGTTAGCCACCTTGTGAATGATATTTAGGCTGTGTGTTATATATCGCGTGGTGTCGCATTGACATGCTCATCGTGATATCCTCTACATTTGACCAGAAAGATGAGAGATCACTAGGCTGGCGTGTAGAGCTCGTGTGTGTGTCCCACAGTCCTTAATGAATCCAAGCATTTATGCATGGATAAAATCTTTATGTCGCTCGAGAGAGGGTAGAGATTAATTAAGGGGACACGAGCATATAACATTCGTGTTATATGGGTATCTCGTATTCTTAATGCTTTCACTTGGTTGCCATTCCGTATTTGGTTAGCCTCGTGGATGAATTATTGGTTGTAGTATGGCCCACGCGGTTGAGCATTACATGCCCAACGAAATAACCAATGTATTTGACCGGAAAGTTGAGAGATCACTAGGCCGGCATACATGGCTCTTATTTGTGTCCCATGGTACTTAATGAATCCATACATATGTGTGGATGTGATTTCTAAGACTCGAGAGAGATTAGAGATCAATTAAGGGGACACGAGTCTATTATATACTTGCACATTGAGGGACTAAGTGAGTCTAGTCCGTAATTAGAAGGATTGATACGGTTGAGTCATTTCTCTAGTGTAACCACATTTCATGCCATCTCTCTATTCCATCCTATCATTGTAAATATTATTGTTTATCATTTATATTATTATTTACATTTTCCATCCACGCAACACATGAGTTCTCTCGGTGTGTTGTAATAATAGCTAGAACCGGTAACGGTCGACGGATTCCATCTCCCTGCGGAACGATATCCTCACTTGCCGCTGTGCTAGTCTCTGTGACTCGTACGCTAGCGAGGTCGAACTTAATTGTTCAACTTTTGACCGACACTGCAACAACGTGTCGTCAACAGGATGCCCAATTAGCATCATTGAAAATTTCGACTGTGAGAGAAGAGGCATGAGTAAAATGAGACCAATCCCAGTTGTCCTCTTGAGATATCATAGAAGCCTCTTATAAGCTTGCCAATGATCCTTTGTTGGAGCAGCTAAATACTAACTGAGTTTATTGACTCCAAAGGCAATATCGGGCCTTGTGTGAGTCAGGTATTGAAGAGTACCTATGGTGCTACAATAGAGAAAGGGATCAGAGAATGGAGTGCCAAACTTTACCAGCTTTGTCCCTGTAGATAATGGTGTAGAACAAGGTTTACTATGGGACATGTTAGTCTTCTTTAGAAGATCCAAAACATACTTGGTTTGTGTGAGAAATAGGCATGCTGCTGATCTGGTGGCCTCAAAGCCAAGAAAATAATTGACAGAGCCCAGAGATTTGAGTGCAAAGGTCGAATTCAAGGTGGCAATAGTTTATTGAACTAGAGAAGGATTGTTGCCAGTAATGAGAATGTCATCGACGTAAACAATGAGGAAGAGAATGGTGGAGTGATTTTGTTTGACAAACAAAGAGACATCAGCCTGTGATGATACAAAACCCCAACAGAGAAGAGCAGTCTTGAGCTTGAGGAACCAAGCTCTTGGTGCTTGCTTCTTGCTTCAAGCCATACAAACCCTTGTTAATTTTGCATACATGATGAGGAAGCTTGGGATGGATGAAATCAGAAGGTTGTTCCATGAAGACCAACTCCTTCAAGTCACCATTGAGGAAGGCATGTTGAACTATGTGAAACTTTTCCAAATACTCACTAGCTTATGGATGGTATGATTATGGTTTAGTTATGTTAGTTTAGTTTAATTTGAATAAGTGTAATTTAGTTTACTTTTTAGATTGCTTTGAAATGTGTTAGATTTACTTTTAGAATTCTCAGATGTTGTTGGCAGCTGTGCTAGTTTCTTTTGTCTGTAGATCAGGTCCAGCAGTGCCAGTTTCTTGTTCACACTCGTCCATTGGATGGCAATGATGGTGAGATCAAATGGTTGCAATTGCCCCTGTATTTTGTATTTAAACCCCCCCTTATGTCATTGTAAAATGTAATGAAAAGAGATGGAGATGGATGTATGGTTAATGGAAAATGGAGTCTGATGTATGGTTAACGTAAGGATGGTTAATGGAAGTTATCGTTTATGGTATGTTTTTGTATGTTTATGTTGAGAGAATTACTTCTTATTATCACGTGTATGAAAGTAGGCAAGTTAAGCCTCTTCTTCTAGTTTCATGTGTATGAAACTAGTTATGTTGGAATTTCTCTAGTTTCATATGTATGAAACTAGTTATGTTGGATGGTATGGCCTTATCAGATGTCACCGATGGCCTAAAAATTACAACAAGGCATTGTTGATGTCAATTTGTTGAATGTCCCAACCATAGGTGACAGTCAATGTAAAAATCACTCTTTTTATGACAGGGTTATAGGTGTCTTGAAAGTCTACACATGAAGTTTGGTGGAAGCCCTTGGCTACCAACCGAGCTTTATGCTTCAATACCAGTCCATTAGGTTTGTATTTCGTTCTATAAACCCATTTGCATCCAACCAAGTTCATGGTTTGAGTGGGAGGAACAAGAGACCACGTGTTGTTTCGAAGAAGTGCCTCATACTCCTCAAGCATAGCTTGGTACCACTGTGGTTGAGAAAGAGCCTCTTTTACGGAATTGGGTTCATTATTAATGGAGGGATTTGTAGCAACTTGGCAGGCTGAGGAATAAACCTTTGGTTTGGTGATACCAGCCTTGAGTCTAGTAGTCATGGGATGGGTATTCGTTTGGTGTGATGGTAGTTGTAGGTCTATGTGGAAGGGTTGTGCTGGTATGGAAGATTGTGTATTGGAAGAGGAAATATTAGTGGAACCAGGGCTTAGTGAACCAACGGAATTGCCACCACTTGATTGTATCAGGTTGTGATTTGGAACACCAACTGGAGGAGGTGATATGAACTGGTTATGATGTATAAAAGATGCATCAGATAAGGTTGAAACTGGTAAGCTAGCAGATATTGCACTTCTTGTAGAGAGATATTGTTTCTTTGAGAAGTAATAACTGAGACTACTGAATCATAATCTCGACCAACTCCATGAAGTGTGTTCAAAATAAGGTCATTCTCACTGATTACTTGTACTGCAGCCTTGAGGCTATCACAGATTGTTTTGACTTTAAGCACAAATTCTGCAATGGAACTTGCTCCTTTCTTGACATTTTGCAATTGGTGTTCTATGATGTTTTGACCTATAGTTGAAAATAACCAACTCAAAAGTAATTGATCTGACCTTATCCAGGTTATATATTCTTTGTTCAGCACTTGTTGCTTGTCCTTTCCACCAGCAACTTGAATCTTGACATATTTAGGTGGTGTGGATCTAAGACTCAAGATATAATCTTCTAGTTGAAAAGCTCTAATCACAGGTAGTACCTGAGCTTTCCATTGTATGTAGTTGTTGTTATCTAGCTTTATTTGCACACTCTTTCAAGCCCAAACTCATGTTCACATGTGTGACTGATGTGTCGGGCACCTTCACACGTGCCATCTTTTTGAACCTTTCTCCTCTTTGGCATGTGGACATCCTGCGATTCCTTGCGCACCCACCTAACCAATTTCTCAAATTCCATTCTCGCAGATACTTGGGTTCAAATCCTGGTAGGCATGTATAGACAAACTCATCCGATTGATTCGGGTCACAATTGCTATTAGGCCTGCAATGACCATAATAGTCGCACTGCAGGCTATTTGGGGCGGTCCAGGTCCAAGTTTTTTCTCGATTTTTCCAGGTGAACCGTTGCACATGTCTGGAACCATTCACTATCATTCTTGTTATGACAGAACTATCATTTACACTAAACACTAAGGAAACTTCATCTTGAATGTTGACAAAAATATAATTAGAGACAGGATCAATGGTCATTTCCAGTACACCGCTCCATCTTTTCCCGGTCCATGACCCGAGTCTCCACCCCTTCTCCGAACCGTTGTATAGTGACAACTGAGGAAATCCTGTAGGGTCAATCCTTTGCGAGTAGTCTCCGGATCCTGGATTGTTGAAGATTTCCAGGATGTTATGAAACGATCCACACCTGTTTTTCGATCCGATAACCCGTATTTCATAATTGGAAGGATAGTATCTGTAGGACGATCAAAACTTTGCACAATATATTTTTTGTACCATTTTCAACCAAAACAAGATTTCCTGAATCTAAAAGATCAGCTACAGTACCATTGAGGGAAGTGATTGAGACATTTGTAGACCAGACAGGAACAGTACTAGTAGTTCGGCTTGTTTCATATAGTATGAGGTTTCCATGGCTGTTGATTGAGAGTACACCGGATGTTCCGTTGATGGGATCATCTCTGTTTGCCACCCAAACAACGGTTTGCCCCTTGGTGAAACCAAATTCCAATGTAACGTTTTAGAGACTTTCCAGGACTGAAGAATCCAAGCGCGAAAACTTTTCCACAGGAAACTATAAGCTCACCGTCTTTGATGGAATGGTTTTCTGTGATGGTGGTTGTTGATGCATGAAAATTGACCAACAGCAAATTAAATTAAATGACTTCTCTTATTGAACTTTAAAGCTGAGAGATTACAATTTATGTATTAATACACTTTTCTTTTCTTTTTTCTCTCTTTTTTTGTCCATGCCTTATTTCTTGGTGAGTTTCACCTTTTATAATACTCTTTGTGGGGCCCTTAAAACACGTGTCTAGATTCGTGTCGTATTTCAGATGTCGACTGAACTCGGACTTAGGACAAACTCTGATCGAGCTTGGACTTAGGGTAGATTTCCGGTCCTTTTCTTGGTGAGTTGTACCTTTTGTGTAAGATCGAGCTCGGACGACTTTTGGTAGTCGTCCGAGTATGCCTTGGTGCATGATCTTGAACTTGAGTATGTAACAGATACCTTTGGATTCGGACTTGGATAATCCTTGGACAAACTCGGATGAGCTCCTCCCTCTTGTATAAGACCGTGCTCGGGCGATTTTTGGTAGTCGTCCCCAAGTGGAGCTCGTATACCTTGGCGCATAATCTTGAACTCGGGCATGTAACAGATTCCTTCGGACTCATACTTGGATAATCCTTGGATGATTTTCTTTGCACATTCCTTATTTCCTTCTTCGGGTTATAGGACAACTTCTCTCTCTGAGTCAAATTCGTTCATGCCTCTATACATACTTGTACGGTATATATAAATATACGTATACACTTATGTATATTCACTCATCTACATGTTAAAGTTATGATGTCCTTTTATTAATTTAGAAACTTTTAACTTGTTAATTTATGGCACAACAGTGGTGTCTGTGGAAGTGGAGAATTGAACAAGAAGGAAGACAAGTAGTACCATTGTGTAGAGTAACCATTTTAGAGGATTCATGTTTTGTGATATTCATTGAGTGTATCTATGGATGGATGGACCGGTGTTTTAATTTGTTTGTTGATAAGTGTAGTGTATTGACAAAATTAATGAGACATTTAAAGAAACTATGAAAAAGACTAGAAATGCTTCACTTCCCCTTTTGTATGCGGACAAACCAATTAAATCATGTCATGGTTATGTGACGAATAACCAATCACATGATATGATTTAAGTGGTTTGGGCGTATATGTCTGGTACAGTAAAGACGTCAAAATTTCTTACCGATTTGATTTGTTTGTGTGTTTTACTGATCATTTTCAGGCAATATAATAGAAAATCTTCTAAAAAGTCTGATTCTGATGTATACATATGATTGGAGGAGAAACCATCTTCATTAAATTTTGGAGATTTGGGGGGCCATGATAAAATTTTTAAAATGAAAATGTAAATAATTTTTTTTTTGGGTAAAAATTAAATAAAAATTTCAGACATTCTGATGAAACTTTTTAGGAAGTCGAAATCGTCTAAATGTCTCTAACCGATAATAGCTGAAACTTGTAAGTTTTATGTTTTTTGTTAGATTTAATCTGAAACGAACTTCAATTTAGCTTCTCAATTATTTATAATATTCTTCAAATTCCATTTCCAACCTTTATATAATTTTTTTTCTTTTCGAAATTGATTGACCGATTGTAGCCGACATTAGCAAAAACCTGCAAGACTGCAAGTTATCTTATTTTATTTTATTTTTTGTTACCTTTTGAATGAAAAACTTTTTTATTTAGATTATAAATCTCTTATAGAGATTTTCTAACTCAGTTTCCTACCATATATTATGTATAATCAGGGCCTGTCCTAAGCTTTTGGAGGCCCATGGCAAAAAATTTAAAATAGGCCCCTATGTTCAATTCCGAAAAATTTAAAATGGGCCTAAAAAAAAGCACAATTATGACTCTTTCTTAAGAATTCAGATCCAAGCATAAGCAAAAAATAAATAAATAAATAAATAAATAAATAAATAAAAGCACAAAAATCAAATCTGATATAGTTATACAAAAATAACAACATAATTAGAATTTTTTTTTTAGTATAATAGTATAATACAAAAAGACATTACACAGGTGGCTGGCCCTGAATGAGTGAACGTCGAGACTCGAGAGAGAATTTTTAATGAAGATTGAAGTGAAATGAGGAAGCAAATAGATGAGTAGAGAATTTAAGCATTGGTGGCGGGAGAGAAAAATAAGAAACCCTAAATCATTTAGCCATTTAGGTAATATACTGATATGTCTGAAAAAAAAAAAAATCCAAAATCAAATTTGGGCTTTAATAAACATTTCTCTTTGGACCATTGTTTGTCCAAGCTGAACCCTATTTTATTTTATTTTAACTTTTAGGCTTTTTTGATATGGACGTTTTTGATATGAAACATTTGGACTAATACTCAAAACAAATATTTGGGCATTTTATGATTTAAATCAAAACAAAAATGGGCCCTTGAACTAATACTCAATACATGTAACATGACCCTTTAAAAAAGGGGCTGGGGTGGCCGCCCCTCCAGCAAACAGCAGGGCTGGGCATGTATATAACTTGTTAGGTTTTCGAAATCGTTTAACCATCCTTAATTAATGCTAACCGACATTAACCAATAATAACTCAAACCTGTTAAGTTTTCTGTTAAGAGTAATCTTCAAACTCCATTTCCAACACTTATGTAATAAAAAAATGAAATAAAAAAAGACTTCTTGACATTCTCATTCAAGAGAAAATCTTTGGTGGAACTGGCATAGTGGATCCCTTCCATTCATAAAAGTTGTAGTATGAATTCTGGCCATGGTAGGTACGGGTTAGGTGAAATGACGGTAGTTATGGACATTGATCATAAAACTTTATGTAAGACCAAGTCTCATTGAGATCAATTCTAAACTTGACTTTGAAAAACTTACTATGACCTTCCTTTCCGTTAAGTTTGATAGTTGAATAACACGGTCTAAAAACAGTATAAGGATGAAAAATACCCTTGGTTCTAAAAATCATAAAATAAAAATAAAAAAGATTAAAAAAATGAAAAATAAAAACTTAATAATAAATAAATAAATTATAATCATCTCAGATCAGGACCAGGATCCTCTGTTGAGTATTTTGCGTGTTGAACTTTGCTGATATTCTAAGATCATCCGTACATGTGGCTATTAACAAAACCAATGGTCAAGATTTATTTTTGCATTTTCTTTTTTAAAATAGATTTATTTTGCTTTTTTTTTTTTTTCCTACCAAAACAGTGTCGTTTCATTCCAAAAACAATCACAGCACTTTTCATCTTCTTCTCCGGTTGCTTTCTCTGGTTCTCCCATGAATTCCAACGATTGTAAACAATTTTCGGATTGAAAACATTTCCGACGATTGTTAACATATCCAACCGATTGATTTATCAACTGGGTGATGTACAAAGAACAATCTGCAGTTCTTGTTCTAGAAACCGGTCTAAAACTTGAAGAATTAAAAACATCAAAACCTAACTAAATAAAATCTTTTTTTTTTCTCTAAGAACAAGCAAATCCCAGTTGAGTGTTGATTGATCTAATAAAAAAAAAAAATCCAAGCCCAGAAAAGAACAAGCTACGACATCAAAAAATGAACATGGGTTTGATTCTAAAAGAACGTACGAAAACGATCACAGATTTGTTTGGTTGAGTAAAAACAAAACGTACTAGATCTGCAAAAAAAAAAGGGAAAACAAGAGAGAGAGAGAGAGAGAATGGAGAGTCAGGTTTGAGGTTTGGAATTGTTGGGTGCTTTTAGCAGCGAGAGAGCGGGATGCAGAGAAGTGGATTTGATGATGATGATGAGATAGTCAAAACTCACAGCCCTTTTCATCTTCTTCTCCAGTTTGAACCAGCTTGACCCACTCCTTATCGAGCCGCCGTGAACCAGCTTGACCCTCCCCTCATCTCACCGGCAATTGGACCAAGACCCTCCCTTCCATTTTGCCATTATTAGAGCTCCAGAACCGACGAGACCCAGCCTCGTTGCGCCACCGCGAACATGAAAACCACTCAGCTTGACCTCCTCATCTCACCGCCGATTAGACCTAGATCCAGACCCTCACGAATTAGAGCACCCAAACCCACCCTTCATCTCGGAACCAGAACCACTCAAACCAACATCCAGTTTATTTTTTTTAAAATTTAAGTTAATATTTTACATTATCTATTTTTTGTGTTAATTGTAATTATTATATATTTTCTATTTTTGAAATTTATCAACAATTTTGTAAATCCGAGTTTTGACTATCTCATCATCATCATCAAATCCACTTCTCTGCATCCTGCTCTCTCGCTGCTAAAAGCAGTCTCTCTCTTTCTCTTGTTTTTACTCGACCCAACAAATATGTGATCGTTTTCGTTTTTTTAGAAACAAACCCATGTTCATTTTTTGATGTTGTAGCTTGTTCTTTTCTGGGCTTGGATTTTTTATTTTATTTTTTGGATTAGATCAGTCAACACTCAACTGGGATTTGCTTGTTCTTTAGAGAGAAAAAAAAAAAAAAGATTTTATTTAGTTGGGTTTTGATGTTTTTAATTCTTCAAGTTTTAGATCGGTTTTTAGAACAGGAAATGCAGATTGTTCCTTGTACATCACCCATTTGATAAATCAATCGGTTGGATATGTTAACAATCATCGGAATTGTTTTCGATTAGAAAATTGTTTACAATCGTCGGAATTCATGGGAGAATTGGAGAAGAAGATGAAAAGTGCTGTGATTGTTTTTGGAATGAAACGACACTAAATAAATCTATTTTAAAAAAGAAAATGCAAAATAAATCTTGACCATTGGTTTTGTTAATAGCCACATGTACGGATGATCTTAAAAGATCAGCAAAGTTCAGCACACAAAACACTCAGCAGATGATCCTGGTCCTTAGATAAACACACTCTCATCTGTCTCTCCATCAAACGCCTCTCTCACTCATATACCAGAGGGAAGGTCAGTGTGAGTTTTAAAATAAATTGTTTTGGAGTGTAAAACCCAAACCTCAGATAGTTGGGTGTAGTTTGTTCTTTAAATAATTCAAATTCTTTCCAAAAGATTGATGTCACTAAAATCTGTAGCTGATATGTTGAATTAGTCCAACAATTACATATCTGCAAGTGTGATCATAAGAGATAATTGGTTGAAGTCTATAATTTATATTTTGGAAGTGGAATTCATTCAAATATGTAATTCAAAGATTGCACATAATCTATAAATAATGCAAGTCTACAAGAAAAAGGGTGTGTGATGACATGTTAAAATGAAATGAAGTGTTTTAAGAAAGTTTAATTCATATTCAAAAAATTTAACTGTAATTTCATACAACACCATGTGGAAACCTAACAAATTCATCTACCGTCAAATGATGTATTCGTCACGTCATTAATGGAACACTTCGTTCCTGTAGTCGATGAATTTGGTTTACTATTCCGGACTGGAAATGAAGATTTCTTAGGAGAAGGAAGTACTATTTCATTGCTCAACATAAAAACTACAGTTGACATGCTTGGCCTGTCTTTCGTGTTATCTTGCACGCATAAGAGCCCGACTTGGATGCACCTCATAACTTCATTTGCAGGACATGAATCATTTATGCATGAGTCAACCATCTCCAGGGCCTTACCATCTCTCCAAAGTTCCCACATCTTATTTCCAGCATTACATGAGAATATAAAAGATCAATGTAAGTTCAAGCCAACATTGATGAATGCAACAAACATGTACTCACCAAAAAAGATAGGCAACAACTTACATATTGTATCAAATTTGAGTATGGATCGTCATGGAAAAAACCCCTATTCTTCTTACCACTAATGATCTCTAATAGTATGACTCCAAAACTGAAAACATCTGATTTCATAGAGAAGATGCCATCTAGTGCATATTCGAGTGACATATAACCACTGCATGTTATGAAGATATTGTTAGTAATTTAATACTAACTTTCCTACAATTAGGAAAAACAAGTTAATTTTGTGTTCATTGTGTTTTGCATTGACTTACAAAGTTCCAACGACTCTTTTTGTATTCGCTTGGGTTTCATCCGCAGCAAATATTCTTGCAGTACCAAAATCTGATATTTTGGGTTGCATCTCTCGATCTAGAAGGATATTACTAACTTTTAGGTCTCTATGTATAATTTTTAATCTGGAATCTTGATGGAGATAAAGGATCCCTCGAGCAATTCCTAAAATTATATCAAAGCGTGTTTTCCAATCTAACAATTGCTTTCTTGATTCATCTGCTTCAATTACATCGTATCACATATAATCAATATTAGAGTAAGGAGTAAACAATTCACACTCACAACAAATGCAAAACTAAGGAGTAAACATACCAAAAATGAAGTAGTCCAAGCTTTTGTTAGGCATAAATTCATAGATTAAAATCTTCTCATCTTTCTCTATGCAATAACCCAAGAGTCTAACAAGATTTCTATGTTGAAGTTTTGCAATTAATAAGACCTCATTTTTGAATTCCTGGATTCCTTGTCTGGAATTCGTTGATAATCTTTTGACTGCTATCTCTTGTCCATTTAGTAATTTACCCTGAAAATTCAATTGGAGTTGTACGTATTCTATTAGTTCCCAAATAAAAATTATCAGCATTGCTTTAAACATTAATATCTATTGCAGTGGAAAACTTGTCTTAACTAAGAAATAATTACCTTGTAAACTGGACCAAAGCCTCCAAGTCCAAGCTTATTAGCAGAGGAAAATTGATCTGTTGCAGCTATCACAGTACTTAGTTCGAATAATGTCAATTCTGTATTCCCACTTTCACCACTGCTATTTGGAGAGTCCTTATGGAGGTTAGACAAACTTCTTGCCGAATCCAAAACTAACCTTTGACGATGTTGTTGTTTCTGCTTCTTCCCTGTAGTAAAGGTAGACCGATGAATTTTAGCAATTTGAGAAGAAACAATAGATTAAGATGTATAGTTATGAGTCCTTTGAAGCACCTTTATTCCTCTTCACATTCCTTCTCCACAAGTAGTAAAAACACAGGGCTGCCAGAAGTGTTTCAACAAGAAGGGGAACAATAATAAATACAAGCGTACTTTTTGTTGCTAGAACGTGTACTTTTGCGTTTTTCTGGACATCCGCAGCTGCAAATTTAAAATTTCTTTCAGGCTCAAGAAATTTGAAACTGATGATCTTAATTTATAAGAACCTTTTGCTGCTGACAGAGGACAAAACTTGTGGTGTCAACTACTGTTATATAATGTAACTTCAAGTGAAAGCTATTGATTATATCCTATACAACATAAAATTCAGGCCACTATTATGGAAAATGAGACAGTACATACCTAGCTCCACAGCATCTACTCTTAGGTAAAAATCCTGTCCACTTTTATAGCTTCTCATGTCTCGTAACTCACCAGACCACGCAATGCAACCTTGTCCCATTTCATCGACATGTACATTAGCATACCCTGTACAATTACAACTCTTCAAGCACTCTCTCTCACACTCCTCTAAACTCATGTTACTATAAAGAGTAGAATTTCTGGCATCTGGAAACTTCACACCATTTAGTCTCACAAAACCCTCCCCGTCTCCTTTGCCACAGGCTTCCTTCCTTGTTTCCTGACATTTTAGGTACCAGTCCAAAGGATACAACCTATCAAACCCGGGTAGGCATGCACAATGTGCAAATGTTTCCACACTGCAAACTGTGTTTGCACCACATCGCATGTACTCATCACACACGTCCTGGAGAATGACATCGACTTTTACCCATCTCTGGCTCTCATGCCAGATTAGGCTCTTCAGAAGTCCTATTGACTCCAGAACAATTATGGAGAAAACATCAACCTTTTTCGGTGAATATTTATAATAGATTTCATTGTCATTACTCACAAATGTGATATTGATAAAAACATTCTGGTCAGAGAAATAATCTTTGTGGCTTGCGATGTTTGGCAAGCCATTAAACATACGACCATTCCAAGGGCCACTACGCCATTGTGGAACTGAGTTCTTGTACAAAAAGACCTGAGGTATGCTGTGAGGGTCAAACCCTGCAGAGAATTCCCCAGGCGTGGGATCATCAATCGACTTCCATGAAGTTAGGATATGGTTGAGGCCAGTTTTCCGGTTCCATCCAAATTTCATACCAGGAAGAATCGTGTCCGTAGGATAATCAAAGCTCTGCCATATAATTGTCTCTTTCGCTACCAGAACCAGATTTCCTGAATCTAAGAGCTTGGCAGCAGAGGTTTGTGCACTAACCGAAACATTGGTAGACCAAAGAGGACTGCTCTGATTACAACAAAAAACTGCAAGATTTCCATCTCCACCAATCTTGAAAATACCTGCAGAGTTCCTAATTGGAGTTTCTCTGTTGGCCACCCAAACAACAGTTTGTTCTGAGATTTTGTTGAACCATATTCCAACGTAACGAGCTTGAGACTTGGCAGGGCTGAAGAACCCCAGTTTGAAGTTTCCATCAGATGATACAAGGCTTCCGTTTTCATCATCAGCTATGAACTGGGTTCCAGTTATTGTCTCTAATGCATGAAGTGAACCGAAGAGATCGAATATCACGAACAGTACCAAGATACAGAGAGCTCTATAACTCCCCATGAAGATAAGTGTTTGGACTGTGTTTCTCGGACGTGTCGTATCTGTGACAACTCCTTTGAGCATCCAGCAATAGTATCCACTTGTTCAATCAGTAAGAGCTAACGTATATCATTGGTTGCTAGCAGAAATTTTCAGCCATACACGGAATCAATTATTTGTGGAAACAAAAGAAGAATGGAAAAAAATCAATGAGCAATGACTAGTACTAATGATAAATTACTTATTATTCTGGTTTTCTGTACATAATAAAAAGAATGCAAGAATTAGTATAAGACAATAGATTTTATAAAAACAATCTTATCATTCATCTTCTCAGAATATATTAACTTTATGATTTTTTTTTTGAACAGCTAACTTGTATTAAACAGAGTACAAACAGGGGAGTAAACCCCCACAATGGACAGACAAGTGGAAGCAAAACAAACATGAGAAAACGCAGAACAAACGCAAAACAAACGAGACAAACAAACCAACCCCTTCACCCCATATTTGATCAAAAAACACTACAATCACAGATTGCCAGAAACAAATAAATCTCCCCCCGTATTTGATCCCCTCTTATCTAACATGTCCACAAACGAATTCGACGCTCTCGAATTGTAAGTGACCACTGTGCAATAAATCATAGATTAAAAGCTTCTCCTCTTTCTCTATGCAATAACCCAAGATTCTAACAAGATTTCTATGTTGAAGTTTTGCAATCAATAAGAAATACCAAGATTTCTATGTTGAATCTTGAGCAAAGTTTGAGGACAACGACAAAGAGTTCTTTCCCACATCAAAACAAATCACGATCATTGGACTATTTTTGGTATCAACATATTGCAGTGGAAAACTTGTCTCAATTAAGAAATAAAGAGAATTTACCTTTGTAAACTGGGCCAAAGCCTCCTCGTCCGAGCTTATTAGCAGAAGAAAAATGATCGGTTGCAAGTAAAATTCATTGATTGAAGCGATAATGTTAAAGACGTGTTAATTATGGAGGCATGTAATTGACTTGAAACAGACAATATACTTACTAAGTCAATTTGTTAATATCAACAAGATTATTATTTTTCTGCTTAATAGTCCGGGTCACAGATGAACACACACTCTCATCTGTCTCTCCATCAAACGCCTCTCTCACTCATATACCAGAGTGGAGGTCAATGTGAGTTTTTAAATAAATTGTTTCGGAGTGTAAAACCCAAACCTCAGATAGTTGGGTGTAATTTGTTATTTAAATAATTAAAATTCTTCCCAAAAGATTGATGTCACTAAAATCTGTAGCTGATATGTTGAATCAGTCCAACAATTACATATCTGCAAGTGTGATCATAAGAGATAATTGGTTGAAGTCTATAATATATATTTTGGAAGTTGAATTCATTCAAATATGTAATTCAAAGATTGCACATCATCTATAAATAATACAAGTCTACAAGAAAAAGGGCGTGTGATGACGTGTTAAAATGAAATGAAGTGTTTTAAGAAGGTTTAATTCATATACAAAAAATTTAACTGTAATTTCATACAACACCATGTGTAAACCTAACAAATTCATCTACCGTCAAATAATGTATTTGTCACGTCATTAATGGAACACTTCGTTCCTGTAGTCAATGAATCTGGTTCACTATTCTTGACCGGAAATGAAGATTTCTTAGGAGAAGGAAGTACTGTTTCATTGCTTAACATAAAAACTACATTCGACATGCTTGGCCTGTCTTTCGCGTTATCTTGCACACATAAGAGCCCGACTTGGATGCACCTCATAACTTCATTTGCAGGACATGAACCATTTATGCATGAGTCAACTATCTCCAGGGCCTTACCATCTCTCCAGAGTTCCCACATCTTATTTCCAGCATTACATGTGAATATAAAAGATCAATGTAAGTTCAAGCCAACACTAATGAATGGATCGAACAAACATGTACTCACACAAAAAAGATAGGCAACAACTTACATATTGTATCAAATTTGAGTATGGATCGTCATGGAAAAAACCCCTGTTCTTCTTGCCACTAATGATCTCTAATAGCATGACTCCAAAACTGAAAACATCTGATTTCACAGAGAAGATGCCGTCTAGTGCGTATTCCAGTGACATATAACCACTGCATGTTATGAAGATACTGTTAGTAATTTAATACTAACTTTCCTACAATTAGGAAATTAAGTTAATTTTGTGTTCATTGTGCTTTGCATAGACTTACAAAGTTCCAACGACTCTTTTTGTATTCGCTTGGGTTTCATCCGCAGCAAATATTCTTGCAGTACCAAAATCTGATATTTTGGGTTGCATCTCTTGATCTAGAAGAATATTACTAACTTTTAGGTCTCTATGGATAATTTTTAATCTAGAATCTTGATGAAGATAAAGGATCCCTCGAGCAATTCCTAAAATTATATCAAAGCGTGTTTTCCAATCTAACAATTGCTTTCTTGATTCATCTGCTTCAATTACATCGTATCACATATAATCAATATTAGAGTAAGGAGTAAACAATTCACACTCACAACAAATGCAAAACTAAGGAGTAAACATACCGAAAATGAAGTAGTCCAAGCTTTTGTTAGGCATAAATTCATAGATTAAAATCTTCTCATCTTTCTCTATGCAATAACCCAAGAGTCTAACAAGATTTCTATGTTGAAGTTTTGCAATTAATAAGACTTCATTTTTGAATTCCTGGATTCCTTGTCTGGAATTCGTTGATAATCTTTTGACTGCTATCTCTTGTCCATTTGGTAATTGACCCTGAAAATTCAATTGGAGTTGTACGTATTATATTAGTTCCCAAATTAAAAGTATCAACATTGCTTTAAACATTAATATCTATTGCAGTGGAAAACTTTTCTTAACTAAGAAATAATTACCTTGTAAACTGGACCAAAGCCTCCAAGTCCAAGCTTATCAGCAGCGGAAAATTGATCTGTTGCAGCTATCACAGTACTTGGTTCGAACAATGTCAATTCTGTACTCCCACTTTGACCACTGCTATTTGGAGAGTCCTTATGGAGGTTAGACAAACTTCATGCCGAATCCAAAACTAACCTTTGACGATGTTGTTGTTTCTGCTTCTTCCCTGTAGTAAAGGTAGACTGACGAATTTTAGCAATTTGAGAAGAAACAATAGATTAAGATGTATAGTTACGAGTCCTTTGAATTACCTTTATTTCTCATCGCATTCCTTCTCCACAAGTAGTAAAAACACAGGGCTGCCAGAAGTGTTTCAACAACAAGGGGAACAATAATAAATACAAGTGTACTTTTTGTTGCTAGAACGTGTACTTTTGCGTTTTTCTGGGCATCCACAGCTGCAAATTTAAGATTTCTTTCAAGCTCAAGAAATTTGAAACTGATGAACTTAATTTATAAGAACCTTTGCTGCTGACATATGACAAAACTGGTGGTGTCAACCTACTGATGAAACCTGTTGAATAATATATCAAACAACATAGAATTTAGGCCACTATTATGGAAAAAGAGAGTACATACCTAGCTCCACAGCATCTACTCTTAGGTAAAAATTCTGTCCACTTTTATAACGTCTCATGTCTCGTAGCTCACCATACCATGCTATGCAATCTCGTCCCATTTCATCGACATATACATTAGCATACCCTGTACATTTGCAACTCTTCAAGCACTCTCTCTCACACTCCTCTAGACTCATGTTACTGTATAGATTAGAATTTTTGGCATCTGGAAACTTCACGCCTTCCAGTCTCACAAAACCCTCGCCCTCTCCTTTGCCACAAGCTTCCTTCCTTGTTTCCTGACATTTTAGGTACCAGTCCTGAGGATACAACCTTTCAAACCCGTGCAGGCATGCACAATGTGCCAACGTCTCCTCATTGCAAATTGCGTTTGCACCACATCGCATGTATTCATCACACAAGTCCTGGGGCACAACCTGGACTTTTACCCATCTCTGGCTCTCGTGCCAAATTAGTCTTTTCTGAAGTCCCATCGACTCCAGAACAACTATGGAGAAAACAGAACCCTTTTTTGGTGAAAATTTAATATAGATTTCATTGTCATTGCTCACAAATGTGATATTGATAAGATCAATCCGATCAGAGAAATAATCTTTGTGGCCTTCGACTTCTAGCAAGCCATTCAGCATGAGACCATTCCAAGGGCCACTACGCCAGTGTGGAACTGAGTTCTTGTACGTAAATAACTGAGGTATGCTGTGAAGGTCAAACCCTGCAGAGAATTCCCCAGGCGTTGGATCATCAATCGACTTCCATGAGGTTAGAATACGGTTGAGGCCAGTTTTCCGGTTCCCTCCAAATTTCATACTAGGAAGAATTGTGTCCGTAGGATAATCAAAGCTCTGCCATATAATAGTCTCTTTTGCTACCAGAACCAGATTTCCTAAATCTAAGAGCTTGGCAACGGAGGTTTGTGCAGGCACCGAAACGTTGGTAGACCAAAGAGGACTGGTTTGACTACAACAAAAAACTGCAAGATTTCCATCTCCACCGATCTTGAAAATACCTGAAGAGTTCCTAATTGGAGTTTCTCTGTTGGCGACCCAAACAACTGTTTGTTCTGAGATTTTATTGAACCATATTCCAACATAACGAGCTTGAGACTTGGCAGGGCTGAAGAACCCCAGTTTGAAGTTTCCATCAGATGATACAAGGCTTCCGTTTTCATCATCAGCTATGAACTGGGTTCCAGTTATTGTCTCTAATCCATGAAGTGAACCAAAGAGATCGAATATCACAAATAGTACCAAGATACAGAGAGCTCTATAACTCCCCATGAAGATAAGTGTTTGGACTGTGTTTCTCGGACGTGCCTATCTGTGACAACTGCTATGAGCATCCAGCAGTAGTATCCACTTGTTTCATGTGATTTCGACATTATTTTGTTTTCAATTAGTAAGAGTCAACTAGCTAACGTAATTCATTGGCTGCTAGCAGAAATTTTCAGCCATACACGAAATCAATAATGTCAAAGACGTGTTATTTGTGGAGGTATGAAATTGACTTTTAGTTTAATAAAACAAAAATCAATGAGCAATGACGTAAGGACAAACCAATTTGAATAGAGTAATGCTACTCCACCCAAAATTTCAATCCAAATTCCATCCTAAATGTGAGGTGTCATCACCACACAAATTGATTACACCTCACATTTGGGTTGGAATTTGGTTGGAATTTTGGGTGGAGTATCATTACTCATTTGAATATGACCTGAAACAGACATAGAAACCAAAAATAAGATTATATACTCTGAGCAGGCTTTTCTAAAGGCAAAAAAAAGTCTATTTGACTGGTACATAATAAAAGAATGCAAGAATTAGTATAACACGTTGGGGAAACCTGACAAATTCAAGACCTGTAGCTGTACTTTGACTCGAAACATCTAAAACCCCATTCTTGTAAATAAAGTGGGGTGGTTCTACTAACTAAAACAACCAAATACTAGGCATCAACAAAACTAAATTTACATTTACAAAGCACAACTTCCATCTCTACTTTTAATAAACATTTCGCGATCCATAGGCAATATACTGGTTCGAAATCAAATACAAAGCGAACCAAAAACTAATTCACATTAACCAAATTAGCAACAACAACAACAACAAAAATAGAAACTAAATATAGAAAGATATACCTTTTGATAATCACGAGCAGCAGCTGCCATTACATTTCCAAAAGCTAAGTTCGACAGAGTCGGTTTCACCGAATCGGGATCCCTCACCATGGGGAAACCTAACAAAGAAAAAAAACATGTGATGACATGTTAAAGTGAAATGATGCGTTTTAAGAAAGTTTAATTTATATACAAATATTTGAACTGTAATTTCATACAACACCATGGGGAAACCTAACAAATTCATCTACCGTCAAATGTTGTATTCGTCACGTCATTAATGAAACACTTCGTTCCTGCAGTCGATGAATCTGGTTCACTATTCCTGACTGGAAATGAAGATTTCTTAGGAGAAGGAAGTACTGTTTCATTGCTTAACATAAAAACTACATTCGACATGCTTGGCCTGTCTTTCGCGTTATCTTGCACGCATAAGAGCCCGACTTGGACCATTGTTTGTCCTGTGCTCATTCTTTTATAGTCACACAATCAATGTGACACAATGGCAATTCTAGAAGACCTGAGAATTACAAGACTGCCACCTGGCTATTCTGTTATGCCGCGTGGCCATTCTATTATTGCACATGTAGCTGATGCAGATGATGATCATGACATGACCATCATGACTGATTCCTCTTCTGATTAATTGCTTGATCTTTTAACGGATTAGCTAATGAGAGAACTTCACTAGTTTCACACACATGAAACTAGCTGATGAGAGAATTACCCTAGTTTCACACACATGAAACCAGACTTAATATTGCTTATCTTTAACATCCCCCTTCAAGCTAAACGATGGAGAAATCCGTAAGTTGAGCTTGGAACGAAGGAAATCAAAACGGGACGAGGCAAGTGCTTTGGTAAAAATATCAGCACATTGATACTCAGTAGGAACATATTTCACTTTAAGATCCCCAGTTGCAATTTTCTCACAAATGAAATGTACGTCTATCTCGATGTGTTTTGTTCGAGCATGGTAGACTGGATTCTAAGCAAGGGCTCCTGTGCTTTGGTTATCACACCACAGAACTGGACATCCACTGATCTGAATTCCAAGTTCACGAAACAAAGAGCCTAACCATAGAGCTTCAGTGGCAGCTTGGGATAGGGC
The DNA here is from genome assembly GCA_030490815.1 of Acer saccharum. Classification (NCBI taxonomy): domain Eukaryota; kingdom Viridiplantae; phylum Streptophyta; class Magnoliopsida; order Sapindales; family Sapindaceae; genus Acer; species Acer saccharum. The sequence goes on along the minus strand of CM059877.1, from coordinate 4,744,092 downwards.
TCTATATTCAGTCTCACAACTGGACCGAGCAACCACATTTTGCTTCTTGGAACTCCAAGCAATGAGATTTCCCCCTAGAAAGACACAACAACCACTAGTAGAACAACGATCAACAAGACAAGATGCCCAATCAGCATCATTGAAAATTTCGACTGTGAGAGAAGAGGCATGAGTAAAATGAGACCAATCCCAGCTGTCCTCTTTAGATATCATAGAAGCCTCTTATAAGCTTGCCAATGATCCTCTGTTGGAGCAGCTAAATACTAACTGAGTTTATTGACTCCAAAGGCAATATCGGGCCTTGTGTGAGTCAGGTATTGAAGAGTACCTATGGTGCTACAATCACTACAAAAAAAGTGACCTATAGTGACACATTCCTTTGTGACAAATTTTGATTGTATCACTGTTTGCATTATTTTGTGACAAATTTTACTATTTGTCATTATGTTTTATTCAATTGGATCTTTTTAAAAATATTTGTCACAATTAGTTATAAAACTTGATAATTTGTGACAAATAATATAATTAGTCACAAAATTACCTTTTTTAAAAGGAAAGATTTATTTTATAAATAATTAGGTTTTTAAAAGGCATCAGAATCAATTAATATTTACATTAAAAAAAATTGATTAATATTTCCTTTTAAAATTAAAAAAAAAGCCACAAAAAAAAAAAAAAAAAAATGCCACAATCATGCTGTGTTTTTTTTTTCCCTTTTTTTTTTTTTTTTTTTCTTTACCTTAAAAACACTTTTTAGGTTTGAAACAATATTTCATCAGAAGAAGTACCGAGATTATAAAGAAACTTTTGCCCGGATAAAAATGTAAGCTTATCTTGATTTTTTTTAGGGTTTGTTTTCTTATACTTGTTTTCAGGGTCGAAATCTCAAATTTAAGTTTCATATATTGAAAGTGTCATTGAATAAGGTATGATTTTTTTTTTGAATGTAGAATTGTATATAGCTATTTAGAGATGTTTTTTTTTTAACTTTAATTTGTTTTCAATTTTTTTAAGGAGCCCATTATTATTATTTCATGATTTATAGTTGTTTATTCTTAGATTTCCCACAGTATATGTCAATATCAGTTTATGTGCTTACTAACTGTTTGATAAAATGATTCTTATGGAATAATCAATTGTTTGATGCAGCATTGAAAGAAAACTCGTAAGCTTCTCTTTTTCTTGATTTCATTTTTTTAGGGTTTGTTTTTTGGTAATTGTTTTTTCAATGTCAGAATCTCATATTCGAGTTTCATATATTGAAAGTGTCTTCGAATAAGGTATGATTTATTTATTTATTTTTTTGTATGTAGGGTTATTTATACGTTTAGGGATGTTTTTTTAACTTAATTTGTTTTCAAATTTTTTAAGGAATCATTATTATTATTTCATGATTTATAGTTTTTTGTTCTTAAATTTTCACAATATATGTCAATTTAGTTTATATGCATACTGATTGTTTGATAAAATGATTCTTATAGAACAACAAATTTTATATGCATACCAATTGTTTGATAAAAGAGTTCAAACACTCAATAAGATATTTGATATTTGGCTGGATGAATAGATTGACATTATGGAGAACTTTATATGAAGATGAATAGATTAACAGTTCGAATAAGTTTTATATTTGGATATCAAACTTATAGAATTTATTTTATACTTGTACTAAATTTTGTCAGTATTGTTGCATTTTTCATCGGTTTTATTTTGGTGACTTTAATTTGTTTTACTGTTTTTTTTTCTTCATGTCTTCATGTATATAGGTTTATCTTTTTTTTTTTTAAAAAGGCATCAATAGCAACGGCACCAAGCCAGGAAAATCAGGGGAGCCAAAAGAGGCCTCCCAGCCATAAAACAAACCAGCAGCAAGGCAACAAAACATAGAAAAACCAAGAGCAGCAACAGTCGCAAACAACCAACAAAAACCCCTCACACGGGAGCAAGAAAAAACAGAGACAGCTAAAAACAACAGCCAACCAGTAGCAACACAGACCAGCACACAGAAGACAATCAGAAATCACTCCAGCACACCTCATCCACACCTTAGGTTTATCTTGCAAAACCTAAAGATTCTTTAGCTACCTAGCAACTGACAGTGGATCATTGGCTTCTAATATTTCACAATCAAGACCTCAAAAATTTCAAGTTTGTGATTATGCAGTTGGAAGTTATTGTGTGTGACCTAACACTTATACTAACTTAGACTAGCCGGCATACATATGTTATTTAGTAGTAGACTTTGAAAGATGTTGGATTACTTTTGTCAATTTGATATTATGTTAATTTTTGGATATTTTTTAATGGAATGATTATTTATGGAACTCAATGTCATTCAATGAGTGACATGTTTTATTTGGTTATATTTTTATATATTTTATGTTTTTATACAATTTAAATTTATATTAAATTTTGACAATTGATTAAATTGTTACTATGTATCTATACAGTGACTTAATATTCATATTGTTAATTGTCACTAAGTCTGCGTTGTAGTGACAATTATTATATGTTTAACTTAATTGTCACTAAATTTGTCTATACTGACATAATTTTAAGATGATTATTTGTCACTAGATTTGTGAATAGTGACACTTTTTAAACAATAAATTGTCACTAAGAATATATATAGTGACAAAATCTTTAAACGGTTAATTGTCATTAAATACTAATATAATGACACAATTTTTATTTTGTCACTAATTAAGGTCAAGTGATAATGTGTCACTAAAAGTTATGATTTGTGACGAGTGCCAAAAAACTGTCACAAATACTTTTAGTGACGGGGGCAAAAGTGACGAATTGTTAGTGACACTTTTTTTGTCACAATATTGAATTTGTGACAATTTCTTCACTTATAGTGATAAATATTTTTTGTCACTGTAGGTCAATTTTCTTGTAGTGAATAGAGAAAGGGATCAGAGAATGGAGTGCCAAACTTTACCAGTTTTGTCCCTGTAGATAATGGTGTAGAACAAGGTTTACTATGGGACATGTTAGTCTTCTTTAGAAGATCCAAAACATACTTGGTTTGTGTGAGAAATAGGCATGCTGCTGATATGGTGGCCTCAAAGCCAAGAAAATAACTGACAGAGCCCAGAGATTTGAGTGCAAAGGCCGAATTCAAGGTGGCAATAGTTTATTGAACTAGAGAAGGATTGTTGCCGGTAATGAGAATGTCATCGACGTAAACAATGAGGAAGAGAATGGTGGAGTGATTTTGTTTGACAAACAAAGAGACATCAGCCTGTGATGATACAAAACCCCAACCGAGAAGAGCAGTCTTGAGCTTGAGGAACCAAGCTCTTGGTGCTTGCTTCTTGCTTCAAGCCATACAAACCCTTGTTAATTTTGCATACATGATGAGGAAGCTTGGGATGGATGAAATCAGAAGGTTGTTCCATGAAGACCAACTCCTTCAAGTCACCATTGAGGAAGGCATGTTGAACTATGTGAAACTTTTCCAAATACTCTCTAGCTTATGGATGGTATGATTATGGTTTAGTTATGTTAGTTTAGTTTAGTTTAATTTGAATAAGTGTAATTTAGTTTACTTTTTAGATTGCTTTGAAATGTGTTAGATTTACTTTTAGAATTCTCAGATGTTGTTGGCAGCTGTGCCAGTTTCTTTTGTCTGTAGATCAGGTCCAGCAGCGCCAGTTTCTTGTTCACACTCGTCCATTGGATGGCAATGATGGTGAGATCAAATGGTTGCAATTGCCCCTGTATTTTGTATTTAAACCCCCCCTTATGTCATTGTAAAATGTAATGAAAAGAGATGGAGATGGATGTATGGTTAACGTAAGGATGGTTAATGGAAGTTATCGTTTATGGTATGTTTTTGTATGTTTATGTTGAGTGAGTTACTTCTTATTATCACGTGTATGAAAGTAGGCAAGTTAAGCCTCTTCTTCTAGTTTCATGTGTATGAAACTAGTTATGTTGGAATTTCTCTAGTTTCATATGTATGAAACTAGTTATGTTGGATGGTATGACCTTATCAGATGTCACCGATGGCCTAAAAATTACAACAAGGCATTGTTGATGTCAATTTGTTGAATGTCCCAACCATAGGTGACAGTCAATGTAAAAATCACTCTTATAGTGGAGGCTTTGATGACAGGGTTGTAGGTGTCTTGAAAGTCTACACATGAAGTTTGGTGGAAGCCCTTGGCTACCAACCGAGCTTTATGCTTCAATACCAGTCCATTAGGTTTGTATTTCGTTCTATAAACCCATTTGCATCCAACCAAGTTCATGGTTTGAGTGGGAGGAACAAGAGACCACGTGTTGTTTCGAAGAAGTGCCTCATACTCCTCAGGCATAGCTTGGTACCACTGTGGTTGAGAAAGAGCCTTTTTTACGGAATTGGGTTCATTATTAATGGAGGGATTTGTAGCAGCTTGGCAGGCTGAGGAACAAACCTTTGGTTTGGTGATACCAGCCTTGAGTCTAGTAGTCATGGGATGGGTATTCGTTTGGTGTGATGGTAGTTGTAGGTCTATGTGGAAGGGTTGTGCTGGTATGGAAGATTGTGTATTGGAAGAGGAAATATTAGTGGAACCAGGACTTAGTGAACCAACGGAATTGCCACCACTTGATTGTATCAGGTTGTGATTTGGAACACCAGCTGGAGGAGGTGATATGAACTGGTTATGATGTATAAAAGATGCATCAGATAAGGTTGAAACTGGTAAGCTAGCAGATATTGCACTTCTTGTAGAGAGATATTGTTTCTTTGAGAAGTAATAACTGAGACTACTGAATCATAATCTCGACCAACTCCATGAAGTGTGTTCAAAATAAGGTCATTCTCACTGATTACTTGTACTGCAGCCTTGAGGCTATCACAGATTGTTTTGACTTTAAGCACAAATTCTGCAATGGAACTTGCTCCTTTCTTGACATTTTGCAATTGGTGTTCTATGACGTTTTGACCTATAGTTGAAAATAACCAACTCAAAAGTAATTGATCTGACCTTATCCAGGTTATATATTCTTTGTTCAGCACTTGTTGCTTGTCCTTTCCACCAGCAACTTGAATCTTGACATATTTAGGTGGTGTGGATCTAAGACTCAAGATATAATCTTCTAGTTGAAAAGCTCTAATCACAGGTAGTACCTGAGCTTTCCATTGTATGTATTTGTTGTTATCTAGCTTTATTTGCACACTCTTTCAAGCCCAAACTCATGTTCACATGTGTGACTGATGTGTCGGGCACCTTCACACGTGCCATCTTTTTGAACCTTTCTCCTCTTTGGCATGTGGACATCCTGCGATTCCTTGCGCACCCACCTAACCAATTTCTCAAATTCCATTCTCGCAGATACTTGGGTTCAAATCCTGGTAGGCATGTATAGACAAACTCATCCGATTGATTCGGGTCACAATTGCTATTAGGCCTGCAATGACCATAATAGTCGCACGGCAGGCTATTTGGGGCGGTCCAGGTCCAAGTTTTTTCTCAATTTTTCCAGGTGAACCGTTGCACATGTCTGGAACCATTCACTATCATTCTTGTTATGACAGAACTATCATTTACACTAAACACTAAGGAAACTTCATCTTGAATGTTGACAAAAATATAATTAGAGACAGGATCAATGGTCATTTCCAGTACACCGCTGCATCTTTTCCCGGTCCATGACCCGAGTCTCCACCCCTTCTCCGAACCCTTGTATAGTGACAACTGAGGAAATCCTGTAGGGTCAATCCTTTGCAAGTAGTCTTCGGATCCTGGATTGTTGAAGATTTCCAGGATGTTATGAACCGATCCACACCTGTTTTTCGATCCGATAACCCGTATTTCATAATTGGAAGGATAGTATCTGTAGGACGATCAAAACTTTGCACAATATATTTTTTGTACCATTTTCAACCAAAACAAGATTTCCTGAATCTAAAAGATCAGCTACAGTACCATTGAGGGAAGTGACTGAGACATTTGTAGACTAGACAGGAACAGTACTAGTAGTTCGGTTTGTTTCATATAGTATGAGGTTTCCATGGCCGTTGATTGAGAGTACACCGGATGTTCCGTTGATGGGATCATCTCTGTTTGCCACCCAAACAACGGTTTGCCCCTCAGTGAAACCAAATTCCAATGAAACGTTTTAGAGACTTTCCAGGACTGAAGAATCCAAGCGCGAAAACTTTTCCACAGGAAACTATAAGCTCACCGTCTTTGATGCAATGTTTTTCTGTGATGGTGGTTGTTGATGCATGAAAATTGACCAACAGCAAATTAAATTAAATGACTTCTCTTATTGAACTTTAAAGCTAAGAGATTACAATTTATGTATTGATACACTTTTCTTTTCTTTTTTCTCTCTTTTTTTGTCCATGCCTTATTTCTTGGTGAGTTTCACCTTTTATAATACTCTTTGTGGGGCCCTTAAAACACGTGTCTGGATTCGTGTCATATTTCAGATGTCGACTGAACTCGGACTTAGGACAAACTTTGATCGAGCTTGGACTTAGGGTAGATTTCCGGTCCTTTTCTTGGTGAGTTGTACCTTTTGTGTAAGATCGAGCTCAGACGACTTTAGGTAGTCATCCGAGTCTGCCTTGGTGCATGATCTTGAACTCGAGTATGTAACAGATACCTTTGGATTCGGACTTGGATAATCCTTGGACAAACTCGGATGAGCTCCTCCCTCTTGTATAAGACCGTGCTCGGGCGATTTTTGGTAGTCGTCCCCAAGTGGAGCTCGTATACCTTGGCGCATAATCTTGAACTCGGGCATGTAACAGATTCTTTCGGACTCATACTTGGATAATCCTTGGACGATTTTCTTTGCACATTCCTTATTTCCTTCTTTAGGTTATAGGACAACTTCTCTCTCTGAGTCAAATTCGTTCATGCCTCTATACATACTTGTACGGTATATATAAATATACGTATACACTTATGTATATTCACTCATCTACATGTTAAAGTTATGATGTCCTTTTATTAATTTAGAAACTTTTAATTGGTTAATTTATGGCACAACAGTGGTGTCTGTGGAAGTGGAGAATTGAACAAGAAGGAAGACAAGTAGTACCATTGTGTAGAGTAACCATTTTAGAGGATTCATGTTTTGTGATATTCATTGAGTGTATCTATGGATGGATGAACCGGTGTTTTAATTTGTTTGTTGATAAGTGTAGTGTATTGACAAAATTAATGAGACATTTAAAGAAACTATGAAAAAGACTAGAAATGCTTCACTTCCCCTTTTGTATGCGGACAAACCAATTAAATCATGTCATGGTTATGTGACGAATAACCAATCACATGATATGATTTAAGTGGTTTGGGCGTATATGTCTGGTACAGTAAAGACGTCAAAATTTCTTACCGGTTTGATTTGTTTGTGTGTTTTACTGATCATTTTCGGGCAATATAATAGAAAATCTTCTAAAAAGTCTGATTCTGATGTATACATATGATTGGAGGAGAAACCATCTTCATTAAATTTTGGAGATTTGGGGGGCCATGATAAAATTTTTAAAATGAAAATGTAAATAATTTTTTTTTTTTGGGTAAAAATTAAATAAAAATTTCAGACATTCTGATGAAACTTTTTAGGAAGTCGAAATCGTCTAAATGTCTCTAACCGATAATAGCTTAAACTTGTAAGTTTTATGTTTTTTGTTAGATTTAATTTGAAACGAACTTCAATTTAGCTTCTCAATTATTTATAATATTCTTCAAATTCCATTTCCAACCTTTATATAATTTCTTTTCTTTTCAAAATTGATTGACCGATTGTAGCCGACATTAGCAAAAACCTGCAAGACTGCAAGTTATCTTATTTTATTTTATTTTATTTTTTGTTACCTTTTGAATGAAAAACTTTTTTATTTAGATTATAAATCTCTTATAGAGATTTTCTAACTCAGTTTCCTACCATATATTATGTATAATCAGGGCTTGTCCTAAGCTTTTGGAGGCCCATGGCAAAAAATTTAAAATGGGCCCCTATGTTCAATTCCGAAAAATTTAAAATGGGCCTAAAAAAAAGCACAATTATGACTCTTTCTTAAGAATTCAGATCCAAGCATAAGCCAAAAAAAAAAAAAAAAAAAAAAAAAAAAAAAAAAAAAAAAAAAAAAAAAAAAAAAAAAAGCACAAAAATCAAATCTGATATAGTTATACAAAAATAACAACATAATTAGAATTTTTTTTTTTAGTATAATAGTATAATACAAAAAGACATTACATAGGCGGCTGCCCCTGAATGAGTGAACGTCGAGACTCGAGAGAAATTTTTTAATGAAGATTGAAGTGAAATGAGGAAGCAAATAGATGAGATGAGTAGAGAATTTAAGCATTGGTGGTGGGAGAAAAAAATAATAAACCCTAAATCATTTAGCCATTTAGGTAATATACTGATATGTCTGAAAAAAAAAAAAAAAATCCAAAATCAAATTTGGGCTTTAATAAACATTTCTCTTTGGACCATTGTTTGTCCAAGCTGAACTCTATTTTATTTTATTTTAACTTTTAGGCTTTTTTGATATGGACGTTTTTGATCTGAAACATTTGGACTAATACTCAAAGCAAATATTTTGGCATTTTATGATTTAAATCAAAACAAAAATGGGCCATTGAACTAATACTCAATACATGTAACATGACCCTTTAAAAAAGGGGTTGGGGCGGCCGCCCCTCTAGCAAACAGTAGGGCTGGCCCTGTATATAACTTATTAGGTTTTTGAAATCGTTTAACCATCCTTAATTAATGCTAACCGACATTAACCAATAATAACTCAAACCTGTTAAGTTTTCTGTTAAGAGTAATCTTCAAACTCCATTTCCAACAAAAAAAAAAAAAAAAAAAAAAAGGACTTCTTGACATTCTTATTCAAGAGAAAATCTTTGGTGGAAGTGTGGAACTGGCATAGTGGATCCCTTCCATTCATAAAAGTTGTAGTATGAATTCTAGCCATGGTAGGTACGGGTTGGGTGAAATGACGATAGTTATGGTCATTGATCATAAAACTTTATGCAAGACCAAGTCTCATTGAGATCAATTCTAAACTTGACTTTGAAAAACTTACAATGACCTTCCTTTCCGTTAAGTTTGATAGTTGAATAACACGGTCTAAAAACAGTATAAGGATGAAAAATACCCTTGGTTCTAAAAATCATAAAATAAAAATAAAACAGATTAAAAAAATGAAAAATAAAAACTTAATAATAAATAAATAAATTATAATCATCTCAGATCAGGACCAAGATCCTCTGTTGAGTATTTTGCGTGTTGAACTTTGCTGATATTCTAAGATCATCCGTACATGTGGCTATTAACAAAACCAATGGTCAAGATTTATTTTGCATTTTCTTTTTTAAAATAGATTTATTTTGCATTTTTTTTCCCTACCAAAACAGTGTCTTTTCATTCCAAAAACAATCAAAGCACTTTTTATCTTCTTCTCCAGTTGCTCTCTCTGGTTCTCCCATGAATTCCAACGATTGTAAACAATTTTTGGACTGAAAACATTTCCGACGATTGTTAACATATCCAACCGATTGATTTATCAACTGGGTGATGTACAAAGAACAATCTGCAGTTCTTGTTCTAGAAACCGGTCTAAAACTTGAAGAATTAAAAACATCAAAACCTAACTAAATAAAATCTTTTTTTTTTTCCTCTAAGAACAAGCAAATCCCAGTTGAGTGTTGATTGATCTAATAAAAAAAAAAACCCAAGCCCAGAAAAGAACAAGCTACGACATCAAAAAATGAACATGGGTTTGATTCTAAAAGAACGTACGAAAACGATCACAGATTTGTTTGGTTGAGTAAAAACAAAACGTACTAGATCTGCAAAAAAAAAAGGGAAAAAAAGAGAGAGAGAGAGAGAGAGAATGGAGAGTCAGGTTTGAGGTTTGGAATTGTTGGGTGCTTTTAGCAGCGAGAGAGCGGGATGCAGAGAAGTGGATTTGATGATGATGATGAGATAGTCAAAACTCACAGCCCTTTTCATCTTCTTCTCCAGTTTGAACCAGCTTGACCCACTCCTTATCGAGCCGCCGTGAACCAGCTTGACCCTCCCCTCATCTCACCGGCAATTGGACCAAGACCCTCCCTTCCATTTTGCCATTATTAGAGCTCCAGAACCGATGAGACCCAGCCTCGTTGCGCCACCGCGAACATGCTTGACCTCCTCATCTCACCGCCGATTAGACCTAGATCCAGACCCTCACGAATTAGAGCACCCAAACCCACCCTTCATCTCGGAACCAAAACCACTCAAACCAACATCCAGTTTATTTATTTTTTTTAATTTCAGTTAATATTTTACATTATCTATTTTTTGTGTTAATTGTAATTATTATATATTTTCTATTTTTGAAATTTATCAACAATTTTGTAAATCCGAGTTTTGACTATCTCATCATCATCAAATCCACTTCTCTGCATCCTGCTCTCTCGCTGCTAAAAGCAGCCTCTCTCTTTCTCTTGTTTTTACTCGACCCAACAAATATGTGATCGTTTTCGTTCTTTTAGAAACAAACCCATGTTCATTTTTTGATGTTGTAGCTTGTTCTTTTCTGGGCTTGGATTTTTTATTTTATTTTTTGGATTAGATCAGTCAACACTCAACTGGGATTTGCTTGTTCTTAGAGAGAAAAAAAAAAAAAAAGATTTTATTTGTTGGGTTTTGATGTTTTTAATTCTTCAAGTTTTAGATCGGTTTTTAGAACAGGAAATGCAGATTGTTCCTTGTACATCACCCATTTGATAAATCAATCGGTTGGATATGTTAACAATCATCGGAATTGTTTTCGATTCGAAAATTGTTTACAATCGTTGGAATTCATGGGAGAATTGGAGAAGAAGATGAAAAGTGCTGTGATTGTTTTTGGAATGAAACGACACTGTTTTGGTAGGGAAAAAAAAAAGCAAAATAAATCTATTTTAAAAAAGAAAATGCAAAATAAATCTTGACCATTGATTTTGTTAATAGCCACATGTACGGATGATCTTAAAAGATCAGCAAAGTTCAGCACACAAAACACTCAGCAGATGATCCTGGTCCTTAGATAAACACACTCTCATCTGTCTCTCCATCAAACGCCTCTCTCACTCATATACCAGAGGGAAGGTCAATGTGAGTTTTAAAATAAATTGTTTTGGAGTGTAAAACCCAAACCTCAGATAGTTGGGTGTAGTTTGTTCTTTAAATAATTCAAATTCTTCCCAAAAGATTGATGTCACTAAAATCTGTAGCTGAGATGTTGAATCAGTCCAACAATTACATATCTGCAAGTGTGATCATAAGAGATAATTGGTTGAAGTCTATAATTTATATTTTGGAAGTGGAATTCATTCAAATATGTAATTCAAAGATTGCACATAATCTATAAATAATACAAGTCTACAAGAAAAATGGTGTGTGATGATGTGTTAAAATGAAATGAAGTGTTTTAAGAAAGTTTAATTCATATTCAAAAAATTTAACTGTAATTTCATACAGCACCATGTGGAAACCTAACAAATTCATCTACCATCAAATGATGTATTCGTCACGTCATTAATGGAACACTTCGTTCCTGCAATCGATGAATTTGGTTTACTATTCCGGACTGGAAATGAAGATTTCTTAGGAGAAGGAAGTACTGTTTCATTGCTCAACATAAAAACTACTGTTGACATGCTTGGCCTGTCTTTCGTGTTATCTTGCACGCATAAGAGCCCGACTTGGATGCACCTCATAACTTCATTTGCAGGACATGAATCATTTATGCATGAGTCAACCATCTCCAGGGCCTTACCATCTCTCCAAAGTTCCCACATCTTATTTCCAGCATTACATGAGAATATAAAAGATCAATGTAAGTTCAAGCCAACACTGATGAATGGAACAAACATGTACTCACCAAAAAAGATAGGCAACAACTTACATATTGTATCAAATTTGAGTATGGATCGTCATGGAAAAAACCCCTATTCTTCTTACCACTAATGATCTCTAATAGTATGACTCCAAAACTGAAAACATCTGATTTCATAGAGAAGATGCCGTCTAGTGCATATTCGAGTGACATATAACCACTGCATGTTATGAAGATATTGTTAGTAATTTAATACTAACTTTCCTACAATTAGGAAAAACAAGTTAATTTTGTGTTCATTGTGTTTTGCATTGACTTACTAAGTTCCAACGACTCTTTTTGTATTCGCTTGGGTTTCATCCGCAGCAAATATTCTTGCAGTACCAAAATCTGATATTTTGGGTTGCATCTCTTGATCTAGAAGGATATTACTAACTTTTAGGTCTCTATGTATAATTTTTAATCTGGAATCTTGATGAAGATAAAGGATCCCTCGAGCAATTCCTAAAATTATATCAAAGCGTATTTTCCAATCTAATAATTGCTTTCTTGATTCATCTGCTTCAATTATATCGTATCACATATAATCAATATTAGAGTAAGGAGTAAAAAATTCACACTCACAACAAGTGCAAAACTAAAGGGTAAACATACCGAAAATGAAGTAGTCCAAGCTTTTGTTAGGCATAAATTCATAGATTAAAATCTTCTCATCTTTCTCTATGCAATAACCCAAGAGTCTAACAAGATTTCTATGTTGAAGTTTTGCAATCAATAAGACCTCATTTTTTAATTCCTGGATTCCTTGTTTGGAATTTGCTGATAATCTTTTGACAGCTATCTCTTGTCCATTTGGTAATTGACCCTGAAAATTCAATTGGAGTTGTATTCTATTAGTTCCAAAAAGTTATCAATATCGCTTTGAACATTAATATCTATTGCAGTGGAAAACTTGTCTTAACTATGAAATAATTACCTTGTAAACTGGACCAAAGCCTCCAAGTCCAAGCTTATTAGCAGAGGAAAATTGATCTGTTGCACCTATCACAGTACTTAGTTCGAACAATGTCAATTCTGTATTCCCACTTTCACCACTGCTATTTGGAGAGTCCTTATGGAGTTTAGACAAACTTCTTGCCAAATCCAGAACTAACCTTTGACGACGTTGACGTTGTTGTTTCTGCTTCTGCCCTGTAGTAAAGGTAGACCGATGAATTTTAGCAATTTGAAAAGAAACATTAGATTAAGATGTATAGTTAGGAGTCCTTCGAATCACCTTTCCTCTTTGCATTCCTTCTCCACATGTAGTAAAAACACAGGGATGCTAGAAGTGTTTCAACAACAATGGGAACAATAAGAAATACAAGTGTACTTTTTGTTGCTAGACCGTGTACTTTTGCGTTTTTCTGGACATCCGCAGCTGCAAATTTAAAATTTCTTTCAGGCTCAAGAAATTTGAAACTGATGATCTTTATTTATAAGAAACTTTTGCTGCTGACAGCAGACAGATGACAAAACTTGTGGTGTCAATTACTGTTATATAATGAAACTTCAAGTGAAAGCTAGCTCCACAGCATAGAATTCGTGCCACTATTATGGAAAAAGAGAGTACATACCTAGCTCCACAGCATCAGCTCTTAGGTAAAAATCCTGTCCACTTTTAAAACGTCTCATGTCTCGTAACTCACCATACCACACTATGCAACCTCGTCCCATTTCATTGACATATACATTAGCATACCCTGTACAATTACAACTCTTTAAGCATTCACTCTCACACTCCTCTAAACTCTTGTTACTATAAAGAGTAGAATTTCTGGCATCCGGAAACTTCACACCATTCAGTCTCACAAAACCCTCCCCGTCTCCTTTGCCACAGGCTTCCTTCCTCGTTTCCTGACATTTTAGGTACCAGTCCTGAGGATACAACCTATCAAACCCGGGCAGGCATGCACACTGTGCCAATGTATCCTCATTGCAAATTGCGTTTGCACCACATCGCATGTACTCATCACACATGTCCGGGAGAATGAGCTGGAGTTTTACCCATCTTTGGTTCTCATGCCAGAATAGTCTATTCACAACTCCTGTTGACTCCAAAACAATTATGGTGAAAACATCAACCTTTTTTCGTGAAAATTTAGAATAGATTTCATTGTCATTACTCACAAATGTGATATTGATAGAAACATTCTGGTCAGAGAAAAAATCTTTGCCGCTTTTGGTGTCTGGCAAGCCATTCAGGACGCGACCATTCCAAGGGCCACTACGCCACTGTGGAACTGAGTTCTTGTACAAAAATAACTGAGGTATGCTGTGAAGGTCATACCCTACAGAGAATTCCCCAGGCGTGGGATCATCAATCGACTTCCATGAAGTTAGGATATGGTTGAGGCCAGTTTTCCGGTTCCCTCCAAATTTCATACCAGGAAGAACCGTGTCTGTAGGATAATCAAAGCTCTGCCATATAATTGTCTCTTTTGGTACCAGAACCAGATTTCCTGAATCTAAGAGCTTGGCAGCAGAGGTTTGTGCAGGCACTGAAACATTGGTAGACCAAAGAGGACTGCTCTGATTACAACAAAAAACTGCAAGATTTCCATCTCCACCAATCTTGAAAATACCTGAAGAGTTCCTAATTGGAGTTTCTCTGTTGGCCACCCAAACAACCGTTTGGTCTGAGATTTTATTGAACCATATTCCAACATAACGAGCTTGAGATTTGGCAGGGCTGAAGAACCCCAGTTTGAAGTTTCCATCAGATGATACAAGGCTTCCGTTTTCATCATCAGCTATGAACTGGGTTCCAGTTATTGTCTCTAATGCATGAAGTGAACCGAAGAGATCGATTATCACGAACAGTACCAAGATACAGAGAGCTCTATAACTCCCCATGAAGATAAGTGTTTGGACTGTGTTTCTCGGACGTGTCGTATCTGTGACAACTCCTATGAGCATCCAGCAATAGTATCCACTTGTTCAATCAGTAAGAGCTAACGTATATCATTGGTTGCTAGCAGAAATTTTCAGCCATACACGGAATCAATTATTTGTGGAAACAAAAGAAGAATGGAAAAAAATCAATGAGCAATGACTAGTACTAATGATAAATTACTTATTATTCTGGTTTTCTGTACATAATAAAAAGAATGCAAGAATTAGTATAAGACAATAGATTTTATAAAAACAATCTTATCATTCATCTTCTCAGAATATATTAACTTTATGATTTTTTTTTTTGAACAGCTAACTTGTATTAAACAGAGTACAAACAGGGGAGTAAACCCCCACAATGGACAGACCAGTGGAAGCAAAACAAACATGAGAAAAAGCAGAACAAACGCAAACAAACTAGACAAACAAACCAACCCCTTCACCCCATATTTGATCAAAAAACACTACAATCACAGATTGCCAGAAACAAATAAATCTCCCCCCGTATTTGATCCCCTCTTATCTAACATGTCCACAAACGAATTCGACGCTCTCGAATTGTAAGTGACCACTGTGCAATAAATCATAGATTAAAAGCTTCTCCTCTTTCTCTATGCAATAACCCAAGATTCTAACAAGATTTCTATGTTGAAGTTTTGCAATCAATAAGAAATACCAAGATTTCTATGTTGAATCTTGAGCAAAGTTTGAGGACAACGACAAAGAGTTCTTTCCCACATCAAAACAAATCACGATCGTTGGGCTATTTTTGGTATCAACATATTGCAGTGGAAAACTTGTCTCAATTAAGAAATAAAGAGTATTTACCTTTGTAAACTGGGCCAAAGCCTCCTCATCCGAGCTTATTAGCAGAAGAAAAATGATCGGTTGCAAGTAAAATTCATTGATTGAAGCGATAATGTTAAAGACGTGTTAATTATGGAGGCATGGAATTGACTTGAAACAGACAATATACTTTCTAAGTCAATTTGTTAATGTCAACAAGATTATTATTTTTCTAAGTCAATTTGTCAATTTCAATATCAATGATAAATTAATACTTTCCGGTTTTGTTATGTTGTTATATTGTTAGTAATATAATAAAAACTTTGGCACAATAAGGAAAATAAGTTAATTTCGTATTCACTGTGTTTTGCGTTGACTTACTAAGTTCCAACGACTCTTTTTGTATTCGCTTGGGTTTTATCTTCGTAGTACCAAAATCTGAAATTTTGGGTTGCATCTCTCCATCTAGAAGAATATTACTAACTTCTAGGTCTCTATGGATAATTTTTAATCTGGAATCTTGATGAAGATAAAGGATCCCTCAAGCAATTCTTAAAATTATTTCAAAGCGTGTTTTCCAATCCAACAACTGCTTTCGTGATTGATCTTCTTCAATTCCAACGTATCACATAAAATAAATATTAGAGTAGACACAAAAGCAATACATACATCTTTCAACAAATAATCAGGAAAAAAAGCAATACAGACAAAAATTGAAAAACTAATAAGGACTAACCATACCAAAAATGAAGTAGTCCAAGCATTTGTTAGGCATAAATTCATAGATTAAAAGCTTCTCCTCTGTCTCTATACAATAACCCAAGAGTCTAACAAGATTTATATGTTAAAGGGGAAGGCCAAAGGGTGGGAACAGTAGGTGGCGGTGGGAAAAATAATCATTATGGAAAGTCTATTGGGATGGATCAGGTTGAATCTCTTAATGTGGACCCAAACCAGGCTCTTTTAAAGAGTATGGGCCAACTGAGGCCCACTTCTACGAGTTTGGACCCTAAGGTTGATGATTTAATGAAAGAGGGCCAAGAAATTACTAAAAGTCATAAGCAAAGTGGAGGAGACCAGGACAAAATAAAAATGGTAAGCAAAGATGGAAAAGGTTCACCCGAACCTCGTCAAAATCGGATAATCAATCCCTAACTGGGATCGAATTGGGGAAAACGTTAGTTGAAGCCCCTGTTACGGATCTTAGAGAATCAAAGAAGAAGGCAAGAGTGAACAAGTTAAGTGATCAAAGCAAGCAAGGAAAGATACAGGAAGAGGAAAGCAGGAATGAGGAAAATCAAGGCATCAGGAAATCAGTGGCTAATGGAGACGACGTGGAGGGGAAGGAGGGCGAAAGAGAAATCTCGGATTACCTTGCTTTTCGGGCAGAAGCAAAAGGAAGTTGTTTGCTGATATCGTTGACAGAGTCTGGCATAGAATCAAAGGGTGGGGTGAGAAGATGCTATCCACCTGGGGGAAAAGAAATTCTGATTAAAGCAGTGTTACAATCCATTCCGTCTTATGCTATGTGCATATTTAGACTCCCTAAAAGCCTTATTGACGAAATCCAGAGGCTTACTGCTAGATTCTGGTGGGGAGGAAATGAAAATACTAGGAAGATGCATTGGTGCAAGTGGCAGCGTCTTTGTAAACCGAAACTAGAGGGCGGACTTGGTTTTCGTGATTTGGAGACATTCAACAGAGCCTTACTTGCTAAACACTTAAACAGTGTTGGCGTATTGGTAAGAACCACAACTCCCTAGCTGCAACAGTATTAAAAAGCTGCTATTTTAATAACGGTAACTTCCTGGAGATTCCTGATTCCAAAAGAGGTTCTTATGTGTGGAAAAGTTTGATGTGTGGTCGAGCAATTTTGGATGAAGGTATGAGATGGAGAGTGGGGAATGGAAGGAAAATCCGAGTGTGATAAGTGGTTACCGAGATATAATGTTCCATTCATTATATCTCCTCAGAAACTTGATAGGAACAGCACGATGGATGAACTGATGACTCCTTCTGGGGAGTGGAATATCCAAAAATTAAAGCAGAACTTCGTGCAATATGATTTGGAGGGTATACTGCAGATTCCAACTGGAATGGGTGACTCTGAAGACAGGAAAGTTTGGTACTATGATAAAGGTGGGGTGTTTACTGTCAAAAGTGGTTATTGGGTTGGGCGCAAATTATGTCCTGATTAGAGCCAATCAAGCTCCACTGAAACGAATGATTGGTGGAAGAAAATGTGGAAAATGTGGAAAATGGGTATTCCCCTGAAAATTAAACTCTTCATCTGGAAAGCATGTAATGACTGGATACCGACTAAAGGGAATTTGGGCAGAAGGGGTATCCCATGTGATGGCATTTGTCCGATTTGCAGTAAGAGTTTGGAGCATACTCTTCACGCTTTATGGGATTGTTATAACCTGAGATATGCTCGGGTGTGTGGTGGCTGCCAAGGGGTAAGTTTCATAAAGTTAATTTTTCTAGCTTTCTTGAGCTGATGTGTTTCTATTCCAAGAGGTTGACTATGGGTGAGCTGGAAATTCTTTGTACCACCATCTGGAAGGTTGGGTGTACTCGAAATGATTGGTTGCATAATGGAAATTTTTTTGATATAACAGACGCTGTGTGGTGGAGTAGAAATTATATTGATGAGTTATGCAGAGTTGAATGTAAGGGGAAGAAGGGGGCGGACAAGGAGGGCAGGAGAAGGGTTGAGGTGAAAGAGAGATGGAGGCCACCGGACTAGGGTTGGCTAAAAATCAATTGTAATGCCAGGGTGAATAGGTGAATAAGGGAAGGAGACGAATTGGCTTTGGTTTTATTATCAGGAATGATAGAGGAAGAGTCTTGGCCTGTTGTGCTCAGTCATGTGAGGCAAATTATGAGGTGGAATGTGCAAAGGTGATGGCGGTCTATAAGGGACTCATGTATTGTAGGGAGATTGGTGTGGAGAAGTATATTGTGGAAACCGACTCGGATTCTGTGATTAATCAAATTGTGACTGGTGGTAGCTCGGAGTCTAGATATGGTGGCATTTTGGACTCAATTCAAGGTATGGTTTCAAACTCGAGAACTGTGTCCTTCCGGTGCGTATCTGCTAAGGCTAACAGGGTGGCTTGGGTCCTTGCTGGTGAGGCCGTCGGTCTCATTGATAGGGTTTTGTGGAAGGAGGTTACGCCGATGTGTATTAAAGCGTTGGTGGAGGATGAGCAGAGGATTTAATTGGTTTGGTTTTTGCCGTTGCCTTGTGTTTTGTATGTGCTTGGCTTGTCTGTTTTGGTTTTTCCTCTGTAGCCTGTGTTTTGGCTTTGCCGCTTGTGGCGCCCAGTTTCGGTTTCCTTCAAAAAAAAAATAAAAGATCATAAAACTTCATGCAATACCAAGTCTCATTGAGATTCTAAACTTGACTTTGAAAAACTTACAGTGACCTCCCTTTCTGTTAAGTTTGATAGTTGAATAACAGAGTCTAAAAACAGTAAAAGGATGAAAAATACCCTTGGTTAAAAAAAAATCATAAAATAAAAATAAAACATATTAAAAACTGAAAAATAAAAACTTAATAATAAATAAATAAATTATAATCATCTCAGATGAACACACACTCTCATCTGTCTCTCCATCAAACGCCTCTCTCACTCGTATACCAGAGTGGAGGTCAATGTGAATTTTTAAATAAATTGTTTCGGAGTGTAAAACCCAAACCTCAGATAGTTGGGTGTAATTTGTTATTTAAATAATTAAAATTCTTCCCAAAAGATTGATGTCACTAAAATCTGTAGCTGATATGTTGAATCAGTCCAACAATTACATATCTGCAAGTGTGATCATAAGAGATAATTGGTTGAAGTCTATAATATATATTTTGGAAGTTGAATTCATTCAAATATGTAATTCAAAGATTGCACATCATCTATAAATAATACAAGTCTACAAGAAAAAGGGCATGTGATGACGTGTTAAAATGAAATGAAGTGTTTTAAGAAGGTTTAATTCATATACAAAAAATTTAACTGTAATTTCATACAACACCATGTGTAAACCTAACAAATTCATCTACCGTCAAATGATGTATTTGTCACGTCATTAATGGAACACTTCGTTCCTGTAGTCAATGAATCTGGTTCACTATTCTTGACCGGAAATGAAGATTTCTTAGGAGAAGGAAGTACTGTTTCATTGCTTAACATAAAAACTACATTCGACATGCTTGGCCTGTCTTTCGCGTTATCTTGCACGCATAAGAGCCCGACTTGGATGCACCTCATAACTTCATTTGCAGGACATGAACCATTTATGCATGAGTCAACTATCTCCAGGGCCTTACCATCTCTCCAGAGTTCCCACATCTTATTTCCAGCATTACATGAGAATATAAAAGATCAATGTAAGTTCAAGCCAACACTAATGAATGGATCGAACAAACATGTACTCACACAAAAAAGATAGGCAACAACTTACATATTGTATCAAATTTGAGTATGGATCGTCATGGAAAAAACCCCTGTTCTTCTTGCCACTAATGATCTCTAATAGCATGACTCCAAAACTGAAAACATCTGATTTCATAGAGAAGATGCCGTCTAGTGCGTATTCCAGTGACATATAACCACTGCATGTTATGAAGATATTGTTAGTAATTTAATACTAACTTTCCTACAATTAGGAAATTAAGTTAATTTTGTGTTCATTGTGCTTTGCATTGACTTACTAAGTTCCAACGACTCTTTTTGTATTCGCTTGGGTTTCATCCGCAGCAAATATTCTCGCAGTACCAAAATCTGATATTTTGGGTTGCATCTCTTGATCTAGAAGAATATTACTAACTTTTAGGTCTCTATGGATAATTTTTAATCTGGAATCTTGATGAAGATAAAGGATCCCTCGAGCAATTCCTAAAATTATATCAAAGCGTGTTTTCCAATCTAACAATTGCTTTCTTGATTCATCTGCTTCAATTACATCGTATCACATATAATCAATATTAGAGTAAGGAGTAAACAATTCACACTCACAACAAATGCAAAACTAAGGAGTAAACATACCGAAAATGAAGTAGTCCAAGCTTTTGTTAGGCATAAATTCATAGATTAAAATCTTCTCATCTTTCTCTATGCAATAACCCAAGAGTCTAACAAGATTTCTATGTTGAAGTTTTGCAATTAATAAGACTTCATTTTTGAATTCCTGGATTCCTTGTCTGGAATTCGTTGATAATCTTTTGACTGCTATCTCTTGTCCATTTGGTAATTGACCCTGAAAATTCAATTGGAGTTGTACGTATTCTATTAGTTCCCAAATTAAAAGTATCAACATTGCTTTAAACATTAATATCTATTGCAGTGGAAAACTTTTCTTAACTAAGAAATAATTACCTTGTAAACTGGACCAAAGCCTCCAAGTCCAAGCTTATTAGCAGCGGAAAATTGATCTGTTGCAGCTATCACAGTACTTAGTTCGAACAATGTCAATTCTGTACTCCCACTTTCACCACTGCTATTTGGAGAGTCCTTATGGAGGTTAGACAAACTTCTTGCCGAATCCAAAACTAACCTTTGATGACGTTGTTGTTTCTGCTTCTTCCCTGTAGTAAAGGTAGACTGACGAATTTTAGCAATTTGAGAAGAAACAATAGATTAAGGTGTTTGAATTACCTTTATTTCTCATCGCATTCCTTCTCCACAAGTAGTAAAAACACAGGGCTGCCAGAAGTGTTTCAACAACAAGGGGAACAATAATAAATACAAGTGTACTTTTTGTTGCTAAAACGTGTACTTTTGCGTTTTTCTGGGCATCCCAGCTGCAAATTTAAGATTTCTTTCAAGCTCAAGAAATTTGAAACTGATGAACTTAATTTATAAGAACCTTTGCTGCTGACATATGACAAAACTGGTTGTGTCAACCTACTGATGAAACCTGTTGAATAATATATCAAACAACATAGAATTAGGCCACTATTATGGAAAAAGAGAGTACATACCTAGCTCCACAGCATCTACTCTTAGGTAAAAATTCTGTCCACTTTTATAACGTCTCATGTCTCGTAGCTCACCATACCATGCTATGCAATCTCGTCCCATTTCATCGACATATACATTAGCATACCCTGTACATTTGCAACTCTTCAAGCACTCTCTCTCACACTCCTCTAAGCTCATGTTACAATAAAGAGTAGAATTTCTGGCATCTGGAAACTTCACACCTTCCAGTCTCACAAAACCCTCGCCGTCTCCTTTGCCACAGGCTTCCTTCCTTGTTTCCTGACATTTTAGGTACCAGTCCTGAGGATACAACCTATCAAACCCGGGTAGGCATGCACAATGTGCCAACGTATCCTCATTGCAAATTGCATTTGCACCACATCGCATGTACTCATCACACAAGCCCTGGTGCACGACCTGGACTTTTACCCATCTTTGGCTCTCGTGCCAGATTAGTCTTTTTAGAAGTCCCGTTGTATCCAGAACAGATATGGAGAAAACATCACCCTTTTTGGGTGAATAACTAAAATAGATTTCATTGTCATTGCTTACAAATGTGACATTGACAAGATCAATCCGGTCAGAGAAATAATCTTTGTGGCCTCCGACTTCAGGCAAGCCATTCAGGATGCGACCATTCCAAGGGCCACTGCGCCAGTGTGGAACTGAGTTCTTGTACGTAAATAACTGAGGTATGCTGTGAAGGTCAAACCCTGTAGAGAATTCCCCAGGCGTTGGATCATCAATCGACTTCCATGAGGTTAGAATACGGTTGAGGCCAGTTTTCCGGTTCCCTCCAAATTTCATACTAGGAAGAATTGTGTCTGTAGGATAATCAAAGCTCTGCCATATAATAGTCTCTTTTGCTACCAGAACCAGATTTCCTGAATCTAAGAGCTTGGCAGCAGAGGTTTGTGTAGGCACCGAAACATTGGTCGACCAAAGAGGACTGCTCTCATTGCCACAAAGAACTGCAAGATTTCCATCTCCACCAATCTTGAAAATGCCAGCAGAGCTCTTAATTGGAGTTCCTCTGTTGGCGACCCAAACAACCGTTTGTTCTGAGATTTTGTTGAGCCATATACCCACATAACGAGCCTGAGACTTGCCGGGGCTGAAGAATCCCAGTTTGAAGTTTCCATCAGATGATACAAGGCTTCCATTTTCACTATCAGCTATGAACTGGGTTCCAGTTATTGTGTCCAACGTATGAAATGAACAGAAGAGTTCTGATATAACAAACAGTACCAAGATACAGAGAGCTCTATAACTTCCCATGAAGATAAGTGTTTGGGCTGTGTTTCTCGAATATTACAAACAGTACCGAGATACAGAGAGCCATTATTTGGAATGTGTTTGGGCTGTGTTTATTGGATGTGCCATTATCTGTGACACAACTTCTATGAGCATCCAGCAATAGTATCCACTTGTTTCATGTGATTTCAAAAAAAAAATTCGAATTAGAAAGAGTCAACAAGCTAATGTAACTCATTGATTGCTAGCAAAAATTTCAGCCATTCACGGAATCAATTATGGAGGCATGGAATTGACTTGAAACAGACAATATACTTTCTAAGTAGTGTCAATATCAATACTTGGAAAACAAAAATAAGATTAAATACTACAAGCAGGCGTTTCTGAAAAGTCAATTTGACAAATTAATTATCATTCTGGTTTTCTGTATATAATAAAAAAAAACAAAAGAAGAAAATAGTGCTGAGAAAATGACCTGGGTTCCAATTATTGTGTCTAATATAACAAACAGTGCTGAGATACATAGAGCTCTATTATTCCCCATGAAGATAAGTGTTTGGACTTTGTTACTGGGATGTGTCATTATCTGTTAACAATCTTCAGGAATTTTCTTCATGAAATGAAAGAAAGTAAGTGGTTGTGTGTTCAGTGGCGTGCACGGAATCATCATTTATAGATTGAATGAAATTAATGGTTATGTGTTCGTACACATCGCTAAGGTTTGACTATGAATATAAAAAGTTTTTTTGACTACGAATAATTTTGAATAGAAAATTATTATGTGAATTTTGGATTGAGTTTATTACACCCCGTGAAGATAAGTGTTTGGACTTTGTTACTGGGATGTGTCATTATCTGTTACATTCTTTATGAGCATCAGCTTCAGGAATTTTCTTCATGTAATTTCGACGTTTTTTCTCTAGTCTATGAATGAAAGAAAGTAAGGGTCAACAAAAATAGGCATTCTAGTCAATGTAAATTGCCAAGTAAATAAGTGGTTGTGTGTTCATACACATACACGGAATCATCAATTGTCATAGTGCCACTTATAGATTGAATGAAATTAATGGTAATAATTTTGAACCGAAGAGATTGAATGTCACAAACAGTACCGAGAAACAGAGAGCTCTATTTTACAACCCGTGAAGATAAGAGTTTGGACTGTGTTTCTCGGATGTGACAACTTCTATGAGCATCCAGTAATGCTGTAATAGTATCCACTTGTTTCACTTGATTAATTTTGACCTTTTTTTTTTTCCAATTAGTAAGAGTCAACAAGCTAATCTAATTCATTGGTTGCTAGCATAAATTTTCAGCCATACACAGAAATTTTGACATTCATTGAATCTTGGTTAAAAAACAAAAGAAGAAAATAACTTGAAACAGACAATACTTGGAATATTGTATATCATTTTTATAACCCTTAATTAAGATTTGTTAGCTACTTGAATTAGAGCTATTTTTGTGTTTTAGGTCAAATAGAATGTAACTTGAAAAATAATGAATAAGATGTGGCTATTTCAATTGTGTGAATATTTGAAGGCTAAAGCCCAAGACCCAAGCCCAAATCAAAAGTCTAAGAATAGTTCAAATCAAGCCATTGGTGGATCACAAGTTGACAATAAGTCAAAGGCCCAAATCAAAGAATGAAAAAAATAAAAACAGAGATAAAAGTTGTGCAGGTGTGCAATTGTGCAATTGTGAACCACAATTCCACGTAGATAACTTGGTCACAAAGTTTTGACTTAGAAGGGACCGACCTAGAAGAATTATAAAAGCTATCCCTTGTGCACCGAATTGGAGGATAGTTCGTGGGAGGTGGCGTGGAGAGCTTTGGTCCGTGAAGAAGAATTCCGACTTTGAAGACGGAGCTCCAATGCATCTTCCATATTCTATTGCTATTTTAATTTTAATGTTTTTCTAGTTTTCTGTCTACTAGGGTAGACGATGAAACCATTTGTTATGGGGAATAATTTTCAAATATATTTATTGATTCTCAAATATTATTCTTTATTGTTTATGGTTTTCGCTTCTATTGATTTTTAAATAAAAAACCCTTTCATCTTTAATATCATGTATTTTTGATAGTTAGGTATATATTTTAATAAATGCTTGACTTCGTAACGTTAATTATAATGATCATTTGATTCTTTGTTTTTCATTAATTTTGATACATAGAATACTTAGGGATTATATTTTGAAGCGAATGAAAACCAACTTAAGATTTTGATTAATGTGCTTATTGTTAAATTTATGAGTAGACAATAAATTGATTTTTAATTGTCACTCTAATTTGGGGAACAGTGGTGGATTCCGAAACCTTAGTATTCTTTAGTTGATTGTTTTCGATTCTATTTGCTATTAGTTCTTAGTTTAATTTCAATTTTAATTGATCACTTTTTGTTAACTAGGTTTGGATTAAATTTAAATTTAGAATTAGATTAGTTTTTCATCAATTCTCGTAGGATCGACCTCGTACTCTGCATAGTCTATTTTTATAATAGACTCGTGTGCTTGCAAGTAAAATATTTTCAAAATTTAGCACAACAATATACTATGTGCTCTGAAAAGTCAATTTGAATAGTACATATGATAAATTAATTATGATTCTGGTTTTCTGCACAACAGATTGTATAAAAAAAATCTAAGCATTCATCTTCTCAAAATATAATAACAGTACTTGATACAACACCTTGGGGACACTTGACAAATTCATCGAACATTAAATGTTGTAATCGTAACCTCATTAATGGAAAACTTTGTTCGTATAGTAGATGAATTTGGTTCATTCTTCCTAATAGCAAATGTATAATTCTTGGGAGAAGGAAGTATTGTTTCATTGCATAACATAAAAACTACGGTCGACATGCTTGGCCTATCTCTCGCATTATCTTTCGTGCATAAGAGCCCGACCTGGATGCACCTCAAAAGTTCATTTGAAGAACAGGAATCAGTAATGCACGAGTCTGCTATCTCCAAGGCCTTACCATCTCTCTAGAGTTCCCATGTCTTATTTCCAGCATTACATGAGATTATGAGAACACAAAAAAAAAAATGTCAATTTCAAGCCAACGTTTGATGAATGGAACATGAACACAAAAGACTAAGCTGCAACTTACATATTGTATCAAATTTGAGTATGGATCATCATGGAAAAATCCTTTGTTCTTCTTGCCACTTATGATTTCTAATAGTATGACTCCAAAACTGAAATCGTCTGATTTAATTGAGAAGACGTCATCTAGTGCATATTCTAGTGACATATAACCATTGCAAACCATAGATATTAATGACTAGAGATCCATTTCATTTATATGCTATGAAGATACACTAAGCAATTTAATAATAATATATCCATACAATAAGGAAAATAAATTAATTTATCATTCACTGTGTTTTGAGTTGACTTACTAAGTTCCAACAACTCTTTTGTATTTCCTTGGGTTTGATCCCCTGAAGATTTTGGGTTGCATCCCTCTATCAAAAAGAATATTACTAGCTTTTAGGTCTTTATGGATAATTCTTAATCTGGAATCTTGATGAAGATAAAGGATTCCTCTTGCCATTCCTAAAATTATATCAAAACATGTTTTCCAATCCAACAATGGCTTTCTTGATTGATCTGCATGAGTTACATTGTATCACATATAATAAATATATATTAGATTAGACACACAAGCAATACACACACACAAGTGCAAAAATAAGGAGTAAACATACAGATTCAAATCAGCTGTCAAATTTTGGTGTCCCAATTTGTGTCCAACCAACCAAATTGGGACATGTGTGCACATTTCCCAATTTGGTTGGTTGGACACAAATTGGAATACCAAATTTTGACAGCTGATTTGAGTCCTAAACATACCGAAAATGAAGTAGTTCGGACTTTTGTTAGGCATAAATTCATAGATTAACATCTTCTCATCTTTCTCTGTACAATAACCCAAGAGCCTTACAAGATTTCTATGTTGAAGTTTTGCAATCAATAAGACCTCATTCTTGAATTCTAGGATCCCTTGTCCTGAATTCTCTGATAATCTTTTGACAACTATCTCTTGTCCGTCAAGTAATTGTCCCTGAAAAATCAATTGGAATTTTACTTATATTAGTTCCCCAAAGCTATCAACATTGCTTTCAACATGCTTTTTGCTTCTTGCAATTTTGACAGCAGCTCTAGAATTTGAATATTCCAATCTCATATAGATTAACTCATAGATGACTTAGAATAACAGGTTTCAGGTAAGAGATTCTACACGTTTTTTCTTGTGAGATCCCGAACCCAAAAATTTCTATAAGAGAGAATATTTTTACTGGAAAGCGCTGTCCTATCTCTAATATAAAGAGAAATTACCTTATAAACAAGGCCAAAGCCTCCTCGTCCAAGCTTATTAGCAAAGGAAAAATGGTCTGCTGCAGCTATCACAGTACTTAGCTCAAACAATGTCAATTATATATTCTCACTTTGACCACTTCTGTTAGGAGAGTTCTTGTGGGTAGACGACCTTCTTGCCGAATCCAAATATGAACTTTGACCAAGCTGTTTTTTCTGCTTCTGCCCTGTATAAAGAAATTTATTTACACATACAGAAGAATGAGCGATTAATCGTTCAGTATTCTACAATTGATTAAGATGTAAAGTAAATTAGTACTTTGAATCACCTTTCCTCTTCACTTGCCTCCTCCACGATGACACGTCGTTGCGGTGTCGGTCAAAAGATGAACATTTAAGTTCGACCTCGCTAGCGCGCGAGCCACAAGGACTAGCACAGCGGCAAGTGAGGGTATCGTTCCACAGGGAGGTGGGATTCGCCGACCGTCACCGGTTCTAGCTATTATTACAGCACTTCGAGAGATCTCGTGTGTTGCGGGTGCGGAAAAGTGTAAATAATACTATAAATAAATAAACTAACTACCATAATATATACATGGATAGGATGGAATGGAGAGATGTATGAAATGTGATTACACTAGGACAATGACTCAACCGTAACAATCCTCATGATTAAGTGCTAGACTCACTTAGTCCCTCAATATGCAAGTATATCATAGGCTCGTGTCTCCTTAATTGATCTCTAATATCTCTCGAGTCTTAGAAATCACATCCACACAATGCATGGATTCATTATGTGTCGTGGCGCACACACAAGAGCCCTGTATGCCAGCCTAGTGTATCTCTCACTGTCTGGTCATATACAGTGGTTATTTCGTTGGGCATGTAATGCGCAACCGCATGAGCCATACTACAGCCAATAATTCATTTACAATGGCTAACCAAATACGGGATGGCAACCAAGTGAAAGCATTAAGAATACGAGATACCCATACAACACGTATGTTATATGCTCGTGTCCCCTTAATTAATCTCTAATCTCTCTCGATGTTTTAGAGATTACATCCATGCATAAATGCTTAGATTTATTAAGGACGGTGGGACACACACACAAGCTCTACACGCCAGCCTAGTGATCTCTCAACTTACTGGTCAAATGTAGAGGATATCACGCTAAGCATGTTAATGTGAACCAGGCAATATATAACACACAACCTAAATATCATCCACAAGGTGGCTAACCGAGTGAAAGCATTAAGTAATGAAATACCCATATAACTACAAAAGCACAAGAGGAGTTTAGTTTATCTTTACACTAGATATGGATTTGGTTTTATCAATCTCCCTAGGATGGCTAGACATGAGAAACGAGTTTACCAAACAACAATGTGCAAATAAGTTGGTTGTTATTCATTAAGACCATTCAATATAGGTTAAGGGTTCAATCTCTTGATTTGGGAATTTTCCCTAAATAAATTTATTACCCAATCCGGCCAAGGATGAGCAATTGTGCCTTGATAACAAGACCCATTAAGTACAAGAATATGGAACCCAGGCCAATTTAGCAACTAAATGCTTGAACTGAAACCTTTTCCACTCTTTGGAGCTAAATCTCTAACACTCCAATTACTCTAAACATGGCATTTTGGTCATCCATCAATCAATCAACAATCATGGGAAGTTAAATTACACTACTCCTACATTAAATTACCCAATTACGGACACATATCAATTTATGACCTCTACACACATGGATATTGCAATTAAAGCTAAATTCATGAAATTAACAAAGAGTGAAACAAAACCCAACCGAATTTAAGCACAAACAACATATATTATACAAGTGTAGGTTTACAATATTCCCCAAATCGGGGTTACACATCAAAGAAGTAATAAATACAAAGAAATGAGTAAATAAGAGCAAACCCTTGAAGACAAGTCCTCCAAAGATGCTCCAAACCTTCCTAGCTCGGATTTGGTCCTAAAACCACTCCTAATTCATTGAAATCTGCCCTAAAATGGATGGAGGAAGTGTAAAATGGGATTGTAGAGATGTATGGGGAGCTCCCATGGAGGAAAAACCTCCATGGGAGCTTGGATCTCTCCTTATTTGGTGGAGAAGGTGAAGAAGATGAAGAAAATGGAAGAGAGAGAGAGTTGGGCGGAGGAGAGAGAGAGGGAGTGAAGGGATTCTCAAAAACTGATGAGAAAAGGGGATATTTATAGTGGGGAGGGTCTTAGGGCAAAAATGATGGTGAAAGGATGAGAATGCCCTTGCAGAAGTGGCTGATTTTGGGGGCTTCACGGGTGACTTTCTAGCAGCGCGCACCGTTACGGAAACGGGTATAACTTTCTCCAAAAACATCAGAATCACGTTCTCGAAGAACCATTAGAAATAAAACTTCTGGATCTTTCAAACCATATGTAGAACGAAACCCAGTTCGATCGGAGGAGAGAGATATGGCCCCCGAAAGTTGAGCAATCTGCAGGAAGCTTTCGTCAAAAATTCCGCCTTGATTTTTAGGCCCTATTCTGCGGCCATGGTCCGCCGATTTACAAAATGGGTCTTCTGGTCCCTTTCTGCACCCTTTTCTGCAGCCCCTAATTGCATAAATGGGGCGCTGAATCCAAGTTTCAAAAATTACACTTTTGCCCCAATAGTTCTTCATTTTTGCATTTTAGCCCCTGTGATGACAAATACCCTGAAACACTTATTTAAAACGTTAAATACCCGGGTTTACCCGGAAAACAAGTATAAAAGATAAAAGTAAGGGGCTACACAACGTGTAGAAATAAGAGTTATCAACAAGTAGTAAAAGCACACGGCTGCCAGAAGCATTTCCACAACAACGAGCACAATAATAAAGCAAGTGTACTTTTGAGTTTTTCTAGGCATCTGCAACTGGAAAGCAAAAGTTTTCATTCAGAGTAGTTATTCAAATCACCCTGAAAACAAAAACCTGAGGGTCTATTCAGATCAAGTTCAATAAAACTAATCAATGTAGCATATAAAATGAAAATTTGAATAGCATATATTTATATTTATACCTAGCACCACAGCATCAACTCTCAAATAAAAGTCTTGCCCTTCTTTATAGAGTCTTATGTCTCTTAACTCATCATACCATGTTATGCAACCTTGTTCACTTCCAGTAACATCTAAAATATCATACCATGTACAATTACAACTCTTCAAGCACTCTCTCTCTCACACTCCTTCAAGTTCATATTACTATAAAGATTAGAATTTCTGGCATCCGGTAACTTGACAGCTTCCAGTCTGACAAACCCCTCCCCATCACCCTTGCCGCAGCCATCCATTTTTCTTGTTCCTGAACATTTTAGGAATAGGTCCTGAGGATATGATGGTTGAAAACCAGGCAGGCATGCACAATGCACGGAATTCTCATCGTTGCAAATTTGATTTGCACCACATTGATTATACTCATCGCACAAGTCCTGTGGTGCCATCCAGAATTTCGACCATTCGTGGCTCTCGTGCCATATTAATCTCCTCAAGGTTCCCATTGGCTCCATCACAAGTATAGAGAAAAAGGGGCTATTCTTCAATGAGAATGTATAATAGCTTTCATTTTCATTGTTGACAAATGTGTAATTGACAAGATCAATCTGATCAGAGTAATCAACCTCGTGGCCTTGGCGTCTGGTGACTACATTTGGTATACCATTCAGGTTGTGACCATTCCAAGGGCCACCACGCCAATATGGACAGGAGCTCCTGTACAAAAAAAAAACTGAGGTATGCCGTGAGTGTCAAGCCTTAGGTAGAATTCTCCGGGCGTTGGATCATCAATTGACTTCCATGAAGTTAGGATATGGTTGAGGTCAGTTTTCCAGTTCAATACAAACTTCATACCAGGAAGTATCGTGTCTGTAGGATAATCAAAGCTTTGCCATATAATGGTTTCTTTAGTTACCAGAACCAGATTTCCTGAATACAACAGCTTTGCAGTGGAGGTGTTTGTTGGCACCGAAACATTGGTAGACCAAAGAGGACTGCTATCATTCCCACAATAAACTGCAAGATTTCCATCTCCACCAATCTTGAAAATGCCAGCAGAGTTCTGAATTGGAGTTCCTCTGTTGGCCACTCAAACAACTATTTGTTCTGAGATTTTGTTAAGCCATATACCGAACGAGCCTGAGACTTGCCGGAGCTGAAGAATCCCAATTTGAAGTTTCCATTGGATGATACAAGGCTTCCATTTTCACTATCAGCTATGAACTGGGTTCCAGTTATTGTGTCTAATGCATGAAATGAACAGAAGAGTTCTGATATAACAAACAGTGTGATGCAGGAGCATAATATCGTTTTCTTTCAGTAGAATAAAATACTGATATCTTAGCTTTATTATTGTTTTTATATTTGCTTTGTTGTTAGTTGTTGTTTGTCTGCTTCTAAAAACGGTGCGTTTTGGCAACAATTTGTTAGTTGGGTATTTAGCTAGTTGGCTAAGCCTCTTTTTCGGCAGCTTTTGGATTTGTAATTTTGAGATATTATTGAAATATGACAGAGGAATAGAAACTTCCAGTTTCTCTCCTCAAACTTTCCCCTCTTTCAATCGACTTCTACGTCACAGTGCTGAGATACATAGAGCTCTATTACACCCCATGAAGATAGGTGTTTAGACTTTGTTACTGGGATGTGTCATTATCTGTTAACAATCTTTATGAGCATCCAGCTTCAGGAATTTTTTTCATGTAATTTCGACGTTTTTTCTCCAGTATATGAATGAAAGAAAGTAAGGGTCAACAAAAAACAGAATGTGCAATCAATTAATGGTCTTCACTAAGTTTGATACTTTGTGCTTGTACTTGTACGTGTGTTGAGTTTTTCTGATTTCACTGTCTTATTGGTAGTAGATTTAGCTATTATATTGAACTTGTATAATTGATGAGTAGTTATGTAAGGGCGGGTTAGTTTCTTTTTGTTTTAATTTTCAAATCTTGATTTGTATAAAACATTTGATTGAAATCCAAAGGCGAGAAACTAACCCAGAAATTATACAGGTCTTGTATAGTAGCTGAACGCTGTTTGATCTCATTAGGTCAGGTCCAAAAAGACTCATAACCCAATTGGTATTAAATTCAAAAATAAATAAATTAAATGTTGATTATATTTACATAAAATCAATGCTGCCATAATTTAGTTTCTAAAACCAAGGAATGTATAAACCCGAGAACCTGATTAAGAGATGTATACTTGTTGGTTTGGTTTTCAGAATTACCTTTCCTTTTTGTACGCCTTCTCCAACAATAGAATATGCATGCAATTATGGGAATCACTTCAGAAACTGCGGCACGACAATAAACGCAAGCACACTTTTTGTTGCAAGAAACCTCTTTGAGATTTTCCTGGCATTTGTAGCTGTAAAATAAACACAAAAATGTTCTTTCAGAATAAACCACAACCCGACTATCCTTCGATTCCAATGTTTCCGGTGTTAACTTTTGCCTGAGCTCAAGGGGTTCGCATATCTAGGAGACAAATTTGCTTTGTGGACATTCGAGACAGAATATGAGAGGGATGGATTTGTCAAAAATAGATTCTTTTGGGATGTCAAATTCTAAGCAATGGCGAAGTGTTCAAATCTGTATTCTCCAAAGTCAAGACTGGCGTGGAACAATTGCGTAGGAGTTTCCTTGAAGTTTTGGAATGTGGCCTTTTTTAACAAGTTGGGATGGCTTGTAGGTGAAACTTTGTTAGTTGAGGAAGACACTTTGATTTTAGAAGAGAGTCGATAGGGGGAGAATCTTGGCTTTAGTCTCTCACAACCAGGTGTGTCCTAACAACATCAAGGTTGAAGTTGAAAGAGACTCTTTTATTGTTAGTCTCTCAGAGGAGTCATTGCCGGTGGACTACTCATTGACAGGACGACGACTTATTTCGGGTTGGTGAGGGAGGAGAGTTTGGTTGGTTTGAATTGTTTTCCAGAAAAGGAAAGTCTTCAAGCTGAGGCCTCTTTTCATTCAGACCATCAAGAAGACAGAGACAAAAGGAGGATTGCAGCTGGACCAAAGCACCAGTCTGGTTTAAAGATTGGTAGTAGCAGGTCTGATTTTCAGACTAAGCACAAAAAAGGAAAGATCAAGGGGGTTGTGAAAGGATCGATGGTCAACTTTATCTCCACTAAGTTCAAAAAGGCTAGTCCAGGTAAACACTCTTCAGACAAGGGTAAGGCAGCCTGGTGTAGGACTTACAAAGTCAGAAATGGAATGAGCAATTATGGTAACGCCAAGCTGGTCATTGATAAAAGAAGGGAACCATTTGGGGTAGTAAAGAGTGAAGCGAGTGAAGCTCCTCCTCGTTAGTTTACTCCTTCAAAATGGGGTCCTTCTATAATTCTCATAAGTTTAAGGGCGAATGTTCTAAAAGGCTAAATAGTGGTGGACAGGTCTCAGACAAGGCCTATCTGGATGGTCATGCGGCCCAGTTAAGAGTTGAAAGCGGGCCAGCCCAGTCTTCCCATTTGGGCTCTCAAGCTGATGGCAATGTTAGGGGAGTGGCCCACAACCGTGTCTGTGTGAACCCACCTCCCAATTATTCCATTGGGCCTCCAATCCAGTGATCCTGATGAAGGTCTGAGTTCTGGTATTAGAATCAAAACAAGAGGGAGGGAGAAAAGAGGGACTCTTAATGAGACTCTCTTGTTCTGGGGCCTCCTGTTGTTTTGCCAGCTTGTGCTCTGGCTCTTTTTGTAGGGCTCTTGCCTTCGTTCATTGTTCAATAATATGAAGCAGTTAAAAAAAAAAAAAAAAAAAAAATCAATGGAGCTACCGTTTCTGACATGATCATCGGTGAGTTGACCAACAAAACCACTAGGAAAACGTTCGTCGGGTGACAACCGTTGTAACCGAAACGTCCACTTTTAGATTTGAGCTATGTGAGAGAGAAATGAAGCCAAACCCAAACTGTTTGTGAACATTCATCATCAGATATACTACGATTCTTCACCAATTCGACGAAATTGATCACACCAGCGAACTCAGCGTCGTCTGATATTCCAAATCTAACTATTTTCAGAGTCAACCGGTGCCAACAGTTCCTAGGCTTCACCATTGATAGAGGTCGAACAGACCTCTGATAGTACCCATTTGTACACTTGGTATAGCCTCCATTTCTTATCAATTGTACTCGTTTTCGAGCGTATTTGTATATTTGATGTGTTTGGTGAGCATTTTGTAGGTTATTTGCCATAAATAAGGCATTTGAGCTTAATTGATAAGTTTTGGAAGTGATGAGTTTTGGAAGTTAAAAGGGCTGAAATGGGAAAGACTTGTACAGTACACCTATGTTTCGGGGGCTATATCTCTCACCTCAAATTGAATTAGGTTTCGTGCTACCTATTTTCGGAAAGCCTCGGCTGTCTACTTTCCAACGGTTTTCACGGATCGCAATTCTGATGTTTCTAGAGAAAGTTATGGCTATTGTTGTAACGGTGCGCGATGCTGAAAAGCTAAAAACTGACGAGGAAGTGAATTGCGCTGGACAACCAGCGCCAGAGAGGCAGAAAGTGGCCGCTGGTCATGCGCCCCACACCTGCGCATGACCACCAGCACCCCACCTGTCCAACAGTGCTCCAGCTCCATTTTTTCTTGGTTTTTGTGCCCTAATCTCCACATATTATAAATACCTCACTTCCTCTCTTTTCCAAAGACCTCTTGAACTCCCACAATACATTCCAAACACTCTAAGAACATTTTTTCTACTCTCCAAATCCACCAAATCACTGCATCCAACCTTCAATCCTTCACCCAAACTTCAAACCCACCTCACCATATACAAAGTATCCAACTTTCCCACCATTATCCACCATAAAAACCCAACCTTGGAGCATAGAAGGGGACTAAGAGAGAAGAAGCAAGCCAAGCACACCAACATACCAAGAGAGGAGGAGAGCTTCACATATAGTTTTCTCTACACCCTTCTCTCTTTATTTTCATTTGTAATTTGTTATGGCTTACATAAATATCATATCTTTTGTTGCCATTTCTTGTAATATGAACTAAATCCATCTTGGCTAAGGCCAAGATGAAACTTTTTCCATGAATCATTAGTAAAGGCCATTACTTTATCATTATTGTTTGTGTTGTGTATGAGTATTTCAATTGCTTAATGCTTCTAGGTGTCTAGCTAGCACTTGGTTGATATTTGGTTGTTGTGTGAAGCACCGAGAGGAGAAGCACACAACGTGCTCGATGAAATGCCCGATACAAGTCTAGTAAGATAGAAATATGCGATGCTAGCTTGTAGGATTCAATTTGTGTGCCATGAACTTAATGAATTTGTATGTAGTTCGGATAACCATTGAGAAATAGGTTGTTGGTGCATATAAATGTTGTCTTTATCACTTGAGAGAGGTTAGAGACAAATAGAGGGTATCACGAATCTACACACACACTTGCATACTTTACCTTAATGATGAGCCTAAAAGTGATGAGAATTGGATAGGTGGATTCATGGTCTTAGCCTAATTTCCCATAAGAAATACAATCACTTGCTTGTGTTTGACTTGCTTTAGTTTGTTCGCTTGCCTAGTTTAAATTATTGCATTTTTGTTATATGTTTAATTTAGTTGAATTTCAGTAGCATAATTCCATCATCATATCTTTGTTTGTCTAAATAGTAGTTAATCAATCAATTGTGGTAATCAATACATCAATCATTGAGGAACGAATCTTATTTATCATTGTGCTATTCCCATGGCCCTGTACTATTGCAGGTGCTCATTTAGGAGTGGTCAACCTCCATCACGATGAAGAAGATGACCTAACAAAAATTTCTTATTTTGTCTTGTAAATCTCGAATTTGTTTAAATAAGTCTCCAATTTTCCCAATAAGTCTCGAATTTACAAATAAGTCTCAAATTTGTCATAATAAGTCTCGAATTTAAAAAATAATCTCAAATTTGTGAGAATTTAAAAATTTAAAAAAAAAATTATAGATGAAAGAACAAAGTGAGAGCATTTTTGTCTCAAATCAAACTTTGGTTCTATTTAAACTTAAGTTATTAAGTTAGTGCTAGTCTAAAAACAGAGAAGTAAAGAGTGCTATTTCAATGCATTTTCTCATTAAATTACTACTTGTAGCCAGTGGCGGAATTGGAAGTCTAGAGTTTGGGGGCCAAATGATAAAAACTTGAAATTTATAAAACTAAAATGTAAAATACTAATTTTTTTAAAAAAGTTTTTAAATAATTTTTGTCAATGGCTGGGGGACCATATCCACTAGCCTCCATGGTGGTCTGCCCCTGCCTGTAGCTATTGGGGATTTCGTACCAAAAATCTCACACCTATAAATTTTCTCTATATAAATTGAAAAACAAAGGCCAACTAATAATAAATAAGTTTGTTGCAATGAAATTCATGGGCATTTGCAAAAGTACCCTAATCAAAGTATTAGACATCATTTTTAATCAATATGTAATGTTTTTCATGTTTTTAACCATTTTGAGGTACAAAGTCTAAACTACCCTTGTTTAAAAAAAACCTAAATAGTGTGTGAAAGAAACTGTGGAGAGAGAGAGAGAGAGAGAGAGAGAGAGAGAGAGAGAGAGAGAGAAGTTACATTGGAGGAAGAGGTTACCGGCAACCAGAGTGCCAATGATGTGCTCAAAGTGACGGCTACGTGCTCGGAGTTGAAGAGAGGAAAAGATCTCGGCGAAAAAGAAGAGAAAGAGAGGAAGAGACCAAAATTCAAGACTTCCAGAAGTTTCACGTTAAACATGAAACATCAATCGTGTTTCATGTTTAACATGAAACATGAAGCATACGTTTCCATATGTTTCATGGGAATGTTTCATGTTTAACATGAAATATGACATGATTTCACAAAATCATGCTGTATTTTACGTTAAACGTGAATTACCCCATTTATTTCACATTGAACATGAAATACCGTGTGTTCAAATTTTTTCGTCCGAAATCGATTTTTCTTCCATTTTCACCAAAAACAACTTCATCATTTCTTCAAAATAACAAAGATCCATCAAGAATATCATCTAACAAACACAATAATACTATTGAAAGTGAAGATTTACAAATTTTGAAGTTTTCCGGAGAAATTGAAGTACAAACTCGAAATTTCAAAAAATTCTTCCCAAATCTTTGTGACTTTGCGATTTCCTTTTAAAATAACATCAATTTCATGACAAAAAACAGGAAATTTAACAAATAATTGTTGGAACTAAGAATAGGTTTGAGGGAAAAGTGATAGAGGAGATAAATGATAGTAAGAGGAAGAACATGATAAAAGGGTAGTATTGTAATTTAATGGCAATAGAGTGAAAGTAAATTATAATGAATGGTCACAAACATGAAAAAATTGAATACTTTGTTTAGGTTATTTGAGACAATTTTCCTTGAAATTAATTAGAAAGATACCTAACTCAGCTGCATTGACACGAATATATAAATCTTGTCCGGCATCTGTAAACGTTCTTGTATCCATCAAGTCCCTGTGATAAGTCAAGCATTCGATCCCAGAATTACTCTCAGGATATTGACTTGTGTAAGCTATACAAGAACAGTTGCTCAAACACTTAATCTCGCAAACTTTAAAATCTAAACTCCTAAGTCAACGGTATATATATATATATATATATATAATATGTGTGTGTGTGTAATTCAAAGATTTCATATAATCTATAAACAATACAAGTCTACATGAAAAGGCGTGTGATGATGTGATTTAAGAAGGTTTAATTCATGTACAAATATTTTAACTGTATTTTCATACAACACCATGGGGAAATCTAACGAATTCATCTACCGTCAAATGTTGTATTTGTCACATCATTAATGGAACACTTCGTTCCTACAATCGATGAATCTGGTTCACTATTCCTGACAGGAAATGAAGATTTCTTAGGAGAAGGAAGTACTGTTTCATTGCTTAACATAAAAACTACATTCGACATGCTTGGCCTGTCTTTCGCGTTATCTTGCACGCATAAGAGCCCGACTTGGATGCACCTCATAACTTCATTTGCAGGACATGAACCATTTATGCATGAGTCAACTATCTCCAGGGCCTTACCATCTCTCCAGAGTTCCCACATCTTATTTCCAGCATTACATGAGAATATAAATGATCAATGTAAGTTCAAGCCAAGACCGATGAATGGAACAAACATATACTCACACAAAAAAGATAGGCAACAAGTGACAACTTACATATTGTATCAAATTTGAGTATGGATCGTCAGGGAAAAAACCCATGTTCTTCTTGCCACTAATGATCTCTAATAGTATGACTCCAAAACTGAAAACATCTGATTTCGTAGAGAAAATGCCATCTAGTGCATACTCTAGTGACATATAACCACTTCATGTTATGAAGATATTGTTAGTAATATATTAAAAACTTTGGCACAATGAGAAAAATAAGTTAATTTCATATTTACTATGTTTTGCGTTGACTTACTAAGTTCCAACAACTCTTTTTGTATTCGCTTGGGTTTCATCCGATGCAAATATTCTTGCAGCACCAAAATCTGAAATTTTGGGTTTCATCTCTCCATCTAGAAGAATATTACTAACTTTTAAGTCCCTATGGATAATTTTTAATCTGGAATCTTGATGAAGATAAAGGATCCCTCGAGCAATTCCTAAAATTATATCAAATCGTGTTTTCCAATCCAACAACTGCTTTCGTGATTGATCTGCTTCAATTCCAACATATCACATAAAATAAATATTAGAGTAGACACAAAAGCAATACAGACATCTATCAACAAAAAAACAAAAACAAAAAAACAAAAAAAAAAGCAATACAGACAAAAATTGAAAAACTAATAAGGACTAACCATACCAAAAATGAAGTAGTCCAAGCTTTTGTTAGGCATGAATTCATAGATTAAAAGCTTCTCCTCTTTCTCTATACAATAACCCAAGAGTCTAACAAGATTTCTATGTTGAAGTTTTGCAATCACTAAGACCTCATTTTTGAATTCGAGGATTCCTTGTCCCGAATTTGTTGATAGTCTTTTGACAGCAATCTCTTGTCCATTAGGTAATTGACCCTGAAAAATCAAATTGAATACTCAAACCTCATATAGATTAAGAGTAGCGTTATCCTTCACATAGATGACATATAGAATGTTTTTTGTTGGAAGGGCCAAGGGCAGAACACAAATGCAACAAAATTATCTATTGTGTTGATACCAAAACTAGTCCAGCGATCAATATTTGTTTTGATGTGGGAACGAACTCTTTGTCGTTGTCCTTAAACCTTGCTCGAGATTCAAGATGAAGTCTTAATCGAAGTTTAGGTAGTGTTTGAAGTAGTTGGTTCCTGCAAAAAAGAGAAATGGAAAACTTGTCTTGAATCTTGAGCAAGGTTTGAGGACAACGACAAAGAGTTCTTTCCCACATCAAAACAAATCATGATCGTTGGACTATTTTTGGTATCAACATATTGCAGTGGAAAACTTGTCTCAATTAAGAAATAAAGAGAATTTACCTTGTAAACAGTACCAAAGCCTCCTCGTCCGAGCTTATTAGCAGAAGAAAAATGATCTGTTGCAGCTGTAACAGTACTCAGTTTGAACAATGTCAATTC
Organism: Acer saccharum; assembly: GCA_030490815.1. NCBI lineage: Eukaryota > Viridiplantae > Streptophyta > Magnoliopsida > Sapindales > Sapindaceae > Acer > Acer saccharum. The sequence goes on along the minus strand of CM059877.1, from coordinate 4,704,394 downwards.
TGTACTCCCACTTTCACCACTGCTATTAGGAGACAAACTTCTTGCCGAATCCAAAACTAACTTGTTTTGATGAAGTTGTTGTTTCTGCTTCTGCTTCTGCCCTGTATTAAGTTGGTTTTTATGAATTAGTAAAGGTAGACTGATGAATTTTAGCAACTAGTGAAGATCAAACAAGACTTTAATTTCACCTCAGTAGATTAAGATGTATAGTTATATATGAGTCCTTTGAATCACCTTTATTCATCTTCGCATTCCTTCTCCACAAGTAGTAAAAACACAGGGCTGCCAGAAGTGTTTCAACAACAAGGGGAACAATAATAAATACAAGCGTACTTTTTGTTGCTATAACGTGTACTTTTGCGTTTTTCTGGGCATCCGCAGCTGCAAATTTAAAATTTCTTTAAGCCTCAAGAAATTTGAAACTGATGATTTTAATTTATAAGAACCTTTTGCTGCTGACAGATGACAAAACTTGTGGTGTCAACCTGCTGTTATGAAACCTATTGAATAATATATCATACAACATATAATTTAGGCCATATTATGGAAAGAGAGACAGTACATACCTAGCTCCATAGCATCTACTCGTAGGTAAAATCCTGTCCACTTTTATAGCGTCTCATGTCTCGTAACTCACCATACCATGCTATGCAATCTCGTCCCACTTCATCGACATATACATTAGCATACCCTGTACATTTGCAACTCTTCAAGCACTCTCTCTCACACTCCTCTAAGCTCATGTTACTATAAAGAGTAGAATTTCTGGCATCTGGAAACTTCACATCTTCCAGTCTCACAAAACCCTCGCCGTCTCCTTTGCCACAGGCTTCCTTCCTTGTTTCCTGACATTTTAGGTACAAGTCCTGAGGATACAACCTTTCAAACCCGGGCAGGCATGCACAATGTGCCAACGTCTCCTCATTGCAAACTGCGTTTGCACCACATCGCATGTACTCATCACACAAGTCCTGGAGCACGACCTGGACTTTTACCCATCTCTGGCTCTCGTCCCAGATTAGTCTTTTTAGAAGTCCCATTGTATCTAGAACAGTTATGGAGAAAACATCACCCTTTTTCGGTGAATAAATAAAATAGATTTCATTGTCATTGCTTACAAATGTGACATTGACAAGATCAATCTGGTCAGAGAAATAATCTTTGTGGCCTCCGACTTCAGGCAAGCCATTCAAGGTGCGACCATTCCAAGGGCCACTACGCCAGCGTGGAACTGAGTTCTTGTACGTAAATAACTGAGGTATGCTGTGAAGGACAAACCCCGCAGAGAATTCCCCAGGCGTTGGATCATCAATTGACATCCATGAGGTTAGAATAAGGTTGAGGCCAGTTTTCCGGTTCCCTCCAAATTTCATACTAGGAAGAATTGTGTCCGTAGGATAATCAAAGCTCTGCCATATAATAGTCTCTTTTGCTGCCAGAACCAGATTTCCTGAATTTAAGAGCTTGGCAGAGGAGGTTTGTGCAGGCACCGAAACATTGGTAGACCAAAGAGGACTGCTCTCATTGCCACAAAGAACTGCAAGATTTCCATCTCCACCAATCTTGAAAATGCCAGCAGAGCTCTTAATTGGAGTTCCTCTGTTGGCAACCCAAACAACCGTTTGTTCTGAGATTTTGTTGAGCCATATACCGACATAACGAGCCTGAGACTTGCCGGGGCTGAAGAATCCCAGTTTGAAGTTTCCATCAGATGATACAAGGCTTCCATTTTCACTATCAACTATGAACTGGGTTCCAGTTATTGTGTCTAATGCATGAAATGAACAGAAGAGTTCTGATATAACAAACAGTGCTGAGATACATAGAGCTCTATTACAACCCATGAAGATACTGGGATGTGTCATTATCTGTTAACAATCTTTATGAGCATCCAGCTTCAGGAATTTTTTTCATGTAATTTCGACGTTTTTTCTCATCCAGTGTATGAATGAAAGAAACTAAGGGTCAACAAAACCAGCTGTGCAATCGATTAATGGAAATGTAAGGGTCAAAAAAAAAAAGTAAATATTTCAAGCTTTTGTTAGGCATAAATTCATAGATTAACATCTTTTCATCTTTCTCTATGCAACAACCCAAGAGCCTAACAAGATTTCTGTGTTGAAGTTTAGCAATTAACAAGACTTCATTCTTGAATTCTTCAATACCTTGTCCCGAATTATTTGATAATCTTGTAACAGCTATCTCTTGTCCATTATGTCACATCCCACATCACTAGCGAGTGAGGTTCATGGTTTGTTTATAAGCATTGGTCTCTCCTAACTAAGTAGACGCGTTTTGGGCTATGGGTGAAGGATACTTGCGTGAAACCCGTGATCCAAAAGCCAATCCGTGAGGGTGAAGGACGGGTGTGTGAAGCCTAAATCGGACAATATTTACCTGGTGGGCCTGGGCTATTACAAATGGTATCAGAGCAAGCTCACTACTCGGTGTGGATGTGGATTTGTGATTGTATTTAGACCCTCACGAGGACGCGAGGTCCGAAAGGGGGTAGATTGTCACATCCCACATCGATAGCGAGTGAGGTCCATAGTTTGTTTATAAGCCTTGGTCTCTCCTAACTAAGTAAACGTGTTTTGGGCCATGGGTGAAGGATACTTGCGTGAAGCCCATTATCCAAAAGCAAATCCGTGAGAGTGAAAGATAGGTGCATGAAGCCCAAAGCAGATAATATCTACCTGGTGGGTCTGAGCTATTACAAATGGTATCAGAGCAAGCTCGCTACCCGGTGTGGATGTGGATTTGTGATCATGTTTGGACCCTCACGAGGACGCGAGGTCCGAAGGGGGTAGATTGTCACATCTCACATCGCTAGCGAATGAGGTCCATGGTTTGTTTATAAACCTTGGTCTCTCCTAACTAAGTAGACGTGTTTTGGGCCATGGGTGAAGGATGTTTGCGTGAAGCCCATGATCCGAAAGCAAATCCGTAAGGGTGAAGGACGGGTGTGTGAAGCCCAAAGCGAACAATATCTACTTTGTGAGCCTGGGCTGTTACACATTAGCTAACTGACCCTGAAAAATCAATGTAAATAACACTCATATCAATTCTCACCTCTCAAGCTTATCAAAAATCTCTCTAATTGCCAAAATACTTCATACCTATCACCCAAATAAATGAAAAATGTAAACCAGAAACTTTAAAAGGAAGAGAAATTAATTACCTTGAAAACTGGACCAAACCCTCCTCGTCCAAGCTTGTTGGCAGAGGAAAAATTCTCTGTTGCAGCAATCACTGTATTCAATTCGAAGAATGTTATTTCTATTTTCCCACTTTCGCTAGCACTGCTATTTGCATTGGAAGAGTCTCTGTAATTAGACAAACTTCTCTCTGAATCAAGAAGTAACATTTGACGGCTCTGTTGTTTCTTCTTCCCTGTGAAGTAACCGATTTATTATTGAACAATACATAATCAAAATGTAAAATAAATAAATTTTTAGAAGGAAGTGAAGCTGTGAAACCCACCATTTATAGAACAAATAAGAGAAGAATTTGACAATAAAAATAGAAGCTTTAACACAGAGCAGAAATGGGTTTCCACCATCGAAACAAAACTGGTGAGAGAAACTCAAAAAAAAAAAAAAAAAAAAAAATCTACAGCGAACTTGCTGGTCACGTCACGATGACATAATTATAAGCGAAGTAATTTACAAATATGCCCTGCGAATGCTTACAAAGTCCACTCACAATTAGGGATTGGCATTTGGGAAATATGGATGGATAGAGGTCCCCATCCTCATCCCCATTTCCCAAATCCTTCTTGGAAGTTTATAGGGAGGTATCCCCATCCCCATTTCTATGTTTTCTCCGTTTTTCCATCCCCCATTTGGCCATTTCCACATTTCCTCTACTTTACTAAAAGTTACATACTAAAAAAAAAAACAATTCATTATAAATTCAAATACAAATAAATAAAAAAACTAAGAAATATATATATATATATATATATATATATATATATATATATATAAGGTTTAGGGAAAATGGGGAAATGGGGATTGAGGGACCTCCCCCATCCCCATCCTCATTCCAATTTGGGATGAAAATCATCCCCATACTCACCCATTTCCCCAAATTCCAACGTAACAAGCTTGAGACTTGGCAGGGCTGAAGAACCCCAGTTTGAAGTTTCCATCAGACGATACAAGGCTTCCGTTTTCATCATCAGCTATGAACTGGGTTCCAGTTATTGTCTCAAATGCATGAAGTGAGCCGACGAGATTGAATATCACAAACAGTACCAAGATACAGAGAGCTCTATAACTCCCCATGAAGATAAGTGTTTGGATTGTGTTTCTCGGATGTGCCAGTATCTGTGACAACTTCTATGAGCATCCAGCAATAGTATCCACTTTGTTTCATGTGATTTCGACATTATTTTGTTTTCAATTAGTAAGAGTCAACAAGCTAACGTGATTCATTGGTTATTAATGGAGGGGAAAATGAAATTGGCTCCTGGTTCCAGTTATTGTGTCTAATGCATGAAATGAACAGAAGAGTGCTGAGATACGTAGAGCTCTATTACACCCCGTGAAGATAAGTGTTTGGACTTCGTTACTGGGATGTGTCATTATCTGTTAACATTCTTTATGAGCATCAGCTTCAGGAATTTTCTTCATGTAATTTCGACGTTTTTTCTCTAGTTTATGAATGAAAGAAAGTAAGGGTCAACAAAAATAGGCATTCTAGTCAATGGAAATTGCCAAGTAAATAAGTAGTTGTGTGTTCTTACACACACACGGAATCATCAATTGTCATAGTGCCACTTATAGATTGAATGAAATTAACGGTAATAATTTTGAATAGAAAATTAATGAGTATAAAAAGTTTTTTAACGGTTGCATGAAGTGAACCGAAGAGATTGAATGTCACAAACAGTACCGAGAAACAGAGAGCTCTATTTTACAACCCGTGAAGATAAGAGTTTGGACAGTGTGTCTTGGATGTGACAACTTCAATGAGCATCCAGTAATACTGTAATAGTATCCACTTGTTTCACTTGATTAATTTTGACCTTTTTTTTTTTCCAATTAGTAAGAGTCAACAAGCTAATCTAATTCAATGGCTGCTAGCAGAATTTTTCAGCCATACGCGTAATCAATAACATCATAAATTTTTGACATTTTGACATTCATTGAATCTTGGTTAAAAAACAAAAGAAGAAAATAACTTGAAACAGACAATACGATATCAATACTTACAAATGAAAAATAAGATTATATATGATGGACATATTTTATATCATTTTTATAACCCTTAATTTAGATTTGTTTATTGTCGTTTAATTAGAGTTATTTTTGTGTTTTATGCTCTGTTTGGTAGGGAGGAAAAAGGAGAGGAAAGAAAGGGTGGAGGGAAAAGGGAGAAGAAAATGAAAAAGTGTGTGTTTGGTATGGAGAGAAAAATGGAGGGAAAGGAAAAATGGTGTGTGGGGCCCACCATTTAGTTTCCTCCCAAAAGTGGGAGGAAAAGGGAAGGAAAGAAAGGGGCAAGAAAGGGTAAATGGGACCCACCATTCTTTAGGTAATTCAAATTACAATTTTATCCAAAAAAATTTAATATATTAAATATAATATAAAGGTAAAATATTAAAATTGATAAAAGGATCTTTTCTTTCCTTCCTGTTTACCAAACAACACAAGGGAAAATCATTTTCTTTTCCTTCCCTCATGTTTTCTATCCCTCCAAATCTTTCCATCCTTCCTATTTTCTTTCCTCCCTACCAAACGGAGCATTAGATCAAATATAATGGAACTTGGAAAATAATGAATAAGATGTAGCCTTATTTCAATTGTGTGAATATTTGAAGACTAAAGCCTAAGACCCAAGCCCAAATCAAAAGTCTGAGAAAAGTTCAAATCAAGCCATTGGTGGATCACAAGTTGACAATAAGTCAAAGGCCCAAATCAAAGAATGAAAAAAATATAAAAAAGAGATAAAAGTTGTGCAGGTGTGCAATTGTGCAATTGTGAACCACAATTCCACGTAGATAACTTGGTCACAAAGTTTTGACTTAGAAGGGACCGACCTAGAAGAATTATAAAAGCTATCCCTTGTGCACCGAATTGGAGGCTAGTTCGTGGGAGGTGGCGTGGAGAGCTTTGGTCTGTAAAGAAGAATTCCGACTTTGAAAACGGAGCTCCAATGCATCTTTCGTGTTCTATTGCTATTTTAATTTTAATGATTTTCTAGTTTTCTGTCTATGGGGTAGACGATGAAACCATCTGTTATGGAATAATTTTCAAATATATTTATTGATTCCCAAATATTATTCTTTACTGTTTATGGTTTTCGCTTCTATTGATTTTTAAATAAAAAACCTTTTCATCTTTAATGTCATGTATTTTTGATAGTTAGATATATATTTTAATCAATGCTTGATTTCGTAACGTTAATTATAATTCATTTGATTCTTTGTTTTTCATTAATTTTGATACATAGAATACTTAGGGATTATATTTTGAAGCGAATGAAAATCAACTTAAAGATTTTGATTAATGTGCTTATTGTTAAATTTATGAGTAGACAATAAATTGATTTTTAATTGTCACTCTAATTTGGGGAACAGTGGTGGATTCCGAAACCTTATTATTCTTTAGTTGATTGTTTTTGATTCTATTTGCTATTAGTTCTTAGTTTAATTTCAGTTTTAGTTGATCACTTTTTGTTAACTAGGTTAGGATTAAATTTAAATTTAGAATTAGATTAGTTTTTCATCAATTCTTGTAGGATCGACCTCGTACTCTACATAGTCTATTTTTATAATAGACTCGTGCACCTACAAGTAAAATATTTTCAAAATTTAGCACAACAATATACTATGTGCTCTGAAAAGTCAATTTGAATAGTACATATGATAAATTAATTATGATTCTGGTTTTCTGCACAACAGATTTTATAAAAAAATCTAAGCATTCATCTTCTCAAAATATAATAACCACCTTGGGGACACTTGACAAATTCATCGAACGTTAAATGTTGTAATCGTCACCTCATTAATGGAACACTTTGTTCATATAGTAGATGAATTTGGTTCATTCTTCCTGATAGCAAATGTATAATTCTTGGGAGAAGGAAGTATTGTTTCATTGCATAACATAAAAACTACGGTCGACATGCTTGGCCTGTCTCTCGCATTGTCTTTCGCGCATAAGAGCCCGACTTGGATGCACCTCAGAAGTTCATTTGAAGAACAGGAATCAGTAATGCACGAGTCTGCTATCTCCAAGGCCTTACCCTCTCTCTAGAGTTCCAGCATTACATGAGATTATGAGAAGAAAAAAAACTGTCAGTTTCAAGCCAACGTTTGATGAATGGAACATGAATACAAAAGACTAAGCTGCAACTTACATATTGTATCAAATTTGAGTATGGATTATCATGGAAAAATCCTCTGTTCTTCTTGCCGCTTATGATTTCTAATAGTATGACTCCAAAACTGAAATCGCCTGATTTAATTGAGAAGACGTCATCTAGTGCATATTCTAGTGACATATAACCACTGCAAACCATAGATATTAATGACTAGAGATCCATTTCATTTATATGCTATAAAGATATAGTAAGCAATTTAATAATAATATATCCATACAATAAGGAAAATAAATTAATTTGTCATTCACCGTGTTTTGAGTTGACTTACTAAGTTCCAACAACTCTTTTGTATTTCCCTGGGTTTGATCCCCTCTAAATAATCTTGCAGTACCGAAATCTGAGATTTTGGGTTGCATCTCTCTATCAAAAAGAATATTACTAGCTTTTAGGTCTCTGTGAATAATTCTTAATCTAGAATTTTGATGAAGATAAAGGATTCCTCTTGCCATTCCTAAAATTATATCAAAACATGTTTTCCAATCCAACAATGTCTTTCTTGATTGATCTGCATTAGTTACATTGTATCACATATAATAAATATTACATTAGACACACAAGCAATACACACACACAAGTGCAAAAATAAGGAGTAAATGAAGCTTTTGTTAGGCATAAATCCATAGATTAACATCTTCTCATCTTTCTCTGTACAATAACCCAAGAGCCTTACAAGATTTCTATGTTGAAGTTTTGCAATCAATAAGACCTCATTCTTGAATTCTAGGATCCCTTGTCCTGAATTCTCTGATAATCTTTTGACAACTATCTCTTGTCCGTCAAGTAATTGTCCCTGAAAAATCAATTGGAATTTTACTTATATTAGTTCCCCAAAGCTATCAACATTGCTTTCAACATGCTTTTTGCTTCTTGCAATTTTGACAGCAGCTCTAGAATTTGAATATTCCAATCTCATATAGATTAACTCATAGATGACTTAGAATAACAGGTTTCAGGTAAGAGATTCTACACGTTTTTTCTTGTGAGATCCCGAACCCAAAAATTTCTATAAGAGAGAATATTTTTACTGGAAAGCGCTGTCCTATCTCTAATATAAAGAGAAATTACCTTATAAACAAGGCCAAAGCCTCCTCGTCCAAGCTTATTAGCAAAGGAAAAATGGTCTGCTGCAGCTATCACAGTACTTAGCTCAAACAATGTCAATTATATATTCTCACTTTGACCACTTCTGTTAGGAGAGTTCTTGTGGGTAGACGACCTTCTTGCCGAATCCAAATATGAACTTTGACCAAGCTGTTTTTTCTGCTTCTGCCCTGTATAAAGAAATTTATTTACACATACAGAAGAATGAGCGATTAATCGTTCAGTATTCTACAATTGATTAAGATGTAAAGTAAATTAGTACTTTGAATCACCTTTCCTCTTCACTTGCCTCCTCCACAAGTAGTAAAAGCACACAGCTGCCAGAAGCATTTCCACAACAACGGGCACAATAATAATAGCAAGTGTACTTTTGAGTTTTTCTGGGCAACTGCAGCTGGAAAGCAAAAGTTTTCATTCAGATTAGTTATTCAAATCACCCTGAAAACAAAATCCTGAGGGTCTATTCAGATCAGGTTCAATAAAACTAATCAATGTAGCATATAAAATGAAAATTCGAATAGCATATATTTATATTTATACCTAGCACCACAGCATCAACTCTCAGATAAAAGTCTTGCCCTTCTTTATAGAGTCCTATGTCTCTTAACTCATCATACCATGTTATGCAGCCTTGTTCACTTCCAGTAACATCTAAAATAGCATACCATGTACAATTACAACTCTTCAAGCACTCTCTCTCACACTCCTTCAAGTTCATATTACTATAAAGATTAGAATTTCTGGCATCCGGTAACTTGACAGCTTCCAGTCTGACAAACCCCTCCCCATCACCCTTGCCGCAGCCATCCATTTTTCTTGTTCCTGAACATTTTAGGAACAGGTCCTGAGGATATGATGGTTGAAAACCGGGCAGGCATGCACAATGCACGGAATTCTCATCATTGCAAATTTGATTTGCACCATATTGATTATACTCATCGCACAAGTCCTGTGGTGCCATCCAGAATTTCGACCATTCGTGGCTCTTGTGCCATATTAATCTCCTCAAGGTTCCCATTGGCTCCAGCACAAGTATAGAGAAAAAGGGGCCATTCTTCGATGAGAATGTATAATAGCTTTCATTTTCATTGTTGACAAATGTGTAATTGACAAGATCAATCTGATCAGAGTAATCAACCTCGTGGCCTTGGCGTCTGGTGACTACATTTGGTATACCCTTCAGGTTGCGACCTTTCCAAGGGCCACCACGCCAATATGGACCGGAGCTTCTGTACAAAATAAACTGAGGTATGCCGTGAGGGTCAAGCCTTAGGGAGAATTCTCCGGGCGTCGGATCATCAATTGACTTCCATGAAGTTAGGATATGGTTGAGGTCAGTTTTCCAGTTCAATCCAAACTTCAGACTAGGAAGTATTGTGTCTGTAGGATAATCAAAGCTTTGCCATATAATGGTTTCTTTAGCTACCAGAACCAGATTTCCTGAATCCAACAGTTTTAGATTTCCTGAATCCAACAGTTTGGCAGTGGAGGTGTATGTTGGCACCGAAACATTGGTAGACCAAAGAGAAATGCTATCATTGCCACAAAAAACTGCAAGATTCCCGTCTCCACCAATCTTAAAAATGCCAGCAGAGTTCTTAATTGGAGTTCCTCTGTTGGCGACCCAAACAACCGTTTTTTTGCTTTTTAATTAATTATAAATAAGTAATGGATAGAATTTGGGACCTTCATTTTAGGTGGGGACATAGGCAGCCACTTCAGCTGTCTAGGCACCGACCAGCCTTAATGGCAGGTGTTGGAATTGTGGAGATTTTTCTCTGATTAAATGTTGTTCAGTTGACAATCAATTAAAAGTTAAAACTTCAATTAAGGTTTTGTTTTGAGTCCAAGTATCGAAGGCTTGTTTGTAAATCTGATGAGATCAAGCTCAGGTGCAATTTTATTTCCAATGTATTTCTATAATGCATTTTTTTCTCAGGTTAAAGACTTATCATGTTCAAGGCTCAATCTACAATTTTATCACACAAATTAACTCGTAAGTTTTTTGACCGATAAACATGGTAATTGTGCCACAATCTACGATCTACATCGATTTAAGTAAAAGCTAAGATTTGAAGTTTTTTTTTTATGCAGAGTTTGCTTGGATTCTTTTTAAGTGGAGGCCAATCTTCTAGTATGTAATATACAACTTCTCTTCTTTCTTATTATACAATAAGAAAATATCTACATGAGTTAAATATACATAGAAGTACATATCATGATTTTATTACATATATACAATAATAGTAATGCAAAAATTAGCATGACACTGCAAACTTTAATCCATAATTCAAAAGGCTGTAACTACAATTCATACAAATATGTTTACAGAACCTAACAAATTCATCGAACATTGAGTGTTGTAATTGTCACCTCATTTGCGGAACAATTTGTGCCTTTGGTAGATGACTCTGGTGCGTTCCTCCGCCTAAAAGAAAATGTAGATTGCTTTGGACAAGGAAGTGTTACTTCATTGCATAACATAAAAACAACAGTTGACATGGTTGGCCTATCTCTTGCATCGTCTTGCACGCACAGGAGCCCGACTTGGATGAACCTTAGAACTTCATGAACCGGACAAGAATGAGCAATGCATGAGTCAACTATCTCCAGGGCCTTATTGTCTCTCCAGAGCTCCCATATCTTATTTCAACATGTTACATCAGAATAAATCATGTCAAGTTTAGGCCAATGTTGAAGAATGGAACACAAGATTGAAGAAAACATAAATGTGTCAACAACATACATATTTTAACAAATTTGATGATGAACTCTCACGGTAAAACCTCCAATTCTTTTTCCCACTTAAGATCTCTAATAGAATGACTCCGAAGCTGAAGACGTCTGATTTCACTGAGAAGAGGCTGCCTAATCCATACTCTGGTGACATGTAACCACTGCATTTCATAGACATTAAAGAATTTAGCTACATCATATACTCCTAATTTAAATGCTTGTTTTCAACATTCATGTCTTATGTGACTTACAATGTTCCGACCACTCTCTTTGTATGTTCTTGAATTTCATCTCCTCCAACTATCCTTGCAGTACCAAAATCCGAGATTTTGGGTTTCATTTCTCCATCTAGAAGGATATTGCTCGCTTTTAGGTCTCTATGGACGATTCTTAACCTGGAATCTTGATGAAGATAAAGGATTCCTCGAGCAATTCCCAAAATTATTTCAAAGCGCTTTGTCCAATCCAACAACAATTTTCTTGATTGATCTACTTCATTAGAATGGTATATCATATCACATTTAAAAGAAACAATAAACACACAACACAAGCTAATAAATATACATATCAAGTGCATAATTATCAATTAAGGAATCAATTCATACCAAAGATAAAGTAGTCCAAGCTTTTGTTGGGCATAAATTCATAAATTAATATCTTTTCATCTTTCTCTATGCAACAACCCAAGAGCCTAACAAGATTTCTGTGTTGAAGTTTAGCAATTAACACGACTTCATTCTTGAATTCTTCGATACCTTGTCCCGAATTATTCGATAATCTTTTAACAGCTATCTCCTGCCCATTAGCTAACTAACCCTGAAAAATCAATGTAAATAACACTCATATCAATTCTCACCTCTCAGGCTCTCTAGCTTATCAAAAATCTCTCTGATTGCCAAAATATTTCATACAATCATACCCATCACTCAAATATATGAAAAATGTAAACCCTCCTCGTCCAAGCCCTTCAATTCGAAAACTGGAGAGAAAGTAATTACCTTGAAAACTGGACCAAACCCTCCTCGTCCAAGCTTGTTGGCGGAGGAAAAATTCTCCGTTGCAGCAATCACTGTATTCAATTCGAAGAATGTTATTTCTATATTCCCACTTTCGCTAGCACTGCTATTTGCATTGGAAGAGTCTCTGTAATTAGACAAACTTCTCTCTGAATCAAAAAGTAACATTTGACGGCGCTGTTGTTTCTTCTTCCATGTGAAGTAACCGATTTATTATTGAACAATACATAATCAAAATGTAAAACAAATAAATTTTTACAAGAAAAGGAAGTGAAGCTGTGAAACCCACCATTTATGGAACAAAAAAGAGAAGAATTTGATAATAAAAATAGAAGCTTTAACACAGAGCAGAAATGGGTTTCCACCATCGAAACAAAACTGGTGAGAGAAACTTAAAAAAAAAAAAAAAATCTACAGCTGACTTGCTGGGCACGTCACGATGACAAAATTATAAGAGAAGTAATTTACAAATATGCCCTGCGAATGCTTACAAAGTCCACTCACAAATAGGGATCGGCATTTGGGAAATATGGATGGATATAGATCACCCATCCTCATCCCCATTTCCCAAATCCTTCCTGGAAGTTTATGGGGAGGTATCCCCATCCCCATTTCTCTGTTTTCTCCATTTTTCCATCCCCTATTTCCACATTTCCTCTACTTGACTAAAAGTTACGTACTAAAAAAAAAAAACAATTCATTATAAATTCAGATACAAATAAAAAAAAATTAAGAAGTATATATATATATATATATATATATATATATATAAGTTTTAGGGAAAATGGGGAAATGGGGATTGGGGGATGAAAATCACACCACCCAAATGGAGATGAAGAAGTGGGAATTTGGATATCCAGGAATAAATGCCAATCCTACTCACAATAACGTGTGTCCTTAGAATCACCTTTATTCCTCTTCGCATTCCTTCTCCACAAGTAGTAAAAACACAGGGCTGCCAGAAGTGTTTCGACAACAAGGGGAACAATAATAAATACAAGCGTACTTTTTGTTGCTATAGCGTACACTTTTGCGTTTTTCTAGGCATCCGCAGCTGCAAATTTAAAACTTCTTTCAGGCTCAATAAAGTTTAAACTAATGATCGTAATTTATAAGAACCTTTTGTTGCTGACAAATGACAAAACTTGTGGTGTCAACATAGACTAATGAAACCTATTGAACAATATATCATACAACATAGAATTGAGGCCCTTATGATGGAAAAATAGACAGTACATACCTAGCTCCACAGCATCTACTCTTAGGTAAAAATCCTGTCGACTATTATAGCGTCTCATGTCTCGTAACTCACCATACCACGCTATGCAACCACGACCCAATTCATCAACATATACATTAGCATACCCTGTACAGTTACAACTCTTCAAGCACTCTCTCTCACACTCCTCTAAACTCATGTTACTATAAAGAGTAGAATTTCTGGCATCTGGAAATTTCACACCTTTCATTCTCACAAAACCCTCCCTGTCGCCTTTGCCCCAAGCTTCCTTCCTTGTTTCCTGACATTTTAGGTACCAGTCCTGAGGATACAACCTTTCAAACCCGGGCAGGCATGCACAATGTACCAACGTATCCTCATTGCAAATTGTGTTTGAACTACATCTCATGTACTCATCACACAAGTCTTGGAGCACAACCCGGACTTTTACCCATCTCTGGCTCCCATGCCAAATTAGTCTTTTCAGAAGACCCATTGACTCTAGAAAAACTATGGAGAAAACAGCACCCTTTTTCAGTGAATATTTAAGATAGATTTCATTGTCATTGCTCACAAATGTGATATTGAAAAGATCAATCTGGTCAGAGAAATAATCTTTGTGGCCTCCGTCTTCAGGCAAGCCATTTAGGATGCGACCATTCCAAGGGCCACTGCGCCAGTGTGGAACTGAGTTCTTGTACAAAAAGAACTGAGGTATGCTGTGAGGATCAAAACCTGAAGAGAATTCCCCGGGCGTGGGATCATCAATCGACTTCCATGAAGTTAGGATATGGTTGTGGCCAGTTTTCCGGTTCCATCCAAATTTCATACCAGGAAGAAAGGTGTATGTAGGATAATCAAAGCTCTGCCATATAATAGTCTCTTTCGCTACCAGAACCAGATTTCCTGAATCTAAGAGCTTGGCAGCGGAGGTTTGTGCAGGCACCGAAACATTGGTAGACCAAAGAGGACTGCTCTGATTACAACAAAAAACTGCAAGATTTCCATCTCCACGAATCTTGAAAATACCTGCAGAGTTCCTAATTGGAGTTTCTCTGTTGGCCACCCAAACAACCGTTTGTTCTGAGATTCTGTTGAACCATATTCCAACGTAACGAGCTTGAGACTTTCCAGGGCTGAAGAACCCCAGTTTGAAGTTTCCATCAGACGATACAAGGCTTCCGTTTTCATTATCAGCTATGAACTGGGTTCCAGTTATTGTCTCTAATGCATGAAGTGAACCGAAGAGATCAAATATCACAAACAGTACCAAGATACAGAGAGCTCTATAACTCCCCATGAAGATAAGTGTTTCTCGGATGTGCCAGTATCTGTGACAACTTCTTTGAGCATCCAGCAATAGTATCCACTTTGTTTCATGTGATTTCGACATTATTTTGTTTTCAATTAGTAAGAGTCAACAAGCTAACGTGATTCATTGGTTGCTAGCATAAATTTTTAGTCACGGAATCAATAATGTCAAAAAAGTGTTATTAATGGAGGGGAAAATGAAATTGGCTCTTGGTTCCAGTTATTGTGTCTAATGCATGAAATGAACAGGAGTGCTGAGATACTTAGAGCTCTATTACACCCCGTGAAGATAAGTGTTTGGACTTTGTTACTGGGATGTGTCATTATCTGTTAACATTCTTTATGAGCATCAGCTTCAGGAATTTTCTTCATGTAATTTGGACGTTTTTTCTCTAGTTTATGAATGAAAGAAAGTAAGGGTCAACAAAAATAGGCATTCTAGTCAATGGAAATTGCCAAGTAAATAAGTGGTTGTGTGTTCATACACTTACACGGAATCATCAATTGTCATAGTGCCACTTATAGATTGAATGAAATTAATGGTAATAATTTTGAATAGAAAAATTAATGAGTATAAAAAGTTTTTCAACGGTTGCATGAAGTGAACCGAAGCGATTGAATGTCACAAACAGTACCGAGAAACAGAGAGCTCTATTTTACAACCCGTGAAGATAAGAGTTTGGACTGTGTTTCTCGGATGTGACAACTTCTATGAGCATCCAGTATTACTGTAATAGTATCCACTTGTTTCACTTGATTAATTTTGACATTTTTTTTTTCCAATTAGTAAGAGTCAACAAGCTAATCTAATTGATTGCTTGCTAGCAGAATTTTACAGCCATACACGTAATCAATAAAATCAGAAATTTTGACATTCATTGAATCTTTGGTTAAAAAACAAAAGAAGAAAATAACTTAAAACAGACGATACGATATCAATACTTAGAAAACAAAAATAAGATTATATATGGACATATTTTATATTTTTATAACCCTTAGTTTAGATTTGTTAGCTACTTGATTTATTTATTGTCGTTTAAGTCAAATAGAATAGACCTTGAAAAATAATGAATAAGATGTGGCCTTATTTCAATTGTGTGAATATTTGAAGGCTAAAGCCCAAGACCCAAGCCCAAATCAAAAGTCTAAGAAAAGTTCAAATCAAGCCATTGGTGGATCACAAGTTGACAATAAGTCAAAGGCCCAAATCAAAGAATGAAAAAAAATAAAAACAGAGATAAAAGTTGTGCAGGTGTGCAATTGTGCAATTGTGAACTACAATTCCACGTAGATAACTTGGTCACAATGTTTTGACTTACAAGGGACCGACCTAGAAGAATTATAAAAGCTATCCCTTATGCACTGAATTGGAGGCTAGTTCGTGGGAGGTAGTGCTGACAAAACAGGTCGGGCCGGCCCGTTTAGCATAATGGGCTAGGGTAGGCTCAGCTTGTTAGGGAGACAGGCTGTGGTGGGTGGGTTGTGGGTTCCTAGGGCGGGCCGGCCCGTTAAGGCCTTAACGGGCCTTTAACGGGCTTCAATTTTTTTTTTAACACTTTTTTTATACAATATTATTTTTTATACATTGTGATAATTTTGTTTAATTATTAAGGTAATAATTTAAATATGAAATATAACATTTTTCATTTCATACAACACTTGATTAGTTTTCGATGAATTAAATTTTTGTAATTTCGTATTAAATTTGCGGTGAGAAGTATAAATTACAAATCATGATTGCCTCATTAAAAACCTTACCAAGAAAAACCCAATAGGATAAAAACTTGGTAAGGGAAAAAGAATGCAATCGGAAAAAAAATAATTAAGTATTTACAATTACATCAGCTCGCCGATTGGTTGCTACCGGAACTCTCTTCGATGGTCATGCTGGAGAGGTCATCCATGAGTTCTTCATTTTCTAGTTGATGTTGTCGTCTGAATCTTGCATTTTGCCAATCCTTAAGGCATGTCAAAGCTTCCACCGCAGCAAGGGCCAATGAACATCTTCTTTCTTCTAGTATTCGTCCGGCCGTGCTAAACACCTGCTCTGATGAAATTGTTGAAACCGGGATAGCAAGGACGTCACATGCTAATCTCGATAGAATGGGGAAGTTGTTTCTCTTGCCGCGCCACCATTTCAGAAGATCATTGGTTGTGAAGTCATCATTCTCCGTGATGGAGTACTCTTTACTTAGATATTTGTTCAGCTCCACGTGTTGTCGTTGACCTTGATTTTGACTCAAACTCGAACTTCCTGAAGCGCGAGAAGTTGTGGCCTTATTAAAAAAAATTCTCATGAGCTTCGATTGTTGTTGGGATTGTTGCTGAGGAGACGTCGGTTCCGCTATTCCATCGCTGTACCTGTTCCCATAAATAGAAAAAACCTCGAACATTTGGGATTTCAGTGTACTAAGATGTTCAACAACATTCGTTTCACTTAATCCCAGAGCCTCACCCAATTCTTTGGAAAAAACTTCTAAAGCATTAAATCTGAACCTATGATCTACAACAATACCAAAGGCATACAAAAGAGGAATTTCCCCCTAATATTTTACATATTTTTTTTTGCATAACAGCAACAGCGAAAGCTACCATCACATTTTCACTATATTGTCTAAGTAAATCAACCATTTACTTAGACAGATTCACTGGTTGCTAGCAGAAATTTTTAGCCACGGAATCAATAATGTCAAACAAGTGTTATTAAGAGTCAAAAAGCTAACGTAATTCATTGACGTGTTTGGTTGCTAGTAGAAAATTTCACCATATTGTCAGGAAGAGGAAGATTAGGGTTTCGTTGATAGAAAATTATTGTTGATTTGGGGATTTTCTTAGGGATTTCGAAAATTTGGGGATCTTTTCAGACAAGCCTCGATCAATGGGGAAGCGAGACTTTTATAGACTCAGACCCTTTTCTACTATCCCAGACGGTGCGTTTTGGGGAAATCACAAATGGGCCCAAGAATGGGTCATTAGCCAAGGGTGGGCCATTTAGGCCACAAATAATCACCAATTATCTAGTACTGTTTTACTTTAGTAGAGTGAGCCTTATGTAGGGAATTAATCCCAGGCCACATGTCATTTGCATTTTCCTTATATTGTCTGTTAGTCTAGAGTGGCACATTTTTTCCCCCGGATCCCCATTTCCTCGCATCCCCGTCCCTATCCCCATTTGGGGATTTTTTTTTTGGGGGGGGGGGGGGATATCATCCCCAAATTGAAATAAGGATGGGGATGGAGGGACCCCTCCCCCTCCCCATTTCCCCATTTTTCTCACAAATATATTCAAATGGGGATGGGGATGGGGTTGGGGGATCCCCCATCCCTATTTTACGCATTTCTCCCAAACATATATAAATATAATTATAATATATATATATATATATTTTTTTTATTCTTTAATTTTTTTTATATAATCATCTTCTTGTATTATACTGTTGTTTGTAGGCTTCAAAGTGAATTGGGTGGAGATTTTTCAAAGTACTAAGCAATGAATTGGCTGTTAATCTGTTATGCGAAGTTTTTTTTTTTTTTTTTTCTTGAAAAAAAAAAAAAACAGTTTGTGTTACTTCACATATGAAATTGGCTTAGTTTGAAACTTTGAATTATTTGAAACACTTTATTTTGTATTTGTAATGCACTAATGGATTTTATTTTGTATTTGTAATGGAATGTTTGTTTTTTTTTTTTTTTTTTTTAATTTAATTTGTAATTTTTAGTTAAATAGGGAACTGAAGAAATAGGGGAACATGGAAAAACGGAGAAAAACGGGGAACTGAGGTTGGGGATGGATATACCTCCCCCCCAAAATTCTCCATCCCCATTTTCCCCAAATGGGGAAATGGGTGGAGGGAGGGATGGGGATAGGGAGACCTATATCTATCCCCATTCCCCAAATGTGCATCTCTATCTGTTACCAACAAATTGATACATAACGAATTATTCACAATTTCCCTTTCTCTATCGGTTCTTACTCTCTACAATTCTTTCTTTCATTCTCTCCTTACAATTCTAAAATCCAGAATTTCTAATTGAATTTACAAATCGCTAAAGGACATCACAAATTGGTATCAGAGCCCTCTTTCTTGCAACATGTGGCAATGGCAGAGGGAACCAGGCACAACTAGTATGTAGAAGGTAGATTTGCCGAAATGGAGTCCAGAAATGATTACATGGAAGGAAAGGTTTAGCTCGCTGAGGAGAAGTTACAGAAGATCGATGAAGGAATGGATTCCTGCAAATCATATATAGCAGTAATGGCGGACCAACTTACCAAGCTTCATAATGGGCTCGTTTAAGATAACTTTTACTTTTAACTTTTGACAGTAGAAGAAAAGAAGTAAAAGATGAGCTCTTTAGCTACCGTTTGGATAGTGTTTTTCAAAAGAGCTTTTATATTTAGAAGACCTTTTGAGACTGTTTGGTTGGAATATTTTAAGTGAGTATTTTTGACAATCCAATTTTTTCTTTTTACACTTCTCTTCTAAAGACACTCCATTCTCAAAAATCAAATTTTAAAAAAATTCTAAAGACACTTCCTTTTGTTCTAAAATTATCTTTTTTATCTTTGGGCACTTCTATTATAAAGACACTTCATTTTAAAAAATAAATTTCTAAAAACACTCCATTTTATTTTAATAAAAGTTAGGACGAATCATCGTAGCCTTTTGATTCATCTGATGAGTAGTCTTTTTTGAATTAAATTATTTAAAAAAAAATTATCTCTTCTAAATCATTAGATTAAATATTACATATTAAACACTCTCTCCTAAATTTTTAATTACCAAATTAAATTCTCTCTACTCCAATACATATCTCTAATTTTCTATCTCTATTCTTTCTCAAGTAAGACTAACAGTTAAGAAAAAAAAAAAAAAAAAAACTTACAAATAAGCTTGATTTTTAGGAACCGTATATATGTATATATATATATATATATATATATATATATAATTTGAAATATGAAAATGCTTTTTGTTTTTTATAGATATATGATTACCTAGAGAAGTTTAATTCTTTCATTAGTCCTAGAAATTCTAAGTTTAATAGAATCTAGTTGCAACAAATCGAGTTTTTCATATATCTAATTTTTTTTCTTCTTGAAAAACGAGGTATTTGTATTGACTTTTTAATATATATATATATATTAATATATTACTGTCAGTAAAAAACCAAAATATTCATAAGCTTTTTTTTTCTTTAACTATTAATTAGAGATTGATCGAGAAAGTACGGAGATAAGATTTTTTTTTTTTTTTCAAAAATGGAGAGAGAGAGAGAGAGAGTTTAATATGGTAATAACAAATTTAGGAGAGAGAGAGTATAATACGTAATATTTAATTTAATGATTTAGGAGAGAGAATTTTTTTTTAAAATAATTTAATTAGTTTGGAGTGTCTTTAGAATTTTTTTTTTATCTTGTCTAGTCATTTTAATTCAGATTAAAATTGTCATTAATAAAAAAAAATTAAATTGGAGTGTAAATAGATAATTTGTGGATTGTAAGGAAAAGCTCTCATATTTTAAAATCTCTTCTAACTATGATATGACAATTATGACCTTAATTTTTATTTTATTTTTGGAATAATGATTTGACTTTAATTAGAGTTATATATGAATAATCTTTAATTATAGTTAAAAAAAAATTAATTAAAATGAAAAATAAACAATTAAATTTAAGGCTTTAAAAAAAAAAAACC
The DNA here is from genome assembly GCA_030490815.1 of Acer saccharum. Classification (NCBI taxonomy): domain Eukaryota; kingdom Viridiplantae; phylum Streptophyta; class Magnoliopsida; order Sapindales; family Sapindaceae; genus Acer; species Acer saccharum. Next base: position 4,683,920 of record CM059877.1, on the reverse strand, counting down.
AAACAAATAAAAACATAATAACAGTAAATTCTAAATGTAAATACAATATAAAAATTAAAATTGTTATAAGTAAAAAATTAAAATATAATTAAAAATAATACCCAGAACCCTAAAATACTATCATCCCACACAAACCCAACTATCATCACATTCACAGCCACCAACACAAACCAACCAACTCCGACTCTCATCAAACCCAGCAATTCTCAATCAAATCCAGCTATTCTCACCATCAAACCCAACAACTCCAACTCTCGATCAAACCTAGCAACTCACATAATCAAACCCAGAAACTCTAAATCAAACCCAACAACTCACATCATCAAACTCAGTTGTGGAGGCGTTACACTTCTTTGAAATCCTGGAACAATTGAATGGTTGATATTTGGTGGTTGTGAACTTGTGAACAAATGAATGGTTAGATTTTGTGAATTATCCAGATTTGATGAGATTGTATGGACTGTAATTAGGGTTGTAATTTGGGGAAAAGGACGTTAGAGCAAATGAGAGAGGGAAGGATACAGCTGGAATTATAATTTTGTAATAAGGATAAAAGTGTCAACAGAAAAAAACCATTAAACTGTAGTTTTGGCTTCGCATGTTTTTGTAGAAGCCCTTTTCAGAGGAGTGCATTTTTGTTGACCCATACTAACTAGGGTGAACCATTACCACCCACTCCAGGTGTTGACACGTGTCCCAAACTTTGAGTTAACTTTGGGTTAACTTTGGACTTTTGGTTGAGTTTGAAACACGTGTCAACACCTAGAGCGGGTGGTAATAGTTCACCCTAGTTAGTGTGGGTCAACAAAAATGCACTCTTTTTAGAGAAGCTGGGTAGGTGGTGCTTCCTATAGAATAGCTTCTAACTTCAAGAAGCTCTTATTGTGTTTTATCCAAACAGCTCCAAAAGCCACTTTTGGACTTTAGAAGCTCTTCTAAGCCTCCCAAAAGCTTTCCCAAACAAGGCCAATATGTTCTCCACTAGACTCAACCCAGTCAACTTGGAGGAGGGATCAACAAGCTAACATAATTCATTGGTTGCTAGCAGAAATGAGTGTATACTTGTGTTGTATTGATGATATTAATGAGAAGGACTACTTCAGATATAAACTAGTAATTGTAAGGCTACCCCAAGCAATTGCTCATCTGAGACCTGTTAAAGAAACTATGAAAAAGAGAGTAAAGACACTGGATGCATTGAATGCACTCAAAGCAGTAAAAAGTTAAGATAAAGAAACCTAACAAATTCATCTACTGTCAAATGTTGTATTCGTCACGTCATTAATGGAACACTTCGTTCTTGCAGTCGATGATTCTAGTTCACTATTCCTGATTGGAAATGAAGATTTCTTAGGAGAAGGAAGTACTATTTCATTGCTTAACATAAAAACTACATTCGATATGCTTGGCCTATCTTTCACATTATCTTGCACGCATAAGAGCCCGACTTGGATGCACCTCATAGCTTCATTTGCAGGACATGAATCATTTATGCATAAGTCAACTATATCCAGGGCCTTACCATCTCTCCAGAGTTCCCACATCTTATTTCCAGCATTACATGAGAATATAAAAGATCAATGTAAGTTCAAGCCAACACTGATGAATGGATCGAACAAACATGTACTCACACAAAAAAGATAGACAACAACATACATATTGTATCAAATTTGAGTATGGATCATCATGGAAAAAACCCCTATTCTTCTTGCCACTAATGATCTCTAATAACATGACTCCAAAACTGAAAACGTCTGATTTCATAGAGAAAATGCCTTCTAGTGCATATTCTGGATGTTATGAAGATATTGTTAGTAATTTAATACTAACTTTCCTACAATTAGGAAAATAAGTTAATTTTGTGTTCATTGTGTTTTGCATTGACTTGCTAAGTTCCAACGACTCTTTTTGTATTCGCTTGGGTTTCATCCGCAGCAAATATTCTTGCAGTACCAAAATCTGATATTTTGGGTTGCATCTCTCGATCTAGAAGAATATTACTAACTTTTAGGTCTCTATGGATAATTTTTAATCTGGAATCTTGATAAAGATAAAGGATCCCTCGAGCAATTCCTAAAATTATATCAAAGCGTGTTTTCCAATCTAACAATTGCTTTCTTGATTCATCTGCTTCAATTACATCGTATCACATATGATCAATATTAGAGTAAGGAGTAAACAATTCACACTCACAACAAGTGCAAAACTAAGGAGTAAACATACCGAAAATGAAGTAGTCCAAGCTTTTGTTAGGCATAAATTCATAGATTAAAATCTTCTCATCTTTTTCTATGCAATAACCCAAGAGTCTAACAAGATTTCTATGTTGAAGTTTTGCAATCAATAAGACCTCATTTTTGAATAACTTCTTGCCGAATCCAAAACTAACCTTTGACGACGTTGTTGTTTCTGCTTCTGCCCTGTAGTAAAGGTAGACCGATGAATTTTAGCAATTTGAAAAGAAACAATAGATTAAGATGTATAGTTATGAGTCCTTCGAATCACCTTTCCTCTTTGCATTCCTTCTCCACATGTAGTAAAAGCACAGGGATGCTAGAAGTGTTTCAACAACAATGGGAACAATAAGAAAGACAAGTGTACTTTTTGTTGCTGTACTGTGTGCTTTTGCGTTTTTCTGGACATCCGCAGCTGCAAATTTAAAATTTCTTTCAGGCTCAAGAAATTTGAAACTGATGATCTTTATTTATAAGAAACTTTTGCTGCTGACAGCAGACAGATGACAAAACTTGTGGTGTCAATTACTGTTATATAATGAAACTTCAAGTGAAAGCTAGCTCCACAGCATAGAATTCGTGCCACTATTACGGAAAAAGAGAGTACATACCTAGCTCCACAGCATCAGCTCTTAGGTAAAAATCTTGTCCACTTTTAAAACGTCTCATGTCTCGTAACTCACCATACCACACTATGCAACCTCGTCCCATTTCATCGACATATGCATTAGCATACCCTGTACAATTACAACTCTTTAAGCATTTGCTCTCACACTCCTCTAAACTCATGTTACTATAAAGAGTAGAATTTCTGGCATCCGGAAACTTCACACCATTCAGTCTCACAAAACCTTTCCCCTCTCCTTTGCCACAGGCTTCCTTCCTTGTTTCCTGACATTTTAGGTACCAGTCCTGAGGATACAACCTAACAAACCCGGGCAGGCATGCACACTGTGCCACCGTATCCTCATTGCAAATTGCGTTTGCACCACATCGCATGTACTCATCACTCATGTCCTGGAGAAGGATCTGGAGTTTTACCCATCTTGGGCTCTCATGCCAGAATAGTCTATTCATAACTCCTGTTGACTCCAGAACAATTATGGAGAAAACATCAGCCTTTTTCGGTGAAAATATAGAATAGATTTCATTGTCATTACTCACAAATGTGATATTAATAAGAACATTCAGGTCAGAGATAATCTTTTTGGCTTCTGATGTCTGGCAAGCCATTAAATATACGACCATTCCAAGGACCACTACGCCAGTGTAACTGAGTTCTTGTACAAAAAGATTTGAGGTATGCTGTGAAGGTCATACCATGTAGAGAATTCCCCAGGCGCTGGATCATCAATCGACTTCCATGAAGTTATAATACGGTTGAGGCCAGTTATCCGGTTCCGTCCAAATTTCATACCAGGATGAACAGTGTCTGTAGGATAATCAAAGCTCTGCCATATATTTGTCTCTTTTGCTACCAGAACCAGATTTCCTGAATCTAAGAGCTTGGCAGCGGAGTTTGTGCAGGCACTGAAACATTGGTAGACCAAAGAGGACTGCTCTGATTACAACAAAAAACTGCAAGATTTCCATCTCCACCAATCTTGAAAATACCTGAAGAGTTCCTAATTGGAGTTTCTCTGTTGGCGACCCAAACAACCATTTGTTCTGAGATTTTATTGAACCATATTCCAACATAACGAGCTTGAGACTTGGCAGGGCTGAAGAACCCCAGTTTGAAGTTTCCATCAGATGATACAAGGCTTCCGTTTTTATCATCAGCTATGAACTGGGCTCCAGTTATTGTCTCCAATGCATGAAGTGAAACGAAGAGATCGAATATCACAAACAGTACCAAGATACAGAGAGCTCTATAACTCCCCATGAAGATAAGTGTTTGGATTGTGTTTCTCGGATGTGCTCTGTGACAACTCCTATGAGCATCCAGCAATAGCATTCATGTGATTTCGACATTATTTTGTTTTCAATTAGTAAGAGTCAACAAGCTAACGTAATTCATTGGTTGCTAGCAGAAATTTTCAGCCATACACGGAATCAATAATGTCAAAGACGTGTTATTTGTGGAGGTATGAAATTGACTTTTAGTTATTAAAAAAAAAAAAAAAGAAGAAGAAGAATGGAAAAAAATCAATGAGCAATGACTAAAGGACAAACCAATTTGAATCTGACCTGAAACAGACAATATCAATACATAGAAACCAAAAATAAGATTATATACTCTGAGCAGGCAAAAAAAGTCAATCTGACTAGTACTAATGATAAATTAATTATTATTCTGGTTTTCTGTACATAATAAAAAGAATGCAAGAATACGTAGGGGAAACCTGACAAATTCAAAACCTGCAGCTCTACTTTGTAAATCAAGTGGGGTGGGTCTACTAACTAAAACAACCAAATACTAGGCATCAACAAACTAAATTTACATTTACAAAGCACAACTTTCATTCATCAGCTATGAACTGGGTTCCAGTTATTGTCTCTAATGCATGAAGTGAACCGAAGAGATTGAATAAAAAGAAAGCAAAAATTAGTATAAGACAATTGATTTTATAAAAACAATCTTATCATTCATCTTCTCAGAATATATAAACCTATGATTTTTTTTTGAAAACTTGTATTAAACAGAAACAGAGTACAAACAGGGGAGTAAACCCCTACAATGGACAGACCAGTGGAAGCAAAACAAACATGAGAAAAAGCAGAACAAACGCAAAACAAACAAACCAACCCCTTCACCCCTACAACAAAACAGAATAAAAAACACTACAATCACGGATTGCCAGAAACAAATAAATCTCCCTCCATATTTGATCCCCTCTTAGCTAACATGTCCGCAAACGAATTCGATGCTCTCAAATTGTAAGTGACCACTGTGCAATAAATCATAGATTAAAAGCTTCTCCTCTTTCTCTATGCAATAACCCAAGATTCTAACAAGATTTCTATGTTGAAGTTTTGCAATCAATAACAAATACCAAGATTTCTATGTTGAATCTTGAGCAAAGTTTGAGGACAACGACAAAGAGTTCTTTCCAACTTCAAAACAAATCACGATCGTTGGACTATTTTTGGTATCAACATATTGCAGTGGAAAACTTATCTCAATTAAGAAATAAAGAGAATTTACCTTGTAAATTGGGCCAAAACCTCCTCGTCCGAGCTTATTAGCAAAAGAAAAATGATTGGTTGCAGCTGTAACAGTACTTAGTTTGAACAATGTCAATTCTGTATGCAACAACCCAAGAGCCTAACAAGATTTATGTGTTGAAGTTTTGCAATTAACAAGACTTCATCCTTGAATTCTTCGATACCTTGCCCCGAGTCAACAAGCTAATGTAATTCATTGATTGCTAGCAGAAATTTCAGCCATGCATGGAAGCGATAATGTTAAAGACGTGTTAATTATGGAGGCATGGAATTGACTTGAAACAGACAATATACTTTCTAAGTATTGTCAATATCAATACTTATAAAACAAAAATAAGATTATATACTACGAGCAGGCTTTTCTAAGAAGTCAATTTGACTAGTACTAATGATAAATTAATTATCATTCTGGTTTTCTGTATATAATAAAAAGAATGCAAGAATTAGTATAACACAAAAAAATTTATTGTTCATCTTCTCAGAGTATATTAACCGTAATTTATACAACTTCTTGGAGGAACTTGACAAATTCATCGACCATCAAATGTTGAATTTGTCACCTCATTATTGGAACACTTTGTTCCTGTATTAGTAGATGAATCCGGTTCACTATTCCTGACAGGAAATGAAGATTTCTTAGGAGAAGGAAGTACTGTTTCATTGCTTAACATAAAAACTACATTCGACATGCTTGGCCTGTCTTTTGCGTTATCTTGCACGCATAAGAGCCCGACCTGGATGCACCTCATAACTTCATTTGCTGGACATGAATCATTTATGCATGAGTCAACTATCTCCATGGCCTTACCGTCTCTCCAGAGATCCCACACCTTATTTCCAGCATTACATGAGAATATAAAAGATCAATGTAAGTTCAGGCCAACATTGATGAATGGAACAAACATGTACACACACAAAAAAGATAGGCAACAACTTACATATTGTATCAAATTTGAGTATGGATTGTCATGGAAAAAACCCTTGTTCTTCTTGCCACTAATGATCTCTAATAGTATGACTCCAAAACTGAAAACGTCTGATTTCATAGAGAAAATACCGTCTAGTGCATACTCTAGTGACATATAACCACTTCATGTTATGAAGATATTGTTAGTAATATAATAAAAACTTTGGCACAATAATGAAAATAAGTTAATTTCATATTCACTTTGTTTTGCATTGACTTACTAAGTTCCAACAACTCTTTTTGTATTCGCTTGGGTTTCATCCGCTGCAAATATTCTTGCAGTACCAAAATCTGAAATTTTGGGTTGCATCTCTCCATCTAGAAGAATATTACTAACTTTTAGGTCCCTATGGATAATTTTTAATCTGGAATCTTGATGAAGATAAAGGATCCCTCGAGCAATTCCTAAAATTATATCAAAGCGTGTTTTCCAATCCAATAACTGCTTTCGTGATTGATCTGCTTCAATTCCAACATATGACATAAAATAAATATTAGAGTAGAAACAAAAGCAATACAGACAAAAATTGAAAAACTAATAGGATTAACCATACCAAAAATGAAGTAGTCCAAGCTTTTGTTAGGCATGAATTCATAGATTAGAAGCTTCTCCTCTTTCTCTATACAATAACCCAAGAGTCTAACAAGATTTCTATGTTGAAGTTTTGCAATCACTAAGACCTCATTTTTGAATTCCAGGATTCCTTGTCCCGAATTCGTTGATAATCTTTTGACAGCAATCTCTTGTCCATTTGGTAATTGACCCTGAAAAATCAAATTGAATACTCAAATCTCATATAGATTAAGAGTAGCGTTGTCCTTCACATGACATATAGAATGCTTTTGTTGGAAGGGCCAAGGGCAGAACACAAATGCAACAAAATTATCTATTGTGTTGATACCAAAACTAGTCCAACGATCGATATTTGTTTTGATGTGGGAACGAACTCTTTTGTTGTTGTCCTCAAACCTTGCTCGAGATTCAAGATGAAGTCTGAATCGAAGTTTAGGTGGTGTTTGAAATAGTTGGTCCCTGCAAAAAAGAGAAATGGAAAACTTGTCTTGAATCTCGAGCAAGGTTTGAGGACAACGACAAAGAGTTCTTTCCCACATCAGAACAAATCACGATCGTTGGACTATTTTCGGTATCAACATATGGCAGTGGAAAACTTGTCTCAACTCTCAACTAAGAAATGAAGAGAATTTACCTTGTAAACCGGACCAAAGCCTCCTCGTCCGAGCTTATTAGCAGAAGAAAAATGATCTGTTGCATCTATCACAGTACTTAGTTCGAACAATGTCAATTCTGTATGCCCACTTTCATCACTGCTATTAGGAGAGTCCTTAAGGTTAGACAAACTTCTTGCCGAATCCAAAACTAACTTGTTTTGATGAAGAAGTTGTTTCTGCTTATGCTTCTGCTTCTGCTTCTGCCCTGTATTAAGTTGTATTTTATGAATGATAAATCATTCAACATACGGAAAATGAAATGCACCAATGTAGTAAAGGTAGACTGATGAATTTTAGCAACTAGTGAAGATCAAACAAGACTTTAGTTTCACCTCAATAGATTAAGATGTATAGTTATATTTGAGTCCTTTGAATCACCTTTATTCCTCTTTGTATTCCTTCTCCACAAGTAGCAAATACACATGGTTGCAAGAAGTGTTTCAACAACAAGGGGAACGATAAATACAAGTGTACTTTTTGTTGTTATAACGTGTACTTGTGCGTTTTTCTGGGCATCTGCAGCTGCAAATTTAAAATTTCTTTCGGGCTCAATAAATTTGGAACTGATGATCTTAATTTATAAGAACCTTTTGCTGCTAACAGCTGATAAAATTTGTGGTGTCAACTGTCAACAACTGTTGCAATGAAACTTCAAGTGAAACCTATAGAATATATCATCATATACAACATAGAATTCAGGCCACTATTATGGAAAAGGAGACAGTACATACCTAGCTCCACAGCATTTACTCTTAGGTAAAAATCCTGTCCACTTTGAAAGCGTCTCATGTCTCGTAACTCACCGTACCACGCTATGCAGCCTCGTCCCATTTCATCTACATATACATTAGCATACCCTGTACAGTTGCAACTCTTCAAGCACTCTCTCTCACACTCCTCTAGGCTCATGTTACTATAAAGAGTAGAATTTCTAGCATCTGGAATTTTCACACCTTTCAGTCTCACAAAACCCTCCCCATCACCTTTGCCACAGGCTTCCTTACTTGTTGCCTGACATTGAAGGTACCAGTCCTGAGGATACAACCTTTCCAACCCAGGCAGGCATGCACAATGTGCCAACGTATTCTCATTGCAAATTGCGTTTGCACCACATCGCATGTACTCATCACACATGTCTAGGGGTGTGACCTCGACTTTTACCCATCTCTGGCTCTCATGCCAGACTAGTCTATTCATAAATCCCATCGACTCCAAAACAACTATGGTGAAAACATCAACCTTTTTGGGTGTTATTTTAATATAGATTTCATTGTCATTATTCACAAATGTGACATTGAAAAAATAAATCTCGTCAGAGAAATATTCTTTGTGACGTCCGACATCTACCAAGCCATTCAGGATGCGACCATTCCAAGGGCCAGTACGCCAGAGTGGAACTGAATTCTTGTACAAAAATAACTGAGGTATGCTGTGAAGGTCAAACCCTGAAGAGAATTCCCCAGGCGTGGGATCATCAATAGACTTCCATGAAGTTAGAATACGGTTGAGGCCAGTTTTCCGGTTGCATCCAAATTTCATGCCAGCAAGAAGTGTGTTTGTAGGATAATCAAAGCTCTGCCATATAATTGTCTCTTTTGCTACCAGAACCAGATTTCCTGAATTTGAGAGCTCGGCAGCAGAGGTTTGTGCAGGCACTGAAACATTGGTAGACCAAAGAGGACTGCTCTGTTTACAACAAAAAACTGCAAGATTTCCATCTCCACCGATCTTGAAAATACCTGAAGAGTTCCTAATTGGAGTTTCTCTGTTGGCGACCCAAACAACCGTTTGTTCTGAGATTTTATTGAACCATATTCCAACATAACGAGCTTGAGACTTGGCAGGGCTGAAGAACCCCAGTTTGAAGTTTCCATCAGATGATACAAGGCTTCCGTTTTCATCATCAGCTATGAACTGGGTTCCAGTTATTGTCTCTAATGCATGAAGTGAACCGAAGAGATCGAATATCACAAACAGTACCAAGATACAGAGAGCTCTATAACTCACCATGAAGATGTCATGCCCTAGGCATTTTAGTTGGATTTTCTGATAGGTTTTGGGTTGCTTTTGCAGATATATGGGTATTTCTAAAAATAGAATGAAGAACAGATCGTAGAAGATTGAAGAAAGAGAAAGTTTAGGAAAAGAGCAGAGAGATTGGATCGAGAATTGAGAGAGGAGAGAGAATAGAAATTAGTTGAGAAAATGATTGTAATATTTCATATACTAAATGCTGTTACAGACTCTGATTATAAAGGAAATTGTAAGCAATTATAAAAAGACTCAAATAGAACTTGGGAAATACTTCCCTGTAGCTGACTCACAATAACTATCATAGAACACAAGCTATTTTTTTTTTTTTTTTTTTGGACATACATTAATGAATCCAATTGACAAGCTAATGAATACATTAATGAATACAATAATGAATGAATACATTAATGTAATATTTTTTTTTTTGGACATACATTAATGAATACAATAAGACACAAGCTATTTATTATGGACATTCATTAAATCCCTAATTTCATGATCTTGACTAAGGATGGGCGTTTCCCCATGAGGCCCCATCCCCCACGGGCCTATGAGCATCCAGCAATAGTATCCACTTGTTTCATGTGATTTCGACATTATTTTGTTTTCAATGAGTAAGAGTCAACAAGCTAACGCGCGTGATTCATTTTCAGCCATACACGGAATCAATAATGTCAAAGACGTGTTATTTGTAGGGGTATGAAATTGACTTTTAGTAAAGAAAAACAAAACCAGATTGGAGTTGGCTAGTATACCCATAGAGAAATGGGCAGGTATGATGGCAATTGAATTTGGCTGCCAACTGGCACCCAATAGATCCCCTCAACCGGTCACTTTTGTATATATTAAAAAGAAGGGATATTATTATTTTCCACCCTTACTTATGAGGTATTAGACGTTTTGCACCCTCTCGTTTTGGTATTAGCCATTTTCCACCCTACCGTTAGTTTTGGATGGGAAAAGTGGTGTTTAACGTCAGTAGATTGTGAAAATACCTTGTTGCCCTTCAAATCTTTTAATTATTATATATTTTAGGATTTGCTTTACCAATATTACCCTTGTTTCCATTTTCTATTTTCTATTTTCTATTTTCTTAACACCGGAATCCAAAGAAAAGATATTGAAAATCAAATTTTTTTTAAATAACATTTTTCCAGATCTAACACCAGAAACCATCGCACCACCGTTCATCTCAATCACCAACCCTAACCCTCAAATCTAAACACCTCACTAACAGCCACCCCAAACCCATCAACCACACTGTCCGCTGGCTCAAATCCGACCAAACCCATATACCACAACCACCCACCGTTGCCTCACATCCAACCACCCCAAAACTAAACCCAACCTCTCTGCCTCTCCAGAAAAAACAAAACGCAACTCACAGTGGCATCGAGATGAGATCGGGAGATGCGGAAAGAGGAGATCGAGACCGGCGGTAGGTTTGATTCAGTGGGTTCGGAGTGGCGGTGGCGGCAACTGGTTTGGAGGCCCGACGAGGATGCGAGGGTCGGCGACGGCGTGAGGGGTGGTGGACTGGAACGAAGCGGTAGAAGAAATAGAAGAGAAAGGAAGAAAGAAACAGATGAAGAATTGGGGTGATGATAGTGGGTTTTTTGATTTTGTCATATGAAGAATTGAGGTGATGATAGAAGAGAATAAGGAAGAAAGAAACAAATGAAGAATTGAGGTGATGATAGTGGGTTTTTGATTTTTTGTCAGATGAAGAATTGAGGTGATGATAATGAGAAAAAGGAAGAATTTTTTCAACACGAGAAGATGAAGAATCGAAGAGAGTATATAATTTTATTTATTATATAATATTTTTATTTTTATTGATGTTTTGAGATTGTGATTGAGTTAGAGATGAGGAGGTGGAGAGAGAGATTGAGGTAGAGTTGGAGATGAGACTCAAGAGATTGAAGATTGGGTTGGAGTCTGGAGATGAGAAGAGAGAAGAAAGAGAGTCAGAAACGATTGAAAGAGCCAAGAGGAGAAAGGAGAGAGGAGAGAGAAGAGAGAAGGGGATTGGGTTTTTTAAGTTTATTTTAATATTTATTATTATTATTAATTAGTTTATATAATTTTTTTTATTAAATGATTTATTTTTAAATTTGTTTTAACTTTTCCGTATGCAATTACCATTGTACCCTTACTAACATAACAGAATATTTGATTTTTTAACGGAGCTGTAACGGTAGGGTGCAAAATGACAATTACTTTCAATTATAGGGTGGAAAATGACCAATACCGAAATCAGAGGGTGCAAAATGACTAATACCTCAAAACTCAGGGTGGAAAATAATAATATCCCTAAAAAGAATTGCTTTACCTGCTGCCAGTTGCAGCCTAAAAAAAAAATTAAAAAAAAAAAAAAAAGTTTTATACAAAAAAGTTTATTAATATCTTTTTTTTTTTTTTTTGATAACATTATTAATATCTATTTATATATAAAAAATTACATAAAGAATTTAAAAACTCATAGCATTAATATAATATTGTTGATAAATAATATAATCATATTTATAAATAAATAAATATAGTAGTAATAAACATTAAAAATTATTAACATTACATTAATAGTTAATGTAATTTTATAGTTATTGTAATTAAAATTATGATGGCAAATATTAAATATTATAAAAAAATGAAATTATTATTAATTAATATAATTAATATTAGTAATTAACATAATTATTTTGCTAATAAAGACAATTTTGAAAGTATTATTAACATCATAATAATTTTGAAAAAAAATGAATACAATATAAAAATATATTAGATAAAAACAATTCATGAAATTATATAATTAAAGAAAATAATAATTTAAAGTAAATGGAAATGTAAAATATAAAATAAATTACTTTTAAAATATAAATTAAGTAAACATTGGTGGAAACAACTTTAACGTTGGTGGAAATGTTGTAGTTGTTTCCGGGAACCACTCGACTTGAACAAAGGAAACAACTTTTACATTATGGAAACTACTTTAATGTTGTAATAGACGTTAAAATTGTTCCCGGGAACAACCATTCGCTGGGAACAACTTCAACGTTAACGGAAACCAATATACGTTATAATCAATGTTTTAGTTGTTTCTAGGAATTACTCGACTTTAACAAAAGGAATAACTTTTACACTATGAAAACTACTTTAACGTTCAAATGAACGTCAAAGTTGTTCCCGGGAACAAGTACTCGTTGGGAACAACTTCAACGTTGATGTAAAACATTTTAACGATTAAATCAATGTTATACTTGTTTCCGAGAACCACTCAACTTTCACAAAATGAACAACTTTTACATTATGGAAACTACTTTAACGTTCCAATGAACATCAAAGTTGTTCCCTGGAATAACTATTCGTTGGGAACAACTTCAACGTTGACGTAAACAACTTTAACGTTCTAACCAACATTGTAGTTATTTCCGGGAACCACTCGACTTTAATAAAGGGAACAACTTTTACATTATGGAAACTACTTTAACGTTACAATGAACGTAAAAGTTGTTCCCGGGAACAACTACTCGTTGGGAAAAACTTCAACGGTGACAGAAACAACTTTAATGTTCTAACCAACGTTGTAGTTGTTTCCGGGAACCACTCGGCTTGAACAAAAGAAACAACTTTTACATTATGGAAACTACTTTAACGTTGCAATGAACGTCAAAGTTTTTGCCGGGAACAACTACTCGTTGGGAACAACTGCAACATTGACGGAAACCATTTTAAGGTTTTAACCAACGTTGTAGTTGTTTCCGGGAACCACTCGACTTTAACAAAAGGAATAACTTTTACATTATGAAAACTACTTTAACGTTGCAATGAACGTCAAAATTGTTACCGGGAACAACTTCAACGTTAACAGAAACCATTTTAACGTTCTAACCAACATAGTAGTTGTTTCTAGGAACCACTCGACTTTAACAAAGAGAACAACTTTTACATTATGGAAACTACTTTAACGTTACAATGAACGTCAAAGTTGTTCCCGGGAACAACTACTCGTTGGGAACAACTTCAACATTGATAGAAACAACTTTAACGTTCTAACCAACGTTGTAGTTATTTCCGGGAACCACTCGACTTTAACAAAAGGAACAACTTTTACATTATGGAAACTACTTTAATGTTGTAATAGACGTCAAAGTTGTTCCCAGGAACAACTACTCGATGGGAACAACTTCAATGTTAACGGAAACCACTTTAGCGTTCTAACCAACGTTGTAGTTGTTTCCGGGAACCACTCGACTTTAACAAAAGGAACATCTTTTACATTATGAAAACTACTTTAACGTTGCAATGAACGTCAAAGTTTTTACCAGGAACAACTACTCGTTGGGAACAACTTCAACGTTGACGGAAACCGTTTTAACGTTATAACCAACATTGTAGTTGATTTTGGGAACCACTCGACTTGAACAAAGGGAACAACTTTTACATTATGGAAACTACTTTAACGTTGCAATGAACGTCAAAATTTTTCCCGGGAACATATACTAGTTGGGAACAACTTCAACGTTGATAGAAACAACTTCAACGTTCTAACCAACGTTGTAGTTGTTTTCGGGAACCACTCGACTTTAATAAAGGGAACAACTTTTACATTATGGAAACTACTTTAACATTGCAATGAACATCAAAGTTGTTCCCGTGAACAACTACTCGTTAGAAACAACTTCAACGTTAACAGAAACCACTTTAACGTTCTAACCAACATTGTAGTTGTTTCCGGGAATCACTCGACTTTAACAAAGGTAACAACTTTTACATTATGTAAACTACTTTAACGTTGCAATGAACGTTAAAGTTGTTCCCGGGAACAACTTCAACGTTGACAGAAACAACTTTAACGTTCTAACCAACGTTGTAGTTGTTTCCGGGAACCACTCGACTTGAATAAAGGGAACAACTTTTATATTATGGAAACTACTTTAATGTTGTAATAGACGTCAAAGTTGTTCCTGGGAATAACTACTCGTTGGGAACAACTTCAACGTTAACGGAAACCACTTTAGTGTTCTAACCAACGTTGTAGTTGTTTCCGGGAACCACTCGACTTTAACAAAAGGAACATCTTTTACATTATGAAAACTACTTTAACGTTGCAATGAACGTCAAAGTTTTTACCGGGAACAACTTCAACGTTGACGGAAACCGTTTTAACGTTCTAACCAACATTGTAGTTGATTCTGGGAACCACTCGACTTGAACAAAGGGAACAACTTTTACATTATGGAAACTACTTTAACGTTGCAATGAACGTCAAAATTTTTCCCCGGAACAACTTCAATGTTGACAGAAACAATATTAACATTCTAACCAACGTTGTAGTTGTTTCCGGGAACTACTCGACTTGAACAAAGGGAACAAATTTTACATTATGGAAACTACTTTGACTTTGTAATAGACGTAAAAGTTGTTCCCGGGAACAACTACTCGATGGAAACAACTTCAACGTTAATGGAAACTAATTTAACTTTCTAACCAACATTGTAGTTGTTTTCGGGAACCACTCGACTTTATTAAATGGAACAACTTTTACATTATGAAAACTACTTTAACATTGCAATGAACGTCAAAGTTGTTGCTGGGAACAACTTCAACGTTGACGGAAACCATTTTAACGTTTTAACCAACGTTGTAGTTGTTTCCGGGAACCACTCGACTTTAATAAAAGGAACAACTTTTACATTATGGAAACTACTTTAACATTGCAATGAACGTCAAAGTTTTTCCCGGAAACAACTACTCATTAGGAACAACTTCAACGTTAACAGAAACCACTTTAACGTTCTAACCATCGTTGTAGTTGTTTCCAGGAATCACTCGACTTTAACAAAGGGAACAACTTTTACATTATGTAAACTACTTAAACGTTGCAATGAACGTCAAAGTTGTTCCCGGGAACAACTACTCGTTGGGAACAACTTCAACGTTGACAGAAACAACTTTAACATTCTAACCAACGTTGTAGTTGGTTCCGGGAACCACTCGACTTGAACAAAGGGAACAACTTTTACATTATGGAAACTACTTTAACGTTGCAATGAACGTCAAAGTTTTTACCAGGAACAACTACTCGTTGGGAACAATTTCAACATTGACGGAAACTATTTTAAGGTTTTAACCAACGTTGTAGTTGTTTCTGGGAACCACTCGACTTTAACAAAAGGAATAACTTTTATATTATGAAAACTACTTTAACGTTGCAGTGAACATCAAAGTTGTTGCCGGGAACAACTACTCGTTAGGAACAACTTCAATGTTGACATAAACCATTTTAACGTTCTAACCAACGTAGTAGTTGTTTCTAGGAACCACTCGACTTTAACAAAGGGAACAACTTTTACATTATGGAAACTACTTTAACGTTACAATGAACGTCAAAGTTGTTCCTGGGAACATATACTCGTTGGGAACAACTTCAACGTTGATAGAAACAACTTTAACGTTCTAACCAACGTTGTAGTTGTTTCCGAGAACCACTCGACTTTAACAAAATGAACAACTTTTACATTATGAAAACTACTTTAACGTTGCAATGAATGTCAAAGTTTTTACCGAGAACAACTACTCGTTGGTAACAACTTCAACATTGACGGAAACCATTTTAAGGTTTTAACCAACGTTGTAGTTGTTTCCGGGAACCACTCGACTTTAACAAAATAAATAACTTTTACATTATGAAAACTACTTTAACGTTGCAATGAAGGTCAAAGTTGTTGCCGGGAACAACTACTCGTTGGGAACAACTTCAACATTGACGGAAACCATTTTAACATTCTAACCAACGTAGTAATTGTTTCTAGAAACCACTCAACTTTAACAAAGGAAACAACTTTTACATTATGGAAACTACTTTAACGTTACAATGAACGTCAAAGTTGTTCCTGGGAACATATACTCGTTGGGAACAACTTCAACATTGATAGAAACAACTTTAACGTTCTAACCAACGTTGTAGTTGTTTCCGAGAACCACTCGACTTTAACAAAATGAACAACTTTTACATTATGAAAACTACTTTAACATTACAATGAACGTCAAAGTTGTTGCCGGGAACAACTCATCGTTGAGAACAACTTCAACATTGATTGAAACCATTTTAACATTATAACCAAAATAGTAGTTGTTTCCGGGAACCACCCGACTTTAACAAAGGGAACAACTTTTACATTATGGAAACTACTTTAACGTTACAGTGAACGTCAAAGTTGTTCCGAGAACAACTACTCGTTGGGAACAACTTCAACGTTGATAGAAACAACTTTAATGTTCTAACCATTCTCATGTTTGTTACTAGGTTTGTGTTTTTTGATTCCCAGGAAATTGAATCACATGGGAATCACATTACCCTCCAAAGGGGTAATGTGAAACCCATCCCAATATGTGGGTTTCAAATTACCCTCCATCTGATTTCCACCGTGGTCCATCTGATTTCCACCGTGGGACCCTCATTATAAAAAACAAATTATTCGTTATTCTTTATTCAATTCTTTCCTTCTTCATTCTTCTACTTATTTTTTACCTTCTATTTTTTCCTCCTCTTCTATTTTGTTCTTCTTCTCTTTCTAATTTTATTTTTTCTGGTTTGTAATCAATCAATCATGCAAGTTTTCATTATGGAAACCACTGTAATGTTGAAATCAATGTCAAAGTTCCTAGGAAATACTAATCGTTGGGAACAACGTCAACGTTGATAGAAACCACTTTAACGTTCTGACCAACGTTGGAGTCGTTCCCGGGAACTACTCAACTTTATCAAAGGGAATAAGTTTTACAATCCTTAAAACAATTCTGGTTTACATCTGAATTGTAGCATCTTGCTTTTAGCATTAGATTTGTAAGTTTGTAAAAATTTTGCTACATTATTATGTTTTCAATTGTAGCGTTTCATTTAAAAAATAATAACTTAATAATAGGTGTACGTGATGTGTATTTACAAAATATTAATCATTACTTGTAATAACGAAAGAATAATAGCGGCATTAAGTTGTTTCAATTTTTATTTATTTATTTATTTTTTATGGATTCTATTACAAAAGGGATGTACATACGGATTTTAAGGGGTGTTATTATCCAAAAGAACACTATTTGTGGTTTATTTCGGAAGTATATAAATGAGTTGACAATACATATAATGTGGGCTTTAAAAATGGGCTAAAAATTAAATGGATCTTGGGCCAACAAACATGATTTCTTCACCTAATGTTGGCCCATACTCATGCTTTGAATGTAAGTGGTGAGTTAGCTGTTACACACTAGTAGCTTTGCCTTTTAACACTTGCTATTAATATCACAGCACCAACCAAACATCTAATTACCTGTTATTTTTGTTACTAGTTTGACTTGCCAAAGCAGATGAGTTTGGTCTGTCCCCTTCCATTCTTTCAGGTGTAGAAAGTTTCCATCTTAACCATTCTCACACAGGTAAGTCCATATCAAAAACATCTAAAAAAGTCTCTTACAATTATTTATATGTTGTGCTGTTATGTCTGTTAAATCTTTTATGTACTTAGTAATTGTGTATGAAATTCTTAGTGATTGTTTAATTTCATAATCTTGAAGGTTGGAAGATGTCATTCTTGGAAGAAGATGGTACCAACCTTAACTATTATGTGGATTTAAATGAAGTTGGACACTCTCAGTTAGATGTCGCTGACAATATCGTTGGATACAACATGCAGTATGATTCAAATCAAACGTACCCTATGTCTGAAGACTCGTATCTTGTATTATTTTCTACTGACAATACAACCACGATCCCGTCAATCTTCTCCGACGTCCCAATTGGTCCATCTGACGCGGTATCAACTGACTCAGTATTAGATGATTCGGTTGAGTTGTTGATTGAGCAAACCGGCACTTTTTTTATGGGTAAGGAGTTTGTATCAATTGTTGCAGCTCATAATTTTATCAAAAATATGCATACATCACTAGTTTTAGCGTCCGCAAGGACAAGTTAAGGCAAGACAAACATGATTTAATCACCCTTTGTAGGTGGGTATGTTCCAAAGAAGGGTATCGAGCACAAATGTACATCAACCGAGCGGTCCAGATACGTCAACCTAGAGGGCAGACGCGGGAAGGTTGTTTGGCTGCAATAAAAGTTAATTACGATCATCAAAAAACAGTATGGGTGGTTACAAAGTTTGTGACCAAGCATTCCCATAAGTTATCACCCGGAAATATTAATCAATTCCTCCGTTCACATCGAAAAGTAAAGGATTGTGACATATCACAAGTCAAGTCACTACAGTCCGTTGGCGTTACAACTTCACAAGTTATGGACCACCTAGTAGACCAAACCGATTCTTATGCCGGTGTTGGTCACACAATAAAGGACCTGCAAAATCGATTTGATGCCATACAGAGGTCTAGTACTTCCCACAATTCTGATGCGGATGCAATCATTGCTTACATGACTGCAAAGTCACAAATGGATCCCGATTTCTTTTTCAAATATGAGGTTGCTGAAGATGAGACTATGGGAAATTTGTTTTGGTCAGATTCAATGTCACGTGCGGATTACAGATGCTTTGGTGATGTGCTTTCGTTTGACTCTACTTATCGAACAAATGCTTATAGGAGGCCGTTAGTAATTTTTGTTGGTGTTAACCATCACAACAGAACAAGCATATTTGGATTCGGATTGTTGGTGGATGAGACAGTGGAGACATATTCTTGGATGCTGAGTACAT
The DNA here is from genome assembly GCA_030490815.1 of Acer saccharum. NCBI lineage: Eukaryota > Viridiplantae > Streptophyta > Magnoliopsida > Sapindales > Sapindaceae > Acer > Acer saccharum. Next base: position 4,664,583 of record CM059877.1, on the reverse strand, counting down.
TCTTGTTGGCCATGCAAGGTAAGTGTCCAATTTCGGCTGTTATTGACGGTGATAAAGCTATGCGTAAGGCAATAAAGTTAGTCATGCCCGGATCAATTCATTGACTTTGTTCATGGCATTTGGAACGGAATGTGCAGACCAACATCGGTGATAGTGGATTTACCCGAGCATTTACGAAATGCATGTTCACGTACATGACAGAAGCTGAGTTTGATATTCAATGGTTTAAGGTTTTGGAAACTTTTGGGTTGCAAGACAATGGCTAGGTGAAGAAATTGTATAAAAAAACGGAAGCTTTGGGCTGAAACCTTCTTGAGAAATACATTCTTTGGCGACATGCGGAGTACACAATGCTCTGAGAGTATTAATTCCTTCCTTCCTCAATCGAATTCTAAATGCTAAGCTTAAACTCTATGAATTCATGAGCCAAATAGATAGAGCAATGTCACGACTTCGAAATAATGAATTGAAGGATGATTTCGATGAACGTGCAAACAAATAGTCCACAGTCAAAACAGTTCTCCTACTCGGGTGCATCAAACGTTGTGATAGTGAAGCTACTGAACAAAAATGTTGATGGGAAATCAATAGAAATTTCAATAGATAGAATGATGTCGAGTGCATGCATCTGAAAAATAGAGGAAACAACGCAATTTGCATATTTAGTTCAGTAAGCTGTACAAAAATTACAAAACCCGTTAAGTGGAAAAAGTAAAAAACTTAATTTGGGACATACCAATGAGCGGACATGGGTTGTTCGAGTTTGATCATCCTTCCTACGGGGAGGAAGGGAGTCTCAAATTTCAACAATTTGTTCCTTTACTTTGACAAGCGCCACACACCAATGATTTTTAAGATCATTTATCGGAATATAAATCTAGTGAACAAAACAATACACATGTTTTATACCAATCATTGATAACATACCCAAAAATAACTATTCTTCATTATGAAGTTTTACCCTGAATATATTGAAACATGGCAGAAGAACCTTTGACAAATTTCTTAGAATTAAAATTAAACTTCTATACAAACCCTGTCATCGAATACAAAACTGGAAATTGCATGCTAAAACTATAAAATTATGAGGAATTTTTCTGATTAGAAGATCTAGATTGAATGTAAATCACACTAAAAGTCTAAAACAGCTGGTGCGTGAAATTGTGCGCAAAGACACTAAGAACTTATTTGTGAAATGAATATCCAATTATATTGACAATATAAGCCTCTACTTGTACATAAGAAATTCTCTTTTTGAAGGCATAACACCGTGATAATCATTTATTAGAACCCCATAAAATAAAATAAAATAAAATCTTCAGTTATTCATAAATGTCGCAATTAACCAAGAAATAATTATATTATTTTAAAGACACAGATAGCATGAGATCAATTCACACCCTTGGATAGAACATAACATGTAATAATGTTCAACTGCATAATTAACATATTTCATGGACAACGTATATTATAATACATTTACTGGTAAGGACATAAGGTTATTATTAATGGTAACGGTACTTACTTGTTCACATCGATGAAGATCGTACATATATGTATTCTTAAATCCACCAATAAGATTCTCCAACTTGGGTGGTTGCCCATTTCCACTGCCCAAAACGGTGTACTGCATGTGCAACAGTATAACAAAATGTATGTTAATGGAGAAATATCGTTACTATTCATTGTATAAAATAACATGATTTAAATAATACCGAAAATACATACCATAAAATAAGTAGTCAAGTACCACCCAAGAGTCTAAAGCAAGACCAAACAGAACCTGCACCAGAACCCAAGCAACAGAAATTTTTTTTTTTAAATAAAATTAAAAATTTTAAAAAAATTTAAAAAAGCCTCAAATGTCTCCCCACTTCAGCTGGTCCCCTTTCTTTTTTGACCCCATTTTTGGCAGCTTGTCCACAATATATATATATAAGAAATATTAATGCTAAAGAGAACCCGAGAAAATCTCCTATATTGTATTACTTAAGAAAAACAGAGCAAAAAGAGGTCTATATAAGATTAAAGTGTAAATATATATATATATATATAAGTTGCAAAAGATAACAGATCGAAGATGAACCTCTCATAAGCAAAAGCAAGGAAGAAGATGAAGTAAAACCAACAACAAAGCAAAAGCAAACAGAGATGAAGTAAAACCAACAAGGCAACAACAAAGATAGAAGATAAAGAAGAACTGAAGAACAAAGATGAAGAGGCAGATCGAAGATGAACTGACCTTCACCGGAGACAGAAGCAGTAGTCGACGGCCAGGAACGAAGATTCCGGCGAAGAAGAAGTGTTGAAGAACAGTAGTCGACACCGGAGATAGAAGCAGTAGTCGACTACGAGGAAGGAATCGTCGGAGATGAACACAGTGTCGCCGAAGACCTAACAATCAGATCGTGAAGTTTTTTGATGATTTTGGGGATTTTTAACCTTTGTAAGTGAAACTCACCGTTTAACTTAACTCTTTGTTTTTATATGATCTTATTTTACAAGACTTATAAATCTATTCCAATAATATATTCAATAATTATGGATACCCAAATTGTTATACTCAATTACTCATTGTGTAAGAGTTTCAAGACTCGGTTTTTTTTTTTTCTGTCAAAGTTGTAAATTAAATATTTTGTATTAATAATTTTCGCTTAGAAATTGATATAAATTTTACAATAACAATTTAAAGAATCAAATCAATCAATTATAAATTTAAATAAGTAATAATAAGCTTCAAAACTTCTGAAAAATTAAATTTTAATAAATTAATATACAGTAAAATATTTTTTTTTTGATAAGGTTGTTGGGGTCGAGCCCAACATATTATTAAAGAAAAAAAGAAAGAAAACAAAAGAGAACAGAAAACAACAAAAAAGAAAGCAGATTAACAGAACCTAAAAGAAGGTCTGCAACAAAAATCGTTGAAAATAAAAGAATTGCAAAAACTTGGAGCTGTCCACCACCATGTAGGAGAGACGATGCTGGGGCTCCTGGAAGCTAAACTATCAGCAACTTGGTTACCCTCCCGATAAATATGAGTGACAGCAAAGTCCATTTGAGAGATTAATCGCAAACACCTATCCCATGCAGGGCGCCAACGCCAAGGAACCTTACGAGATCTAGAGCAAAGGATATTCACTACAAAAGTCGAATCGCTCTCCAACCATAACCGATGCCAGCCAAAAGTCCAAGCATAATCAATAGCGTGAATAGCAGCGGCTAATTCAGCCTCAAAAGCAAAGCTGACACCAAGAGGAATAGCAAAACAACCTCTAACGAAACCTCTGCAGGTGCGAAAAACCCCTGCACAACCAGCAAGACCAGGACTACCAAAAGCAGCCCCGTCCGTGTTAACCTTAAGACAGCCCGGCGGTGGAGGGCGCCAATTAACCTCTAAAATGCGAGGAGCCTTGGGAGGACGACCAGAGACATGAAGCCGTTGAAGAGTCTGAAGCTCAGCCACTGAATTCTTCATAGTGCCAGACTGAAGGGAGTCTGCCTCACGAACGGAATGCCAAATCATGGAAAGAGCATCGGTAAAAACAGGCTTGCCATCCTCAAAGGTAGCTTGATTCCGGAGGAACCACACCACCTAGAAAACCGTGATGATAGAAACCCGCCAGAGAGCTTGCATTTGAGTGCTAAAGACAACCCTCATAGCCTCTTGCCAAAGGTCCAAACAAGTACCATCCAACTTGAGCTTATGGCCAAAAGTAGAGGAAACAGCATCCCACAACCCACGAACAAAAAGACAATCAAGAAAAAGATGCCTTAAGTCTTCCTCTGCAGCACAGCAAAACCGACAACGAGAAGGAGAAATAAAGCCCCTGGCACGCAACGCAATGTCCGTAGGAATCTTACCATGAAACAAACGTCAAATGAGGACAGAGCGAGAAGGAGGAATAAAAGACGCCCAAATCTGCTTACCCCAAAAAACAGAACTCCTAACCTCAGAAAGAGAATTATAAGCAGATTTACAAGAAACAACACCATCCAAGGAACATGTCCAAACTAACGAATCTGGGTCAGTACTTACCACCACCTTCTCAATCTCAGAAGCAACAACTGGATGAGAAGCTTTAAAAGAAGCAGGAATATCCCAACCCGTGGCATCTGAGTAAATATCACCCACAACAGAATCCAACGGAGGCTGTAACGAAGACCTATCCTCAACCAGATTAATCAACGGGTCTCCCAACCAGTTATCCGTCCAAAAACGAACCTTAGAGTGACGACCAACCAGCCACCTAGACTCAATCATCAGGGGAGTATAATGCAATTTTAGGCCTGGCCAAATAGAAGAAACAACATACCATGTTCTAGGTCTGTGATCCTGGGTGAAAAACCTAGCCCGAAGATAAGTGAATACGAAAGACTCCTCAGTTAACAACCTCCAAGTGAACTTCTTAAGCATGGCCTTGTTAAGAATACCAAGGTCTTTAACACCAATACCACCGCCATCTTTAGGCTTACAACAAGAACTCCAGGCAACTTGGACAGATTTACGACCATCGATTGAACCAGTCCAAAAAAAATTCCGAATAGCAGCATTTAAATCTTTTAAAAGAGATGAAGGCCAACGATAAACTTGAAAAGAATGCAAGAAGGAACCTGTAATCACAGAATTAATAAGACATAACCGACCTGCCATTGAAAGAGAGAAACCCTTCCACGATTCCAGTTTACTTTTAATTTTATCAGCCCATGGGATCAACCATCGACGTTTAGGCGCACCAATGAAAAGAGGGACCCCTAGATAAGTCATAGAATCACCACCCTTGCGCATCCTAGACATGGAGAGAAAATTAGCAATTCGAGGCCCAGAGATGTTTTTGCCAAAAAATATGGAAGATTTCTCCCAATTAACCCGCTGACCCGAGAGAGAGCCATAGAGAGCAAAAGCATTTAAAATCACTTGTAAATTCTGAGGAGAAGCCCGGCAGAAGAGGATAACATCATCAGCATAGAGAAAATGAGAAGGGGCACGCATCCCAGCCGGAGAAGAGATAGAAGTCAAAGAGCCCGAGTCTACTAAATGTGTAAGGTATCTGCTCAAAAAATCTTCCGCCAAACAAAAAAGAAGAGGGGAGAGAGGATCACCTTGCCGCACACCACGCGAACAGGGGAAATAGCCTTGAGGGGAACCATTAATAAGCACTGAGATCCTGGCAGAATCAAAAATAGCCGCAACCCAACCAATAAAAACCTCAGAGAAGCCAAAACACCGAAGGACTTCAAAGAGAAAAGGCCAACTAATGGAATCAAAAGCCTTACGAATGTCTATTTTTAAAGCCAAGTGCCCACCGCGACTACCATTATTCAATACATTAAAACATTCAGAAGTACCGGCAATACAGTCGCCGATTTGACGACCCCTAATGAAACCAAATTGATTAGGAGAGATAATGCGAGAGCAAATTTCGGCCAAGCGATCAGCAATAATCTTAGTGATAACCTTAAACAGGAAATTACCAAGAGCAATCGGGCGAAACTGATCGATCAAAAGAGCATTTGGAAGCTTCGGAATAAGGACCAAGAAGTTAGAATTCAAACCCGGAAAAACTCGACCAGTGTGAAAAAAATCCTGCACAGCTAAAACCACGTCATGACCCACAATTTCCCAACAATGAGAATAAAATCTGCCCGAGAAACCATCAGGACCAAGAGCACTCAGAGGATCCATGGAAAAAACCGAATGCCTCACTTCATCAAAAGAGGGAACCCTAAGAATCGAAGCATTCTCATCAACAGTAACCAGGGAAGGCACATGCTCTCTAATCAAAGAGAAATCTGAACTATCGTTGCCAGGATCCGAAAAGAGATGCTGATAAAAAGAGGAAACATGCTCACCAATTTCAATAGGATCAGAAGAAATATTCTCACCAATTTGAATAGAGGAAAGAGGCTTATTTCCCCCTCTACGCTTCAGTAGAGAATGAAAAAATTTAGAGTTCCGATCACCCTCAGCAAGCCACCTGACTCTACTTTTCTCTTTAAGAAAAATCTCCTGTTGTTTTAGAACCCTATCCAAATCTGCAAGAGCGGCAGTCTCAAGGCGAAAAAGATCATCTGAAAAACCTTCAGAACCAATTCTGCCCTGAATAAGCATCACCTTCTCATTAGCATTAGTGACATTCAAGGCAATATCCCCAAACACCTCCCAATTCCACCTCCTCAAAGCTATTTTCAACAGCTTCAACTTCTGAACAACAATCCCAGCACCACTCCCAGTGACAGAGGAAGACCAAACCGATCTAACCAAATTAAGAAAGGAGGGATGAGAAACCCACATACCTTGAAACCTGAATGGCCGTGGACCCGGCGAAGTACCCGCAGCACAAGAAACCAACAAAGGGTGATGATCTGAATGAGATCTAGGCAAGGTAACACAGGATATCTGTGACCAAGCGGCCAGAAAAGAATGGGAGCAAACAGCTCTGTCTAATCGAGAAAGAACCATACCACGCCTACCCCGACCGATGCGAGTATAAGAAACACCTTTCATTTCAATGTCAATAAGATCACAGACCGTTAAAGCAGCACGAAAATCATCACAGGAGATACTATAAACAGTACCAGTAGTCTCATGAGCGCCTAAAACCGAGTTGAAATCTCCAAGCACAAGCCACGGATCATCTGAACTAGCAATGTCCATAAGAGAGTTCCAAAGAGATCTACGGGTGATGTAGTTCACGCTGGCGTAAACAAAAGAGATCCGATGGACAATCCCACAATACTTAGTAGAAACAGTAACATGTTGAGCGTGAGACAAAACAATAGTAGCATCTTGAAAAGCAGTAGACCCAAAAATCCACATACTAGGAGTACCTCTAGCATTAGAACCAATAAAGTGTAACCCCATAGAGCGCCAAAAAGTAGAAGAAATTGAATCAAAAACACACAGCGGTTCAGCAATGCAAACAAAATTCGGTTTATGACGAGAACAGAAATCTTTCAAAGTACGTTGGGTATCACTGTTTGCAATACCTCTACAGTTCCAATAGAGGACAATCATTTATGTAACAATTTATTCTTAGCAGCCTTAGTTTTGGGCGAAACAACACTAGCAACCTGTTTTTTATTCTTCTTACCTTTTTTGGCAGTAACTTCCTTCCAACCTGAATTTTCCAATTGATCTGCCCAAGAGACTCCTTCGGTGGGGTGGCTGAAGTCTGATTCGGTGCCTTCGCTATCTGTTTCAGAACTAACTTCACCCTCAAGAGTATGAAAAATTGGCTCTACCACAGGAGGATCTAACAAAGGATCCAGATGAACAATAACAGGATCTGTCATGTCATCAACATCATCTACACGCTCAGTGTGTAATGGGTCTGTGGAGTCATCTAAAAGAACAGTATTTTTCAAGGCCTCTCCTTGTCCAGTGGGAATGATCGCCCTGAGGGAACTAGAAGAGGCAACTGGGTCTAAAGCTGTCTTGTTTGGTAGAGAGGTTGCAGCCTCATCGGGTTTAGTCGCAATGGCATCAATACCTGACTTAATATTCTCCAAAACACGAGAGGTCGGAACATCTCTTGACTGATGTTTTGGTCTGTACTCTTGTCTAATTCTGGATCTTCCCCTTTCCAGATTCTTGTCTTTTAACTCAGTGGTGACATTTCCTGTAAATCGGGTCGCATGATGACAGGAGGTGGCTGAATGACCAATTGAGCAACAAATCGAGCAGAAACTTGGAACATTCTCAAAGAAAAGAGTCGGAAATAAGCAATCTTCCCCAACCTCTATCATGATAGAATCTGGTAACGGTTTAGAAAGGTCAACATCAATCAACATGCGAGCAAAGTGGCCATAATCACCCTCCAGGGTAGCTCTGTCAAACTTTAAAGGAATACCGACCCCACGTGCCATGTCTGAAAGGATTTGAGGGTGCCAAAACTCCCAAGGCAAATCATAAAACCGCACCCAAATTTGAGCATTCGTCGTGCGCTGTGTGTTGGGATTAAAGTTCTGAGTCCATGGTTGAAGCCTTAGAATTCCAGGTTTCAAATGAAGTGATCCGATGCCCCAAACTTGTGCTTTATCTTCCTCGGAATTCAAAAGTATCTGGAAGAATCCCCGTCCAAGAGAAATGAGGCGCCATTGAGAGTTCAATTTCCAAATAGATTGAAGTTTTTCTTTGAGAGCCAATATCTTCCATGGTTCCTCTCCCTTTGACAAGACAACTCGACCGATAAGAGAGTAACTGCAGAGTTTCAACCGTTCTTCATAAGCTTTCGGGTTGACTTTGATTGCAACATAATCACCTTTTTTCTTCGGAGCTGAAGAAATCGGAGCAATGGCGGAGGAGATTGCTTGGGCATAAGATTTCATTACTGTTTTGGGTTTTGAAAGTCCATCCATACGAGAGTCAGTTTGGATTGAAGGGGCTCTAACCTGCGGTTCAAGTTCAGGAAAAAGATCCGATAACTCCAAAGAAGCCATAGATCTAAGCAAACATGTGAGATCACACAACAATACTGATAATGAATTATATTAAATGATGTGTATAATAATGAATTATACTACACAACAATACTGTATAATAAGATTGAAATCAGAGCTCCTCTAAACAAACAAAAAACGCAGAAGACCGGCGGAAGCTTGGCGGTGTGCCAAGATCGGTGCGACGGTCGCGAGCTGACCGGACAGGCGACTAAACTCCGACGGAACAGGTGCAAACGGAGCGACGGAACCGACGGAACTGCGATCGTGAGGAACAGCGGCCTGACGAGCGACGGGAATGGGCGAAGATCGAATGGCGTGACGGAGACTGGCGAAGCTCGATCGGGATCTGCAACCGGAATGGAGAGGTGAGGGAGACAATGGCGGATTCAGGCAAGAGGATCTGGAACAGGGAAGGGAGGGGCGGCGGCGGCTGATAGGTCAAATTAATTTGAGTTAAGTTCCCGTAATACCCCTCATAAAATCAAAGCATTCTTCCCAATATACAGTAAAATATAGTAAGGGACTAAGGGTAACAATAGATTTCCAAGTAGCTTAAAAAAAAAACTACAATACATCCTCACACACACGTGTGTGTGTATATATATATATATATATATATATATATATAACAAAATGAATAATTGTAGTATGTAAATTTTTTTTTTTTTTAAATAATTGACTAATCATCTTAAAGAGTTTCTATTTTCCCAAATTGTGACAATAACAAAAATAAATTTAAAATTGGTAGGATCATCCCAATTAAAAAAACAGCTAATTTTTTTTTTTTTTTTTGCTCCTATATATCCATATTTCTTACAAAATAATATGCAAAATATCATCGTCACAAAAATAAATAAACTTAACATTACAACCAATAGAATTTACGAAAGAGTTACATCCTTTAGCTACCGAACCTCCATTGAAGTATACACAATACCATTATAAGTCCACCTATGTACACAAAAAAAGAGTGAAACGTCAAACCAAAAGAAAGTTTCTATAAACAAGAAGTTTTTCGGATGATGGATTGTTCTCGATAGAGAGATGAACATAATGATTAGAGGTGGGCATGGTTCGGTTTTGGCTAAAACCGTATTGAATCGACATATATTCGGTTTTTGAAAATGTGGACCGTTTTGAACCTGAAAACCGAATTGAACCGCACACCTTTATCTCAGTTCAATTCGGTTCGGTTCGGTTCAATGCGGTTTTGGGCCTATTGAGCTTTGAAGGTTTTTTTTTTTATTTTTAATTAATTAATTAATTTATTTTTTAGGCCATTAAGTTGCATTTTTTTGCATTTAGGCTTAAACTTTTTTAACAAAACATAATATATAAAAATAATTTAAACAAAATACAACCCAATTTTCAATCTAAATCTAAAATATCAATCATATTTTAAAACAGTAAGCAGATACGACTACACTACAACTTAAAAAAATCTAATTACTTGATCTTTAAAAAAAAAAAAAAATGATTATTAGTCGAATATTATGTACTCAGTAGGATGAGATAGTATAATTCTTTGATTTGTTATTATTTCTTTCTCTTTTTGCGGAGTAATAATATGAGCAAACTGCTTTGGTTTGCTTTTTTTATTCAGTTGGTCTTTGTGAAAAAAAAAAAAGTCGACATTTTAAGAAATAAACATCAATAATTGATTGGCGGGCCCATAAAAAACGAAAGCATAAAGTGGAGAACATGTTTAAGTTGTTCTTCTCATTGAATGCGCTTTTCTATGCCTTCAATTTTTTATTGTTTTTGTTTTTATTTTCTTGAAAACACATGCCGGACAAGATTTTAAATTTTTAATGTTTCTTAGGTTCAAACAAAAAAAAAAAAAAAAAAACCTCTTCTTCTTAGGAATAATACCAAATAGGCCCTTTAGTATCCATCAAATCTAACAATCGATAGAAAAATTACAGAACAAATACATAAACAAATATATGTGGGGGATTTAAATCCATGGCTCTTTGAACAATCAAGGCTCTTATACATGTTATTAACATTAAATCTAAAAGCTTAAACAAATTGAAAATGATCCAATAATAGCATTTAAGCACTTTTGATATAAATGATCTAAGCAAATCAGTCAACAAAAACAAATGATTTTTAACTCAATTGATTGATATTTGCTTAGGAATTACCTAATTGTGGCATTTTTGTCAAAGAAGTGTTACCTATGATGTATTGATAAGGGGTGAACATGTTAGAGGGTTAACTCGGGAGCCGGGTCAGCTTTTTGAAAAAAATAAAATTCTTTAAATAAGATGCAATTAGCAAACTAATCCAACCTCACATCACATCGCATCACACCACACAAGCCTTCCTCTCCTCTCTGCTTTAATTTCTGGTCCCACAAATTCTTTTATTTTTACACAACCCAGGCATCTTCTCTCTTTCTCTCAAATGTTAATTAAAAATTAAAATTTCAAAATATTAAATAACAATCATCCATCTTCAATCACAATCGAATAAAAAAAAAAATGCATCGTTTGTTCTTGCACTTACAGGACATTTTCTTAACTTTTAATTTATTTATAATTAACGAGTTAAGTTAAGGTTTTGAGTTTGTTATATCTAATTTTGAGTCTGTATTTTATTACTTCTAATGAAACACTACTGACAAGATAAGATTGGTTTGATGGTAAACCTCTTAAATCTGCACTACAAGGTTGTGGATTCGAATCCTCTTCTCAAAAAATAAAATACTCAAAATTTATGTAATACTTCTAAAAATAAAAATAAAAAAATAAAAATAAAAAATAAAACCAATATTCAAATTTTGTATTTTTTGACACACTGACTAGTCTGCTAGTCTGCTGGTGGTTAGTTCTATACTTCTATCCAAAAGTTTATACTTTTTTTTATGTTATTTTTTTAAATGTTATCAAAAATTTATATAATATAATTTGTAGACCTGTATCCAAGAAAACACGAGTAGACAAAATAATGATATAATGAAATTCTAAGAAGGAGAGTAAAAACGCAGAGCAGATGTTTGAAGAACACACAAAGGTGTTTGATGAAATGACTATAAGGAAAAGATGTGTTTGGGAGCTAAGAAAATCTCCATTAGTGAATATTAGCTCTAGAGCTTTTTTTATTTTATTTTTTATTGATTAACTAACTGATACAAAGACTCTCGTTTATATACTTTCATCAGTGATTCAATCTGTAACTAATATTTTGATAACATTTGACTAACTTCTAACTACCTCTCTAATGCTTAATTAGGCACTTGACAACTAACGCTGTCATCTTCCTCGGTTAATCACCTGATGTGAAGCACAAGCACTGTCATGCTCTGTAGCATGATACTCTGTTTCTAGTTTTACAATTCCACCGCCTGTAGTACTTCCTTTGAAGCTAAACATGCTAGTTGGTTACACTTTTGAGTCACCGGATTGTATATCCTTATCATAGAGATGTAATGGATAAAAGATTCACGTTTATTTATCTCGGTATTGAAAACACTAGTGTTTGCTGTAATATGTAAAGAAAAACTAAATTTAATAGACTGTGTTTATTGTAAAGGTAAATCATTGTGTTTGGGGTATTTTTGTCCATGCAATGGTTAAATGGTTAGAAAAGAAAGGTTAAGATATAAGCAATAAAGCATTACCAACTTTAAAAATGGTTATTTATGTAAAAAACTCTTCTTTCTCTCCCCAACCACAACCAACTCTCTTCATTGGGTGATTTAAGTGCTTTCGTTTACAAGCACAACATTTTGTTTTCTCAAGGTATTATAGAAAGCCTATATCATTAGCTGGTTCTCAGGTTTTGACAAGATCATCTTGATATATACAAGTTACCAAACATCACAATAGTAGTGGCACAGAGTCAGGATATTTATGCTAAGTTTGGGGTTGCTTTTGCTCAAGTTTTGAGCAAATGGGTGTTTGGTAAACTTTTTAAAAGTAACTTATTTTACAATTTGCTCCTCCAATAATCAGTTATTAAAAAGCTGTGTGGGGATTGCTTTTGGAAAGCAGAAGCTGAATTTTTTTAAGAAATGTCAAAAATGTCCTCACTATTGTAATAAAATACAATATTACCTTTATATTTAATAATGATATAATAAAAAATTAAAAAAACTAAAAAATATGTCTTCAACAAAAAAAAAACTAAGAAATATAAAAGTTTAAAGGATGGTGGCCACCATCGGACATCGAGGTCAGAGGAGGCATGAAATTCTCCGGCGATGACGACTTCCTCTAGTGATGCCGAATCTGGATCCATCGGTGATCATTGGCGAAAACGGAGCCCAATTCGAACACGACCCAAGGCGCCTGGAGCTGCCAAAAATAGAGCAAGTGAAAACGATGGAAGCCACCAAGAGCAAGCATAACGGATCTAAGCTGCTGGTAACCGCGACCGAAATTAGCCTAGTGGTGCGTGCAGATTAGCTCCCAGAAACGCTCATCTTCGTGAAACCAATATCTTCCACTTCCCCTTCTTCTTTTTCTCTTTTTACATGTACATCACCATCATCGCAATTTTAATTTTCTTCATCTTATGGTCGTCGTCTCCGTTTGCCGGTGGATCCAGATCCGGATTCGGCGTCGCCAAAGTCGTTGATGTCTAACGAGGATGTTGTCACCGACACCGAAGGTGAACAAATCCACCTCCGGCATTTAATTTGAAGTTTAGGTTTCTCAAATTTTAAATTTTTAGTATTTATTATAATTATATTTTATATTTATTGTATTTAATTTTTAATTATATAATTACTATGCCAATTGATTGATGTATAATTTCGTCATTTCATCAAATACAATTTCCGGCCATTCAAAAGCAAAGCAATTTTAAAATTTAGTTTACCAAAAATCTACCCACTTTTTTGTTAAACTAATTATTTTTTAAGTTAAGCAATAAACGGATTAGTTTTAAAGCAAAGCAATCCCAAACATAACATTAATTTAATGGCTTAGCGGCCCCAACATTAATTAGTGAACATTTGGAAGAGCTTCTCTAACAGCTTAACGGGTTTTTAAAAAACATTTATGTGGTTAAATTTTTTTTGTGGTTTGGTTGTCACTCTTAGAGTTTTTAGATGATTAAAAAACAATGTTTTACTTGGAGAAGCTCAAATTTTAGACTTTTTCAAATAGTTCCTTTTGAGTTTTTTTTATAACACCAATAACTTTCCTTTAAAAGCTTTACTTGTAGAACTCATTAGAGCTCTACTTTTAAAAGATTTACTACTATAAGGTCTACCTGAAGAAACTCTCACAAACGGGCCCTTAATTAGTAGTTGACAACAGTGTTCTAGTAGGTGCTAGGCACCTAGACCTTATAGTAGTTGACAATGGTAGACTGGCGCCTAGTGCCTAGATTGCAATGAAGCCGAATTAGGCATAACGACACTGGTTTGGACCAAAACAATGTCATTTTACAAAAAATATTATTAAAATGGAATTACCGGGCAGAGTCAACAAGGCCTAGGTGACCACCTAGACCGATTAAAAGAACCATCGTTGATGGTACAGTCAAGTTGCTCTTGACTCGGATTTTATATTAAGAAAGTATTGTACCAACAAAATTGACTAGTAATATTAGGCTAGCTAGGACGTGGGCATAAATTTTCCCAGAATGGAAAGACAAGTTGATCCAATTGCTGCTTGCAAATTCTTAATCTCAAAAGTATGATGACTTATTTTTTTTTTATATATATTTTTTATACATATATAGTTAATCAATGTAAAAATAATCACAAGAACACAAAGTCAACAGGATCTAAATTTTGACAGTGCAATGTTATTAATGTTCATGTATATTAGTCAATACAATTAATTGATGTTGATTAGTACTTGTCAATACAATTAAGTTGTCCTTGACGTGATTTTATATTTTCAAAACATTGTGCCAAATTTCTAGTTAACCTTTTTTTTATATACCTCTTGCAATGGTGATGACAAGAATCTGGAACATTATTAGACTGAATGAGGTTCTTACCCCTTAGCTAAATTGGGCAATGGGCTTCTAATTAACTTTCAGATTTGAAGTTTTATTATGCAGAAATTTTCTTTCATAATTATTTTAAGAGTAATACTAGATATCACAACTAAAATCACAACTATTCCAACACAACACATGTGGCACATTAGGTGTCAATTGGTGAGTGAATACATAGATAGGTGAGATAAATCATTATTAACATGGATCCACTCACCAATTGACACCTCATGTGCCACATGTGTTGTGTTGGAATAGTTGTGATATATAGCATTACTCTTATTTTAAAGTGTAGGCCATGCAATCTTCTACTAGGTACATAATTAATATGCAACTTCTCCTTTTTTGTTATACAATAATTAAGAAAATCTCTACAAGAGTTAAATGTGGAAGTAGTTATCATGATTTTATTACATACATACAATAACATGCAGTAGTATGACATTGCAAACTTTAATTCATAATTCAAAAAGCTGTTGATTTTGCAAATTATATTTTATACAAATATATATATATATCTTTACAAAACCTAACAAATTCATGATCTAGCATTAAGAGTTGTAATTGTCACCTCATTAATGGAACAATTATTTGTACCTTTGGTAGATGACTCTGGTGCATTCCTCCGCCTGAAAGAAAATGTAGATTGCTTTGGACAAGGAAGTATTGCTTCATTGCATAGCATAAAAACAACAGATGACATGGGTTGACCTATCTCTTGCTTCGTCTTGCACGCATAGGAGCCCGACTTGGATGCACCTTAAAACTTCATCATGATCCGGACATGAATTAGCAATGGATGAGTCAACTATCTCCAGGCCTTATTGTCTCTCCAGAGCTCCCATATCTTATTTAAAAATGTTACATCAGAATAAATATGTAAAGTTTTGGCCAATGTTGAAGAATAGAACAAAAGATTGAAGACAATGGAAATGTGGCAACAACTTACATATTGAAGTGTCTCCCCACACTTTGTTGTTTAATGAGCAAAGTGGGCATATATTAACAAATTCTAGGGTTTGAACCCTGATGGTGGAGCTTCATTTTGAAGTTAATCTTCAACCACTAAGACAATAGACCCTCGGAAATTATATGATATATGTTGAAAGCAAGGAGATGGGAATGGGATTCTCTCTATGTCGCTTGGCGTTGCCGCCATGGCCTCCTGGCCCTCCTATGTGAATTTTCTTGCACCTGTATCTTTTTATTATTAGGGGAATGCTATCCACCTTTCCCATTTGCCTTCCCTATTTACCTTTCCCACTCATTGCTTGACACGTGTACACTTTTTCATTTAATAAAAAGCTCTCACTTTTTGCTATAAAACTTATTTACGTCTTTACCCCTGATAGCTGCTTATATCATGTCATTAATAAGGGATAAAGACGTAAACAAGCTTATTAGTAAAAAGTGAGAGCTTTTTATTAAATAAAAAAGTGTACACGTGTCAAGCAATGAGTGAGAAAGGCAAATGGGGAAGGCAAATGGGAAAGATAGATAGCATTCCCATTATTATTATTATTTAAACTAGGAAGTTGCTTGTTCAATGTCAAATTTTCAAATTACTCGCAAACCCACACGTCTTATTATGGATTAAAAAAGGGACAATGATAAAATTTTAAATTACTCATAAATGCAAGAATCTTCTTTTGGATTGATGTAGGTTAGTCGAATCTGTCCCAAATAATTACTACAAAGGCACGTTTTTTATTAATAATAATCAAAGTTAAAAATAAGACTTTGGATGCATGATCTTTTGTGGCGGCCCCTACTGGCCTACTTGTGCACCAGATTTCTTTTTTCCTTTTTTTGTTTGTTTATTCAAGCCGCTGCAGCTATTTTCTTCTCTTCCCCACTAATCACCATCTCTGATCTTCATTGAATGATTAAGTGATTTTGTACTTTTTGTTTTTCTATGCTGCATTTATAGAATAAATCAATAAATATATGCTATGATGTAGATTTTCACAAACCAACTGCTTATTCCTACTGACTATTGACCATGGGAGTATTTGTCAAGAACATGGGGTTTTGACATTCCCAACAGCACAATTGTTGGAGGCGCATGCAGTTAGGAAATTAAATTAAATGGGGTTTGGCTGAAACAATAATAAAATAAAAATGGCATTTAACTAGTATAGAGGACCATTAACAAAACAGTGTGTTTACAAATTAAAGGAGATATGCATGGTATTTTATAAAAGAGCTTACTTGGATCCTGAGATACTTATCCTGACAGTTGTAAGCATTGAAAAGATGAGAGAGAAAGCTAGTGAGAGAAGGTCTAGGTTCCTTTCAAAAGATGCAAACAAAGATTACAGAGATGGGCTGTTTTCAGTTTTTGTGGACAATCTCAATTCTTCAGTGGATCAAAGGAGTCTATGGGGCATCTTCAAACCCTTTGGAAGAGTTAGAGATGTTTATCTTTCTCCAGGAAACAAGGCTAGAAGAAGCAACTACGCATTTATAAGGTTTGCTACCATGGAGGAAGTGGAAAGGGTGGTTCGTTTAACGAACGGGATGCATGTATATGGCTGGCCGATTGTCGCAAAAATGGCTACTTATGGATGGGATGCTAGGAATTGGGGGAATCGGAGTGAAGGTAGCAGGAGGACTGAGCAGAATAGAGGAAATTGGGATTCCGTTTGGAGGTCAAAAGGAAAGGAGTCTACTGATCAGAAATTTGAAAGTCACCATGAAGAATCAGAGGAAGAAAGAGGAAAAAATAGGTCATTCGCTGATGTGGTATCTGGAGGTGAAAATCAAGAAAGAATGGAGAGTTTTGAAGAGGTGGTTGAAACTTTCTGGGATGGAACCAAAAATAATGACTCATGGCTGTCAAAATGTGCAGTAGGGACATTAAGGAGGTTCGATAAAGTTTCTAGAACAAATCAACGACTGTTAAGCAGGGGGTTTGTGTTCAAATCTTCATACTTGGGAGATAAATTCATTATGTGGAGATTCGATTCGGAACAGGCTCGTTTATCTTTCATTAATAATCGGTCTCTATGGGAAGATAATTTTTCAACCATGGAAGTATGGTCTTCCAAGGTGGTGGTGAAAGCTAGACCAATGTGGATCAATTTTTTAGGAGTACCTATGTGCCACTGGAACTTTGAATTCTTTTTTCAGATGGGAAGAGAAATCGGGGAACCGTTGCTTATTGATGATGATACTTTTCTTAAAAAGAATCTGTATGTGGGGAGATTGTTGGTTCTGATCAAGCACAACTCTCCTTGTCCAAAACAAATTAGAATCAGGGAAGCTAAGGGGACATCCATGTTAGCAGTTGAGGAAGATAGAACGCCGGTGACCTTGCAATGGATTGAAAATTTCCTAGAGCTACTGGATGGTGATGGACAGCAGTCTGACAAGGAGATAAGACAGCTGGTAAAAATTCAGGGGGCAGGTCGGCAAACCTATATGGATACTGGAAGTCCTCTTGAGGATTTGGTAGGTGAAAAGGTGCACTTGGACCAAGATAGCAGATGGGAGAGGCAGGGTAGGAGATCAGATGCAGGTCATAAGGAGCGTTGGTGTAGTAAGGTCAACATCAATAGGGAGGCTAATCCTTTTATCTCTGTTAAGGATAAAGGAAAAAGGGCTAGTGTGAAAGCCCCTAAACGCAAACCTCCTTTTGGTCTCTATTCAAATTCAAATGCTAAGCTGATTTTGGAAAAGAAAAAAGGTGTCAGTGAGTCTGATGTTCCATCGAGCTCGTCATCTTCAGAAAGTGGAAGGGGTACTTTCGTCAACTCAATTCTAGCCAAAGACAATGGACTGGGCCTTTCCAACCTTGAGTCAGCCCAAGACAGGGGACTTAGTAAGGATGGTCTATTAATTGATTTTTCTGAGATGTCATATTCGTCTTTAGAGGGGGAAGACTTTCACATTGATCTCAATGGTGGGCCTGAACCAAATGGTAGGCCTAATGCTTCAAGAGTGGGCTCTAGTAATGCTAGGAAATTGGGATTCAGAGGAAGGCTTCAAAGTAGAAAGGCTAAGAAAATCCAACTTATGATGAAAAAGGGTCTTCTAAAGACAAGTCTGGTCCGAAACTGGCTGGGGATTCAGCGACGAAGAGGTTCAAAGGAAGCTCAAATGGTGAATGCAGGGAATTCTGGAGCTCAAATGGAGGCTTGCAAGGTTTTTGATCAGACCGAAGAAGCTCCTGTTATTATGAGAAATGTCCCTAAAGGTAGGATTTCAATTCTTTCTTCAAAATCCATGGTTAAGGGAGGTAGAAATCCTGAGTTGAAGGCAAGTGGGATGCATGTCCTGGAAACAGAGGAGTTTGGTACCAATGATGTGTGCTTGTCAGAAGGTGCGAATCAGAATCCTCTAGAAACAATGGTGAGTGATGTGGATGGCAATCAAGTCGTTTGGGATTTGGAAGCGGAATTCGCAAGGGTGATTGAGACGAGAGCGTCTTTAAATTTTAATCTTGAGAGAAATTATGAGAATTCAAGGGAAGAACATTTGAGTCAAGAGGAAGAGTTTGTGATTGATGTGGATGGAAATATGGTGGAATGGAATGTGGAGGTAGAAATTTCAAAGGTCATTGAGACGGGTGCTGCACTCGGCATTGATTTTGGAGGCAAGGAGGAGTCTATAAGGGGAGAGTTGAGAAGAAGAGATAAAGAAGATGATGAGAGACTCGCAGCAGCAGATAGAGCTTAGTTTCCCTGTTGTTGATGGTGTGGGCTGTTTTTTGTCAATGATAATATTATCTTGGAATGTCAGAGGCTTGGGGAAGGCAGAGAAAAGAAGGGTTGTTAAAGGCTTGGTTGCAAAATTCAAGCCAAATGTTTTGTTTTGCAAGAAACCAAAATCAAGTGTTTTGATAGTAGGATCATTAGTGCTGTTGGCGGTCAGGTGCTGAATAGAGGTGTTAATGTGGATGCTATAGGTCTGGCTGGTGGTTTGTTATCCTTATGGAATGACGAGCATTTTGTGATTTCTGATTGTATCCCTAATAATCGTTGTATTTTTCTGGTGGGTGAGCTGGTGGAGCAGAAAATGGTTGTTGGGTTTTGTAATGTGTACGCGCCATGTATTGAATCTGAGAGAAAAATTCTGTGGAATGATATAGCGAATACTATGAGATCCTTTCTGATTCCTTGGGTTGGGGGGGGGGGGGGGGGGGGGGGGGGGGGTGGGGGGATTTCAACGTTGTCCTTGAAGCTTCAGAAAAAGTGGGGGTTAGTGTTAACCAGGATACAATGAGAAATTTTAGAGATTTTTTGTCTGAAGCTGGGGTGGTTGACATCCCAATGCAGGGGATGTCCTATACGTGGACTAATTCTCGGGAGGATGCGGCTTGGTCTAGGCTTGATCAGTTCCTCATTTCCCCAAATCTTCTCATGTGTTTCCCGAACTTGAGACAAAAAGGTCTGCCTAGAAGCATCTCAGACCATAATCCAATTTTATTAGGAGAAGCGAAAGAGGATTGGGGCCCCCGACCTTTCCGATTTGTTAACATTTGGCTTGAGGATGTGGCAATGGATGAAAGATGCGATGGAAGGTTGGAAGGAAAAGAACGCAGGTGGCGCGAAGGGTGCTTCCCTCGTTGCTAAAGCAAAGGAATCAAAATCTAGAATGAAAAAATGGATCACTGTTAACAGGTCCAAGAATTCTGCTGTGGCTAAGGATGAAAGGCGGTTGGCTAGCATTGATGAGGAGGCTGTCCGTTTGGGTTGGACTGATATTTTAAGGAAGGAAAGGCTGTCGGTGTTAGGTGACGTGTGGGATGGAATTAGGAGAGAAGAGCAAGCTTGGAGGCAGAAATCCAGGGTGAAATGGCTTAAAGACGGAGATAAAAATACAAAATTCTTTCATATGATGGCTGACGGAAGAAGGAGGGGAAATTTCATAAGTGATCTTGTTCTGAATGGGGAGGTGATCCACAATCCTAGTAGAATCAAAGAAAGGGTGTTTAATTTTTTTAAAAATCATTTTCAGAAGGAGGAGTGGAGTAGACCTAAGCTTAGAGGGATGAATTTTAAGAAGTTGACAGTGGGTGAAAGAGAGGGCCTTGAATCTGATTTTACCTGTGAAGAGGTGTGGGAAGCGGTGAGTGGGTGTGACGGCAACAAGGCCCCCGGGCCAGACGGGTTGAATTTCAACTTTATAAAGAAGCACTGGGAAGGGATTCGTGAGGATTTCATGGACTTTATCAGGGAATTTCACAAGAATGGGTCGGTGGTAAAGGACATTAACTCAACTTTCATAGCTCTTATTCCGAAAGTTAAGAGACCGACGAAGGTGAGCGAATTTAGACCGATAAGCCTAGTGGGTTATATGTATAAGATATTGTCTAAGGTGCTTGCTAATAGGATTAGACATGTCATGAACTCGATTATTGGTGACTTCCAGATGGCCTTCGTAAAAGGGAGGCAAATAACGGATAGTTTTGTTGTAGCCGAAGAAATCATCAAAAAAATGGAAAGAGGAGAGAGAGGGGGGTATTGTCATTAAGTTGGACTTCGAAAAGGCGTATGATAGCGTGGATCACGGTTTTTTAGATGATGTGATGGATAGCATGGGGTTTGGGGAGAAGTGGCGTAGTTGGATTAGAGAGTGTGTTTCTTCGCCTCTAATGTCAGTCTTGGTCAATGGTAGTCCCACGGCTCAATTTGGAATTCAGAGGGGATTACGTCAAGGTGACCCTTTGTCACCTTTTTTGTTTAATATTGTAGCCGAAGGTCTTAGTTGTCTTCTTCAAAAAGCCACGGATATTGGGCTGTTTTGCGGTGAAAATTTTGGTGGCAACAAAATTCATGTGTCTCATTTACAGTTTGCCGACGATACCATTATCTTTGTCAAACCTTCGGTGGAGGGCATTTGCAATGTCAAACGTATCCTTCGTTGTTTCGAGTTAATTTCCGGGTTGAAGATTAACTTTTGGAAATCTTGTGTGGTTCGGGTTGGGAAAAAGGCTGGTCATGAGATAGATTGGGCGGCGTTTTTGAAATGTAAACCTGCTGTGTTTCCCATTAATTATTTGGGTCTTCCTCTTGGCTCTCGCCCGAGCTCCAAAGCTTTCTGGAGACCAGTCTTGGATAGAATTCAAAAAAAATTAACTCCTTGGAAACGTAAATTTGTGTCAAAATGTGGCAGAGTGGTTCTTATTAAGGCTGTTTTGGCGAGCATTCCGACTTATTTTATGTCCATTTTCAAGGTTCCAGTGGGTATTGCTCAAAGCATTGAGAGAATTCAAAGAAGTTTCTTGTGGAGGGATGGTGTTGAGAAGAGAAAAGTCCATGCTGTGAAGTGGGATTGGTGTGCCAAAGTAAGGAGAATGGTGGTTTGGGAATTGGGAGAGTAGTGGCTAAAAATAAGGCTCTCTTGGCTAAGTGGGTTTGGAGGTACGGCAAGGAGGATTCGTCGCTTTGGAAACAAGTTATTGTGGCTAGGTATGGGCTGGATGAGAGGGATCTTTTGTGGAAAGGTGATAGGTCACCGACTGCCTCTGTTTTTGCCAAAGCTGTGGCCAGCTTATTCAAGCAAGGATCACAATCAGCTGCTATTCTAAATGAAGGTCTGAAGACGGTTGTTGGTAAAGGCAAGAATATAAAATTCTGGGAGGTTAAATGTGCGGATTCTGTTATGTTAAAAGAGTCGTTTCCTAGAATTTTCGCATTGGCTGCGAAGAAAGATGGGGTTGTCAGTGATTATGGTCAGTGGGTGGATTCGTTTTGGGTTTGGAATGTCACTTTGCGTAGACCGGTGTTTGGATGGGAACAAGATCAATGGTCTTGCTTCTGTGCCTTTATACAAACCATTACAATTCGACCTTCTATTGAGGATGCTTTGGCTTGGAGCTTCAATCCCAATGGTTCGTTTTCAGTGAGATCTTTCAGGAAAGCTTTGGAAAATAAGGTTCCAAATGATTCTGTTCTTGACAAATTTTGCTGGCAAGGGATCTGTCCCCCAAAAGTTGAAATCTTTGTTTAGCAGCTTTTTAAAGGAAGAATAATGGTGAAGAAAATGTTACAGCAGTTTGGGATGGTGAATATTTCGAATTTGTGTTGTCCTCTCTGTAACGAAGATGAGGAGACAGCAAACCACCTTTTTCTTCATTGCAGGTGGGCGTGGCAATTATGGGGGACTGGTATGGGATGGTGGGGTGTTGCTTGCTGTGCTCCGAAGTTGATCGAGGAATGGGCGAAGTGCTGGTCTCTTCTCAGCCCGTCAATTCCAAGTAAAAGGGCCTGGTTTACTCTATTCTTTGCTACGGTGTGGACAATTTGGGAAGTCAGAAATCGCAAGGTTTTCAGTGACGTCGATGCTAATCTTTCCATTGCGGCTGATACGATACAATTCCGTGTGGCTTGGTGGTTCAAACACCATGGTCACGGATCCTCGGATCCAATAACTTCCCTCCTCCAATGTGTGAACGAACATTGCAAGGACCCTCCAAAACCAAAGAAACGTCAGGTTGAAGCTTGGATTCCGCCTGGTGTGGAAAATCTTAAGTTCAATGTAGACGGGTCTGCAAGAGGTCAACCCGGTAAGGCAGGGATTGGGGGAGTTCTAAGGGACAATAGAGGCAAGGTGATGTGCACATTTTCCTTTTTCGTTGGCATTCTGGACTCTATTACGGCTGAATTACTGGCCATTAAAAAAGCCTGTTATCTATGTGTTTCGAACCCCTCCTTGAAAGGCATTCCCACTGATGTTGTTAGTGACTCCAAATCGGCGGTCTTGTGGATTAACAGTGATTCTTTTGGCAGCCTGGCCCACGTCAGTTTGGTTTATGAAATCAGAGAATTTTTGTCTACTCATGGCAGTTTGGTTGTTAGCCACATTTCGAGAGCTTCAAATTCTGTTGCGAATAACTTGGCTAAAAGGGGATCCAAAGAGGAGGACGATTTAATTTTTTGGGCTAGTAGCTGATTGTCTGTTGTGTGTTTTGCTGTTTTTTTGTTTCTGCTGCGTTTCTTGTGGTTGTGGGCTGTTTTTTTTTTGCTGTTTTGCTCTGGCTTGTATGGCCTTGTGGTTGGTCGTGGTTTGCTTTGTTGGTGTGTTCTGTTTTTGTGCTGCTTGTTTTGCTCCTTGTGCCTTGCTTGGCCTTTATAAAATCTGACGTTTCAAAAAAAAAAATGCATGGTATTTTATCTTTTAAAATCCTGATGCAATTATTAAGAGCATCTTCAACCGGAACTCTATCTCTATCTCTAAAATAGAGTTTCAAAAGAGAATATTCCTTCTAGATTCCATCTTTAAAAAAAATTTCACTCCGACCACACCCTCTATATTTATCTCTATATCTATTTCTATGTTCAAATAATTTATATTTTCATTATTAATTTTTACTTTCTTCAATAAATTATTTTTATATAATTTTATTTTTCAACTAAATTTTAACAAATATTATTTTAATAACATTTTTAATTTTGTTTACTTTTAGTAAAAAATATAACGTTTATATTTTCCAGTATATTTTTATCTAATTTTTTTTATCAAACAATTTGGTACCTAACTTTTACAATCTAACAATTTTCAATTAATTTTCCCTACCTAGTTATTTCTTTTCTAACTTTTCAATCAGATTTTTATCATCTAATTTTCTCATCAAAATTTCTTACATGTTTTATTTGTTATCTAATTTTCTCTATTTATTACCTAATTTTCTCTATCAATTATCTCTAATCAAACTTTCTATATGTTTTAGGTGGATATGAAAGTCATTTGGATGACTTTCCGAAATATTAATATGTTATGTTGCTATTATTTATGTTTTTTTGTATTTGTTTTATTTTTTCTATCCTTGTTTTAATATGTTTATGTTATTGTAATTTTCATTTGAAAATTTTAATGTCTTTATTTTATTGCTAACTTATAATAATTAATATACAAATAATTTAAAGTATTGTAAGAATAAGTAAATTTTGATAAATAAAAATATTATTATTAAATATTCAATATTAGTCTTATTTTAAAGATCTAGATAAAACATTTTTAATGGTATGATTTTTATGATAATAAAAGTTATAAATTAAAACTTATTATATATTAATTGAATATAATTGAAAAGGTAACAATGGATATAGGTAAAAATAGAATAGATAATGTTAAAAAGTGGATTTAGAGTTTCAAATATGATATTCTAAATTTAGAGTACCAAACAATGAAATTCTAAAAAAATTTCTTAGATATAAAAAAATAGAGTATGGTTGGAGCTCATGGTACTCTATTTTGGAGTTTATACTTTATCTTAGAGTACCATCGGAGATGCTCTAAGGGCATTTATGACCAGTGTGTACTTAAAATTTTTTGTTTATTTTGAGTTTCATAAAATTGATGTGACTTACAATTATCTAGTTTGTTCTTTGCCGGGGGGGGGGGGGAGGGGGTGGTTATTTGAAGTTTTTTATTTTTATTTTTATTTCATTTTTAAAAATAAAAAAAATAAAAAAAAAACTTTGTTTATATTTCATGTTTTACTCGTTTTTCATATTTTAATTTTTTGTTCCACTTTCTTTTAAAAAAAAAATTTTATAATATATCGTTTCAATTTTTTTATATGCCTATTAAATTTCAAGGGTAAAATAGACTTTAATTTATTCTATAACTGTCAAAAATTTGATCAGACGGACGTAAATGAGTCACTTTAACAAATATAAGGACTGATTTAATGGAAAATGCAATATTAAGTTAAAAAATGATGTTTCCTTATTTGTGAGGGACTAAACTGTAAATCTTCCTTCCCACTCATATAGCTTCATGTAACCTTATTATTCTTTTCACCAAAAAGAAAAAAACAACACATCATACACCAACCGACTACAATTGAACTCTGAGATCAAGCTCATGCTACATACCCATGTAGGGGTGTACCTAGGAAATATTTACCATCCGGACTAAATTATATATATATATACAGTGGTTCTCTCATAAGGGATCCCTTATTTTAATTTCGGTAAGGACCACCATGAAATCATATCGATTTGAATGAATTTTAATCTGAATTTTTTTGTGGATAATAACTTCGTTGAAATTTACCTATGAATAAAATTTGAGAATTTTTCAAGCACGAAAACTATTTTTCTTGAATTTCCTATATTTCGCCTATTTTTCTAATGCCTTCATATTTAAAAAAATCGGTAAAAATGGTTTAAGTACTTGAAAAAATTTGAAATTTTATTCATAGGTAGATTCCAATGAACTTATCATCCACAAAAAAATTCAAATTAAAATTCATTCAAATCGATATGATTTCATGGTGGTCCTTACCGAAATTAAAATAAGGGATCCCTTATGAGAGAACCACTGTATATATATATATATATATATAAATCTCGCTACACACTTATATTATAAAGTCAACTCCTTAACTATCAATAGTTATTTATCTATTCTTATTCAGTCAATATATTATAATACTTAATTAATGACTCACAAACCCTCTCACACTAAATTTATAAAATTCGGTGTGTATTATAGAGAAAACTCTTGTGAATTTCTTCCTAAATACACACGGAATTAATAACGTCAGTGCAAGATCCTTGTAAAATTTTGAAGTTCCCACTTCCCAACTTCATGTTGAGATGTGTCTTGATTTGTTGTTGGCTTGAATGGACAGCCACATTCATCTTGGATGAGTCATGGTTCATGGTTGCTTGCTTGAATGGAAGCATGTGTAATGACTTTGATACGAGTCATATTGAGTGACTTTTTTGAATTGATGCCATGTGTGAGCTTCCGTCAATGCATCAAGCTTAGTGAATGCTATTAATAGCATCACATTGCATGACAATCAAAATACAACAAGCAAGAGCTGAGTGAGTAAATTACGCTTAGAGTAACAATTGGGTGTATTGTCGAGGCTTTTGGTTTTATTTTGAGAGTTTTCACTCTAGAACTTGTAAACTTTTGTTTCATTAGTAATATTTATTCTTCTGTCTTCATCCGTGGATGTAGGTCTGAGACTGAACCACGTAAATTTATTGCGTTCATTATTTTCTCTAATGTTTGAGGAAACAGTAGAGAAATCAATCCAGTCCATTGCAGTTTGTTGCACCCACAAACAAGAGATCAATTTAGAGGCATTTCAAGACTTTATGAGCACTATGTGACTCCTTTGGAATTGAGGATCATTTACAAGGCTCTGTTTTTGTACAGAACTGAATTATTTTACTTCTTCAAACATCACTATGATATATATATATATATATATATAAACCATATTTGTAACGGTGCATTACTAAACTTAAACAAAAAAAAAAATTGTTTTAACTTTGTAACATATCTATAACGTTACAAAAGCGATTGTCCTAACTAGAAATGTACAGAGCTGAATTATTTTACTTCTTCAAACATCAATATGAGCTATATATATATATATATATATATATATATATATATAAACCATATTTGTAATGGTACATTACCGAAGTTAAGCAAAAAAAAAAATTGTTTTAACTTTGTAACATATCTATAACGTTACAAAAGCGACCGTCCTAACTAGAAATGTTTATGACTAGATTGAATGAAGGTATTTTATATAAAATTATTTTATATAACCTTGCTTTGCAGTATCAATTAACAACTTTGTGTGGACCTAGTATCAGCTTGGCATGTGATATAAGGCCCTGCAATTCACTGTCTGTGACAGACTTTAAGGAGGGGATGATTTCGAATTCTCAACTTTTGTGGGGTTAAATCTCTAATAAGGTGAAAGGGGATGATGCATTATTGGGCCAAGAGGAAGTTTTAAGGGATGCCACTACGGGAAGCCCATCTGAAAATGTATCTGATGCTCAGTTGGGTTTTAACTTTTAAGGATGGTGTAGTGATTTGTGAATGAACAACTTCAGGTTCTTCTAAAGGGCTGATGGGCAGAGCTTCTGCTCTCGAAAAGGGTATTTTGAGAGGCCCACCAGACCCTCCTCAAACAGCAGCCTGATGGGTAGTGATTCTGGCTTTGATAAGAGGGATTTCAGTGGCCCATCAGACTCTTCTGTTGTGCATTGGAATGGTGAGAAAAGGATCAATTCTGGTGGTTTTAGTGGTGAGGAGCTGTTTCGAAATTAGAGGTGGTTCCTTTGTCTTTCAAAGTCCTGGGCAGAGGTTTAGCAGTGGCTTCTCCAAGCATCTCGAAGAAAAGAAGAGGGAGGAAAAGCTCCCACTTAGTGAGGAATCATATCATGAAAACTAGGAGCAGTAGTGCTTGCGATACAAAGCTGCATCAGAAGCTAGAGGTAAAGGAAAAGGAGGTGTGGAACCTTGAGGAAGAGAGATCGTGAAGGTGATTGAGAGAGGTATGGCCCATGGTTTTGATTTCAATGGAAGAAAGAAGGAGATTACAGAGATAATTGATAGGAGGGACAGCAGGTTTCGTGAGTATGTGAAAAGTCTGGTGGTTAAACATAAGGTTATTGGGTCTTGAGGCTCTAGTTTGGTGGTTAATCTTTAGTTTTTTCAGGTTTTTGAGGCTCCTCTGTGTTTTTTTTCTGCTTTGGTGTGGGTACATTTCGGGGGAAAACAAGCTGGTGTGGGAGTTTTCCTGAGTTTCCTGCTTGGGTTGTGGTGTCCTCCTTGCTGCTATGGTTCTGCTGCCTGTGTTTTGCTGCTGTTGGGTTTTTGCTGTTGCTATGTTTTTTGCTCTGTTTTTTCCCCTGTTTTTGTGCGTTTTTGGTGTGGGTTGTAGCTTTGGTGTCATGGGGGTTTCTTTCAGCTTATGAGGTTCCTTTTCCTTTGCTGATTTTTGGTCAAGATGGGCTCTAGGATGGTTGGTGTTGCAGATCATTGGAGCAACCTGTGACTTGGTTTTAGCATTTCGTTTGCTGTTTCTTTTTCTGGGTTGCTGTTTGGTTGGGTGTGTGGGGTTTTTTTTGGTCTCCGAAGCCTCTGTTGTCTTTGGTCTCTGGGTGGGGTTTTGGCCTCTGTTTCGTTTTTGTATCTCTGTAGCTCTTTGGAGCCTTGCTTGGCTCTTTAATAATATTTCTGTTCAAAAAAAAAAAAAAAAAACTTTGTGTCATTGTGTGAATCTTCAAATAGATGAAACTTAAATGGATAGAACATAACCTTTCAAAGCGGTGCTTTATATATGTCATATTGAATAGGCAAAACACAACTCTTCAAAGTCACAATTTCTATAAATTGGACCCATGAGCATGAACATTATTGCTCTATGTAAAGCCTAGTCCCCGGCGATGTGGGATTTGACATATTATGACATTTTTTTTTATATACATATGTATAATCATAAGAACATAAAGTTAACAGGAACAAAATTTTGACAGTATAATGCAAATCCATTCAAATTCATCGAGCATTAGGTGCTGTTAATGTTACCCCATTGACATAAGAAGAAGACCTTGTTCCGGTGCTTGTTGAGTCGTCTGTCTCAAGTAATTGGACTCTTCTCATTGCAAATGAAGGTTGTTTTGGGGAAGGCAGAGTTGTTTCTGTTGAAAAATAGATTTAGAAAATTCTACAGAAGGATGTGCGACCATTTGCTCACACTTTACATTGCACATTCAACTGTCAATGTGCGACCATTTGGTTGCACTTCACTGGTTTCAGCCATACGAAACTAGACAAGTTGCTAAAGTCTTCTAGTTTCATACAGCTGAACCAGTAGACAAAATAAACATTTTTCATCACAGATATCATTGCTCTGTGTCCATAAAAACATTACATAAAATACATTTTGATAAACATTTATAAAAACATTACATGAAAACATAAATAGAGAAATATGATCATAAATTTAAAAGAGAAGAAACATAAGAGAAACATACTTTTGAGAACATTTTATATTGACATCACAGGCCATTTTCGTGATGGCTAATCACATACACTCTCTCTCTATATCTATCTTTTTACAATGACATTGGATGGTTTAAATACAAAATACATAACAATTTATAACCATTGGATTACCATCAATGATCACTCCATCCAACGGATGGGTGTTCTTCAAGTAAATGCTATTTTCAAGACATTAGCCACGACACTAAGTAATGGCACATCATTAATGACATCATCAATATTACATCATTCATTACATAATAACTAAACCATACATAAACCATAATTAAAAACATAACCATAGTTACAAAATAGGCCATATTGGGCCATCCATAGTTTGATCCATGAGCCATCAATATCCATAATCATTGATCCATACCCATTGTCTTTTAAAGACAAATTTCACATTTCCAACAGTTTCATTGCTCAACATAAACACAGCATTCGACATGCTTGGCCTGTCTGTTGTGCTATCTTGCACACACAACAATCCAACTTGAATGCATCGCAAAGCTTCTTGAGCAGGCCATGATTGAGCTGCTGATAAGCATGAGTCAACTACCTCCAGAGCCTTATCATCTCTCCAAAGCTCCCATGCCTTCAATCCATTGAAAAGTGTATAAATAATTAAATTGACAACATAAATTTCAGAAGATCAATAAACAAAAGCGGTTTTAACTTACTTTTCTTATCAAATTTGAGTGAACTTCATCATGAACGAAGCCTGAGTTCTTCCCACTTATGATCTCTAATAATAAGACTTCGAAACTGAAGACGTCTGATTTGTCAAAAAGAGACCATCTAATGCATACTCTAGTGACATACAACCACTGCATGCCATATCACCTCATACGTACAAAACGATGTATGAGAAAATATAATTATAGAGTTCTCTACATTTTGTGTTTGCTTACAATGTTCCAACCACTCTTTTTGTATTTGCTTGGTTGATTTTGTCTCCAACTACTCTTGCTGTACCAAAATCTGAAATCTTGGGGTTCATCTCTTTATCTAGAAGAACATTACTAGTTTGCAATCAATAAAGCCTCATTTTTCAATTCTACAATTCCTTGACCTGATGTCCTTGACAACCTTTTGACGGCTATTTCTTGTCCATTTGATAATTGACCCTGAACATTTCAATCTCAAATGTACGATCACATCAATTCACACATTAATCAATATGCTTCAAGAATCAATATATTTCAACATATGAGACAATTTTCTTACATTAATCAAATGTATGGAAATATTACCTTGTAAACTGGACCAAAGCCTCCCTGTTCAAGCTTTTTAGCAGAGGAAAAATTATCTGTTGCAACTAGCACAGTACTTAGTTCAAAAAATGTCACATCTACATTCCTATTGTCTTCATTGCAATTAGCAATACTGGAAGAATCCTTGTCACGAGACAAGCTTGAGTTCGAATTCATAAATAACATTTCACGTCGCCTTTGTTTCATCATCTCGCCTACATATTGGAACAATGTTACAATGTACATTCAGAAAAATAGAAAGTAACTATATCTTGTATATATATGCTAGCTATATAAGAAGCAACTTTAGCTAGTGACATAATAGTCGGTTAATTTTCTTATAACCCTGGCTTTTAGCTTGCCTTCTCCGAAAGCAATAGTAGCATGAGACTATCAGAAGCACTCCTTGAGCAGCAGGAACGATTATGATCAGGACAAGCGTTCTTTTCCTTGCGCAAGTGTTTTTCGTGTTTTTCTGCGCATTTGTAGCTGCAAAGTAAGAGTTTTCATTCATCAATTACTAAAGTTTTTCAGCTTTATGTTGAGGTGCATGAAAGTGATAGCAAGTGATAGTAATAAAAGAATTTTATGTGCTTATTCAAGCTCTTGGCTTGTCAGAAAATCTAATTGTTAAATTTTAACTTGTTAACCAATCTAATGAGGCAAGACGGAGATTAAATTTTTAGCCTTTTTTTTTTTTTTTTTTTTTTTTTTTTTTTTTTTTTTTTGTTGACATAAGCTTTAGAACTAAGAAGCTCAACTTGGGTAGATTTTCTAGCTGCGCTCGGAAGCATGCTTAATGCCATTGTCGCGATAAGAACTTAGGATGCAACCATGCTAGGGATGCACATGCATCTTTCGTTATGATCTTATCACGTGGTAAAAATTTTCACTACATGCAAATGGATATCTCGCTAGCTACATTTGAGTTTTTACTCATTGCCGCAACAACATTTTGTTTTTGCAGCATAGGAATTGGCATTAATTAGAGGGAGAGCTAGGAAATACACTAGGTACATAATGCACACGAGGTACATAAAACGAGTCAACTAACCACACTCTAACCAGCTGTTGTGGTTAGCCTCAACTTGGTCACCATCGTGATGCTCTGTTTTACAACATAGCATACTCACAGAATGAGTATTCTCAACAACCCTGTGCAATTACAATTCTTCAAGCACTGTTTCTCGCACTCCTCTAAGTTTCAAGCCAACGTTTGATGAATGGAACATGAACACAAAAGACTAAGCTGCAACTTACATATTGTATCAAATTTGAGTATGGATCATCATGGAAAAATCCCCTGTTCTTCTTGCCATTTATGATTTCTAATAGTATAACTCTGAAACTGAAAACGTCTGATTTCATTGAGCAGACGCTGTCTAGTGCATATTTTGGTGACATATAACCACCACAAACCATAGATATTAATGACTAGAGATCCATTTCATTTATATGCTATGAAGATACAGTAAGCAATTTAATAATAATATATGAGTAATGCTAGATGTCCCAAGGATTCCACTTGCAATTCCTAAACTTCTATCAAAACACGTTTTCCAATCCAACATTAGCTTTCTTGATTGATCTGCATTAGTTACATTGTATCACATATAATAAATATTAGATTAGACACACAAGCAATACACACACAAGTGCAAAAATAAGGAGTAAACATACCGAAAATGAAGTAGTTACGTTCAAGTTTTTGTTAGGCATAAATTCATAGAATAACATCTTCTCATCTTTCTCTGTACAATAACCCAAGAGCCTTACAAGATTTCTAAGTTTGAAGTTTTGCAATCAATAAGGCCTCATTTTTGAATTCAAGGATCCCTTGTTCTGAATTCTCTGATAATCTTTTGACAGCTATCTCTTGTCCATCAAGTAATTGTCCCTGAAAAATCAATTGGAATTTTACTTATATTAGTTCCCCAAAGCTATCAACATTGCTTTCAACATGCTTTTTGCTTCTTGCACTTTTGACAGCAGCTCTAGAATTTGAATACTCCAATCTCATATAGATTAACTCGTAGATGACTTAGAATAACAGATTTCAGGTGAGAGATTCTACACGTTTTTTCTTGTGAGATCCTGAACCCGATAATTTCTATGAGAGAGAATATTTTTTCTAGAAAGCGCTGTCCTATCTCCAAATTAAAGAGAAATTACCTTATAAGCAGGGCCAAAGCCTCCTCGTCCAAGCTTATTAGGAGAGGAAAAATGGTCTGTTGCAGCTATCACAGTACTTAGCTCAAACAATGTCAATTCTATATTCCCACTTTGACCACTTCTGTTAGGAGAGTTCTTGTGGGTAGAAGAACTTCTTGCCGAATCCAAATATAAACTTTGACCAAGCTGTTTTTGCTGCTTCTGCCCTGTATTAAGAAATTTATTTACACATATAGAAGAATGAGCTATTAATCAATCAGTATTCTACAATTGATTAAGATGTATAGTAAATTTGTACTTTGAATCACCTTTCCTCTTCACTTGCCTCCTCCACAAGTAGTAAAAGCACACAGCTGCCAGAAGCATTTCCACAACAACAGGCACAATAATAAAAGCAAGTGTACTTTTTGTTGCTAGAAATTGTTTTGAGCTTTTCTGGGCATCTGCAGCTGGAAAGCAAAAGTTTTCATTCAGATTAGTTATTCAAATCACCGTGAAAAAAAAACTTGAGTCTATTCTGTCAGGTCAATCAGGTTCAATAAAACTAATCGATGTAGCATATAAAATGGAAAATTGAATAGCATATATTTATATTTATGCCTAGCTCCTCAGCATCAACTCTCAGGTAAAAGTCTTGTCCTTCTTTATAGTCTTATGTCTCTTAACTCATCATACCATGTTATGCAGCCTTGTTCACTTCCGGTAACATCTAAAATAGCATACCCTGTACAGTTACAACTCTTCAAGCACTCTCTGTCACACTCCTTCAAGTTCATAATACTATAAAGATTAAAGTTTCTGGCATCCGGTAACTTGACAGCTTCCAGTCTCACAAACCCCTCCCCATCACCCTTTCCACAGCCATCCGTTTTTCTTGTTCCTGAACATTTTAGGAACAAGTCCTGAGGATATGATGATTGAAAACTGGGCAGGCATGCACAATACACGGATTCTCATCATTGCAAATTTGATTTGCACCACATTGATTATACTCATCACACAAGTCCTGTGGTGCCATCCAGAATTTCGACCATTCGTGGCTCTCATGCCATATTAATCTCCTCAAGGTTCCCATTGGCTCCAGCACAAGTATAGAGAAAAAGGGGCCATTCTTCCATGAAAATGTATAATAGCTTTCATTTTCATTGTTGACAAATGTGTAATTGACAAGATCAATCTGATCAGAGTAATCAGCCTTGTGGCCTTGGCGTCTGGTGACTACATTTGGTATACCATTAAGGTTGTGACCATTCCAAGGGCCACTGGACCGGAGCTTCTGTACAAAAAAAAACTGAGGTATGCCGTGAGGGTCAAGCCTTAGGGAGAATTCTCCAGGCGTTGGATCATCAATTGACTTCCATGAAGTTAGGATATGGTTGAGGTCAGTTTTCCAGTTCAATCCAAACTTCATACTAGGAAGTATCGTGTCTGTAGGATAATCAATAAATCAAAGCTTTGCCATATAATGGTTTCTTTAGCTACCAGAACCAGATTTCCTTAATCCAACAGTTTGGCAGTGGAGGTGTATGTTGGCACCGAAACATTGGTAGACCAAAGAGAAATGATATCATTGCCACAAAAAACTGCAAGATTCCCGCCTCCACCAATCTTGAAAATGCCAGCAGAGTTCTTAATTGGAGTTCCTCTGTTGGCGACCCAAACGACTGTTTGTTCTGAGATTTTGTTGAGCCATATACCAACATAACGAGCCTGAGACTTGCTGGGGCTGAAGAATCCCAGTTTGAAGTTTCCATTAGATGATACAAGGCTTCCATTTTCACTATCAGCTATGAAATGAACAGAAGAGTTCTGATATAACAAACAGTGCTGAGAACAGAAGAGCTCTATTGCACCCCTTGAAGATAAGTGTTTAGACTTTGTTACTGGGATGTTTCATTATCTGTTAACGCAAGCCATTTTTTTCATGTAATTTCAACGTTTTTTCTCCAGTATATGAATGAAAGAAAGTAAGGGTCAACAAAAACACTGTGCAACCAAAGGAAATGTAAGGGTCAACAAAAAAAAAAGTATTCTAGTCAATGGAAATTGCCAAGTAAATAAGTGGCATACACGGAATCATCAATTGTCAAAGAAGTGTCACTTATAGCTTGAATGAAATTAATGGTTGTGTTCTTACACTGTTACGCATCACTTAGGTTTGACTATGAATATAAATAGCTTTTTAACGGTTGACCAAATAATTTTGAATAGAACGTTATTATGTGAATTTTGGAAAGAGTTTATTTGATAAATAAATAAAATTATTGAGATTTTTAAAAGTAGCTTTGAAATGGGAAAGCTTTTAATATGAAATTTTGATTCTATAAATATAATGATGTAGGACATTTTGGGAGCCTCTTTGGAGGGTAAAACAATATCCATTTTGGACCAATAATATATTTTTGGAACCGTATCGACGAGTCCTACAGAAGGTACCGAGGGTTTAATTTACCCCCATAATACCTCGCAATTTTCCCAAAATCGATTGTTTTGCCTTCCATTTTTAGCTTCTTAATTAATTATAAAATAAGTAATGGATAGAATTTGGGACCTTCATTTTAGGTGGGGACTTAGGCAGCCACTTCAGCTGTCTAGGCACTAACCAGCCTTAATGGCAGTTGGCAGTTGCATTTAGTGAGATTTTTCTCTGATTAAATGTAGTTCAGTTGGGATCAAAGGCTTGTATGTAAATCTGATGGGATCATGTGCAATTTTATTTCCAATGCATTTCTATAATGCATTTTTTTTTTTCTCAGGTTAAAGACTTATCATGTTCATGGCTATATAATAAAATTTTATCACACGAACTCTTTAGCTTTTTGACAGATAAACATTGCAATTGTGCCTCAATCTACATCGATTCAAGTAAAAGCTAACATTTGAAGTTTTTTTTTTTTTTTTTTTTTTATGCGGAGTTTGCTTTGATTCTTTTAAAGTGCAGGCCAATCTTCTAGTATGTAATATACAACTTCTCTTCTTCTTATTATACAATAAGAAAATCTCCACATGAGTTTTTTTTTTTTTTATGAACTGATAGAAGTACATATCATGATTTTATTACAATAATAGTAATTCAAAAATTAGCATGACAACGTTAATCCATAATTCAAAAGGCTATAACTACAAATTCATCGAGCATCAAGTGTTGTAATTGTCACCTCATTAGCGGAACAATTTGTACATAGTAATCCAAAAATTACATATATACAATAATAGTAATCCAAAAATTAGCATGACACTGCAAACGTTAATCCATAATTCAAAAGGCTGTAACTACAATTCATACAAATATGTTTACAGAACCTAACAAATTCACCGAGCATTAAGTGTTGTAATTGTCACCTCATTTGTGGAACAATTTGTGCCTTTGGTAGATGACTTTGGTGCATTCCTCCGCCTGAAAGAAAATGTAGATTGCTTTGGACAAGGAAGTGTTGCTTCATTGCATAACATAAAAACAACAGTTGACATGGTTGGCCTATCTCTTGCATCGTCTTGCACGCACAGAAGCCCGACTTGGATGAACCTCAAAACTTCATGAACCGGACAAGAATGAGCAATGCATGAGTCAACTATCTCTAGGGCCTTATTGTCTCTCCAGAGTTCCCATATCTTATTTCAACATGTTACATCAGAATAAATCATGTCAAGTTTTGGCCAATGTTGAAGAATGGAACACTAGATCAAAGAGAACAAAAATGTGTCTAAAACGTACATATTTTAACAAATTTGACGATGAACTCTCATGGTAAAACCCCCAATTCTTTTTCCCACTTATGATCTCTAATAGAATGACTCCGAAGCTAAAGACGTTTGATTTCACTGAGAAGAGGCCACCTAATGCATACTCTGGTGACATGTAACCACTGCATTTCATAGACATTAAAGAATTTAGCTACAACATATACTCCTAATATAAATGCTTGTTTTCAACATTCATGTCTTATGTGACTTACAATGTTCCAACCACTCTCTTTGTATTTTCTTGAATTTCATCTCCTCCAACTATCCTTGCAATACCAAAATCTGAGATTTTGGGTTTCATTTCTCCATCTAGAAGGATATTGCTCGTTTTTAGGTCTCTATGAACGATTCTTAACCTGGAATCTTGATGAAGATAAAGAATTCCTCGAGCAATTCCCAAAATTATTTCAAAGCGCTTTATCCAATCCAACAACAATTTTCTTGATAGATCTGCTTCATTAGAATGGTATATCACGTATAATAGAAACAATAAACGCACAACACAAGGTAATAAATATACATATCAAGTGCATAATTATTAATTGAGGAATCAATTCATACCAAAGATAAAGTAGTCCAAGCTTTTGTTGGGCATAAATTCATAGATTAACATCTTTTCATCTTTCTCTATGCAACAACCCAAGAGCCTAACAAGATTTCTGTGTTGAAGTTTAGCAATTAACAAGACTTCATTCTTGAATTCTTTGATACCTTGTCCCGAATTACTCGATAATCTTTTAATAGCTATCTCCCGTCCATTAGCTAACTGACCCTGAAAAATCAATGTAAATAACACTCATATCAATTCTCACCTCTCAAGCTTATCAAAAGTCTCTCTGATTGCCAAAATACTTTCCCATCACTCAAATATATGAAAAATGTAAACCAGAAACTTCAAAATGAAGAGAAATTAATTACCTTGAAAACCGGACCAAACCGTCCTTGTCCAAGCTTGTTGGCAGAGGAAAAATTCTCTGTTGCAGCAATCACTGTCTTGAGTTCGAAGAATGTTATTTCTATATTCCCACTTTCGCTAGCACTGCTATTTGCATTGGAAGAGTCTCTGTTATTAGACAAACTTCTCTCTGAATCAAAAAGTAACATTTGACGGTGCTGTTGTTTCTTCTTCCCTGTGAAGTAACCGATTTATTATTGAAAAATACATAATCAAAATGTAAAACAAATAAATTTGTAGAAGAAAAGGAAGTGAAGCTGTGAAACCCACCATTTAAAAAAGAGAAGAATTTGATAATTAAAATAGAAGCTTTAACACAGAGCAGAAATGGGTTTCCACCGTTGAAACAAAACTTGGGAGAGAAACTAAATTTGGGGATGACAATCATTGCCATCCCCACCCAATTCCCCATTTTTCCCCAAAAGTTTCCCCCAAATGGGGATGGGGAAGTGGGAATTTGGGTATCTGGGGATAAATGCCCATCTTTACTCACAATAACATGTGTCCTTTGAATTACCTTTATTCCTCTTCGCATTTCTTCTCCACAAGTAGTAAAAACACAGAGCTGCCAGAAGTGTTTCAACAACAAGGGGAACAATAATAAATACAAGTGTACTTTTTGTTGCTAGAACGTGTACTTTTACGTTTTTCTGGGCATCCACAGCTGCAAATTTAAGATTTCTTTCAAGCTCAAGAAATTTGAAAATGATGAACTTAATTTTTAAGAACCTTCTGCTGCTGATGATAACTCTTATTTCTACACGTTGTGTAGCCCCTTACTTTCATCTTTTATGCTTGTTTTCCGAGTAAAACCGGGTATTTAACGTTTTAAATAAGTGTTTCAGGATATTTTTCATCACAGGGGCTAAAGTGCAAAAATAGAGAAATATTGGGGCAAAAGTGTAATTTTTGAAAGTTTGTTTTGCGCCCTTGTTCTGCGTTAAGGGGCAGCAAAAATGGGCGCAGAAAGGGACCAGAAGACCCACTTTTTGTAATTCTGCGCCCTAGGGCGCAGAATAGGGCGCAAAAGCCAAGGCGGAATTTCGACGAAAGTTTCCTGCAGAATGCTCAACTTGCGGGGGCCATATCTCTCTCCTCCGATCGAACTGGGTTTCGTGCTATATATGGTTGGAAAGCTCCAGAAGTCTTCTTTCCAACGGTTTATCAAGAACGCGATTCCGATGTTTGTGGAGAAAGTTATGCCCGTTTCCGTAACGGTGCGCGCTGCTGGAAAGTCATCCGCGAGACCCCCCAAAAATCTGCCACTTAAGGGCATTTTCGTCTTTTCCCCTCAATTCTGACCTAAACCCTTCTCCCCACTATAAATACCCCCTTTTCTCTTCAGTTCTTTCAGAATCCCTAACCCCCCCTCTCTCTCTCTTCCGCCCCACTCTCTCTCTCTTCCATTTTCTGCATTTTCTTCACTTTCTCACCAAATAAGGAGAGGATCCAAGCTCCCATGGAGGTTTTTCCTCCATGGGAGGCTACCATACATCACCACCACCACGTTTTTCACTTCCTCTACCACAATTGAGAGTAGATTGCAAGGAGATAGGAGGGGTTTTTGACCAATTTCGAGCCAAGCATGGAAAGGAGCTCTTGGAGGAATTTCTTCAAGGGTTGTATCTCCTTTTACTCATTCTCTTTGTATTTCTTGTTTTCTTAATTGTGTAACCACCAATTTGGGGATTTTGTAAACCTACAATTATTGCAATATATGTATGATTGCTCTTATGTTCTTTGAGTTTTGTTCTACTCTTTGTTTTATTCATGATTAAATCTCTTGTTGTGATATTCATGTGTGTGATGGGTCTAAATTGATATGTGTCCATGAATGGGATTAGGAGTAGTGTAATTTAATTTAGGAGTAGAGTAATTTAACATCCCACGATTGTTGATTGATTGATGGATGATCCAAAATACCATGTATAGAATGATTTGAGTGTTGAGTATTAGCTCTAAAGAGTGGGAGAAGTTTGATTGATGCATGTATTTGCTAAATTAGACTTTGGTTCTATATTCTTGTACTTAATGGGTCTTTGTTTCAAAGGCACAATTGCTCATCCTTGGCCGGATTAGGTAATAAATTGATTTAGGGAAAATTCCCAAATCAAGAGAATGAACCCTTAACCCATATTGAATGGTCTTAATGTATAACAACCAACTTATTGCACATTGTTGTTTGGTAAACTTGTTTCCCATGTCTAGCCATCCTAGGGAGATTGATAAAACCGAATCCGTATCTAGAGTAAAGACAAACTGAACTCCTCTTGTGCTTGTGTAGTTATATGGTATTTCATTGCTTAATGCTTTCACTCGGTTAGCCACCTTGTGGATGATATTTAGGCTATGTGTTATATATTGCGCGGTTCACATTAACATGTCCAGCGTGATATCCTCTACATTTGACCAGACAGTGAGAGATACACTAGGCTGGCGTGTAGAGCTCGTGTGTGTGTCCCACAGTCCTTAATGAATCCAAGCATTTATGCATGGATGTAATCTCTAAGACATCGAGAGAGATTAGAGATTAATTAAGGGGACATGAGCATATAACATACGTGTTGTATGGGTATCTCGTATTCTTAATGCTTTCACTTGGTTGCCATCCCGTATTTGGTTAGCCATTGTGAATGAATTATTGGCTGTAGTATGGCCCACGCGGTTGCGCATTAAATGCCCAACGAAATAACCACTGTATATGACCAGACAGTGAGAGATACACTAGGCTGGCATACAGGGCTCTTGTGTGTGTGTGTCACGGCACTTAATGAATTCATGTGTACTTTGTATATGTGGATGTGATTTCTAAAACTCGAGAGAGATTAGAGATCAATTAAGGGGACACGAGCCTATGATATACTTGCATATTGAGGGACTAAGTGAGTCTAGCACTTAATTAGGAGGATTGTTATGGTTGAATCATTTCTCTAGTGTAACCACATTTCATGCATCTCTCCATTCCATCCTATCCATGTACATATTATAGTATATAGTTTATTTATTTATATTATCATTTACACTTTTCCGCAACCGCAACACACGAGTTCTCTCGGAGTGTTGTAATAATAGCTAGAACCGGTGACGGTCGGCGAATCCCACCTCCCTGCGGAACGATACCCTCACTTGCCGCTGTGCTAGTCCTTGTGACTCGCGCGCTAGCGAGGTCGAACTTAAATGTTCATCTTTTGACCGACATCTCAACGATGTGTCGTCAGCTGACAGATGACAAAACTGGTGGTGTCAACAGTCAACCTACTGTTGTAATGAAACCTATTGAATAATATATCAAACAACATAGAATTTAGGCCACTATTATGGAAAAAGAGATAGTACATACCTAGCTCCACAGCATCTACTCTTAGGTAAAAATCCTGTCCACTTTTATAGCGTCTCATGTCTCGTAACTCACCATACCATGCTATGCAATCTCGTCCCACTTCATCGACATATACATTAGCATACCCTGTACATTTGCAACTCTTCAAGCACTCTCTCTCACACTCCTCTAAGCTCATGTTACTATAAAGAGTAGAATTTCTGGCATCTGGAAACTTCACACCTTCCAGTCTCACAAAACCCTCGCCATCTCCTTTGCCACAGGCTTCCTTCCTTGTTTCCTGACATTTTAGGTACAAGTCCTGAGGATACAACCTTTCAAACCCAGGCAGGCATGCACAATGTGCCAACGTCTCCTCATTGCAAACTGCGTTTGCACCACATCGCATGTACTCATCACACAAGTCCTGGAGCACGATCTGGACTTTTACCCATCTTTGGCTCTCGTGCCAGATTAGTCTTTTTAGAAGTCCCATTGTATCCAAAACAATTATGGAGAAAACATCACCCTTTTTCGGTGAATAAATAAAATAGATTTCATTGTCATTGCTTACATATGTGACATTGACAAGATCAATCTGGTCAGAGAAATATTCTTTGTGGCTTCCGATGTCTGGCAAGCCATTAAACATATGACCATTCCAAGGGCCACTACGCCAGTGTGTAACTGAGTTCTTGTACAAAAAGAACTGAGGTATGCTGTGAGAATCAATACATGAAGAGAATTCCCCGGGCGTGGGATCATCAATCGACTTCCATGAAGTTAGGATAGAGTTGAGGCCAGTTTTCCTTTTCCATCCAAATTTCGTGCCAGGAAGAATTGTGTCTGTAGGATAATCAAAGCTCTGCCATATAATAGTCTCTTTTGCTACCAGAACCAGATTTCCTGAATCTAAGAGCTTGGCAGCAGAGGTTTGTGCAGGCACTGAAACATTGGTAAACCAAAGAGGACTGCTCTGATTACAACAAAAAACTGCAAGATTTCCATCTCCACGGATCTTGAAAATACCTGAAGAGTTCCTAATTGGAGTTTCTCTGTTGGCGACCCAAACAACCGTTTGTTCTGAGATTTTATTGAACCATATTCCAACATAACGAGCTTGAGACTTGGCAGGGCTGAAGAAGCCCAGTTTGAAGTTTCCATCTGATGATACAAGGCTTCTGTTTTCATCATCAGCTAAGAACTGGGTTCCAGTTATTGTCTCCAATGCATGAAGTGAACCGAAGAGATCAAATGTCACAAACAGTACCGAGATACAGAGAGCTCTATTACAACCCATGAAGATAAGTGTTTGTGTTTCTCGGACGTGCCGTATCTGTGACAACTCCTATGAGCATCCAGCAATAGTATCCACTTGTTTCATGTGATTTCGACATTATTTTGTTTTCAATTAGTAAGAGTCAACAAGCTAACGTAATTCATTGGTTGCTAGCAGGAATTTTCAGCCATACACGGAATCAATAATGTCAAAGACGTGTTATTTGTGGAGGTATGAAATTGACTTTTAATTAAAAATAAAAATAAAAACAAAAGAAGAATGGAAGAATCTTGGTTAAAAAACGAAAGTAGAAAATAACTTGAAAGCAGGAATTTTTTTCATGTAATCTCGACGTTTTTTCTCCGGTATATGAATGAAAGAAAGTAAGGGTCAACAAAACCAGCTGTGCAATCGATTAATGGAAATTGCCAAGTAAGTGGTCGTGTGTTCAGTGGCATACACGAATCATCAAATTGTCAAAGAAGTTTCATGAAACTATTGGTTGTCTTACACGTCACTTAGGTTTGACTATGAATATAAATAGCTTTTTAATGGTTGACCCAAATAATTTTGAATAGAACATTATTATGTGAATTTTGGAAAGAGTTTATTTGATAAATAAATAAAATGATTGAAATGGGAAAAGTTTTTAATATGAAAATTTGATTCTAAAAATATAATGATGTAGAACATTTTGGGAGCCTCTTTGTAGGGTAAAACGATATCCGTTTTGGACCTATAATATATTTTTAACAGAATTTCACATAAGTCTCACTTTTTAGCGATTTGTCACCTTTATAAATGTCGTTCCATATTTACCACTTTAGTTCTTATTTTTTTCAAAACTTATCATTTTAGTACATTTAACCAAATATTTGAAAGTCAACTATTTAAAAACATGTGAAAGTACACTTTTGCCCTTATTAATATTTAATTTAGCTAAAATGATTATCTTAACTTTAAATTAAAATGAAAAACAATAAAATTGCCAAGTAAGTAAGTGGTCGTGTGTTCAGTGGCATACACGAATCATCAAATTGTCAAAGAAGTTTCATGAAACTATTGGTTGTCTTACACGTCACTTAGGGTTGACCAAATAATTTTGAATAGAACATTATTATGTGAATTTTGGAAAGAGTTTATTTGATAAATAAATAAAATGATTGAGATTTTTAAAAGTAGCTTTGAAATGGGAAAGCTTTTAATATGAAAATTTGATTCTAAAAATATATTGACGTAGGACATTTTGGGAGCATCTTTGGAGGGTAAAACAATATCCGTTTTGGACCTATAATATATTTTTGGAACCGTATCGATGAGTCCTACAGAAGGTACCGAGGGTTTAATTTACCCCCAATAATACCTCGCAATTTTCCCAAAATTGATCGTTTTGCCTTCCCTTTTTAGCTTCTTAATAAATTATAAAATAAGTAATGGATAGAATTTGGGACCTTTATTTTAGGTGGGGACTAAGGCAGCCACTTCAGCTGTCTAGGCACTAACCAGCCTTTAGTGGCAGGTGCTGCATTTGCTCATGTGCAATTTTATTTCCAATGTATTTCTATAATGCATTTTTTTTCTCAGGTTAAAGACTTGTCATGTTCAAGGCTCTATTAATAAAAAAGGCTCTATATAATAAAATTTTACCACACGAACTCTTTAGCTTTTTGACAGATAAACATGGCAATTGTGCCTCAATCTACAATCTACATTGATTTAAGTAAAAGCTAAGATTTGAAGTTTTTTTTTTTTTTTTATGCAGAGTTTGCTTTGATTCTTTTAAAGTGCAGGCCAATCTTAATCCATGACACTGCAAACGTTAATCCATAATTCAAAAGGCTGTAACTACAATTCATACAAATATGTTTACAGAACCTAACAAATTCACCGAGCATTAAGTGTTGTAATTGTCACCTCATTTGTGGAACAATTTGTGCCTTTGGTAGATGACTCTGGTGCATTCCTCCGCCTAAAAGAAAATGTAGATTGCTTTGGACAAGGAAGTGTTGCTTCATTGCATAACATAAAAACAACAGTTGACATGGTTGGCCTATCTCTTGCATCGTCTTGCACACACAAGAGCCCGACTTGGATGCACCTCAAAACTTCATCATGAACCGGACACGAATTAGAAATACACGAGTCAACTATCTCCAGGGCCTTATTATCTCTCCAGAGCTCCCATATCTTATTTCAACATGTTACATCAGAATAAATCATGTCAAGTTCTAGCCAATGTTAAAGAATGAAACACAATAAGAAAACAGAAATGTGGCAACAAGTCAACTACGTACATATTTCAACAAATTTGAAGATGAACTCTCATGGTAAAATCCCCAATTCTTTTTCCCACTTACGATCTCTAATAGTATGACACCAAAACTGAAGATATCTGATTTCACTGAGAAAAGGCCGCCTAATGCATACTCTGGTGACATGTAACCACTGCATTACATAGATGTTGAATTTAGCTACAAATTTAAAAGTGATTCAAGTTAGTGTCGAACATGTCTTATGTGACTTACAATGTTCCAACCACTCTCTTTGTATTTTCTTGAATTTCATCTCCTCCAACTATTCTTGCAGTACCAAAATCCGAGATTTTGGGTTTCATTTCTCCATCTAGAAGGATATTGCCGGCTTTTAGGTCTCTATGGATGATTCTTAACCTGGAATCTTGATGAAGATAAAGGATTCCTCGAGCAATTCCCAGCATTATTTCAAATCTACTTTTCCAGTCCAACAAAAATTTTCTTGATTGATCTGTATCATTAGAATGGTATATCACAACACAACACAAGCTATAAATACATACACATATCAAGTGCATAATTATTAATTAAGGAATCAATTCATACCAAAGATAAAGTAGTCCAAGCTTTTGTTGGGCAGAAATTCATAGATTAACATCTTTTCATCTTTCTCTATGCAACAACCCAATAGCCTTACAAGATTTCTGTGTTGAAGTTTTGCAATTAACAAGACTTCATTCTTGAATTCTTCAATACCTTGTCCCGAATCATTCGAT
Organism: Acer saccharum; assembly: GCA_030490815.1. Taxonomy (NCBI): domain Eukaryota; kingdom Viridiplantae; phylum Streptophyta; class Magnoliopsida; order Sapindales; family Sapindaceae; genus Acer; species Acer saccharum. The sequence continues at coordinate 4,619,664 of CM059877.1, read as the reverse complement.
AATCTTTTAACAGCTATCTCCTGTCCATTAGCTAACTGACCCTGAAATAAATCAATGTAAACAACACTTACATCAATCCTGAACTCTCTCAAGCTTATCAAAAATCTCTCTGATTGCCAAAATATTTCATACCCATCACTCAAATATATGAAAAATGAAAACCAGAAACTTCAAAATGAAGAGAAATTAATTACCTTGAAAACTGGACCAAACCCTCCTCGTCCAAGCTTGTTGGCAGAGGAAAAATTCTCTGTTGCCGATATCACTGTATTGAGTTCGAAGAATGTTATTTCTATATTCCCACTTTCGCTAGCACTGCTATTTGCATTAGAAGAGTCTCTATAATTTGATAAACTTCTCTCTGAATCAAAAAGTAACATTTTACGGCGCTGTTGTTTCTTCTTCCCTGTGAAAGAACCGATTTATTGAACAATACAGAATCAAAATGTAAAACAAATAAAGAAGAGAAAGAAGAGAAAGAAGAGAAAGAGGTGAAACCCACCATTTGCAGAACAAAAAAGAAAAGAAATTGATTATAAAAATAGAAGCTTTATTAAGTAAACACTGAGCAGAAATGGGTTTCCAGTTTCCACCATTGAAAAAAAACTAGTGAACAAAAAATATATATATATATATACAGATGACGTGTCCGGCATGTCACGATGAGATAATGACGTGCGAGTTTCAAGAGAAGTAATTTACAAATATGTCCTGCGAATTCTTACAAAGTCCACACACAAATACGGGTTTGGGCCAAAAATCTGAAAAACCCAACTCAGATATTCGGCTATGGTTGAAATTTTGATTAATGCCTTTTTAAATGAAACCCGAGCCCAGATTTCAATAAAAAAAATTTCTTATTATGTCTTGGTTTTAAATAAATTTTTTTTTAAAAATTTACTTTAAAAAAAGAAAAATAAATTAAAATCACTATAACACAATAATTAGATCTTTAAAATAATATTTTAAAAAACAATTATAAGCTATATATATAGGAGTGAAGCCAGGATTTCGACTGTGGGATACCAAGACAAAAAAATATATATATTTAAATTAACGCCAGACAAATATAATGGTCAAGAATGGATTGGAATGGACTGGCTTTAATATAAGCTCGACGAATTTCAAAACGTTCATTGATAGGATAATCTCATATTTGTCAACGTAATCTTAGGTCATGCTCCAAAGATTTATTATCTTGGTTAATATCATTTGTTAGAAATTATGTGAATTGATTTTTAGAAACTGGATATTAATATTAAATGTTGACGGAGATGAACCGGCTTTCTATATATATATATATATATATATATAGTCTTTCTATTGTCGGTTCGTCCTGACAATAAATATATCAGGACGAAAAATGTGGACCATAGATTATGGAGAAGTTTTAACAAGTGCATATACTTTAAGTCAAAGTATATAAATCTAGTGATTCATATTTTTTGTCCTGATATATTTATTATCATGACGAACTGATAATAGAAATAAAATAAAAATATATATATATATATATATATATATATATATATGTTAGAATAGTTCATGAATCATGATGAAAGGAATACATAAGATTGGACATTTTTAATTTAAAATGAATATATTTCAGCCTTTCAAAAATAAGAAGATTCTTCTTTTAAAAAAAAAGATTCACATTTAAAAAACAACTCACAGCATGAGGGGCCCACTTATATATATATATATTTTTGCTATTATCAGTTTGTCCTGACAATAAATATAATGGGACAAAGAATGTGAACCACTAAATTTATATACTTTGACTCAAAGTGTATGCACCTGTCAAAACTTCTCCATAATCTGTGGTACATATTCTTCGTCCTGATATATTTATTGTCAGGACGAACTGACTATATATATATATATATATATATATATATATATATTTATAAAGAGTGAGTCTCTCATGAAGGATCCCTTATTTTAATTTCGGTAAGGACCATGATGAAAACACATTGATTTTAATGAATTTTAATCTGAATTTCTTTGTGGATGATGAGTTCAATGAAATTTACATATTAACAAAATTTGAGAATTTTCCAAATACTGGAACTATTTATGCAAATTTTGTTAAATATGAAGGCATCGAAAAATAGGTGCAATATATGAAAATTCAAGAAAAATAGTTCTAGTATTCGAAAAAATCTCAAATTTTGTTCATAAGTAGATTTCAATGAACTCATCATCTTCGAAAAAAATTCAGATCAAAATTCATTAAAATCGATGTATTTCCATTAAGGTCCTTACCGAAATTAAAATAAATGATCCCTTAAAAGAGACTCACTTTATATATAAATCAAAGAAATTCTCCTAAAATTTGCCCACATATTATATATATATATATGACACAATTTGAAACCAAACATCAAGATAGGTGTGAGGGACATACAACAAAGACAACATCATCTCGTCTTATTTTCTATAATTTAAAAATTAATTTTCATTAAACACTATAAAAATAATATCTTTAAAATGATTTATTTTGGAAAAAAAAAAAAAAAAAAAACCCTTCAAATATTTAATATTCTTACAAATGATGGAAAAAAAAAAAAAAAAAAAAGGTACCCACAACTAATAATAATAAATTTGAGATATTATTGTGAATTTATCCCGTTGATCGACTCGTTATGCTGTGACAAATCTCTGACCCGAGATTAAAAATAAATAAATAAATAAATAAAAGTTCATTATGTTTACATAAAAGAAATGCTGCCATAATTTAGTTTCTAAGACCAAACACTGTATAAACCCGAGAACAATTAAGAGATGTATAAATTATAATATTAATTTGTTAATGGTTTTGAGAATTACCTTTCCTTTTTGCATGCCTGTTCCAGCAATAGTAGATGCATAAAATTAAGGGAATCACTTCAGAAGCCACAGGCACGACAATAAATGCAAGCACACTCTTTGTTGGAAGAAAATGTTTGGAGTTTTTCCTGGCATTTGCAGCTGTAAATAAACACAAAATTAATGAGATGCTAAGATGATAATTAACAAACATGTAGATATATTTGTTTTTTTGTTTTACAACAGGTGGATGAATGAGATGCTTTTAATGATTTTTCATTATTTCATGTAATCTCACTTGATTTCAGAATCTTATTATTAGTTTTTTAGTTGAATTGTACGTGAATGCAATCAAGAGAATTCATAAGAAAACTTGACAGAAAAAGATTGAAATGAGGCTTCATTATAACATATATTAAGGCATTTTTGTTGACACAGTCCTGGTATATATGGTTAGAAAATACTAATTAGTATGAAAAAGATTCCTATAAAACTATGTTTATGGGAAATTCCCAAATCCAAAAATCCCCTGAACCCGGTTAGCTAACCTGAGTTCGAAACTGAAGTCCACGCCGAACTCTACAATATCTTAGGGGAACAGGAAACTATGGACATGGCTGTATGATTAACCATGAGAGGATTAACCACAGACCTGACTATACTACTAACCTCTCACTGGGCAACTGAAACCCTAATTAAGATACGTTATAAATTAAGTATATGAATGAAAAAAAAAAAAAAATTGAAGAGATGATAAATATATGTATACCTAGCTCCACAGCATCTACTCTAAGGTAAAAATGGTGTCCATCTCTGTACTGTCTCATGTCTATTAACTCACCATACCATGCTATGCAACCTTGTCCACCTTCATTTACATCTAAAATGGCATACCCTGTACAGTCACAACTCTTCAAGCACTCTCTCTCACACTCCTTCAAGTTCATATTACCATAAACAGTAGAATTCCGGGCATCCGGTAACTTGACAGCTTCCAGTCTCACAAACCCCTCCCCGTCGCCCTTGCCGCATTCATCCAGCTGCTTCTTCCTCCTCCGCCTCGTCTCCAAACATTTTAGGTACCAATCCCGAGGATACGTTGGTTCAAACCCGGGCAAACATCCACATCGCTCCAACGTATCCTCGTTGCAAATTGCATTTGTGCCACACCTTGCATACTCATCACAAAAGACGCGAGGGCTCGACCCAAATTTTACCCATTTCAGACTTTCGTGCCAGATTAGTCTCTTTGACGTTCCCATTGGCTCCAGTCGAATTATAGAGAAAAGGGCACCCTTTTTGGGTTGGAATATGATATAGGCTTCGTTGTCATTATCCACTAATGTGATATTGACAAGATCAATCCGATCATAATCAGCAGCCGCAGCCTTGTCGCGGCCATCCTGGAGTCTAGTGGCTATATCAGGATCCGGCAAGCCAATCAGGTTGCGACCATTCCAAGGTCCAGCACGCCAGTGTGGAACCGATTTCTTGTATATAAACAGCTGAGTGGCTCCGCGAGGATCAATCTGAATTGAGAATTCTCCAGGTGTGGGATCATCAATTGATTTCCAACAAGTTATGACATGGTTGAGGCCAGTTTTTCGATTCAATCCGAATTTCATACCGGGTAGAAGCGTATCTGTAGGATGATCAAAGCTTTGCCAAATGACAGTTTCGTTGCGATCATCATCATCAGCTACCAGAACCAGATTTCCTGAATCTAAAAGCTTGGCAGTAGTACTGGAGGTTCGAGTCAGCGCCATTGCAGAAACATTAGTAGACCAAAGAGGAGTACTACTCTTATTTCCGACGAAAATGGCTAGATTTCCATCTCGACCAATCTTGAAAATTCCTGCAGCAGAGTTCTTGATTGGAGTTTCTCTGTTGGCCACCCAAACAACTGTATGTTCTGAGATTTTATTGATCCATATCCCAACGTATCGAGCTCGAGACTTTCCAGGGCTGAAGAAACCCAGTTTGAAGTTTCCATCAGATGAGACAAGGCTTGTTCCAGTTCCATTTTCACTATCAGATATGAACTGGGTTCTGGTTATTGTGTCGATTGCATTGAATGAATAGAAGAGATTGGATATCAAAAGCAATGATGATGAGATACAGAGAGCTCTGTTATTATTGCAGGCCATGAAGATACTAACAAGTTTTTGTACTGGGATCAGCTGACACTATCTATCAATGTTTGTTCATTAAAAGCCTCCATTTGTCTCACGTGTAATTTTGACGGTTTTTTTTTTTCTCCGTTTACTACAGAAAGAAATGAAGCAAATTAGTCCACAAAAAATGATTTTCAACTCAACTGAATTACGTATTTGTGGCATGTTTTTCAAAGAAGTGTCACCTACTGATCCGATGAATATGCGTGCACTTTACTAACTCATGTAAAAGTCTACAAAACATATCAACATCAGTACATGATGTGCAAATAATACGAGGTTTGCTAGGATCCGATAAAATTAGACTTTATAAGTAATATGACCCGAAAATACAACTCCCAGATAGGGTCTTCCCACAGTTTGCTATTTAATGAGCAAAGGTAGGCATATATTTACAAATTCTAGGGTTTGAACCCTGATGGTGAAACTTCATTTTGAAGTCAATCTCCAACCACCAAGGCAATAGACCAATGGAAATTATATGTTGAAAGTGAGGAGATGGCATGGGATTCTCTCTCTCACTTGCCGTTGCTGCCATGGCCTCCTGGCCCTCCTATGTGAATTTTCTTGCACCTATATCTTTTTATTATTATTATTTAAAATGGGCAGTTGCTTGTTCAATGTCAAATTTTCAAATTACTCGCAAACCCACTCGTCTTATTATGGATTAAAAAAAGGGACAATGATAAAATTTTAAACATAAATGCAAGAATCTTCTTTTGGATTGATGTAGGTTAGTCGAATCTGTCCCAAATAATTGCTACACAGGAACGTTTTTAATTAATAATAATCAAAGTTAAAAATAAAACTTTGGAATTTGGATGCATGATCTTTTGTGGCGGCCCCTACTGGCCTACTTGTGGTCCAAGACCAGATTTTTCTTCTCTCCCCCACTAATCACCATCTCTGATCTTCATTGAATGATTAAGTGATTTTGTACCTTTTGTTTTTCTATGCTGCATATCTGAATTTCAACGAAATTGTCAAATTGAATAGAATAAATCAATAAATATATGATATGATGCGGTCATTAAGAGTATTTCCATGAACTCTATCTCTATCTCTATTTCTAAAATAGAGTTTCAAAAGAGAATATTTGTAAGGTCTAGCTCCAAAATATACCCAAGCCAAAATGAACGGCCCAAAAGTCTATTTGTGTTTATCAAACCCAAAAGTTGTCCAGGCCCAAGTCCAAACCTAATTCAAAATCAAAGCCCAAAACCAATTCCATCCCAAAAGGTTTATCAAGACCATCAGAATATTATTTAAAGAATAAAAAAAAGAATTAAATGGCCAGCAAATCAGGACATGTGGGATGTAGCAAGATATTGGGAGGTTGGTGGCATCACTGGCATGAGGTATTAGGGAATAATAATAAAAAAGAAAGAAATAAAATAAAAGAAAATGAGGAGACAGAAGGGACAATCCGTGAAAGCAAAAACAGAAAAATAGAAAGCAAAGAAAGAAAAGAAAAAGAAGCTAGGCAAGAGAGAGAGAGAGAGATAGAACCGAGAAATTGAGAGAGAGAAAAGAAAGAGAGCTGTTTTCAGAGATAAACAAAGGAAGAAAGAAGGAAAAGAAATAAAAGAAAAGAGATCAGCTATGGTTGTAGCCGAGAGAGGGAGAGAAGTATAGAAGTATAGAAGATGAAGAAGAAAATAGAAAATAAAGCTGAGATATAAAAGGTTGAGAAAAAAGGTTCAATATACTTGGTGGACTGAGATATACAAATAAGTGATTATTTTAGTATAGTAGTTGTGATACAGACAGATTATTGTATTTCCCAATAAATCCTAAATTAAGTTGTATGTATTTTAGGGTGAATCCATGAATCTAGATGAATCCCAGTCCCAGAACAAATTTGAGCATGGAGTACAATGAGTAGATGGTTCTTAGTTATAATTAAGTTAATTCGTTTTAGAAGTACATGTTAGAGTTAATTATTTAGAATTGTTTTAAAACAAATGATTTATTCATAAATTTGTTAAGTTAGGGCAAGTTTGGTATTGCGTTTTAAAAGTTTTAAAATCAAATTATTTTATAATTTTGGCATAAAATGGTGTTTGGTAAACTTCTAAAAGTGATTAATTGATAATCTTGCAAGTTTTGACAATGATTTTGAGAAGTATGTGGTGGTGGATTACTTTTTGAAAGTAATTATGAAATAATCTATTTCAGTATTTAATACATCTGTTAAAATATCATTATTATCCTTATGAAATCAAGTTAAAATCATTTATATACCTTATTTCATCTCAAAATTAAATATTATATTTAAATATTGATTTGATTTATAAAATCTTTTAATTGTTCTTACGGAGTTTTTTTTTTTTTCCAATTTAAATATTCTACTTAAATATTGGTTTATATATATAATTAATGAAAAAAAAAATGAAATAGAGCCATAAACTTATGTATATTTCAATCATTGTAACTAATTTCAGCACTTTTATAATAAAATTACCAAACATATATACTACTTTTGAGATATATAGTAGTTTTAAAAATACAATTAACCAAACATCTACTAATTAACTTAACAGATGATTATTCCTTCAACACAGTTAACAGTGATTATTATAAAAGTTACAGCAATACCAAACTGGCCCTTAATAAGCTCTCAGATTATTAGATATAATTTTAATATTTAAATTATTGAATGTTAGAGATTAGTAGTTAAGATATATATTCTTTCAAGAAAACGAAGCATGTTATAAGAAATCAGACTTAAATTATGGAACAAGATTTTACGAAGTTTATTAGGGAGAATTAGATAAAGAATAAATATTTTATTTTTAGATGAGAACATGAAAAGAATATGTACAAGTATTTCCAAACAAATTTTCAGATTTCCAGATTCAAGTTTTTTATGATATTTTTTATGATATCTATTTAGAGAAATTTCAGTAAAGAAAAAGAGTATTTAATTATGATTTCAGAAAAGTATTTACAAGATATATATATATATATATAGTTTATTCAAACAGTTTTCAAAGATTTCTCAGACTTTAAGATTCTAGATATGTACCCTCCCCAACAGTATCAGATTCAGATTATTGGCTTTTGGGCTGTTGGGGCTTCTCTGCACGTGTATATGAGACTACTCTGTACGTTTGATAAGATATCGATGTGTACGTGAGATTACTCTACACATTTCGATAAGATATCGATGTGTATGTGAGATTATTGCTCTGCACGAGTGATCAGATATCGTCGTGTATATAAGATGTTTCCCCCCTACCCTGCGTGTGCATTGAGATTCTTTGCCACATACGTGAGATATTCCCCAACAGAGGTGGAGCAGCCTAGGCTGATTTTTTGGAGAAAAAAAAAGTATAAAGTTATTACAGAATATGCCCTCATTGTTGCCCATTTTGAAAATAACCTTATTTTATAATTTTATTTACTAAATTATCTTAACTAAAACAAAATGCTATTAGATACAAAATAAAACACATCATACAAACAAAATAGAAATTTTACTATCTTAACACAACTTTCAATTGTAAATAAATCATCTTTACTGACACGTTGATAATTTTGTTTTATTGAATCTTAGTAGGAATTTGGTTGAATTTTAGTAGTAGCCAATTCAATAGTAAATATGTATTTTTCATTTATTGACTATCCTATTGTTATTGTAGGTTGTATCGTTGTGATGTAAAACATTTAATATCAAGCCAAGAACACAATAAATTTTAAAAAATTCCACATGTAGCTAAGGTTCTAGTTTTTTTTTTTAGCCCACCCTGCTGTAAGGTCCTGGCTTCGCCTCTATTCCCCTAGGTGATAGGACCTGCCCCGCCTCCTATCTTGAGTACGAGGGAATCTTGTGAAAATCTTATCTTTTTCTTTTTCTGGTGGGCTTGAGTTTGAGATTTACAACCCAAACGTCTACGTACCCTATACTCAATAGGGATCAAAGCCCTCTTAGTTCATTTAACTTTATGCTAGCCAACAAAAAAACAAAAAAATATATATATCTAAAATATTTTTAGCTATAGAAAACTTTTCTCAATTTCTTTCTTAATTCTATATTTTTTTAGCTAAACTTAATCTGTAGAACACATATCTATTCTCTTTCTAAATTATGTATCTCTTTTTCTATGGCTCTTTCTGAATTCTGTATCTCATTCCTAAAACTAATCAGAATTTAATCTGAAACTATTTTATAAAACAAGCTGAGAACTAATTAAAAATCTTTTGTAAATAAAACACATTTCTGTAAATACTATATGATATAATAAAACATTTTCTGATTTTAGAAAATATAAAATATCTGATGATCTGAAATATGTTTTGATAATCTGAAATCTTTTCTTTACTGATCATAATCAATAATATATTTAATCTGAAAACTCTTTACCAAATTGGTACCCAGGGGAATATCTCACATACATGGCAAAGCATCTCAATACACATACAGAGCAGGGGAAAAAACATCTCACCTACACGGTGATATCTGATCACTCGTGCAAAGCGGTTATCTCACATACACGTTGATATTTGATCAAACGTGCGGAATAATCTCATATAATCTCACATACATGTCGATATTTGATTGAACGTGTAGAGTAATCTCATATACACTTGCAGAGCAGCCCCAAAGGCTAGACCTGACAAAATTTTACACGACCCAAACCCATTCGAAAATAGCGGTTGGTGGGTCAAGTTTATAGGATCGAGTTGTTAATGGGTCAACCCATTAAGACACGAAATATAATGGGTCGGTTTTGGGTTCACCCTTAAAAAAAACCGTTAATTCGATAACCCATTAATATAAAGATTTTTTTTTAATGTGTTTATGAAAGTTATTAAAAAAAATCTTTGTATAGTCACGATATACTAATTAATATTTTATTCATATTAACATGGATGAACTCATTGAAGATGTCTTCAATTTGAACATCGAGGCTGCTATTAATTCAACTCAAGGGACTGAGTTTGTTATGCTTAATTGAAAATTGAAAGGTATGATTTTATTTACAAAGGTATTGGATTTATTAATGTATGTTAATTCTTCTTTTCTTAACATCTAACACAAGTAATTTAACCTTTTAGGTCTAAATGAGGATTGAGATTCTCAATCGTAACATATTGAAGATTCAAGAGGAAGATTAATGAAAGATTTCATTTTCAATTTTTTTATTTTTTTTTATTTTGGACTTGTTTATTTTTTAAATTAGATGTTTTCGATTGATTGTTGGTGCCTATGGTGGATTTTTTATTTTTATTTTTATTTTTATTTAAGTTTTAGGTGCCTATGGTGAACTTGATTGCATGAGTTTGATCATGTTTCATAACTATTTATTTTCAACTTTTTAATAAATCTCAAATATAATATTTTGTAACGGACCGGGTCAGGTTACCCATTAATTTAACAAATGGTTTTGGGTTTGTATATTTAAACCCATTAAGCTAATGGGCCGGGTTCGGGTGGAGCAATTTTAACATGAACCAAACATGAAACGACACAAATTTGCAATAACACGACCCATTGCTAGGTTTACCGAAGGCTTATAATCTGAATATAATCTCACATACACGCCGATATCTGATCGAACGTGTAGAGTAATCTCACATACACGTACAGAGCAGCCCCAAAGGCTAATAATCTGAATCTGAAACTGCTGGGAGGGTACTTATCTAATATCTTAAACTTTGATTAGTCTTTTAAAACTCTTTTAGCTTTCTGAATATACATATATAATTCTTTCTAAATACTTTTCTTTTCTGAAAATCTCATAAAACACTTGAATTTGAAAATCTGGAAAACTTTATGAAAATCTAGAAATCCATCTAAATTTCTGGAAATCTATCAAAAAATTTGTAAATCTGACAAAAAATCTTACAATCTAGAAATCTGTCTGAAAATCTGGGAATATGGGAATCTATCTGGAAATCTGAAAATATAACTGGAAATATGTCTGAACATACGTGAACTATTCTTCTTACTAAATCTTAATTCTTAATCTATTTCGGGATTCTGGAAATCTACACATTTCTTAAAAACATATATCATTTGAAAATTTGTTTTCTAAATAAATGAATAAATCATTTATTTCTAATAATTCTCTAAATAATTAAAGCTAACACATTAATTATAAATAAATAAAACTATCCACTCATAGAACTCTTGTGCTCAAATCTAGTCTAGGACTGGATGCCCTTCTAGATTCGTCACTTTCTGGATCCATCCTGAACATATCTCCAACTGCACAATATTTCTTTTCTCTATCTCACTATCTCTTTCTTCTCTCTCACGCCGAGTTCTTCTTTCTTTTCTTTCTATTTTTTTTTTTTTTTCTTTTCTGATCTTCATCTCTGTTTCTGTTTTTCTCTCCCGCCTCCTCCTTTCTATTTCTTATATATATAATATAATTTTTTGATTTTTTTTTTTTTTTTTGCCACTTGCCACAACCTTTTGCCACCTATCACCAAAACTTGACACGTGTCCCCCTTTTTTTAAAAAATAAAAATAAAATTAAACTAATCTGATTGCAAGGTAAATCTAACTGGGTCTTGGGTCATGTGTCTAGGCTTGGATTCTGGGCTTGGAAAAAATTTTGGAACTGGACCTTACACTGGGTACTAGTTTGGTATACAGTTTCCGGATTATATATACATTACTAACAATGATCAGTAGATGAAAGGTTTCAGATTATCAAATCTTAAATGAGATGCTTTTATATTTTATAAAATCAGAAAATGTTTTATTATAATATGTAGTATTTATAGAAAAATGCGATTCATTTACTGAGAATATATTTAATTAGCTCTACAACTCATATGTTATAATACATTTCTAGATTAAAGCTTAGATTGAATCAAAAAGGGATACTAAAGATTCAGATTAGTTTTCTAATGTTATAGAATTTTGTAGATTGTATTTTAGTTGGCTAATATAAAGTTAAATGAGTACGAAAGGAATAGTTTCAGAAAGAGATTTGATTATAGAAAAGATAAAGAATGTAAGTCCACATATATTTAGAGATAGTTATTGTTAGTAAAGTTTGTATTCACTCACTCATTCTTTTAATTTAAACTATTTTTCTCAGGTGATCACCAGGTTCGTGCAGATTCTATTGTATTATGAGATGGGCCACATGTGATGGCAGATCTAGTAGTTCATGATTTTAATTAAAGCATGTTATGCATATGTGCATATTTCAAAATATATATCAAGTTTTTTTTTTTTTTTTTTTTTTTTTTTATCATATATATTTGTTTTCTCATATGTAAATATATAGCAAATGAGTCCGACATAGAGAAAGAAATTTTTTGATTTTAACTGTATTAAATTTTATGATGTGCCATAACCCATAGATTTATATTGCACTTTTAAATTACAAGGAGGAAAAGTTTGAAAAGCCAAAATGATTGTTAAAGACTTTGTTAGAAGCCACCTTGAGGTTCATATGATTTTCTTTAAGGTTTTCCAGAAGATTCAAATTTTAGTTAGAAAGATCGAGTTTTCATAGGATTCCCTCGCACTCAAGATAGGAGTCGGGGTGGGTCCTGTCAATATTCCCTTCAGATTTCATCTCTAAAAAAAATTTCACTCAAACCACACTCTCTATCTTTATCTCTATCTATATTTTTATTTTTATTTCTATCTTTAAATAATTTATATTTTCATTATTGATTTTTACTTTCTTCAATAAATTATTTTTATATGATTTTACTTTTCAACTAAATTTTAACAAATATTATTTTAATAACATTTTTAATTTTTGCTTATTTTCAATAAAAATATAACTTTATATTCTACAATATATTTTTATCTATTTTTTTTTTATCAAACAATTTTGTACCTAATTTTTACTGTCTAACAATTTTCAACTAATTTTCCCTACTTAGTTATTTATTTTCTAACTTTTCAATCAGATTTTTATCATCTAATTTTCTCATCAAAATTTCTTACATGTTTTATTTGTTATCTAATTTTCTATATTTATTACCTAATTTTCTCTATAAAATTTTCTCGATCTATCAAACTTTCTCTATCAAATTTTCTCTAATCAAACTTTCTCTGTGTTTTAGGTGGATATGAAAGTCATTTGGACGACCTTCCGAAATATTAATATGTTATGTTGCTATTATTTATTTATTTTTATTTTTTTTTATTTTTTTGCTATCCTTATTTTAATATGTTTGTGCTATTGTAATTTTCATTTGAAAATTTTAATGCCTTTATTTTATTGCTAACTTATAATAATTAACATACAAATAATTTAAAGTAGCGTAAGAATAAGTAAATTTTGATAAATAAAAAATTATTAAATAAAAATATTATTATTAAATATTCAATATTAGTCTCATTTTAAAGAACTAAATGAGATATTTTTAATGGTATGATTTTTATGATGATAAAAGCTAGAAATTAAAACTTATTATATATTAATTGCATTTAATTAAAAAATTAACTATGGATATGGGGTAAAAATGGAATAGATAATGTTAAAAAGTGGATTTAGAGTTTCAAATTTGGTAAACTTTAAAAAAAATTCTTAGATATAGAAAAATAGAGCATATATGGTTGGAGCTCATGGTACTCTATTTTGGAGTTTATACTTTATTTTAGAGTAACATCGGAGATGCTCTAAGGGCATTTATGTCTAGTGTGTACTTTAAATTGTTGGTTTATTTTGAGTTTCATAAAATTGATGTGAATTGCAATTATCTAGGAAACTGTAAGGCCCTGTTTGGTGCGCGGGATTGGATTGGACTATTTCATGGGATTGTATTGGATTGAGATGGGATTAGGATTGGATAGGATTGGATTGGACTAAATTAATATTATGCTGTGTTTGGAAAAACATGGGACTGTACTGAATTAATACAATGTTTTGTTTGGTGCAACATGAGACTGGACTAAATATAATATATTTTTTTAAAGGAAAATCATTATTTAAAAAAAAATAGTATTTTAATTATAATCTCTTTTTAATTCCTCTCCTCTCTCTCCTCTCGTCAGATTCTTTTTCTTTCCTCTCTTTCTCTCCTTTGTTGACTCACTCTCATCATTCACTCAAACTCCTCTCTTTCTCTCCTCTATTACAATCACTCTTTCTCTCCATCTCTTTCTTTCATCTCTTCTCTCAGTCTTCTGGGTTTGTTTGGCCGCTGGAACGGTGGTTTGGATTTGAGTGTTAGCTGTTGATTTTAAGGGTGATTGTGGTTGTGTTTAAGTTTGGGTTTTGTTTGGCCACCAGTGGTTGTGGTTGGATTTGAGGGTGGTTGTTGATATTATGAATGGTGGGAGTTGTGTTTGGGTTTGGGTTTGGGTTTTGTTAAACAAAATTTCCAGATTTTATTTTGTTTAAAAAAATTTCAGATTTCGTTTTGTTCAAACAAAATTTCTAGATTTTATTTTGTTTAAAGAAAATTCAGATTTCGTTTTGTTCAAACAAAAATTACATATTTTATTTTGTTAAACAAAAATTACTGATTTTGTTTTGTTCAAATAAAAATTCCAGATTTGATTTTGTTTAAAGAAAAATTCCAGGTTTTTTTGTTAATTTTTTTTTTCCATATTTTGTTCCGTTCAAATAAAAATTCCTTCATAAAAAAATAATATTTACTAGAGATCCATTGTTTTTTTTTTTGGGAGATCGATCTCAATTTCAACTGTGATTTTGATTTTTGGTAGCTTATTTTTATTTTTAATAGTGCATTAAAAAATCTGAAAAAAAAAAAAACTAAAAAAGAAAAAACTTAGTCCGGTGTGATGTAGGACAAACAAACCCACCAATTTGGTGGGTTTAGTTGTTCGGCAAAATACGGGACTATTTGACCAAAAATGGGGCCCACTGGATATAATTGTCCAGTCCAAAATGGCCTCCAAATATGGGATAAGACTGAAATTAGTCAAATCCCAGTCCAAAACTAGGTGCCAAACAGGCCTTAATGGTTCTTTGACTAAAATATGGCTGGTTGTTTAGTTTTAATTATCTTGAAAAGTGGTGAGGTAATTCCTATTTTTAAGTAACGAAAAATTTGCTAGAGTTTGATTATGTTTTCATATATTCTTGGAGTGATTCCGTGATTACAACATGAGTGATTCTGTTGCATTTTCTTAATTATTGTACGCAGTCTAATTAATATGCAACTTCTCTTCTTTCTTATTACACAATAATTAAGAAAATCTCTACAAGAGTTAAAAATGGAAGTAGTTATCATGATTTTATTACATATATAAAATAACAATAAAGCAAACATTGCAAACTTTAATTCATAATTCAAAAAGCTGTAACTATGCAATTTATACAAATATATATCTTTACAAAACCTAACAAATTCATGATCTAGCATTAAGAGTTGTAATTGTCACCTCATTAGTGGAACAATTATTAGTACCTTTGGTAGATGACTCTAGTGCATTCCTCCGCCTGAAAGAAAATGTAGATTGCTTTGGACAAGGAAGTATTGCTTCATTGCATAGCATAAAAACAACAGATGACATGGTTGGCCTATCTCTTGCTTCGTCTTGCACGCATAGGAGCCTGACTTGGATGCACCTCAAAACTTCATCATGATCCGGACATGAATTAGCAATGGATGAGTCAACTATCTCCAGGGCCTTATTGTCTCTTCAAAGCTTCCATATCTTATTTCAAAATGTTACATCAGAATAAATCTGTCAAGTTTTGGCCAATGTTGAAGAATGGAACAAAAGATCGAAGAAAATGGAAAGGTGGCAACAACTTACATATTTTAACAAATTTGAGGATGAACTATCATGGTAAAAACCCCGATTCTTTTTCCCACTCACGATCTCTAATAGTATGACTCCGAAACTGAAAATGTCTGATTTCACTGAGAAGAGACCACCTAATCCATATTCCGGTGACATGTAACCACTGCATTTCATATATATTATAGATTTTAGCTACCACATTCTCCTAAAGTTTCCATTTTATATATAGGTTGTAAATATTTTCAGATGTTTGTTTTTAACATTCATACAGAAAAGCGATTCAAGTTAGTGTTGAAATGTCTTATGTGACTTACTATGTCCCAACCGCTCTCGTTGTATATTCTTGAATTTCATCTCCTCCAACTATTCTTGCGGTACCAAAATCTGAGATATTGGGTTTCATTTCTCCATCTAGAAGAATATTGCTTGCTTTTAGGTCTCTATGGATGATTCTTAACCTCGAATCTTGATGAAGATAAAGAATTCCTCGAGCAATTCCTAAAATTATTTCAAAGCGTCTTTTCCAATCCAACATCAACTTTCTTGATTGATCTGCTTATTGGAAGGGTATCACAAATAATAGTAAGAATAGACACACAAGCTATAATCAAATACACAAATCAAGTGCATAATTATTAATTAAGGAATATTCATACCAAAGATAAAGTAGTCCAAGCTTTTGTTGGGCATAAATTCATAGATTAACATCTTTTCATCTTTCTCTATGCAACAACCCAAGAGCCTTACAAGATTTCTGTGTTGAAGTTTTGCAATTAATAAGACTTCATTTTTGAATTCTTCCATACCTTGTCTTGAATTCTTTGATAATCTTTTAACAGCAATCTCTAGTCCATTAGGTAACTGACCCTGAAAAATCAATTTAAAATTTATCAATTTTATCTGATTGTCAGTATATATAATGGGCTTCACACGAGCGTCCTTCACCCATGGTCCAAAATGTGTCTAAAAGTTAGGAGAGATCAAAGATTATAGACCTCGCTTGCTAGCAATGTAAGGATGTGATAGATTAAGAGTAGGAATGTCCTACTCGTCATGACTTTGATATGTATCTTCTCCGTAATCTTTCTTGCAGGGCTCAAAACATTTGTCCAAACTCCAAAATGAAGAGAAATTACCTTGAAAACTAGGCCAAAGCCTCCTCATCCAATAATCTTGGCAGAGGTAAAATTTTCTGTTGCAGTTATCACTGTATTCAGTTCGAAGAATGTTATTTCTATATTCCCACTTTCGTCAGCAATGCTCTTTGCATTAGAAGAGTCCCTATAACTAGAGAAACTTGTTGCTGAATTCAAAATTAATGTCTGAAGATGCTGTTGTTTCTTCTTTTGACCTATGAAGTAACCAAAGTATTTATTACACATACGAAATAAAAGAGCAATCTTATAAATATTGTGCATTTTGGATGCACAATTCATCACGTACAACCTAATTATTATGTTTTTTTTTTGGCATTTTAACTCTATGGATGTTCAAACTAACAATTTGGAACTTTTGGATGTCTAACACTAATAATACATATGGGTGTCCTTTAATTTTTTTTTTGTTGTTGTTGTTGTTGTTGTTGTTGTTGTTGTTGTTGTTGAAATATTATAATAATTTGGGGTTTGGGGGAGAGGATATGACTCGAATCCATATGGTGCAGGCGTGAGACCTCCTTGATCTTGTTAGGTGCCCTTTCCTCTTTGATAGTTTGTAAAAAGACCAATTAAGCATGACTTGTATTTATAAACCTGAGAATCTTAAGAGATGTATAATATTAATTTGTTGGTTTTGAGAATTACCTTTCCTTTTTGCATGCCTTCTCCAACAATAGTATATGCATGCAATTAAGGGAATCACTTCAGAAGCCACAGGAACGACAATAAACGCAAGCACACTTTTTGTTGGAAGAAAGTTTTTTGAGTTTTTCCTGGCATTTGCAGCTGTGTAAATGAACACAAAATGTTCTTTCAGATTAGATAGGTTCAAGTATTTTCAAAGTTATAATATTGAATTCTTTTATCTAGCCATACCAAACTTGTACATGCACGTTCGAGGTAAAATTAGCCAATCCAAATAGACCAATGAACAAATTAATGACATGAGAAAGCAATTGAGAGTCCACTAACTATAAGGTTTGACCAAAAAGTGAAAAGGCACTAGAGGAAAATTGACATAAGTGTGGATGCACTAGAGTACTCCAAGGATGGTAAATATAAAGCTCCAAGAGTACATGTTGCAAGGAGTGGTTACCGATATGGTAATTAGTCAGAGTACACTCCTTTATTAACTACTAAAGTGCTTATCTACATCTACAACTACAACTACAATGAACAATGACTGTGGTAGATGTGTATCTACCACGGGGCATATAGCACCCACTGTTTTTAAAGTTGTGATGACAAATCACATTTTTAATACTGGGCGCTATCCGTAGTAGTTTCATTTGTAATAACTTAATTATCACAAATAATATCTGTTCTAATTGATGTATATATCACGGACAATATGTGGTACTAACAAATTGATTTGTTCGGTTTGAAAGATCAATGAGGTTTAGAGTTTTAAGATTTGTAACTTGGGATTTTGAGATTTCTTATTTTTGAAAAAAAAAAATGTGACATGCCAGTTATTTGCCCGTAACTAGCAGCGGTGGGAGGGTGCCCATAGGGGACATGGCCCCTCTTTCCTCAATTTTTTTTATAAAAAAAAAAACTTCTTTTACAACTTAAAAAATTATTATTTAATTTTAATCCCTTTTCACTTAGCCCCCAAATTTGAATTTATGACTCCACTCATACTCGTAATAGATAACACATATCTACAGAGTTATAAAGCATGTGGTGAATAACTTTTAAGTGCACATCAACCACAAGCTTTTAAAGATATGTGGTAAATATGGTTTTTCAAGCTTTTAAGTCAGCGGTAGATGACCTGTAATGAATAACTTATTCTCGTGATACTTTCGTCCCTTTAACATATTCTACAACAATTGACAAGTGTCACCTCTATTGTACCGACACCTGCAATTAATATGAATGACCAAGTACCTAAATTATATTATCAGTTCGAACTAATAAAAGTTATATCAGTTCCTTGCATGTGGACCATTGGATTTAAATACAAAGAACTGATATAACTTTTGTCAGTTCGAACTGATAATAGAAAGACTATAACCAAGTATTAGGACAACTAGATGCCTCTCCTTAGTTGTTCTAGAGACCCATACACACATGGCGCACAAATACAAGGTCAAGGTCTAGTATTAATGGTCGAAAATTTCATCGTTAGGAAATAAACTTGGTCCCCAACAAAGATGAGTACGTGAACCCACCAAAGCCAATTCTGATGGATATATAACATAACATAAGGCCATAAGGGCATTCATTTTGTTTACACATATTATGGCATGTCATATAAAACAAAGAATTCAGGCTACCATTATGGAAAAAGAGACGGTATATGAAAATAAACAAAGATGAAGAGATCATAGATTTGTATATACCTAGCTCCACAGCATCCACTCTTAGGTAAAAATGTTGCCCATCTTTATAGTATCTCATGTCTGTTAACTCACCAGACCATGCTATGCAACCTTGTCCACCTTCATTGACATCTAAAATAGCATACCATGTACAGTTACAACTCTTCAAGCACTCTCTCTCACACTCCTTCAAGATCATATTACCATAAATAGTAGAATTTTGGGCGTCCGGTAACTTGACAGCTTCCAGTCTCACAAACCCCTCCCCATCACCCTTGCCGCACTCATCCGTCTTCTTCTTCTTCCTTGTTTCCAAACATTTTAGGTTCCAATCCAGGGAATACGATGGTTCAAATCCAGGCAAACACCCACATGGCACCAATGTATCCCCGTTGCAAATTGCATTTGCACCACACCGTGCATACTCATCACAAAAGTCCCGGGGGACTTGCCCAAATATTACCCATTTTTGACTCTCGTGCCAGACTCGTCTCTTCCATGTTCCTGTAATTGACTCTAGTCTAATTGTTGACAAAAGGTTGCCCTTTCTTGGTTGGAATATAATATAGGTTTCGTCGTCATTATTCACTGATGTGAGATTGATAAGTTCAATCTGATCAGCCTTGTGGGTGGCTAAATCTGGTAAGCCATTCAGGTTGTGACCATTCCAAGGGCCAGCGCGCCAGTATGGAACCGACTTCTTGTACATAAATAACTGTGGCGAACCACGAGGGTCAACCATACTGGAGATTTCCCCAGGTGTGGGATCATCAATTGATTTCCAACAAGATAGGACCTGGTTGAGACCATTTTTTCTATTCAATCCAAATTTCATTCCAGGTAGAAGCGTGTCTGTAGGATGATCAAAGCTTTGCCAAATAACAGCTTCGTTGTCAGCTACCAGAACCAGATTTCCTGAATCTAAAAGTCTAGCAGTACTGGAGGTTTGTGTCGCCGACACTGCAGAAACATTGGTAGACCAAAGAGGAGTACTACTCTCATTTCCAACGAAAACGGCTAGATTTCCATCTCCACCAATCTTGAAAACTCGAGTTATTAATCGGAGTTTCTCTATTGGCCACCCAAACAACCATGCGTTCGGAGATTTTGTTGACCCATATTCCAACGTACCGAGCTTGAGACTTTCCGGGGCTGAAAAAGCTCAGTTTGAAGTTTCCATTTGATGAGACAAGGCTTCCATTTTCACTATCAGATTTGAACTGGGTTCCAGTTATCGTGCCGATTGCATGGAATGAATAGAAGAGATTGAATAACAAAAGCAGTGCTGATGAGATACAGAGAAGAGCCCTATTACACCCCATATATCAAAATAAGTTTTTGTACCAGGTTTTGCTGGGGATCTACCAATTTTATATATATATATATGTTCATTATAAGCCTCCATCACTCAATTGAAATTGCTAGGGAGTTGCACGTTTGTGCCATATGCGGAATTTTTATTATTTGTCAAAGAATTGTCATCTACGGATGCATGGTCTGGTCTAAAAGTCTACTGTTGACATGACAGACAACAACGAAGGACATACATACCCTGATGCCGGGGTCTGTTTACATAGAACGTTCGTTTGGTTGTGGAGGAAACTACTGTTTAATTCAGATCACAACTTGGTTGGAATATATGGCCAGACTTTGTCTTTTGACATTTCAAAGTATGTGTATGTGTGACGTGTCAAATGATTTCTGATTTTCCTATTGTTTTTCTATGGTCTATGGGAATTCATACGACGTATTGGAACTTGGAAGAACCAAGAAGGAATATAATCCTTGGTTCATTAATCTTAAATTTTAATCTCAATCGGTATAGGTGCAAAATGAAAAATATATATATAAAAAAAAATGTGTTTTAATCTGGTTCCTAAATGATGAATTTTAGAACTGTCATGAGTCTATGACCAGAGAAGTTTTCTACGATTGATGAAGCAAAAGTGATGACTGTTAAATCCACAGTAAGAATTTTGATATTAAAAAAAAAAAAAAAAAGAATAATTTTATTATTATCAAATAAAAGTTACAAAACTACTCTTCTAACTCCTACTTAGAAAAATAAATAAATAAATAAATCAATAGGATTTAGGTTCCTAATTTGACTAAAACAAGAAAAGCCCAACACTTACCGAGAAAGGTAATTTTGTTTTATTTCCAAAACTTAACACTTCATTCCTAAACAAACTAAAAAGAATAAAGAAAAAGATATCTTCCTAAAATTGAAAAACCCCTAAATCATGCTTAAACTCACAAATTGGAAAACGGGTCAAAACGGTGACTTCCTCTCATAGTGAATGTAGGGCTCGTCGATACAGTTGCAACGACATATTATAGGCCCAAAATTGCACCACCAACAGCCTCCCTGAAGTGTCCTACATCAACAATCCTAACTTAATATTAGGCTATTGCTACATAACATGGTGTGAATTCACAAAATTTATATACCAGCTTATCAAAACCTTTATCGTTAACTGATTATGAAGTTTTTACAAGATCCTTGTAAAATTTTGAAGTTCCCACTTCCCAAAATCATGTTGAGATGTGTCTTGATTTGTTGTTGGCTTGAAGACAGCCACATTCATCTTGGATGAGTCACGGTTGCTTGCTTGAATGGAAGCATGTGGAATGACCTTGAAATGAGTCATATGGGTGACTTTTTTGTATTGATGCCATAGAGCTTAGTGAATGCTATAAATAGCATCACATTGCATGATAATCAAAATACAAGAAGTAAGAGCCAAGTTAGTAAATTACTCTTAGAGTAACAATTGAGTGTATTGTTGATGCTTTGGTTTTATTTTGAGAGTTTCCACTCTAAAACTTGTAAACTTTTGTTTCATTAGTAATATTTATTCTTCTGTCTTCGTCCATGGATGTAGATCTCAGACCGAACCACGTAAATTTATTGTGTTCATTATTTTCTCTACTGTTTGAGTTTCTGTTAATTTGTTCCTTAATGTGCAACACATAACAAGTTCCTCTGTAGATAATATTTTGCAGGTCTTCTTGGTGTCATTGAGTGCTCAGCTTGAGAAAAGCACAAAAATGGTTAATCCATTGCAGTTTGTTGCACCCACAAACAAGAGATCAATTTGGAGGCATTTCAAGAGTTTATAAGCACTATGTGACTCTTTTAGAATTGAGGATCATTTACAAGGCTCTGTTTTTGTACAGAGCTGAATTATTTCACCTCTTCAAACATCACTATGAACTATATATATATATATATATAAACCATATTTGTAACGGTGCATTACCAAAGTTAAGAAAAAAAAAAAATTGTTTTAACTTTGTAACATATCTGTAACGTTACAAAAGCGACTGTCCTAATTAGAAATGTTTATGACTGATTGAATGAAGGTATTTTATATAAAAATATTATATATAACCTTGCTTTGCAGTACCGATTAACAACTTAGAGTGGACCTTGTATGAGAATCTTCAAATAGATAAAGCTTGAATGGATAGAACATAACTTTTCAAAGTGGTGTTTTATGTCTTATTGATTAGGAAAAACACAACTCTTCAAAGTCACAATTTCTATAAATTGGACCCATGAGCATGAACATTATTGCTCTATGTAAAACCTAGGCCTACTCGCTGGGATGTGGGATTTGACATATTATGACTTTTTTATATACATAAAACATATGTATAGTTAAACAACGTAAATATAATCACAAGAACATAAAGTTAACAGGATCGAAATTTTGACAGTATAATGCAAATCCATTAAAATTCATCGAGCATTAGGTGCTGTTAATGTCACCCCATTGACAGAAGAAGAAGACCTTGTTCCGGTGCTCGTTAATTCGTCTGTCTCAAGTAACTGGACTCTTCTCATTGCAAATGAAGGTTGTTTTGGGGAAGGCAGAGTTGTTTCGTTGCTTAATTAACATAAACACAACATTCGACATGCTTGGCCTGTCTGTTGTGCTATCTTGTACACACAACAATCCAACTTGAATGCATCGCAAAGCTTCACGAGCAAGGCAAGATTGAGCTAAGCATGAGTCAAATATCTCCAGAGCCTTATCATCTCTCCAGAGCTCCCATGCCTTCAAGTTCAATCAATGCAATTGAAAAGTGTATAAATAAATAAACAGAAAATGTAAAATTTCAGAATATCAATAAACAAAAGCAGTTTTAACTTACGTTTCTTATCAAATTTGAGTGAACGTCATTGTTAAAGAGGCCCGAGTTCTTCTTCCCACTAACGATCTCTAATAATAAGACTTCGAAACTGAAGACGTCTGATTTTGCCGAGAAGAGACCATCTAAATGCATACTCTGGTGACATATAACCACTGCATGCCATATCACATCATAGGTTACAAAGCGACGTATGAGAAATTATAATTGTAGAGTTCTCTACATTTTGTATTTGCTTACAATGTTCCAACCACTCTGTTTGTATTTGCTTTGTTGATTTCATCATAGGTTACAAAGCGACGTATGAGAAATTATAATTGTAGAGTTCTCTACATTTTGTATTTGCTTACAATGTTCCAACCACTCTGTTTGTATTTGCTTTGTTGATTTCATCTCCAACTACTCTTGCTGTACCAAAATCTGAAATCTTGGGGTTCATTTCTTTATCTAGGAGAACATTACTAGCTTTTAGGTCTCTATGGATAATTCTTAACCTGGAATCTTGATGAAGGTAAAGAATTCCACGTGCAATTCCTAAAATTATATCAAAACGTTTTTTCCAATCCAACTCTAGCTTTCTTGATTCATCTACATTAACATACATTCACAATAAACTGTATCAAATCTATAAAAATAGACACACAATTAGGAAAGCTAGCTAAAAGTAGACATCAAGTGCATATATATGTATATATAGTTGAGAAGTAGTACCAAAAATAAAGTAGTCCAAGCTTTTGTTAGGAATAAATTCATATATCAACATTTTTTCATCTTCTTCTATGCAACAACCCAATAGCCTTTCAAGATTCCTGTGTTGAAGCTTTGCAATCAATACAACCTCATTTTTCAGTTCTACAATTCCCTGGCCTGATGTCCTTGACAACCTTTTGATGGCTATTTCTTTTCTGTTCGGTAACTGACCCATGAACGTTTCAATTTCAAATTTACTCACATCTGTTCACACATTAATCAATATTCTTTAAGAATCAATATATTGTAATGTAAGAAAATTGTCTCATATGTATGGAAATATTACCTTGTAAACTGGACCAAAGCCTCCCTATCCAAGCTTTTTAGCAGAGGAAAAATTATCTGTTGCAGCTAGCAGAGTACTTAGTTCAAAAAATGTCACATCTACATTCCTATTGTCTTCATTGCAATTAGCAATACTGGAAGAATCCTTGTCACGAGACAAGCTTGAGTTCAAATTCATAAATAACATTTCACGTCGCCTTTGTTTCATCATCTCGCCTACATATTGGAACAATGTTACAATGTACATTCAGAAAAAAAACAAAGTAACTATATCTTGTATATATATGCTTGCTATAAAAGCAACTTTAGCTAGTGACATAATAGTCGGTTAATTTTCTTACAACCTTGGCTTTTAGCTTGCCTTCTCCGAAAGCAATAGTAGCATGAGACTATCAGAAGCACTCCTAGAGCAGCAGGAACGATTATGATCAGGACGAGCGTTCTTTTCCTTGCTCGAGTGTTTTTCGTGTTTTTCTGCGCATTTGCAGCTGCAAAGTAAGAGTTTTCATTCATCAATTACTAAAGTTTTTCAGCTATATGTTGAGGTGCATGAAAGTGATAGTAATAAAAGGATTTTATGTGCTTATTCAAGCTCTTGGCTTGTCAGAAAATCTAATTGTTAAATTTTAACTTGTTAACCAATCTAATGAGGCAAGATTAGGCTTTAGCTTAGAACTGTATAATGACCCTTTTGCTTTCTCTGTTGTTTTCATGGAAAACTCTAGATTGGCCAGTTTAGTTGTAATTTGATCATCACAATTACATTTGGGATGCCAATAGAATTTGCCACAAGTTTCTCTGTATATACAATTGTTGGCATTAGCTTAGAACTGCATAATGAAAATAAAAGAATGAATAAATCTAAAAATTTGTACTTACCAAGCTCCACAGCATTCACTCTCAGGTAAAAATCTTGTCCATCTGAAAACTTTCTTATATCTGTTAACTCACCGAACCAGGCTATGCATCCTCCTCCGATTTTATGAATGTCTGCGCTAGCACATTACAATTCTTCAAGCACTGTTTCTCGCACTCCTTTAAGCTCACATTACCATAAACCCGGGAAAATCTAGCATCCGGAACCTTCAAACCTTCAAGTTTCAGAAACCCTTCCCCGTCGCCCTTGCCACACACACCACCACCTACCTTCCTCTTTTTGACACATCTTATGAACCAATCCTGAGGATACATTGGCTTGAACCCTGGAAGACATGTGTACTGCATCATGTTGTCTGTATTTCATATGGCAGATTCGCGACAACGTGAATACTGATCACAATTGTCTTCCGGTGCCACCCAAAACCTTTCCCATGATTTTGTACCATTACTGTCCTGATCGCGCCATATTAGTGACTGAAAAGTTCCTAAGTGATCAAGTGTAAGCATAAAGGGGATCGTGCCATTTCTTGCCGGGAAAGTAATGTAGGTTTCTCCAGAATCGTTGTTAAAACTGTAAGCGAACAAGTCACTCTCGTTCGAGTAATCAACCTCATATGTTTTGAGTCTCATGGCTCATCTGGTTCGCCACTCAGTGTGCAGCCATTCCAGGGGCCGTCACGCCAGTAAGGAGCAGAGTTCTTGTACAAGAAGAATTGTTGTGTGCCTTGCAAGTTAAGCCAACTTGAGAAGTCCCCAGTTGCCGGATCATCACTTGATTTCCAAGAAGTTAGGACTTGGTTCGACCAGTTTTGAGGTTGAACCCAAATCACATTTCGGGTAAGATTGTGTCGGTTGGATAATCAAAGCTCTGCCAGATAATAGTTTCTCTGTTGTTGGCTGATTCATTTTTTATCACCAGAACCAGATTTCCTGAAGGTAAGAGCTTGGCAGATGAGTTGGTGGTTTCCATAGAAATGTTGGTGGACCAAAGAGGATCGTTCTTCGCGGTACCATTAAAGACTGCAAGGTTTCCATCTTTAGCTATCTTTAAAATTCCTGTGGAGTTGTTCTTTACAGGAATTTCTCTGTTAGCAACCCAAACAACTTGTTTTTCCAAAAATCTGTACCAGATACCAACATGGCGAACAGAGTTGCCGGGACTGAAGAAGCCTAGCTTGAAGCGTCCATCGGATGATAAGAGGGCTTCATTTATGTCATCGGAGATGAATTGAGTTTTGGTTATGATGTCAGCTGCATTTAATGGGCCAAAGAGAGTAGATATTATAATAAGCAACCCACAAACATAAACAGATTTCATAGAAGCCATGAAAGGGAGTTGAATTTTTCAAATGAATTGAGATCGGAGTATCGGACACAGTTTGGATGAAGATAAGCCTTGGAAGTTGGAAGAGCATTTATGAGTTAGTTGGGACTTAGGAGTCTGTCTTACTCGATCATCGAGTGAGCAAAGGCGAAATCAGGATATTTATTTTCAACTAGTTCTTTTCATGGCACGTTTACTAATTACTAATACAAATCCTAAGACGAGGGAAAGAGAACTTAATAAATTCCATATCCCACCTAAGAAATCAAGTTTCAGTTCGTTTCTGATTCTCAATTCCCATGGAACTTATGATGACGCGTTTACTAATTGGAAATGAAATAAAAAAGAAAGGGAACTTAATCCCTTAGTACGAACTTAATTCTCGATTTGTATGTGTGTCCCACATAATTTGATTCCTAACTTATTTTAATAAACATTGTAATCATAATTCATAAATCAGTAATTAAGTTTCATTTCTTTTATTAGGATTCCTAATTGTCAATTGCAAAATATTTAAACATTTCAATCCAACTTTCGTATCCTCTAGCAAATTTTATGGTTTTGTATATTATGTTTTTAAGTCTAGTGATTACTAACATATTTCAATATTCTTGATGAGTTGCCAGAATTAGCAAAGACAAAGTGAGGATTCTTCTGATGAGACATGTCAAAATGATTCATGAATACTCAAAAATGTAACAAAATCACAGGACAAAATATACAAATTCTGAAATTCTCTGAGATATACAAATTTACTAGATGAGGCACCCAATTTTCACTACCTAGCATCTAGCATTGTAACTGTGACCTGGTTTACTGTAAATGTTTCATCTTGCTTGCTTGAAGATGAATCGGTTTCAATAGGATTTCGTCCTAGGCAGAATCCAGGAGTTTTAGGATGGGGCATTGTTGCAGTTTCACTACTTAGCATCAATACAACATTTGACATGGTTGGCCTCTCTTCTGCAGTCTCTTGGACACATAAGAGGCCAACTTGTATGCATCTCATAACTTCATGTGCAGGATACGAATCACCCACCGATGAATCGGTTATTTCCAGTCCTTTGCCTTCCCGCCACAATCTCCACACCTGCAACAATGTCCATTAATTGGATTTCAATTTGGGTCAATAATTTGGATGAATCATATGTCATGTGAATGTTAACATTAAAGATATACTTATTTGTACTTACATGTCCGAGAAGGTTAAGCTCACTGTTTGAGTGATAAAATCCTCTATTCTTCTTACCACTTACAATCTCCAACACCAAAACACCAAAGCTGAAAACATCGGATTTCACAGAGAAGAGTCCATCCATTGCATATTCAGGAGACATATATCCACTTTGTGTCACAAACAAAACAATATCAGTAAGATGAGTGAATCACAATTCATCTATTGAATGAGTACTGATAACTAGTTTATTATACTTACTATGTTCCAACTACTCTCTTAGTGTTTGCTTCAGTTTGATCTCCTCCGAAAATTCTAGCCATGCCGAAGTCAGATATCTTCGGATGCATGTCCTTATCAAGCAGAATGTTGCTTGCTTTGAGATCCCTATGGATAATTCTAAATCTAGAATCCTGGTGAAGATACAGAAGTCCTCGTGCAATCCCACATATGATGTTGAAGCGCGTTTGCCAATTTAGTAATGAGCTTCTTGCTTTATCTGAAACAACAACAGGATTATTTATGTTAAGTACCCTAACAAGACCACCAACCTGTTTGCCTGATTTTTCAGAGAATTGACAACGTTAATCAGATAGATAATTTAAGCTGAGAAGTGGTACTAACTGAACAGAATAGAATCCAGGCTTCTGTTTTCCATGTACTCATATATCAGAATCTTTTCTTCCATCTCAACACAGCAACCGAGGAGTCGAACCAGATTTCTGTGTTGAAGCCTTGCAATCAGTCTGACCTCATTCTTGAATTCTTCAATGCCTTGCCCAGAATTCTTCGAAAGACGTTTTACTGCTACGTCTTGACCTTCCACCAACCTACCCTGGCATTTGCATACATGTACATTTTGTAAGCACATACATGATAACAGGAATAATGCAGTTTCTTGTGTGTAAAGCAACGTAATATTGCAACAGGGGATTTACCTTGTAAACACATCCAAACCCGCCTTGTCCAAGTTTACAATCATCCGAAAAGTTTTCCGTGGCTTTTACAAGGGTGTCGAAATCAAGTAATGGCAACTCTAGATCATCAGTTTTTTCGCCTGAATAATCCCTCTTACTTGAAATGACAGCCTCATTTAACAGAAAATCTTGGCTTCTCTCATGAGAACCTAGTTTTAAGATAGCAAGAATTAAGCATATATATTAAAACCACAATTAAAACCGCCTGCAGTTCTACATTAAATCATCTAAAGAGATGCATATAATTCTTGTTACCTTTTCGTTCTACTATCTTCCCTCTTTGTTTACTCAGCAACACCTTCCTTTTCCACAGAAAAAAGCCAACAAGTCCTAAAACCAAAACTGCACTACCAACTGTGATGCCTATAACCAGAGCAGTTACATGCCTACCATCACCTGAAACATAAACATTAAAATCTTCCATGTTCAATGATAATGGATCCAAATTATTTCCAAATTGGGTTAAATCTTGTTAGAGTGCTTAAAGTGCTTAAATACTGGTCATTCCCTATCAAAGCTTTGTAGTCTAGGAGTACTCCTGGATTCGAGTACCCCTAAGTGATTATTTGAATTTGCTATTTGTTATCTGAATTTGTTGTGTTAGCGCGAGAGTATATATTAAAAGAGGTTAAATACTATTATTGGATCATTTCCTATATATTTAAACTTTAAGTTTTTAGGTCTAATGGTAACTAACAAATCTATTTGTTAATTATGCCAATTATATATTGTCGGTTTTGGACTTCACTCGTGGGTCTAATTACAATTTACTTGAACAAAAGAATCCAAAAGTTAACCAGGGACCTAAAACATATATAGCTGTTTTTAATAAAGAAACCTGACAGAATACATTTACTTTCATATAGTTGTTACACTTCAATGCAAAATTGCAAACAAACCAAACAAAATTTATTTCTCTCATCGACCCCATTTTTTGCTTTGAATTAAATTCTTTAGTACAGTTTAGTAGGTGGGTCTAATAATTGTTGTATACCAATTTCAGATCAAAAATAAATAAAAAATTGTTTCAGACACATTTACACCTAACTCACCTACAATGGACCCACCAAATTCAAACAGAACCCTATATAATTTGTTTAAAGTCCATGGCTGGATTTATCGATATCAGCTTAGAAGCATTAATCAATCGGCTGGATGATAACGATCTTGTCTATAGGGTTTTAATTTTTTATGTGTGATTAGGATGTTTCACTTTTTGGATGCAATTTAGGTCTACGTTTCATATCATTTCATTGGAAATTTAGGATTATGTGTTTGGCATTTGTGGCATGGCCACCTAATCCGAGTCTAATCCAAAAAAAAACTTTAAAATGAAATGACAGAACTAATTACGGTAATTTTAAATTTAAATCCAAACCATAAATATTTACTATTTATAAGATTCGAACCACTAACTTGACAGTCATTTGATCAAATCCTAAACTCGTCTATCTACCGGCTGAGCTCGTTCATCCAAACATAAATATATATAAAAGTAACAAAATTTTATTGGATGCATGTATAATTGATGTGGTCCACTATTCTAAAGTTCTCTTTCTCCACGGTTTAGAAAAAGGCATTACACATGAGAGAATGGGAAAAGAAAGTGAAAAGGAAAAGACAATTTTGTCCTTAAAAATAAAAAGCTAACCTAACCCAACCCAACCCAACCTCTTTAACTTTATTGCTTTCTGATCCTCGCAAAGTTATTAGACTAGACTTTTCATATTCTTATACTCTTTATTTATTTTTTATTTTTTTATATTTTTAAAGAAATAAATTAAAAAATAAAATAAAAAATTGGAGTGGGACAACAGGATTATTGTCTCGAACTCCCGATATATAAAGCGACCCATTGAGAAAAGGATATATTGGACTGTGAAAACGCTGTCCAAGTCAAAATAGGCGGCCCAAATGAAGAAGATTTTAGACCTAAGAATGTATTGTGGGGTCCTTGACGGCATTTCAAAAGGTTTACGATAAATCAATAATTATTAAGCAACAACCATTAAAGGGAGAGTTCAAAACTATCTTCACCTAACACAATAACAGCCATCCGATCATGATTACTTTTTTACATTATTGGAATCAGACGGACCAGGGACATGTGGGTATGCAGGTGACGAGAAAAACTTATCTGGAATAATCTCACTACCACGTGTGAGACGGTGCAATGAAATTTAATGAATTAAAGTTTTAAAATCTACTTTTTTGTTTCCCATATAAATTAATTTAATATGTTAAAATTTCACTTGTCGGTCAATGAGATTGTCTTATACAAGTTTTTCCGTATAGTCCAAACTCAGCCAAACCTGTAGTCCAGGTGGGTAGGACTTCTACGAAACAACACCACACGCATGTGAGAAACACTCTTCTAGTTTCCATTGCTTCCAAGATTCTCATATTTATTAGATGGTCCCCAACTAACGTGAGTACGTGACATGTCGATTTGGAACCATTCATAAAACATGGGTCCCCCTAAAACTGTGGGCCTCCTACCCTAAATCAACGGCAGTCACTATTCTATGTCGAATAAGCTATAATCCTAACTACCCTAAATCAACGGCAATGATGATTCACTATTCTATGTCGAATAAGCTATAATCCTAATATTTTAAGGTAAAATATAGTTTAGACGTTCGTACCAAATTTTCTATAATAAGAAAATAAAATGAAATATGTATTTAAAGTTACATACCTATGTCAGAAGCAGCCAATCGAACGTACAGATCTTGGCCACCTTCCGCGTATTGTCTCATGTCCATTAGATTGTCTGTCCATATCACACATCCTGTGGTTCTAGTGATATTCGAAGCGGCGTAAGCTGTACAGGAACAGTTCTTGAAACACAAAGCAGCACAGTCTCTGAGACTCATGTTCTTGTCCACAAACGCCGATGTAGTTTCCGGCAATTTCATGTTCTTCAAACGCAAAAACTTGTCTTTAATGCACACCAAATCTGTTTTCCGGACACACCCACCAGACCCATCTCTCAAACTCCACGCTTGTGGGAATTTCGGCTGAAAACCTCTCATACATTTGCAGACCGGTGAAGCGTTAGTGTCACATACTCCAAATGGACCGCACTCTCTGTAATTGTCGCACTGGTCTTTTGGTGCGTACCAGAATGGATTCCAGATATTGCTAGATGGAATCCAAGTCAATCTCTGAAGAAACCCATCTTTATTGACAATCAATCTTGAGAATAAATTTTCTGTTGTGATGTTGAAGGAGTAATAAACCTCTTCTTGATCTACAACGAAGTCGAAATCCATGTCGTTTAGAGGCTTCATTTCAGGGACACCACTGAATCTTAAGCCATTCCAGGGACCGCTACGATACCTTTTCACTTGTTTGTTTTCCAAGAAAATCTCTGGGAATCCATGATAATCTAACTTGAAAGAAAAATCACCTGAAGAAGGATCGTCTGTGTTTCTCCATGATGTTATAAATCGTTCGAAACCCGTTCTCAGATCCCATCCAAGTTTCATTCCTGGTAACAGAGTATCAGTTGGATAATCAAAACTTTGCCACAGAAACTCATCTTCGTGATCAGCTTCTCTGAGAACAAAATTTCCAGAGTCTAACAATTGGGCAACTGGGTTGACAACCTTGGTTTGATTGGATGACCAAACAATAAGATTCTCATCTCGATTAAGAAGAACAATGCTTTGGTTGGTGATCTTGAGAGATCCCAACGATGAATTGGCAAGTGGGTTGTCTCTGTTGGCCACCCAGACATACGTTCTGACTGGGAGGTTCTTGTACCAAATCCCAAGATACCATTTGTTTGGATTTCCAGTGGAGAAGAATCCAAGCTCGAAAACATCGTCAGAAGAGACAAGAGTTTTGCCACTTGTCAGAGATTGAGTGGCTGATATGGTGTCAGTAGCAGATGCAGAGATGGTGATGAAGAAGATGAAGAGCAAAATGGCACAAAAATGGTGGCTTGTTACAATCATCATCTTCATTATGTGATTGATGTTCAATGAGTGTGGTATTGGTTATCTGTTTTCACAGAGCATTTGTGGGGTTTTTTGGTTTCTTCACGTTAATTGTTAAAGACATTTGGTGCGGTTTGACAGGAGAGGAAAGTAGAGTCTTTTGACTCTGGCTCTCTCTAGTTGACCAGTATGCAAATTTATTATTGGTGCTTTTTTTTTTTTCTTTTTTCTTTTTTTTTTTTTCTTTTTTTTGAATGGAAGTTTTCAAAAATGACTCTGTGTAGTCTCACCTCTATTATTGGTATTGGTCTGTAAAATAAATAAATAAATAAATAAAATCCTAACACCGATCCGATCAAGGTTCTCTACATCACCTCATAATACAAACGGTAGTACACCTCCCTTCCACATTAGTGTTTATAAACATGTGTGATGAGGTTTCTCTGATTTGAGAGAGTAGATATTATGAACGCACTTGTATTGTCTTGATGCAACGATTCTATTGTAATAGTTGTTACATGAAGATTTTGAGGTTTAAAAATATTCTTGTAATTAATACATATTATTATGTTTCCATTTATCATATATTTAATTAGGTAGTTAATTATTTTATGATTTGATTTTATCAATTGAAATTTAATTTCCTTATTGGTTTATGATGTTTTAGGATTCTAGTATTTAAAATTTTCATAGTTATCTCAATTCTTTCCTTCATAGGAAAATTGATGATTTTATTGTTTTCCTAGTTATTTTAGGTTTTTAGTTTTCCTATTTAAAGGCTTTGTACGATTTTAGTTTTTGATGATTAATAAAACAATAATATTACTTTATTCAAATTTGATTTCAAAATGATGTGACATTACTATAATCCATTCATTTAAATTGTATTATATTTGTATGATTTAAATGAATGGATTATGGTAATACCATAGCATTTGGGAACTATATTTTGGCACCAAATTTGGGTAAAATAGTATTATTCTTAATAAAATTTTAGAGTATCTTTTTTTTATCCAAATATCGGTATTCTTGCGAGAATCAACAATTTTTTAGGATGTTATTCTGGTATTCATGCGCAAATCAACAGGTTAATTTAAGGTTTCGTTTTCGTTATTCAAGAATCAACGGATTTAGTTTCCTGTATTAAAGAATCAAAGAATTCAAATCATTTATCCCCGTTCTATTTATCGATTCTTGTTAGCGTCGATTTTTTCCTCTGCATCAAGCTTGAACCTTTTTCACTGAGGCGATTAGGTGAAGAGAAAATGACAACCACTTTACTAAGAGAAGTTATTGAATGATAATTGTTTATATTTGAGAATGGATTTAACTATTAGACATGACATCATGTCTATACATGATCGATATAGTTACTATGTGGGTTATTTACTGCAGTCAAATCCTTTAAGAATATGAACAGAAAACACACGGTGACGGCCTTGGTTGGGCTTGGAAATCGGGTGTGCTTTGTTTAAATTGGAAATTCATCACCTAACTTTCGTTACACTTTTGGGTTTCGACCATCCTTTCTCATTTTGTAGAATAAACATTTACAAAAGATAGTCGAAGTTTCATTTAAGCTCTTGAGAATTTTGTGAGAAATCAGCATCGTTAATGAGAAGTAACTAGTTCTTGTTCATTCATTGTAAACATAAACGAGGAGAGAATTGTTGTTTATTTTAATGGTTTGGAAAAAGAAAAAAAAAAACATATCCATATTCCAACTCACAAAAGTCTTTTGAATTGGTCGTATTGATATGCAAAAAAAAGTTTAAATTTTGTCCTGAAAAGAATTAATTTAAAAAATTTATAAGAAAGTGATACTTTCGTTTTTATTTGAAAAGTATAAATAAAACACAAATTGGAAGATTTTCATTTCAAAATTCAAACCAGACAAGTTTAATGTGGACTTAATATGTGTAATATTTCAAAAGACTTGGCTAATCATTCACGACTTGGTTTTTAATTTTAAAAATTTCTCTGGACCCATTTCAATCTCATTCCATTATTAGATAAAATCAACAATTAAATTAGAAAACTACATCTTGAATATGACACCATTCTTCTTTATGCATTACTGTTTAGCATAACTCTCATAGGAATGATTTGATGAATTGATATTTTTAATATTTTTAATTTTGAGATGCTTCTAAAGTTCAATTTAAGATATTGGATACCGGGTATTTGATATCCGAAAACCCAGACGAATTTCTTTCGAATGGATATCCAGACTTCAAATACCTGGGTATGGACCGGGTACAATTTTCTTTAAAAAGAACCCTGGGTACCTAGCCGAGATGGATATATCCGGTCTCAGCCCGAGTTTTTGGCCTTTTGTCATCCCTAACGATGAGATAAAGGTGGCCCACCGGTAGCTAGCTCCTTAAGCTACACCATTAAGGTCATGAGGTTCGAGTCGTGTTCCCCTCATCCAAATCCCGGTTTATACATAATGCCTTACCAACCCTAATATAAATTGTGCTCTTATTCTATTCAATTCTATTTTGGCCTTTCAATTTGTCAACATACAGACTTTTAACACCAGTTTACATTCAATATTTCAATTTCAAATATTCTGTAATTAAATCAAAGTCAGATTAACAATTTATCAATGTGTTTGATTCTTTAGTGCAGATACACCCAATTCAATAAAAAAACACATTCTAATTTCTACTTCTAATTTTAGTCCATGGCTTTATTAGTCTACATGATTTTGAAAGGTTGAAAAATTCTTCATTTGTTATTCATTTTTATTTATTTGGAACCAATAAAAAAAAAAAAATTATCGATTTGACAAGCTAATTACAGATTATTTGTTAAATCCTAACACCTTTTTATCTAACAATTGTTGTACTCCACAATTGTAGAGTGATACTACTATATACAAGTCTGGCAACAATATTGAATCAAAGTATCAAATTGTATTACACCGATGGATCTTTCTTTAGCCAAGACGATCATGAAAAAAATTTAACTTCACCATCCTGATTTTTATTTTTATTTTAAATATGACAAACTTTTTTTATTGATTATCTACAATTTTACCTTCTTTTTTTTCCATCTATTATGGAGATTTTATTTAATTCTTACAACAAACTATGTTCTTACGTGAAAATTTTGCATCATAAATTCAATGTTTTACTTTTGTTTTGTTACAATAAACGAATATTTTGTTATCTATTTAAATTTGTTATATACTACAACTTCTTTTTTTTTTTTTTTTTAATTATTGTCTATATTTTTTTATTAATTAAAAATAATTATATATATATATATATATATATATATATAGTCTTTCTATTATCAATTCCTTGTATGTGGGCCACTGGATTTAAATACTTTGACTGACAAGTGCATACATCTAAGTCAAAGTATTTAAATCCAGTGGCCCACATACAAGGAACTGATATAACTTTTGTCAGTTCGAACTAATAATAGAATTTCTGTACATATATATACCGTTCAATTATATAAATTCAAATTCAATTCTATATATATGTTATAGTACAATCCTTTGTTATCCTAAATTCAAATTCTCAGCGTTTCTAAGTAGGCCTACATTTACAAAATTGTTTGATTGTGGGGACATTTAGAAACGATTGGAGTACACTAGTATCTTGTGGCCCACAATGTGTGTTATCAATATCATTGGTGATGATGGATCGTTGAATTGGATATCACTTTCCTTATAAAACCTTTCCATTCATGCCCTTTAAAAAGTTGGCTTTTGACATTAATTATTTTATTTGAAAGTGTTTGATTTTATAATTCATCTTTAACATTGCAAACATTTGCAAAATTCGATGCAAAGATCACTCATTTAATCTAACAATGTCCAAATTTGGAATCGTCATATTCATAGGTGGTTTATTAAAAAATAAAATAAAATTTGGCATTCAATGAAATTGAATAATTAACCTTAATCAATTATAATTACGTATATAGGCGATACATTTACTCATGTTTTCAATTTTTTTATAAAATTGTCACTTATTTAATTAAAGTAATGAAGAGTGTGGTATCCAATGACCTTTTGGGCCCAACACTTAAGGCCCAAATCTTTTTACATTGGATCCAGCTTAAAAGCCCACACGAGGCGGGTCGACCCAAGATTTTTTGAAATGTGGGTGTGTTGACTCAATCCAACTTCAGTTATCATTTGTGTAAGGGGAGTAACGGCTGATTCAAGATGGGAGGAATCTCTCCCATAATCAACCTGATCGTGGGAGTTGAATCCACAAACGGTAGAATGAGAGGGGAGCCTATAAAAGAACGGGGTTGAACACAGTAAGACTACTACAAAATCTTCATTGGAAAAAGCTTGTTTAGCGTGCCAAAACTCTGCACAAACGTATTCTGGTCACCGGAATACTATCATCTTTTTAGTTACGATCAATCCTCGCACAAACGCTCAGCCCAAGCGCGTCTAAGGCTAAAGAATCACCCCACCATTTCTTTTACTTGTTTATCGTTTTTTCTGTTTGTTTTCATTCTATTTTGCAGATTTTCAAAGAAGTCGACGCACCCGATTCGACAGGTTAGACCAAGTTGCTTGGGCTTAACTCGAATTCAACCCAATCCACATCGACCAAAGATAAACCATCTACAAAGTGTAACTGTATTGAATATCCTTATCAAAATTCGAATACACCTACAAAAGAGTGAGTCATTCATTGTTTAAGTGCTTGAATTCTTTTAAATTTTAGTGTACCTAATAATTAAAGAATGACTAATCCATCCATTAAAATACATAATCTAGAGTGCTAGAATCCAAACATTATCTTGATGAGCTTGGAATCAGTTGTTGCACCTAACAAATTAAATAATTACCAAAGTTGCATTTGGAAATTTGTTAATATTTTAGATTAAGGTTAGGTATCTTGGTTGGCCACTCCATGGCCAACGTGTTATATAAAATAACACTTTGTACATGTACGGTTCCTTTTCTGGTCAGTTCAGTCCTTAAATTTTAAAAATAAATTTCAAAATGAAGTTACATAACATTGTGAAACCGATTCAACAACATTATGTAACTTCAGTTTTGAATTTCTTTTTTCAGAACCGACCTGACTAGAGAGTTATTAATACTTGTAAAGATCAAACGGTACTAAAAGTATGATCCAGAAAACTTTTGAATACATACGGTTCAACCTTTTGATTACAAGAATTGAGAAATGAGTTCTTAAGTACAAGTACTTGATATGATTCAGTTTGATGGTTTTTCCATGTTCTGCTTCCTGCAACCAAGTACCAACCATCCATGCTTGGCCTGCATCTGAGCTTTGATTAACTCAAATACTTGCCCCTTTAGCTTCTAATAGAACTTCACTCTAATACACCAAAAGTTAATGAAAACCACTCTGATTTGTAATGTGAAAATGTACAAAAATGTAATGAACAATCATATCAATCAACCAAAAACACCTATACATGTATGTATGTAGGTATATGTAATGAAAAGATTTTTTTTTTTTTCTTTATCTTTTTTAGCAGGTTCTGTTCTATCTATCTATGGATCGATCTATCTTCCAGCTACCATTGTAACCGTCAAATCATTTGAGGATACGGTATCATGAACTTCGGAGAAATAGTCATTATCCACAGAGCTTCTCCTGGAAGTAAAAGTTGGTTGTCTAGGAATTGGAATTGTTGGAGCTTCACTCTCCAGCATTAGAACCACAGATGCCATTGTTGGTCTATACATTGCAGAGTCTTGCACGCATAGCATGCCTACGTGTATGCATCTCTTCGCCTGTTCTCGATCACACGATTCCCATATTTTAGGATCAATAAGATCCATTGCTTTGCCTTCTTTCCAGAGCTGCCATGCCTGAATTGATGATTTCAGAATTTTGTTAGAAATTAAAATTCCTGTTTATCAAATCCATAAGTTGTCTCTAGAAAATAGAGTGATCTACTTACATATCCGATTAGGCTACTATAGTCTGTTGTACGGAAGCTAGTGTTTCTCCTGCCGGTCACAATCTCTAGTAACAATACCCCGAAGCTGTACACGTCTGATTTTATTGAAAACAGGCCTTCCATTGCATATTCAGGAGACATATAGCCGCTATATTGTAAGAGAGGTTTTGAAATTCAGATTAGTAAAGTTTGTAGATGCTCAATTTTTGTTGTCTTAAAATATATTTCTGAGCACGTAATACTTACTATGTGCCAACAACTCTGACTGTATTTGCCTCATTTTGGTTACCCCCAAATATTCGGGCCATACCAAAGTCTGAAATCTTCGGATTCATTTCTTCATCCAACAAAATGTTGCTTGCCTTTAAATCTCTATGAATGATTCGAAGTCTTGAATCTCGATGGAGATACAGCAGCCCTCGTGCAATCCCTTCAATAATCGAGAAACGTTTTGTCCAGTCTAGCAGTCCTTGCTTTTCAGGGTCTATACATCAATGAAAATGCTCAATCAACAGCTATAAAGCCACAAATATTCATCTTTCTATGAATTCCAAAACCAAAACCTGTGAATAGGTTTATCAAAAAACATACCGAAAAGAAAGAAATCCAGACTCTTGTTCGGCATGTACTCGTACAGCAGCATCTTCTCTTCCCCCTCAATGCAGCAGCCCAGTAATCTAACAAGACTTCTGTGTTGTAGTTTAGCAATCATTATAATCTCATTCTTAAACTCTTCGTCGCCTTGGCCAGATTTTCTCGAAAGCCTCTTTACAGCTATATCTTGTCCTCCTGGAAGCTTACCCTGGTAACAGAAACAGACTTGTAAGTTATTTATTTTGCAACAACACATTTTAGCTCACAGAAAGTTCAATATACAAGTATTTGTAGTATTTACCTTGTAGACAGGACCGAATCCTCCCTGTCCAAGCTTGTTTTCTTCTGAGAAGTTGTCTGTAGCAGCTGCTACGGCGTTAAAATTGTACATTGGTAAGTCTGCACTGTTTACTTGACTTCCGTCTATAACGAATCCTTCAGATAGTCCAGAAAGATCCATTGAGAATTCTCTGCTGCTCGGATCAGTAATTTTCACTTTACTGCTCTTGCAACATGAGATTGGCGAATCTTTGCATAAAGCTACATACACAAAAAGGGAAAACTGATTTAGGAAATCGACATCTAGAGAAATAGCGATGAATTTCACACAAACTAACGACAGGAAATAGATTTCTTACCTTCAAGTTCTCCTTTGAACCTCCAAAAGAGCCAAGCAGATATAGCAAGGACAAATGATCCAACAACAACCACCACAATTATCACTGCATTGGATATTGCTCTCTTCCCACCTGTATTTCGAAGAGATCGAAAAACAGATTCATACAATAAGCATATCTAAGTACATCTCAATTTCGAAAAATGTAAAATGTCATAAAGATCATTACCAAGGATCAAAAACACCAACTGATCTAGCAATGACAGAAATTCAATATGCACACATTGCTTAAATACTATTGTAGGACAATTTTCTATCGGCTTAAACATTTAGGTCTAATGGATACTAACATGGTATCAGAGCTAATTAACAACACTACGAGAAAAGTTCACCTTACCTAATTCAGAATCTGCAAGTCGGATGTGTAGCAGTAGCGTGCTCGGATCCTTATTGAACTCCTGAACATCAACCAAATTCCCACTCCAAATCATGCACCCAATGCCAGTAATTTCTGCGTATGCAGTACACGAACAGTTCTGCAAACACCTTTTCTCACAAGATTCCGATTGTCGCGGTGTCACTACATCTGCAGAATCCGGCAACTTCATACACTTAAACCGTTTAAATCCATCTTCGCTGCCACCATTTTGCCCTGCAACGCTACTATTTCTCTCACACTGCAATTTAGTCCTCCTAACACATCCATCTGACCAATTCCCTCTATTCCATTGCTCCACGTGCTTCGGAACAAATCCATCCATACATCTACATTTGGGAGATTCCAATTTATTACAGACCCCGAAATCCCCGCAATGGTTGTAAAGCTCGCATTCATCATCAGGTTGTCGTTGCATAACAGTCCAGCTCTTGTTACCCTCACTCCATATCAGTTGCTCTTCATGACCATCCCACCTAATCCGAAACCTAAGCAAATCAGACGGGTTCGCCGGGCTATACGTAAAATACATGGTTCCATCTGATTCAGGAGGAGAAAGTCTGAAACCATATGCAAAACTAGCTAAATTAGCCGTATCAGGAACACCTGTAAAGATCACTGAGTTCCACTGCCCACTTCTCCAGCGCCTTTTCCGGTGCTCCCATATAATTATCTGCGGTGCACCATCAGGATCTACTCCGAGAGTGTAGTTTCCTACAGAAGGGTCACTCGCAGATTTCCATGAAGCGAAAGCATGATTATCTCCCATGGTAGTATTTACAGAAACTCTCATCCCCGGTAGATATGTATCCGTTGGATGCTCAAAGCTCTGCCAATAGGCCTTATCGACAGCACCAATGTTTTCGCTACTTGTAAGAATGAAATTTCCATCATCTGAAAGTTTGGCTACTGTGGTGTTTGATTCAATATTTGAAGCATTAGATGACCAAACTTCTTTGCTATTACCATCTAAAACCATCAGATTACCATCACTACCAATTGAAAAACTTCCATTTTTATCAGAAATTGGATCGTTTCTATTTGCAACCCAAACAACAGTTTGTTCTTCAATCTTGTGATACCATACACCAAC
The DNA here is from genome assembly GCA_030490815.1 of Acer saccharum. Lineage (NCBI taxonomy): Eukaryota > Viridiplantae > Streptophyta > Magnoliopsida > Sapindales > Sapindaceae > Acer > Acer saccharum. Next base: position 4,578,347 of record CM059877.1, on the reverse strand, counting down.
ATATCTCAGAGTAGAATTACTAGGACTAAAGAATCCTAGTTCAAATTTCTCATCTGTAGATATCAAGTTACCACTAGCAACACCATCTTTGATAGATTGGCCTTTTGTGAGTGTGTCAATTGAATGACAGAAATGAGAAAGAGAACATACAAGAAAGAAAAATGAAGAAAGAAAAACTCTGATATTGTCCATTCAGAGACTCTGAGAAATACAGAAATTGATCATGTAAAGACAGAGATGATCAAAAATGAAATAACGAAGTATGAAGTACGAAAAGAATTCAAAGCAAGATTTTTTTCAATTGGATTTCCTTTTAGTGGAATTGTATCTGCTCTGCTTATGAGGTGGAGAAGTTAGACTTAAAAACCTTGAAATGCTGCAAGTGGTAGTTGTTGTAAGCTGAATGCAGCAGCTTCATAAAGAATTCTGGTTTCCAAGATTTGACCAATAAAAAAAATACAAGAATACAAAAAAAAAAAAAAAAAAAAAAAAAAAAAAAAAAAAAAAAAGGGAATATTTTGTTGGGTGTGTTACTGGTGAAGAAAATTGTAACCCACTTGCCATTTCAATATCATCTTTAAATGATCATTCCAAAAAAAAGTAATAACTTCTTCTCCAAATAAGTGGCTCCCACGTGAAAGGCATTTAACTCATAAGAGAGAGAGAGGATTTGTTTTGTCCATTTTAATATAGTTTCCTAAAACAATAATCAAAACAAACGAAAGTAATAAAATAATAAAGAGGGATAAGAGATTTTAAATGGTTTGACTAGACCTGGTACGGTTCCGATTCACGTATATGGAACACACCAATATTGAACTTCAAAAATCAAATCATTGTTTATAAAAGTGAGTTCAACCTAACGTAACAAAACTAATTCAGACGCAACATCTATGAGTTTATATTTTTAAACATATGATACAAAAAGTAATTCATTGAAAAAGTTAGAACAAACTCATCACTTACCTAATCATGACAATAACAACTCCTTTGAAAAAATAGTTAGAAATACATTTAACGTTTTTAATTGACTAAATAAAAAGAAAAAATAAAAAAGAAACATTTTAAGATTTTTTTTTTTTTTTTTTTACCTCTACCTTAATTAATGTACTCGATAAGTCTTGGTTGGGTGGCTGCTTGAGAACACCTAGTTGGACAAACCAAAATAGACGACGACGACCAATCATGTGTTGGTGTGAGTGGTTCGGCGCTCTCATCCCTTAAACAAGGTCGTGGGTTCAACTCCCCTTGTGAACGGAGCTACACATATTGGGAGCACTTTACCCCTTAGTGGGCCGACCCGGTGCGAGTCCGGATTAGTCGGGGTGTGGTCTGGGCTGATTGCACCGTATGGTGGATCCGCCCCACCCGGAAACCGGATGGTTTAAACCAAAAATAGACGATGACCCATGTGAAGTTTCAACGAAACAGATAGTTTTTTTTTTTTTTTTTTTTTTTTTAAGTTAAAGAAACAATTATACACGTGAAAACAATTATTTAAATAATTGTATTATTCGACAAAACAAAAGACAAAAGCCAGGTTTCTTCAAGTGTTAAAAATTAAGAAGAGTAAATGAAGCATTGGATTTGGACTGTTGTCGATGGCTTTGACAAAACAGTGTAATCTGTGGGGCCCTGGTCAATTGGTTCGAGCTGTAAAGCTGATTTTTTATTTTTATTTTTTTTATTTCTTGTACGAATGGACTGTGTCAATATTTTATCAATAATATTTTATTCAATTATTTTATTGTTTTTTTTTTTTTTAATCTTTTTTGATGAATCCATTCTGGGTCTCTAGCCATACATCTTATCTTTGCTGAGCTTCCACTAACTGCAAAATTATAATAATAAATTATGCAAATTATAAGAGAAAGATGAGTAGATAAGATTACATGTGTATAGTGTAAGCTTAATATTGTCTGAATAACCATTGAATCCAGATAAATATTCAAACAATCATATAAAGGCTCGTTTGGCACACCGTATTAGATTATATTGGACTGTATTATCATTTATAACAATTCCTCACAATCAAAACCGACGGATTCCTTAATACATATGCATATTCGAATTCCAAATGTAGAAACAGATGTATATGAGTTAACTAATTGAACCCAAGATTCCTGACTAAACTGAATTTAAATTCTAATACTATGTTAAATAATCATTAGTGCAAGAGATCGAAGAGATGCCTAGATGACTTAATTGTTGCAATTGGAATTTGGATTCTCTTGTGAAAATAAATTAAATAAAATAGCCATTTAAATTTCGTACAACGTGTGAAGAAAAAAAATGTTAAAAAGCAACTACATGTATTTGACAAAGTTTAGATTTCCCTATTACAATTCTATGTCATTATCTTGTGTTTCATGTTCTTTGTCAGCAGTGGCATGTTAACATGTTCTTTTCTATTAAATTGAAGGCTTTCATCAAAACTAGATTCAAAGTCTACTAACAGAGACAAAACACCTCTTTTGTCTCTGTTAGTAGACTTTGAATTTAAGTAAATCTGTATAAAATGAATGTAATTGCTTTTCAATTAGATGATTCACAACCTCAAAATCAAACACTTAAAAGAAAGAAAGAAAAATAAATAAATAAATAAAAATAAATAAATAAATAAATAAATAAATTTTGAGTGAAAACACATGTTGGCCTACCTTTCAGCACCCAAACCTACATATGCAGGTCTTAGATTTGTGAGTGGAAACACATGTTGGCAATATCCACGACAACAATTTGCTCTAAAAGAATGATTGTATTAGAAAAAGTTTTCTACATTTTTTTTTTTCTTCTATTAAAGTCCACGCGCCTTTTAAGATTTATGTTCTAGGACATACGTGTCCCTCTGCTTTGTTTCTTTTTTTTCTTTTCTTTTTTAAAAAGGTTTTGGATTTTTAGTTAAAAAAAATAGTGATAATCAAAAGTAACCATTAGTTTTTGGTACCTAAAAAAAAACAATAAATCTTAGGATTATTGCTTAAGTACCAAAAAAAAAAATTAGAAAATCGATTCAACTAGAATTCTGACTCCTAAACTGACCGGAAAAAAAAAATCTTTATTTTGTAATTTTGATTTGAAAAAAAAAATACTGTTAACTTTATAAAACAATAAAATATTTTTTTTTTCTTTAAAAAATAAAAAAGGATTGATGTGGGTCATGGGTGCAAAATCTCAGTCAGGTTGGGCTTTAAGAAGAGTAATAATTACTGCTAACGTTTGGGTCAACCAGAAGGTCCAGGCCCAATTATCCTGGAAGCCCATTTGATGGGTGTTGACGTACCGGGAACGTCACAACTGGGTCATTTCTTGTTCTTTGCGAACAATGGCCCGGAACCAAATCATAGTCAACGACTCTATATAACTTCTAATTTTTGGTCTTTCAAAATTGTTATATGTTATTTAATTATATTAGTATTAATAAGAATTCTCTGGTTTTGCCATTCACAACACATTATCATCTAAATGAGATTTTTTTTTTACACCTGAATCAGTTACTCAAATAAAAAAGAGTTCTTAGTACTAAAAATAGAAGAGATGAGGTTGGCTAAGTGGTAATTAAGCCCCTCATACCTATGTCAAAAAGGTTATGGGTTCAAGTCATGCTCCATCCCTTAATCCCAAAATATCGTAATAATTCAAAAAATAAATTACTTTACTTAAAATAAAACTTTTCCGAAGGGTGTTAATAATTGTCAATTTTGCAAGATTTAAGGGTGCGTTTACTAATTTTGAATGAAAAATCAAAATATATCAAACTCCATTGAAAGAGAATTAGGAAAGGAAGTTAATTCCTTTTAAAATCCTGTTTATCTATGAAAGAATAGTTTCGATTTTGAATATAATATTAGGGTTTACGATGAAGTGTGAGTATTTCATATGGGTGTAGAGACTAGAGAGTAACTTTGGTTATTTTATTTTATTTTTTTTGAAAGAGGAAAACAATAAAAACCAGAAGAAAAAACAGCCAAACTTTATTTATTTTTTATTTTTTTCAAATAATGATATACTTTTAAGTTTTAAGTAATTTATTAAATGAACATTTTAGTAAGAAATTTTTCATTGAAAATTTGGTGTAGAGAGAACTTTTGTTTGGTGGCTCTAATAATAATTAGGGTGATGTGAAAATTTTGTAAAGTTAAATCAATTTCTTTTCTACCAAGTAAACTCTAATTAATTATAATATAAAAATTCTAGATTAGGAAGGTCATCTAAATAGGAAATCCGTAATAGAGTCCAAACACAACCAAAATAAGAAATTCATATAAACTTAGATTAGCAAAGATTTGAAGAGAGGGGTCTTGAGAGTTTATATATATATATATAACCTGGTATTGTGACTTGAACCCTACAAGCTGAATGAGCTGTTTTTATCATCAAGTCACATCGGACGATAGTGAGATCTTGAAAGTTAGGGGTCGTTTGTTTTTTCCACTTAAAACTTAATGAGTCTGAATTGAACTCATTAAGTTGTTTTGTTTGTTTTTTTAAATGGCTAAACAACTTAAAAATATCAAAAAACAACTTTAAATAAAAAATAAGAAATCTTAACTTTTAACTTAATTCTAAATCACTGGATTACAATTAAAATATTCACAACTTAAAATGACTTTATATGTTTTCTTCGCGGGACCTTAGATTACCAAACTTGCTATATGTCTATATTAAGTGACCACCGTTAAAATTTAGGCCAATCAGACGGCCAAGGCTCAATTGTTCTGGTGTGAACTTTCTTTAAATAATAAGATTACAATTTAGAATCCAAATAAAATTAGAATACTAATTCGAAAGGAATCACAGTGCAACCAAAATATTAAATCTTCAAAGAGCATCGGCAAAGGCAAAAGTAGTAATTAAATCTTCATCGTTTAGTCATCCTGCTATTTGTACTACGTACATTGGTTTACAAAGGTATGATTTCTCAACTTCGCTTCTTCGAAATTATAATTCTTACCGGATTTTAAATATATATATATAATGTGCTAGATCCTACATGCTTTAACGTGAGGGTCATGTGGGATCCCCATTCTCTAATCTTAGAATAGTATAAGAAGATGAAAACATCGGGATCCCGTACATAATAGTACTCTTGATAGTCCAGTGGCATAATAGTACGCAAGTTCCTGCACCTGATAGTAGTACTCTTGTTTGTTTGATTTTGTGAGATATGCTGATCAATACACAATCAATAATATTACGGTCGTACTAAATTGTACGACATACTGATTTAGTATTATCTGAACCGTATTAAGTTATACAGTAGGGGGAGGTATTACAAACTAGATTTTTATCTGGAAAAAAAAACATTTAAAATAAAATAAAAAATTTAAAAATTGAAAATTACTTGAGGCCATGCAACCTCTATCGTGGAGGCTGCTTGGCCTAATCTTCATTGGACGTCGGCCTTTGTTTGAGGAGGAGACCGGCCAGCAACCTCACGTTGCAATCTCCATTGCAATAAAGATCACACCGCTTGGATCTCCATGGTGATGGCGATCGTAACGTGAGGTCGCCAGCCTCCGTTAGTTAAGGAGACCAGCCGACATCCTCAACGAATGGAGGCCGGCGACCTCATGTTGCGATCTCTATCGCGATAGAGATCACACTGCTTGGATCTCTATCACCGATGGAGATCCACACGCACAATAGAGATCCTACGGCATGTGGCTCCCACATGAAAGGCATTTAACTCATAACAGAGAGAGAGGATTTGTTTTGTCCATTTTAATATAGTTTCATTGATGTGATTGGAATTCTTATCATTATTAATTATAGTAACCTAAAACAATAATCAAAACAGACGAAAGCAATAAAATAATAAAGAGAGATAAGAGATTTTAAATGGTTTGACGCAAGTCTATGTATACACGGAACACACCAACATTGAACTTCAAAAATCAAATCGCTGTTTTAAAAAGTGAGTTTAGCCTAGCTCTACAAAACTGATTCAGATGCAACATCTATGAGTTTGATTCGAACTATTGACTTGGGAGTTACCCGTGCCCCAAGCCCGTCCTTTCACTAGCTAAGCTAGTGCCCTGATGGTTGACCATAATATAATTGCTAAGAGTAGAACCAAGGACTTGAGATTTTCATCCAAAGTCTTAGACCATCAAGGCAACCACCTCGTGGTTATGAGTTCACATTTTTAAACATATGATGCCAAAAGTAATTCATTGAAAAAGTTAGAACAAACTCACCACTTACCTAATTATGACAATAACAACTCCTTTGAATGAGTAGTTAGAAATACATTTAAGGTTTTTAATTGACTAAATAAAAAGAAAAAAGAAAAAAGAAACATTTTAAGATTTTTTTTTTACCTCTACCTCAATTAATGTACTCGATAAGTCTTGGTTTGGTTGCCGCTTGAGAACACCTAGTTGGACAAACCAAAATAGACGACGACCCATGTGAAGTTTCAACGAAACAGATAGTTTTTTTATTTTTTAAGTTAAAGAAACAATTATACACGTGAAAACAATTATTTTGATGAGTTCAATAATTATATTATTCGACAAAACAGAAGACAGAAGACAGAAGACAGGTTTCTTCAAGTGTTTAAAATAAGAAGAGTTAATGAAGCATTGGATTTGGACAGTTGTCGGTGGCTTTGACCAAACCGTGGAATCCGTGGGGCCCTGGTCAATTGGTTCTAGCTGTAAAGCTGATTTTTTTTCTTCATTTTTTTTTTTCCAAATGTAATAAGTAAATATTTTATCGATAATACTATTTTGTTTAAATTTGGTGAAATCCGGTATCCATAATTAAAATGAATAGATTATAATGTTATCACATCATTTGAGTACTAGATTTAGATAATAAATTTGGATAAAGTAGTATTACTCATATTTTATTAAATACTTGGTCTTTGTTTATCCATATTTTCTATATTCTTTTATTTTATTGTTTTTTTTTAAAAAAAATCTTTTTTTGATGAATCCATTCTGGATCTCTGGCCATGCATTTTATCTTTGCTGAGCTTCCACTAACTGCAAAATTATAATAATAAATTATACAAATTATTAGAGAAAGATGAGTAGATAAGATTACAGCACATCTAACAAGATGAGGGTACATAAAATTTTGGATAATTTTATTAAATTATTCGAGTTACAGTCCTACTGTATGGTGTGAGCCTAATATTGTCTGAATAACTGTTGAATTCAGATAAATGTTTGAACAATGATATAAGGGCTCGTTTATCATACCGTATTAGATTGTACTGGATTGTATTGTATTGTATTGGACTATATTATCATTAAATTCAGGTAAGTGTTCAAACAATGATATAAAGTCTTTTATAAAAATTCCTCACAATCAAGATCGACCGATTCCCTAATACATATGCATATTAAAATTCCAAATGTAGAAACAGATGTATATGGGTTAACTAATTGAACCCAAGATTCCTGACAAAACTGAATTTAAATTCTAATACTATGTTAAATAATCATTAGTGCAAGAGATCGAAGAGATGCCTAGATGACTTAATTGTTGCAATTGGAATTTGGATTCTCTTGTGAAAATAAATTAAATAAAATAGCCATTTAAGTTTCGTACAACGTGTGATGAAAAAAATGTTAAAAATCAATTACATGTGTTTCAGGGCTCATGTACGTGTTTGTCAAATCTTGTGTTTTTCTTTGTTTACAGCAATTTCATGTTCTTTGTCAGCAGACACATGATAACACATTTCAGTTCCAAATTGGAGTTTGATCAAAATTAAAATCTGTCGGGTCAATGGTTTGCCGAATTCCCACGATATGGAAGTATAAATACTGAGATACGTATGTTGAGATTCGAACCCAACAACTAACAGGAGAATGTTAGTTATCAAAAATGAAATAAATATGTGGAGGTTGCTGTTTGCTATGCTTTTTGATGGTTGTGAGTTGTGACATGGTATATAGTTAAAAAAAAAACCAAACATCTCTTTTGTCTCTGATAGTGGACTTTGAATTTAAGCAAATCTACATAAAGTGAACGCAATTGCTTTTGAATTGGAAGATTCACAACCTCAAAATCAAACACTAAAAAAGTGAGTTTTGAGTGAATACACATGTTGGCCTACCTTTCAGCACCCAAACCTACATATGCAAGTCTTAGATTTGTGAGTGAAAGCTATATCCACGACAACAATTTGCTCCAAAAGAATGATTGTATTAGAAAAAGTTTTCTTCATATTTTTTTTTTTTTTTGTCTTCTATTGAGGTCTGCGTGCCTTTTAAGATTTATGTTTGAATTTAAAGCATGCGCGTCTCTCTACTCTACTTTGCTTCTTCTTTTTTTTAATAAAAGATTTCGGATTTTTAGTTTTAAAAAAATAGTGATAATCAAAAGTAACAATTAGTTTTAAGCAATCTTTCTATTATTAGTTCGAACTGACAAAAGTTATATCAGTTCCTTATTTGTGGGCCACTGGATTTAAATACTTTGACTGACAAACGCATACAGTCAAATCAAAGTATTTAAATCTAGTGACCCACATACAAAGAACTGATATAACTTTTGTCAGTTCGAACTGATAATAAAATTTCTGTAGTTTTAGGTACTTTAAAAAAAAAAAAAAAAAAATTAGAAAATCGATTCAATTAGAATTCAGACTCCTAAACTGACTAGAAAAAAAAATCATTATTTTGTAATTTTAATCTCTTTTAAGGAAATACAAATTGATTGCTTAGTATGGAAAATAAATCAAAATCATAAGACAAATTTAGTTGTGAAAAAGTAAAGTTTTAAATTAATTTTTATTAGAAGAACAAAATCATTATGTATATAAACGGACTTTTAAATTAACTATATTATCTATATTTTTTTTATCTCTTTCAAACACCCTTTAGACTTTTTATTTATTTATCAATATTATTATTATTTTTTTGTCAAAAAAAATAAAAAATAGATGTTCTTCAATTTCATCAAACACCTATTTTATTATTATTATTATTATTATTATTATTTTATCATTTAACACCTATCTACCTCCACATCACTTGGAACATGACACAAATCTTGCATCCCTATAATTCTCTCAAACAAAAAATGGTTCTCCAATGAAAAATAATAAAAATAATAAAAATAAAAATCTTAAAATAGAGTTTTAACGAAAAATGGAGTTTGATTTTGAAAAAACCAAGAAGAGAAAAGAAATAGAGAAGAGAAATAATAGTAAGAGAATTAAAAGTAACAACAAAATTAGAAATAATAATAAAGTTGATTAAATAACATAATAATAGTTATAGGTGATGTATAGTTACAAAAATACAATATAGTATATTTAAATAAAGGGTATTTTTGGCATTAAGTGGGGTTTATTTACAAATTAAAGATTTTAAAAAAAATTTAAGGGGTGTAATTACGAAAGGAGTGTAGATACGGTTTTTGAAGGGTGTCATTATCGACACTCTAAAAAAAAAAAAAAAAAAGATTGGTTTGGGTCATGGGTGCAAAATCTCAGTTAGCTTGGGCTTTAAGAGCATCTCTAATCATGCTCCCGAAATTTTAGCTAAATTTTAGCTATTTAAGCTAGAAAGTTATTTTAGGGAGCCACTTTTCATGAAATCACTCCAACCATGCTCCCTATTATAGCTAATCATTAATATTTTATTATCAACAACCTTCAAACTTTTAATAAATAAAAATACAAAGTACTAAGAATCGTATTAAAAGTCAGGAATAATGAGAAACACTGATGTTTTTCAGAAATTCAATGTCATAGACAACTTTCACGAGTATTACCACGACATCCTCTACCTCCATTAAATCCATTGACTTGAGAATCAGATGTGCAGCCATAACCAGAGTACTGCAGACTCCCACTCCTCCACGTTTACACCATCTAAAGCTACAAATATTTATAAAGAGCCAATACCATCACCATCAACAAAGATTGACCTTACATTTTCCATTGTCCCTAGAGATGCACATTTTTCCCCGAGGCCCCAATTTCCCGCGTCTCCATCCCCATTTGGGGATTTTTTTTGGAGGGAAAATGGAGAAATGGGGAGGGATAGGGATGAAAATCATCCCCAAATTGAAATGGGGATGGGGGGACCCCGCCCCATCCCCATTTCCCCATTTTTTCCCCACAATTATATTGAAATGGGGATAGGGATGGGAGGGAGGTCCCCATCCCCATTTCCCCCAAACATATATAAATATAATTATAATATATATTTTTAATTTTTTTTTTATTCTTTGAAAACTCTAACTCCCTAAGTATATATACACATTTACTCTTTAATTTGTTTTTTTTATTATTATTGAAATGTTTGTTTTTTTAATTTAATTTATAATTTTTAGTCAAATGGGGAAATTGGGGAGCGGGGTAAACGGGGGAAATAGGAAAAAAACGGGAAAAAACGGGGAAAATGGGGAATTGGGGATGGGGATGGATATAGGTCCCCCCAAAATTTCCTATCCCCATTTTCCCCAAATGGGGAAATGGGGAGGGATGGGGGAAGGGTTTGGGAAGTGGGGATGGGGATGGGGGGACCTATATCCATCCCCATTCCCCAAACGTGCATCTCTAATTGTCCCATTAATTTTAAAGGCAGAACATGCGAGCTAATGTGCAGAAGTTTCTAAATCCAACTAAATCGTTTCTATTCTAGGCAGTTCAACTCTCATTCACTAACCTGGGTTCTAATGAATGCTCTTACGTGAAGATCAACAACCATATTGAATAATCCATTAGAACAGTTATTTGATTTCATTTTGCTAATGTTAGATTTTAACTCACATGTATTGGTTGGACAGCAAATACATATAGAGCAATAGCATTCAGATTGAATTAGGTTTTATTTTTTATTTTTTATTTTTTATTTTTTATTTTTAATAAAGTGATATAGTTAAAGATATGAGTGTAATTAATGGGTGTAAATAGTATTTTGTTTATTTTTAATTAAATTAATTTGTCCTTATTGGTAAATTCCTATTGAAATATTTTTGTAATTAATTTTTTTATTAAAATATGGGTGTACTTATCATATTTATGGGTGTCAATATCGGCTCAATTTATTAATACTTGGTCTTTGTTTATCCATATTTTCTATATTATTTTATTTTATTTTATTTTATTTTTTTAAAATCTTTTTTTGATGAATCCATTCTGGGTCTCTGGCCAAGCATTTTATCTTTGCTGAGCTTCCACTAACTGAAAAATTATAATAATAAATTATGCAAATTATTAGAAGAGAAAGATGAGTAGATTACAACACATTTAGCAAGATGAGGGTACATAAAGTTTTGCGTACTTTTATTAAATTCTTTGAGTTACAGTCCTAGTATATAGTGTATGCCTAATATTATCTGACTAACAATTGAATTCAGATAAATGTTCAAACAATGATATAAGGGTTCGTTTAGCACACCGTATTAGATTGTATTGGATTGTATTGTATTGTATTGGACTGTATTATCATTAAATTCAGGTAAGTGTTCAAACAATGATATAAAGTCTTTTATAACAATTCCTCACAATCAAGACCGACGGATTCCCTAATACATATGCATATTCAAATTCCAAACGTTGAAACAGAATAACAGATGTATATGGGTTAACTAATTGAACCCAATATTCCTGACAAAACTGAATTTAAATTCTAATACTATATATGTTAAATAATCATTAGTGCAAGAGAAGATATGTCTAGATAGATGGCTTAATTGTTGCATTTGGAATTTGGATTCTTTTGTGAAAATAAATTAAATAAAATAGCCATTTAAGTTTCGTACAACGTGTGATGAAAAAAATGTTAAAAATCAACTACATGTGTTTGACAAAGTTTAGATTTCCCAATTACAATTCTATGTCATATCTTGGGTTTCAAGTTCTTTGTCAACAGTGACATGTTAACAAACCAAAGACCACCTGTTTGGTTATTATGACTTGGAAAATTTCTAAATTGGAGTCGAAGATATTTAAAGGATAATTTTGGAATACTATTCTATTAAATTTAAGGCTTTTATCAAAACTAAAATCTGTCGGGTCAATGGTCTTTCGAATTCCCACGACATGGAAATATAAATACTGAGATGCGTATGTTGGGATTCGAATCCAACAACTAACAGGAGATTGTTAGTTGTTATCAGAAGTGAAACAAATATGTGGAGGTTGTTTGCTATGTTTTTTGATGGTTGTGAGTTGTGACATCTCTTTTGTCTCTCTGACATTAATAAAGGTAAAACCAACGTTCCATTTACCATCATCCTAAAGAAACAAAAAAAGATCCATCTCCATGAAGATTCCCTCAAGTCACAAATGAAGTCAATCGGGCAAGCTTGAGGATCTTAGATATTGCTGGGTACATGAAGACCCTAACCCTGTCACCCATGGACTTTGGTGGCAGATTGGACTTGAACTTGGCACGAACAACACCGCTGTTTCCATGAGGTCTAGCGACATCTCTTTTGTCTCTGTTAGTGGACTTTGAATTTAAGCAAATCTGCATAAAGTGACTGTAATTGCTTTTGAATTAGAAGATCAAACACTAAAAAAAAAAAAAGTGATTTTTGAGTGAATACACATGTTGGCCTACCTTTCAGCACCCAAACCTACATATGCAAGTCTTAGATTTGTGAGTGGGAAAGCTATATCCACGGCAACAATTTGCTCCAAAAGAATGATTGTATTAGAAAAAGTTTTCTTCATATTTCTTTTTCTTCTATCGAGATCCACATGCCTTTTAAGTTTTATGTTTTAGGGTATGTGTGTCCCTCTGCTCTTTTTTTTTTTTTTTTTTTTAAAAAAAAAAATGAAAGGTTTTGGATTTTTAGTTTAAAAAAAATAGTAATAATCAAAAGTAACAATTAGTTTTTGGTACCTAAAAAAAAAAAAAAAAAATCTTAGGATCATTGCGTAAGTACGAAAAAAAATTAGAAAATCGATTCAATTAAAATTCGGACTCCTAAACTGACTGGAAAAAAAAAATCATTATTTTGTAATTTTGATTTGAAAAAAAAATATATTGTTAACTTTATAAAACAATAAAAGATTTAAAAAAAAAAAAAAAAAAGGATTGGTTTGGGTCATGGGTGCAAAATCTCAGTCAGGTTGGGCTTTAACAACAGCTAACGTTTGGGTCAACCAGAAGGTCCAGGCCCAATTATCCTGGAAGCCCATTTGATGGGTGTTGACGTGCCGGGCACGTCACAACTTGGTCATTTCTTGTTCTTTGTGAACAATGGCCCGGACCCAATTCATAGTCAACGACTCTATATAACTTTTAATTTTTGGTCTTTCAAAATTGTTATCGGTATTCTCATCACCGATTAAAGTGTTTAGCATAGTAATATCTTAGATTTGAATTAAATGTGAAGAATTTTCTTCTATCAAGTGGTAAGTTCAGACTGAATTATCAATTCGTCGGTGTAGTCGTGTTGTAAACACGTATTAAATTTTTTTTTTTTTTTTTCAATCCCTTTTCCTATAAAATATAAATACCCCTAGACTCTAATTAGGGTGATTTGAAAATTTTTGTAAAGTTAAATCAATAAGTAAACTCTAATTAAAAATTAAGGGCGTATGGGAAAAGAAATCAGGAAAGGGAACTTTATGTGTGTGGGACCCACACAATCTTATTCTTAACTATTTTAATAATCACAAGTCATTAATTAAATAATTAAATTCCCTTTTTCATTAGGATTTTTGATTAGTATGAGTAGAAAAATTCTAGATTAATAGGAAGGTCACCTAAAAGGAAATAGAGTCCAAACACAAACAATATAAGAAATTTCATATAAACTTAAAGAGAGAGAGTGAGACGTCTTGTTTTGCTTATATACTCTCTTGAGAGTTGAGTCTCGCAAAAGTCGTGGCTGATGATATCTTCTTCAATTGGCAGCCATACATGATTTCGATCAAATTAAATAAAAGGTATGATTTCAATCTCTACTCGGTAATTGGCTTCATCAATTTTTTAGTTCTTACATGATTTTAATATTACTTGACGGTCGAAATTATATCATCACACCACCACCACCAAATGTGGGTTCAGTTTGGCGGGATTATTTAGTCCTACAAAAGATGTTGGGACTATCCTTCATATATTTTTTAAATTTTTTTTGTTGGTGGGACCTGCCATTATGTATTTTATATTCTTATTTTTTTGGATGTGACCCATACTTTATTTATTTTATATTATATTGTTTATATTTAAATATTAGTTTAATATATATTATTTTATTCCAATCCCATCACATACCAAACACATGATTGGACTATTTTTGTCTAATCCCATATCGCACAAAACACGGAAAATACTATAATTAATCCAATCCATTCCAATCTAATCTAATCCAATCCCATGTCTTAAAAATAGTCAAATCCTATCCCGCGTTTTTTCTTTTAAAAAAAGGATTGATATGGGTCATGGGTGCAAAATCTCAGTCAGGTTGGACTTTAACAAGAGTAATAATTACTCGCTAACGTTTGGGTCAACCAGAAGGTTCAGGCCCAATTATCCTGGAAGCCCACGTCACAACTTTGTCATTTCTTGTTCATTGTGAACAATGGCCTGGACCCAATTCATAGTCAACGATTCTATATAACTTTTAATTTTTGGTCTTTCAAAATAGTTATAGGTATTGCCATCTCCGAATTAAATGCGAAGAATTTTCTTCTATCAAGAATGATCAAGTGGTGAGTTCAGACTGAATTATCAGTTCGTGGATGTAGTCGTTTTGTAAACACGTATTTTTTGTTTTTCTTTTTCAAACCCTTTTCCTTATAAAATATAAATAACCCCAGACTCTAATTAGGGTGATTTGAAATTTTTTGTAAAGTTAAATCAATAAGTAAACTCTAATTAAAAATTAAGGGCGTATGGGAAAAGAAATCAGGAAAGGGAACTTTATGTGTGTGGGACCCACACAATCTGATTCCTAACTATTTTAATAATCACAAGTCATTAATTAAATAATTACATTCCCTTTTTCATTAGGATTTTTGATTAGTATGTGTAGAAAAATTCTAGATTATTAGGAAGGTCACCTAAAAGGAAATAGAGTCCAAACACAACCAATATAAGAAATTGCATATAACTTAAAGAGAGAGAGACGTCTTGTTTTGCTTATATACTCTCTTGAGAGTTGTGTCTCGCAAAAGTTGTGGCTGATGGATGATATCTTCTTCAATTGGCAGCCATATATGATTTCGATCAAATTAAATAAAAGGTATGATTTCGATCTCTACTCGGTAATTGGCTTCATCAAATTTTTTAATTCTTACATGATTTTAATATTACTTGACAGTAGAAACTATATCATCACACCACCACCACCTAATGTGGGTTCAGTTTGGCAATAAACCAAGTTCAACACTGGTATTTCAAGAAAAAAAAATTATATCTATCACATAATTTTTTTTTATCTACCACTTGCGGGTATTGCAACTCAAAGCTACGATATTGTCAAGCTGATGAATTAGAGTACTCAAACACTATGCCATATATTGGGCGGTGGTATTCATCACGTAACTTGGAGAAGGCTTTTTATATACTTTGATAGCCTTCTCTTGAATAATATATTCAAGAACAATGCCTATGTATGTTGATATTATTATTACATTCAAGTTTACAAAATATACTAATATTCTTTGATCATTAACATAAATTACTTGGGGATTGGGGAAGATTTTATATACTTTGACAATCTTTGATGTATAATTCTGATACAAATAATGATTTTTGTTTTTAAATTTATAGCTATCGAATTCACTTTAATCCTCTTAATAATTACATGTATTTATATTGTATTCCCTATCTAAATCAATGCAGATACAATGGAGATGTATCGTTAGCCAGGGTCGGATTACTCCTTCCCCATGAAATCTTCTTCGAGATCCTCAGCTGGTTGCCTGCGAAATATTTGGTAAGGTGCAAGTGTGTGTGTAAGCAATGGTATAAATTGATCGAAGATCGCTCCTTCATCATGAAGCATTTGAGCCGCACTAAGGTTGTTACCGTTGATTTTGAAGATAAAGTAGAAAGTTTGGATGTGGATGGCACTGTCGTCGAAGAAAAATTCAAAATAATGGATGCCGTTGCAGGGTTAATTGTAGAAAAGGGTGAAACCTCAGGTAAGTATCGTTTGAAGAACTTCACGACCCAAGAGATTTTTTATTTGCCTAGTCCTCATGAAGATACCTACGATATATCCTGTCATTGTAATAATTTATCTGGTGAAATTAAGTTGGTGTCTACCTACCGTTATGAAAATATAAATAGTCGAGAAGGGTTTGTGTTAGATGGGTATGAGGTTCTTAATATTGATAGAGACGATAAGTGGAGACCACTGAAATTTCCCATTCCAGAAAAGTCTCAAACAAAACAACGGGCAACATATGAACTTGTATTTAGCAACGAAACTATTTATAATGTCAGAAAAGACGGAGATGGACCAAATGTTTACATTGATGTTTGTAGTTTTGATATTGAGAGTGAGCGTTTCTTCAACAACACGCTTCCTCATGGTTTCTTCTCCAATTTGTCAGAGGTTATGGTTATCGATTGGGACGGCTGCGTAGCTTTTGGTGATATAGTGGAAGAGAAGTTGAATGTTGTTTTGTTAGAAAATCATAAGATGCACAAGTGGAGCGAAACGAAGATTGTTATTCCTTTGACATTCTTGAAAGAAAATCCAGATATCAAGAAACTTGATTGTGTTTCCATTTGTGATAGTAACAAATTGTGCTTTTACTTGGAGCACAAAGATGGAGATGATCATAAGGAACTACAATTTGTTTACGATATTCAATTGAGGAAACTCATCGAAACAGAACTTGTTGGTTCTTGGACTGTTAAGAGATTTGTACGTCCAAGTGTTGTGACTTTTAAAAGGAGTGCAATTGGAGAAGATCATACAAGTATACAACAAGAAATGAGTCTGTAAATCAAGCCAGGTGATTACAGCTAGCGACAATCTTCAATTCTTCGAGTCTTTTGTTTTATGTTATTTAATTAGTATTAGCTACAATCTTCAATTCTTCGAGTCTATGCCATTCACAACACATTATCATCTAAATGTGATTTTTTTTATTTTCTTTTTTACATCTATTTCTGACGCGTTTCTCTCATGTCATGTAAATGTGATTTGTTAAATGTCTAGATTTATGCACAAAAAAAAATTTGTTACGTACCAGTAATGTAGCCTAATCAACCCATGAACAATCTGATCAAATGACATTCACAGAAATTATTTGACAAAATGATAATAATTTCTCAAAAATTTAATAGCACTCTTTAAAGAGCGAGTTTTAAGACTATCACTACCTTAATAACTTAAGTTTTAATAGCATCTAAAGTGTGGAACTGACAAAAATACCCTTAAAACAAACTCATAAAAATAAGTCTCATACTTTTTTTTTCCGAGATTTATTTTTGTATGGGGTATTTCGGTAATTGCTCAAAAACACGGTTATAATCGGTTAAATTTTCGTATGTTGTTAAAAACAAATCCCTAATGTTTTTAGGGTTTATTTGGTACGCCGTACATGAATAGGATTATCATATCGTACTAAATTGTATGACGTACTGATTTAGTGCTATCCGAACCATATTAAGTTATATAGTAGGGGGAAGTGTTCCACAATTGGATTTTTATCTGAAAAAAAAAAAAGTAAAAAAAAAAAAAATTTTAAAAATTGAAAATTAATTGAGGCCAAGCAACCTCCATCATAGAGGCTGCCTGGCCTCATCTTTAATGGCCGCCGACCTATGTTCATGGAGGAGACCGGTCGACGACCTCACGTTGCAATCTACATCACAATGGAGATCGCATCACTTGGATCTCTATGGCGATGGAGATCGTAGCGTGAGGTCGCAGCCTCCATTCGTTGAGGAGACCAGCCGACGACCTCGTTGTTGATGTCGCCAGCCGATCTCCTCAACGAGTTGAGGTGTGTGACCTCACGTTGCAATCTCCATCGTGATAGAAATCACACCGCTTGGATCTCCATCGACGATGGAGATCCTATAGCGAGGGAGGCTCGTCCCCTGCCACTTGTAGATCCAGTGGGTCTGTTCTTTCACCTTAAAAAAAATTCTATTTTTTTTTTAATAGATCTTCACCATCCATCGATGGAAAATGGAAATCCAATTTTTTAAAATAATTTTGAATTTTTTTTACTTAATTTTAAATTCAAAATTTAATATTTAAATATATTTATAAATACTTAATTTAAATAAACAATTATATTAATCAAACAAGTACTGTCCAATACTATCTCATATACCAAACAAGATAAAAGTACTAAATTTAATTCAATACAGTCTAATACTATCCAATGTGCCAAACATGCTCTGAGGGGAATAGGGGATAGTTTTTATTATTTCCCATAAAAGAAAATAGAGTCCAAACACGACCAAAATAAGAATTCATAAGTCAAAGAGAGAGAGAGACGTTTTGCATTGCGTTACCTTGCAAAAGTTGTGGCTGAAATATCTTCTTCAATTGGCAGCCATCATATTTGTACCATATGATTACAAAGGTCTGATTTCGATCTCTACTTGGTAATTAGCCTTGTCATGAAATTTTTTAATTATTACATGATTTTAATATTACTTGACAGTCGAAATTATACCCATCACATAATTTGGAGAAGGTTTTTTTTATATACTTTGATAATCTATCAACATAAATTACTTGGGGAAGATTTTATGTATGTTGATATTATTTTGCAAGTTCACAAAATATACTGAAAATCTATCATTAACATAAATTACTTCGGGAAGATTTTATGTACATTGATAGTCTTTGATGATTAATTCTGATACTAGCTAATAATTTTTTTTTTAAAAAAAATCAATGCCAGCAGTTCTATATCTTCAATGGAGGAGGCTGCGGGCGACCAGTTTTCACAAGTGTACTCACTGAATGAATCAAAGGAGGACAATAGAGATGTATCGTTGGCTAGTGTCGGATTACTCCTTCCCTGTGAAATCTTCTTCGAGATCCTCAGCTGGTTGCCTGTGAAAAATTTGGTAAGGTGCAAGTGTGTGTGTAAGCAATGGTATAAATTGATTGAAGATCGCACCTTCATCGTGAAGCATTTGAGCCGTACCAAGGCTGTTACTGTTTATTTTGAAGATAAAGTAGAAAGTTTGGATGTGGATGGCACTATTGTTCAAGAAAAATTCAAAATAATGAGTATGTTTGCTGGGTTAATTGTAGAAAAGGGTAAGACCTCAAGTAAGTACCGTTTGAGGAACTTCACAACCCAGGAGATTCTTTATCTGCCTAATCCTCATGAAGACACCTATATCATATCATCTCATTATAATTTATCCGGTGAAATTAAGTTAGTTTCTGTGTACGGTGATGAAAATATAAATAGTTCAGAAGGGTTTGCATTAGAAGGGTTTGAGGTTCTTAACCTCGATAGACGATAAGTGGAGACCACTGAAATTCCCCATACTAAAAAATTTTCTAACAAGACAATGGGCGAGCTATCAACTTATATTGAGCAACAACACTATTCATAATGTCAGACAAGACGGCTATGGATCAAATGTCTACATTGATGTTTGTAGTTTTGATATGAGGAGTGAGTGTTTCTTCAACAACATGCTTCCCCAAGGTTTCTTCTCTGATTTGTCGAAGGTTATGGTTCTCGATTGGAACAGCTGTGTAGCTTTTGGTGATATAGTGGAAGAGAAGTTGAATGTTGTTGTGTTAGAAGATCATAAAATGCACAAGTGGAGCGAAACGAAGATTGTTATTCCTTTGACATTCCTGAAAGAAAATCCAGATATCAAGAAACTTGATTGTGCTTCCTTTTGTATTAGTGGCAAATTGTCTTTTTACTCGGAGCACAAAGATGGAGATAATCATCATCAGGAACTTCTATTTGTTTACGACACTCAATCGAGGAAACTCAACGAAACAAGACTTGTTGGTTCCGGGCCTGGTAAGAGAAATGTATGTCCAAGTGTAGTGACTTTTAAAAGGAATGCAATAGGAGAAGGTCATACAGGTATATATACAAATTACAAGAATTGAGCCTGTAAATCAAGCCAGGTGATCACAGCGATCGATCTTCTTCTTCCGGTCTTTTTTTTTTTTTTTTTCTAACTTATTTAGTATTAATTAGAATTCTCTGGCTTTGTCATTGAATTTGAGAACACATTATCATCTACATAAGATTTTTTTTTTTTTTTTTTTTTTTACATCAATCAAAAGCTGATGCAGTTTCTCTCATGTCTATCGACAAATCCATTTTTCTCAAGAGGGGTGAATTTTGTAAGATTCAATGGCGGTAAACTCAAAATGAATCAAGATCCATTGGAAAGAGAATTAGGGAACAAGAAGTTAATTCCTTTTGTTGTACCACAATTAGGAAAGTAAATTGATTCAAAGAGTCAATGTTCCACAAACTTGAAAAGTCTTCCTATTCAAGTAAAACTTGCATCTTGCATCTTGCAAGTCATGAATTTGTAAGATATTAAATTGATTATTCCTAGTATAACTCTACGTGATAAAATAAACTAAAATAAAAAAGTGTATGTGGGCACCGAAGAATTATTTAGTAGTTATAAGAATTATTTGTATTGTATATATATCAGTGGACACCGAAGTTATATATATATATATATATATATAAACTGAAATTCTATTATCAGTTCGAACTGACAAAAGTTATATCAGTTCCTTGCATGTGAGCCACTACTTTGACTTGGCTGTATGCACTTGTCAGTCAAAGTATTTAAATCCAATGGCCCACATACAAGGAACTGATATAACTTTTATTAGTTCGAACTGATAATAGAAAGACTGTATATATATATATATATATATTTTATATTATCAGTTCGTCCTGACAATAAATATATCAGGACGAAGAATGTGAACCACTAGATCTACATACTTTGACTCAAAGTGTATGTACTTGTAAAAACTTCTCCATAATCTATAGTCCACATTCTTCATCCTGATATATTTATTGTCAGGACGAATTGACAATAAAAAAACTGTATATATATATATATATATATATATATATATATATATATATTAATAGGGGCAGAGCCCTTCAACCTTCAAGGGCTTGGGTGGGCCCAAGTTTTTTGAACATTTTTTCTATGTTTGAATTAATTTTTGAGTGACGATATTTACACCCCTTAAAAACAGTATGTATACCCAAAATTAGTATGTTTTTAAAAATCCAATAATACCCTTGAGTAAAATTACTAAGAGGACTAATTGTTTGTTAGTACATCCACCAATAATTATTAATTAGTTTCCTATTTTAATCTTTCGTAAAAAAAAAAATTCCTATTAATGATTTAATATTAACATATATCATAAAAACTCTTTCCATTTTAATAAACCATAGATTCTCTTTTAAATATATTTTCAATCTCTTTTAAGGAAATAACATTGATTGCTAAGTATGGAAAATGAATCAAAATCATGAGACAAATTTGGTTGTGAAAAAAGTATAGTTTTAAATTAATTTTTATTAGAAGAACAAAATCATTATGTATATAAACAGACTTTTAAATTAACTATATTATCTACATATTTTTATTTCTTTCAAACACACTTTAGACTTTTTATTTATTTATCAATTTTATATATTTTTTCTTGTAAAAAAATATATTATATGTTCTTCAATTTTATCGAACACCTATCTTTTTTTTTTTTTTTTTAAATATCATTTAACACCTATCTACTTCCACATCACTTGGGACATGACATAAATCTTGCATCTCTACAACTCTCTTAAACAGAAAGTGGTTCTCCAATAAATAAATAAAATCTTAAAATAGATTTTTAACGAAAATGAATTTTGAAAAAACCAAGAAGAGAAAAGAAGTAGGGAAGAGAAAGAATAGAAGGAGAATTAAAGGTAACAACAAAATTAGAAATAATAATAAAGTTGATTAAATAACATAATAATAGTCATAGATGGTGTGTACTTACAAAAATACAATACAATATAATTAAAAAAATGGTATTTTTGGGATTAAGTGGGGTTTATTTACAAATTATAGATTTTAAAAAAAATTTAATGGGTGTGATTACGAAAGAAGTGTAGATACAATTTTTGAGGGATGCTATTACCGCCACTCTTAATTTTATTTTTTTAAAAAAAAAAACAAATTAGTTTTAGCCCAAATGAAATAGTTGCAGACAACCCATCTAAAATTCAATCTTCATTTTTAAACTAAAGACCCAATAACTTTAAACATAATAAAATAAACCCAACAGCCCTAGTAGCCCAATTGCCCAAACAAATTGTTATAAAATACATTGTCTTTCTTTTCTTCCCTTTTATATTGAATTTATTAATTAATAGAAATGGTAATTATTTTTGAATTTTAATTTTATGACGGTATGTCAAAGCTTAAGCTTATTGATTGTGAATTTGTGATGATTTTTTTATTGGACTTGTAGTAAAAAATTAATTAAATTTTTTAAAGATTATTCTTTGTTTTTAAATGTTTTTTAATGTTTTTTTTTTTTTTAATCGTAGATTATAATGTCAAATCTTTATCATATTTCTAAATCAAGTAAACAACAAACTATACAGTCTTTTTTTAATAAGAGCATCCACAATAGTTGGACCCAAAAACAAGACTCATTTGTTGCCATATCATCAAAAATGGGTCTTCTTTTTAAAAAGAGTAACGATATTTACACCCTGAAAAACTGTATGTGCACCCCTTTTTGTATTTACACACCATTAAAAAAATTTTAATATGAAATTTTGTAATCACACCCCACATATTACCAAATATGCCCTTTCTTTTAATTTTAAAAATATTATAAATAAATAAAGAAATTATAAAATATTTTAAATCAATATATATAATTAAAATCACAGCATAGCTTCTTTCATTGCAATGCTTCTAATTATAGTTGCTAGGAAGAAGGGGTAATCTAATTTCTTTTCAGTTTTTTTTTTTTTCGTTCATTTATAATTGCTTAATAAGTTGAGCAGGAATCATTTGTTCATGTGCTTGATGTGATGCCAGAGAAAACAATGAAAGTGAGAAACCCACTAAACTTAAATAAACAAATGAGATTTTACATAATTATTACACAAAATTATTATTAGATATGAAGGTTTTTTTTTTTTTTTTTTTTTTTTTTTGGCTGCCTCCTCTTTGTTTTTTTTCCGATCTAGAATGGAGGAGGCAATAGCCTTCCAGCTTAATTTTTAGGATTGTAAGAAGTTCACCCATTTATTGATTTGGATTTTTGTTTTTTCTTTACTATTTTTATTTTATTTGCTTCCTTTTTTAATTTGGTTTAGTTAGTCAACTATTCAAAGCAGTAAAATAGTTATAAAATTTATTATTTATTTTAATTAAAATATTAATAAATTAATTTAAGGGTAATATTGAAATTTCAAAAATATATAAATTTGGGGTGTACATACAGTTTTAGAGGGGTGTAAATATCGGCACTCTTTTAAAAAATGGGTCTTGCCATTTGGATCCACTTAATTTGGGTATCTTTTCCCCACAATGGAGGTAAATTGGAAATGTAAAAGTGGATCCACTTTTTAAACATTTTTCCAAACAACCACTACTCTTCTTTAAAATATTATATATATATATATATATATATATATATATATATATATATATATATATATATATATTAATAAATAAATTATATAATATATTTAAAATATCAACACCATCGATAATTATTTAACAAATTATAATTAATTTAAAATAAAACAATTTATTAATTTAAAATTATCACAGCCGAATTACATTAACAATAAAATAAATATTTAAAACAAAATATTGTCTACGATTAGACATGGCGCCGGTTCCGGTTCGGTTCCTGTTCCGTTTTGGGAGTGGCGGTTTCGGAACTGGAACTGGAACCTCCCTCGAAGAGATTTCGGTTCCGGTTCCGGTTCCAGTTCCGATTCCTTGGTTCCTCGGTTCCTCGGTTCAAGTTCGGTTCTGGCTGTTCTGACTATTCAGTTTCGGTTCCAGTTCGGTTCTGATTTCGAACCTTTAAAACAGATTTTGAAGGTTCGGTTCCGGTTCCGATTCTGATTCTGGTTTTGAAGGTTTGGTTCCGATTCCGGTTCCGATTCCAAACCTTCAAAAAATTAATGTTTTCATTCAAATTATTTTAATTTCATTAAAATAAAATTTTAAAATTAAAATTAAATTTATTTATATTTTTTCAATGTCGAGAGGTGTGCTTAGCACGGTACCACCAATTACTAGCCTACGACAATGATTTTTCACTTAATTTACCATGCATTTATAATTAGTTAACCGTGCAAACTTTAAATCAAGAAATTTGAATTGAATAAGTGTTTCCTATATACCTACACACATGTATTATGAATACAATACCTTTCTCTTCCGTAAGTGCGTAGGGATGTTTCAAAGTAAGTGTATATATATTAACTAAATCAAAGTAAATTGAGAAAACTGAAAAATGAAATTATTATACTGGTTCTTACAGAAAAAATGACTATATATAAATATAAAAAACTGTAGGATCTATACATTTTCCTAGTGGGATTCTAGATTATCAAACTTGCTATATGTCATTAATATTTTTTTCAAGATTAAGAAATGCTTATAAAAGATTTATTTTTATTTCCTTAAAAAAAATTATTTGGAAAGAAATTCAAAGAGACTCAAAACATAATCCGAGTAAGAAAAATTTGAATGTAGTAGACGCACTACTTCACCGGTGCGCCGGTCTACTCACGAAATGTCATCACTCAACTCTATGTATTTTTTTTTTTTTTGTTCAAAACGAGCGTCGTTGATGGAGGGATGTACCGATGACATTATACACCCTGCTCCACCCAAGTTTTTCTCTCCTAATCAGAAACCCATGCAACATTAATAATCACCAAAAAAAAAATTAAAAAAAATAAAACCGATTAGATTTACTTAACTAATCAGTCTTTATTTTCTATTGACTGTCCAATTATAACCTATACCGACAAATTAACCTCCAAAATAGGAAACCAAAGATTTGATTTCTTGAATCAAAACACAGATATTTAACTACTAATTGTCACCACCAATCTACTTCATCAACAACAACGTACATCAATAATGTACACCACCATGAAGAAGACCTTCTTCTATGAATTCTTGCCCAGCAAGGAAGCTGAAGAAGCAGCAAAAGCTAGCGGTGTCCCTTACAGAGTCACCCGCACATTGATAGAAATAAGGGACATCAACCCGCCGCCAAAGATCGATCAGAACAACCGTTGGAAGATTAAGAAAGTTGTCACCGCAGGAGAAGTCGTGAACGGAAAGCTGATGCTTACTCATCAGGTTGCGTTCGAGTACATTTTCAGATATTTGAGTATGGAGATATGCAAACATGTGATTGCTGGATACAAGTCCTATATAATCATAGTAGATTACACCGATGAAAATAATCCGAAGGAGTTACAAGGTCAGAGTCTGTTTTTCCAAGGTGGGGGTAATGACACCTATATTCTTGGCTGGATGGAATTGGTACAAAGCAGAGCTGTGTGTCCTGGTGATGAGATAGGACTGTTCTGCGATAAGTCGACTGGGACATTCGGGTTTAAGGTTCTACGTAGAGGTGGTAATGGTAATGATAATCCGATTGAGGTTGATTGATTGGTTGATTGTTGTTAGAGCGTAAAGATTCAAGATTTGGGAATGTTTTCTTTTAATTTTCAATGTTATGTTTACTGTGAATCATCATTTGATGGATTGAATAAATATGCAACTTTTGGTTTTGTTATGCAATCTGATCACATAAATTGAAGAGTAACATTCACATAAATTGTCCGATAAAATGATGATAATTGATAAATACACGGCTTACATGAAATTATATTAATAGTATGTACTATTGTTTGATCATTTCCTATCGGTTTAAGTTTTTATATTTGATGGTTACACTTTGAAAATATAAAGATTGGGATTTGGCAGAACACTTACGTACGAGTGCATACTTACGTACGAGTCTATGCACGGGATATGGTGGAGGAGGAAAATGATTGGGATTAAGGGAAAACAATTTATTCTTTTGATTTTTACATGGGTTGAGAAGCAGACATATTTTAAAGCTTAGATTATAAAAAATTGAATTTAGTAAGAAAGCAGAAGATTCAAACTTGTACTTCAAACTTGTACTTCAACCAATATTGAGAGATGTGGTAAAGAGACGTGCTTATATGTACCACCAGTTACGAGCCTACGACAATGATTTTTCACTTAATATACCATGCATTTTGAATAATTAAGTTCAACATGCAAACTTCAAATCAAGAAATATGAATTGAATAAGTGTTTCTTATATACATACACACGTGCATATAATAATTTTATCTTTCGTACGCACGGATGTATTAAAGTAAGTGAATGTTGACCAAGTCAAAATTGATGAATTTAACGGCTAATAATTTTGTAACTGAAAAAAATAATTATCATAATTGTTTGCACAGATAAAATTACCATATATAATTTCACTAATGCTAGACAACCAAACAATTGAGTCTAAATTTCAACCTAAATGATGTGTTAAGTGGTTTTTTCATTAACCACATCATCTCATGTTGTGTGTATAGATGACAACTCATTTACCGTATCATTTTGGTCAAAATTTTAGTTAATTATTTGGGTTGTATATCATTACTCATATAATATATATAAATGAGGGATTTATATGTTTTCCTAATTGTGGGATTCTCTATTATCAAACTTGCTATATGTACCATTTTTGTATATAAAGATTCATATTTTTGTTTAATATTCAGAAATGCTAATAAACCATTTATTTTTATTTCCTTAAAAAAATTGTTTGGAAAGAAATTCAAAATGAATCAAAACATAATCTGAGTGAGAAATATTTGAATGTAGCAGATGCACCACTTCACAAGTGTGCCCATCCACTCACAATTAGGGATGGGCGTGGGGGCCCAATGGGGAGGGGGAGGGTACCCCCACCCCCACCCCCACCCTCATTCCTCAAACCTCCCCCCACCACCTCCCCCAAAATCCATTTGGGGGACCAGTGGGGGGGACGTTTTGGGGGGAGGTTCCCCCACCCCCACCCCAAAACCCATTTCCCCCATTTCATTTTCTTTTTAATTCTAAATTTTAAATTTTCAATCCGAAAAGTAATAAAAACATAATAAAAATACAATACAAAATCCAAAATACAATACAAAATAATTGCATAATACATATATATATATATTATTTTGGGGGGTTAATTACACCTTATAAATGAACAACCATAACATTTAATTTTAATAATTTAATATTATAATTTATAATTTGTTTTAATTGTTAAAATTTTTATATATAAATAAAAATAATATATATATATATATATATATATATATATATATTTGGGGGGCCCAATGTGGTTTTGGGTTTGGGGGGAGGTACCCCACCACCTCCCCCAAAATATGTTTGGGGACAAAGTTTACCTCCACCCCCACCCCCAAAATCCATTTGCCCCAAACCCCATGGGGGCCCGTGGGGGATGGGGCCCCATGGGGAAACGCCTATCCCTACTCACAATACGACATCGATAAAAAAAAACTTTAAAACTTTTTTTTTTTTTTTGTCCAAAACGACTGTCATTAATGGAGGAATGTACCGCTGATATGGTGCATCCAGGTCTACCCAAGTTTTGCTCTCCTAATCAAAAACACATGCAACAGCAATTAATTACCATAAAAATAAAATTTACCAATTAAACCGATTCAATTTACTTACTTAATTATTATAACTGTCCAATTATATTTCTATAAACGACAAATTAATCTCCAAAACTGGAAACCAAAGATTCATAATCTTTGATTTTCTTGAACCAAAACACAGCTATTTAACAGCTAATTTTATGTAATTAAACACCCATCTTCTTCTTCATCAACAACATCAATAATGTACACCACCATGAAGAAGACCTTCTTCTATGAATTCTTCCCCACCAAGGCAGTTGAAGAAGCAGCAAAAGCCCGCGGTGTCCCCTACAGAGTCACCCGTACATTGATACAAATAAGGGACATTACTCCGCCACCGAAATTCGATCCGAACAATCCATGGATGATCAGGAAGAGTGTCACCACCGGAGAAGTCATGAACGGGAAGCTGATGCTGACGCATCAAGCTACGTTCGAGTACATTTTCAGGTACTGGAGTATGGAAATATGTAAGCATGTGATTGCTGGACAAAAGTCCTATGTGATCATATTGGATTACACCGATGATGATAATCCGAAGAGGTTACAAGGTGACAGTGTGTTTTTCGAAAGTGGGGGTAATGATACTTATTTTCTCGGCTGGATGGATTTGGTTCGAAGCAGGGATGTGTGTCCTGGTGATGAAATTGGCCTGTTTTGTGACAAGTCTACCGGAATGTTCGGGTTTAAGTTGCTGCGTAAATTGGCTAATCCAGTTCAGGTTGATTAAGTGATTGATACACAATCAAGATTCAAGACTTGGGATTCAAGTTTTGGTTTTCAGGAACTCTTGTTTGTTGGTTAAATTCTCTGTTGTGTTTACTTTTAAATAATGTCCAAATTTATGCAATCTGATCAAATTGTACTTTGAAAGAAAATGTGACATGACATTGATATAAATTGTCTCACAAAATGATGATAAATACATGAAATTACATTGATATCTTCTTCTTCTTGTCAAACTGAATCAACCAAGCTTGGCAAGAACATCATTCAAAGAAGAAACAGTCTGAGCATAGTACTTCTCTGCTTCTGGGGTGCTCTTGATCTTCGCGGCATGGTCCAGCTGATACACAAAACAAACAAACAAACCCAGAAATGAAAATGAATTCAACTGATTTTGTGAAGTTCAAAATTTAGATTAAAAAATGGGTAATTAAAAACTGACATCGCTGATGGTTTGGAAGAGCTTTCCAGTGAGTTCTTTGAGGTTCTGTTTCTGGTCTTTAGGCTTAGCAGAGATGACAGTGTTGAGATCATAGCGAAGATACGAAGCTTTGAGACGAAGGTCGTTTTGAACATATGGCCATGCCTTCTTGTCTATCAACTGCTTCACATTCAAAATATCTTTGGCTGACTCTTTTGCTCTCTGTGCTGCCTGTGTAGGTGTCAATGGTTGCAGGAAAAACCTCTCCTTCAATGGCAGATCCAAGTCTCTTGGCTCATCAGAGTTCAGTGTACCAGCTGCCATTAACATCAACAAACATTTCAACACCATTAACATTTAACATCGAACTGTTATGAGTGTTTAAATACTATATCGAGCAATTTCCTATCGATTCAAACTTTTAAGTTAAAGTTTGACGATTACTAACATCGAATTAGAGCCTTGGTTGTTCCAGAATCCTAAATTCAAGTCCTCAACATGCATTTGTTTTTATATTTGAGCTTGGTCACATGCCAATTGCCAAGGCCGTCGATCTGGCATGAGTGTGGGAAGTGTGTATTAGGGTGTATGCATTTGTCACAAACTCGTTGGTCTAGCACATATTGGGGGTGACATGTGAGGGTGTGTGCCCTCTCGGTACTGTTGTTGGGTCCTTCCCTATCGGTTTAAGTTTTTAGATTCGATGGTTTTGAACATCTCTAGAAACAGCGAAAAGACTATGAAAATATAAAGATTGGGGAATTGGCAGAGCACTTACGGAGTCCACCGGATGGTGGAGGAGGAGGGCCAACTTTGATGGGGATTGCATCAGCAAGTACAGCCTGAACAAAAGAGCCGGTGGCGATACCAGTAGCAACCAGGCCAATCATGGACCGGCGGCTGGTTTCAGGCTCGGCTGCTGAGGCTCTGGTGGAGAAACCAGGCCTGGCCACTCTGGTGGTGCTGTTGCTGATGGGGACGTTCAAGCGGGTGGTCTGGAGGCTGCCTTCAAGAACAACCTGAGAGGAGCCACCACGTAATCCAGCCATTGATGCCATAGCTTGTGCCATTATTGTTGTTTGTTTTTTCAATTGGTACTTGGTAGAGAGATTTGAGGGAGAAATGTGGAATTATATTTTTTGTTAGTTGATTTTTGTGATGTAGATTGCCTTATCTGCCATTTTTTCACTGGATAAGTTGTGTATGGCATTTGCAAATTGATGCCCGACACGTGTCATACCATGTGACAAGTTGGATTGGGTTTCGTTTTCGGCTGCTGGGTTTTTGACACGTGGACTCCTAAAGATTGTTATCTTAATTTGGAACTATTTTCCGTCCTTGAATCGAAGAAAAAAAACCTTAATCATAAGTTTTGTATTTCACTTCTGATATCTTTTTTTGAAATATTACAAAAACTATTATAATATGATTGTCGAGACCTGTCGAGATCAAACAATATATGTGTAGTCCAGATATCTACTCTCATAACGGGAAGATAACTACTTCCCACGATCCGGGAAGAAAACTCCCCACACATATTTGGAAAACGCACATAGTGGGATTTGAACCCCTCACCACATATGTGGAAATGAGGTGCACTACCAGCTCTGCTAAGAGATGATGTGCATTTCACTTCTAATATCTTAACTTCAATATGAACGTTCAAAATTAGTTTGTAATTCAACCCCTTAATGTTCAAATTTGAGTTTTTTTTTTTTTTTTTTTTTGATAACAACAACAACTACCGAGACCGGCGAGATGAGACACTACTAGCTCAGTCCGGAACGAGACTCCCACAAAGGGGAGAGAGCACCCACATAAAGGTAGGACACAACCCACACAAATGGAGGGAAATCTCCCTAATACACACCTGGGCCAGGGTCGAACCTTGGTGGCAAGAGAATCTAGAGAGATTCTGGGCCACCAAGCCAAAGGGCTGTGTAGTTCAAATTTGAGTTACCATCATTGTAAATGGTATATTAAAAAATAAAATTATATTATTTACATTCAATTTTTATTTGATATTGTATATTGAATTTGGATACTTCATAGACCATACCGTTATAATCCCACAAAAGACTCCTTTGGACTTCGAACATCCAGTATGAACGGCACACCACATATGACTACCAGAAGTCATACCCAAACAACTTCCAGATATCCACAGCTCCTAAGACTAAAGGATTAGTTTTCCAGATATGACTTCACTGTTGAGCACGTGAAGGGTCAACATGCATAATATAATAGCAGACATGCTCTCTAGGCCACCACCAATTCATCTCATCACACCCTCCGGACGGGTCTCTCTTATCTACATGGCAGCCTCTGCATCATTCTCTTCCTCATCATCTCAGCCATCTACTCTGGCCCTCACTTATCCTCCAGAGCTCCTTCAGTCACTTCCTCCAGGGCACCAGCCTACTCCCGATCAGATACAAGAGTTCGCCAAGTCTCACCTCTCTGTTTATCTATCTCAGCTTCAAACTCAAGGATGCAAACATACTCTCAATATATATATATATATATATATATATATATATATATATATTGTATATTATGATTATATTGCAAGGTTCCTATACCAGTGATGAAATTGTTACAAATAGAATCAAATATGCAAAAGCTAGGTAACTTGAAAACTATTAATTGTCAATGTAATCATTTTACAGTGTTGGTCGATAAACTTACCACATAAGCAAATTTTCGAATCAAATTATTATCCGAGATGTATTGAAGTTTATAAATCATATTGAAATTACACATATATTTTACATTCAATTCACAAAATTAGTATCAAACTATGTATTGAAGTTTAAAAAAAAAAAAGTTTATAAATCATATTGAAAAAACTTGATCTTAAGTTTTGTGTTTCACTTCTAATATCTTAGATACATAAAATGTGAACATTCAATTTGTTTGTAATTCAAATCAATAATATCCAAATTCGAATCACCGTCATCACTAGGGATGAACATTTATCCCCAGAAACTCAAATCCTCACATCTCCATCCCCATTTGGGGGAGATTTTTTGGGGAAATGTAGGGGGGGGACCCCTCCCCATCCCCATTTCCCCATTTTTACCACAAATTTATGGAAATGAGGATGGGGATGGGGATGGGGATGGGGGGAGGTGTCCCCATCCCCATTTCCCTCAAACATTATATATAATATTATATATATATATATATATATATGTATATGTATATTTAATATTTTTATTTTTCTATTTTACTAAGTATATATACATCTTTTAAATTTGTAATGGATTTTATTTTGTATTTGAATTTATGATGGATTTTGTGTTTTTATAGTATGTAATTTTTAGTTAAATAGGGGAAATGGAGAAGATGGGGAAACGGAGGAAAACAGGGATATGGGAAAAAACGGGGGGGTGGGGGGACCTATATCCATTCCCATTCTCCAAATGCTCATCCCTAGTCATCACAATTGATATAGATATTTAAAAAATTCACATTATTTACATTCAATTTGTATTAATAGAATAAAATGCGATTGATTATGTTATAATTTATGACCAACTAATTATTTATGTAAACGCTAGGTATGATGATAGTGAGACAGGAGTTGGATTTTGTGAGGCATAACTTGTAAAGTATTAATTATCAATGTAATCAATTTACAATGTTGCTCCCTAAACTTACCACATAAGCAATATTTTCTAATCATAATTAGTATTGAAGTTTATAAATCATATTGAAATTACACATATTTTACATTCAATTAAAAAAATTGCTATTAAAATATTTAAATTTAATATTCAATTACATATATCAACCCACAATTTAATAGATTAACATAAAGCAAAGTTTATGAACTTTAATTTGAATCTTAATAGCATATGTGGGCCAAGTCGGGTCGGAAAACATTTGGGCTCATAACCCGGCCCAACTCGGTCCAAAAAGAGAGACAAAGCTCAACGTATAGATTTCACAGAGAGAGAGAGAGAGAGAGAGAGAGAGAGCGCCAGATCTGATTTCAAAAGAATTCAAATTTTTTTCCAAAACCAAACCCCACAATACGCTCTCTCATTTCTCTCTTCTGCCAAACCCTAACGTTCCAGTCAAAAATCAAACACAGCGAGCGGCCTGTAGTTGACGAATTCGATATCATCTACCGTAGATTCGTGAAAATCGACGGCGCAGATCGGAATCATATTTCCTGGTGTTTTCCAAAGACCAGTATTAAAAGATTCTGAGTTTTTTAGTGGTTTGTTCAGATATGGCCTCTCGTAACCAGAATAGACCTCCTCCACGAAGTCCATCCATTGTAAGCCATCTAATTTTTTAATTGCTCTTGTTGTTTTCTTGTTGTTTGGTTAATGAGAAAATTGAGGAAAAATGAATTGGAAATTTCATGTTGTGTGTCTTATTGTTTCGTTTGTAACTCCGAATATTAGAGATTTTAGCTTTTACGTTCTTTAATTAGTGGATAATTTGAGTTGGAACTAAATAAATTAATTAAAAGACTTTATGGTTCTTTTTGGGTTCAGTGAAGTTTTGTTTGTTTAATTACGAAGCTCTAGGGTAATTTTTGTTAGTTTGATTTCCGAATTTGAAATTAGGGATTTTTGCTGTGTTGCTTTGAAATGTGATGTGGATGTCGGTTGTTAAATTTTTGATCCTAAAGTTTTGATTATGTTAAGTTTATGTTGGGTTTTGAATTGGTTCCGTAGAAAAAAGAGGCTGTTGATGATATTCCCTTTGACAAGAGAAGGAAGTTAGGAGCCGGAAGGACTGCAGTGCCCACAAGTACTGTACGTACACGGCAAGCGTTTACTGTGGTTAACAATAGACAAAATGCACCACCGGCCGCCAGTGATGTGGGCAGCGCCGAGGCTTCAGAGTATGGAAACATTGAGTTCTCGAAAGAAGAAGTCGAGGCATTGTTGAATGAGAAGCCGAAAGCGAAGAAGTATGATCTCAAGGTTGGTTGAGTAACATTGTTAATTGATATATTAGTCTTACAGTAGTTTTTCTGTTTCCTATTTTAGATTTTTAACCCATTGGTTCACTGATGTTGCTGGCTGATATGGTAGGCCAAGATGGAACAAATGACCGAGCACAATAAGAGGTTTAAGCTTTGTGTCAAATGGTTTCAACAAGTTGATGAAAACCATAATCTTGAGAAGGAAAAGCTTCGAAGTGCATTGGAGTCTTCTGAGAAAAAATGCTCTGATACAGGTAACAGGAAGCTCTCATGCCTTTTTCTTATATTGTAGTTTGTCTCGTGACTGATATATTGGAGATCTGGTAGTATGGAAGAATTAAAGTGTGAAGTTTGTTTTGTGTTGTCAGAGATGGAGATGAAAAACAGGGAGGAGGAATTAAATGCAATTGTTTCAGATTTGAGGAAAGAAAATGATTCCTTACGAGAGAAAGTTGCAAAAGAAGAATTTGAAAAGCTAGTAAGGACATCCAGCTGTGTGTGATTCATTAATCTTTTCCTTTTAGTTTTATGAGTAAGTTTTAAAATTTTATTTTGGCTGGACAATTAGGAAACAATTGAAAATCTTAGCAGAGAAACTGAAGCTAAGGTTGCTGCTGAAAAATTGCAAGCTTCACTCTCAGAACAGCTTGAAAAAGCTCAACATGAGATTGCAGCTGCCAACAAGAAGGTAATATAAAACTAGTTTTTACAAACTTTTTAAAATTGTAGGTTGCCTCATCGGGATATTTTTTATCCTAATTTTTTATTTTTATTTTGCAGGCCAACTCACTTGATGATATGTACAAGCGGTTACAAGAGTACAACCAAAGTCTACAACACTACAACGGTAAACTTCAGACTGAATTGGAGACGGTGAATGATTCACTCAAGCGTGTGGAAAAAGAGAAGTTGACCATAGTAGAGAATCTTGGCACTTTAAGAACCCACTACAATTCATTGCAGGATCAATTAACTTTATCCAGAGTAAGTTTTCACGAGTGGCATTTGTCA
The DNA here is from genome assembly GCA_030490815.1 of Acer saccharum. Lineage (NCBI taxonomy): Eukaryota > Viridiplantae > Streptophyta > Magnoliopsida > Sapindales > Sapindaceae > Acer > Acer saccharum. The sequence continues at coordinate 4,543,571 of CM059877.1, read as the reverse complement.
CCACCTACTGCTGTGTTAGTTAAGCCATCTCTTCTTTTACTTGTGCATTTGAAGGAATAAAATGGCAATGAATAAAGTTTTTCGGAGAGGTTTTTTGGGATCCGGGCATCTCTATTTTTTGAGTTATGTGGTTTTGTTATTGTCCACATTGGACCTTTATTTCTTCTAAAATGGTTGATTTATAAAGGGTTGACCGGTGATTTTGCTCACAATAACTCTGTCATAATTAGTTCTTGTCGAACCTTGAAATTTTATAAAGATGGAACTATATTGCTGAGATAGAAGAGAACCTAAATCTTGGCCTAATTGGAATAATGCTTTTGCGCACTTGTTAAAATGCAACCATGCATGTTTCTACTTGAGCAAGCTTCACTTTGTTGCTCAGCTGTTAGTATGGTTTGTACCTACCTGTATGTTGAGTGACTTTGGTATAATTATCATTCTTCAGCTAGGATCATGAATCTTTTCTTACTATGAATTTCAACGAAACAATAATTTGCACTGACTACAAAGTGATGTATAGATTTTCAGATTTAGTTTTTCTAATATTCAACACAAGGTGTTGCAAGAAATTGTTAAATTAATTACAATTCTGTGTGAGAAGATGAGAGCATTAGATCAGTTCTAGATTTATAAGCATGACTGATTCATTTTTCATCTGGACCCTGGTGCTTACAGTATATAGTTCATTGAACCCGATATCCTTTTGTTTTGCACCTTAATAATTGTCTTTTACATGTTTATATTCCAGGCATCACAGGATGAGGCTGTAAGCCAAAAAGAATCATTAGTAAATGATGTGAGATGCCTCAGAGGGGAACTGCAACAAGTAAGAGATGATCGTGATCGCCAAGTTTTGCGGCTGCAGGCCTTGACAGCAGAAATAGTAAAGTATCGAGAAACTACCGGAAAATCTTTAGCAGAATTGGAGTTGTTGGCAACAAAATCAAAGTCCTTGGAGGTTTGTTGGGGCTGTTTTTATATTTCAAGTATTTCTGTGCTTTTAGATATGTGAGATTTTGGGCTTTTATGTAGGAGACATGTTCCTCTCAAAGGGAGCATATAAGAATATTGGAGCATCAACTGACTGCTGCAAATGAGAAACTCAAGGTAACACTAACATTGTTAGTCTGGAATTGTTTCTTATGTGTCATTTTGTGTTGCATAAGATCTTATCTATGTGCTACTTCTTATTCTGTGTTGTCAATGCATTTGTGACGTTACTAATCCATGACAATGCTTATTTTATTTCTCTAGATGTCCGACTTATCATCTTTGGAAACACGGATGGCATTTGAAGCACACAAGAAAATTGTTGGCGATCTTCAGGATCGCCTTGCAGATGCAGAACGTCAACTCTTTGAGGGTGAGACATTGAGGAAAAAGCTCCACAACACTATACTGGTAGCTCTCTCTTGCTTGCACTTTATTTACTGTATAACTTGCTAAAATGGTACTAAATCCTTTTATTTTTAATTGTAGGAACTAAAAGGAAACATTCGGGTGTTCTGCCGAGTGCGTCCTTTGTTACCGGATGACGGTGCTGGACAGGAAGCATCAGTAATTTCTTACCCTACATCAACGGAATCTCTTGGCAGGGGAATTGAACTTTTACAAAGTGGTACGGACATATTAGTTTCTCACTTATTTCAATGATTTACAATTACATTCTATAATTCTTTTAAATATTCATTACTTATATAATGCTTTCTATATATAACTGGAGGAATGATTTGATGCTTTATTTTAATGCTATTATGTTGTCAGCAGGTCAGAAATTTCCATTTACATTTGACAAGGTTTTTAGTCATGAGGCTTCTCAACAAGATGTGTTTGTAGAAATATCACAGCTGGTACAGAGTGCCTTGGATGGCTATAAGGTGATCATGTTACCTATTGCTTTTGGAATTTTTTAGCAGCAAGTTTTTGCACACCGGAACATGGCCTAAGTTTAGTGACACCTAATGTTTTTAAATTGAGGAACTTGTGTTTTAGTTGATTGATGCCACCAGATATGTTTGTTAGGCTTTGTTTTTGTGCATGAAATTCTGATCCTATCTTGCTAGCTGAAATGCTTGTTTATGAATTGTTGATGTGTTGTATTTTCGGCAGGTCTGCATATTTGCTTATGGTCAGACAGGTTCTGGGAAAACATATACCATGATGGGTAGACCAGAAGCCCCAGAGCAGAAAGGGTTGATACCTCGTTCTTTGGAACAAATATTCCAAATCAGCCAATCCCTTTCAGCACAGGGTTGGAAATACAAAATGCAGGTAAACACTATCCTAATATTTGGTTATTTTTCGTTGTGCTGATCAAACTTCTAACCATATCTTCTCAAACTCTGTAGGCATCAATGTTGGAAATATACAACGAAACAATCCGTGATTTGTTGGCAGTGAATCAATCCAGTGGTTCAGATTCAGTACGTACAGAAAATGGTGTTCCTGGAAAGCAGCAATATACAATCAAACATGATGCAAATGGGAACACATATGTCAGTGATCTCACTATTGTTGATGTTTGCAGTATAAAAGAGATTTCTTTGCTTTTGCGACAGGCTGCACAAGCCAGGTAAATGCTTCAGCAGTTTAGATGTCTATTTTTATGCATTTACATAAAAAATTAGGGATTCTTCATCATGTGATTTCAATGTGTGGTTGATTTCAGCATATGTGCTATTGGTTAAGTTACTTTGCCATTTTTTTAAAACACAAGTTTAACTAACTTTAAATGAAAATAGTGCTTTTCAAGATACAACAGGATGCATGTGCATATCATGGATAGGGGTTGTACAATGTTTTTATAACTAACGTAAATCACTTATATTTCTCTAAAATGTGCATACTAGGTACATCAAAAGTTTTGGGACAACAATGCATCACAATTGATTCAATTGGTAACAAATAGGCCCCAATTTAATTAGAATTGATTCCATTTGCAATTTTTTCAGGTCTGTGGGTAAGACACAAATGAATGAGCAGTCGTCAAGAAGCCATTTGGTCTTCACACTGCGGATATCTGGGATCAATGAGGTATATATATTTTTTTGTAATGTTGCATTCATGTGTGTTTTACGACGACTTTGTTGACCATTTTATACTGACACATTCTCTTGCTTTGCTAGGGCACTGAGCAACAAGTGCAGGGAGTTCTAAATCTTATTGATTTAGCTGGAAGTGAGCGCCTATCAAAAAGTGGAGCAACCGGAGAGCGGTTAAAGGAAACTCAGGTGTTTTTTTTTCCTAATTCTCTTTTTGAAAATTCATAAAGTAACCATAGTCTATATAAAAGTATATCATCTGCTTGAATCTTCAACTCAACATTTCATATTTTCAGCTTTTGGGTTTGCGTACTTTATACGATCATGCTGACTTCTTTTCTACATGATCATCAGGCAATAAATAAAAGTTTGTCATCTTTGAGCGATGTCATATTTGCCTTGGCAAAAAAAGAGGACCATGTTCCTTTTAGGAACTCAAAGTTAACATATCTTCTTCAGGTAAACTTTTTACAAAGCCTCCATCCATACTAACCTTCACATACGTTTTCTATTTAACTCGAAAGTTCATTTTCAAATATGTGGACATCCTTTTAACATCAATTAATTATTTGAACAGCCTTGTCTAGGCGGGGACTCCAAAACCCTCATGGTTGTTAATATCGCACCCAATCCTTCTTCAGTTGGTGAGTCTCTCTGCTCCCTGCGATTCGCTGCCAGAGTTAATGCCTGTGAAATAGGTGTTCCTCGTCGACAGACGTCTTTACGGCTTGTTGATTCTTCTAGGCTGAGTTGCGGTTGAAATCGTGATGCTTGTTGTAAGGGATGATTGATTGGTGGTGTCATCATTGCTTGTAGAGTTGCCTATTTTTCAGCTAATTGTGTGTTGTTAGATTAATGGTGAGATTAGTATTCATTTTGATATGGGTGCTTACAGAAAATAATAGTAGTAAATTTATTTGGCATAGAAAACTTAAGCCCTGTGGAGGTGATGTTGTATGATACAGTTCATCAGTTGATGAACACAGATTGGAAGCAATTATGATGATTAACTAGCTTGGTTAGTAGTTGTTAACAGTTAACAATTTATTATGGCATCAACTTCTGTTTTGCTTGTATTATCATGATTTTGTTATCAATATACTAAATGAGCTTTTTACCTATCACCCATACTGGATATTGATATTATCATGATTGTTTTTAAGTGTTTAAATGTCATGTTTTTGGCTAAAGACAAGGAATTAACGGGGTCAAATAGTGGGGGTTCAAGTATTACCGTATGCATTTAACTCTATGTGGGGTGTTTTTTCTCAGTATTATTGGAGTGGATAATTCGTTCCAAAAAATGGAATGTACCCAAAAAAATAAAAGAAGAGAAAATCCTGTACGCAATAAGTATATTATGTCACTTTATATGAATAATATGCTTTCTAATAACGGGTTTATCATGTTTTCCTTTTCAATGTTTAAATTTGTAATACAACAAAAGAACGTAAAAATTATATCAATATTGTGATGGATGAAAAAGAGGATGAAATATAACTGATATAGATATGCTCATATTATTAGAAACATTATATATATATATATATATGTCTTGGTCAGTATATTAATTTGAGGTAGACTGATTGTCTAATGTCTCCAACTATATTCTAGCTTGTGGGCGCCCATCTTTTATCCATCACTGTGAGCAGCATCTTTTGTTGGATTTTATGCATTTTAATATCTGTTGTGACAACAATACGATGAAATTGATTTAGTGATATACAATGAAATTGGTTTAGTGAAATATATTTTACACTCAATATCATTAAAATTGTGGATTCGAGAATTATATTTCTCAAATTCTAATTAATTGTAATAATTTAAATATATGAGTTGACAAATATTTGGGTTTGAGAGTCGTATTTTGAAGGTTCAAATTCCGAATTAATTGTAATAATTCAAATTTATGAGTTGGCAGATATTTGGATGGATAGAATATGTCTAAATTTAGTTAATAAATAGCCTATTGTCTTCACTCACTATCATTGTCTCCTCTTTTAGTTTTATATGATAAAATTAGACTGTATGGGGTATGCTATAATGTATCAATTATGGGAGAGAATTTAAAATTTGAATATTAAAAAATAATATAAAACATAAATATAATTGTTTTTTTTTTTTTAAGATTTATATTATTACATATATTTGGGATTTTTTTTGGAATGGATGGATTCGAATCCATAACCTCATGGTATAAGTGTGATGGGTTTACTATTGGACCAACCTCATCGAATATAAATACTGTATAGACCTAGCACGGTTCCGGTTGGAACCGCCGGAACCGGCCGGAAACGGAACCGGAACCGGAACCGAAAAAATCAGAACCGGAACCGGAACCGGAACCTAAACTGGAGGAGCCGGTTTTGGTTCCGGTTCTATGATTTGGTCGAACCGACGGTTCGAACCGGATTGGAACCGGCGGTTCCGGTTCGGTTCGGTTCGAACCGCCGGTTCACACAATATTTTTTTATTTTTTTATTTTTTATTTTTTACTATAAATACCACCCCCACTTTCATTTTTCCTCACACCAATTTTTTCTCAATTCTCTAATTCTAATATCTCTCCAACACTCTCAAGTCTCCAAGTCTCCAAGTTTCCAAGGTTTTTAATATTTATTTCATTTTGTAATTGTTTTGAAGACGGTATTCAGCTTTGGTAAACAATGAGTATTGAACGGAATAGAGAACACAAAGTGTCAAACTTTTAGTAGAAAAATTGCCGTTGACAACAAGAGAATAGAAAAAATTTGCCTCAAAAAAAAAAAATTTGCGGTAAAAATATTTGTATATATGCCTTAAACTTTGAAAGGTCATAACTTTGTGTTCGGATGTTGGGTGATTTTTTTTTTTGAAATTGCATAGAATGATGCAAGGAATCCAATGGGAGCAAGACCAAAGGGCTTGTGCCCACTTTTCTGGCCCCCAAAACCCCTTTTTTCATCAAAAAAAAGTGTTTTTAAGTGTCGTGTCCATTTCGAACCTCGTTTAAACCTAGTAAGAAACCTTTTCCTCTCGATCCGACACCAAATCCATGCCCGTCTTGGTCCAGAGAATTACTTTAAAGTCAGGCCTCGTGTAAATGGACACGTTTTAAAATAAATCTTTATACTACTTATAGTTTTTGTTTCAATTATTATACTAGAATTGAATGTGGTTACATTGGTTAGGGTGTTATCATTTTTCTTTTGCAACCATGGTTAAGCATCCATAAGAACCCATAAATTGTCATTTGTAATTTTATTTTATAATTTAATTTAATTTTGTAATTTGTCATTTATATAACCCATAAATTGTCATTTGTAATTTTATTTTATAATTTAATTTAATTTTGTAATTTGTAATTTATATATTTTATTTTATTAGAGAAGTCTTTTTTTGTTTGTAAAAGAAAAAAAAAAAAAAGGTTCAAAACCGCCAGTTCCAATGGAACCGGAACCGGAACCGAAACCGAAACCGAAACCGAAACCGGCATATAGCGGTTCCGGTTCCGGTTCCATCAAACCGCGGAATCGGAACCGGACCGGAACCGTGTCACCATTGTATAATTATAAATTTAAGGGTTAATTGCAATTAAGTACCCCTGACATTTTACAATACGACACAAATAATCAACGTTTGCTTAATTGACAGAAACATACCCTACCGTTAGTTGAATTCCGTTAGAGATAACGGTTGACCAAGATTGCAGTGTAAAATGTCCACATTGCCCCTAATTGAGCTATTTTACTAATTATTAGAATATTATTTATGTAGTAAATAAATATTAATAACAATAAAAAAAATAAAAACAATGAAAAATTAAAGAAAACTAATAAAAAAAAATACAAGTTAGAGTTAAAACCAGATCTCTGAAGTTGGTTCAAATCACCTCACCTCCAATGGCTCCAGTCTAACACCACCTCACTTAAATCTTTCATCCTCCAATCCCAATCAATTTCAAAAACAAGAAGCACAAATCAACTCAAATTATTCACACACACAAAAAAAAAAAAAAAAAAAAAAAAAAAAAAAAAAAAGGAGTTTGATAGAGCCAAAATTATGAAATCAATCAGCATCATCCAAAACTTTTTTTCTTTTTAGGTTTTAAAAACAATTGAACAACAAACCAAGAATCGATTATTCACAGTATAGCTCAACACAAAATCCAAAAAAATTAAAAGGCAACTAAATATCACACTGTTTGAAAATCAAATATCTCCCCCAAAGCCAAATCACTCTTTCCACAACCAGATACTCACTCAATGGCCTAGCTCCAATGGTGGAGATTGAGAGCAGTGGGTGAGATTGGAGGCGGCGGATTGAGGAGGAGGAAGAGTTATCTGGGTGAGGCGACAAAGGAAGAATAAAGGAGGGAGAAAGACGGTCGGGTGATGTGGCTGCGGATGAAGCAATGGAGGGAGAGAGATAGGCACAGGAGGATCTCGATTCTCCTCCATTGTTGAGCAATGGAGATCTGGTGAACCAGATCTCCAATGGAGTGGAGATTTTAATAATACAATGGGCATAGTATTACTCATTTGATTTTTATATATTTTAATTACTTTAAAGCTTTTTAGACTTTTACTATTTTTATCATCAATAAAATATAATTTTTTAATTCATTAAATTTTTATTTAAAAAATAAACTTTATTTTTTGTCAAAAAGACATTCTTACCCTTCAGGCGTTAAGAGCATCGTTAGTTCTAACGGCAGTCAACGCGGTCAAATGTACTTTTCTGTATTTTTGGCAAAATTTGATTATTCATGTGTTATTGTCAAATGTCAGGGTACTTAATTGCAATTAATCCTAAATTTAAATTGAATTGAAATCGGGGTTTATGTTAACAACAAAAATCACTTAACCTAGATAGATATACATTAAATAAACACAATATTTCTTCATATATGATAAATACTCCTTTGTTTGTAGGAGTTACTATCCGGGTGTATTTAATCTTGTTAGCTCTAAAACATATCCCAATTGGCTCATTCGAACCCTAATAAAAAGATAAGAAAAACTCATGTATTATTTATTAAGTTTTAATATTTTTGTTTTTTTCTATAAATTTTTTTTTTTTTTCTATATTTAGAAAAATACTTAAAAAAGAAAAAAGCATAGTGGGTCCATCTCTAAGCCACTCATATTTTTGTCTGATCTGGATATCTACTATAGGCAAACTTGAATCTACTCTGTTACGCCAAAATTCATCTCTATCTACTTTCAAATAAATAAATAAATAAATAAATAAATCTCTATCTCTCTCTCTAGAAAACTCAAATCCCTAAACAAGCAAAACAGAAGGAGAGGAAGAAGAAGAAGAAGAAGAAAAGACATGGAAGGACAACAAGGTGAGCAGAATAAGTCCAGAATTGTGAAAATCGACTCAGTTGAATCATGGGACTACTATGTCTCCCAAGCCAACAGTCAGGGCTGCCCTGTAAGTTCTCTCTATCTTCCTCTGTTTTCCATTTTTATTATCAAAATCAATCCTTTAACTTGTCATATGATGCATCAATTAACAAGCTTGTGAATTTTTTTTGTTACCCTTTATAAGAATCCAAGTGGGGTTTTCTTGTTATATGATGTTGTTGTTGTTGTTGTTGTAGATTGTTGTGCACTTTACTGCTTCATGGTGCATGCCTTCTGTGGCTATGAACCCTGTTTTTGAAGAGCTGGCTTCATCTTATTCTGATGTTCTGTTCCTTACTGTTGATGTTGATGATGTTAAGGTAAATGTAAATCCATCATTTTCTTGAACAATTATTGAAAATTATTCAGTTTTCTATTATGTTTCCTGTGTTTTGATCAAAATAAACTATGATATTTAGAATATTAATTCATATGCTGAATGCAGAATGATATGCTGGTTCTTATATGAAAGATTTGGGATTGTTTATAAATTATAATAAACAAAAAAATTAAAAACAAAAAGATAAGTTGTGAATTGGTTGTAACTTGTGTGTGCACTTTCTCAATGGAATCAAATATGATAGATTTGCTTTTTAGAAAATAAGGAACACATTTGCTTTATGAGAAGATATATTTTCTCTTTCAATTGTATGCCAGCTAGATGACAAAATGTAAAGCTGAAGATAAGTTTCAACAATTTGTGTGAAGATTATCTTTCTTTTTATATTAGGTATCAATAAGACATGTACCTGCTGAATTATTACATTGTCGTATGTATTCATGAACGATATTGGGTTTGGTATGCAGAGATTTTATGATCATTAACATTCATTTGTATGTTAAATGTTCATCATCTGCAGTCCCACTTAGCTCTCCTTGTTTTCTCATGAATGAAGTGGGGCTGCAGCTCTACTCGCAAAATTGATTTGAGTTGTTCACAATTCATATACTTAATGATTACATTCATGGTGTTGTTGAAGATAATTTCTGATTTGTTCTTGTGATATTATGTCGTTTGCATTTTCAAAGACATTATATTTCAATGTTTGATTTGGTGTGGTCCTATCTGATATGCACATCACCCGTATATCTTTAATGTGTAAGTTTGGTGCTATAATAGACTACCAACTAACATGGTTTGCTAGAGGTTAAAAATGACAACAGAACGCATGACTCGGTTTCATTTGGTCTATTATAATCATCTGATGAAGATGGGGCCTGTAAATTGATGTGTGCTTTTTTGTCCCTTCAAAACTTTGATATCGTAGTGAGATTTGTGTGTGTGTGTGTGTATTTGGTCAGGATGTGGCGTCCAAAATGGAAGTGAAAGCCATGCCAACGTTTTTGTTGATGAGGGAAGGTGCTGTAGTTGACAAGCTAGTGGGTGCCAATCCGGAAGAGATAAAGAAAAGGATTGATGGTTTTGTTCAGTCCATTCGTGTTTTCATAGCCTAGTTGTTGCTTTGCTCTGCTTGTGATCCTGTACAGTTTCGAACATGTAAAATACTGTGGTTGTGGTTGTGCTTGTCTTGCATTAAGTCGTGGTGTTCATTGAAGTCCCCTAATTATTGCTTTCAAGTGTTTGATTATAATTGTGGATGATGTAACGAAAAATTCTATTACTTTGTTCATTAAAGTTTTGAAAGTTTGTTGTGTTTGATATTGGTAATTCTGGTTTAGTTCATGTTGCTGATCTTGGATGTAGAATAGATGGAATTCTGGTTTATTAAAGTGGCAAGTAATATAATTGAGTGTAGCCAGACCCTTCCACCATCAACCCAATCCCACCCACCCCCCCCCCCCCCCCCCCCCCCCCCCCCCCCCCCCCCCCATTTGGGGAAAGTGGGGATGGGGAATTTTGGGGGACCTATATCCATCCCCATCTCCAATTCTCCATTTTGCCCGTTTTTCTCCATTTCCCCCATTCCCCCATTTGACTAAAAATTACAAATTAAACTAAAAAAACAAATATTACATTACAAATACAAAACAAAATTCATTAGTGCATTTTATATAAAATGTGTATATATACTTAGGGAGTTAGGGTTTTCAAAGAATAAAAAAATATATATATTATAAATATATTTATATATGTTTGGGGGAAATGGGGAAATGGGGATGGGGGACCTCTCCCCATCCCCATCCCCATTTCAATTTGGGGATGATTCTCATTCCCATCCCTCCCCATTTTTCCCAAAAAAAAAAATTCCTAAATTGGGATGGGGATGGGGACGGGGATGGGGACGGGGACGGGGATGGGGAAGGGGACGGGGACGGGGACGGGGACGGGGACGTGGGGAATTGGGGCTCTGGGGAAAAATGTGCATCTCTAATTGAGTGACTACCACTGTCCAATGTAGCTTGATGGTGGACATACGTTAAGTCTAACGATGTTTCAGGTTCGAGTCAACGTAATATAACTGACAATGTCTCAAATTTGAATGTCTGTCACACGAGATATATATATATACAGTCTTTCTATTATCATTTCGAACTGACAAAAGTTATATCAGTTCCTTGTATGTGGGCCACTGGATTTAAATACTTTGACTGACAAGTGCATACAACCAAGTCAAAATATTTAAATCTAGTTGCCCATATGTAAGGAACTGATATAATTTTTATCAGTTCGAACTAATAATATAATTTATGTGTATATATATATATATATATATATATATATATATATATATATAATTGTGTTACTGTATTTAGAGGAAACATTCCTTTAAAAACTCAATTAAAATCATATTTGATTTTTCACAAATAAAACATAAAATGAAACCATGAAAGTAGTAGCACAAAAAATTGATGGAGTGTGTTATTTTCTAGTTAAACTGTTTATTATTAAAAAGTTCCATTGAAGACTTCAATTGACAATTGTGAGGTGCCCAATAGCACACCACTCGAAAGTGAAAACAAAATAAACAAGCCCAACGACCCATTACCTCTTGAAACAATAATAAAAAACAAAAACAAACCCGTTAACTTCTCAAAACAAAATTTATTATAAAAGATTAAGATGACACATCTCATTTTTTTATCGCACTCTTTTTTTTTTTTTTTTTGGGTGAGGGAGAAGGCTAAGAGAATCTCCAACCCAATATACCAAATATTACACCAATTTGTCATAAAAAGAATATCTTTCTTACACCAAATTTTTTCTCACACCAATATATCCATACCAAATTTTATATTAAAAGAGCATCTTTAAAGAATATTCTTCCAATAAATATTTATATAATACCAATTAATTTATGTTAGTTAACTTATACAATATTTAATAATTTTATTGACATAAAATATATGTTGGTATTATTTTAAAGATTTCAACGAGATTTTTCCAATGGTATATTTTATGGGAATACATATTGTTATAATTAAGTATAAAAGAGTTAAATTAGTAATTTTAACAAATATTAATTACTAATGTGATATTTTATAAAAAAAAATGTGACATTTTATAAATAAATAAAAAAGGAGGTTTGGTGTAGCTATAGTTGACACCAGATTTGGTGAGCACTGTAGCTCCACCAAATTTAATTGGTGAGTTTAGTGTGTTGGTTGGAGAAGGTTTTTTTTGGTGTGTTTGGTGTGTTTAGTGCGTTAAGAGCATCTCCAACCTAAACACCAAATATTACACCAAAAACACCAAAAAAGAGCATCTTTCTTACACCAATTTTTTTTCATCTCTAATGTATCACACCAAATTTTACACCAAAAGAGCATTTTTCCAAAATATTCTCCCAATACATATTTATAATTAAATGTATTAATTAATAATTAAATTTAATAAATTAAATATGTATATAAAAGTGGGTATCATTTTAAAGATCTCAATGAGATCTTTCCAACGGTATATTTTTTGGGAATACATATCGTTAAAATTAAGTGTAAAAGGGTTAAATTAATAATTTTTATAAAAAGTAACTGGTGATGTGACACCATAACAGAAAAAAAACAAAAAAAAAAAAGATATTTGGTGGATAAACAGTACCCATCAAACCTGTTCATCCACCAAATATTATTTGTTATGGATGGTGTATATGTTAGAGATGTTTTTTTGGTGTATTTAGTGTATACGTTGGAGATGCTCACGTTAATTGGAGATGCTCTAAACAGTCCAGACAAAAAAAAAAAAAACGAAAAACTAGGAACCGGAAACCATCCTAGCATTATAAGCAACGCCCTTGCCCATCACCATCCAAAATGTCAGAAATAATATGTTAATTAATAGATGCCCTTGCCAATCACAATCCAAAATGTCAGAAATAATATGTTAATTAATAGATGGATATTTTCGTTAACCGAGATGAAAGTGAGATATAAAAAGGTACCATTACTTTTTAAAATATAAATTTATACTAATGTGGCTGTAGCATTACATGTCGAATATAAAATTTATACTAATGTGGCTGTAGCAACACCTTTTTATTTATTTATTTATTTATTTATTTATTTATTTTAGGAAAAAGGAGGATTCACTTTGTAACCTCATGAGTTAGGTGGGAGAGATTTTAATATTGAACCATCCTTTTTTTTTTATAATTTTTATAATTTTATTTAAAATATTATACTATTATATAAATTTAGGTTTTTTTAATACGGAAAAGTACTTATAAATTGAGATTTTTCTAGTAAAGGGGAGAACTTAACCCGTGCCCTTATAATACAGGTTTGACCGTGTGAGTCTCATCTTGTCAATAGTGCAAAACACCTACGTCTTCTAAAAGGTTGGTGAATTCAAATCATATCTTCTTCACCAATCCCCAAATACTCGAATAATGTGATATTAAATAAAAAAGTTTAGTAAAGGAGTGAGAGTCTCGGATTTTCCTGTGGTGGTAGTGGAAGTGTTGAACATCATGTCATGTGGACTCTCTCTCAATCTCAGCCTTGAAAATACATCTCCTTTTTAAAATATTCTCTCTACCCTTTCAATTTTCTCAATGAATATCATTTAAAAAAAATAAAAAAATAAAAAAATATCTCTCAACCATCCAAATCCACTCACTCCATCTTTCTCGTTTATTCCAGAGGAGATTACCATTACCATTAACAGAAACAGTAACAGTAACATTACCATCATCACCGGAGGAGGAGCCAGACATGTCGTCGCCGTCGTTGTCTGCCGATAATAATCCGAACTGGTTGGTGGACTACGACGTGTTGGAAGACATTGCTGTCCCTGTTGGCCACCTCCCTCCGCTTGACTCTCCTGGGGTTCTTTGGTCTTCTCACCACCACTCCTCTCACCCTCCTCTCAGGTTTTTTTTTTTTTTTTTTTTTTTTTTGCTTTCTTGAGTTTTTTTTTTTTTTTCATGCATGTGATTGCTGATTGCATTGCATGCACTTGATGATGATAATAATATTTGTTTGCACTTGCATCAATGGCTCATGAGTACATGATTAAAGTGGGTTTGTGTTCATTTGTTCATATAATCTGTCTCTTATTGATTATAGACATTGATTTTCGTTGTACTGCGGGTTGGGATTGTGAATATGTTAGAGATTGAAATTAGTAAAAATAAAAGACTTATATTTGTTTTTCCAGGACACAAGAGAGTGTGTATTGGTGTATTGAATGATAAAATATGAGTTTCTTTGTTAAATTTTTGGATCCTTAACTTCTGCCTAGGGGCACCCTTTAAGAGGGACCCTTTGTTGTTTTGTTCTAACTTGTAATAATATACCGAATTCAATTCGAAAGGCTTAAGAGATTGAAAATATATATCTTGGTTTGTAAAGTAAGTGTTATCTTCAAATGGATTTGATGGGTATTATGTAAACACCAACTCTTCATGTTTGAATGGATGCAAACTTTTTATGGACTCTCCTAGTGCATCTGAATTCATTAAAGAGTTTAAATATTTGTTCTGTTTTGTTAACATCTAAATTTTATGAGTCAATCACCATTATGGTCTATTTTGATTTGGGAACCGGAATGCTTGCAGAAACCTTATTGAGCCCTTTAGTTTTCTGACTATAAGTGCCGGGATTTGGAGGGAAAAGAAAATGGCTTGAAAATGACATGATTTGAGGGGGTTTTCTCTGCTTCTTCTTTCTATTGTTACTAAAAATGAGTAATCTTATAGCAATGTTCTTAACAATGTTGTTGGCTTTTTATGTCCTTTTGCTTTGTGCTTGTACTGAACAATTTGAACAATTGCCTGCCCTGTACATTGTTGTGTGCTAGATTATATTCTACTTGTTCTAAAAACTTACCCATTTATAGTAATTTCATTGTTTTCTCAGTGTGGATTTTGATGACTCCTTCGGGAATTTGGATACTCTCAAGGAAATTGGTTCCCAGAAAAGGTATATAGCCACTCATGTTTACATTTTTGGAGTTGCTAAATGATATTGAATGTTTTACCAACTCTCTTTTCTGGTGAGGTAGTTACACACTTACACTTTGTCTTTGCAACGTTAGCATCACCATACCGCTCTTTGTTTTCAACTCATCTTATCTAGAATTGGTTTTCCTCTGAAATTGTTTGTCTTCCATCTCTACGTTGTTAATATTTTGCAATGTTAAGACTTATGTATTTTCATGTGTCGATTTTCATTCGATGACTCTATTGCAGGGTGAGGCCCGGATCATGCGGTGCTTCTGGTTCCAAAGCTTGTAGAGAGAAGATGAGGAGGGATAAGCTGAATGATAGGCATGTTCTGATACTAATGTTTTTATTTCCTCTCTCTCTCTGTTTGTGTTAGTGTGCTGATTTTGGTGTTATCTCAAGGTTCCTGGAACTGGCTTCTATTCTGGATCCTGGAAGGTCTCCCAAAATGGACAAGGCTGTTTTATTGGCTGATGCTGTTCGAATGGTGTCTCAGTTACGTGATGAAGCTCAAAAGATGAAAGAGTCGAATGAAAGTCTGGTGGAGAAGGTCAATGAATTAAAGGTTTGCATAGGCTTTCATATTCAGTTGCTCTTATCATATTATTAAGTGTGGTTACGACTGCCACCACAGCTGATTGAGTGGTGATGCATTTTCCCTCACCGGCTCACAGCTTGGATTGTATTATGTTAAGTGGTGGGATTGTATGGACAAAAGACGCCATTTCTTTTCTATTTTAATGTTATGTTCGTGTGTGCTCGTTCAATTCTTGTCAGTTATGTTGAATAGGGCTTTGTTTTGTAGTGTGAGAAGAATGAGCTTCGTGATGAGAAACAGAGGTTAAAGATTGAGAAAGAGAATCTGGATCAGCAAGTAAAAGCCTTGAGTTCACAACCTAGCTATCTACCGCACCCTCCTGCAATTCCAGCTCCATTTTCTGCACCGGGCCAAGTTGTTGGCGGCAAATTGGTGCCCTTTGTTGGCTATCCTGGAGCCTCTATGTGGCAATTTATGCCACCTGCTGCCGTTGATACCTCACAGGACCATGTTCTCCGCCCTCCGGTTGCTTAGTTTGCCTGATTTAATTTGAGTCTGCCATCGTTGAGCACAGGGAAACCTTGTTTATAACGAATCTTGACATAGATCTTGGCGGTGTCTTCTCATTTTCATTTTTCGTTCTTTTTACCGTTATTTTCTTCATTCTGTGAAGATTTGGAGTGTATGAGAATATAATGTTCTTGTTGGGAAACCTGGAACTCCCCCACTGACTTTTCTGATAACATGTAACTATCATATACCAAATTTGATAATTTCGTGTTACCAATTTTGTTTTGTGAAATGAACGTCCTTTTCCCGTTGTTCTATCTAGTATTTACTTATTCATATGATCGAATCCAGGAAATGTTAAACTGTTAAGGATTTTAGCAAGATACTGAAAACGTTGGACATATATAGTACACGATTGTTTTTTTTTATTTTTAACAGGGTAGTTTAAACCCCATATAATGCCCAGATGAGTAATCTCTCCAAACGTCGAGAGCACCGAAGCTGGTGATCAAAATGGTACTCAAAGCCATCACAATACCGACAGAAAATACAATGAGGGATGCCCTTCCGTATTCTTGTATAGCTTTCTGAACCACAAGCAATCCGACAAGTGATGCAATGAAACAGATGAACGAAAAGATAAGGGCAATCTCCGTGTGCTCCATGCCCAGCAGTATGTATTGCAGTGCTGACATTGTAGATGAGAAGAAAACCATGAACGAACAAGTCGCTGCTGTGATCTCTGGTGCGATCCCAATGTGAAGAAGAAGTGGACTTATAAGCATACCGCCTCCAATTCCAAAAAGTCCGCCTAAGATCCCCGCTAGTATCGCCATTGCTGGGAAAATAAGCTTGTTAGATTGTCCGCGGCTAGTTAAGTCTTCGATTTCCTACACACACAAAAGAAAAACAAAAAAAACTTTGGTTTTAGACAAGTTATGCCTTGTTAGAGTTAACACATTATAAGTAGCTAGTTACTTGTCCTGTTTTTTTGGCTCACCGGCTGGCTTGGAACTGGATTCTGGGCGTTTTCTTTTCTGCACAGGATCCATACTGTAAAACAAATGGCCAGAGGAATTTGTAATGATGATAGTATCCAGTATTCCACTCCACAAGGATCCATTGTTATAACACCCTGCACATATTTTGAACACTCACATACCAAAAACGTTATAGATTACATAAAAATCAATGACCGTTCCATAAAAGAGTAGTAAACATTAAACAGTTTTTAATGATTACATCGAAAACTGAACCTATGATATTGTTGGACTGAATGAGTGTACTTCACCACTAACTCACATCGGACGGTGGTAACTTTTGTCTGTCTATCTTGATTACATTATTGATGGTCCTATACTACATTTAAAGTAAAGAATTAAAAAAGTGAATCTTTTGCTCATTTTTCCTCTATGTAAAGTGCCTTTAGAGCTCCAATAACAGAAGGAAAAAGTTTTGGTACCACCATGGGACCATGAAGCTTGGGAATAAGATTCTTCTTAATCATAAAAGTGAAAAATTCAACTGATTTTTCTTCTAATATACTCTTGGATTCACTCACAAAAGGAGATTCCAAAGTGTATATCTCCAAAAGCAAATTAAATGAACAAAAACTTTTCAAGCAAGTAAAAAACTACTTATAAGAAACACTTAAAAAACGAGTTCATGAACTATAATAATCTGCACAATCCAAGTAAATTGAATCCGTAAATCACTATAAAATCATGAATGAAACAATTTTTGACAAGAAAATCATACCTTTCCATATCGGTTGCCGCGGACAAGTTGAAGAGCAAAGAAAGAGAACCAGACCAGAACCAGAACACCAAGTTTCTTCCATGGAAACCCAATTTTGTTGTCATTATTTACTCCTTCAGGTTTCTTCATCAACAGAGGTTGCTTGATACTTTTGAACCCATCATCATCAGAATTCTCATCTCTCACCAAAACCCCATTTTCCAAAACTTGTCCACAACCATATCTGTTCACTACCTTCTTCTCATATGACTCTAAATTCCAGTGCAAGAAACCATTTTTACATGTCTTAAAAGTAGACCAAGCAAGAAAAACAGCAAATAAAATAGTGACAAGCCATTCTGGGAAAACAAGATTACAAATCACTCCAATGCTCACTCCTAGTAACATGCATGGCTCTGATAAAAGTGCTATATCATAATCAATCAAAGCCTTGCCACCAAATCTAGAACTTGATGACAGTGCCAAGTTGTACATAACATTTGCAATAGACCCACCTGTGACCATAAAAGCTGAGAAACTAGTGGCTGTTTTGAGTTCTAAACCAGCCACTATAGTCAAAATTGGTATATAAAGTCCACCGCCACCAATCCCACCTGCACTGGATATTGAAGCAGCTATGAAGCAGAAAAATCCTGCCAACACAGTGGAGCCTGAAAGTTTCATCAGTTTGGTATCAACATCTTGGAACAGTATCTGGTGGAGAGTACTCCTCCATTGTTGAGTATCGTTTGAAATTAATGGTTGTGTTTGTTGTGCATGGGATTGGCTCCAGGTGATTGAAATTGCAAGAAAGAGAGTTGCCCATTTCAGGAAATTGTAAGTCTTAATTTCCTTGGAATTCATGACTCAAAATGACTGGGAAAGGAAAAAGTTCTTGGAGACTGGAGTGATTGTAAATCTCAAGATGAGAGATGAGTTTCACAGATATTTCTTATATAATGGTGAAGGATGACATTAATGTGTGAGGAAGACAACAAAAAATGAAGTACAAAAAAATAAGGACAATGCTTGGGAATGACCAGTTAGTACCCAAAGTACTGACCAACCAATGGAATTTGTCAAATAGCCCATTTATAAAGAATACAAAGAGATAAATTTAAAAAGCTAAAAGAAAACGTCATATAACAACACCTTATTGGTGGGGTCAGCACCTTGGGTACTAACATCAGTACCCAAGTAATTTCCAAATAAAAAAAGAGTGAAACAACTAGTGGTAGATGTGTCTGATTGTATCAATAATCATTGACAGAAGACTGATGTAAAATGTCTCTTTGTCTATCCAAAAGCTAATTAATCAGACGACTAGAGCCAATTTAAGGAAGCGATTATCAAATGTTATGAGAGTAGATATCTTTTGTTTTTGGGAGTAGATATTATACACGTAAACATGTACGGTTTGATCTCGAAGTTCCCCCGAACCGTTTCGTTGTAATAGTATATTACAATACTTGAAAAAAGAAAAAGAAAAATTAAGTTCAGCTTATCTTGGTAAAGAAACTGTTTTAGGGAAAAAAAAGTATTTGTTCGATGAAAGGGTAAAATAGCTATTATGCTGAATGTGCACAACATTAGATTCATATTAAAACAGAGCAGTGCTCCAAAGATTGGATAAGGGTTTGCACCCAAAAACAAAAACAGAATTGAATTAAAATAGTTTGATCTAGAATGTTGTAGAGAAATCAGAGAGATTTTTATATAATATTTAGTACTTTTGATTGAAAAAAAAAATCTTACCTACTTATATGGGTCACTTTGGTCGGTTGGTCCTCTATTGAGTTCTACAAGAAATGTAATTGATTTTTTTTTAATATATATATTTTTATTTATAATATCTATTAATTCGAGGTTAGGTATTTTTTTTTGAAAGATTTCACCATTGGTAGGATTTAAGCCGCTGACCTGAGAGTAATTTACTCAAGTCCTAAGCTCGTCCATCTAACAACTGAACTATACCTTTGTTAGCATGTGTTATTACTTATTAGTATAAGGTATGGGTCACTTTTTCCCTATGTGATTTAAGTTATACAAGGAATGTAATCTCTAAAGGTATCTTTGTTATTATTAGCTTCTGTAGGTGGTAGGACGACTTGGTACGTCAAATGGGTCGGGTTAAATCAGGTCCAAAGCAACTAGACTGGAAGTTAGCTGGTTGATGTCGACTGTCGTCTATATATGGTCGTCTGAACTTCGTCGAACTTGCAAAAGAACTTCAAACAGAAATACAATGTAGAAAAAAGAGAGAGGTGGGGGTTAGATTATAGCCTTAGATATGCTTGGGCTGAGCAATGTATTGTGAAGGTGGATATGGCTGATTTCCGGTGATCGGAATGTTTATAGGGGCAGAGTTTCAATACACTATTTATGAGCTTTTGTTCAAAGAGAAATCAGAGAGACCTTTTTAGTGAGAAACCCTTCTTATTTATACTGGAGGCAGTAGCTCCAACGTTCACTATCGGTCATTGATAGTGTGCGAGATTATTGGAGAGATCTTCTCTTGAGTGGGCGGTTACTAGCTTTTGTAACTGAAGATGTTTGTAACTGTAGGATGTTTGAATGAGTCTTCTAACGGTAGTTCTTGTTGGCATCTGTGTTGGGTCGACCCAATATAATGGGTTCGAATGGGGCCAAATATGGAGATATGTCTACACTTTGTTGGGCTGGGCCAGTGAGCCATTTTTGTCTACCACAGCTTCTAGTAATTAGATTATTATTTTTTTCTTTATTTGGGGATAAGGATTTGAACTCAAAATTTAACATTTGTGGACAGTAGTAATTACCATTTACAAGTAGAGATGATATCGGAAACCGTTGAACCCAATAGCTTGATTTGTTAGATAAGATCATAAATAAATTATATGAAGTAGTCTAACATACCCTTTTATTGATACTGTGGACCAAGTTCAAATTTTGTTATGGATTACCGAATAAATACAGAACAGATGATAGTTAGAAAATTTAAATACATAACTTTTGGGTTAAGCTGTAAGATAAGGGCAAAAACAATGATATAAAACAGTCTAATAAAATCATGATCTTTAATTAGACACTAATAACACATTTTACATTATTTTCAGATTAATTCATTCACAGGATATGCTCATAGTCACATGCTGGCCGCCCAAGTAATGAAAGCAACATCCATCGATGTGTCAAAAGACATTTGAATCAAAAATTGAATGAAAATCTTTGGAAGTTTCCTTTAATATTTTATTTTAAAAAAATAAACAAAAGATAAAAAGTGAGTCACAGTTTGGTTTTTCTACTGACTTTACTATTTGTTGGAAGATGCCATTTTAAGTACAAATTAAGGGGGTGGAAACCGAGAAATTTTTTTTTGAACCAACAAACTCACTGTATCGTTGTAAAGGGTTTACCATCAAACGATCTCAATAAAAAGATATCGATACTCTTATGAAATAACTGCAAATACTATTCCTGTTTATATATTATTAACACAATTTTTTTATATCATCTGAATGAATGATATTTACAATAGAGTGCTGCTTTCCTTACTCCCTTTTTGGGCGGTAAGCATTACCCCTATCATGGGTGAGCAAAAGTGTTCTTTTTACATTATCATTCTTTGTTAAATTCAAAGGATAGGATCACATGTTGGCCCCAAATAATATTGAAAGCAACATCTGTCAATCTCTGTGTATATTGAAAGCAACATCTATAAATCAATGTGAAAGAAAAGACAAATGAGCCAAACAAGTGTGTGAAAGCCCTCTGAACTCTGAAGTTTCCTCTTAAGAATAATAACAATAATAATAATAAAAAAAGAGTGAGTGGAATTTAGTTTTTGTTTTGTGGTCTGTGACAATGACAAATGAACAAATATACCAAAAGGTCCAAAAAAAAAAAAAAACCAGTTGCTGCAAAATACTCAGGTTTCTCACTCTCAGAACAGCATTGCCACTTGTTGCTCATTTATTTAGCTAAAATCTACAATAATCTACCATTGGGCAGGGTAGGGTAGGGTAGGGATATAAGATAATGTTTTTTAAGATTCTTTTGAGGGATACTTGTCATTAGTTTATTAGATTCATATTTTAGATGATTATTAACAGAGAATGTTTTTTTTTTTTAAAGATAATAATAAGGTCATGTTGATACAGTATATTGCTACTATATTGGCTGTTACTTATATATAACCAATCTGTGTATTACACTGATGAGATTTTGTAGGTATCTTATCGTAAAATACTCATATATTTTTTTTAATTAAAAAAATATATGAGGTAAAAACACCGACAAGCACCATCTAAAGTTTGAGATAAGTGAAGTGGGAGAGCATGCAAGTTTAGGTTAATTAATATACATAAACCTCTCTTTTTGTTAGTGAAGACTGATGGAAAAATTATGTTGAGTTTTGATTAAGTTATAAAAAGAGCAAAATACCCAAACATTTAGCAAATTTTAAAAAGAAAATACATCAAATAAAATAATATTTAATGGGAATAATTATAAAAAATAAAGAAGAAGATTTGGTAAATTGATGGAAAGTTCAAAAATACCCTTCCACCGTTAGTTATTAAGGGATCCAAATAATAATAATAATATATTATTACCATTAGTAGAATTCGAGTCGCTGACCTGGGAGTTATTTATCCAAATCCTAAACTCATCCATCTACCGGTAGAGAAGATTTGTGTATATAAATACAAACTTACTCTCCCACGAAACTTCGCCCTAAAAAAAAAAAAAACATTTTCATTTTTTCTTTCTTGTTCTCCATATAGAATGAAATGAAATATCAAACATGAGAAAAGAAAGAACACTACTTTCCCAGGATATCATCAGCATTCCACTAAGCAACTGAGTTGTTGATGTCTGCTTGGTTGTTTCACTGACTTAATTTCGTTTTTCATTACAAAGTTACACACATGCATGCATGTTAATGGAATGCGAGCTTGGACATGCATTATCCATATTACTTTTTTGGCTTTTGAGAAAGCGAAATTTACTATCAAAAATAGAGAAAAAAAGAAATCGAAATTTAATTCGAATTACTACTTCATTTGATCACAAAATTAATAATTAATGCTTTTTCAAAGAATTCAACATATATACTTGCATTTCTATAGTTAATGAATGATTTTTTGAATTAGAACATAAATTTTGAACTCCTCCAATTAAGTAGATGTGTTTTGGAGTTGATTAGTGAAGAACATTTATATATTCTCATGCATGATACAAGTGAGTGAAGGTGTATGGAATGGTCTCGTTAAATCATTTTTCACACTGAGTATTAAACATTTATCGGATGATTCGCTGGAATTAGTTTTCTTTTTCCTAGCAATAATGTCATTTACTTGAATCAAATTTGGAAAAACCATTATGCCAACTTTTTTTTTTCCTAAAAAAATAAAAATAAAGAAAAAAATAAATAAAAGAGAGGTAAAAGCTGCCAAGTTTTGGGCCAAAGTAGGCTTTGGACTATGATCTTCAAGCCAATTTGGAGATCACCAGAGTCAGAGTCCAATATTGAATAGGATTATGGGCCACCTGATAAGTGATAACAAATAACATCTCCTCTTCCTCCTATTCAATATCACTTTTATCACAAGAAAACAATATGATGCGTCTGAGGAGATGTAGGATTTCAAAGACAACAGATCGGATGGGAGCCGGATCAACATGCCCCATATCTAAAACTCAGTTGGAGTACAGTGCCCCCATACCGACTCGTGTTCTAAAAGGGTTGTCGATTTCCACCCCATACCTGAACTCGTTTGGGGCGGGGTGATCCAAACCCAATCTGAATTAATCCGTTTCATTTATAAAAAAAAAAAATGCTCAAATCATTAAATATACAAAATTTAGAATACAAATAAGTTTTAAGACATAAACTTAAATTTAAAATTCAATTGAATTTTAAAATACACTTGAATTGAAAAATAGAATTAAATTTAAACATAAATTACAAATACAAATTTAAACTTAAATTAAAGTTTAATACACTTACCTTAAACTCAAATATAAAATCCAATCAGAAAAAGAGATTAATTACAATTTTTTTTCTTTTTATATTTTAATATTTTAAAAAATAATTATATAAATACCGGGTCAACGAAGCGAGTAAGACGATAATCGTTTGACCCATACCCAATATGGTTACAAAACGAGTCAACAAAATTTGACCTGGCTCCGACCCGACCCCCCGTTTTAAGTGCTTCAAACCCGCCCTAAACGAATTGGATCTCTGCCGGTTTGGGGTGGGTCATAGATTTTTGTCATCCCTAATCAGATGCAATCATATTTTAAAAATAAAATAAAGTTATATTATTTTAATCTTATTATATCAAATATTTTAATTAATTAATTTATAAATAAATTATATTAAAAAGATTAAAAATTTAAAATATATTTTTTTACTACAATATATAACAATATTAAAAAAAAAAAAAAAAAAACAAAAACACACGAAATAATGAGTCTGTTCGGTAATGTTTTTGTTTTATAATTTTTTGTTTGAAAACGAGAAATTGATTTTAATATTTTCAGATGTTGAAAATGCTGAAAATGCGTCCAGTATAAATAATTGAAAACGGTATTCTAAAAATGAAAAATGCCGAAAATACGTCAGGTAGAAATAATTGAAAACAGAAAAACATATAATATATATTTAGTGAAAATTTTTTAAAAACATATTTTCAATATATTGTAAGAGTAAAAATAATATTGTATTTAGTTAACTGCCCATGTATTTTATTTGAAAAAAAAAAAATCTCTTTTCTATTAAAATAATCAATTTTAAACTATTAAATAATATATATAAAATTTCATCATTTTTTTTTGAAATATTATAATAATTCAGGATTTAGGGATGAGCACATACTCAAACTCATAATCTCACGGTACAGTTAATAATTTACAATTATAAAATGATAAAAATTTATATAATATGTATCCACTTACTGATTGACACATCAACATCAAGATACTAAAAATTAAAGGTGTAACAATTTTATTGTTATAAATGATATTTAATTATTATTATTATTATTGTTGTGTAAAATATTAGTGGCTAAATATAAATATAAATATAGCATTAAATGTTTTAGTTGGTTGCCCAATGCAAATGAAAGCAAAGTCATAACCTTGAAAACATGGATAAATCGTTCTCGTGTTATTCCTAGAAGCCAACGGTTTAAACTTTAAAGTAAAAAACTGATCTTCGTGTATATTTTTATTTTTTTAGAAATGCTCACCTGACATAGTCAATATATTTTTTCAACCCAAAAAACAGAAAACCACTCTTAAAAAGCTGTACATAACGGCACCTATATAATCCCATACTTTGTGGCACGACTATTTAGCTCTACCACAGCCAAGCAGCCCACAAACATATGATTGAACCAAAATGTCCTGTCCTGCGCAACAGACGCCCAAGCACAGGTTTCTTTAGTTTTCTTTTAGATTTTTTTTCATTGCTGCACCTATGAGAGTCCCATATTTAATCTGCAAATTGAAGCATGGAAGAGTTGACTTTTGAATGTCCAAAAAGCAAAAAAAATGTCATCCAGCATTTGAGATTATTTAACTATAATTTAGAAGCTGAGATGTCAAAAGTGATATAAAGAAGATGCTGATCAATTTCAAAGCAGTACTTATATGGTTTGTTATATGTTCAAATTCAGTGTTGTTGTTTTACACCACTTGTTGTAATGCTGATATTAATGTTAGTGCTGGTTTGGAGTGTTCAAAAGCTGATAAATCTACCTCTGAAGATGAATTCCAAACCAATCTCAAGAAGCTTTTGAATTCTCTGGCTGCAGAAGCACCTTATCGAAATGGTTTCTACGAATCCAGAGAAGGTAAAGACTCGAACAAAGTTTACGGTATTGTGCAATGCAGAGGTGATGTTTCTGTTGCAGATTGTGCTAATTGCACCAAAGAGTCCATCTCTATAGCCTTACATGACTGCTCCAAGAGCAAACAAGTCAAGGTTTGGCTCAAATGGTGTTTTCTTCGATATTCGGATGACGATTTTATTGGAGATCTTGATCGTATTTCAGTGGCTCATACTAATGAAACCAATATAGATGATCCTTCTGTGAGTCAAAGAGGATTTAACATGATGACTGAACTTGCAGCCACAACTCCTAAACAGCCTCTGATGTTCAAAACCGCGATGTTGGACGCTGGAGATAAAGGGAAGAGATATGGCATGGCTCAATGTAATAGAGATATCAGTAGTGCTGATTGTGACGGCTGCTTGGCTGGCCAGTTGATGAGTTTCAGAACCACAGTTGGAAACGTTAGAGAATGGGAGATCTATGGTTCAAGTTGTACCATGTGGTACGCCGAATTTAAATTTTATTTCAGCATCACCACCACAACAAGTGAAGGTGAGGGGCAAATCCATTATTTTCTATCTGACGGAACTGAACTAAGTACTAGTGTATATCTCTGCTTGGGCATATGTTCACTTGTCATTATAATCTATAACCTACATTAATTTTCGATTAGAAAATCAATCAAATACTAAAATAAAAATTCAAAGATATGTGGCAATACAATCTAAGAATTATTAAATTTTATTTTACAATATTCAGTAAGTATTACATGTAGGTATTCCACTCTTTTGCACACACGTATCAAAATTATTTAAACATGTAATCTATAACAAATAAAAGATAATAATCATATTATTAGTCAAATAGCACTACCTAATAGTTTCAAGTTTCAACTCACCATCTAATTAATTAAATACAATGAGACATAATTAATTTTAGAGTAATGCTACATTGCCCAAATTTGGTGCCCAAATGATGTGGCAACACTGTATACCATTCATTTAAATTGTATTAGATTTGCATGATTTAAATGAATGGTCTACATTGTTGCCACATCATTTGGGCACCTGATTTGGGCAATGTAGCATTACTCTTAATTCAATTCATCAATCTCAATCTCAAATATAAAAAGGTTTTTTTTTTTTTTTTTTTTTTTTTTTTTTTTTTTTTTTTTCAGTTATTGAAAATAACAAACAAATCATAATTATTTATTTTGTTCAAAATACTTTTAATCACCAAATAGTTAAAAAAAAAAAAATTAAAAATATTCCAACAAGCTAACACATAAATAATTGTATCTATATGCTCTATAATTCTAGTAACAAGCAAATCACAAACAAATTTAATTAAATCAAACTAATTATAAATCAATTTTAATATAATAAGGAAACCCTAAAAAAAAAAGTAAATAATAAAATAATATACTAGTAAATAAAAAAGAATAAACATTTTTATCTTGTATAATGAGAGTTCTCACAAATGTAGTCTCATGATTGTTAAAAATTCAGAGCAAGGTAGATAGAGATTAAAAAAAATACATAAAAGAACAAAGAAAACTATCAGAGAGAAGAAGAAAATAAAGATAAAAAACGAAGTGATAGAGCAGTGGGGTTTGCCAATAAAGGGCACGTAACTCAAGAGTCAAGAGGTAGGTAATGGATGGCAATTTAGTAATTTTAAATTAACATAAAAGAATATTGGGCTTGAACACTTAACAACTTGGGTTGGGCCTTTCTAAAACTTGCAATTCTATAGCTTGACCTATTTAAAACTTGAAATTTGGTCTACTAGCAATTGTATAAATTTGGCCACTTAAAACTTGAAAAAATAAATTAAAAATGGTAGACAGGGCTGCAGCCCCCAATACCATTCGCCCCTTTAGGTCAGTTATCATACCCGTAACTCAGATTAATTCATTGATTGTTGGAATCAGAACCCTGGTTGTCCTAGTACAATTGTTTCTGTATTTGTTCCGCAATTTGTATATGTATTTGGGCTTGGCTTAAGCCCGTCAGTCTGGCATGTGAGGGGGTATGTGAGAGGGTGTGCTAGAGTGTTTGAACGCTTTTGGGTTTGATGGTTATAATTAACAGATTTTATGATGATGAAGTGGAACTGATGTGCACTGTTTGGTGATTTCAGGTGGTAGAAAATTTTCATCACCATCTCAAGCTGTTGCAATTGGCATGATGATCCTGACAGTGTCAAAGCTTCTTTTAATGTTCTAGCAACAGGAAAATTTTCATTCTTTCTGATTTATTTCATTTTCCTTTGTTGATCAATGTAAATGAGGTCATACGAATCGAATGATTGTTCATAGTTAAATTTGCACACGTTGTTTTTCTTTTCTGGTGTAAACAAGAAAGTGTCACTTGTTTCTTGACAGTATATACATGAAATGGAAAATTTCTTTAGAGTTCATCTCTTCAGTAATTTGAAGTACTAGTTGATTTAGTTTGATCTCATGTGAGAATTCCTGTTCTGGTCCCAAAAGTCGAAGATTCATCAGACATGGTGGTGAATCTACTAACAGAATATGGAGCTGTTGATGGTGAGGGAAGGTCAATTGCTTGGCTCCCAAGCATGAGAACAACTTGTGACATGGTTGGCCTAGTTGCAGGATCATCCTGAGCACACAACAATGCAATATGGATCCATCTTAAAACCTCACTGAATGAACAATTGTCAACGATATTCGGATCTATCAACTCTAGTCCTTTGCCTTCATTCCAGAGCTGCCATGCCTGTAAAGTTTCATTGTTGATGGAGTTTCACCATCAGAAAAATGAATCTCAATAAAGGCTTTAAGTGAAAAAAATATATTGAAGATCAAACTTACATATGATAGAAGGCTTTGGCTGCCATCAGAGTGGTAAACAACACCTCTGTTCTTTTTGCCACTTAAGATTTCGAGTATTAGGATTCCGAAACTGTAAACGTCTGACTTTATTGAAATCAATCCTTCCAATGCATACTCTGGTGCCATGTAGCCACTACCAAAGAAAAAAAGTCCTTTGAAGTCAATCTACTAGCACCAAGACAATAAAGAAAAATTATGCTAACCCAATTCAGTGTTGGCTTATTATACTTACTATGTGCCAACAACTCTCTCAGTGTTGGCTTCGATTTGTTTGCTTCCAAAAATCCTTGCAGTTCCAAAGTCTGATATCTTGGGGTTCATCTCATTATCCAACAACATATTGCTTGTTTTCAAATCTCGATGGATGATTTTGAGCCGCGAGTCCTCATGCAGATATAGAATGCCTCTTGCAGCTCCGGTGATTATGTTAGCACGCTTTGTCCAATCTAATTCCTTACTTTTTATCGGATCTGCATTCTTGCAAAAATTATAGAGGAACAAGACCCTTTTTTTTAATGCAAACATACATTAGATGTTAGTTATATGAGTGAGAAAAAGGAGCAATCACCAAACAGGAAGGCATCAAGGCTAGTGTTGGCCATGTACTCATAGACAAGAAGCTTTTCATCTCCTTCCATGCAGTATCCCAGTAGCCTCACAAGATTTTTGTGTTGAAGCTTGATAATTAACTTCACTTCATTTCTGAACTCTTCAAGACCTTGACTTGATCTCATTGAAAGTCTTTTCACTGCTATTTCCGTTCCATTAAGCAGCTGACCCTGAAAGCATCATCGGAGGTGTTAGAGGGCTTAAATACTAGTATTAATCCATTTCCTATCGGCGTAATCTTTTAGGTCCGATGATTAGTACTAACAAGAGGAAGGTTCACTAGAAATTTACTGTCCATACAATTGGATGTTGTTAATTCAGTTTCTAAACTTTAATATTCTAAAGCATCTGTGTTCTTCATATCAAATTAATTAATATCAAGTAACAGACAATGAATTGTGACACGAACCATTTCCATTGTCAAATGTATCGAAAAATATATATACCAACCTTGTATACTGGGCCAAAACCACCTTCTCCAAGCTTATTTTCGTCGGAGAAGTTGTTTGTAGCAGCCTTTATAGTAGTTAAACTGAAGAAATGTATCTCTTCACTGTGGTCATCATCAGTTGCTCCCTCCAATTCTGGGTTATTTGATCATTTAAAAATCATTTTTTTTTTGTTTGTCAATTAAAAGAACTTTAGGGATGCTATTATTAGCAGACAGGACTAGTTATATGCACCTTTTTGTCTTTTCTTTTGCAAGGAGGATGAATAACAATAGAATCCTAGTAGAGCTGCTGCAATGGCTGCGAATGATGATACAGATATGATAACAATCTTTGTTTTGTTATTTCCTCCTTTTCCTGCAGTTAAGTTATAGGATGTTATTGTAAAGTTGCTTGCTTCCCAACCAATCTTCCATTGAAAACTGTTGACGCAAGAAATTCAACATAGTGCCAATGAGTAGCAGAGGGGTCTCCAAGCCCCTCTAATAAGGTCCGGCGAGGCCAAAGCTGTTTCCTAAGCCTTTGGAGGTTGAGATCGCCAAGGTGAGATCATCAAGTTAAAGGGGCTTTGAGACCCCTCTGCTACTCATTGGCGTGATATCGAATTTCTTGTGTCAACAAAAACATACAAACTTATTCATCCGAACTTGTCACACATAAAACAAAAGTTGTTCTTCTTTGGAGGAAATCATTTTCATGTTCAACATGATCAACATGAGATTAGGAATGTTGCCTGGTCTAAATAGCAAAAATCTAGAGCAACGATAAGTGATATTACAACCTATGGATAGACTATATGCCACTGAATTAACACTATCAATCTGAATATATATATGAGTATTTTCATTATCTATATTGGTTATTGAAAGAGAAAGGATACAGGGGATACTCTGATAATCAACGTTAGGCGTTGGCTGTGGCGTTGGCACAGAGGGAAGTGGAGCTGGTGATGGTTTCTCGTAGAATTCGTATTCTTCGTACCTTATATTGCAGCTTGGGCTCATAATACGCCATCCTATCTTTAATTTGCAACACTTCTGGATTTTTTCTGTTAAATCCCACAAGCAAGAACGGCATGAGCTATTGTCGATGTCTCTAGCGCACTGCACAAGAGCGTATCCATGCCTGGAGCCATTGGACACAACAATTCTATCATCAGTGCCAAACTTCCAGAATGTATTCGAAGCATCTTCTATTAGGGAGTATACCAAGCTTAGTGCACTATAGTTTGGTTCATCAGGTACAGTAATATTATCAGTATTCCACATGAGAAAATCAGGACTCGTCTGAGACAATCCGAAGAAATTGGTGTTAGAGTAGTGTAACATGCATTCATTGTACCATATGATTGCAGTTCTATTAGATGAGCATTGTTGTCTGATTACTTGAGTTGCATTTTTGACACAAGTTTGACATGTAGCAGCAGAGACATCTCCTCTGCAGAGGAAGAGAATGTAGACTCCATCAGATGATTCATTGTAGAAGCTGTTGACAGAAGCTTTGGTGGGTAAAGAATTCAACACAGAATCAAGTTTGGATATGCAATTTTTTGTAGCAGCTGTATCATTTGGTGGATTACTACAAAAATGGGAATTGTATGATTGGCAAGTAATGGAGCTTATCATCAGCCCAAAGATTGTCCACAAGTATAAAAAAAACATTGTTGTTGTTGTCTCTGTGGGTTTGATTGATAGAATGGAATGGATGTCAGTAGAACATGATTCTAGTTGGTAGATAGTTTCAATAATTTGGACCAGATCGAGTGCACAATGCACATGGCTCGTGAGTCATGACTGTCTACTGTACTTGGTCTTGGTCCTTGGTCTTCATTGGGTGGGACTCACAATAACAGTCCCACACGGTCGTTTATTATTTATTTATTTTTCTCAAAAGCACAAGGGGTGTGCACTCAATCAAATCCATTACATTTTGCAGGATCCAAGTTTTCGATCCGATCCAATTGAATTGAGGAAATGCAGTCCAATTCGATCCAATTTTAGAGCAAGATCTGATCCAACAATTCTTAAACCCAATTGAATCCGATCAAATGAAAATATTTTTAATGTAGAAAAACCATTCACAAAATTAATGAAAACAAATAATTACAATAAGATTAACAAAAATATTATTAAGATATATAAAGTAACCAAATGCCTACACTAATTTTTAACATAAACAACCAAATATCAACACTTATTTATTTATTTATTTGAATTTGGGAGAGATTTGAATTTGGAACCTCAACATATGTTAATGAGTACAATTGCCTTTCGTGTCAATTAAAGACAAATGCATAATAACTTGAACGAATGAAGGTCGTAACCCCTTGCCCACAACTAACGATCCGAATTCAAGAGAACAAGCATAACCCCATAGGTCATGGTAACCACACACAAATGCAAAATGTACCTGTAATACGAGGTTAGCCTATTGTCCACCCAACACCCCTAAGGGTACTGGGCGAATAGAGAAATGAAAACAATTGAATTCCATTCAATTGGTAAAAATACATGATACCAATCTTACCCACAAGGCAAATGATCATGTTTGGGGAAGAATATGAAAATGATGGAGAGCTTACAATTCGTTGCACTAAGCAAGAAGCTTGCAGACCCATGCCATCCAACTAGAGATGTACATTTGGGGAATGAGGATGGATATAGGTCCCCCCATCCCCATTCCCACTTCCCAGACCCTTCCCCCATACCCCCCATTTGGGGAAAATGGGGATGGGGAATTTTGGGGGGAGGAATATCCATCCCCAACCCCAGTTTCCAATTTTCCCCGTTTCTCCATTTCCCAATTTGACTAAAAAATAAACTAAAAAAACAAATATTCCATTACAAATCTTGAAAGGAGATTTTAGATTTAGGTTTTAGGTTTTGTCTTTAAATAGAGTAAATGAATATATATAGTTAGGGTTTTCAAAGAATAAAAAAAATTAATGCCCTCCTCGACCCCCCCCCCCCCCACAAAAAAAAAAAAAAAAAAAAAAAAAAAAAAAATCCCCAAATGAGGATGGGAACATGGGGATTTTGGGATCTGGGGAAAAAATGTGTATCTCTATATCCAACCACCACTCACACGTGAGTTGCGTACACTTGATGATGACCCAACCAAAAGAACCACAACCCAATAATTACAAGAACAGCTGAGCATGTGGAAACATCAAGCGCTTCACGTGAAGACACACAAAATGCCTGCTGGTAAATAAAAATAAAATAAAATAATAAAGAAGTCAAATATAACTTGAGTTCAAACTTTAAAGTTCAAATATAAAAGCTAAACAAAGGCATCCAATTTGATTACAAAGTACACAAAAACATTGTTGTTGTTGTTTATGTGGGTTTGATTGATAGAATGGAATGGATGTCAGTAGAACATTATTCTATTTGGTAGATAGTTTCAATAATTGGACCAGATCGAGTGCACGATGCACATGACTCGTGAGTCATGACTGTCTACTGTACTTGGTCCTGGTCTTCGTTGGGTGGGACTCACAAGAACAGTCCTACACAGTCGTTTATTATTTATTTATTTTTCTCAAAAGAACAAGGGTCACGTTTGGTTAAATGGCGGAATGGTAATAGGAATGGGAATGAGAATGGGAATGGGAATGGAATGGGATGGAAAGCTGATTTCTTTGTTTGGTTGGAACTTTAAAATTAACATCTGAATCAGTATTATTTTGTTTGGTTAACAACGGAAAGGAATGGAATTAATTGTATTTCGACCAAAATGCCCCTAATTAAATAATACCATAATAATAAAATATGAAAGTATATATAATAATTATATATATAAATTAATCTAATTAATAATAAAATTTATATTTTTCAATTATTGTCTTTGTTCTCCTACAAAAATGTCTTTGTCCTCCTAAAAAAAATAAAAAATAAATAATTGTCTTTGAGATCGACAGCTCCAGCGCCGACGGACCGCTCCAGCGCCGACGACCGCTCCAGCGTCGACGACCGCTCCAACGACCTGCTCCAGCGCCGACGACAGCTCCAGCGCCGACCGATAGCTCCAGCTCCAGCTCCAGTGACCCGCGTCACCTGTTCAACCCGACCCGATCGTTTTTCCTTCAACATCGACCCACGTCGCTTCTTCTTCACCGGCGACTCATCGTCTCTTCTTCCCGACCACCGTGCGCCGCTGACCTTCTCGCACAAACAGAAAATACCATGTCTGAGATATTATAGAACCATTCGAAATCCCTAATTCGAAATCCCTGAAATTTTCTTGTCACTTTCTCGAGAAAATAGAGAACGAAAAGAAGAGATGAAAAGAAAATTCTACCTGAAATCAGGAAGAGGAGTCTAGGATGGAAAGAAATCTCAAGATTTCTCAGAGAAGAGGACTCGGTGCCTTAGCAATGGAGGAGGTCACGATTTCTTTTCTCAGAGAAAACAAAGCCAAGCCCAATTACTAGAGGGTCATTTTTGGAAGTGAAATGTTGAATGGAATTGGAATGGCCTTTCCACTGGATTGTGGATGGAAAGCCAATTCCACCATTTTGGTGGAATCCCAATTCCATTTGAATCATCTTTCCATTGGATTTTTGCAAACCAAACATTTGGAATGGAAACCATTCCATTCCTTTCCTTTCCATTCCAGTGAACCAAACACAGCCAAGGGGTGTACACTCGATTGAATCCATTACATTTTGCAGGATCCAAGATTTCGATCCGATCTAATTGAATTGAGAAATTGTAGTCCGATTCGATCCAATTTTAGAGCAAGATCTGATCCAACAATTCTTATACCCAATTGAATCTGATCTTATGAAAATATTTTTAATGTAGAAAAACCATTCACAAAATTAATGAAAACAAATAATTACAATAAGATTAACAAAAATATTATTAAGATGAAGTAACCAACTACACTAATTTTTAATATAAACAACCAAATATGAACACTTATTTATTTATTTTTTTGAATTTGGGATAGAGAGATTTGAACTTAGAATCTCAACATATGTTAATGGGTAAGGCAGCCATTCGTGTCAATTGACAAATGCATAATAACTTGGACGAATGGAGGTCATAACCCCTTGCCCACAACTAATGATCCGAATTCAAGAGAACAAGCATAACCCCCATAGGCCATGGTAACCACACACAAATGCAAGATGTACTTGGAATACGAAGTCAGCCTATCGTGTACCCAACGCCCCTAAGGGTACCGGGCGAATAGAGAAATGAAAACAATTGAATTCCATTAAATTGGTAAAAACACATTACACCAATCTTACCCACTAGGCAAATGATCATGTTTGGGGAAGAATATGAAAAGGATGGAGAGCTTACAATTCGTTGCACTAAGCAAGGAGCTTGTAGACCCATGCCATCCAACCACCACTCACACGTGAGTTGCGTACACTTGATGATGACCCAAACCAAACGAATCACAACCCAATGATTACAATAACAGCTGAGCATGTGGAAACATCAAGCAGGACCACACCAGGACTGCTTCACGTGAAGACACACACAATGCTAGGAGGTAAATAAAAAAATAATAATAAAGAAGTCAAATATAACTTGAGTTCAAACTTCAAACTTCAATTATAAAAGCTAAACAAAGGCATCCAATTTGATCAAATAGCAAGAAAGTTTCAATAGAATATCCAACACCAACAATCAAGCATTAAAGTACATTTTTAAAAAAAATAAAAAATAAAAGAAGGAATTCATTAAACAAACAAATAGAACATACTACTCAGGACAATCGTCCTGGACAAACCGCTCCACAGACGGAGGGTAAGATTCCATCCAAAACCGGTCCTCCATAATAGTCAAGGCCAATCTAGAAAGATTATGTGCGACAACATTTGCATTCCTACGGGCAAAGACAACTAAAGGACCATTCAAATCCCTCAAGAGATCTCTGATATCAGATATAACCAAACCTATGTCAGTCAGCACTTGAGAAGAGGAATTAATCAAAGTGACCACTTCCAACGCATCTGACTTAATAATCAAAGGCTCTAAGCCCGAATTTTGTGCAAACTGAAATCCTTGCAAGATAACCACAGCTTCAACAATTGTTGGGGTAAAATCCGCCTCAATTCTCTGGGAGCTGGAGGCCATAACGGATCCCTTGAAGTCCCTAATAACCATTCCCAGTCCCACACAATGATCGTGAGCACTAATGGCAACATCAGTATTGAGCTTCAAAAACCCAACAACCGGAGGTCTCCATTTAACATCATGAGGAATAGCATGAACACTCTGAACATTAGGAACTGAAGTAGCCTTATAGAAATCAGCAAGAAATTCCTCAGCCCAATAGACCGCATTCTCCACATCCTGGTGGACACCACCATGCACCACCTGATTCCTTAAGAACCACACCCGCCAGAGAAGGACACAGAATAGCTCCAACTCATTTCTCCCCAGATTTCCAGAACAGTAGAAGAAGAAATCTTGGAAATGCACTGAACTGCCAAAATTAAAACCTTTCAGAAAACCATACCTGGATCTCACCTTTTTCAATCTGGAATAGCCCCATAAAGCATGAACGATGGTCTCGAAAGAGCTGAAGCAAATTGGACAACTCCCATAGACCGAAACCTTTCTTTTCGCAAGGTTAGCTTGTCACGGGAAGCTTTCCACAAAAAGATTTTTATTTTCGAAGGCAGGTGTAGTCCCTATAAAAGCTTCCAACAGAAACCTGAAAGCTGCAGATTAGAAGTAGATTGAGAAAAATCCAAAGCCATATCTAGCTTGTATCCACTCTTCACAGTGAAAATCCTATCATTCGTGAAGTGCTAACACAAAGAATCCTCCCTTTGGCTAATGCTACACGGGATAGAGAGAATGGCATGGGCATCATCCCTAAAGAACAAATTTCAGATAAGGGGCCTATTACATTCACCAGAATCCCTCCGTAATTGCCTAACCAACCAAATACTCAGCACAAGTTGTGGAGAAATGACCTTAAATGTCTTTGGACGAGGGATCCAACGATCTGAGTAGATAGCCACAACAGAACCAGTCCCAATACACCATTTTTATCCCCTGTCCAATAGTCCTCAGCCCCAGCACAGGCTCTTCCACAAATGTGATTCCCTAGTATCTCTGTCAGCCTTCATAAAAGACGAGGTGGGAAAATAACAGCCCTTGACAACTCTGGCAGTAAGTGATTGCGGGTACATCTCCAACCTCCACCCCTGCTTTGCCATCAAAGCCCGATTGAAGCTAGAAAGGATCTGAAACCCCAAGCCCCCGTCTTCCTTCCCCACACATAATTTATCCCACGAAGCCCAATGGATTTTCCTAGCAACATCAGTGCTGCCCCACCAAAATCTACAAAACATCCTATGCAATTTTGAAACCAGTCCTTTTGGCAATCGAAAAAGACTTATCGAATAGGTCGGAATAGCCTATAAGACAGCCTTGATAAGCACTTCTTTCCCCCCTACTGAAAGCATCTTACTTCTCCAACCACAAATCTTATTCCAAACTCTATCCTTGGTATTCTCAAAAAGTAGCTTCTTGTTCTTGCCAATGAAACCCGGTAGACCAAGGTAACGATCATGACATCTCACATGATGAACCCCAATAACTGCCGCTAAACGATCCCCATCCACACCTGACACAGACTTCCCCACACACAAACTAGATTTATCATAATTAATCAACTGTCTTGAAGCTTTTGAGTAAACATCAAGAATTCTCCGAACCTCCAAACAGTCTCTAACAGTGGCCTGTG
This sequence comes from Acer saccharum, assembly GCA_030490815.1. NCBI lineage: Eukaryota > Viridiplantae > Streptophyta > Magnoliopsida > Sapindales > Sapindaceae > Acer > Acer saccharum. The sequence continues at coordinate 4,506,545 of CM059877.1, read as the reverse complement.
AGAAGAGAAGACTGTCGTCTGCAAAAAAAAAATGCGAAATCACAGGCCCCGTAACCTCATATCGGAGCCCCTTAAAAACGTTCCTATCCATAGCCGCTTGGATCATACCTGACAACCCCTCTGAAACAAGTAGATACAAATAAGGTGAGAGGGGGTAGCCCTGTCGAAGCCCTACCGAAGGCACCACCGACCCACACACACTCCTATTGATAAGGAAGGAAAAAGACACTGTTCCAATACAACCCATTATCAAACGAATCCATTTCTCTAGAAAGCCAAGCTTGTGCATAACCTTTGATAGAAAATTCCACTCTACCCGGTCATATGCTTTTGACATGTCCAGCTTTAAGGCTAAAGACCCTTTTTTCCACCACTTCGTCCGTAAGGCATAGAGACATTCATGCCCTATGATCACATTGTCAGTAATAAGTCTCCCAGGGACAAACGCGTTCTGTGCCTCTGAAACTACTTCCCTAAGAACAAGACGTAGTCTATTTGCCAGAACCTTTGAAACAACCTTGTAAACGACATTACAAAGGCTAATAGGGCGAAATTCTGAAATATGATTGGCAACTTTCTTCTTAAGGATTAAGCAAACCAAAGTCCCATTAATCATTCTTACTGACTCCCCCTTATTAAAACAATTCAGTACTGCCTCAGTAACACCAGACCCAACCGTATCCCAATATTTTTGGTAAAACAGAGTCGAAAACCCATCCGGGCCTGGAGACTTCAAAGGAGCCATTTGAAAGACCGCCAGACGCACCTCCTCAACCGTGTACGGCATATCCAAAAAATTTGAAGACTGATGTGAAAGTCGTCCCTGTAAAGAATCCAACACCTCAACATCCGCAACCTCATTAACCGGACCAGCTTCAAACAAAGGAGAGAAATACTTAGTGACCACACTCTTTACCTCTAAATTTCCCTCACGCCAAACCCCACACTCATCAAACAAACCCTCTATCATATTCCTGGCTCTTCTGGCGGAAGCTTTCCAGTGGAAGAATTTTGTGTTCTGGTCCCCTTCTCTAAGCCATTCAACTCTCGCACATTGCTTCCAATATCCCTCCTCAGTCTCCAATAAACAGTCAAGCTGAGTCTCAAGTTTATGAAACACCTCCCACGAACCTGGCCCAATAGAATATGTTTCCCGCTTTAACTGATCCTGAACCCTTTTAATATCCAACCTTATATTCTTCCTAACTTTAGCATTCCATCTACCTAAGTGCTGGCCGCAATTCGAAATAGCTGTAGCAACCTTACTCACAGCCTCCGATTCATTAGAGTGAGTCCAACTCTGATTAACCAACACATGGCACTTCTCACGGTTAGCCCAGCAAGCCTCGAAGAGAAACCGTCTATGAAAACGCCCACCAACAGCAGGAAACTGATTAGAGGCAGACAAAACCTCCACCACTATTGGTTTGTGGTCAGAATTACAGAAAGGGAGATGTCTCACAAAAAAGTTGGGAAACAACTGATGCCACCCAAAACACCGAAGACCTCGATCTAACCGTTCTTGAACTAAGGCAGTCTGATGCAGCAGCCTTGGCATTGGATTACATGGAGGGGTTGGATCGGAAAAAGACCAAGGAAAAAGGGCAAATCATTCCTACTAGTTCGGGCGATGGAGTCAGAATGATTTGAAATTTACACAGTTGATGCGTTTCGGCGAGAGCTTTCAAACTCATGCCCAATTTTAGCTGAATTCCATTGTTTAGGCCCCGAAAAGGCCATTTTTGCCGTTTTAGGAAAGTTTCGTTTTTACAATAACTTTTGTTTTCCAAGTCTGAATCGACTTCCGTCAATTCTGGCTTGCTTAGGATCTTTTGTTTTATTTGTTTCCGCATTTAACTCAAATTTACCATTTTTGGTAATTTTTCGTTATTTGGGGTTTTAGGCCATTTCCTTGCTCGAAAAGGTTCCGGATTAGGGTTAGGGTTTGTTTGCTTTAAATAGACCTATAAACCGTTTTATTTCTCAGTTTTTGGTTTAATAAAATTTCAGAGAATTGATTCTCAAACATCCAATTACACATCCTTTGTGTGCAAAGTCTGTCATATTTGAAGCCTGACAACAATCCTTCGTGCGCGAAGTTGATCGTTGTCAATAGGTTGTCTCTAATTGTTTTGTGCAGGTTTTTTTCGTAGAGCTTCCGCTACACCACAACCCCATCTCTACGATTGCTCCACGTAAAGCGCGGGCCTCTGAACCCCAAATCCTCCAACTCACAAGAATCAATAGCATCCCTGAAATCTTCAATCAAACGCCTCAACCGTGGTCGGCCTCCACTCTTTTCATCAGAGCATAGGATTTCATTAAAATCCCCTATGCAAAGCCAAGGCAGAGAAGACATTCCTCGCAACCGTTGCAACAAGGTCCATGCGTGACATCGTTGTTCCGGTTCCGGATTACCATAAACAAATAAAAAATATTAAAGTACCTTTAAAAAAAAAAGTATTAAGGTATTTTTTTTTAAAAGAATATTAAAGTACAATAAATAGATGAAGTGGAAGACTTGACCGAATGCAAATCTAAAGAGAAAAAAAAAACCTCTAATATGTTGGGCTTAATAATAAATATGGTGAAATTATCATTTTGAAATTCACGTCTTCTAATCAAATCCAATGGATTTTTGAAAGTTGGATCCAATTTGATCTAATTACCCCCTAAAATCTAGTCCAATCCATTGGATTAGATCGGATCTAGGTTAAAAAAGTTAAGAGTAGAGCTACTTTGTCCAAATTTGGTGCCCAAATCATGTAAATCTAATACAGTTTAAATGAATGAATTAGAGTGTTGCCACATTGTTTGAGCACAGATTTGAACACCAAATTTAGGTAAAGTAGCATTACTCAAAAATTAATGTTCTTTGTGCAACTTTATTTAATGTTTGATACATAAAACAAGCTCTCTTCATTGATGGACACATGGTAGCCTTTAAAGAAAAAATGAAAAATTACTCGAGCTATATCCGCTGTCCTGCGCAACAGAGGCGCAAGCACAAGTTTCTCTAGTTTTCTTTTACTTGTTTTTTTATTGCTACACATGATATGAGAGTCCCATGCTTAATCTGCACATTGAAGCATGGAAGATTTGACTTTTGAATGTCCAAAAAGCAAAAAATGTTATCATCATTTGAGATTTTTTAACTATAATTTAGAAGGTGAGATGTCAAAAGTGATATGAAGAAGAAGCTGATCAATTTCAAAGCAGTACTTATATGGTTTGTTATATGTTCAAATTCAATGTTGTTGTTTTACACCACTTGTTGTAATGCTGATATTAATGCTAGCTAGTGCTGGTTTGGAGTGTTCAAAGCTGATAAATCTACCTCTGAAGATGAATTCCAAACCAGAGAAGGGAAAGACTACCTCTTAAGAAGCTTTTGAATTCTCTGGTTGCAGAGGCACCTTATCGAAATGGTTTCTACGAATCCAGAGAAGGGAAAGACTCGAACAAAGTTTACGGTTTTGTGCAATGCGGAGGTGATGTTTCTGTTGCAGATTGTGCTAATTGGGCCAAAGAGTCCATCTCTATAGCCTTACATGACTGCTCCAAGAGCAATCAAGTCAAGGTTTGGCTCAAATGGTGTTTTCTTCGATATTCGGATGAAGATTTTATTGGAGTTCTTGATCGTATTTCAGTTGCTCATACTAATGAAACCAATTTAGATGATCCTTCTGTGAGTCAAAGAGGTTTTAGCTTGATGACTGAACTTGCAGCCACAACTCCTAAACAGCCTCTGATGTTCAAGACTGCGATGTTGGACGCTGGAGATAAAGGGATCGAAGAGATATGGCATGGCTCAATGTAATAGAGATATCAGTAGTGCTGATTGTGAGCTGCTTGGCTGGTCAGTTGATGAGTTTCAGAACCACAGTTGGAAACGTTAGAGAATGGGAGATTTATGGTTCAAGTGGTACCATGTGGTACGCCGAATTTAAATTTTATTTCAGCATCACCACCACAAGTGAAGGTCAGTTATCGTACCAGTAACTCAGATTAATTCATTGATTGTTTGAATCAGAACCCTGGTTGTACATTTGTTTCTGTATTTGTTCTGCAATCTGTATATGTATTTGGGCTTGGCTCAAGCCCGTCAGTCTGGCATGTGAGGTGGTATGTGAGAGGGTGTGTTAGAGTGCTTAAATGCTTTTGGGTTTGATGGTTATAATTAACAGATTTTATGATGATGAAGTGGAACTGATGTGCATTGTTGGTGATTTCAGGTGGTAGAAAATAGTCATCACCATCTCAAGCTGTTGCAATTGGAATGATGATCCTGACAGTGTCAAAGCTTCTTTTAATGTTCTAGCAACAATAAATTTTTCATTCTTTCTGATTTATTTCATTTTCCCTTGTTGATCAATGTAAATGAGATCATACGAATCGAATGATTATTCATAGTTAAATTTGCATACGTTGTTTTTCTTTTCTGGTGTAAACAAGAAAGTGTCACTTGTTTCTTGAGAGTATTTACATGAAATGGAAAATTTCTTGAGAGTTCATCTCTTCATTAATTTGAAGTACTAGTTGATGTAGTTTGATCTGATGTGAGAATTCCTGTTCCGGTCCCAAAAGTCGAAGATTCATCAGACATGGTGGTGAATCTACTAACAGAATATGGAGCTGTTGATGGTGATGGAAGGTCAATTGCTTGGCTCCCAAGCATGAGAACAACTTGTGACATGGTTGGCCTAATTGCAGGATCATCCTGAGCACACAACAACGCAATATGGATCCATCTTAAAACCTCACTGATCGGACAATTGTCAATGATATTCGGATCTATCAACTCTAGTCCTTTGCCTTCATTCCAGAGCTGCCATGCCTGTAAAGGTTCATTGTTGATGGAGTTTCACCATCAGAAAAATGGATCTCAATAGAGGCTTTAAGTGAAAAAAAAATATATTAAAGATCAAACTTACATATGATAGAAGGCTTTGGCTGCCATCAGAGTGGTAAACAACACCTCTGTTCTTTTTACCACTTAAGATTTCAAGTATTAGGATTCCGAAACTGTAAACGTCTGATTTTATTGAAATCAATCCTTCCAATGCATACTCTGGTGCCATGTAGCCACTACCAAAGAAAAAAAGTCTTTTTAAGTCAGTCTACTAGCACCAAGACAATAAAGAAAAATTATGCTAATCCAATTCGGTGTTGGCTTATTATACTTACTATGTGCCAACAACTCTCTCAGTGTTGGCTTCGATTTGTTGGCTTCCAAAAATCCTTGCAGTTCCAAAGTCTGATATCTTGGGGTTCATCTCATCATCCAACAACACATTGCCTGTTTTCAAATCTCGATGGATGATTCTGAGCCGCGAGTCCTCATGCAGATATAAAATTCCTCTTGCGGCTCCGGTGATTATGTTAGCACGCTTTGTCCAATCTAATTCCTTACTTTTTATCGGATCTGCATTCTTGCAAAAATTATGGAGGAACAAGACCTTTTTTTTTTTTTTTTTTTTAATGTAAACATACATTAGATGTTAGTTATATGAGTGAGAAAAAGGAGCAATCACCAAACAGAAAGGCATCAAGGCTAGTGTTGGCCATGTACTCATAGACAAGAAGCTTTTCATCTCCTTCCATGCAGTATCCCAGTATCCTCACAAGATTTTTGTGTTGAAGCTTGATAATTAACTTCACTTCATTTCTGAATTCTTCAAGACCTTGACTTGATCTCATTGAAAGTCTTTTCACTGCTATTTCCGTTCCATTAAGCAGCTGACCCTGAAAGCATCATCAGAGGTGTTAGAGTGCTTAAATACTATTATTGAGCCTTTTCCTATCGGCTTAAACTTTTATGTCTGATGATTATTACTAACAAGAGGAAGGTTCACTCAAAATTTACTGTCCATACAATTGGATGCTGTTAATTCAGTTTCTAAACTTTAATATTCTAAAGCATCTGTGTTCTTCATATCAAATTAATTAATGTCAAGTAACAGACAATGAATTGTGATGCAAACCATTTCTATTGTCAAATATATCAAAAAATATATATACCAACCTTGTATACTGGGCCAAAACCGCCTTCTCCAAGCTTATTTTCATCAGAGAAGTTGCTTGTAGCAGCCTTTATAGTAGTTAAACTGAAGAAATGCATCTCTTCACTGTTGTCTTCATCAGTTACAAAAATTCCTCCCTCCAATTCTGGGTAATTTGATCATTTAAAAATCAATTTTTTTTTTGTTTGTCAATTAAAACAACTTTAGGGATGCTATTATTAGCAGACAGGACTAGTTATATGCACCTTTTTGTCTTTTCTTTTGCAAGGAGGATGAATAACAATAGAATCCTAGTAGAGCTGCTGCAATGGCTGCGAATGATGATACAGATATGATAACAATCTTTGTTTTGTTATTTCCTCCTTTTCCTGCAGTTAGGTTATAGGATGTTATTGTAAAGTTGCTTGCTTCCCAACCAAGAAGCACAACTGCTATAATTGCTGATATAGGTGTGACTACTGCAATCCATGCCCTGTTTCCCTTCCTTTCTCTCCTTTCCTCACCTAACATTTTTCATTAATATTCTAGGGGTCAAGGGGGATTTGAATTACTTGCAAAGATCATTAACAGAAATCCCACTTTGTTACTCTCAACCACAAGCATAGATGCCTTGATTTTCAAATTTCAGGCTTAATGGAGGATCTAAAGTTTTAAAGTGGATTTTCTAACAGGAGGTAGAAGGTGGAGGTAGAAAGTGGATTTTTTAAAGTGGAACATACCTGGCATGGTTGTACTAGTTGTTGGCATAGAAGGTGGAGGTAGTGTAGGCATAGAAGGTGGAGGTGGCAACGGAATAATTCTCGTATCATTGTTTGGAGTAGCAGCGTTATAGAATGGATATAACTCCCAGCGAAACATACAGCTTGGTCCTTGAAAACCTGCTCCTTGCTTCCCATAGCAGCAGCTCGTATAATTGGCTACATATTCACGAAGACAACTATCACAATCAATTTGTGATAAATCTGGGGTACACTGCATTAGTGCATATATGGTCTCAAAGGCTGTGAGATTTGCTTCTCCAGTTGCAAACCTAAATTGAGAGTAGCTCATAGAGGCTTTTTTACGTAAGCTGTCCATCAAATTCTTCCAGATCTTACCAAACTGTGTCATATCCGATGTGATATTAGCCACATTGTAATACCGCACTACAGGATACAGCTCCATTTTTCCAGAAAAGGAGCGATTTGCATAGCGCACAATGCACCCAGAAGACATATCTAACGCTTCTTTCTGGTTATGACACTTTGTCATGATATCTTGAGAAGTGGAATTGATGCAGCTGGCACATTGTTCTGAAGAAAAATCTCCTCTACAAAGTGCAAGAGCATAAACTTCATCGGAGCCCTGGCCAGTACTGCCAGTGAAGAAACCGTTATTTGATTTTACATCCGTGGCAAGTGATGAGAGAATGTTGTTGCGATTTTTGGCGTAGTTACTGTTGGTTGTGAAATTTCCTGTATCGTAACAGATTTTGCCGGTGGTTAAGCTGATGCTTATAGGAATATAGGAAAGAATGAAAAGCAAATGCATAAAACCCATTGCAGAGTAATGATTAGGTTTAGAATACATAGAGGATGACAACTTTCATAGCATGAAGGACCTCAAATTGATCACTTCAGTATACTTTTCTTCGTAATGCAAGTTACCAGAAAAGAAGTCCAGTTCATCGATACAAGCTTAATCCAAGGCTTTTCATCATTGGATTTACCCCAAAATGTGACTGTGATGGAAGTATGTAGTAGGGACAATTGCAAAATCATAATTGAATGTGGTCCCATATGCATGTGTTTAAGTCTCGCAACTTTTATTTATTTTTTTTTTTGACGGAAAGTCTCGCAACTTGCAAGAGCAGTAAATTGATTGATGCATGCCAATTGCCAACTACCTGATTGTCAGAGTTGACTAATATTTGTGCTAAGTAATTAATATCATTACAGTTAGTAAGATGAACATCATTTATTACATGTTTTTAGTTGTTATTTTTGGTGAAATATAGCAGGTTGGCTGGTTGGGTTTAGACTTTAGAGTTAACACAAAAGCCTTTCACCCCAAAATAGGAAGTGGGGCAGGGCCAGGTGAATTTCACTAGAAATCTAAATGGGGGTGAGGGTGGAGACCCAAAACTTTTGTTAAAAGTTATTTAATTATTTTAAATTATCTTTAATTAATTTATAATTTAATTATTTACTTGTATTATCATATGTACTACTTTTATATGATTACTTTCAATTTACAGTCAAATGGGGTAAAACAAGATAATTGGAGGAAATAGGGTCAAACGGGATCAAACAAGAGATTGGGAATAGGGGAATGGGTTGAGGCAGGGTTACCTCCCCAAAACACCCCATCCCCATTTACCCCAAAAGGGGATGGAGCGGGGATGGGGGATTCTCCCCACCTATTTCGACATAGTGCCAACAAGTAGCAAAGGGGTCTCGAAGCCCCTCTAATAAGGTCCGACGAGGGCAAAGCTGTTTCCTAAGCCTTTGGAGGTTGAGATCGCTAAGGTGAGATCATCAAATTAACGGGGCTTCGATACCCCACTGCTACTCATTGGCGTTACTTTCTCATTGTCAACAAAAACATACAAACATGTAGGTCTTCCACTCTTTTTGCCCACACATCTTGTGATGTGAATTGTGACCTATACCAAATATAGACAAAAATCATATTGTTAGTCTAATAGCACAACCTAATTATTTCAACTCATTATCTAATTAATTAAATACAAGGAGACATAATTAATTTTGTTAGTATTTCAATCCATCAATCTCAATCTCAAATATAAATGTTTTTTTTTTTTCAATTATTGAAAATAACAAACAAATAATCACCGAATAGTAAAAAAAAAAAAAAATGTTACAACAAACTAACACACAAATAATTATATCTATATGGCCTACAATCAGTGCCGACCCTAGAGGGGTGCACCAAGTGCAATCGCTGCAGGCCCCAATTTTTTTTTATGTTAAAGTCAGTATGTATTATTGGGTTTTGAGGGCCCAGAGAAAATAGAATTGTGATAAATGGCCCAATTCAACTTCACCCATTCATCCACAATATCTTTCCATTTCCTGCAAAAATCAATCAAACACTTGTTGAAAAACTACTCATTCAAGTTCAACAAAGAAAATATTTACATAATTGGCTCTTCAATACCTGACAAGATGCTTCACTATTCACTAATCTCCTGACATTGTTTGATGAATGCTTCCTCAATCTTCCTCAATCGATTCACATGTCTCCTAATATGAGTTTCCTAAAATCAAAATCAGGAAAAAAAAAAAAAATTAACAAGTCATGAATTGATAATTTAATAAAAACACAAACAGATTTTTTTTAACAAAAAAAAAGTTCCCAAAATTACCTTGAGAGCTTTAAAGGTTATATCCATGTCTGCCAAGAAAAAATGTAGAATCAGAAATCCACTCACCATCCAAAAAAGAAAAAGCCTTCAACCACTGTGCACATATACAAAAAGCTTTCATATATAACTTCCCATAACTAAAGTTATGTGATAAAAAAAGGAAGGTACACCTTAAAACTGTTTTTAAAGCCTGGTCTAAAACTCAATCCCATCCATTAGAATGAAGACAGTTTTAGCAATTGAACCCCAAGATTTATGATTATGTTAGGCAAACCTCCTATGGCAATTCAAACACAACTAAACTAATAATTTTCTTCAACAGAATTTTAACCACACATACATGAAGGTTTATGCATGAAGAATAATATATCATTTGACAAAAGAACTTCAAAAAAAAATAAAAAATAAGCTGCTGTAGAATTGTGCTAATCACAGTCCATTAAAATTTCAAAGGAAGTGTCAAGTAGTTAACTAACTACAGTCCTGATATTTGTCAAAACATTCAGAAGATACTCGAAGACATTATACAATTTAAAGATGCATTTCTGGAACTTCAATTTTCCTCACCTATTATTTTTCTGTTCCTCCTTTGCCCCTAATTGGTAGTTGATTAAAATAAACAAGGCCAAAGAAGAAATGACAAAATTTTGGTGAGCTTACAGTTCAGTATGTGAAAAGCAGCCTTGTGTTGTTATCACCATACAGATCTGGGCTGACCTGTTCGCATGCACATCTCCAAGTATTAAACTTAATATTTTCAAGGTTCTATATTCAGTCCAATTATTGGTCAATTTATTAGATTAATTAGTAGCTATAATAATACCTGCCATCTAGCTTCAATGCTGTTAAGATCTTGACCAAAAGAACCACCCAGAATCCAGAGCTGAGACAAGCTGAACTCATTAGGCTGTTGTATTTTAGGTTCCCATACATTAATGGTGGCCTTTGCTCCATAATACTTATCCCCTTCAATATATGCTATTGCATGCTAAACAACACCAAAAACACAAACATTTACAAATTACAACAACCAGAATGAAGAAAGAAAAAAATAATTAAAAAAACTTGTGAATTTATTTATATATACCTGATGACCACTTTCATTGACAAGGTCAAGATCAGAAGATTTGGGCATAGGGAGGGTTGCTTCTTCCTACCATATCTTTTGATGGAACTTGCTCTCAAAACATCATCTTTTTTGGTGGTCCTTATGGGTATGGTATCTTCTGGGCATTTTCCATTTGTGTGCCACAACTGAGAGATTGGATTTGTTCTTTCCTTGCTTGCTTTTGCAGACACCCTGTTGTCATCAAAAAGCCCTTCTGGGTGGTAATTAGGCCTCATCTGATAAATCAACCCAACAATACAAAATCAATAACACTAAAAATAAAAATGAAGGTTTGGAGTGAGTGAGGAAAAAAGTGAACCTAAATTTTGCGGTCTTTGGGATAAGGATGATCAAAAGTTGGTTGGTGAGAATGTGAACACAATCTATAACATCCCCATCTGGACTCTATTCAACAAGCCAAAACCACAACACTAAATAAGAAGAAAAATCAAGAAATTGTATTCAGAGTTAATAAACCAAAGTACCTAATAGCATTTATGTTCTCTTTGATTCCTGACAAAACGTATTACATCACCAAATACCCAAAAAAAATTGAACTTTTCATTATTATAAAATTATTGTATCTTCAAAAACCTAGTTTCCGATGAAAAATGAAATCTATACACTAAAATTCTACGTAGGGAAGAAGGAGAGAACCAAGCTGAGAAATAGACGAAGAAACATGGTAGTAGCCTTACCTCTTCGTTCTTGAAGCTTCGGAAATTTTGTCTGGTCTAACTGAGAAGCGCTTGGGCTCTCAAATTCAGCCATTGATGCATCTATACAATAGGTAGAGTATGTGTGTGGCAATAAGCTAGATATCCAGGCAAGGATATGCAAATACTCAGCAATCACATTGAAGATAAGAACTTTTTCTCAACTCAATTCTCTTTCTCTCTCATAAAACTCAGATAAGAAGCGTACAATCCAGAGCTCCCTTGCTTCTGTGTCTTGTTTTAATTTCTTTTAATTTGTTTTGTTTAATAACGTGGACCCCATGTACAATTTGTTATAGGTCCTCTGCTCAATTTCTAGAACAACCCCATCTGTAAACATAAAATGACATTGTTATCCTTTATAATCATTTATAATGTATAAGTTTCATGCAATTTTTGAACATATTAAGGCTTCTTTTGTCTTTTTACTGTTGAAAAATCAGTAAAATAATTTTAAATTTGTAAATTACTTCTTCATCCTTCTACTAAATAAACTATTTATAGTTAGTTAGGAAATACCGAAAAGAGTAAGGGTATATAAGTCTTTTCACAATTAAAAAAAAAATCACAACAAAATAGGAGGGTTAAAAATCTGGCTCAACCCACTCTTTTTATATAGAGTGTATATATATATATATGTAGATATGTATAGAATATATTTATAAAATGTGCCCAATTCATTTTTTTATATAATATGTATACTTCAATAATATATTTTTTTTAAATGAATAATTTACTGTTAATTAAAAAAAAAAAAGACAATAATTTGCTGTTGTAATGTTGGTTCTCTTCTCTCCCTCTTTGTCTCTCTGACTTCAATTCAATGACAACACTCTCCGAACATTAAACAAATCGAACCCAAGTTTTTTTTCTCTCTGGATTCCTCTGTTCTGTTTTTGCACAAATTTTAGTTTAAAGATCCTCATAACAGCACACCAGACATTACCATTCGTAAAATTCAGAAAAGAAAACCAAGCATTCGTAAAATTTTATGTTCTTTGTTGTGCTTTATTTACGTTTGATGCAGAAAACAAGCCCAGATTTTGTCATGCGATGGTTACCGAAAAGGGTCCTGGATCAGCAGAGCAGAGGTTTGCATGTTAGAGCCCAATATGCTTGACATGATGCATATGAGGAGAAGTAGGATTTCAAATACAGCAGATCGGATTGGAGCCGGATCAACATACCCCATATCTAAAACTTGGTTGGAGTATGGTGCCCCCATACCGACTCGTGTTCTAAAAGGGTGCGTTTGGTACACGGGACGGGATAGGACAACGTGGGACAATTTGTTCTTGTCCCACGTTTGGCGCGTCCTTAGCATAGGACATGACGGGACAAGGTGGGACAAAAATCACAAAAAATTGTTTCACCCAAGACCCTAGGACAACTTGTCCCATGACATGGGACAAGTGTCAAAAAGACCAATTTACCCTTTAAATTTTCAAACAATTACAATCATGTCTAATTTATTATATATATATATATATATATTAATATATATGAATATTATTATATATATATATATATATATAATATAAACATATTATTATAATATATATATATTAACACATAATATATATGATATATATATATATATATATATTAATATGTATTATTAATATATATATTATATAAAATATATATGTAATATAAATATAAATATAAATATAAATATATATATATATATTAATAATATTATATATAATAATATATAATATATTAAATATTATTACGTATATAATAATATTATTACCCATACAATAATATATATATATATATAATTGTACATGTAATAATATTTATATTATATATATATATATATATATCTTATATATATAATAATAATTAATATATCATATATCATATATATATATATATATTATGTTATTATATATATAGAATACATATATATATAATATAATATATATAATAATAATATATATATATATTGTAACATGTATAATATATATATATATATATATAATATTTTCTATAAGTACTAATATTTAATATTATATATATATTATTATATATAATAATATAATATATCATATTATTATATATAATATATGTAATATTCTATATTAATATATAATAATATCAAATAATAATAATATATATAATATATAATAATATATTATATATTATTATATATTATATATTTTATTATTTAATATTATTATATATATATATTATTATTATTTGATATTATTATATATTAATATATAATATTATAATGTATGTTGTTATATATATATATATAAGAGGGGTACTCTGGTCAATTGAACCTCTTGTCTTAACCTGTCCCAGCCATACCAAACACATAATAGTACAGTTTACAGTTCTGTCCCAAGCCTTCCAAACACAATATAGAACAACCTGTCCTGTCCCGTCCCGTCCCACCTTGTCCTGTCCCATGTTTGTGCCAAACGCACCCAAAGGGTTTTCGACTTCCACCCTATACCCGAACCCGTTTGGGGTGGGGTGATCCCGATCCGAACTGATCCGTTTCATTTATAAAAAAAAATCTCAAATCATTAAATATACAAAATTTAGAATACAAATAAGTTTTAAGACATAAACTTAAATTTAAAATTCAATTGAATTTACAAATATTGAAAAATAGAATTAAATTTAAACATAAATTACAAATACAAATTTAAACTTAAATTAAAGTTTAATATACTTAAAATTCATATATAAATTTAAATCTAATAGAATATAGCATCTAAATTATATAAACTGTAAACTCAAATATAAAATCCAATCAGAAAAAGAGATTAATTACAAATTTTTTTCTTTTTATATTTTAATATTTTAAAAAATAATTATATAAATACCGGGTCAACCGGAGCGAGTAAGACGATAATTGTTTGACCCATACCCGATATGGTTACAAAACGAGCCAACAAAATTTGACCCGGCTCCAACCCAATCCCCTGTTTTAAGTGCTTCAAAGTTCAAACCCGCCCTAAACGAATTGAATCTCTACCGTTTTGGGGTGGGTCATGGATTTTTGTCATCCCTAATCAGATGCGATAATATTTTTAAAATAAAATAAATTTATATTATTTTAATCTTATTATATCAAATATTTAATTAATTTATTTATAAATTAATTATATTAAAAAGATTAAAATTTTAAAATAATTTTTATGACAATATATAAAAATATTTATATATAAAAAATAAAAAAACAAAATAAAAACTCACGAAATTATATAATCCCATGCTTTGTGGCACGACTATTGAACCAAAATGTCCTGTCCTGCGCAACAAACGCCCAAGCACAGGTTTCTTTAGTTTTCTTTTAGATTTTTTTGTCATTGCTGCACATATGAGAGTCCCATATTTAATCTGCACATTGAAGCATGGAAGAGTTGACTTTTGAATGTCCAAAAAGCAAAAAATGTCATCCATCATTTGAGATTATTTAACTATAATTTAGAAGCTGAGATGTCATAAGTGATATGAAGAAGATGCTGATCAATTTCAAAGCAGTACTTATACGGTTTGTTATATGTTCAAATTCAATGTTGTTGTTTTACACCACTTGTTGTAATGCTGATATTAATGCTAGTGCTGGTTTGGAGTGTTCAAAAGCTGATAAATCTACCTCTGACGACGAATTCCAAACCAATCTCAAGAAGCTTTTGAATTATCTGACTGCAGAAGCACCTTATCGAAATGGTTTCTACGAATCCAGAGAAGGGAAAGACTCAAACAAAGTTTACAGTATTGTGCAATGCAGAGGTGATGTTTCTGTTGCAGATTGTGCTAATTGCAACAAAGAGTCCATCTCTATAGCCTTACATGACTGCTCCAAGAGCAAACAAGTCAAGGTTTGGCTCAAATGGTGTTTTCTTTGATATTCGAAGGAGGATTTTATTGGAGATCTTGATCGTATTTCAGTGGCTCATACTAAGGAAACCAATTTAGATGATCCTTCTGTGAGTCAAAGAGGATTTAGCATGATGACTGAACTTGCAGCCACAACTCCTAAACAGCCTTTGATGTTCAAGACCGCGATGTTGGACGCTGGAGATAAAGGGAAGAGATATGGCAGGGCTCAATGTAATAGAGATATCAGTAGTGCTGATTGTGACAGCTGCTTTAGCTGGTCAGTTGATGAGCTTCAGAACCACAGTTGGAAACGTTAGAGAATGGGAGATTTATGGTTCAAGTTGTACCATGTGGTACGCCGAATTTAAATATTATTTCAGCATCACCACCACAAGTGAAGGTCAGTTATGACGTAGCGGAAGCTTCGTAAATCTCAAATCCACGAGAGAGTCTTGAATCCACGACAGAGTTTGTGTTCAAAGAACGATTTTATTGATAATTGAAAGATACAAATCCTTTCCTGACTCTTTGCTTAAATAGAAAAGCTAGAATCCTAAATGGACTAAAAAAAGGAAAATAAAATAGAATCCTAAACAGACTGAAAAACTAATATCAAGACAAGTTTGATTTATTTCCACCACTACACCTAACGACATTTAAAAAACAAGAAAGCTCAACTAACAAATAAACCAACTTCCTCATGTCTGATCTCCACGGCTGCACACAGCTGCAACCTCCTCATGTCCTACATCAGTCTCCTCCTCTTGGAAACAAACTCGTCCCGAGTCATCTGAATACAAAGGCACGTCTTCATGGTACTCGGACAGATCAGCAACATTGAATGTGCTGGAAATATTCCAATCATCTGGCAGCTGTAAAATGTAGGCGTTATCATTAATTTTCTTGGCGACTCTGAAAGGCCCGTATTTACGTTTCTGCAGCTTTGTTCGGATACCAGGGAACCTATTTTTCCTCAAATAAACCATCACTAAATCCCCCTCAGCGAACTCTTTCCTTCGCTGGTGCCGATCTGCGACTGTCCTGTAAACATTATTAGCAACCTCCAAATTAGCCTTCACGTCTGAATGTAACTGGTGAATTCTTTCAGCTAACTGCTCACCCGCTTTACTTAGTCCCGGCTGAATTGGTAAGGAGGCTAAGTCCATTGCCTGCTTTGGTTGTTGGGTATAGACAATCTCGAAAGGAGCCTTTCCCGTAGAGCGGTTGGTCATGCTGTTATAAGCAAATTCTGCTTGAGCCAAATCAAGGTCCCATTGTTTGGGCTTTTCTCCACTGATACAACGTAACATGTTGCCTAGAGTTCGGTTCACCACTTCCGTTTGTCCATCTGTTTGAGGATGGAAAGCACTGCTGAATTGTAGTTGAGTACCAAACTTCTTCCACAAGGTCCTCCAAAAATGGCTCACGAATTTGACGTCACGATCTGACGTGATGGTCTTTGGAGCCCCATGTAATCGCACTACTTCCCGAAAAAATAAATCAGCAACGTGGCTTGCATCTGCAGTTCGTTTGCGAGCGGTGAAATGTGCCATTTTTGAAAATCGATCGACCACAACTATGATGGAATCTTTTCCCCTTTGAGTCCATGGTAGCCCAAGCACGAAATCCATCGATAAATCTACCCAAATCGTCTCTGGAACTGGTAGAGGAGTATACAAACCAGTGTTCTGCGACTGCCCCTTGGATTCTTGGCACACATGACAATGACGAATAATTTTTCCCACGTCCCTCTTTAATTGTGGCCAGTAGTAACGGTCAGAGATCAGAGTTATTGTCTTGTTGCGTCCCAAATGGCCTCCCAAACTGCCTCCATGTGACCACTCCTAAATGAGCACCCGCAATAGTACGGAGCCGTAGGAGTAGTAAAATGATGAATAGAATTCGTCCCACAAGGATTGATATACTGAATACCACAATTGATTGATTCAATTACTATCTAGACAAACAAATATATGATGATGAAATTATACTACTCAACTTCAACTAAATTAAACATAAACTAAAATGCAATAATTTAAACTAGGCAAGCAAACAGACTAAAACAAGCCAAACACAAGCAAATGATTGTATTTCTTATGGGAAATTATGCTAAGACCATGAATCCACCTATCCAATTCTCATCAATTTTAGGCACATCATTAAGATAAAGTATGCAAGTGTGTGTAGATTCGTGACACCCTAAATTTGTCTCTAACCTCTCTCAAGTGATAAAGACAACATTTATATGCGCCAACAACATATTTCTCAATGGTTATCCGAACTACATATAAATTCATTAAGTTTCATGGCACATGAAAATAAATATAAACGTGTCCTAAAGTAATCTAGAGGGGGGGTGAATAGATTTTAAACATTTTTACCCAATTTTTCGAGATTAGTCCAAATTACGAAAAAACCCCAATCTGGTCAATATACAAAGATAAGCATACAAGTGCGGAAATTTAAAAGACACACAATATTTACGTGGAAACCCACACGGGGAAAAAACCACGGGCTGTTATGTGCGCCACACGAGAACCTCGAATCCACTATTTGCAAATACGATTACAAATTAGGTTGACCACATCACATCTAAATTTACTAATCCGTCTTTGCTACCCGCGGGCCTTTAATAGTGACTCTAGTCCCTTGCTTGCAAACTACCTAAGAGGTAAATACAAGACTTGTCTCTAAAGTGAAGAGATAACACAACCTAAGGTGAATATGTGAAATACTCAAGATGCTAAAAATGCAAGGTTAGACATTTAAGCTTATCTAGGCATGGATGAACATGTTAAACATTCCTAGATATCATTCAACTAGATGACATGCATAAAACAACACCAAATAAGCAACCAAGGTCCTATATGCATCATCTATCACAAAACAACTCACAAACCACAAAAAAAAACAATCTTGAAGCTAAGTCAAGTCATAAAGATGCAATCTTGAATCAATTCAAGTCATAAAAAAGTTATCTTGTAAAGCAAGAACATAAAGATGTGAGAATGATGTTCTAGATACAAGTCATGTGAGCAAAACTAAAAACCCCAAATGAAATCAACCTAGAATCATGCTAGATGATGAATGAAAGATGCAAGATGAAGAGAGTTTGTGTTTTGGAACCTTAAAGATGAAGTCTTGATGCCTTGAAGTGGAAGATGCTCAAGAAGCTCTCAAATGAGTAATTTTTGCTCTCTTGAACGAGCCAAGGCACACAAGACACATATATATATGATCCAAGTGAAGTGATGTCGTTTTGAAAAGAAGATCAGAAAAACTCAGATCTGCGCCCTTGATTCTGGGCCGGTGTCCGCAGAATGAGGGCGCCGAATACCAACGGACGCGCGAGACTAGGGATTCTGCGCCCTTGGCCGCCGAAAAGGGCGCTGAAATGAGACCTGGAAAACTGAGTTTCTGGTCCCTTTCTGCGCCTTGTTTTACAGCCCCTTAACGCCGAATCCAAGGGCGCTGAAAAAACGGCGCCTTATTCTGCGGTCAGTGATCGCCGAATAGGGGCGCAAAACGCCCCTTGGCATTTCAACCTAAAACTTAGCAAGATGCAATTATGTGCAAGTGTGAAGAGTGCAAGCTAAGTAGGAATCAACCAAGAAATGCACACAAGGAATTCAAATCAAGTAGATGAATGACATGTGAGTGTGTGCATTCTAAATCTCTTCAAATTAGAGTTAAGTCAAGTAATTTTACCTTCCTTGAAGCTCTTCATTCCACAATGAGGTTTTCTTACATTCTAAGCTACCCTTACATATAGAACCCCATTGTGATTTTACCAACGAAATACGCCAATCAAAAGTGAGGCACTTACAGCACACAAATTGAATCATAGAGGCTAGCATTGCATATTTCTATCTTACCAACCGCTATCACACATTTCATTGAGCACGTTGTGTGCTTCACCTCTTGGTACTTCACACAACAACCAAACAATTATTAAATGCTAGCTAGACATTCAATAATGATTAAGAATATGAAATGAGCATACACAACACAAGCAATAAATGATAAATTGATGGCCTTGATTAACAATTCATGGGAAAAGCTTCATCTTGGCCTTAACCAAGGAAGTTTAGTTCATAATACAACAAATGGCTACCAAATATGAGTAATAAATACAAGCCATACTCAAAGATGAACAAAAGTAAAGAGAGAAAGGTTTAAAGTAAACTAATTGGAGAACTCCTCCTCTCTTGCTTGGTTGAGCTAAGCTTTTTCTCTTCTTGACCTTTTCTTGCTCCAAGATGTGGTTTTTATGGTGGGTTTTGGTGAGGAAATGGAGTGTTGAGGTGAGAAATGAGTTTCGGTGATGATTTGATGAAGGATGTGAGTGATTTGGATGAAAGAAGTGTTCTTGGGAGTTTGGAAGTGGAGTGGAGGTGTTTTGGAACTCAATGGTCGTGCAAGAGGTGGCTTGAACAGAGCTGAGGTGAGGTATTTATAGTGTATGAAATTAGGGCACGAAAACCTAGACCAATTTCTGATGTGGCAGTGTGGGCGCTGTACGTAGGGCGCTTCTGTACAGCGCCACTTTTCTGATCTCGAAATTCCTTTTTGGGCACTGTACGTAGGGCGCTTTGTACAGCGCCCTGTACAGCGCCACTTCTTCATTTTGGTTGCTTCAGGCTTAGGCGCTGTACGTAGAGCGCCTTTGTACAGCGCTTGTACAGCGCCACTTTTCTGTCTCCACTTCTTCAGGCCCGGAAAATTCCTCAAATTTGATGCTTTTGCCTCCCATTCTTCATTTATCTAAAATAAAGCCCTTAGAAGACCTGAAACCTGCACAAGCTTATTTAAACATTAAAAATACCGGTTTTACCCGGAAAACGAAGGCAAATGATAGGTAAAACAGGGCTACATCAAGTGTAGAAATAGGCATTATCACCATGCAGCTCTCTAATAATCTTCTCTCGCAATGAGCCTTGTGGAATACACAATTTGTTGGCTTTAAATAAGAAACCATCATGAATTAAAAATTCACCTGCATCTTGGTGCTGACAACATGTATCCCAAATCTGTTGGAAGTCTTCATCATTGGCGTACCTTTCTCTCAAAATTTCAAATCCTGTTATTTCAGCCTCAACTGTCACTAACATGGTTGTCCATCTACTCAAAGCGTCGGCAACTTTGTTCATTAACCCAGATTTATGTTTCAACGAAAAGGTGAACTTTTGCATATAAGTGATCCATTGAGCATGCATATTATTCATGTGGTGTTGGTTGTTTATGAACTTCAAGGCTTGGTGATCGCTATACAACACAAATTCTTTTTGGATCAAATAATGTTGCCAATGCATGAGAGATTGAAAGACAACATAAAACTCCTTTTCATAGGTGGTCCACCGCTGACGTGCGTCACTTAGTTTTTCGCTGAAGAACTCCACCGGACGACCCTCTTGTGATAATACTGCACCTATTCCTTTTCCGGAAGCATCACAATCCACCTCAAAAAGTTTATCAAAATCCGGCAATGCGAGGACGGGTGCTGTGCATAGTTTTTCTTTAAGTGAAACGAAACTTGCCTTTTGCTCCTCTGCCCAACAAAAATTGCTTTTCTTCGTGCACTCTGTTAGTGGGGCTGCTATGCTACTGAAATTTTGGATGAATCTCCTGTAGAAAGTAGCGAGTCCATGGAAACTTCGCACTTTTGTGACGGACGATGGAGTGGGCCATTCCCGAATTACCTTGACCTTAGCGTCATCCACTTAGACTCCATCCTTGCCCACGATGAAACCCAAAAAGACTAATTTGCTTTGAAGAAAACTACACTTCTTTTTGTTCATATATAGCTGATTCTGTCACAGCACTAAAAGGACTTTTCTTAAGTGTAACAAGTGTGTCTCCTTGTCAGGACTATAAACCAAGATGTCATCGAAATAGACGACAACAAATTTGCAAGAGAATGGTCGTAGAACCTGATTCATTAGCCTCATAAAGGTGCTCGGAGCGTTGGATAGACCGAATGGCATCACCGACCATTCATATAACCCTTCACGTGTTTTGAACACGGTCTTTCACTCATCCCTGTGCCTAATCCTGATCTGATGGTATCCGCTTCACAAGTCGATCTTGGAAAATATTTTTGCTCCTCCCAACTGATCAATCATATCTTGAATAGTCGGAATGGGATGTCGATAACGGATGGTAATTTTGTTGATTTCCCGGCTGTCGACACACATTCGCCAAGTTCCGTCTTTCTTAGGGACTAGTAAGGCTGTTACTGCACAGGGGCTCTTACTCTCTTGGATGTGTCCCTTTTGTAATAATTTGTCGACTTGATTCTGCAGTATGCTGTGCTGTTGCGGGCTCATTCTATAATGCGCCAGATTGGGTAGACTTGCTCCAGGGATTAGATAAATATGATGTTGAATTTCTCACTTTAGTGGTAGTCCGTTTGGCAGCTCCTCTGGTGCTAAATCAGAGAACTCGGCTAACAAAGGAAGAGCTTCATCTGGTATGGCTTCATCTTTCATTTCCTCTTCGTGAGTCAACAACACACAAGCCCCACATTCCCCTGCCACATGTTTGGTTGCCACTGCTAGAAAGTTTTCTCCTTCATCTTGTAGCGTCTCAGTCTTCAAAGTTGGTGGTTTTAGAATGATTTGCCTTCCCTTCCACCAAAATTCATAAGTATTGCTCTTGCCTTTGAACCCTACATCAATGTCATACTGCTAAGGTCTTCCTAATAAAATTTGGCAAGCATACGTCATAACCACATCACACACTACCACATCCTTGTAATTCTTTCCAATTGCTATTGGTACTCTGCACACTTCAGTAACGGTATCGGCTGCTCCTTCTACCTTTCGGATCCATCGCAGGCCATACGGTTGTGGATGTTTTTCGGTTGGTAGCTTCAGCTTCTTTACCAAATCCTTGGATACCAGATTTTCAGAACTTCCTGTGTCAATCACAACTTTGGCTGTTACTTCATTAACAAGGGCATTAGTTCGGAATACCTGATGTCGAGTGGATAACTCTGGTCCTCTCTTTGGCGTCAAGAAAACTCGTCGAACGATGCAGCTTAGTCTCTTCTCTTGACTATCTTCAATTTCTGGAGGTTGATTCCCTGTCATTTTGTTCCAATTCGTGTCCTCTATTTTCTTTGCTTGCAAATTGCATGGTTGACGAGCTATCATTCCGACGAAATCGTCTTCTCTATCTTCTTCAATGCCGTCTACAACTTCTGTCTCTTGATCATCCTCTTCATCTTCTGTGTAATTTCCTTCAACAAAGTTCACAGCAGGTCTTTTGGGGCATTGATTGGAACGGTGTCCAGGTTGGTGGCATTTGTAACATACTGTAGTCATTGGTTTAGCATAAGGATTTGTTGTTTGTGGGGGTGGCGGGCTTCTCCTTGGTCGATTCTCAGCATTCGAATTCTCTGTTGTTGGCTCCGTTGATGCAGTTATCTTATTTGGTCCCGGTTGAAATTGCTGGTTGGTGAATCTGGTTCGCACAGGTGGTACTCTTGTTGGTTCCTCTGCCTTTCTTGCTAAATCGAAAGCTAGTCCGAGTGTGAAAGTATTAAGCATCTTCATCTGGTCTTGAATTTCTCGTTTCAAACCTCCTCTGAAACGTGCAATTTGCATGTTTTCATTATCTGGTAACAAGTTCCGAGAGTTTAAACGAATAAATTCGTCGATGTACTCCTCCACGGTCTGATTTCCTTGCTTGCAATTCTGCAATTGTACATACAAACGTTGTTCATAGTCTGGAGGTAGAAATTTGGACATAAACTTGCTCTTCATCTTTTCCCATGTTGCTATAGGTGGTTTTCCATCCAGGACTCGTTTGTTCTTCAAGTATTTCCAATAAGCTGCAGCCGACCCCTTCAACTTGTTGGCAACCACTTTAAGCTTTCGATCCTTAGAACAGTCCATCACTCCAAATCCTGTTTCAACTTCGTCCACCCATGAAAAGAATTCATCTACATTATGAGTTCCTTTGAAAACTGGCATCTCTACATTGAGCTTGTAGTCTCGGTCTCCTTGGGTTCTTCTTGGGGTTCTGTCCTCTGAATCAGCTACCTGTGTATTCTGGGTTGAACTAGCAGGTAAAGGTTGAGGATTTCGGATTTGTGGTGTGTTATCAGGATTATGAGTCAAAGTCGTTGAGTCATGAGCGATCTCATCTACCCCTCCACGCCGCTGACCAATTACCCTGTTGCAGTTTGGTGACAGTGCCTCTAACCTTTGCAGGATCTCCTCAAGTCGTGCTTGAATGATTGGAACCCTGTCAAGTATTGGACGGATGTCATTGATTGCAGCAGTAACAACTCCGGTTGTTATGGCTCTTAGTCGCTGATCTTCGTCAGTCGAACGATTACCCCCAATATCGTCGCGCGCCATTAGAAAACTTTGCTGAAAGCTCAGGCTCTGATACCACTTGACATAGCGGAAGCTTCGTAAATCTTGAATCCACGAGAGAGTCTCGAATCCACGAGAGAGTTTGTGTTCAAAGAACGATTTTATTGATAATTGAAAGATACAAAACCTTTCCTGACTCTTTGCTTAAATAGAAAAACTAGAATCCTAAATGGACTAAAAAAAGGAAAATAAAATAGAATCCTAAACAGACCGAAAAACTAATATCAAGACAAGTTTGATTTATTTCCACCACTACACCTAATGACATGTAAATAACAAGAAAGCTCAACTAACAAATAAACTAACTTCTTCATGTCTGATCTCCACGGCTGCACACAGCTGCAACCTCCTCATGTCCTACATCAAGTTATCATACCAGTAACTCTGATTAATTCATTGATTGTTGGAATCAGAACCCTGGTTGTCCTAGTACATTTGTTTCTATATTTGTTATGTATATGTATTTGGGCTTGGCTCAAGCCTGTCAGTCTGGCATGTGAGGTGGTATGTGAGAGAGTGTGTTAGAGTGTTTAAACGCTTTTGGGTTTGATTGTTATAATTAACAGATTTTATGATGATGAAGTGGAACTGATGTGCATTGTTTGGTGATTTCAGGTGGTAAAAATTGTCATCGCCATCTCAAGCTGTTGCAATTGGCATGATGATCCTGACAGTGTCAAAGCTTCTTTTAATGTTCTAGCAGCAAGAAATTTTTAATTCTTTCTGATTTATTTGATTTTCCCTTGTTGATCAATGTAAATGAGATCATACGAATCGAATGATTGTTCATAGTTAAATTTGCATACATTGTTTTTATTTTCTGGTGTAAACAGGAAAGTGTCACTTGTTTCTTGAGAGTATTTACATGAAACGGAAAATTTCTTGAGAGTTCATCTCTTCAGTAATTTGAAGTACTAGTTGATTTAGTTTGATCTGATGTGAGAATTCCTGTTCCGATCCCAAAAGACGAAGATTCATCAGACATGGTGGTGAATCTACTAACAGAATATGGAGCTGTTGATGGTGAGGGAAGGTCAATTGCTTGGCTCCCAAGCATGAGAACAACTTGTGACATGGTTGGCCTAGTTGCAGGATCATCCTGAGCACACAACAATGCAATATGGATCCATCTTAAAACCTCACTGATCGGACAATTGTCAACGATATTCGGATCTATCAACTCTAGTCCTTTGCCTTCATTCCAGAGCTGCCATGCCTGTAAAGGTTCATTGTTGATGGAGTTTCACAATCAGAAAAATGAATCTCAATAGAGGCTTTAAGTGAAAAAAAATATATTAAAGATCAAACTTACATATGATAGAAGGCTTTGGCTGCCATCAGAGTGGTAAACAACACCTCTGTTCTTTTTGCCACTTAAGATTTCGAGTATTAGGATTCCGAAACTGTAAACGTCTGACTTTATTGAAATTAATCCTTCCAATGCATACTCTGGTGCCATGTAGCCACTACCAAAGAAAAAAAGTCTTTTTAAGTCAATCTACTAGCACCAAGACAATAAAGAAAAATTATGCTAACCCAATTAGGTGTTGGCTTATTATACTTACTATGTGCCAACAACTCTCTCAGTGTTGGCTTCGATTTGTTTGCTTCCAAAAATCCTTGCAGTTCCAAAGTCTGATATCTTGGGGTTCATCTCATCATCCAACAACACATTGCTTGTTTTCAAATCTCGATGGATGATTTTGAGCCGCGAGTCCTCATGCAGATATAGAATGCCTCTTGCGGCTCCGGTGATTATGTTAGCACGCTTTGTCCAATCTAATTCCTTACTTTTTATCGGATCTGCATTCTTGCAAAAATTATGGAGGAACAAGACCTTTTTTTTTTTTTTTAATGCAAACATACATTAGATGTTAGTTATATGAGTGAGAAAAAGGAGCAATCACCAAACAGGAAGGCATCAAGGCTAGTGTTGGCCATGTACTCATAGATAAGAAGCTTTTCATCTCCTTCCATGCAGTATCCCAGTAGCCTTACAAGATTTTTGTGTTGAAGCTTGATAATTAACTTCACTTCATTTCTGAATTCTTCAAGACCTTGACTTGATCTCATTGAAAGTCTTTTCACTGCTATTTCCATTCCATTAAGCAGCTGACCCTGAAAGCATCATCAAAGGTGTTAGAGTGCTTAAATACTATTGTTGAACCATTTCCTATTGGCTTAATCTTTTAGGTACGATTGGATGTTGTTAATTCAGTTTCTAAACTTTAAAATTCTATAGCATCTGTGTTCTTCATATCAAATTAATTAATATCAAGTAATAGACAATGAATTGTGATGCAAACCATTTCCATTGTCAAATGTATCGAAAAATATATATACCAACCTTGTATACTGGGCCAAAACCACCTTCTCCAAGCTTATTTTCATCGGAGAAGTTGTTTGTAGCAGCCTTTATAGTCGTTAAATTGAAGAAATGCATCTCTTCACTGTGGTCTTCATCAGTTGCAAAAATTCCTCCCTCCTTTTCTGGGTTATTTGATCACTTAAAAATCAATTTTTTTTTGTTTGTCAATTAAAAGAACTTTAGGGATGCCATTATTAACAGACAGGACTAGTTATATGCACCTTTTTGTCTTTTCTTTTGCAAGGAGGATGAATAACAATAGAATCCTAGTAGAGCTGCTGTAATGGCTGCGAATGATGATACAGATATGATAACAATCTTTGTTTTGTTATTTCCTCCTTTTCCTGCAGTTAAGTTATATGATGTTATTGTAAAGTTGCTTGCTTCCCAACCAATCTTCCACTGAAAACTGTTGACGCAAGAAATTCAACATAGTGCCAACGAGTAGCAGAGGGGTCTTGAAGCCCCTCTGATAAGGTCTGGCGAGGCAAAAGCTGTTTCCTAAGCCTTTGGAGGTTGAGATCGCCAAGGTGAGATCATCAAATTAAAGGGGCTTCGAGACCCCTCTGCTACTCATTGGCATTATATTGAATTTCTTGTTGTCAACAAAAACATACAAACTTATTCATCCGAATTTTTTTTTTTATAGCAAAATCCAACAAGAGGGGAAAAGCATCAAAGAAAACTCCAGGCCACAAAAGAAATCCAATCCCACACATTTAATTATTTTTATGACCTATTCGTCCAAACTTGTCACACATAAAACAAAGTTGTTCTTCTTTTGAGGAAATCATTTTCACGATCAACATGAGATTAGGAATGTTGCCTGGTCTAAATAGCAAAAATCTAGAGCAACAATAAGTGATATTACAACCTATTGATAGACTATATGCCACTGAATTAACACTATCAATCTGAATATATATATGATTATTTTCAATATCTATATTGGTTATTTAAAGAGAAAGGATACAGGGGATACTCTGATAATCAACGTTAGGCATTGGCTGTGGCGCCGCATAATCATAAGCATCAGGCACAGAGGGAAATGGCGCTGGTGATGGTTGCTTGTAGAATTCGTATTCTTCGTACCTTATATTGCAGCTTGGGCTCATAATACGCCATCCTATCTTAAATTCGCAACACTTACGGATTTTTTCTGTTAAAATCCACAAGCAAGAACGGCATGAGCTATTGTCGATGTCTCTAGCGCACTGCACAAGAGCGTATCCATGCCTGGAGCCGTTGGACACAACAATTCTATCATCAGTGCCAAACTTGCTGTATGTATTTGAAGCATAATCTATTAGGGAGTATACCAAGCCTAGTGCACCATAGTTTGGTTCATCAGGTACAGTAATATTATCAGTATTCCACATGAGAAAATCAGGACTCGTCCGAAACAATCCGAAGAAATTGGTGTTAGAGTAGTGTAACATGCATTCATTGTACCATATGATTGCAGTTCTATTAGATGAGCATTGTTTTCTGATTACTTGAGTTGCATTTTTGACACAAGTTTGACATGTAGCAGCAGAGACATCTCCTCTGCAGAGGAAGAGAATGTAGACTCCATCAGATGATTCATTGTAGAAGCTGTTGACAGAAGCTTTGGAGGGTAAAGAGTTCAACACAGAATCAAGTTTGGATATGTAATTGTTTGTATCATTCGGTGGACTACTACAAAAATGGTAATTGTATGATTGGCAAGTAATGGAGCTTATCATCAACCCAAAGATTGTCCACAGGTATAAAAAAAACATTGTTGTTGTTGTCTCTGTGGGTTTGATTGATAGAATGGAATGGATTTCAGTAGAACATGATTCTAGTTGGTAGATAGTTTCAATAATTGGACCAGAGTGCACAATGCACATGCCTCGTGAGTCATGACTGTCTACTGTACTTGGTCTTGGTCTTGGTCATCATTGGATGGGACTCACAAGAACAGTCCCACGCGGTCGTTCATTATTTATTTAAAAAAAAGAAAAAAAAAACGAAAGCAAAGTGATATGCAGACTCTAAAACAATAATTTAAAAAGGTACGCAGACCTCAACAGAATTATTATTTATTCATTTATATCTCAATTAAAGGAACAAGAAGTGTTCACTCGATCGAATCCATTATATTTTGCAGGATCCAAGTTCGATCCGATCCAATTGAATTGAGAAATCCGATTCGATCCAATTTTATAGTAAGATCTGATCCAACAATTCTTAAACCCAGTTGAATCCGATCTTATGAAAATATTTTTAATGTAGAAAACCATTCACAAAATTAATGAAAACAAATAACTACAGTAAGATTAACAAAAATATTATTAAGATAAAGTAACCAAATACCTACACTAATTTTTAACATAAACAACCAAATATCAACACTTGTTTATTTATTTATTTGAATTTGAAAGAGGGAGATTTGAACTTGAAACCTCAACATATATATATGTTAATGAGTGTGGCTGCCGTTGGTGTCAAATATAAAAGCTAAAAAAAGGAATCCAATTTGATTACAAAGTATACAAATAGCAAAAAAGTTTCAACAGAATATCCAACACCAACAATCAAGCATTATTTTCTTTCAAAAAGAAAACAATCAAGCATAAAGTACATTTCTTTTTGTAAAAAAACAAATAAAAAATATTAAAGTACCTTTATAAAAAAAAAAGCATTAAGGTATTTAAAAAAAAAAAAAAAAGAATATTAAAGTTCAATAAATAGATGAAGTGGAAGACTTGACCGAATGCAAATCTAAAGAGGAAAAAAAAAAAAAAAAAACCTCTAATATGCTGGGCTTAATAATAAATATGACGAAATTTTCATATTGAAATTCACCGTCTTCTAATCAAATTTGAAAGTTGGATCCAATTTGATCTAATTACCACCAAAAATGACAGGACCCACTCCGACTCCTATCTCCAGTACGAGGGAATCCTGTGAGAATTTTATCTTTTTATTTCTCTAGTGGGTTTGAGTTTGAGATTTACAACTCAAATGCCTACATACCCTATACTCAATAGGGATTAAAACCCTCATAGTTCATTGAATAGCTTCTTTACCTTTTCGAAAACAAATCTCTAGCTTCCTAAAAAAAAAATAATAATAAATAAATAAAAACATTCTGTACTTAATAAACTTTATACTGCTTAAATATCATACGATCTGAAAACTATTAGCTATAGAAAACTTTTCTCAATTTCTTTATGAATTCTGTATTTCTTAGGCTAAACTTAATCTTTTCTCAATTTCTTTATGAAATTTGCACCTCTTCCTGAAATAAATCTATTATGTAGAAAACTATTATGTATCTGTTTACAGTATATATATCTCATTCTGAAACTACATCTCTTTTAATTAATATCTCTACCTGGAACTGTATCTCTACTTGAAACTAATCAAGTTATAATCTGTAATCTAAATATGATCTATAATTCATGTTGATAACTAACTAATTATCTTTTGTAAATAAAACACTTTTTTTTTTTTTTTTCCGTATATACTATATAATATAATAAAAACATTTTTTGATTTTTCATAAATAACATTTCTGATTTAAAACTGATATTTTGATAATCTTTTCTCTACTGATCATAGTCAATATGTACATATAATCTGAAAAATCTTTATCAAACTAGTACCTAGGGAATATCTCATGTACGTGGCAAATCATCTCAATGCACATGCAGAATAGGGGGAAATACATAATCTCACATACACGTTGATATCTGATCGATCGTGTAGAGTAATATATATATATATATATATATATATATAGTGAGTCTCTCATGAGGGATCATTTATTTTAATTTCGGTAAGGACCTTGATGAAAACATATCGATT
Source organism: Acer saccharum (assembly GCA_030490815.1). Taxonomy (NCBI): domain Eukaryota; kingdom Viridiplantae; phylum Streptophyta; class Magnoliopsida; order Sapindales; family Sapindaceae; genus Acer; species Acer saccharum. The sequence goes on along the minus strand of CM059877.1, from coordinate 4,476,896 downwards.
TTAATGAATTTAAATTTGAATTTTTTTTGTAGATGATGAATTAAGTGAAATATACATATGAACAAAATTTGAGAATTTTCCGAGCACTAGAACTATTTATCCAAAATTTGTTAAATATGAAGGCATCGAAAAATAAGCGAAATATAGGAAAATTCATGAAAAATAGTTTTAGTATTTGAAAAATTCTCAAATTTGGTTCATAAGTAGATTTCAATAAACTTATCATTCATAAAAAAATTCAGATCAAAATTCATTAAAATCGATGTATTTTCATCAAGGTCCTTACCAAAATTAAAATAAGAGATTTCTCATAAGAGACTCACTATATATATATATATATATATATATATATATAATCTCACATACACGCTGATTAAACGTGCAGAGTAATCTCACGTACATGGCGGTATATTGCACATGCAGAGTAATAATCTCACATACACATGTAGAGAAGCCCCAAAAGCCACTACATGTGTAGAGAAGCTCCAAAGACTTATAATCTGATACCGTTGGGGAGGGTACTTACCTAATATCTTAAAATCTGATTAGTCTATAAAAACTCTTTTAGTTTTCTGAATATACATATATAATCTTTAGAAACACTTTTCTAAAAACATGAATAAATATTCTTTTCTTTTCTTTTTTGAAAATCTCATAAAACACATAAATCTAGAAATCTGGAAAACTTCTTGAAATCCTTGTAATCTTTCTGAAAATCTAGAAATCCATCTGGATTGAAAATCTGTAAATCTGACATCTAACTGGAAATCTATCTGAACATACGTGAACTATTCTTTTTTCTAAATCTTAGTTCTTAATCTATTTATGGATTCTGGAAATCTACATGATTCTTAAAAACATATATCATATGGAAATCTGTTTTCTAAATAAATGAATTAATCATTTATTTCTAATAATTCTCTAAATAATTTAATCAAACATATAATTCTAAAATAAATAACTTTTAAATAAAGTATCCATTCACAGAACTCCTATGCTCAAATCTGGTATGGGACTAGATTCCGTCCTGGATTCGTCACTTTCTGGATCCAACCTGAATTTTTCAATATGCTGCTCATCAAAATTCTTTTTCTCTCTCATATTTCTCTCTCTAAATCTCTCGATTCTATCTCTCTCTCTCTCTCACGCGCACACACCGACTTTCTTTCTTTCTTTTCTTCTTTTCTTCTTTTCTCAGCTCTCTGTCTTTTTTTTTTTTTGTCGAATCCCCATCCCTCCGCTCATATTTCTTTCTTATCTTTCTTTTATGATATAGAATAATATATAATATATATTCCACTAACTCAGATAATTGACATCTGTCACAAAAAAAATACACATGCTTCCTTCATGCATCAACGGGTGGCAGCTGCTTGCCTCTTCATAATTTAATTCTTTATATATATATATATTAATTGGGCTGGATCAATTGGTTTGGGCCTGATCAATATATATATATATATATTTTGGATTTGGGCTTAAGAATATTTTCTGGAGCTAGACCTTACAAAAAATCCAATCCAATCCATTGAATTAGATCGAATCTAGGGTAAACAAATTAATTTTCTTTGTGCATCTTTATTTAACGTTTGATACATAAAACAAGCTCTCTTCATTGATGGACACAGGGTAGCCTTTAAAGAAAAAAATGAAAATTTACTCAGTATAAGTATATATATAGTTAGAGTGCCGATACTGACACCCATCAAACTTATTAGTACATTCATATTTTATTAAAAAAATTAATTACAAAAATATCCCAATAACGACAAATTACTTTAATTAAAAATAAATCGACTACTATATGCATTCATTAATTACACTCATATCTTCAACTATATATTTTTATTAAAAAAAACTTACCTTAAAAAAAAAAAAAAAAACTTATGATAAACCCTAACATACATACATATATATATATATATATATATATATATATATATATATAGTATTTCTATTATCAGTTTGAATTGATATAAAATATATCAGTTCCTTACATGTGGGTCATTGGATTTAAAAGATGCTTTGACAAGTGCATGCAGCTAAGTCAATGTATTTAAATCTAATGACCTACATAAAAGGAACTGATATATTTTTTTGTTAGTTTGAATTGATAACAGAAAAATTGTATATATATATATCACTAATACTAGACAACCCAAAAATTTAGCCCAAATTTCAACCCAAATAATGTGGCAAGTGATTTTTTCATTAACCACATCATCTTATGTTGTGTGTGTTGATGACAACTCAGTTGCCACATCATTTGGGCTAAATTTTTGGGTTGTCTAGCATTACTCATATATATATATATAATTTTCACACTAAGATAGCAAATATAACATGACAAATAAAATAATCAACAAACTACCGGTTGATCATAGACAGTAATATGTAGAATGACAATAATTTCCAAACAGTAGCTCGTGACTCAACAATAGTCCATTTTTGTGGGTCAATGTAAACCCTAATTAAACTCTAATTTTATTTCAAGTATCAAACTTTATCATCATCATATGATTATTATATTGTTTTTGTCTTTCTTTTATGTATATTTATTAATTCTATCAATAAACAATATATATATATATATATATATATATATATATATATTTTTAATGATAGCTTTAGATATCAACAAGTTTTTTTATTTTTATTTTTATTTTTATTTTTATTTTTTTTTATTAATAGCTGTATAAATAAAAGAATTACAGATTGAAAATCTCTTAACTTCATATACAGTTGCACATATTCCCTTTTATAAGACTTATACATTTGAAATATTTCTAAAAGTAAATTGGACCATCATTAAAGGGGGTTTTAATTCCAAAAATAATATGATATATATATATATATATATATATATATATAAATTGGGTGTGATCATAATTTAAGAGTGTTTATAAATAATATGTATTAAAATGAATATATTTATTTCAATGAGGGTACTATTGGCATTAGAATGGGTGCTTATAATAATATTTATTTTTTTAATTTTAGACATGGATGTACTTATAAAAATGGGTATACTAATAAGTTTTATGGGTGTCAATATCCTATCCGCACCCATACACTTATATGCCATAAAAATCTGTAAATTAACATGAGAGTTCAGATTAAGCTATATCTTCTGTCCAGCGCAACAAACGCGTAAGCACAAGTTTCTCTAGTTTTCTTGTACTTGTTTTTTATTGCTACAGATGATAAGAGAGTCCCATGTTTAATCTGCACATTGAAGCATGGAAGATTTGACTTTAATTTGAATGTCGTGGAATTGGTGAGAACTGTCACCTTTTTAAATTGATTTGGTGAGAATGTCAGTGGGTTAATAAGGTAAGTTTAAAAGGCACCTATTATGGTGAACTACCAAAATTGCCCTTAGTTAATCATTTATGTTATTCTGTTTGGTCTTTTCTCTCTCCACACTTGCAACAAAAACGACAGTAGGACTAACTCAATTACTCTCTCTCTCTCTACAAATAAAAGTTCTTGCCTCGACTTTCTTCTTTAGTAAAATAAGGTAATATTTCTTGAACCTGCTTGTTTTAAGTTTTTCACATTTTAGTATTTTGTAAACCTTAAGCCATTGTGATAATTTTTAAACTTTTCATTTCTTTTCAAGCCTTTTTGAAAAAAAATTCGAGCCTTTTTGAACTAAAATCGTGCCTTTTTGAAAAAAATTTCAAGCCTTTTTGAATTGAAATCGTGCCTTTTTGAATTTTTTTCAAGCCTTTTTGAATTGAAATCATGCCTTTTGAACTTTATATCAAGCCTTTTTGAACTTGTTTTCAAGCCTTTTGTGAATTGTTTTCGAGCCTTTTTCAATTGTCCCCCAGCCTTTTTGAAACGTTTTCTAGCCTTTGGTGAATTTTTTTCGAGCCTTTTTCAACTGTCCCCGAGCCTTTTTGAAATGTTTTCGAGCCTTTACAATATCCTCACCCAAGCCATTGTAAATGTAATATTTGAAAATATTGTGTACTCATGGGTTTTTGTTAATGGTTTGTGATTATTAATTTGACAGCCTTATGAATCGGGTTAGAATAGTAATATCTTACAACGGTTGATGAGAGCAGTTTCCTGAAGGAAGTCAGAGGTTCGTTGGATCCAATAACTGGGGAATGTATGTGTCAAATAATATGACTTACGAAGAATTGGTGGCGATTGTGCATACTATTGTGAACTATGATGTAAACAAATACAACGCTGATTTGTCATCAATATCAATCGTTCCTGGCAGTACGTGTCGCACATTTATAAAGAATGACGACGATGTCCAGTTTATGCTAGGGGAAGATCGAGTGATCCCTCAAGTATGTGTCAGTCTAACTGAGTGGACAGCTGGAGATGTGGTAGGGAATAATATTCCTCCTCCTAAAAATACCCAACAATTAGGATCCTTTAGCGGTAGCAACCAAGTGTTCACCCAAATGAGTGCTAGCAAAGGTGGGGGAAACATGTGTGGTGTCCCATAGGTTGCGGTGGACCATGCAGATGCAGCTGAACCTCAATTTGGTGATGTGTTTGGTTGTCGAATTGAGCAGTACGATGCGCAGTACAATGAGCAGAACAATTACAATTACCCGAACCATGAGGTGGATAATTAGGCAAATAATGAATAGGTTGATGATCTACAAAATGTGGATGAAGAGCTTGCACAAATGCAAACACGTGGTAGACGTGTACAAGGAGTTAGTTCACTACACCAGTTATGCCTGGGACTTCCGAGGTCCGTTATAATGTCACAGCATATGATTATGATAATATGACAACTTGGGTTATTCCTGGGGCAGATTCATACTCGTTTGGTATTGGTAGAAGCAGCACCTTGGCAGCGCAAGAACAGAGAACCATGATTTATAAAGGTCAATTTTTTCCGAGTAAAAAGGATTTGAAGAGGCTAGTTGGCCATTTTACGATGCAGTAGAACTTTGAATGAAAGGTGAAAAGGTCCAATAAGACAACTTTACATTTGGTTTGCATCATTGATGACTGTTCGTGGAAATTAAGAGTGGTGAGGAGAGATGAAGGGACTTACTTTCAAGTCAGAAGTTTTGTCAACGAACACAGTTGTCCCTTGGAGGAGGTTCACCGTCGCCACAGATAAGCCAGTGCAGTCACAATCGGGGAAGTCATTGCACCTAGACTTCAACAACATGATGGTTGTCTCATGCGTCCGAAGGACGTAATCGCCGATATGAAAACAATGTATGTCATCCAAATCATGTACAGTAAGGCACATGATGCCCTACAATATGCATTGTCATTGACCTATGGAACGCATGAAGAAAGTTTCCAACTGCTGCCATCTTTTGCATACGTTCTGGAACAGTAAAATCCTGGCACAATCACAGACTTACAGTGCGTAGACGATGGTAAATTCCTCTACTTTTTCATGTCGTTAGGGTCTTAAATTAGAGGTTTTCGGAAGTGTATGCGTCATGTGATTGCAGTTGATGGTACCCATTTGAAGGGAAGATTCGGGAGTACAATGTTTGTGGCAACTGCACAAGATGGAAGAGAATAGGTGTATCTAATTGCTTTTGGGTACGGTGACTCAGAAAACAACCATTCATGGGAGTGGTTTTTGGAATGCTTGAGGGGTGTCCTTGGTCATATAGATGATCTGGTTTTCATTTCCGATCGTCATGCAAGCATTGAAGCAAGGATTTCTAAATTGTTCCCTTATGCAACCCATACCATATGTTGTTGGCATTTTGGTGAAAATATGAAGAACTGATTCCACAGAAAGGATGTTGCCGACATAATGGATAATGCTGCTAGGTCGTATAGTGAAATCCAGTATGATCGCCACATGGAGGAGTTACGTAAGCCGCACAAGGGTGCATACGATTATGCCATTGATGCCGGTCCACACAAGTGGTCTCACGTTCACTGTCCCCAAAGAAGATACAGGTTGATGACCACAAATGTTACAGAGTGCATAAACTTATGCCTAAAATTTGCATGGCAACTGCTAGTGATGACACTGGCAGAGTTCATTCGGAATATGCTACAAAAGTGGTTCCACGATCGTCATGCAAATGCACGGTCCATGCATCATCGATTGACCGACGCATCACATCTTGTGATCCTCAAACGTGTTGAGAAGTGCGGTTTTATGACCGTAAATCCGGTTGATTGGAACATATTCTCCGTCAGACACAAGGTTTACTTAGCCCGGAAGACATGCACATGCAACAAATTCCAAATGGACTTTTTACCATGTTCACATGCACTCGCAGCGGTAAGGTACATAACAAGTTACAGTTAAAGCTTTATATTACCCAAACGTGAGTCTCATTGTTTTCATTGTTGCAGGGAGCGGAACTTGGATTTCACATCTCTGTGTGTGGACTACTACAAGAGGGAGACACTTATTGATGCATACTCGGTTCCTATTATGCCTGTTAGCCATCCTTCTTCATGGGTTGTGCCATCCGACTTCGCAACGCGGATGGTTTTAAATCCAAAGATGAAGAGACAATCAGGTCGCTCGGTGGAGGGTCGACATCCCTCGTCTTCGGAGAGGACAACCACACAGTCGTGTAGAAGATGTGGACAACCAGGACATAATAGTAGGAGGTGTTCGAACCCGTCTATGGTTAATGAAGGTCCAAGTACAATTGTTCCCGAAGAATACCGTCGTAGATGCAGACACAACAAACAAACATGCCTTGAGAAGAACTCTACCGTGGAATGAATGGAGCCTTACAAGCAGAAGACGAATTGCCACCCTTGGTTCTTATGCTTTTATGTATAACTAATCTGATTGATTTTATGTTCAAAAATAGATTTGAATTAAGTTCTTCATCTACTGTCATACTGGATCCTTTGTTAAAGTGTTTATGAGTTTCCTGTATTGTTTATGGATTTCAATGTATGAAATGTTTGTTGAAATTTTAATTGTAAACAGTTTTATTTGCCTTATCTCAACATGCTTCCAATATTATATCTTTTGTCTGGAGTATAAAAGTATGATGACTCTAATAGGGACATGTGCCCTGAGAAGGACTCTACCGTGGAATGAATGGAACCGTTGAGGAAGGCGATCAAACATAACAAGGCAGTACAAGAGGAAGACGGATTGTCACTGGAAAAGCTTGCCATTGAGGAACATGTCTCCAACTTCATGTCTTCTAACATCGTTTAGACTTTAGGAACCATGCTCAATACAGTTGTTTATGAGACCCTTGGTTCTTATGCTTTTATGTCGAACTAATATAATTGATTTTATGTTTGAAAATATATTTGAATTTAGTTCTTCGTCTAATGTCATACTGGATCCTATATTGAATTTTCTGTATTGTTTATGGATTTCAATGTATGAAATGTGTGTGTTGAACCTTGAACTGCAAACACTTGAAAAAAAAAAAATTCAACATTTCATTACTCAAATGTTATGTACATGAACTACAAGGTCCTAGAGTTACAAAAAACCTCCATGGCCATCTTCTCTCGGATGGTGGGCATATCGGCTTCAGATCAGTTGAATGTATCCCTGTTCGCCATTAGGTACTCAATCATTCTCAAAGTATAGGCATCACAGTTTCCCCTGCAATTAACCACATGAACAACCATTAGAATGGAATGTTATTAAAGCCGATTGGGATAGAATAAAAACTTGAAACAGTCATACCCCTTTTGCTGTTGGGGCACACGGTCGGTGATCGCCGCAATTTGTGGTACGCGATAGTTCTATAAACTACCGGTAAATGATATGGCGTGCGAGTGTTTCTACCCTTTGCAAGTATACGAATCGTTCGCCACGTATAGTGGTTACGAGTAAGGGTATTGTTCCCACGGAGGAAGTATGGTACATTTAAGTCGGTTCTACGCCTATGTTATAGTCACGCTATTTACACTATAAACACTAATTACATGCATAAAAATAAAGGGAAGATGGTGGCAAGTTAAGTTAACTAACTAATGGCTAAATTACACTAAGATGGCAAGAATTGAAATGCAACTAAATTAACTAAATTTAACTACAACTAAGGGTTGTCAATCCCTTAGCAATTAACTAACCTATCAACTAAGTTACCACTACAATTAACTAAATTAACTAATTTTAACTAATTAACTAAACTAATTACCACTAATGCAATATTGGTCATGCAAGAGTGATAATGAGAGTGAGGTGGTATGGGAATGGAAATGCTAGGAATTTATGATCATGCAATTAATGCAACTCCTAATTGATGGCAAATAAGCTCACTAACCTAGGATTAAGACACATACATAAATGATTACTCATGCATGATATTGAGGTCTCAATAAGTCTAAATCCATTACATGTTAATCAATGGTTAATTAAATCAACATGTATATCACAAGCTCAAGCAAATAAACACATCAACAAAAATATGAATATTATTACAATATCACAAATATCCCATCATAAACATGTAGTCCCACAACAATAAGTTACAACAAGTAAAAGAGAGAAAGAAAACAACCCAAGGTGTTGGAGAGGTCTTCAAGCTAGCTTCTCCTTGCTCTTGGTGACTACTAAACTATTTGTGTGATGAGATGATTTGTAAGTGTTCTAAGGTGTATATTAGATGAGTTTGGATATTAGGGATAGTGTTTAGGGTTAGGGATAGTTGTATATTTATAGAGGGGAGTGTTTTGGGCACGAAAGAGGCTGAGTCGGTCAGGTCGGCGGGCTTGGATCCCCTGCCTCGCGGGTTCTTGCCCGCCGTCGGAACTCGCCGTGCAACTTAGAGCTCTTCCTGCGAGTTTGTACCTTCTGGATGGCGGGAAAGAAGCCGCCGCATGAACCCGCGGTCTTCCGATGAGCTTGGACCGTCTGGAATGCGAAATGCGAGCAAGAAGCCGCCGAACCAAGCTTGCAAGCTTGCTCATCCATGGAAGTTGGTGGACTTGGAGGAGATGCAAAACTTATGCATGGAGGCTTGAAAATGGGTCCATTGTGACCGGGAGGAGGATGACAGCCGATCTGGGTGGAGTTTGTCTGGAAAAAGCATCGAAAAATCAACGGAATCGGTCGGAGAAGTCACCGGGTCAAACCGGGTCGACGGGTCTTCGGGTTGGGTTGATCGTGCCCGGCTAAGGGTTGAAGAAGAGGTGACGTCAGCGTGACGCGAGCTTCCCTCAAAACGGCGTCGTTCCACTTGCTGACGTGGCTGCTGCGCTGACCTTTGTTGGATAATTACAGTCAGCCCCCCTGATCTTTCTCCTATTCACGGAATCTTCAATAATTTCCTGAATTTTACACTTTTGCCCCTGATTTCTCCATATTGACAACAATGCCCTTGAACTTCCCTAATTACCTGAAACACTTATTTATTCCATTAAATACCCGATTTTACTCGAGAAACAAGTACAAAAATATAGGAAAATGGAGCGCTAAATGTGAAGCGCGATCAATCGGCTGCCACGAAGATCATCCGAAACGACCCATCCCTCATATTGTACGTCTTGTCACCCGATCGTCTGTTCCTGTGAAAGTGCACCTCATTCAGCATTGAGGGTAGCAACCACCGTAAGCTCGCTAGACATTTCTGTGCCTAAATGAGACCTCCTGTCTAAATGGGTCAAACACGAGAATGTGCCCTTTCATGAGGTTGATGCTGGCCATGACCTAATGCATACGTCCAAGGTTGTAAGGAATCAGAACCTGCAGATGTTTCTCTAAAGTGTTATCAAATTTTGTTGTTATACACATGGATGCAAAGTAAAATATACATTCACCATGTCAACATCGTGCCATGGCCGGTTTCCTGACGGTAGCTCTCCACGTACCACCATAAGCTCATCACGGGCTCACATGTGGTTGAGCACAGACTAACCTTCTGGGGGTTTCCTGTCCTCACCAGTGCTGATTCTGTCCCATTGGTGATCTAACAATGATTGTACATAGAAAATTAACCGAAATGTTAGGCAGAAGATGTATGAACACATCAATGTAGAAGCGAAAACCATATAATATAAACATTTACATAGAATTGTGAATTCAGTATGTTGACCCTCGAACCGTAGACAGTGGGGAATGATCGCTGACGCCTCTGGAGAATGTTCAAGTATGCGTCAATGTGCTGACAATTTCAACAATTTGCATTGTTAGGATTCAACCATTTGTGAATGAAACTTATAAAGACAGTTCAAGTAAGGAACATACCGTATCCTCCAACTCCATGAAGTTGGTTTGAAACCGGTGGAACCAAGTGACATCGACACCAATTGGGTCATGTAGATCCACATCACGTCTGCATAAGGAGGGAAAAAGTTACATAATACTTAGTTGCATATTTGTCGAAAAAACTATAAACAGATTGTAATTTTTTAGATTATACTTACAATTCCCCCGTCATGCTCCTCTTGTAGTCTTTGTACGATGCAAGCTGTTCAGGATCTACCAATCCGTGTGGCATCCATTAATGTGCTGGTTGCGGCATCATCCGTGGCCTCTTTGGTTGACAGGGGTCTATGTATGGGCTCCGTTCCATCCAACATCGACGTCGAATCCAGTCTCCACGCCTCAGGGTGGGGGAGTTCGTTCCAAATCATGGGGATCGGTGTGGTCTGAGGAGGAACTCGGTCCCTGTTGATCGCCTGGGATCGACCAGTGAGGTGCCAATCGACGAACCAAATCTCTCCCCGTGGATCACCTAGAGGGGTCGGCTACGCTCGGGTCGACCGAAGGTTTACGATCTGATGAGGAACCTTGTACGCTGGGATCAATTGGATGGGTACACTGCGACGTGCGGTTAGCAGTGAGCTCTTGGAAATGTATAGGATCATGCGGCAGCTACGACGAGCAGTCAGGTGTGAGGTCCTGCAAATTAACAGGATCATGCAGCAGCTGCGATGAGTGGTCCGTGGTGAGGTCCTGCGGTAGTACCTGCTCCAATACTATTGTCTCTGTATCACCGGGCACCTCCTCTCGTTCTGTCGTATCATGACCCTGCTGATCGGATACTGTGTTCGTAGTATGTGCCTCCCCATGTCTAGTCACTGGGGTTGTCCCATCCTGATCAGTACCTTTCTTGCCTGTAGGACTAAATGCTCCCTGATGGTCATCAAATGGTCAGTCATCGAATGGTGGACCATCCATACGGTTCTGCAACGTCGGACTTTGTAGCGTCTGGATCAAATCCAGCAACTCCTGATGCTACGCATTTCTTTTGTCTTCACTCTTTTTGACAGCATCCATGACATCCTTCCATAATGTTCGGACAACATCCATCACTTCTGTGAATTTACGGTCCCAGCCCTGAAAGGATTTGTCAATACTAAAACTGTTCAGTCAATTAAAATTAAATCATACGGTTCTAAAAATGCTTACGTACCTGTGGATGCTCTCCAATGCCTCCTCGTGAATCACCTTCAGGTCTAGGTTGTCTGGGCAAAGTGAATCGTACCCGCCTATGCCTCACGGGAATAGGACTGCCACCCTTCGGGTTTGAATCACCTCTAGGTCTAGGTTGTCTGGGCAAAGTGAATCGTAGCCACTTACACCTTGTGGGACTCCCACTGCCAATGCCGACCTCCAGGTCTGAGGCCTCCGTATCAGTAGGTCCAGAATACGGAGGATCTATATCACTAGGTCCGTAATACGATTCCTCCGTATCACTAGGTAAGACAGTCCTATGTCGTTCCTACTCCGGGAGGTCACCAGGTAAATATGCGGCATCGTCATCATACAAACTACCTCCCAGGTCTATGCCTTCGTAGTACCATCGACCTTTCTCAGCATCTGTCTGCACCAATTCAGACCGCTCAAACAACTGCAATCGGAGTTACATCATTGTAATTGTAATATTAAAAATTATAAACATTAACAACAACAATACTTACCCTTTCAGTGAAAATCTTATCCAGTGTTTTCCCCCACGGTCACTAAGTCAACTCCCATTTAAGAATACGTGGAGGGGGTAGCTCGATTACCTTACGGGTCCCACATGTTTTCTTATTGCTAAGCTCGGGGATAACCTTAAAAGCAAATATCTGCGTAATAGATAATACATCAGTCATATAAAAAAATTTCAATTAAAGTACGGATGCAAATTCTAAATTCTCACCAATAGTGCGTGCGCTAGACCGTATATGTTGTATGTCTCAGTGGTGTCAACACCCTGTTCTTGCTGTCGTTCTTCCATCCACTGCCGTGGACCATCCAAAGCATGCTTCAAACTAGAAATAGTCCGCCTATACACGTATGCGCCCCACGGGAACGCATCAAAAGCGTCCAAGTTCTCGACTAGGTGAAACTGCCGTACTGGAACTTTATATCTCTCGTCCACCCCTATCAGTATCCAGTTTAGCAAAAACAATAATGACAGCTTCACTGTATCGTACTACTCCTCAAAAATACCAATCCGCAGCACCGCTTTCAGCTTTTCAATCTCGATGACTCGACCCTGAAAGTACCGGTCGTGTATGCCATTATGTACCATCTCATAACTTGCCGTGTCGGAAATGATTCTGAACTTCAATTCGGTGATTAGACAAAACTCAAACTTCGAGAACCAAACCGTATGCTTACCTAACAAAAATCTCATCTCATCTCATCTCATCTTCCGGCCCATTGTGATGCAACTTGCGCAAAAGCATCTGATGGACAATCCCAGCCAAAAAATGAATCTCACGATGCATCTGAAGGAAATGACCAAAACATGACTCAGTAAACCGACGTCGGTCTTCCATCTTCAGATGTTCACGTACACTTTCAAGTGCGTTGTCGATATCTGTAACGACATTCAAATGGTCATGCCAAATAATTTTTATGTTGAACCATTCTCCCACAAGGGTTTTAAGGAAATCCTTCAAATTCACCATCTGCATATTCACAGAAAAAAAAGCATATAAGTTCATGAAAACTCCAAAAAGGCTCGAAATAAAGGTTCAAAAAGGCACGATAACAGTATAAAAAGGCTCGATCACTGTTCAAAAAGGCTCGACAAAAGTTCATAAAGGCTCAACATAAAGGTTCAAAAAGGCTTGACAAAAGTTCTAAAAGGCTCGACATAAAGGTTCAAAAAGGCTCGATCATTGTTCAAAAAAGCTCGATCATAGTACAAAAAGGCTCGAATACAGTACAAAAAGGCTCGACAAGGTTCAAAAAGGCTCGATCACTGTTCAAAAAGGCTCGATCACTGTTCAAAAAGGCTCGATAACAATTCAAAATGGCTCGACAAAAGTTCTAAAAGGCTCGACATAAAGGTTCAAAAAAGCTCGATCACAATTCAAAAAGGCTAGATATCATTACAAAAGGCTCGATTAAGGTTCAAAAAGGCTCGATATAACTACAAAAAGGCTCGATAAAGGTTCAAAAACACTTGGAAACCCAGATCTTCATCGTCTTCAAAGGATATTTTTTCCTAAATTAAAACCCTAACCTAATCTCATCAAACAAACACACAAACTTATCGAAAACAAGAAACAAAAACTTACCGTTGTCCTTTTAGTTCGCCGTTCAGTTTTGTTCGACGTCACTACTGTACCGCCGTCGCCGGTGGTTCGCCGTCAGATTTTGGTTCACTGGTGAGGACTGTTACGTCGTCGGTCTCTCTCTCAAATCTTTTCTTCCAACGTTTCAAAAACACACAAAGCGACAAATAAAAGGGTATTTTTGTCTAGTCACCATAAATGGTGCCTTTTAAACTTAAGTTAGTAAGTTGGTGCCTGTTCCCCAAAAGGCGCCCCATAAAGTGACATTTAAATTCCGAACCCTTTAAATGTCCCAAAAAGCAAAAAAATGTTATCATCATTTGAGATTTTTTTAACTATAATTTAGAAGCTGAGATGTCAAAAGAGATATGAAGAAGATGCTCAATTTCAAAGAAGTACTTATATGGTTTGTTATATGTTCAAATTCAATGTTGTTGTTTTATAGCACTTGTTGTAATGTTGATATTAATGCTAGTGCTGGTTTAGAGTGTTCAAAAGCTGATAAGTCTATCTTTGAAGATGAATTCCAAACCAATCTCAAGAAGCTTTTGAATTCTCTGGTTGCAGAAGCACCTTATCGAAATGGTTTCTACGAATCCAGAGAAGGGAAAGACTCAAACAAAGTTTACGGTATTGTGCAATGCATAGGTGATGTTTTTGTTGCAGATTGTGTTAATTGCACCAAAGAGTCCATCTCTATAGCTTTACATGACTGCTCCAAGAGCAAACATGTCAAGGTTTGGCTCAAATGGTGTTTTCTTCGATATTTGGATGAGGATTTTATTGGAGTTCTTGATCGTAGTTCAATGGCTCATACTAACGAAACCAATTTAGATGATCCTTCTGTGAGTCAAAGAGGATTTAGCATGATGACTGGACTTGTAGCCACAACTCATAAACAGCCTTTGATGTTCAAAACCGCGATGTTGGACGCTGGAGATAAAGGGAAGAGATATGGCATGGCTTAATGTCATAGAGATATTTGTAGTGCTGATTGTGACAGCTGCTTGGCTGGTCAGTTGATGAGTTTCAGCACCACAGTTGGAAATATTAGATAATGGGAGATTTATGGTTCAAGTTGTACCGTACTACCGTGTGGTCCGCTGAATTTAAATTTTATTTCAACATCACCACCACAACAAATGAAGGTTAATTATGTTTGATTGCTTTGCGTATTCTATTTCATACCAGTTGTTATAGGTAAAAATTAGTGGTGAAGGACACGTCATCAGCACGAAAAGCCAGGAAAGCGAGAGTCAAGATAAGTCAACTTATGGAGCAGAAACCTCCCACGATAAACCCACTCGGAAAAAAGAGTAAGTAGTCCGACCACAAACGAAGACGATCAACTCGGGCAGCAAATCTCACTCGGGCACATTCGGGCATACTCGGGCATACATACTCGGGAATCAATGAGATAGTCACCAGCATTCGTATGCCAATCATAATCAGCGACCAGCACATCCACGATAAGCAACGATGTGGACTATTAGAGTTTAACAAGGAAACAAGCAGTTCTCCCGCGAATAAAGGAGAAAGAATCTCGTCCAGAATCAAACTCAGCCAAAAGAGGAAACACAATCTAATTAGGACTAGGAAACCGCTTGAAACTTGGGCACCACAATACCAAACCCTAGCGGCCACCTTAAAACCCTAAGAACAACATGTATAAATACTCCCTCTATGCACAAACAGGGGGTACGTAAGAAAAAAGGGTAGAACGGGAGAGAGAGAGAAAATTGTATTGAAGAGCTTGTAATCATTCTGCCATTCTTCATCTTGTAATCGTGATTCATAGTGGATTTGGCTTTGTTGCTAGAGGCAACGATCCCGTGGATGTTTCTCCGATCTTTTGGAGTTTTACCACGTAAATCATCTGTTATTTCTTTACAATCTTTGACCGCACTCACATATAAATTGCAATAACTTGAGAACGAATCATTGACTTGGTGATCACCAAAAATCACCGTCAACACCAGTAACTTAGACTAATTCATTGATTGTTGTTATCAGTGTAACAGCCCAGGCCCACCAAGTAGATATTATCCGCTTTGGGCTTCACATGCCCGTCCTTCACCCTCACGGATTTGCTTTTGGATCATGGGCTTCACGCAAGCATCCTTCACCTATGGCCCAAAATACATCTACTTAGTTAGGAGAGACCAAGGCTTATATACAAACCATGGACCTCACTCACTAGCGATGTGGGATGTGACAATCTACCCCCCTTCGAACCTCGTGTCCTTGTGAGGGTCCAAACACAATCACAAATCCAAATCCAAATCCACATCCACATCAGATAGCGAACCAGGCTCTGATACCATTTGTAACAGCCCAAACCCACCAAGTAGATATTGTCCGTTTTGGGCTTCACGTACTCATCCTTCACCCTCACGGACTTGCTTTTGGATCATGGGCTTCACACAAACATCCTTCACCCGTGGCACAAACTATGGACCTCACTCGCTAGTGGGATGTGACAATCTACCCCACCCCACCCCCCCCCCCCCCCCTTCGGACCTCACGTCCTCGTGAGGGTCCAAACACAATCACAAATCCAAATCCATATCCACATCCACACCGAGTAGCGAACTAGGCTCTAATACCATTTGTAATAGCCCAGGCCCACCAAGTAGATATTGTCCGCTTTGGGCTTCACGTACCCGTCCTTCACCCCCATGGATTTGCTTTTGGATCATGGGCTTTACGCAAGCATCCTTCACCTATGGTCCAAAACGCGTCTACTTAGTTAGGAGAGACCAATGCTTATATACAAACCATGGACCTCACTCACTAGCGATGTGGGATGTGACAATCAGAGTCTTTGGTTGTCCCAGGAGTCTTGATTTGTTTCTGTATTTGTTATGCACTCTGCATATGTATTTAGGTTTGGTCACGTGCCAAGCCCGTCAGTTTGGCACATGAGGGGGTGTATTAGAGTGCTTAAATGCTATTATCAATCATTTCCTATCAGCTTTAGCTTTTGGGTATAATAGTTACTATCAGATTTTATGATAATGAAGTGGAACTAATGTGCATTGTTTGGTGATTCAGGTGGTAAAAAATTATCATCATCATCTCAAGCTATTGCAATTGGCATGATCCTGACAATGTCAAAGTTTCTTTTAATGTTCTAGCCTATGATATAATTAAGGTTTGGCAAGCAACAAGAAATCTTCCATTCTTACTGATTTATTTCATTTTCCCTTGTCGATCATTGTAAAGAAGATCGTACAAATCGAATGTTTGTTAATAGTTAAATTTGCATACATTATTTTTCTTTTCTGGTGTAAACAAGAGTGTCTTTTATTTCAAGTCATAATTTGTTCTTTCAAGACTAATATGCGTTTACTTAAAGAGTGAATAATGGTACAAGATGTATTCACTGCACTTCCCAAACAATAGTATTTACATAACATGGAAAATTTCTTGAGAGTTCCAAGGCCCAACAATAGTAATTAGACAATCCAACTTACGAGCTTATCATGTGTCTCAAGCCCAAACACACAAATAAAAACAAATTACAAATTCAAATATCACATGAGGGACTCGAACCCGTGACGGCAACTAACAAAACCAAAAACTTAGATGGATAGAAAATAACCAAACAATAGTATTTAAGTATTCTAACAAGTCTCTCAATTGGTTAAGTGAAAACAAAATGCTTTAATTAGTATTTTCACTATATTGAAGTACTAGTTGAATTAGTTTGATCAGATGTGAGATTTCTTGTTCCGGTTCCAAAAGTTGAGGATTGATCGGACATGGTGGTCAACCTACCAACAGAATATGGAGCTGTTGATGGTGAGGGAAGGTCAACTGCTTGGCTCCCAAGCATGAGAACAACTTTTGACATGGTTGGCCTAGTTGCAGGATCATCCTGAACACACAACAATGCAATATGGATCCATCTCAAAACCTCACTGATTGGACAATTGTCAATGATTTTCGGATCTATCAACTCTAGTCCTTTGCCTTCATTCCAGAGCTGCCATGCCTGTAAAGGTCATTGTTTATGGAGTTTCACCATCAGAAAAATGAATCTCGTTGTGAGGGCTTTAAGTGAATTTTTTTTTAATAGAAGACCCAACTTACGTATGATAGAAGGCTTTGGCCGCCATCAGAGCGGTAAACACCTCTGTTCTTGTTGCCACTTATGATTTCGAGCATTAGGATTCCGAAACTATAAACGTCTGACTTTATTGAAATCAATCCTTTGAATGCATACTCTGGTGCCATGTAGCCACTACAAAAGAAAAAAGTCTTTTTAAGTCGATCTATCACACCAAGACAATAAAGAAAAATTGTGATTAATGTAATCAGAGTCATATACTATTACAACAGAAGAAATAACTATTATCATTGAAATGTGGACGACCTTCCTTGAAAATCCTTTTCCTGCTCTTAAGATTTACATTTGAAGTTTTTCCTCATTGCAGACATTTTCATCTGAAATGCAATGCAGTGCTAAGTGCGTCTTAAGAATGGAAATGAAAGAAATAGCTAGCTTACTATGTGCCAACAACTCTCTCGGTGCTGGCTTGGATTTGTTTGCTTCCAAAAATCCTTGCAGTGCCGAAGTCTGACATCTTTGGGTTCATCTCATCATCCAACAACACATTGCTTGCTTTCAAATCTCGATGGATGATTTTGAGCCGCGAGTCCTCGTGCAGATATAGAATGCCTCTTGTAGCTCCAGTGATCATGTTAGCACGCTTACCCCAATCTAACTCCTTACTTTTGATTGGATCTGGATTCATGCAAATTATGGAAGAATTAGTCTTTGACATGAATTAAAATTGTGTTCCATTAAAATATGCTTCAATTACTCAAACATGGGAAGAAAAAGACTTATAAATAAGTGCTTTCGATTTTTGATCAACGATATTCGATTTATGATTTTTGAGTGAGATAAAGGAGCAATCACCAAACAGGAAAGCATCAAGGCTAGTGTTGGCCATGTACTCATAGACAAGAAGCTTTTCATCTCCTTCCATGCAGTATCCCAGTAGCCACACAAGATTTTTGTGTTGAAGCTTTATAGTTAACTTAACTTCACTTCATTTCTGAATTCTTCAAGACCTTGACTTGATCCCTTCGAAAGTCTTTTCACTGCTATTTCCGTTCCATTAAGCAGCTGACCCTGAAAGCATATCAGAGGAAGGTTCAGTACTAGAGCATCCTTGTTCTTCGTATCAAATTATTATCAAGTAATAGACATTGAATTGTGATGCAAACCATTTCCATTGTCAAATGTATCAAAAGATATATATACCAACCTTGTATACTGGGCCAAAACCGCCTTCTCCAAGTTTATTTTCATCGGAGAAGTTGTTTGTAGCAGCCTTAATAGTAGTCAAACTGAAGGAATATATCTCTACACTGTGTTCTTCATCTGTTGCACAAATTCCTCCCTCCGATTTTGGGTTATTTGAGCTTTTAAAAATTTCGCTGCTTATTCCTTCACCTGAGTAATCAGTTTTGTTTTTTGTCAATTCAAAGAACTTTAGGGATGATATTATTAGCAGACGGGCCTAGTTATATGCACCTTTTTGTATTTTCTTTCGGCAGGAGGATGAATAATACCAGAATCCTAGTAGAGCTGCTGCTGCAATAGCAGCAAATGGTGATACAGATATGATAACAATCTTTGTGGTGTTATTTCCTCCTTTTCCTGCAGTTTAGTTATAGTATCTGTAAACTCTTAAGCGGATAGGAAATGGCCAAACGATAGTATAATACTCTAACACACCCCCTCAAGCCCAAACACATCCAAACTCTAAACAAATTCAAGCACGTGTGGAGACTTGAACCCAGGATTCCTGGGTTGAACCTTTTATGATACCATCTTAAGCTAATAGGAAATGATCCAACAATAGTATTTAAGTACTCTAACATATTGCATATATCAATCAATTATTCACAAAAGGATACAGGGTATATACTAATACTCTGATAATCAGAATTTGCTTATTTCGACTAACCTTCAATGTTAGGCGTTGGTGTTGGTGTTGGCTGTGGCGCATAATCATACTCATCAGGCGCAGAGGGAAGTGGAGCTGGTGTTTGTTCATAGAATCGGTATACTTCGTACCTTAGATAGCAACTAGGGCTCAACATACGCCATCCATTCTTAGCTTGGCAACAGTCCCGCATATCTTGTGTTATATTCCCCAAACAAGAACGGCATGAACTACTGTTGATGTCTCTAGTGCACTGCACAAGAGCATATCCATGCCTGATGCCATTCGCCAAAGCTTTATGAGATGTGTCAAACTTCATGTCTGTATTCGCGGCAGATTCTATTAGACCATATATATCAAGCAGCTAGCTTAGTGCACCATAGTTTGGTTCATCAGGTGTTGTAGTATTTTCAAGATTCCACATGAGCAAACCAGGACGTGTCTGAGCCACTCCGAAGAAGTTAGTGTTAGAGTAGCGTAACATGCATTGATCGTACCATATGATTGCGGTTTTGTTAGTTGAGCAGCGTTGTCTGATTACTTGACTTGCATTTTTTACACAAGTTTGGCATGTAGCAACAGAGACATCTCCTCTGCAGAGGAAGAGAATGTAGACTCCATCAGATGATTCATTGTAGAAGGTGTTGACAGAAGCTTTAGATGATAAAGTATCCAAGAGGGAATCAAGGTAGGATATGTAGTTGGTTGTAGCTGGATCATTTGGTTCATCTAAACAGTCATGCCAATTATACATTGGTTGGTTGGCTGCAAGTATTGGGGCTCATTAGCACAAAGATTGTGCACATGAATAAAACAAAGGCTACCGGAAATGGCCGGAAAAGCATTATTGTTTCCATGCTTTGATAGAATGGATGTCTGAAGAAGATGATTTTGGTTAGTAGATAGTTTCAATGGATAGAACCAATTACCAAGGAAGAGTAATTGTCCTGTGTCCTTCTCCAATAATGGCCCTTTTCAGGTCCCAGCAGAAGACCAGTAGATAGACATCACATAATATCTGTTTCAATGGATTGGACAGGTTGTTTTGTTTTAATCGCTTCTTGGATGCATTGGTCTATGGTGTTAGCGGATTGAGACTTCAAAATGAAACTTCACCACAAGGGTTCAAACTTTTGTATTTGTAAATATATGTCCACCTTTGTCTATTAAACTGCAAAGTGTAGAGAGACATTTTACCTTGAGGGAGAGTTGCTTTCTGACCCATACTTGTAGAGCCTAATCTATCAGGTCCCAACTGACCCTGACTTACAATGGTGTCAGCTTATAAAAAAATTAAAAAAAATTGCATCTTGGATGCTTACACGACATACCCGATTTTTTATTGGGGTGGACTAAAAGAAAACTACAATTTTTTTATGAAGAAATTTCAATAGTTGAAAAGTAAAGATACATTTAAATAGGGAGACAGAAGAGCATCTCCCACACACACTCTAAAATTATGTCTCCAAGAAATTATAGAGGATGGGTTTAAACCCGACATGGTTCCGGTTTGAACCGGGGAACCGAATCGTAAAAACCGAAACCGAAACCGAAACCGAAACCAAAACCGAAACCGAAAACGAAAAATCCGGTTTCGGTTCCAGTTTTTACGGAACTGACGAGTTCGAACCGGACTGGAACTGCTGTTTCAACATTTTATATATATATATATATATAAATCATAAACCTAAATTCCTAAATGCTAAATTTCTTCTTCTTCGTCAGGTCAAATACTTAGATTCTAATCTCTCTTCTTCTTCGATTCATGTTCTTCTTCGATCTTCTTCTGTGATCTCTTCTTCACTTCTTCTTCTTCTTCGATATCTTCTTCTTCTTCTTCTAATCTTCTTCTTCGATTCATGAAAGTGTGGGACTGATTTGGTGGTGGTTTGGGGTTGATTTAGGGGTTGTGAGAGAGAAACGAGACCAGATTCTAGGTTTTTTTTTTCTTTTTTTTTTTTTTTTTTGGGGGGGGGGGGGGGGGCGGTGGGGTGGCGGTGTTGGATATATCATAATGTGACATTGTGAGTGTTTGTGATTGAGTTTTTATTTATTTATTTATTTTTTTTTTAAAAGAAGGTTTAGAACCAGAACCGGAACCGTGTTAGGTCTAGATGGGTTGCTCCCACCCACACTCTAAAATGTTGTCTCCAAGAATTTTTTTAGAGTTTCTATACTTGATTCTCTAAATTTAGATAACCATATCTCATCCTCTAAATTCACTTTTCAACATTTTTTATTCCATTTATATCCTCTTACCTTTTTCATTAAATTCAATTATTGTATAATAAATTTTAATTTATACATTTTATTAACATCAAAATTATACCATTAGAAATGTCTCATTTAGATCTTTAAAATGATTCTAATATTGAATATTAATTAATAATTTTTTATTTACCATACTTTATCATTTGTTCTTCATTTAATTATTTTGTTATAATTTTCTCTAAAAAAAATTATTTTATACTACAAAAAATCTCCTATTACATTTTTTTTACACTATCAGTTGGGTAACCTCTTATTACATATTGATAATTATAAGTTAGTAATAAAATAAAAACCGAAACATAGTATTAAAATAATAAATATTAATATTAAAAATTACAATAACATAAAAATATTAAATAAGGATAGAAAAAAAAAAAAAAAACTTAAATAATAACAACATAACATATGATAATGTAGAGATACATTAATATTTTGGAAAGTCATCCAAACGACTTGTAATAAGTTGATTGAAAAAGTTAGAAAAGAAATAAGTAGGTTGTGAAAATTAGTTGATAAATGTTAGAAAATAAATAAGTAGGTTGAGAAAATTAGTTGAAAAATGTTTTAAAACCTAAAACTTAGTTATTATAAATTCATGCATTAATAAAACATTATATTTTAAAAAAAGTAAAAAAAAAAATACTAATGCTATTATAAATAATATTTGTTAAAATTTAGTTGAATAATAATTTATTAAAGAAACTAGAAAATAATAGTGAAAATATAAGTTATTTAAAGATACAAATAGAATTAAAGATAGAGATAGAGATAAGGATAGAGAGTGCGGTGAGAGTGAAATTTTTTTAGAAATAGATTCTGGGAGAAATATTCTCTTTTGGAACTCTATTTTAGAGATAGAGATAGAGATAGAAAATGGGTGAGAGATGCTCTAACAAGCCTTACCCCTGAACATGAATATACTAAACAAATTATGTAAGCAGAGGCTGGGTGAAATCTGTAAAATCACATTTTCTCTCATTCACTTTAATTTAATAAGGATATTATACGGTGTTTATTTTTCATTTTCTAAGTCCACCAAACTATGAATGTGGTACTACCATAGTAATAATAACATGACTATTGTTTTAATTTCTGTAAGATTGCGTTGCCTTTTGTGTGCGAGTATTTTGACATCATACAAAGGAAGCATGTACATCTAGTTAGAATGGAACTAGTTTGGTTGGGTTAGTTTGCAAAGACCAATTGAATATATAGTTACAACAGAATTGCACAAGTTTGATATGAATTTGGATTGGGGGAGTAACTTTATCGGTAGTACATTAGCTAGCATGCACTTGTCATGTCATAAAATAATGAATACATTTTAAAAAAAATCGATTTGATAGTCTAAAGTTTAATATAATAGGGTAGTTTGATATGACAGATGATCAGATACTGAAGATATAATAGATGATGTAAGTCAATCGGGTGTGATGTATTAATTTTTTTTTTTCTTTTCAAAATGCTGACCCGGTTATAGCCCGGGTCAGCCCTCTAGTCTGTGAGTTCGTCCGCCCTTACACGAATTATGAATAGTTAACCATCACATAATATTCGTTCAGACACCTGTAAAGTGTAAAGTAGCCATCATCAATTCTCATCACACAAGGAGAAAATATCTTCAATTCTCTTTCAGCCAGCAGTAAAAAGATTATATATATTGTTTACTGTAAGACCCGTAATTTTTCCTCTTTATTAGTAATAATAATAGATAATAGAATAGATAATAGAAGCATTATCGTTAGTTTAGTAGTTTAATTCAGTTAGGATTTATAGGTGATTTACTAGGAGAAAACCACTAACTCTTTAAACTGATTATTTTTATCTCAATGTGTAGAGATATTAGGAAATTGAATTTGATTTGTATTTGTATTTTTCTCTTTAAAGAGATGTAAATGAGTTTTCACGTTAAAACTTTTATATTCTTTTCTACGCTTTCTTTTCTGAAAATCGATAACTCTCACAAAACAAAAGAATATAGAAAACTACTATTTTGATAGATTGAGTCAGAGTATTTTCAAGGTAAAGTTCTTAAACTTTGTTTTTCTTTAGATGTTCATTTACAGTTTTAATCTCTCTAATCAAAACTCTTTGTTTTTTTTTAAACATTAAAATATCTCATTAACAAAGATTGGGCCTCTATCAATTGTTCGATTTTAGTTTTTTGGATGGAGATGTCTTAATGCATGGATTTTGGAGTTCATTAAAGAGTTCAAATTTGAGTGTTAGTATAGGTTGTAATTTTGATTTGTTTTAGTATCGGAGAAGCAATATATTGTGTTGATAATTTTAATTATATTTGTAGATTGCAGTTGATGGTAAAATGAGAATAGTAGACATTTATATCAACTTGGATTTTAATTTTCGGAATTTTTGGTGGTGATTATCTTAGGAAGATTTTATTTCTAAAATTGATTACATATGCAGATTTTCTGAATCGTCAAAATGATCTTATTACGTTAGAGTAATTTTAAATTGATATTGGGGATGTATCTAGGTCTGATTTTTAGTACTATGATTTTAGAGATATAATTGAATCAGGATATTAAATTTCGTGAATTTTAGTGATATATAATTATTCTAATTATGTGGGTATATTTGATTTTTAAGCAATAATAGTTAGGCTGACAGTCATGATCTCTTGGTGTTGTAGGAATTTTAATTCTTAAACGGAGATAGATAAAATTCTGATTTTTGTTATGGAGATATATTTCTGGTATATTAGTCTATAAATAAAATTTTGGAATTTTTCATGGTCTGTAGGGTTGATAAACTTTGATACGAAGTCTGGTTGGAGGATCGAAATTTATGTTGTCAGGTTTGACCCTTGGGTGCTAAGAAAATTATAGAAATTCATAGGTGTTTGATAAAATTCCGATATTTTGAGGGGAGTTAGCAATCTGATGTTTAGTTTTATTGACTAAGTTTTGAAATATTTTGAGGCCCTTAAGATTTTCGAATCATTAATGTTTGCACACTAAAACCTGTTTTACCAGAGTTTCTGCAATAAAATGAATAAAAATGTATTTTCTTCTAAGAAGTGGAGTCAGATTTCTTTTATTTGGTTATTTTGATTGAAGGGTTGTTATTCTAAATGTTTAGGTTCCGCGTGTGACTTTCCTATATCGTTAGTGAAGCATTAAACTAGCTATCTTCCAAGGTAAGTGGTTTTTGCGTAGTATGTGATTGCAAAAAGAAATATATTTTTCTAATGAAATAAATTTTATTATTATACTATTATGTTCTAAAAAACGATATATATATATATATATATCGTTAGTGAAGCATTAAACTAGCTATCTTCCAAGGTAAGTGGTTTTTGCGTAGTATGTGATTGCAAAAAGAAATATATTTTTCTAATGAAATAAATTTTATTATTATACTATTATGTTCTAAAACGATATATATATATATATATATATATATATATATATATATATGCTTATACTTATGTAAACTCATAATTTTCTACTTATAGATTCGTTACTTTTATTTATCCAATTCTTTAAATGAGTTTTGCCTTTACTTGAACTCTTCTTTAAAATTTTATATGTTCCATTCTTTTGTGCTTTAGTAATGCAAATGTATTATTATATAAATATTTTGAAAGTAATGTTTTAGCTCAATGTCAATAGTAAATGAAATGTAATGAAACGGTGATCACTAGTGAAAATGTAAATGTAGCGCGCGCGACAAATGAAATGTTATGATTTTGGTCTTGTACCAATTTCTAAATGAAATGTTATGATTTTGGTCTTGTACCAATTTCTGAAATGTAAATGGCCGGGTCACCAGGGGTATCGGTGACACTACTTGACTTGAGCTTATTTTTATGAAATATTACTTATCGCTATCGTACAATGAAAATGTTACTTTTGCAAATGTAGTTTTGTATATGAAAATGTTACTTTAATTTTACAAGTTTACTCGTATATGAATATTTGATTTTTGCTTTTATGTACTCTTTAAAAGTTTTCGGTATTTGTTATAAATGTTTTTGATTGCGTATTATGCAATGCTTATTGAGTTGACAGCTCACCCCTTGTCATTTAATATTTTGCAGACACAGATTCTTAAAAGCTTACCGTTAGGGCGATAAAGTTGGAATTGGAAGTGATTGAGATTTTTTATAACGACTCCCTTTGATTATGTTACTTAGAATTTGAAGTTAGGATTCTCGGAATTGTTTTCATTTCCTTTAGATCATTTTGGACCTTATTGTTGAATGTATTTGGAGATATATTTACGTTGAAGAATGATTTATTTGGAGGTATTTTATAATTATTAATTTTCTTTGGTGAATTAATTTATGGTTTATGATAGAACATTCCATATCAAAGTACTTGATTTCTCTTTGAATTTTGGGGTGTTACATTACCAGAGCCAACAAGTTGCACCATAGGTAATTACACGGTTTACACCAAACTCACCTTAGGTTTGCATTTTTACACACGGAAACAACTTTACCGTCAATTGACACTCACCTCCCCTATCGTCAGTCAATGACAGTCAGATTTAACTTTGGACCTTGTTAAACCATATAAAAGTCTGAAATACCCTTGCATGACAAATCAAATAACAAAAAAAGTAAAAAATAATAAAATAAAAAAAACTTTAAAATAAAAAACAATAAAAAAATAAATAAACGAAAAACTTGAGAAGATATCTGGAAAATTTCTAGATCTTGAGCAAATCCATCTCAGATACAACATTGACAAACCAAATCCATCGATCGAAAAACACACCACCTTTAAAGCACTACTCAACCACCACCACACCAAGAAATCGCATCCAAATCCCACACTCATTCAACATTTCAACCCCCAACCAAAACCAACCGGACCACCACCACTTCACCAGCAAGTGTGATGACGGCCAACAAGCACGACGCCGGCCCGAACAAGCGCTCGACGATGAAGAAGAAACGAACTCGCTGGCATGAACCAAACCTATCTCTCTCTGTCGCTCTCTCTCTCTCTCTCTCTCTCTCTCTCTCTCTCTCTCTTCTTCTTCTTCTTCTTCTTCTTCTTTGATCGAATCAATGCTGGTTGGGTGTGGGTGGTTTCTGGGTTCGATTGGGTTTGGTGTGGGTGGTTTCTGGATCAGATTTGCGAGTTTTTATTTCAGTATTGTGTTCGATTAGTTCATTTTGCTGAATTTCACTATAGCTATCATTCTTCAGGGTAGATTTGTCTATATTTCATCTTTCTCGAAGAATCTCAAACTTTGTATTTCATTTCATATACTGTTTTCGGTTGGCATCTTGATTGTTTGAATTACTAGATCTGAGTATGTGAGTTAATGCCCAATGTATTGGATGAAAATCTAGTCTATAGTGTGATTTGCATAAATTTCATTTGTTTGCAGTGAAAACATGTTAGATATTGGAGGTTGTTTTGATCATTTTGTTATTTTTGGTGTAAATCTTATAGAAATGGTGGATTGATCTGTGGGGTGTTACTGATCTGAATTTATTTACGTTTAGTGAAATTTTGTTATTTGTTCTGCTCTATGAATGATTTCAGATGCATTCTTGATCTGTGTATATCGAGCTTTTACTATGATTTAACATGTTTTGGTTATTATTATATAAATTGGATTTGTTTTATTGTCAATTTTTTTTTAAAAAAAAAAATTTAGTTGATTTGATCATAAGATGAAGATCAGATGATCTGATCATTATTTTTTATTTATTTATATTCTTTGAAAAAATAAATATTTATTTTTTCTTTTTAGATTTTTTTTTTCTATTTTTTTATTTTAGTGAATCAGGGGTATTTCTGTCTTTTATCATTTTGTAACGGTCAACTCTCACATTTAACGGTCAAACCCTAATGGCAGGGGAGGTGAGTGTTAATTAACGGTAAAGTTGTTTCCGTGTGTAAAAGAGTAAACCTCAGGGGAGTTTGGTGTAATTACCTCTATAAAACTAGTTCAAAAAAAAGGGTTGAGTGTTCCAACTTCAAACAGTGATACTAATTGAGAATTACAAAAGCATTGTTATATAAAATATGGATAATTACCCTGGTGGCCATCAATTTATGCTACAACTATCAAAATGTCCACTAGATTTCACCCAATTCCATCCATTTCCATCAAATAAAGTGTCATTTTGGTAAATATGAGAATGATATTAATTTATTTTAGATATTTTTTGGAAATTAGTTTTTTTTTTTTTTTTTTTTGAAACAAATAATTATATTTAGTGTATACATATACATATAACATATCTCAAATATATATATATACACAGAAATTCTATTATCAGTTCGAATTGATAAAAGTTATATCAGTTCTTTGCATATGGGCCACTGGATTTAAATACTTTGACTTGGCTGTATGCACTTGTCAGTCAAAGTATTTAAATCCAGTGGCCCACATACAAGGAATTGATATAACTTTTGTCATTTCAAACTGATAATAAAAAGACTATATATATACATATATATATTTCTTTTCAATTTATCTCAAATATATATTTTATAATTTTTAGATTTTGTAACCTTAATCTTTTTAAAAAAGAATATATATATATATCTTTTCAACTTATCTCAAATATGTTTTTTAGAATTTTTTGATTTTATAGCCTTAATCTTCTCAAAATATATATATATATATATATATATATATTTCTTTTCAACTTATCTCAAATATATTTTTAGAATTTTTAGATTGTGTGTGTGTGTGTGTGTGTGTGTGTGTGATATGTTATACATATATACACACTAAATATAATTATTTGTTTCAAAAAACAAAAGAAAAAATTAATTTCCAAAAAACATCTAAAATAAATTATTATCATCCCTTTATTTACCAAAATGTCATTCATTGGATGGAATTGGATGGAATGGCTATTAGTGTAACAATGTTTGTAAAAAATGGCCATCAATTTCCCTATTTGGTGGCCATTTTGATAGTGATGGCAAAATTTGATGGCCATCAGGTTAATTACCCCTATAAAATATGAGAACAAAGTTTCTGTTACATCTTTTTTGCCATTTACTTCAGAAAAAATCAAGAAAAAGAAGAAGACTAGTTACTGACTTATTGCTAATCTTTACACACGGGATATGCATCTTCACTCTAAAATCAGAAATTCAGCTGATATGGCAAAGCCTATTGGCTTGTTCTGATTTGTGAAGGCTTGATAAAAACAGAAAATAAATAAATCAATGGATATAGATCACATATATGAGAGGGAAAAGGATCAAATTACTAAACAAGAAGGCATCAAGGCATCAAAGCTTTTCATCTTCCTGACAAGATTTTTATGTTGAAGCATGATAAGAAACATCTCATCGTTTCTGAATTCATTGATAGGATAATCATTAACTATGTTCGGATCTATCAACTCTAGTCCTTTGCCTTTGTTCCATATCCGCTATGCCTATGCCTGTAAATGTTCATGGTTGGAGTCTCACCATCAGCAAAGTCAATGTCATGTTAAATCTTTATGTGAAAAAAAATAATATAGAAGATTAAACCTACATATGGTAAAAGGTTTTGGCTGGTAAATGTCTCTAATATTTTTGCTGCTAATGATTATTTCTAGCATTATGATTCCGAAGCTGTAAACGTCATATTATCGAAAATACTCTTTCCAATCTGTACTCTAGTACCATGTAACCGATGTCAAAATAAGTGTAGTCCAAAAATTTACTTTAGCTTAACCATATACTTTATAATCTTTAATTCTTACTTTCTTAGGAATGGATGTAAAGGAAATGACTTATTATGTGTGCTGACAACTCTCTAAGTGTTGGCTGCATGAAATCTTATATCTTCGGGTTCATCTCATCATCCAACGGGACATTACTTGCTTTCAAGCAAACACCAATACTAAATTTTTAACATAAAACAACAAAATACTATTAAAATAGCCTAACAAGTGAAAATAACTTGAATTCAATCTTCATAGTCCAAAGTCCAAACATAAAAATGGAACAAAGGTATCTAATTTGATTACAAAGTAGAGATAGCACAAAAGTTTGAATAGAAATATCCAACACCAATAACTAAGTATTAAAGTACCTTTATACTTAAAAAAAAAAAAAAAAAAAAAAAAAAAAAAAAAAAAAAAAAAAAAAAAAAAAAAAAAAAAAAAAAAGTACTAAAGTACCTTTGACAATATTATGTTGGTTTAGTACAGGGGCGAATTCAGAATTTTCTATCTGGCGACGTTGAACTAAATACTAGTTATAAATTTTTTTAAACAGCTTTAGTAGGAAAATGAATTTCATTAATAAAAAGTAAATACACAACGAGTAGATATAATAAATCTAACCCCTCAAAATGTGACAATACAATCTAATACTAAAATAAAAATTCAAAGATATGTAACAATAAAATCTAAGAATTATTAAATTTTATTTTGCAATATTTGGTAAGCATCACATGTAGGTCTTCCATCAAAATTATTTAAACATGTGATGTATACCAAAGAAAAGACAATAATCATATTATTAGTCTGATAGCACTACTTAATAGTTTCAACTCAATATCTAATTAATTAAATACAATGAGACATATGTAATTAATTTTATTAATGTTTCAATTCATCAATCTCAATCTCAAATATAAATTGTTTTTTTTTTCAATTATTAAAAATAACGAACAAATCATAGTTATTTATTTTGTTCAAAATAATTTTAACCACCAAATAGTAAAAAAAAAATGTTCTAACAAGCTAACACACAAATAATTGTATATATATGCCCTATAATTTTATCAACAAACCAATAACAAACAAATTTAATTAAATCAAACTAATCCTAAATCAATTTTAATACAATAAGAAAACCTTAACAAAAAAAAAAGTAAAAATAAAATAATATACAAGTAAATTAAAAAGACTAAACATTTTGACATTATATGGGAAGAGAATTATTGCAAATGTGGTCCCAAGATTGTTTAAAAATATTTAAAGTAGGGTAGAGAAAGATTAATAAAGAATGCATAAAAGAATAAAGAAAAATATTAGGAGAGAAAGAAAGAAAAATTAAGAAAAAAAACCAAGTCCGGTGGAGTGGTGGGATTTAGGAATAAAGGGGCACGCAACTCAAGACACATGGTGGGTCATGACTCATTGGTGGTAATTTTGTAATTTTAAATTAACATAAGAGGTCAATAAATTAACAATAGGCTTGGGTTGCTGAGCATGTTGGTATAACTTTATATATAACGGGCCATATAGTGAAAACTTGATTGTTTTTAAATGGCAGACAGGGCTGCGGCCCCGTCTAGCCCATATTATCATTTGTTCTGGTTTAGTGGTAAACTACTCATATCTACATTCATCATGTTGTTGGTTCGTATCATTTCCCCTCACCAATTAAATAGTTCAAAAAAAAAAAACGTTAAAATAACTTTAAAAAGAGTTTTCAAAAAAAAAAAAAAAAAAGTATCAATTAAATAATATATATTAATGTAACTTAGAAAAAAAAGAGAATTAAAGTACCTTGTAAAAAAAAATAAAATTAAAGTACAATAATTGGATCAGAGATTACTAGTGGAAGACTTGAGTCACTTGACTGCATGGAAGAAAATCTAAAGGATAAAAAGCCCCTAATATGTTGGGCTTTAACCAACAATTGGATTGAGCCCATGATTTAGAATCAGTGATAGTGGGCCTTACATAACAATTATATATAAGCCTTAAATATTGACGGATTTTCATATTGAAATTTGTATCCTTGTTTTTTTATTTATTTATGATGGTTTTATTTCATTTTTTTCTTCTAACAAACAAGATAAATGCGAATTCACATCATAAATGCTCACATCACCTATAATCGTTGGATGTGTCTAGGCACGTCACCAAGTTGTATCTGACATGGTTGGTCATGTCATCAAGAATCGACTCAAATAATAATAATAGGCTCAAAATACCAAACGAAAGTCCAATATTTTCCTTCAAAGTAAAATAAAATAAAACCTAATAAGCAGGCAAGGCCCTCCTAAGCCCTCATGTAAAAAGCCCAATCGTAGGCCCTCAATAATTTTTTTTTTAATGAATAATTTACTGTTAATTAAAAACAAAAAGACTATAATTTGCTGTTGTAGTGTTGTTTCTCTTCTCTCTCTCTTTGTCTCTCTGACTTCAATTCAATGACAGCACTCTCTAAACATTAAACAAATCGAACCCAGGTTTTTTTTCTCTATGGATTCTTATGTTCTGTTTTTGCACAAATTTTAGTTTAAAGATCCTCATAACAGCACACCAGACATTACCATTCGTAAAATTCAGGAAAGAAAACCAAGCATTCGTAAAATTTTATGGTCTTTGTTGTGCTTTATTTATGTTTGATGCAGAAAACAAGGCCAGATTTTGTCAAGCGATGGTTATCGAAAAGGGTCCTGGATCAGCAGAGCAGAGATTTGCATGTTAGAGCCCAATAAGCAGCATTGAACTAAATGCTTGAACAACTCCAACACCAAACTTCAAAAAAACTAATGAAAAAATCCCATAGTTTTTTCTCATCACATTAAAACATTTATAATAGAAAGAAAAAAAGAAAAAAAAATTCCTCAATAGAAGTATATAGTTGATTAAGCTGAAACAAATTGCTTGAATCAATTTATTTTACTTGCTTGAAATAGTAGATGATGTTTGTGTATCTGATCTGAGAAGCCCTGTTCCTGTTCCTGTAGTTGAAGTCGAAGAAAGATCAGACAAGGTAGTTGTAAATCTACCAACAGAATATGGAGGTGTTGATGGTTGAGGAAGGTTGATTGCTTGGCTCCCAAGCATGAGAACAACCAGTGACATGGTTGGCCTATCTGCAGGATCATCCTGAACACACAATAATGCGATATGGATCCATCTCAAAACCTCACTGATTGGACAATTGTCAACAATGTTCGGATCTATTAACTCTAGTCCTTTTCCTTCATTCCATATACGCCATGCCTGCAAAATGTTCATGGTTTGAGTCTCACCATCAGAAAAATCAATGCAATGTTAAAGCTTTTAGTGAGAAAAAAAAAAAAAAAAAATCCTACATATGGTAAAAGGTTTTGGCCGTATTTTGAGTGGTGAATGCCTCTGATCTTTTTGCCGCTTATGATTTCTAGCATTAGTATTCCGAAGCTGTAAACGTCTGATTTTATTGAAAATACTCCTTCCAATCCATATTCTGGTGCCATGTAACCACTGTGTGTAGCCCAAAAGATTAATTTAGCTTAACCATGTCCTTGATTATCATTAATGGATGTACAAGAAATGACTTACTATGTGCCGACAACTCTCTCGGTGTTGGCTTCAAGTTGATTGCCTCCAAAGATCCTTGCAGTGCCAAAGTCTGATATTTTCGGGTTCATCTCATCATCCAACAACACATTACTTGCTTTCAAATCTCGATGGATGATTTTGAGCCGTGAGTCTTCGTGTAGATACAAAATGCCTCTTGCTGTTCCAGTAATTATATTAGCGCGCTTTGCCCAATCTAATTCCTTACTTTTTATTGGATCTGCATTGTTGGAAATAACAGGACAATATATAAGGCATATAAAGCCGTCAGAGAACAAACTAAATGTTTAATTTTTTTTCCTATTAAATCGAACATGAAAAAATAAAATAAAATTACCAAACAGGAAAGCATCAAGGCTAGTGTTGGCCATGTACTCATAAACAAGAAGATTTTCTTTCCCTTCCAAGCAGTATCCCAAAAGTCTGACAAGATTTTTATGTTGAAGTTTGATAATTAAAATTATTTCATTTCTGAATTCTTCAAGACCTTGACTTGATCTCAATGAAAGTCTTTTAACTGCTATTTCTTTTCCATTTGGCAGCTTTCCCTGAAAGCATCTCTTTGTCAGCTAATTGAATTGTATCACAAAAAAGTGGTGATATGATATTAAATCTACCTTGTAAACGGGGCCGAAACCTCCTTCTCCAAGTTTATTCGCATTAGAAAAATTGTTTGTAGCAGCCTGTATAGTAGCTAGACTGAAGCAAAGCATCTCTCCGGTATGCTCTTCATCTGTAGCATGGATTCCTGCATCAAATTCTGGGTGCTCTGAGGCTCTAAAATTCGGTAAAAGAATTTCCTCAGTTATTCCTTCCCCTGAGAAATTAATTATATGGTCAGTTAACCGAAATTGATGGAACAACAGCGTTTATAATTAGACAGGCTTCAGTACGTGTACCTTTTTGTTCTTTCTTCCTGCAGGATGATGAATAATACCAGAATCCTAATAGAGCCGCTGTTGCGACAGCTACAAATGATGATAGAGTGATGATCGCAATCTTTGTTGTGTTATTTCCTCCTTTTCCTGCAGCCAAGTTATAGGATTTGTTATATTGTAAAGACCTGGCAACCATTCGTCTTCAGTTTCTCCTATCAGTTGTTATTCTAATAAATATTTGAATCTCTTTAGTAATCAATTGAGCCAAAATATATTTAGTCTAAAAAAAAGGAAAAAGAGAAGCACAGGGATACTGTTAGAGTACTTAAATATGCTATAACAGATACAGAATACTGTAATAATACTGTGATAATACAGGGATACTAACCGTCATCAATAGGTGTCGGCTGTGGCGCAACAGGCTCATGAGGAGGGGGTGGAGCTGGTGGTTGCTGATAGAATAGATATTCTTCGTACCTTATATAGCAACTGGGGCTCAAATAACGCCATCCTATCTTAGCTTGGCAACACTTTTCGAGCTCTGATGTCACCTCTTTCAAGCAAGAACTGCATGAACTATTATTGATATCTCTGGTGCATTGCGCCATAGCATATCCATGCTGTGACCCGTCCGCCAAAGCTTCGTCTTTTGTATCGTACATCAAGTCTGTATCCGGGGCAGACATAATTAGAGAGTATATCATGATAAAAGCTTCATAGTTTTTATCTTCAGGTGTACTAGTATTTCCAACATTCCACATGAGCAACCCAGGAAGCGTCTGTTTTACTCCAAAGAAGTCGGCGTCAGAGTAGCGTAACATGCATTCATCATACCATATGATTGAAGTTTTATTAGACGGGCAACGTTGTCTAATTGTTAGACTAGCATTCTTGATGCAAGTTTGGCACGTAGCAGTAGAAACATCTCCTCTGCAGAGGAAGAGGCTATATATTCCACTGGATGTATCATTGTAGAAGCTGTTGACAGAAGCTTTAGATGATAAAGAATTCAACAAAGAATCAAGGTTGGATATGTAGTTGTTTGTAGCTATACCAGAACAATCATGATGAATGTATGTTGGCTGGCAAGTAATGGAGCTCATAAACCCAAAAATTGCACACAAGATTAAAAGAAAAGCGCCTGGAATTGGCCGGAGAAGCATGATTGATTGATTGATTGTTTGATGAAAGATGATGGTCTGTGGAGAATGATTCTGGCTATTAGATAGTTTCAATGGATTGGACAAAGTAAACGCTAGTGTTCTTTTTCAACAAGCCCCCTGCCGAGAAATTTACTTAAGTATCAATTTATGTCTCAACAACCCCCCTGCAGAGAAATTTACTTCCGTGCCAATTTATTTCATGTTAGTTTCTATCAGGACTAGCAGTTAAGTACCCATCGATCAATAATTGACTAAGTGCATTGCACACGACTGCTATAATCTGAAACTACGAAAAATTCATCAAATTAATGGAGTCAATAAGACCGAAGGTGCCTGTGAAATAAGGATAAAAGTTTCTAGAATTCATAGTAGGGAAGGAGTCAACAAAGTTATGCTTTTAGTTGGTATATGAACGTAATTATTTCGATTAGTTGGGCCTATTAAAGACATTTCCATGCACCTATCTATTCAGAGATTGGAAATTTTTCAAAATATGTTGATTGTGATGGAAGTTATTTGAAGAAAAGCCACCTTTAACCACATCATTATCTTATTGAATACTATGAAGACTAACATTGGAGTGTGAAAACTTTGAGAAACTGAATACTTAATTACAGGAGTTGGAAATTCATGAAAGTATTTGAAAATTAGTTGTAAGTCATACCAACAAAAAAAAAAAAAAAAAAAAAAAAAAAAAAATTATGTAAAATTTACATGATAGTTCCTCTGTTAACTAAGCTGAAATAAAATGCTTCTATCAGTTTTTTTTTTTTTACTAGCTAGCTTGAAAAACTAGTTGAAGTATGTCTCTTCATTGATGGCAGGTGGGATAGCATTTACAGAAGAATGACAAATTAAATTTCTCAATAGAAGTATAATTTTAACAATTAAAAAATTTGCAAAATGATTTTAAGAGTACCTATGTTGATTAAGCTGAAAAAAAAAAAATGCTTGAATCCATCTTTTTTACTTGATTTACACTAGAAAAATGTACATATTTACACAAGAAAAGTGCAAATTTATTGCAATTCTCTAGTGTTGCCCAAAAGACTACCTTAGCTTAACCATGTCATTGATGATAATCATTCATTCTTAAGAATAGAAATGAAGGAAATGCCTTATGACGTGCCGACAACTCTCTCACTCCATGTTGGCTTCAATTTGATTGCCTCCGATGATCCTTGCAGTGCCGAAGTCAGATATCTTCAGGGTTCATCTCATCATTCAGCAACACATTACTTGCTTTTATTAAATCTCAAATGGATGATTTTGAGGCATGAGTCCTCATGTTGATGTCAAAATTTCACCCGTGTACTTACGAGACCGCCACCCACAAGGTATTGTTCACTTTGGCCTATTGGATCTCATGGTTTTGTCCTTAAAATAACCCACATGGTGTTGAGGCTAGTCTTATTTATTTATACCCGTACTAGTTTGGCTTCAACTGTTGGGGTATAAACCCCTTAACAACAAGTCAACAATATTGATACCTCTTGTCGTTCCAATAATTATGTTACACGCTTTGCCCAATCTAGTTCTTTACTTTGAATCTGCACTCTAGGAAATTACATGATCATAAGTCTACGATTATACGTGGCACATCTCCAAGTTGTATCTAACGTGGTTGCACGTCACCAATAATCAACCCAAATAAAAAACAGGCTTTCAATAATTTGTTGTTCTACTTCACTTGTTCTCTTCCTCTCTGTCTGTCTCTATATCTCTGACTTCAATTCAATGGCAGCACTCTCCAAACCTTAAATGAATTGAAACAGAGGTTGGTTTTGGTTTCCAATAGAAACCTCAGACCGAACCCAGTTTTTGTTTTTTCTTTGGATTTTTATGTTCTATTTTTGCACAAAATTTAGTTTAAAGATCCTCATAACAGCACACCAGACATTACCATTTGTAAAATTCAGAAAACCATGCATTCGTAAAAATTTTATGTTCTCATTTTCTGAGGTGCTTTATTTACGTTTGACACAGAAAATACCAAGCCCAGATTTTGGTTATCGAAAAGGGTCCTGAATCAGCAAAATGAAAAATTCCTTTTATTAAAATGCCTCTGTTGATTAAGCTTGAAAAAAAAATGATTCAAAAAAAAAAAAAAGTTCAAATCTTTATTTATTTATTTATTTATTTACTTTTTTGAAATACTAGATGAATTTTGTGTATCTGAGGTGAGAAACCCTGTTCCAGTTCCAGTTGTCGAAGTCGAAGAAAGATACGGTAGTAAATGTAAGGTCCAGCTCCATAATTTTGGGCAATATGTTGTGAATCTAGGATGGGTATGAATTTCGAGAACTAAATTCTTATAAGGAGGGAAGAATTGTTATACCCCAATCCCACAAAATTGACTCAAGTTCAACCTAGCCCAATTGGCCCAAGCCCAAGCCAAAATGATTCACATTTCCCAGCCAAACAATTGGATCAGTCTGAGATTTATAGAATAATAAAATATTTTTAATGAAGAGGCAGGCTGCAGGCAAAGGAGTTAGGTGGCAATTGTTGGTGAAAGGTGGGTTGAGAGGTCGCATTCAAAAAGAATAAAAAAAAAAAAAAAAAAATAGAAATAGAAATTAGGAGAGAAGCAGATATCCGGAAAAAAAAAAAAGATAAGCCAGAGAATAATAGAAAGAATTAAGAAGAAGAAAACAGCTGAGTGAGAGAAAAGAAAGGAGAAAAGAAAGAAGAGGAGCTAAGATTGAGAGAAAATATGAGAGGAATTGAAAGACCCAACTGGAATTATAAAGAAAAGAGGAAGAGAAGTGTTAGCCGAGAGACAAACATGGAAGAAATAGAAGAAAAATAGTTAAAGAGAAGAGAGATCAGACAAAGGGAGGCTTGAGACTTTATAGAAGATAGAAAGAAAAGAATATTTGAGAAAAGAAAGGAGAAAGAGAGGCAGATCGGGTGAGATTTTGGGGTGCATATATAGTTTTTAAGAGGTGCTAATATCGTCACTTGTTTTCATTTTTGATGGTTTTGTTTCATTTTTTTCTTCTAACAAACAAGATAACAATTATCGAATGGAAATTCACAACATAAATCCTCACAGCCTGACACTACATAAATGCTCACAGCCCACGATTATAGGTGACGTGTCTACAGGGACATAACCAGGATTAAATGTTAGGGTGGGCTAGAATAAATTTTTTTTTTTCCGATCATTAACATTATGAGAAAATTGTTTTAATTAAAAATAAAGATACATCTAGTTAAGAAGACAAAATGGGGATTACTTTATAAATGTATATTCTAAATAAATACCTTTAAAAAATTAATACAAAAATAAAGTCAAAATAAATTATAAAATAAACATGAAATGCAAATACAATCAAATATTCACTTATATTACTATTTACTAATAAATCTAAAAATAAAAGAATAATTAAAAAAAATTAACAAACATGTATGATGTATCTAAATTTCAATCAAAACAAAAGGAAATTTATTAAACAATAATGTTAATTTGTAAATTAAAATTAAAATAACTAATAATTAGATTAATCCTAAAATTTAATTACAAAACAAAATATTTAAATTTATAATATTCATGAAAATATACCTAATTGGAAAATGAATTATTGATGTTGATAAAGGGGTTGAAATAAAATTTGGAGAAAGATGAGAGAGGAAAGAATTATTAAAGAAAAAAAAAAAAAATTGAAATCAATGACCTGTTGCTCTATTGGTTGTTGTCTTCACGCCTCGAGACTCATGAATGAAAGAGGCAAAAGTCTTCTAAATTCTAACCAGCAGCCATGTAGCACCAGGTATATATATAGTCATTAACAATTTATTTATTTTTTTAACTTTCAATTTTTTTTAAAAAGGCTAGGGGCCCAAGGTCCGTCCCTATGTGTCTAGGCACGTCACCAAGTTGTATCTGATGTGGTTGGGCACGTCATCGAGAATTGACTCAAATAATAAAAAAAAGGCTCAAAATACCCAATAAAAGCCCAATATGCAGGCAAGGCCCACCAAGCCCAATTGTTGGCCTTCAATAATTTGTTTTTTTTTTTCTTAATAAAAAAATGAATAATTTGCTGTTAATTTTTTCTTAAAAAAGAGAGAATAATTTGCTATTGTAGTGTTGTTTCTTTTCTCCCTCTTGATTTCAATTCAATGACAACACTCTCCAAACATTAAACAAATCGAACCCAGTTTTTTTTTTTTTTTTCGCTCTCTGGGTGTTTTTGCACAAATTTTAGTTTAAAGATCCTCATAACACCACACCAGACATTACCATTCGTAAAATTCAGAAAACCAAGCATACGTAAAATTTTATGTTCTTTGTGGTGCTTTATTTATGTTTGATGCAGAAAACATGCACAGATTTTGTCATGCGATGGTTATCGAAAAGGGTCCTGGATCAGCAGAGCAGAGATTTGCATTGTAGAGCCCAATAAGCAGCATTGAACTAAATTTTTTTTTTTTTTTTTTTTTTTTTTTTGAGAAGTAGGCAAAAGCTACTTTATTGAGCCAAAAAAGGCAAAACAGGAGAAGCCCCAAAAAACACCACACGGCACCACAGAAAAAAAAAAAAAAAAAAAACGGCAAACCAAACAAAAAAGCATTGAACTAAATGCTTGAACAACTCCAACACCAAACTTGAAAAACTCATGAAAAAATCCCAAAGTTTTTTCTCATCACTTTAAAACATTTTATAATAGAAAGAAAAAAAAAAAAAAAAAATTCCCCGATAGAAGTATATAGTTGATTAAGCTGAAACAAAATGCTTGAATCAATTTATTTTACTTGCTTGAAATAGTAGATGATGTTTGTGTATCCGATGTGAGAAACCATGTTCCTGTTCCTGTTGTGGAAATCGAAGAAAGATTAGACAAGGTAGTAGTAAAACTACCAACAGAATATGGAGGTGTTGATGCTTGAATCAATTGTTTTTCTAATAAATATTTGAATCTCTTTAGTAATCAATTGAGCCAAAATATATTTAGTTTGAAAAAAAAAAAAGGAAAAAGAGAAGCACAGAGACAATGTTACAGGCACTTTCCTATCGGCTTAAACTTTAAGGTCCGATAGTTATTAACAGATGCAAGATAATCTGATAATCAGAATTTGCCTATTTTGACTAACCTTCATCAATAGGTGTCGGCTGTGGCGCAGCAGGCACATGAGGAGGGAGAGGAGCTGGTGTTTGCCGATAGAATGGGGGTTCTTCGTACCTTATAAAGCAACTGGGGCTCAAAAGACGCCATCCTCTCTTCTTTTGGCAACACTTCTCCATGTTTTCTGTTAACGTATCCAAGCAAGAACGGCATGAACTACTTTTGATATCTCTGGTGCACTGCAGCATAGCAAATCCAGGTTGGGATCCATCATTTTCTTTTGTTCCAAACATCGAGTCTGTATTCGGGGCAGAATCAATTAGAGAGTTTCTCATCAGGTGTACTAGTATTCCCAACATTCCACATGAGCAACCAAGGATGCGTCTGAGCCACTCCAAAGAAGTCGGTGTCACAGTAGTGTAACATGCATTCATCGTACCATATGATTGCAGTTTTATTAGACAGGCAGCATTGTCTAATTATTACACTAGCATTCTTGACACGAGTTTGGCATGTAGCAGTAGAAACGTCTCCTCTGCAGAGGAAGAGGCTATAGATTCCATTGGACGTATCATTGTAGAAGCTGTTGGTAGAAGCTTTTGATGATAAAGAATCCAACAAAGATTCAAGGTTGGATATGTAGTTGCTTTGGTTTTGCAGACCAGAACAAATATGAGAATTGATTTTTGGCTGCAGGCAAGTAATGGAGCTCGTAAGCCCAAAGATTGTACACAAGATTAAAAGAAAGGCTCCTGGAATTGGCCGGAGAAGCATGATTGATTGATTGTTTGATGAAAAATGATGGTCTGTGGAGATTGATTCTGGCTATTAGAGAGTTTCAATGGATTGGAAAAAATTAAATGCAGGGGTCCTATTAGAAAGTTTCAAATATGACTAGCTAAGTACCTATCAATCATTAATTGACTAAGCTGTTTCTCACACGCCTGTTATAATTTAAAATTACGACAATTTTTGCGTTTTGATCCATGTAATCAAGTTGCAGTTCCCTGTAATCTGTTGTCTTTCCTTCTTTTCTTAGTCTTTTAGAAAATTCTATACATATTCATCAAATTAATGGAGTCAATAAGACTGAAGATGTTTCTGTCTGAAGCTCTTAAAGATAAAAAGTTTCCAGGATTCATAGTGGGGAAGGAGTCAACAAAGTTATGCTTTTTGTTGGTATATGAATGTAATTATTTCCATTAGTTGGGCCAATTAAACTAATCAGAGCTTGGAAAAATTTATCAAAAAGGTTGATGTGATGGAAGTTATTTGAAAATAAGCCACAATTGACCACATCACATTATCTTATTGAATGTACTATGAAGACTAACATTGGAGTATAGAAAACTTTGAGAAAATGAGTAATTAATTAAAGGAGTTGCAAATTCATGAAGGTATTTGAAAATTAGTTGCAAACCATAACAA
Organism: Acer saccharum; assembly: GCA_030490815.1. Lineage (NCBI taxonomy): Eukaryota > Viridiplantae > Streptophyta > Magnoliopsida > Sapindales > Sapindaceae > Acer > Acer saccharum. The sequence continues at coordinate 4,435,460 of CM059877.1, read as the reverse complement.
AAAAAAGAAAAGTAAAATTAACATGAGAGTTCCTCTGTTGACTCAACTGAAATAAAATGCTTCAATCAATTACTTTGCTAGCTTGAAGTACTAGTTGAAGTTTGATCTGATGTGAGACCTGTTCCCGTTCCAGAAGTCGAGGACAGATCAGACAATGCAGTAAATCTACCAACTACAAGATATGGAGGTGTTGATGGTTGGGGAAGGTTGATTGCTTGGCTGCCAAGCATGAGAACAACTAGTGACATGGTTGGCCTATCGGCAGGGTCATCCTGAACGCACAACAATGCAATATGGTACCATCTCAAAACCTCATTGATTGGACAAGCGTCAACAATGTTCGGATCTATCAACTCGAGTGCTTTGCCTTCATTCCATTGCCGCCATGCCTGTAAAGGGTCATAATCTATAGTGAAATGAACCTCATTTTTAAGACCTTAAATACCGATATAACGAAAGGAAAACCTACATATGATAGAAGGCTCTGGCCACACTCAGGGTGGTAAAAGCCTCTGTTCTTTTTGCCACTTATGATTTCAAGCATTAGGATTCCAAAACTATAAACATCCGATTTAATGGAAAACAGTCCTTCCAATGCATACTCCGGTGCCATGTAACCACTGCCAAAGAAAAGTTCTTTTCAAAAAGATGTATAATAAGTGGATTGAAGCAAGATTATAAGAAAAGTGCAAATGTTTGAACAATCCCAACCTCATGACTCCCTAGAGATGATAATCATTGAAATGAAGGTAATCACTTACTATGTCCCAACGACTTTCTCCGTGCTGGCTTCAATTTGATTGCCACCAAAAATCCTTGCAGTGCCGAAGTCAGATATCTTTGGGTTCATCTCATCATCCAACAACACATTACTTACTTTCAAATCCCGGTGAATGATCTTGAGCCGCGAGTCCTCATGTAGATATAGAATGCCTCTTGCCGTCCCACTAATTATGTTAGCACGCTTTGCCCAATCTAGTTCTTTATTTTTTATTGGATCTGCATTCTTGAAAATTACAGGATCATAAGTCTCTTAGATGGTAAAACTATCTTTGATTTACACAAGTGTTCTCGAAGGCTCGAAAAAACCTGAAAATAAATCAATCAATGACTATAGATCACATATATGAGAGGGAAAATGATCAAATTACCAAACAGGAAGGCATCAAGACTAGTGTTGGCCATATACTCGTAGACGAGAAGCTTTTCCTCTCCCTCCAAGCAGTATCCCAAAAGTCTCACAAGATTTTTATGTTGAAGCTTGATAATCAAAATTACTTCATTTCTGAATTCTTCAAGACCTTGACTTGATCTCATTGAAAGTCTTTTGACTGCTATGTTCTTTCCATTTGGCAACTTACCCTGAAAACATCAATAACTTCAATTAAATTATTAATCACAGAGTAACAGAAATGAAATTGTTAGGCAGACCACTTCTAAAGTACAATATATTAACCTTGTAAACTGGGCCAAAACCACCTTGTCCAAGCTTATTTGCATCAGAGAAATTGTTTGTTGCAATCTGTATGGTTGTTAATCTGAAGCAATGCATCTCTCCGCTGTGGTCTTCATCGGTTGCACGTAGGCCTCTTTCTAGTTCTGGATGATTTGATCCTTTAAAATTTGGTAATAGAATTTCACCACTCATTCCTTCCCCTGAGAAATCAATCAATTATCTTATCAATTAGTAGAAATCAAAAAATGCGGTCATTAGTAGACAGGCTCAGTTATGCACCTATTGGTCTTTGCATCCTGCAGGAAGATAAATAATACCAGAATCCTAATATAGCTCCTCCAACAGCTGCTAATGTTGACGATACAGTAATGATCGCGATCTTCATTGTATTACTTCCTCCTTTTCCTGCAGTTAAGTTATTGGATGTTATCGAAATTTGCTCCCAGGTAATAGAAATTTTCATAGCTGTGGCGTTACTAACCTCCATCATTTGGCATTGGCTGTGGCATTACAGGTACAGGAGAAACCGGAGCCATTGATTGCTGATAGAACAGGTACTCCTCATACCTCAGGTAGCAACTAAAACTCAAAATTCGCCATCCTTGCCTATTTTGGCAACAAATCTGGATTTGTTCAGTTAAACGTCCCAAACAAGCACGACATGAACTGCTATTGATATCTCTAGTGCACTGCACTAGAGCATATCCGTGCTGATTCCCATTAGCCACAACCTTTTCTACGGTGCCAAACATCATATCTGTGTACGGGGCTTCTTCTATTAGAGAGTATATCAAAGCTAGTGCTCCATAGTTTTGTCCATCACGTGAAGTAGTGTTTTGAATATTCCACATCATTAGCCCAGCACTTGTCTCTGCCCTTCCGAAAAAGCTGACATTAGAGTACCGTAACATGCACTCATCATGCCATATGATTGCACGTTTCCTGGACGGGCACCGTTGTCTGATGAGTTGAGTAGCATTGTTGACACAAGTTTGGCACGTCGTAGCCGAAACGTCTCCCCTGCAGAGAAAGAGGCTATAGATTCCATTGGACGAATCGTTGTAGAAGCTGTTGACAGAAGCTTTAGAAGATAAAGAAATCAACAGGGAATCAAGATTGGATGTGTAAGTATTTGAAGCTCTTTCATTAACTGGACTTAAACACAGATGCTTGTTGTATGTTGGCTGGCAATTGATAAAGCTAATAAGCCTGAAGATTACACTCAAGATCAAGAAAAAGGTGCCTGAAAATTTCTTGAGAGGCATTTTCTTTGATAGAAAGGAGATGGGTAACAACATGATAATGAACTATAAGATATTAGTAAAGAACTGTTAAACCATAATTTGAATATTTTTAAAACAGGACAAAATGTTTCTAATGAAACAAAATTGGTGACAATTTTGAGTTAGAATATTTTCTCAGTTTTCGGCCAGCAGACTGTGGCTGCCAAAGTCAAGAGGCTGTTCTAATGGAAACCAAGTGGCAGGTACTCTTTTTTGAACGGTGAAAATTTATTCATAAAAGGCAAGAACTACAAGCACACAGGCCGAGAGACCAAGACATCCAAAACAAGCCACAAAATCCAGAAACACCACAATAAGCCAACACAAGACCACACCAACCAACAAAAAGAGCTACGACCCACCCACTAATGAACAAACAAGAAAAACAATAAGCAGAACAAGCCAGAAACAAAGAAAAAAACTGCTGCTGCACCGAGATCAAACCACCAAAACTACCACAAGTAGCAGTAGTGAACAAAGTTATTAATTCAAGGATTCTGTGTTGAAGTGGTCAACAAAGATATGAATGTATATATATATATATATATCAATGTGTTGGACCACACGTCAGGTGGAAAACGTGTAACTTTTAACATATAAACATAGTTAGTTCATCTAATCTTAACTTTTTTCAAATATGTCGAAAACTATAATCTGGTGGGATTCGAACTCAAGACTCTTAGCCAAGCTATGGTATCATATCAGTAATCACTAGATCCAAAAATTTAAGCCGTTAAATAATGACCCAAACAATAATATAAATCACTTTAAACTCTTGGTAACACCGTCTTTGTTGCCACGTAAGTAATTGATTCCTAAACTTAAACTATTAGGTAAGGACTCATTGTCTTTGTGACAGAAATGTACGTAACATAAATGCATAAGAATTGGAATGAAAGAAAATATCTTTACTATTACAAATTTACAATATAGATAGCTTCAAGTTGAAAAGATTAACTGAAAAAATTTCTAAATACCAAAAAAGATCAAAATTTCAACACAAACATGATGATCAATGAGGCCACAATTGTTAAGACTACCGCGGATGTAGTTCGGCAGAATCCTCACTATTTGCTGATAGCGGGAGAGTTTCGCTCTTGGAATGATCGGATTCTGTAACTCGGGTATTATAGCCTACTGAGGTGGATGTTTCCACCAATATGGTGCTGTGCATAAAAAATGCTGGTTCTGAAGGTACCGGAAGAGTGAGGGAGAAGCTGCTGAGCATCAGAACAATCGAAGCCATTGTTGGTCGGTTGACTGCATTCTCTTGAACACATAGCAATCCAATGTGAATGCATCTTATCATTTCAGTTCTTGAACCATTATTCAAAGCAGGATCTATGAGATTCATGGTTGTCCCTTCCCTCCAATTTTTCCATGCCTGCAAGAATTTAACACAATTAATGCACATAAAATAAAGGAGAAATGATATTTTTTTACAGATGAGTTTGTACTTACAACGCTTAGAAGGTCTCCTACATTCTCCCCATTGCGGAAACAATTATTTCTTTGACCGCTCACAATCTCCAGAACCAAGACACCGAAACTGAAAACATCTGACTTGACCGAGAATTGCCCATGCATTGCATACTCTGGAGCCATATAGCCACTGCATATCAAAATCAAAGCTCAATTCAATTATAGTTTGGACTAAGAGATTTGCTATTATTATTATTACAAACTTGTAGAGATACTTACTAGGTCCCTACAATTCTATTTGTATTAGCTTGAGTTTCATCCATTTTGAATAACTTAGCCATGCCAAAATCTGCGATTTTAGGGTTCATCTCTGCATCCAACAAAATGTTGCTAGTTTTGAGATCACGGTGAATTATCCGAAGGCGGGAGTCTTGATGAAGGTAAAGCATCCCTCGAGCAATGCCTCCAATAATTTTGTAGCGTTTTTCCCAATCTAATTGTGCACGACTCGTTGGATCTACAAGTTCATGCAAATAGCATTTAATGTACTATAAAGTTATAATGAATCACTAGGAAGTAATTGCAGAACCATACCGAATATGAAGTGATCGAGGCTTCTGTTAGGCACAAACTCATAGATGAGAAGTCTTTCGTTTCTTTCCAAGGAGAAACCTGACAGCCTGACTAAATTCCTGTGTTGAAGCTTGGCCACTAACAGGACCTCATTCTTGAATTCTAAATCTCCTTGTCCTGAATCCTTAGACAACCTTTTTACAGCTATTTCTTGTCCATTTGAAAGTCTACCCTGAAAATAGCATCAGAATATAATATATGTGACTTCAAGAGCTTGAATTTTTGAGTTAACATGTTTTGGTAGATAATTAGTATTTTTTGTACCTTGTAAACAGCACCAAATCCACCCTGTCCAAGCTTATTTGCATCCGAAAAGTCATCTGTTGCAATTCTGATAGTATTGAAATCGAATTGCAAGGATTCTGCTCTACTAATATCATCCACAGCTTCACAGATGAACAAGTTAATTAGTTCATATGCAAATGGAATAACTGCAAAACATATGAAATTTTACTTACTTTCAATCGTTTCCTTTGGCTTTTGCTTCCTCCTTCTTAATAAGAAGAAGATGCAGATAGCAAGTATCACAACACTAACAATTGGAACGACAATGATGATCACAGTTCGAACTGTGTTATTATTTCCTGCAAAACACCAGAATTGTGTAATTACTTTAAAGAATATATAGCACTAGAGCAGCACGATGAGAGGTAGAGATTTTCAGACATAAACCGCTAGACCAAAAACTTAAACCGTCAGATAATGGTTCAAATAACGATATAAACCTCTCTAATGCTCCTCGAATGTTGATTCAGATGCCACATGTAGAATAAATACATAAACACACCCCTATATGTGCTAGACCAAATAGAGATACAGATTCAGATTCAGATGTCAAATGCATAATAAATACATAAATAAATGCATGGGGATTTAAACCTGGGACATGAGATGCACGGGGGAATGCATATATATTTAGATGCCAAATGCAGAATAAGGATTTTGTTGTTCAAAGGTTGTATACCTGTTGGTGGAGCGGGAGGTGTCATGGACGGTGATGGTGGCGGCGAGTTAGGTGTTGGGTTAAAGAAACGATCATTTTCCTCATATCTGAAGTTACAGCTGGGGTTAAGAAGTCTTCCTCCCCTCTTGTTACTACAACAAGTTGGAATTTGTCTAATAGTATCATCCAGGCAATCAATGCACTCCTGCCGATCCAAATCTGGAGTACACTGCACAAGCGCATATATTCTCTGATAATTTACTGTTTTATCTCCGGTAGCAAATTTTTGAAGAGAATTCCCTGAGGCAGCCGTATCTCTCAGGCTGCCAAACAAATCTTGCAGAGCCTGGTTGAACTCGTTCACACTGCCTGTCACATTTTGAGGGTTACCCAAGCCGACAATAGGTTGTAATTCCACAGTACCGAAAATAGTTTTGTTGGAGTATCGAAGCATGCAATTATCATCCCATCCAACCGCTTCCTTCTGGTTGGGACAGACCTCCAGGATCTTTCGAGTAGCATTTTGGAGACAGCTTCGACAGACATCAACCGAAGCATCTCCTCTACATAGAGCAATTGCATTTACCATGTCAGGTTCTTGACCAACTGACTCATTGTAGAATCCGTAATCTATTACGGTGTTGGAGGAGATGGAGGACAAAACACTGTTCAGGTTCGTTCCAAATGCACTGTTACTTGTATAATTACCATTATTATTTGGACAATTATCGAGCATGAAGTTTTCCTGGGAAACCGAGAGAGCAAAAAAGCTTACAAGAATTGAGGAGAAGAAGAAAAGCAGGCTCGAATGGGTGCTTTTCGCCATTGTGACACCCTCTGCTTCAAAAATTGCAGCCTGGAAAATAATCTAGTCCTCGAATTTATATAAACAAGCTCTAAATCTAATGGATAGACAAAATTAATTAAAGAACTATAATGTTTTTGACTACTGATGAATATTCAAAGCTCAGGTTAGTCTATATATGAAGTTGAAAATATCCATATTCCTTGTATCAGTTCCACTTCTTACGTAAGTTGAACAGGTTCTGTCAGGATTTAATTAGTCGAAATATGAGCAGATATTGACCAATTCAGATATAAATTTTGCTATTAATTCTTCTTTTCTTTATCATCACCTTCACCAGGCAGTTTCTTGGTCTTCTATGTCATGCTGCATTGACCGTATTAATATATATGTTAGCTTGCCAAACCTGGAACTTGGTTCTGTATTAGTTTTATCTGCTTTTGCACATCACCTCTTAGCATCGGCGATAGTGAACCTCCCTTCCACATTGGTGTGAGGGGTTCGAGTCCCACCATGCTCATTGTACAAACATATGTCATATGTAGAGAGTTTTCGACTGGTTTGTGGGAATAGATATATTAGCTGCACATGTATTGTCTGATCTTGGCAGATCCCGACAGCTCTAGGTAATAGTTGTAATACTTGAAAATAAAAAATAATCTGATTTTCATTATTATTTTTCTGGGAAAAATCTTTGCAGCAGATATTAAATGGTGTATATAATTCGATTAGGGAGGGCTACGACCTGGCAAAATCAAAATAAGGACTATTTTGATGCAGATGAAAACATTAAGTACTAAATTGATAATTATTTTAAAAAAATAGGATGATGCAATTATCCCTATTAATTATAATAAATGATCAGGCAAACCAGTCAAAAAGTAAATATATAGTTTTTGAATTGATCTATTCATCAAATAATTGATGTAAGTATACAAGATAATATCAGTAGTATGCACATCTCCTAAATTGACTGCAACCCAAATGATGTTGATGTTTAGGATTAAACGATGTTGATGTTTCCGTATTGTCCTTGACTACGTACATCTGGTTTCTAGTTTCAACAAACTTTACAATTGAGACCCATTCTTATTTGCATCAGAGAAATTGTTTGTTGCAATCTGTATAGTAGTTAATCTGAAGCAATGCATCTCTCCGCTGTGGTCTTCATCGGTTGCACGTAGGCCTCTCTCCAGTTCAGGATGATTTGATCCTTTAAAATTTGGTAATAAAATTTCCTCACTCATTCCTTCCCCTGAGAAATCAATTATCTTGCCAATTAGTTGAAATCGAAAAACTTGGAAAGAGCTCAATAATAGTATTTTAGCCCAGAATGCAACTCCCACTCAAGGGAAACGTTCTCTCCACACTTCGCGGTTTAATGGGAAAATAAGAGATTATATTTACAATAACAGTGTTTAAACCCGGTGGTGGAGCTTAATATTGAAGTCTCCAACCATAGAGGGAATGAACCCTTGGTGCTCTGAATTCTGATCTTTTTTGCCATAGGGCATTTGTGCAACATTTTTACTTAATTTATCTATTAATATAATGTTAATTCAACTAACTTTGTCCCTTTTGAAACTTTAACAATTAATTAATTTTTTCTAGATTTGTTGGCAGATTAGATAAGTAATCTTTCTCTTTGATTACGCCACTGAATTGACTGAATATTTTTTTAAACAGGACAAAATGTTTCTAATGAAACAAAATTGGTAACATTTTTGAGTTAGAATATTTTCTCAGTTTTCGGCCAGCAGACTGTGGCTGTCAAAGTCAAGAGGCTATTCTAATGACAACAGGTAGCAGGTACTCTGTAGCTGTAGTGAACCAAGTTATTAATTCAAGGATTCTGTGTTGAAGTGGTCAACAAAGATATGTATGTATGTTTATATATACTTACAGGTATAAATTATCAAGTCAGGGATTGGTACAAATTTTTCATACGGGATCATTGATTTACACTGATAATTAGTTATCCCGTACGAACAATTCATGCTGGATCCCACACCTGCTAAGTGCTAACTCCTATATGCCTATACATACAGGGCTTTGTTTTGTGGCCTGTTGGCGGGTTTCTGCTCTAAGGTGTTCCTGCCTTGCTAGCATCTCTATTTTGTCTCTGTTTTTTGGGTGGGTTTCCTGGTCTGTTGCCACTATTTTTTCGGTGGTCTTGTGGGTTTTTTTTTTTTTTTTTTCGTTTGATGTTGTTACCGAGCTGGTTTGAACCATGGCGGTATGAAACATATGTACTCAAGTCATCATACCACCAAATCCAACTTAAGCTTTGGTCTGTTTTTTTTCTGGTGTTCCTTGTTTGACATTTTTTAGCTTTTAATAAAACCTTGCAAAAAAGTATCGGTGCACCAATTGTGATCATGCATTTTTTGGCACAATCACATATGAGTATATGACTCACATGAAAATTTTGTCTTGTTTTAACATAATCACATGCAACCAGGGGCGGAATGGGCCCGACTATGGTGGGCTACGTGGTTTTTTATTTTTATTTTTATTTTTTTTATTTTTTAAAAAGTTTTTCAATAGTTCTATATACATACCATTCAGTTCTAAGTACACCCCAGTCTAATTCCAATTATAACTTAACTTACCATATTTTTCCTTATATTAATAACAATCCAATAATTTAAAATTTATGCATCAAACCCATTCAAGCCCATTGGATTACTTTAACCAAGTGAAAAATCAAATTGAAAATTTTAACCCTTTAATAACTCAAAAATCAAATGGGAAATTTTAGGGTATGTAATAAAATATGTATTTGAGGGTAATATTCATTATGTCCTTTGACTAGGTGTAATTTTTTTAAATTTTAATTAATGAAAATTCTCTCATATAGTCAAGATTCGCAATAAAAATGATTCGCAATATGTTTTTTTTATTTTTTATTTTGCAGTTAGATATTGTATGAACTAATTCTTTCAATATTCTAAGCCCAAATACAGAAACAGATTGCAGAATAATACATAAAATGTGTATGTTGGGAATTTGAACCCAAGACTCATGTGCCAAATGTCAGTAACTACTAGATTCAAAAACTAGAGCATTTAGATAAAGACCCAAACAATGATATAAAACTATGTGACAGAAATGTAACATAAATGCAAATATCTTTACTTTTACAATGTATATATATATATATATATATATATATATATATATAGCTTCAGCATGACAAGATCATATTTACTCAAAACCAATAACTCAAAAATTTCTATATACCACAAAAGCTCAAACTTTCAACACAAACATGATGATCAATGAGGCCACAATTGTTAAGACTATCGTGGATGTAGTTCAGCAGAATCCTCACTATTTGCTGATAGCGGGAAAGTTTCGCTCTTGGAATAATTGGATTCTGTAACGTGTGTATTATAGCCTACTGAGCTGGATGTTTCCTCCAATATGGTGCTGTGCATAAAAAATGCCGGTTCTGAAGGTACCGGAAGAGTGAGGGAGAAGCTGTTGAGCATCAGAACAATCGAAGCCATTGTTGGTCGGTTGACTACATTCTCTTGAACACATAGCAATCCAATGTGAATGCATCTTATCATTTCAGTTCTTGAACCATTATTCAAAGTAGGATCTATGAGATTCATGGTTGTCCCTTCCCTCCAATTTTTCCATGCCTGCAAGAATTTAACACAATTAATGCACATAAAATAAAGGAAAAATGATATTTTTTTTTACAGATCATTGTACTTACAACGCTTAGAAGGTCTCCTACATTCTCTCCATTACGGAAACAATTATTTCTCTGACCGCTCACAATCTCCAAAACCAAGACACCGAAACTGAAAACATCTGACTTGACCGAGAATTGCCCATGCATTGCATACTCTGGAGCCATATAGCCACTGCATATCAAAATCAAAGCTCAATTCAATTATTGTTTGGACTAAGAGATTTGCTATTATTATTATTATTACTAACTTGTAGAGATACTTACTAGGTCCCTACAATTCTATTTGTATTAGCTTGAGTTTCATCCATCTCGAATAACTTAGCCATGCCAAAATCTGCGATTTTAGGGTTCATCTCTGCATCCAACAAAATGTTGCTAGTTTTGAGATCACGGTGAATTATCCGAAGGCGGGAGTCTTCGTGAAGGTAAAGCATCCCTCGAGCAATGCCTCCAATAATTTTGTAACGTTTTTCCCAATCTAATTGTGCACGTCTCATTGGATCTACATGTTCATGCAAATTGGCGTTCAACGTACTATAAAGATATAATGAATCACTAGGAAGTAATTGTAGAAATGTTGTAGAAATGCAAGTAAGCAACCGTACCGAATATGAAGTGATCGAGGCTTCTGTTAGGCACGAACTCATAGATCAGAAGTCTTTCGTTTCTTTCCAAGGAAAAACCTGATAGCCTGACTAAATTCCTGTGTTGAAGCTTGGCCACTAACAGGACCTCATTCTTGAATTCTAAATCTCCTTGTCCTGAGTCCTTGGACAGCCTTTTTACAGCTATTTCTTGCCCATTTGAAAGTCTACCCTGAAATTAACATCAGAATATAGTATATGTGACTTCAAGAGCTTGAACTTCTGAGTTGACATGTTTTGGCAGATAAAATATGTTTGTTTGTTTGTTTGTTTTTTTTTTTTTGTACCTTGTAAACAGCACCAAATCCTCCCTGTCCAAGCTTATTTGCATCGGAAAAGTCATCTGTTGCAATTCTGATAGTATTGAAGTCGAATTGCAAGGATTCCGCTCTACTAATATCATCCACAGCTTCATAGAAGAACAAGTTATTTAGTTCATATGCAAATGGAATAACTACATCCTCTAAGCATTTGAAGAATCATATGAAATTTTACTCACTTTCAATCGTTTCCTCTGGCTTTGTCTTTCGCTTCCTCAATCTTAAGAGGAAGAAGATGCAGATAGCAAGTATCGCAACACTAACGATTGGAATGACAATGATGATCACAGTTCGAGCCGTGTTATCATTTCCTGCAAAACACCATAACTATGTAATTTCTTTAAAGAATATATAGTACTATATCAGCATGATAAGAGGCAGAGATTGTCAGACGTAACCACTTGACGCAAAACCCAAGCTGTCATGTAAGGGTCCAAATAATGATATAAAACTCTCTAAAACACCGCAGATGTAGATTCAGATACCACAGGTACAATAAATATATAAACACACTCCTATATGTGTTGGACCAAATAGTGATGCAGATTTAAATGTATGCCCTCTCACGTGCAAGACCAACAGGCTTACCACGTGGCTCAAGCCTAAACACATATTCGACTCAAAAAATTTATAAAAAAAATACAAATTCAATCATGTGCGGGGACTCGAGCTCACGACTCTTGGGTCAAACCAATCCCTGATAACATATCAGTAAAAACTACATGCATGTTTAGATGCCAAATGCATAGTAAGGATTTCGCTGCAGCCTGCAGTGCCATTGATAGTCTTTGATACCATGCAGGGGCGACACTCAAAAGTTAAAAAATTAGGTAAGAGTCCAAACAATAATATAAAACACTCTAACAGAGTTTAATCGGTCTACTTAGCAGAAAAACATTTTCTTCATACACTAGATATTTATTCATACAAGAAATTCATTTCGGTGACATAAAAAGATTTACAAAAACATGTATAGTTAAAAACAAAACAAATTGGAAATTAAAACATGTGTTCAAAGGTTGTGTACTACCTGTTGGTGGTGCAGGAGGTGTGGCTGACGGTGAATCAGACGTTGAGTTAAAGAAACGATCGTTAACCTCAAATCTGAAGTTACAGCTCGGGTTAAGTACTCTTCCTCCCATCCTGTTAATACAACAATTTGGTATTCGTCTAAAAGTATCATCCAGGCAATCAATGCACTCCTGCCGATCCAAATCCGGAGTACACTGCACAAGTGCATATATTCTCTGAAACTCTGATGTTATATCTCCGGTAGAAAACTTTCGATGAGAATCCCCTGAGGCCGCTGTATCCCTCAGCCTGCCCAACAAATCTTGCAGTGCCTGGCTCAGGTTTTCCGTGACATTATTATTGTTCCACATGTAGAAAGTTGGTTGAGTATTCACAATACCGAAAATAGATTTGTTCGAGTATCGAAGCATGCAATTATCGTACCATCCAACTGCTTCCTTCTGGTTGGGACAGACTTCCAGGATCTTTTGAGTAGCGTTTTGGAGACAGCTTCGACAGACATCAACTGAAGCATCTCCTCTACATAGAGCAATTGCATTTACCATGTCAGGTTCTTGACCAACTGACTCATTGTAGAATCCGTAATCTATTACAGTGTTGGAGGAGATGGAGGACAAAACGTTGTTCAGGTTCGTTCCAAATGCACTGTTACTTGTATAGTTACCATTATTATTCTGACAACTAGAGAGCAAGAAGTCTTGCTGGGCAACAGAGAGTGCAAGGATAGATAAGAAGAAGAAAAACAGGCTTGAATGGGCGCTTTTTGCCATTGTGACACCCTCGGCTTCTGAAATCGCAGACTGGAAAAGAATTTAGTCCTGTAATTTATGTAAAACAAGCTCTAATAATGGAAAGATCGACAAAATTAATTAAAGAACTATAATGTTTTTGACTACTGTTTAATATTCAAAGCTCAGGTTAGTCTATATTTGAAGTTGAAAATATCCATGTTCCTTGTATCAATTCCACTTCTTACGTAAGTTGAACAGGTTCTATCAGGATTTAATTAGTGGAATTATGAGCAGATATTGACCAATTCAGATATAAATTTTACTATTAATTCTTTTCTTTTGTATATCATCACATTCACACCTTCACCGGGCAGTTTCTTGGTCTTTTATTTCGCTTGTTATGTTTTTTTTTTTTTTTCAGTTTCTTGGTCTTTTATGTCATGCTGCATTGACCGTATTAATATGTCAGCTTGCCAAACCTGGAATTTGGTTTTATCTACTTTTGAACATCACTTCTTAGCATCGGTGGTGAGGGGTTTGAGTCTCACCATACACATTTTACAGGCATATGTGTGGAGTTTAATTTCTAGTAGTTTGTGGAAGTAGATCTCAGTAGATATATGGATCGCACTTGTATTGTTTGTTGTTGGCAAGTCCCGACAGCCTATGGTAATAGTTGTAATCCTTTGAAAATAAAAAATGATCTGTTTTACATTATATGATATGAATATATGATTGGAGCCTTGAGGGCCATTATTTGAAAATAAAAAATAATCTGCTTTTTATTATTATTTTTCTGGGAAAAATCTTGGCAGCAGATATTAAATGGTGTATATAATTCGATTGGGGTGGGGGTTAGGACCTGGCAAAATCTTGTTGGAGGATACATATAAATTATGGAAAATATCAAAATCATCCTCGTAATTTAAAAAATTATCAATTTAATCCAAAGGTTTACATAATTAAGCAATATGATTCTTACTGTTTCATTTACTATTAAAATAGTCCCTTTTGTTTTAATTTCTAATATAACATACTAGTACTAGTCCCACTAATCGCTAGCAATTTGGTTAACTTTTGTTGAAAATGATCATTATACCCTTATGGCTTTATGTATTATACTTAAAATCGTAATTGACCATATTAACCCTTACAAATTATGAAAAAAAGATTTTGAATTATTACCAAAAAAGTACATATAATATCACAAAAACGTTTTAAAACAACACTCCTATAAAATTTAAAAAAAAAAAAAAAAAAAAACCCTAAAAAATATTTGAAGCAAAAAAATACCTAAATACTCTTATTCATTAACACAAAATTAAACTCAATGTAAAGAGGTCTATGTTGAATATTTTGATCAAACTTGAAAATAATAAGGACTCTTTTGATAGTCAAATGAAACAATAAGGACCATTTTGATGCAGATGAAAACATTAAGGACTAAATTGATAATTATTTAAATAATAGGACGGTGCAATTATGCCTATAAATTATAGTAAATGAGGCAAACCAGTCAAAAAGTAAATATATAGTTTTTGAATTGATCTATTCATCAAATAATTGACGTAAGTATACAAGACAATATCTCCTAAATTGAAAACAAAATCAATTTTTTAAAATAAAAAATTTGAGGTAAGGTACGGGCCCACCTGACCTTAAGGTGGGTCCGCCCCTGAATTTGACTGCAACCCAAATTATTATTTCTTTTTTTTGGATTAAATGATGTTGATGTTTCCGTGTTGTCCTTGACTACGTACATCTGGTTTCTAGTTTCTACGTGCAATCTTTACAACTGTGACCAATTCATTGAACCTGTTTCTTAAATTTTTAACTTCACAACCTTATGAACTCGTTGTCACGTATATGCTATATTGCTATCCGTATTTCGTTAAGCACTTCAAAACTCTTCAAACTCTTTGTTTTGGGTTATGTTAACATTAAAGTGTGTATATATATATATACAATTTTTTTATTGTTAGTTCGTTCTGATATAAAATATATTAAGACGAAGGATGTGAACTATTTAGATTTACATACTTTAATTTAAAGTGTATGCATTTGTCAAAACTTCTTCATAATCTATAGTCCACATTCTTCGTCCTGATATATTTTATGTTAGACAAAGACAATAGAAAGACTATATATATAGTGGTTCTCTAGTAAGGACAACCACATATACACATTCATATTGGGTCCATACATTCATTTTGGGTATGAGTATTTGTTAATACGAGGTTGTGGGCCCACTGTGAATATGTGGTTGTGGTTGAACGTTCTGAAATTATAAAGTCAGGACGGTCCTGATTAGAGAAGTATTATACATATATAGTAACTTTTAAGTGAGTGATCCCTTACTTTAATTTCAGTCCACACCTTGATGAAATCACATCGATCTGTATGAATTTTGATATGAATTTTTGTGTGGATGATAAGTTCATTGAAATATATCTATAAATAAAATTTGAGAATTTTTCAAGCATTAGAACTATTTATCTCAAGTTTGTTAAATATAAAGGCATCGGAAAAATGAGAGATACTGTATATAGAAAAATCAATAAACTAGTTCTAGTGCTTGAAAAATTCCCTAATTTTATTTATATGTATATTTCAATGAATTTACCATCCACAACAAAATTCATATCAAAATTTATACAAATTGACGTGATTTCATCAAGGTGTGGACCGAAATTAAAGTGAAAGATCCCTCACTTAAAAGTTACTATATATATATATATATATATATATATATATATGTATATATCTTCCTTTCCAACAAAATCCTAAACATAAATCAATGAATTAATGCCACGTGTGTAGTGCGAACCCCTTCAGGCCGACTCACAACACGTATAGACATGGATCATGACTGTGCTACCACAGAACATGTATTGACACCACAAAGAATTATTTCTTATTGCAAAGAAGTCCTAAAAACAAATCCTGGAAATCCAAGATTTCACACATAATTGTTTATTTCTGGTTTTTTAGACATGTAAAAATTTCAAATAAATGACTCATTTAAACAAGATAAGGTTGACTCAATAGTAAGCAATTACATCTACACCATGAGATTATTTGATTGAGTTGTGTCCTTCTCCCACAATTGTAATATTTTAAAAATAATAATAATTAATAAATGACAGACTCATTTAAGGTATGAGTCATGACCATACTCGTGAAACCAATAATAACCTGAATAATTTAGTAATTGAAGCTTTTGTTAGAATATGTTAGAATATTAGTCATTAATGTATAGGACTTCTATTTTGTTTAGGATTCAATTAGCTTAATTATAAGATTTCCTGATTCTTTTCTAGTAGTATTTTTCCTATAAATTACCTCCTATACGGAGAAGAATAATAACAAAAATATGAATTTGTTCATGGTATCAGAGCCTAAATCAAATTTTTAGGTCTTTTTTTTTTTTTTTTTCGTTTCTCTGAATCTCACTGCCGGTAGCTAGTGGCAATGGTGCCGGCAGTGAGAAAAAAAGGGTACTACTGTTCTACTTCTCTGACATCCGGCTCTCCTACCGGATTTACTGCTCTAACTATTCGATTTTACTGTTCCGACCATCGGAGTACTGTTCCAGCTACCGGAGTTACTGTTCCAGTTGTCAGACTTACTGTTCCAACCACCGGAGTTACTGTTCCGGCCACTGGATTTATTGTTCTTTTGCTTCCGTTGCTATCTCTACTATGTTTAAAAAAAATAAAAAAATAAAAAAATATTAAAAAAAAAGATTGAGATTACGTTGCTACCCCTTTAAGCCTTTTTTTCTATCTACCCCTTTCTTCTACTTGCTATCCCTTTTTTCTAATCTAGCCCTTTTTTCTAATCTACTTCTAATCTACCCCCTTTTCTAATCTACTTCTAATCTACCCCTTTTTTCTACCTAAGTTGCTAACATGACGTTTGCCTGTTTTCAACTTTTCTACTACTATACAGAACTGCTACCTATTTTTCAACAGGACTGCTACTTGTTTTTTCTACTACTACTCTAAAGTGTTAACAGGGCTATTGCCTGTTTTCAACTTTTCTACCTTCTTTTTTCTTCTTCCTTTTCTACACTTTTTTTGTTTTCAGGTAAGCCTCACAGCCGACCCTTCTATCTTCGACCACCGGTACTACCTACAAATAAAGACTAGCTTGCAGATATCCTTACGAAGGCTATTAATGGAAGGAGCTTCCATGACTTAATTTGAAAGTTGGGCATGAGTGACATCTATGCACCAACTTGAGGGGGGGTGTTAGAATATGTTAGAATATTAGTCATTAATGTAAAGGACTCTATTTTGTTTAGGATTTAATTAACTTAATTATAGGATTTCCTGATTCTTTTCTAGTAGTATTTTTCCTATAAATTACCTCCTATACGGAGAAGAATAATAACAAAAATATGAATTTGTTCAGCTTCATTCACTGACATTTAAGCTCAGTAAATCTCAATTCTATCGAGGATATAGCTCAGTAATTGAAGCTTCATTCGCTGACATTGGCTCGACTTCGCTTTGCAACTGACTTGAATTATGGTCTTGTGAGAATGACATGTCTGATTCAATGGAGCTGTGCATGAAAAATGCAGGTTGTGAGGGCACTGGGAGAGTGATAGAGTAGCTACTTAGCATGAGAACAACCGATGTCATGGTTGGTCTATCGGCTGCATTTTCTTGTACGCAGAGTAACCCAATGTGAATGCATCTAATCATTTCAGTTCTCGAACTGGTTCTCAGAGTTGGATCTACCAGATCTAAAGCTGTTCTTGCTCTCCAATTTTTCCATGCCTGCAAAAATTAGCATATATATTCAATGACATCTACATTAAATCAGTACACATATATATATATATATATTCTTTTCCTATAGATACAACAGATATTTGCTATGGGAATTTCATACTTACGCAGCTTAGAAGGTCTTCCACAGTACTCTGATCCCCATTCCGGAAACAAGTATTTTTCTGACCGGTTACAATCTCCAAAATTAACACACCGAAACTGAAGACATCTGACTTAATCGAAAATTGCCCATGCATTGCATATTCTGGAGCCATATATCCACTACACATACAGTGGCATCATTAATATTAAATCTTGAATTGGACGGTGATAGTGCTTTTTGTGATTTGTTAAATATGAACTTTTTTATTCGGCTGGTACTTACTAGGTTCCCACAATTCTATTAGTGTCGCCTTGAGTTTGATCAATTTCGAACAATCTTGCCATGCCAAAATCTGCAATTTTGGGATTCATCTCTGCATCCAGCAAAATATTACTAGCTTTGAGATCACGATGAATAATACGCAGACGAGAATCTTCATGAAGGTAGAGAAGCCCGCGAGCAATGCCTCCTATGATTTTGTACCGCCTTTCCCAATCCAAATGCTCGCGTTTCGCCAAATCTACATATTTACACAAGTAGATTATTCACATTATTACCGAAAAACATGCAAGAACATGTATATCAGTGGCATGTTTCCTTGCTTTTTGATTAAAGATATGTCAATTTAATTACCAAAAATGAAGTGATCAAGGCTCGTGTTAGGCACAAACTCGTAGATGAGAAGCCTTTCACTCCTTTGCAAGCAGAAGCCCAAAAGCCTAACCAAACTTCTGTGTTGAAGCCTGGCCACTAACAGGACTTCATTTTTAAATTCTAGATCTCCTTGTCCAGAATCCCTAGAAAGCCTCTTCACAGCTATATCTTCTCCGCTAGTAAGTGTTCCCTGAAATAATTACAACAAAATCATGAAGTTTGATTTTAAATAATTTGAATTAATGAACTTTCAAAGCATCCAAACATTATATATATAAATTATCAAGTGCAGGTTCCGTACAAAAAATTTATGCAGTTTTACTGATTTTAACCGGTTTGAATCAATGAAACTGTATGAAACATTCGTGCGGGATCCCGCATTAGAAAGTTGCTATATATATATAGTAACTTTTTGGTGCAGGATTTTCCGTATGGAATCCTCAATCAATTGCTACCGGTATATATTAAATTACTGATTTACTGTTATTTGATGACCACCGGTAGCAATAAAGGATTCCTTATAGGAAATCTTGCACTTAAATATATATATATATATATTAACTTTTTGGTGCAGAATTTCCAATACGGAATCCCCAATTACTACCGGTAGTATGCTACCAGTAGCTAATAAATTACTACCATTAGTAATTGGGGATTCTTACTGAAAATCCCGCACCTGATAATTTTTGTGTATATATATATACATCATAAATTACCTTGTAAACAACACCAAATCCACCTCGTCCAAGCTTGTTTGCATCGGAAAAGTTATTTGTTGCAACGCTGATGGTGTTAAAGTCGTAATGCAAGGACTCCACACTTCTAATTTCATCCGCATCTTCACAGGCGGATCAATAAGTGCCAAAATATATAGTAATAATCCAAAATTTATGTTCAAATCATATATATATATATATATTTATGTAAAAGACATTTCTGACTTACTTTGATGATCAATTTTCTTCCTGGACTTCCTGATGAAAAAGATACAAATGGAGATGACCAATATAACGAAAGCAACTGCTGCTACAACTATGATGATGACTGTTCGAGAACTATTACTGTCTTTTCCTGCACTACCGGGTTCAAGTAATGTGAATGTTCAAATTTTAAGCTATACTATAATATAATAAACAAAACATGGACAAAAACTTTAAAAGTAATTGTACAAGAAAAGTAAACATTGAATAATAATCTACTGTTAAATGTTAATTAATTAATGTTAACAGTGCCCACTTTTCCAAGGACAAATGGTGGAGCACGTTATTTTTGATGGACTCAAGACTCTCTAACATATCTTTTCACGTATAAGATTTACGGACTTAATTGGCACGTGGAATAAGTCCAAATACAGATTCAAATACCAAATGCTAGAATAACTAGTTCCGATATCATTTCAAATGCTAGCTTATGCTTCATATAAAGTTCCAGTCAATGATATAAGGCTCTCTAACAATTTCCACCGGTTAAATTTCAAGTAAAAGAACGAAAAAATCGAATATATGAATGTCTATCATTATTTCAATTTTATAACTCAACTTGAATGTCAACTTGAGGAGAAAAACTTGGATGGGACGGTCTCATTGACGTGGCAATGGGACCGTCCAATCAAAATGTGCCACATAATACTTTAAAAAATATATTTTTATACTCCCAATATAAATAACACATTTTGATTGGACGGTCTCATTGCCACGTCAATGAGACCGCCCCATTTGCAAGTTTTTCTCCAACTTGATCGAGATGCCATTTCAATTTATTGGCATGTCACAAGTGAGATCAATTAATTGGTCAACTCTAAGTTGCATTGGATTCTAGTTCCTTTGAGACATCACAAGATCTCTCTATTAATGCTGGTGCCTGGAGATCGATGTAATAAGCAAGGAAAATAAATATCTGATATGATGTATGGGTACCTTTAGCAGTAGTAGTATTAACGTTTGACAGCGGAGGAGACACTAGTGGTGGTGTTGAAGGCGGTGTTTGTTCATCATCATCAGCCGTAAGGTCCGAAAAACGGTAGACCTCATACCTCAAATTACAACTGGGTGCAACGACTCTTCCTCCTTCTTTTCCATTACAACATCTTGGAATATATCCTGTAATTGTCACCAGACAATCGTTGCATTCCATCTCGGACAAATCAGGAGTGCACTGAACAAGTGCATACAACGTTTTGAAGTCCGGAGCAGACGTGTTTCCTGCTGCGAACTTGCGGACTGAACTGCCTGAAGCTGCCTTACTTCTCAGGCCTTCTAACAATGTCCTCAGCACTTGATTGAATTGAACCAAGCTTGAGACATTGTTTGAGTTCCACTTATAAAATCGCGGGGATGTTTCCCTAATACCTAATATAGTGCGATTTGAGTAGCGTAACATACAGTTGTCATACCATCCGATTGCCTCCTTTTGGTTGGGACAGAGTTGAGTGAGCTTGGATATAGAGTCATTGATGCAACTACGGCAAGCATCCAGGTTGACATCACCTCTGCAAAGCACAATCGCATTTGCTTTGTCAGAGTTTTGGCCAGAAGAGATATTATAGAATCCGGAGTTGATTTCCGATGAAATATTGGACGAAGAAATTGATGAGAAGAGGCTATTGAGGTTTTTCTGGTAGGTACTATTAGTTGTGTAGTTACCATTGTTTGATAAGCAGAAATGGTACAAGAAGTTTGGCTGGGCGTTAATTGTGAAGCTAATAAGATGTACTACAAGAGCACACAAATGGAAGAAAAAAATTCCAGAAGAAGCCATGACCATGAAATGAAAGCCACACCTTAGCTAACTGCGTTACAGGCTATTAATGGAAGGTTTATATAAAATCTTCCAAGCAACTCTTAGGAATCTTCCAAGCAACTCTTGGAACTTTGAAAAATTAACCAATTCCTTTCTACTTGTCAAAAGTTTATATGCCATGTGAGTTGGTCAAATTTGTTTTTGTAGGATTTACAAGTTGGGCTCATATATTGGGTCCTACAATTTGGTTGAGTTGATCATGAACTTAAGAAAGGCCAAAACATATAAAAAAATAAATGTGGAGACCCAGAAGGACTGCCACTATCAGTTTCAAAAATAAAAAATTAAAAAAATAATAAAAAAATAATAATTGACTAGGACTTGAGTGGTAAAGGACAAACAAGGAAATTTTAGGGTGATTTCCAAAGGTGGACACTATTCACACTAGCCTGTATATGATTTCATTGAATATGGACCAAACGCGCCCTTCAAGGTGGCAAAATTGACTAAATTTTTTATTTAGCAGGAATAAGAATTTTGGCTTTTGGACCCCTCTAAGCTAAAATCTAATAAAATATTTTGCTTTTATTTATTTATTTATTTTTATGGGCCCAAGGCGGCTACACCTCCGAGAGTGGGTTTAGATTATTAATATAATGGAATGCTTAGCTTTTTTTTTTTTTTTTTTTCTTTTTTAAAGTATTATACTATCACATAAATTGAGGGGGAGAAGCGGACTCGAACCTGTAACCTCGTGAGGTAGGTGTGAGGGTAACTAGTTCTAGTATCCCCTAAATCAGGGCTGGCCCATAAGGCCAGCAAACCCAGTAGTTCGCTGGGGCCCCCAATTGGCCCAATTTACCTCTTCATCTTTTGTAAAGTCAGGGGTCCCAATATCCAATTTATTTAAATTTAAAAAAGGCCTAAAAAAAAAAGTTTAAAACGGTGCGGTTTGTCTAGCACCATAATAAACGCTGCGTTTTACTGATGGCGTTGCTAGGGTAGTCCTTTCTCTTGATTTCAAGTCTCGAGTCTGGAAATCCGATTCAGAGAAAAGTTGGTGGTCTGGATCTCTCAAATTCTTAATCGCTTCAATCTTCAAGTGCGTTTCATTACAAATTGATTCACTTTTATTACAATCCTTTTAGGTATATCTTCCGCTTTGTGCTGCTCTCATGCATTAATCTGTTTTTTCAATCTGTTTTTCTTCGTAAGTGAGTAAGAGCACAACCTAAATCTGCAGTTTTAAATTGCTATGGTTTTACAGTATTAGGTTTGGTCTGAAGTTTATTTATCGCATTTAGATAGAAAATATATTTTTTTATTATGATTTTGTACAAAATAATGGAAATCGTAAATATGGTTTATGAATGGACAATTTGAGCAGTGTAGTTGGAAAAATTGGCAATTTTTTTATGCATAGTTCAGCTGTTGACACCTAAAATTGTTGTGCCTTTCAATGCCTGTACAGTTTCTGGTAAAGTGATTGAATTGGAACTTTGGAAGTAGAGGAACAAAATAAGTGATGTTTGTTAGACAAATAACTTTTTCAATAACACAGTGATAATCACTCAATAATATATACTTTGTTTGACCATGTTATTTATCGAAAAAAAAGTGTTAGCGAATCTTGATGGTAGTAATGTAATTAGTAAATTTGCTCTTCAAAAGAATAGAAATTTAAAGAATGTTTTGTTTTTATGTTTTTAGATACGATAAATATTTTTGTTTTAATTTATGTGGATTATGTTGTATTTGGTAAATGAAGAATTATTTATTTAAGGTGAAGAATCACATTGTATTTGGTATATGGGGCCCCCATTTTTGTTAATATCATGAAATGGATCGGGTCCCGAAATGTCTGGAGACGGCCTTACCCTAAATTGATAGCAAATCTATAATATAATGGAATTCTTAGCTTATTTTTATTTATTTATTTATTTATTTTAAAGTATTATACTATCACATAAATTGAGGGGTGGGGCCGTGGGGGAGGAGTGGACTCAAACCGTAGCCTCATGGTGTAAATGTGAGTAGCTTTACTACCGGATCAACCTCATTTCGTCTACAAGACATTGTAATTAGTACTAGTATCCCCTAAATTGATAGCAAATCTAATTATGGTTTTTGGATTAAATGCTGTTAATGTTTGTATGTTGTAAATTTGAGTATATATTATAGACTTTTTGGTGTCCTTGATTGAATGACCGTATCCGGTTTCTATAAAGTTTACAAATGTTTCTTAAACATTTTACTTCATAGGGAATGAGTCTCTTTTTGAAGAAACCGTCAATTTTATATCCAAAGAAAAATTTCCTATCACCAAGAAATAATATTAACAGAATCCCGGAAATTTGGAATCCTACACCTATAATGTCTTTTTAGTTTTCTAATACGTAAGGATAATAAATAAATGACTCAATAACGTACGACTAGAGAAGTAAAACGGGTCCTGCTGGCACAAGCACAGCACGATATATGCAGTGGTAAAGCTAGAATTTTGGTTTTGGGGTCAAAACAAAATCAAATATTCAAGTTAACACAAGAAAAATATACTAATATTTAAAAACTAAGTTATTAAAAAACCAAGTGTAATATCGTTCAGATATATCACTACAAGAAATTTGGGTATCAGCTACCATATATTCGGAGACGAATTGAAATTTGGTCTCAGAATGAAGCTTTCAGTGACGAATTGATATTTGGTCTCTGAAGATAACATTTTGCGACGAACTATTTTGGTCTCCAAATGATGCTCTTCATAGATGTTCGTTTTATTTTGATGGACATTCGGAGATAACATTATTCGTCTCTAAAGATGACATTTTGCGACCAACTCATTTTGGTCTCCAAAGGATGCTCTCCATAGTGGTTTTATCTGGATGGGCATTCAGAGACGACATAATTCGTATCTGAAGATGACATTTTGCGACCAACTCATTTTGGTCTCCAAATGATGCTCTTCATATATAGATTTTGGTTTTATTTGGATAGACATTCGGAGACGCCATAATTCGTCGCTGAAGATGACATTTTGCGACTAACTCATTTTGGTCTCCAAATGATGCTCTCTCTATAGATTTATCAAATTATTAATTAATTAGTTAAATATATATTTAAAAATAATTATTTAATAGCCAATACTTATAAATTCATCGGTTTCAAATGAAAAGTTACCACAAATATAAACACAAATTCAATAACGTCATCAATTTCATATAAAAAATTTCAATAAATTTATCATACATACATACATATATATATATATATATATATATATATAGAAATTAATTAATGGTCAAGGCTTATAAATTCATCCGTATCAAATGAGAAATCAACACAAATTCAATAATTTCATCAATTTCGAAAGAAAAAAAATCAATAAGTTTATCTATCAAAATTTAAGGTCAAACTTCTGTATAGATTTACCAAATTATTAATTAAATAGTTAAATTAGTTATTTGAACTTTGGTTTTTTCTTTCTTAATTTGGATGGATATTCAGAGACGACATAATTCGTCTCTGAAGATGTCATTTTGCAACCAACTCATTTTGGTCTCCAAATGATGCTCTCATATATAGATTTTGGTTTTATTTGGATAGACATTCGGAGACGACATAATTCGTCTCTGAAGATAATATTTTGCGACCAACTCATTTTGGTCTCCAAATGATGCTGTCCATAGATTTATCAAATTATTAATTAATTGGTTAAATATATATATATATTAAAATAATTATTTAATAGCCAATACTTATAAATTCACCGGTTTCAAATGAAAAGTTACCACAAATATAAACACAAATTCAATAACGTCATCAATTTCATATAAAAAAAATTCAATAAGTTTATGTACCCAAATTTAAGGCTAAACTTCTCTATAAATTTACCATACATACATATATATATAAATTAATTAATGGCCAAGGTTTATAAATTCATTCGTTTCAAATGAGAAGTCAACACAAATTCAATAATTTCATCAATTTCAAAAAAAAAAATCAATAAGTTTATCTACCAAAATTTAAGGCCAAACTTCTGTATAGATTTACCAAATTATCAATTAAATAGTTAAATTAGTTATTTAGATTTTGGTTTTTCTTTCTTAATTTGGATGGACATTTGGAGACGACATAATTCATCTCTAAAGATGCCATTTTGCGATCAACTCATTTTGGTCTCCAAATGATGCTCTCACATATAGATTTTGGTTTTATTTGGATGGACATTCGAAGACGACATAATTCATCTCTGAAGATGACATTTTGAGACCAACTCATTTTGGTCTCCAAATGATGCTCTCCATAGATTTATCAAATTATTAATTAATTGGTTAAATATATATATATATATATTTAAAAATAATTATTTAATAGCCAATACTTATAAATTCATCGGTTTCAAATGAAAGTTACCACAAATATAAATACAAATTCAATAACTTCATCAATTTCATATAATAAAAAAAATCAATAAGTTTATGTACCCAAATTTAAGGCCAAACTTCTCTCATTTTTCAACTTTTATACTAAATCCCTAATTTCTTTTAAATACAAAATCCCTAATTTCATTCCCAACTCATTTCTCAACTTTTCACTCATTTTTTCCCACCCAAATCCCACATCCATCATCTTTGCCCTCACCAATCCAACGCAACTTTCGACATTAGCCACTCAATTCCGACGTAATTTACTATATTTAAAAAAAAAAAATGTTATTTACTATTTTATTTTATTTTTGCTTTATTTATGACTTATTGATTTATTCAAGGCTCTAACTCTAAATTATGATTAGTTTAGTTTTATGCATTTAGTTTTTGTTTTGTACATTTACTTTTTAAAATTAAGCTTGATGAGTAATTCTTTTCATTATTTTCATGGCTCTAGTGGAGTTGTCGAGCTTTAATTTTGTGTAATTTAAGTAAGAAAACATGTGATGAACAATGGTTTGAATGTTTTCCATAATATTTTTGTTTATATTGTTGTTTGTAATCAAGTGTTATATTGCTATTTAGTTGTAAAATGATTTGGCTATGAATATTAGAATATTTTTATCAGAATGATTGAAATAACCGATTAGTGAAAAAATTGAAATTAGAATATGCTTATAGACATGTGACAAAAGTAAAAGAAATTAGCTTTTATGTGATAAATGTATTTTCTGAATTTATCTATTTATGTAAATATTATATGGTTTTTGTACTTGTATATACATTAATATTTTCTATTTAAATTTACAGTCACAACATTATAATATTCTCATATTTTTATGATTGTTTTATAATTAGAGGTATTTTGGTCAAAATACAGTTAACTTCATTCCATTCTGTTGTTAACCAAACAAAATAATACTAATTCAGAGACTAATTCTAAAGTTCCAACCAAAAAAAAAAAAAAAAAAAAAAAAGTTTTCCTTTCCTTTCCATTCTTATTCTCATTACTATTCTGATTACTGTTCCATTATGTAACCAAACATAACCATAGAGTATTGACCAATAACTCGATTATATATGTTTTAAAAAATATAATTTTATAAAAAGTTTCAATAAATATGTAACCAAACGTGATCATAGAATTTTGATTAATGGAATAAATTTAAATTTATATAGCAAGGTTTTCTTTTTTATTTCCAACAACTCATATAGCTTATATATAAATATTGTTCAATTATTATCACATTCTATACTGTAGTCAAGTGGTAAAGACTCATAATTTTTAACTTGAGGTCTCAAGTTCAATTCTCATTAATGACAATTAATTGTCATTATTTTCAGGAGTGGGGCAAGTTCAGCAGTGGAGGTCAACGGCGGCGGTGGGTCTCTTACGGCGGTCCGACAGTGTATAAATATAAAAAATGTTATTTAATTAAATATTAAATAATGACATTTTTTATTTAAATATTAGGGTTATTTTGATTTTAGTCCCTCACATTTGCGTTAATATGGGTTTAGTCCACAGTTTATTAGAGACGATATATTTGGTAGGCAAATGTCATCCCCAATTGTTGTATGGCTTGATATCTAAGACAAACTTTTGGGGAATTTGCTACCAAATAATTGGTCGCGCATTATCAACATTCGGAGACGAATTTTGTAATTGGTTGCAGTAGTTATTCTGGGACGGGGATTTAGCTACCACCGCTCGACCAACTTAATTTGGTAGCGAAAGACTTTCTGTGACAAAAAAACTTGATTTGGAGATGAAATGGATTCATCTCAGAATGTCATTTTTTTTGAAGTGTATGTTGACGAAGATGAACTGAGGTTTCAATTCTTTTGTAAAATCCATAAATTGTCGATAACTTTCTCATACGAAGAACAAATAATTGTGCAGGCCTAGGCACTCAACCCTAGGGAGAGCCCAGTGAGGCAACCGTTTAGGGCTCCCAATTGTAAAGGGTCCTCAAATTGTAGTTAAAAAAATTGATTTTAAAATATAGTTCATATAAGATTTTAAACAGAACAGACCTATTAATGACTTAAAAATGGCCCATCATATACATATATTTTTGTTTTTTTAGGTACTTAATTTTGGGTATGTTTACTCCTTAGTTTTGCACTTGTTGTGTGTGTATATAGCTTGTATATGTGTCTAATCTAGTATTTATGATCGTACCATTTTTATACCTATTTTAGGCCCCTATTTTTCTACCATTTTGTGCTTGTTTCTTTAGTAAAACCGGATTTTTAATGGTGTAAATGAGTATTTTAGATGAATTGGGAAGTTTGGAAAGATGGGCGGTAATTTTGCCATTTTGGAGACATCAGGGGTAACAGTGAAATATTCGAGGCAATATTGAAGGTGTAGTGATTTTGGAAGAGTACAGCGGCTGTTCCATAATTCTCCAAACCAGCTGCCACGTTAATTAATGATGCTGTGCGTTTTGCTTCACATTTGAAGCCTCTACATACACCCAGTCCATTTGTAATTGATGGCCCAAGACTCCAAGAGTGGACATGTTCAAGGAACTAAACCAGGCCCATTAACAATCTAAATACACCCCAATTTTAGACTTCGTCTTGAACGGTTCAACCTCCAGCACTTCACGCCGAATCTCGCCGAAACCAGCCATTTTAGAGGGGCAATTTCGTCCTTTCATCACCCAATTCGTGCCTTCCTGGTCCAAAATTGAAGACACATGAGAGCTCACCTAACTCTCAAACACTCTCTCAGCACCATTCACCACCCAAATCCAACCATTTCACCACCAAAACCACCTCATTTCTCACCATTTCCCAGTACACACAATTTTAGCTTTCTCTCACCTCCATTTATTCATTGTTACACGAATTTGAACTTGAAGAAGAAGAAGAAGATGGAGTTAGGAGCTCTTGAAGACCATCATGAGTTCTCTTCTCTTTACTTTTCTCTTTAATTTTCATTATGTGTAATTAAAATTGACGTGGGAAATTTTATGAACATGTATTATTTATCTATATAATTAGTTGTTGTTAATGTTGATTTGAGCTTCAATTTATGTATGCAATTAGAATTTAGGCTATTTGAGAAGTCAAATTTCATGTATGAATGACCATTGATGCAACGGTCTTGATTCTAAGCTAGGTTGATGAAGAATTATTTGATTTGTGAATGAATATGTTTTATTAAGTGATTCTTGGACGCTTGAGCTTGATAGTTGTCTCTCTTGCTATTCCATGATGTTGGGTGTTTAGAGATCAATAATTTGTGTTTAAATTGATTAATTTGTTAAGCTTGCCATGCTAAGACCTTAGGTGGTTAGTACTCATTAATAGGTTAAGACAAAAGCTAGATGTGCTTAATTGTTTAAATGTAACATGAATTAGATAATTTTGCATGTTACATTTCTTCCCTAGCATCTCCATCACCATATCACCGTCTTACTTGAGTTGTAATTAGTTAAATTAGTTAGTTTAGTTAATTTGCATTTAGTTAACAATCTTGATTTTACTTTTAATGCATGTAGTTAGATTTTTATAAATTGAGACGAGAATTAGCTTTATATACAACATCTCCTTGAGGACGATCCCTTGCTTAACACTATACTAATTGAACGATTTGTGAAATTGCGAGGAGAAATTATAGAGACCATATGTGATACAATGTAATTGATGCTGAGCAAAAGCAAATCCTGGAAATCCAAGATTTCACACATAATAGTTTATTTCTGGTTTTTTAGACATGTAAAAATTTCAAATAAGGTTGGCTCAGTAGTAAGCAGTTACATCTACACCATGAGATTATCTGATTGAGTTGTGTCCTTCTCCCCCAATTGTAATATTTCAAAAAAAAAAAAAATTTAATAAATGACGGACTCATTTAAGGTATGACCATACTCATGAAACCAATAATAACCTGAATAATTTAGTAATTGAAGCTTCATTCACTGACATTTAAGCTCAGTAAATCTCAATTCTATCGAGGATATAGCTCAGTAATTGAAGCTTCATTCGCTGACATTGGCTCGACTTCGCTTTGCAACTGACTTGAATTATGGTCTTGTGAGAATGACATGTCTGATTCAATGGAGCTGTGCATAAAAAATGCAGGTTGTGAGGGCACTGGGAGAGTGATAGAGTAGCTACTTAGCATGAGAACAACCGATGTCATGGTTGGTCTATCGGCTGCATTTTCTTGTACGCAGAGTAACCCAATGTGAATGCATCTAAGCATTTCAGTTCTCGAACTGGTTCTCAGAGTTGGATCTACCAGATCTAAAGCTGTTCTTGCTCTCCAATTTTTCCATGCCTGCAAAAATTAGCATATATATTCAATGACATCTACATTAAATCAGTACACATATATATATATATATATATTCTTTTCCTATAGATACAACAGATATTTGCTATGGGAATTTCATACTTACGCAGCTTAGAAGGTGTTCCACAGTACTCTGATCCCCATTCCGGAAACAAGTATTTTTCTGACCGGTTACAATCTCCAAAATTAACACACCGAAACTGAAGACATCTAACTTAACCGAAAATTGCCCACGCATTGCATATTCTGGAGCCATATATCCGCTGCACATACAGTGGCATCATTAATATTAAATCTTGAATTGGACGGTGATAGTGCTTTTTGTGATTTGTTAAATATGAACTTTTTTATTCTGCTGGTACTTACTAGGTTCCCACAATTCTATTAGTGTCGCCTTGAGTTTGATCAATTTCGAACAATCTTGCCATGCCAAAATCTGCAATTTTGGGATTCATCTCTGCATCCAACAAAATATTACTAGCTTTGAGATCACGATGAATAATACGCAAACGAGAATCTTCATGAAGGTAGAGAAGCCCGCGAGCAATGCCTCCTATGATTTTGTACCGCCTTTCCCAATCCAAATGCTTGCGTTTCACCGAATCTACAAATTTACACAAGTAGATTATTCACATTATTACCGAAAAACATGCAAGAACATGTATATCAGTGGCATGTTTCCTAGCTTTTTGATTAAAGATAGGTCAATTTAATTACCAAAAATGAAGTGATCAAGGCTCGTGTTAGGCACAAACTCGTAGATGAGAAGCCTTTCACTCCTTTGCAAGCAGAAGCCCAAAAGCCTAACCAAACTTCTGTGTTGAAGCCTGGCCACTAACAGGACTTCATTTTTAAATTCTAGATCTCCTTGTCCAGAATCCCTAGAAAGCCTCTTCACAGCTATATCTTCTCCACTAGTAAGTGTTCCCTGAAATAATTACAACAAAATCATGAAGTTTGATTTTAAATAATTTGAATTAATGAACTTTCAAAGCATCCAAACATTATATATATAAATTATCAAGTGCAGGTTCTGTACAAAATTTTTTTGCAGTTTCACTGATTTTAACCGGTTTGAATCAATGAAACCGTATGAAACATTCGTGCGGGATCCCGCATTAGAAAGTTTATATATATATATATATATATATATATAGTAACTTTTTGGTGCAGGATTTTCCGTATGGAATCCTCAATCAATTGCTACCGGTATATATTAAATTACTGATTTACTGGTATTTGATGACCACCGGTAGCAATAAAGGATTCCTTATAGGAAATCTTGCACTTAAATATATATATATATATATATACATATTAACTTTTTGGTGCAGAATTTCCAGTAGGGAATCCCCAATTACTACCGGTAGTATGCTACCAGTAGCTACTAAATTACTACCGTTAGTAATTGGGGATTCTTACTGAAAATCCCGCACCTAATAATTTTCGTGTATATATATATACATCATAAATTACCTTGTAAACAACACCAAATCCACCTTGTCCAAGCTTGTTTGCATCGGAAAAGTTATTTGTTGCAACGCTGATGGTGTTAAAGTCGTAATGCAAGGACTCCACACTTCTAATTTCATCCGCATCTTCACAGGCTGATCAATAAGTGCCAAAATATATAGTCATAATCCAAAATTTATGTTCAAATCATATATATATGTATATTTATTTATTTATTTATGTAAAAGACATTTCTGTCTTACTTTGATGATCAATTTTCTTCCTGGACTTCCTGATCACTCTGAAAAAGATACAAATGGAGATGACCAATATAACGAAAGCAACTGCTGCTACAACTATGATGATGACTGTTCGAGAACTATTACTGTCTTTTCCTGCACTACCGGGTTCAAGTAATGTGAATGTTCAAATTTTAAGCTATACTATAATATAATAAACAAAACATGGACAAAAACTTTAAAAGTAACTGTACAAGAAAAGTAAACATTGAATAATAATCTACTGTTAAATGTTAATTAATTAATGTTAACAGTGCCCACTTTTCCAAGGACAAATGGTGGAGCACGTTATTTTTGATGGACTCAAGACTCTCTAACATATCTTTTCACGTATAAGATTTACGGACTTAATTGGCACTTGGACTAAGTCCAAATACAGATTCAAATACCAAATGCTAGAATAACTAGTTCCGATATTAATGCTGGTGCCTGGAGATCGATGTAATAAGCAAGGAAAATAAATATCTGATATGATGTATGGGTACCTTTAGCAGTAGTAGTATTAACGTTTGACAGCGGAGGAGACACTAGTGGTGGTGAAGGCGGTGTTTGTTCATCATCATCAGCCGTAAGGTTCGAAAAACGGAAGAGCTCATACCTCAAATTACAACTGGGTGCAATGACTCTTCCTCCTACTTTTCCATTACAACATCTTGGAATATCTCCTGTAATTGTCACCAGACAATCGTTGCATTCCATCTCGGACAAATCAGGAGTGCACTGAACAAGTGCATACAACGTTTTGAAGTCCGGAGCAGACGTTTTTCCTGCTGCGAACTTGCGGACTGAACTGCCTGAAGCTGCCTTACTTCTCAGGCCTTCTAACAATGTCCTCAGCACTTGATTGAATTGAACCAAGCTTAAGACATTGTTTAAGTTCCACTTATAAAATCGCGGGGATGTTTCCTTAATACCTAATATAGTGCGATTTGAGTAGCGTAACATACAATTACCGTACCACCCAATTGCTTCCTTTTGGTTGGGACACAGTTGAGTGAGCTTGGATATAGAGTCATTGATGCAACTACGGCAAGCATCCAGGTTGACCTGACCTCTGCAAAGCGCAATCACATTTGCTTTGTCAGAGTTTTGGCCAGCAGAGATATTGTAGAATCCGGAGTTGATTTCCGATGAAATATTGGACGAAGAAATTGATGAGAAGAGGCTATTGAGGTTTTTCTGGTAGGTACTATTAGTTGTGTAGTTACCATTGTTTGATAAGCAGAAATGGTATAAGAAGTTTGGCTGGGCGTTAATTGTGAAGCTAATAAGATGTACTACAAGAGCACACAAATGGAAGAAAAAAATTCCAGAAGAAGCTATCGCCATGACCATGAAATGAAAGCCACACCTTAGCTAACTGCGTTACAGGCTATTAATGGAAGGTTTATATAAAATCTTCCAAGCTTGGGACGCCCGTGGTATTATTAACAATTCTACTTTGGAACTTTGAAAAATCAACCAATTCCTTTCTACTTGTCAAAAGTTTATTGCCATGTGAGTTGTTAAAATTTGTTTTTGTAGGATTTACAAGTTGGGCTCATATATTGGGTCCTACAATTTGGTTGAGTTGATCATGAACTTAAGAAAGGCCAAAACATATTAAAAATAAATGTGGAGACCCAGAAGGACTGCCACTATCAGTTTCAAAAATAAAAAAATAAAAAAATAAAAAAATTCTAGTCTGTAATAAAAAAATAATAATTGACTAGGACTTGAGTGGTAAAGGACAAACAAGGAAATTTTAGGGTGATTTCCAAAGGTGGACACTATTCACACTAGCCTGTATATGATTTCATTGAATATGGACCAAACGCGCCCTTCAAGGTGGCAAAATTGACTAAATTTTTTATTTAGCAGGAATAAGAATTTTGGCTTTTGAACCCCTCTAAGCTAAAATCTAATAAAAAATTTAGCTTTTTTATTATTATTATTTTTATGGGCCCAGGGCGGCTGCACCTCTGAGGGTGGGTTTAGATTATTAATATAATGGAATGCTTAGCTTATTATTATTTATTTTTTCAAGTATTATACTATCACATAAATTGAGGGGGAGAAACGGATTCGAACCTGTAACCTCGTGGGGTAGGTGTGAGGGTAACTAGTACTAGTATCCCCTAAATTGATAGCAACTCTATAATATAATGGAATGCTTAGTTTGTTTTTTATTTTTTATTTTTTAAAGTATTATACTATAACGTACATAAATTGAGGGGTGGGGCCGTGGGGGAGGAGCGTACTCAAACCTGTAGCCTCGTGGTGTAAATGTGAGGAGCTTTACTAACGGATCAACCTCATTTCGTCTACAAGATAATGTAATTAGTACTAGTATCCCCTAAATTGATAGCAAATCTAATTATGTTTTTTGGATTAAATGCTGTTAATGTTTGTATGTTGTAAATTTGAGTATATATTATAGACTTTTTGGTGTCCTTGATTGAATGACCGTATCCGGTTTCTATAAAGTTTACAAATGTTTCTTAAACATTTTACTTCATAGGGAATGAGTCTCTTTTTGAAGAAACCGTCAATTTTATGTCCAAAGAAAAATTTCCTATCACCAAAAATTATATTAACAGAGTCCCGGAAATTTGGAATCCTACACCTACAATGTCTTTTTAGTTTTCTAACACGTAAGGATAATAAATAAATGACTCAATAACGTATGACTAGAGAAGTAAAATGGGTCCTGCTGGCACAAGCACGGCACAATATATGCAGTGGTAAAGCTAGAATTTTGGTTTTGGGGTCAAAACAAAAACAAATATTCAAGTTAACGCAAGAAAAATATACTAATATTTAAAAACTAAGTTATTAAAAAACCAAATGTAATATCATTCAGATATATGTTGACGAAGATGAACTGAGGTTTCAATTCTTTTGTAAAATCCATCAATTGTCGATAACTTTCTCATACGAAGAACAAAGAATTGTGCAGGCCTAGGCGCTCAGCCCTAGGGGGAGCCCAGTAAGGAAACCGCCTAGAGCTCCCGATTGTAAAGGGTCCTCAAATTGTAGTTAGAAAAATTGATTTTAAAATATAGTCCATATAAGATTTTAAACAAAACAGACCTATTAATGACTTAAAAATGGCCCATCATATACGTATAATTTAGTTTTTTTAGAAGGCCCATCAATGGAAACCCAACCCATAATGACTTTAAAAATGGCCCAACATGCACATATAATTTTATTTTTTCGATTTATCATTCTTACAACAAGTCAACAACAACATTGGATCAAGGGTGGCGGTGGGTTGAATCCTAGCAACATTCGTGTTTGTCATAAATAATCTTCTTTTATATATCTCTCTCTCAAAAAATAAAATAAATAAATAAAAAATTAAAAGAAAAAACCTCAAAACTCTCTTGACACGAAAATTCAGAAGTCGTTGTTTCGAAGGTAATTAAATCAATACACTTCTTTTTTTCATTTTTTTTTTCTTTTTCGAAAACCCTATATATATATATACATATATAAACTTAATTAGTAGTTTTGCTGCTAAAAATGTGATACGAGTAATATTTAAATGATATATTCTTTGATGCAATTATAAAAATTTTATTTTGATAACTTTTTATTTTCTATTTTGTTGTGTTACAGTCTTGACTTTGAGTTATTATATTGATTTTTATAAGTATTTACTAGTGAAAAAAAAAATCGATTTTTATAAGTATTTACTAGTGAAAAAAAAAAAATCAAATAAACATATATAGAGTATTGAGGGCCTTATTTTCTATAATTCGCCTCGGGCCCCGAAAATGTTAAGGTTGGCCCTGGAATTGTGTAATGCATATTTTTTTTTATTTTATATATATTTTGTTTTAATTATATATGTAGTGGTTCTCTTGTAAAGTAAAAACCTCCATGAAATACATTGAGCTGAACTGACCTTTTTTTTTTTTTTTTTTTTTTAATGGATGACAAGTTCAATAAAATTTAATTGTAAATACAATATGAGATTTTTTCAAGTATTATAACTTTTTTTTTTTTTCATTTTTCCTATTTTTTTGCCCTTGTTCCGATGCTTCATATTCAATAAAATTAGGAAAAAAGAATAGTTGTAGTAATTGAAAAAATTTCAAATTTTGTTTACAAATAGATTTCATTGAACTTATCAACCAAAAAAAAAAAAAAAAAAAAAAAAATTCATTCAAATCAATGGATTTCATGGAGGTCATTACTTTATGTTAAAATAGGGGATCCTTCATGAAAGAACCATTGTGAAGGCAAGTGAAGAGGAAAGGTGATTCAAATGAACGCTTGCTCATTATTTTGTATGTGTAAATAAATTTCTTATTACTGGGCATAATCAGAAGAAAAAAAAAAAAAAAAAAAACAGCTTCGTCAATTTTATTTTTGGATTCGGTAAGAAGTTTGTCTACCCACAAGGACTCTCCTAACAAAAGTGGTCAAAGTGAGAGTATACAATTGACATTGTTTGAGCTGCAATAGACCATTTTTTTTCTCTGCTAATAAGCTTGGATGAGGAGGGTTTGGACCAGTATATAACTTAATTTCTATTTATTTTGGAGATAGAACGACACTTTCTAGAAAAGAAAAAAAAAAACATTCTTTGTCATAGAATTTATTGGGAGTGAATCCCGTAAGAAAAAATGGTAGAATCTCACACTTGAAACTTGCTATTCTAAGTCATCTATGAGTGGGACAAAGCTACTCTTAATCTGTAAGATTGGAGTATTCAAATTCAAGAGCTGCTGTCAAAAGTGAAAGAAGCAAAAAACATGTTGATAACTTTAGGGAACCACTATAAGTAAAATTCCAATTGATTTTTCAGGGTCAATTACTTGATGGACAAGAGATAGCTAGCTGTCAGAAGATTATTAGAGAAATCAGAAC
Source organism: Acer saccharum (assembly GCA_030490815.1). Lineage (NCBI taxonomy): Eukaryota > Viridiplantae > Streptophyta > Magnoliopsida > Sapindales > Sapindaceae > Acer > Acer saccharum. The sequence goes on along the minus strand of CM059877.1, from coordinate 4,398,855 downwards.
AAGGAATCCTGGACTTCAAAAATGAGGTCTTATTGATTGCAAAAATTCAACATAGAAATCATGTTAGGCTCTTTGGTTATTGTACAGATTGAGAAAGACGAGAAGATCTTAATCTATGAAATTAAGCATAACAAAAGCTTGAACTACTTAATTTTGGGTATGTTTACTCCTTAGTTTTGTACTTGTTGTGTGTGTATATAGCTTGTACATGTGTCTAATATAGTATTTATGATCATACCATTTTTATACCTATTTTAGGCCCTAATTTTTCTACCATTTTATGCTTGTTTCTCTAGTAAAACCGGGTTTTTAATGGTGTAAATGTGTATTTTAGATGAATTGGGAAGTTTGGAAAGATGGGTGTAATTTTGCCATTTTGGAGACATCAGATGTAACGGTGAAATATTCGAGGCAATATTGAAGTTTTAGTGAATTTGGAAGAGTATAGGGACCGTTCCGTAAGTTTCCATACCGGCTGCCACGTTAATTAATGATGCTGTGCGTTTTGCTTCACATTTGAAACCGCTACATGCACCCCAGTCCATTTCTAATTGATGACCCAAGAGTGGACATGTTCAATGCACTAAACCAAGCCCGTTATCATTCTAAATACACCTCAATTTTAGACTTCATCTTCACCGGTTCAACCTCCAGCACTTCACGCCGAATCTCGCCGAAACCAGCCATTTTAGAGGGGCAATTTCGTCCTTTCATCACCCAATTCGTGCCTTCCTGGTCCGAAATTGAAGACACATGAGAACTCACCTAGCTCTCAAACACTCTCTCAGCACCATTCTCCACCCAAATCCAACCATTTCACCACCAAAACCACCTCATTTCTCACCATTTCCCATTACACACAATTTTAGCTTTCTCTAACCTCCATTGATTCGTCGTTACAGGAATTTGAGCTTGAAGAAGAAGAAGAAGATGGAGTTAATTAGGAGCTCTTGAAGACCATCATGAGTTCTCTTCTCTTTACTTTTCTCTTTAATTTTCATTATGTGTAATTTTAAAATTGATGTGGGGAATTTTATGAATATGTATTATTTATCTATATAATTAGTTGTTGTTAATGTTGATTTGAGCTTCAATTTATGCATGCAATTAGAATTTAGGCCATTTGAGAAGTCAAATTTCATGTATTAATGACCATTGATGCATCGGTTTTGATTCTAAGCTAGGTTGATGAAAAATTATTTGATTAATTTGTTAAGCTTGCCATGCTAAGACCTTAGTTGGTCAGTACTCATTAATTGGTTAAGACAAAAGCTAGATGTGCTTAATTGTTTAAATGTAACTTGAATTAGATAATTTTGCATGTTACATTTCTTTCCTAGCATCTCCATCACCACCATCTTACTACTCTTGTATGATCATACTTGAGTTGTAATTAGTTAAATTAGTTAGTTTAGTTAATTCGCATTTAGTTAACAATCTTGATTTTACTTTTAATGCATGTAGTTAGATTTTAATAAATTGAGATGAGAATTAGCTTTAGATACCACATCTCCTTGAGGACGATCCCTTGCTTAGCACCATATGAATTGAACAATTCTTACAATTGCGAGGAGAAATTATAGAGACCATATGTGATACAATGTAATTGATGCTGATCAATCAAGAAAGCTATTATTGGATTGGAAAACACGTTTTGATATAATTTTAGGAATTGCATGAGGAATCTTTTATCTTCATCAAGATTCTAGATTAAGAATTATTCCTATAGGCATAAAAGAGCTAGTAATATTCTTTTAGATGGATAGATGTAACCCAAGGTGCGACAAGAATATTTAGAGGGGATCAAACCCAGAGAAATGCAAAAAGAGTCGTTGGAATTGAGAAATCAACCCTTTAACTTAATTAAGGGAGGAGTTGCATTTTTACAGCTCCAAGGGGGTTCTACACTTCTACTTTAATTGAGCTCTAGTGGAGCTCACTCCTTTAATGGGGTGGCTTCGGCCCCTCTCAAGTGGGCTCTACTTATTTTTTTTCTATTAAATCCAACAGCAATAAAATATAAAATAATAATAATAATAAATTATAAAGGAGCCATTTTAAAGGTATCATTTGAATACAAACGCCCTTAATGGCCCACTTCAACAACATTGGGTCTCCTAGGGATATCCTTGAAGATGTTCTAAGTCAACTCAAAATGGTGAACACCAAATTAATTTATCTTCCTTATTGTATTAATATGTTATTGTTAAATTGCTTATGGTATCTTCATATCTTATAAATGAAATGGATCTCTAGTTAGGAGCAAGCTATAACTTATAAAGTCATTAATGAAATGGTTATACGTTACCAAAATATGCACTAGACGACGTATTTTCTATGAAATTTGACGTTTTAAGTTTTGGAGTCATACTATTAGAAATCATAAGCGGCAAGAAGAACATGGCCTTTTTCCATGATGATCAATACTCAAATTTTATACAATATGTAAGTTGCATCCTAATCTTTTGTATGCATATATGTTCCATTCATCAAACGTAGGCTCGAAACTGACATTTTTATTTTTTATTTTATTTTATTTTATTTTTTGTATTCTCATGTAATGCTGTAAATAAGATATAGGAACTCTAGAGAGATGGTTAGGCCCCGGAGATAGCTGACTCATGTCCTTCAAATGAACTTTTGAGACGCATCCAGGTCGGGTTCTTATGCGTGCAAGATAACGCGAGAGATAAGCCAAGCATGTCGATAGTAGTTTTTATGTTAAGCAATGAAACAATAATTCCTTCTCCCAAGAAATCTACATTTGCTACCAAGAAGAATGAACCAGATTCATCTACCACAGTCTACAGGAACAAAGTGCACCATTAATGAGGTGACGATTACAACTTTTAATGGGCGAGGGAGGAGACCATTTTTTTGGAGCTCACCTGCAGATTCAAATTGATCATAATAATTTATCATCAGCACTAGTCAAATTGATTATTATTATTATTATTATTATTATTATTATTTTGCCTTTAGAAAAACCTGCTCATAATATATAATCTTTTTTTTTTCCTTCTAAGTATCGACTTTGTGTCATATTCAAATTGGTTTGTCCTAAAGACAACTCTGAAGCCTGTTGATTGGTTCTCATATACAACTAAGTCATTGATGATTGATTTTTTTTTCTTCTTTAGCATTTTTTTCTTTTGTTTTTTTTATTTTTTTCTTTTTTTTATTTTTTTATTTTTTATTTTTTAAACTAAGAGTCAATTTTATATCTCCATAAATGACACGTCTTTGACATTATTGATTCCGTATATGGCTGAAAATTTCTGCTAGCAACCAATGAATTACGTTAGCTTGTTGACTCTTAATAACTGGAAGAGAAAAAACGTCGAAATCACATGAAACAAGTGGATGCTCACAGAAGTTGTCACAGATAATGGCAAATCCCATAAACACAGTCCAAACATTTATCTTCATGGGGTGTAACAGAGCTCTCTGTATCTCAGCACTGTGTGTGATATTCGATCTCTTCGGTTCATTTCATGCATTAGACATAACTGGAACCCGGTTCATATCTGATGGTGAGAACGGAAGCCTTGTATCATCTGATGGAAACTTCAAACTGGGTGTCTTCAGCCCTGGCAAGTCTCAAGCTCGTTACATTGGAATATGATTCAACAAAATCTCAGAACAAACGGTTGATTGGGTCGCCTACAGAGAAACTCCAATTATGAACTCTACAGGTATTTTCAAGATTGGTGGAAATGGAAATCTTGCAGTTTTTTGTTGTAATCAGAGCAGTCCTCTTTGGTCTACCAATGTTTCGATGCAAGCACAAACCTCCACTGCCAAGCTCTTAGATTCAGGAAATCTGGTTCTAGTAGCAAAAGAGACTATTATATGGCAGAGCTTTGATTATCCTACCGACACGATTCTTCCTGGTATGAAATTTGGATGGAACCGGAAAACTGGCCTCAACCATATCCTAACTTCATGGAAGTCATCGATGATCCCACACCAGGGGAATTCTCTTCAGGTCTTGATCCTCACACTCACAGCATACCTCAGTTCTTTTTGTACAAGAATTCAGTTCCACACTGGCGTAATGACCCGTGGAATGGTCACATCCTGAATGGCTTGTTCTCTGACGAGATTGATCTTATCAATATCACATTCGTTAGCAATGACAATGAAATCTATCTTAAATTTTCACCCACAAAGGGTTCAGTTTTCTCCATAATTGTTCAATGGGACTTCTGAAGAGACTATTTTGGCACGAGAGCCAGAGATGGGTAAAAGTCCAGGTCGTGCCCCAGGACTTGTGTGATGAATACATGCGATGTGGAGCAAACACAATTTGCAATGAGGATACGTTGGCACATTGTGCGTGCCTGCCTGGGTTTGAGAGGTTGTATCCTCAGGACTGGTACCTTAAATGTCAGAAAACAAGCAAAGAAGGCTGTGGCAAAGGCGATGGGGAGGGTTTTGTGAGACCTGAATGTGTGAAGTTTCCAAATGCCAGAAACTCTACTCTTTATAGTAACTGTACAGGGTATGGTAATGTAAATGTCGATGAAATGGGACGAGGTTGCATAGCGTGGTATGGTGAGTTACAGGACATAAGACACTTTAAAAGAGGACAGGATTTTTACCTAACAGTAAACGCTGTGGAGCTAGGTGTACTGTCTTCTTTTCCATAATAGTGGTCTGAATTCTATGTTGTATTGATGATATATTCAATAGGTTTCACTTGAAGTTTCATTGCAACAGTAGTTGACAGTTGACACCACAAATTTTATCAGCTGTCAACAGCAACAGGTTCTTATAAATTAAGATCATCAGTTTGAAATTTATTTAGCCCGAAAGAAATTTTAAATTTGCAGCTGTGGATGCCCAGAAAAATGCAAAAGTACACGTTCTAGCAACAAAAAGTACACATGTATTTCTTTATGTTCCCCTTATTGTTGAAACACTTCTGGAAGCCCTGTGCTTTTTCTACTTGTGGAGAAGGAATGCAAAGAGGAAAGGTGATTCGAAGGACTCGTAACTATACATCTTAATCTATTGTTTCTTCTCAAATTGCTAAAATTCATCGATCTACCTTTACTACAGGGCAAAAGCAGAAACAACAATGTCGCAAAAGGTTAGTTTTGGATTCGGAAAGAAGTTTGTCTAACCATAAGGACTCTCCAAATAGCAGTGGTGAAAGTGGGAATACAGAATTGACGTTGTTCGGACTTGGAGGCTTTGGCTCAGTTTACAAGGTAATTCTTTCTCATTATTTCTTAGTTAAGTACTTAAGTACTTAAGTTTTCCATTGCAGTACTGTGATGCCCTACAGGGCTGAATGTTAATGTAACTAGTTTTCTGGAATTAATTGATAGAGCTTGTAAGAGAGAGAGTTGGAGAGAGAAGAATTGTTAGAGAGGAGAGAATTGTTGTAATAATTCGTTTGTTGGAACAAACTGCAAATACCATTTTGGCATCTAGATTGAAAGGACAGTAATGTAAAGTTACTAAGACAAGTGGCCTGGAAATACTATCCTGTGACAAGCTTACAAATACAAAAACTACTTAAGCTGTAAATGGATAATATGAATAATTGACCCATAAGGCCCAATGTTGCTTTAGGTCCAATGAGCCTAATAACACTCCCATAAGTGCACCGTATAAGGGTAGGGTTATGAGGAGGCCTATATAAGCATTTTTTCCTTCTTTTTTTTTTTTGATAGCATCCTTTCCTCTTTGTCTGTTCCTTGTCTGAAACAATACCAAATCCTTTTCTTCAAATCCCTAAATACTCTCTTTGAATTCTAGACAAATACACCTTCACTTCATCAATTACCTGATAGACAAGAGATAACTGTCAAAAGATTATCAACGAATTTCGGTCAAGGATTTTTCAGGTCAATTATCTAATGATTTTTTTTTTTTTCATTTTTTTTTTTTAAAAGTCAATTTCATGCCTCCATAAATAACACGTCTCTGTTATTATTGATTCCGTGTATGCCACTTTGACAATTGATGATTCCGTGTACGCCACTGAACACAACCACTTATTTACTTGGCAATTTCCATTGACTAGAATGCCTGTTTTTGTTGACCCTTACTTTCTTTCATTCATATACTGGAGAAAAAACGTCGAAATTACATGAAGAAAATTCCTGAAGCTGATGCTCATAAAGAATGTTAATGACACATCCCAGTAACAAAGTCCAAACACTTATCTTCACCGGGTGTTGATACTAATTGAAAACAAAATAATGTCGAAATCACACGAAACAAAGTGGATACTATTGCTGGATGCTCATTGAAGTTGTCACATATACTGGCACATCCGAGAAACACAGTCCAAACACTTATCTTAATGGGTTGTAATAGAGCTCTCCGTATCTTGGTACTGTTTGTGACATTCGATCTCTTCGGTTCACTTCAAGCATTAGAGACAATAACTGGAACCCAGTTCATAGCTGATGATGAAAACGGAAGCCTTGTATCGTCTGATGGAAACTTCAAACTGGGGTTCTTCAGCCCTGGCAAGTCTCAGGCTCGTTACGTTGGAATATGGTTCAACAAAATCTCAGAACAAACGGTTGTTTGGGTGGCCAACAGAGAAACTCCAATTAGGAACTCTGCAGGTATTTTCAAGATTGGTGGAGATGGAAATCTTGCAGTTTTTTGTTGTAATCAGAGCAGTCCTCTTTGGTCTAGCAATGTTTCAGTGCCTGCGCAAACCTCCGCTGCCAAGCTCTTAGATTCAGGAAATCTGGTTCTGGTAGCGAAAGAGACTATTATTTGGCACAGCTTTGATTATCCTACGGACACGGTTCTTCCTGGTATGAAATTTGGATGGAACAGGAAAACTGGCCTCAACCATATTCTAACTTCATGGAAGTCGATTGATGATCCAACACCTGGGGAATTCTCTTCAGGGTTTAACCTTCACGGCATACCTCAGTACTTTTTGTACAAGAACTCAGTTCCACACTGGCGTAGTGGCCCTTGGAATGGTCGTAACCTGAATGGCTTGCCAGATATCGGAAGCCGCAAAGATTATTTCTCTGATCGGATCGATCTTATCACTATCACATTTGTGAGCAATGACAATGAAGTCTATATTAAATCTTCACCAAAAAAGGGTTCTGTTTTCTCCAGAATTGTTTTGGAGTCGATGGGACTTCTGAAGAGAAAAATCTGGCACGAGAGCCAGAGATGGGTAAGAGTCCAGATCGTGCTCCATGACTTGTGTGATGAGTACATGCGATGTGGTGCAAATGCAATTTGCAACGAGGATATGTTGGCACATTGTGCATGCCTGCCCGGGTTTGAAAGGTTGTATCCTCAGGACTGGTACCTAAAATGTCAGGAAACAAGGAAGGAAGCTTGTGGCAAAGGCGATGGGGAGGGCTTTGTGAGACTGGAAGGTGTAAAGTTTCCAGATGCCCGAAATGCTACTCTTTATAGTAACATGAGCTTAGAGGAGTGTGAGAGAGAGTGCTTGAAGAGTTGCAACTGTACAGGGTATGCTAATGTATATGTCGATGAAATGGGACGAGGTTGCATAGCATGGTACAGTGAGTTACGAGACATGAGACGCTTTAAAAGTGGACAGGATTTTTACCTAAGAGTAAATGCTGTGGAGCTAGGTATGTACTGTCTCTTTTTCCATAATAGTTGTATGATATATTATTCAATAGGTTACATTATAACAGTAGGTTGACACCAGAAGTTTTGTCATCTGTAAGCAGCAAAAGGTTCTTATAAATTAAATCATCAGTTTCAAATTTGTTGAGCCTTAAAGAAATTTTAAATTTGCAGCTCTGGATGCTCAGAAAAACGCAAGAGTACACATTATAGCAACAAAAAGTACGCTTGTATTTATTATTGTTCCCCTTGTTGTTGAAACACTTTTGGCAGCCTTGTGTTTTTACTACTTTTGGAGAAGGAATGCGAAGAGGAATAAAGGTGATTCAAAGGATTCATATATAACTATACATCTTAATCTATTGAGGTGAAACTAAAGTCTTGTTTGATCTTAACAAGTTGCTAAAATTCATCAGTCTACTATATTGGTGCATTTCATTTTCCATATGTTGAATGATTTCTAATTCATAAAAAACAACTTAATACAGGGCAGAAGCAGAAACAACAGCTTCATCAAAACAAGTTAGTTTTGGATTCGGCAAGAAGTTTGCCTCCTAATAGCAGTGGTGAAAGTGGGAATACATAATTGACATTGTTCGAACTAAGTACTGTGATAGCTGCAACAGATCATTTTTCTTCCGCTAATAAGCTCGGACGAGGAGGCTTCGGTCCAGTTTACAAGGTAAATTCTCTTCATTTCTTAGTTGAGAGTTGAGATCGAAAAGTTTTCCAATGCAATATGTTGATACCAAAATAGTCCAACGATCGTGATTTGTTTTGATGTGAGAGGAAAGAACTCTTTGTCATTGTCCTCAAACCTTGCTCGAGATTCAAGAGGAAGTCTGGATATATCGAAGTTTAGGTAGTGCTTGAAGTAGTTGGTTCCTGCAAAAAGGAGAAATGGTCAGGGGGCCTGCATCTCTGCTGGCAATAACCCTCCAACGCTCAAGTTAGGTTGGGCTCCAAACTGTGTGTTCAGTGTGTAGAGTCTGATCCAACAACTTCAAACACTACCTAAACTTCGATTCAGACTTCATCTTGAATCTCGAGCAAGGTTTGAGGACAACGACAAAGAGTTCATTCCCACATCAAAACACAGTTGTGTGCTCATCAAAGAAAAATTGCATCAAAACAAATATGGATCGTTGGACTAGTTTTGGTATCAACACAATAGATAATTTTTTTGCATTTGTGTTCTGCCCTTGGCCCTTTCAACAAAAAGCATTCTATATGTCATCTATGTGAAGGACAATGCTACTCTTAATCTATATGAGGTTTGAGTATTCAATTTTGATTTTTCAGGGTCAATTACCTAATAGACAAGAGATTGCTGTCAAAAGATTATCAACGAATTCGGGACAAGGAATCCTAGAATTCAAAAATGAGGTCTTAGTGATTGCAAAACTTCAACATAGAAATCTTGTTAGACTCTTGGGTTATTGCATAGAGAAAGAGGAGAAGCTTTTAATCTATGAATTCATGCCTAACAAAAGCTTGGACTACTTCATTTTTGGTATGGTTAGTCCTTAGTTTTTCAATTTTTGTTTCTGTATTGCTTTTGTGTCTACTTTTTAATATTTATTTTATGTGATATGTTGGAATTGAAGCAGATCAATCACGAAAGCAATTGTTGGATTGGAAAAAACGCTTTGATATAATTTTAGGAATTGCTCGAGGGATCCTTTATCTTCATCAAGATTCCAGATTAAAAATTATCCATAGGGACCTAAAAGTTGGTAACATTCTTCTAGATGGAGAGATGCAACCCAAAATTTCAGATTTTGGTACTGCAAGAATATTTGCAGCGGATGAAACCCAAGCGAATACAAAAAGAGTAGTTGGAACTTAGTAAGTCAACGCAAAACATAGTGAATACAAAATTAACTTATTTTCCTTATTGTGCTGAAGTTTTTATTATATTACTAACAATATCTTCATAACATGAAGTGGTTATATGTCACTAGAGTATGCACTTTACGGCATTTTCTCTATGAAATCAGACGTTTTTAGTTTTGGAGTCATACTATTAGAGATCATTAGTGGCAAGAAGAACAGGGGTTTTTTCCATGACGATCCGTACTCAAATTTGATACAATATGTAAGTTGTTGCCTATCTTTTTTGTGTGTGTACATGTTTCTTCCATTCATCAATGTTGCCCTGAACTTACATTGATCTTTTATATTCTCATGTAATGCTGGAAATAAGATTTGGGAACTCTGGAGAGATGGTAAGGCTCCGGAGATAGTTGACTCATGCATAAATGATTCATGTCCTGCAAATGAAGTTATGAGGTGCATTCAGGTCGGGCTCTTATGCGTGCAAGATAATGCAAAAGACAGGCCAAGCATGTCGAATGTGGTTTTTATGTTAAGCAATGGAACAGTACTTCCTTCTCCTAAGAAATCTTCATTTCCTGTCAGGAATAGTGATCTAGATTCATCTATAGGAACAAAGCGTTCCAATAATGAGGTGACGAATACAACATTTGATGGTCGATGAATTTGTTGGTGTTGTATGAAGTTACAGTTAAAATATTTGTATATGAATTATACTTTCTTAAAAACCCATCATTTCACTTTAACATGTCATCACACGCTTAGACTTATATTATTTATAGATTATATACAATCTTGAATTTCATACAAACTTAATTAAGAAGGCTAATTAAGCTTACATATTTGAATTCAACTTACAAAATATATAATCTAGACTTCAACCAATAACCAATATTCTTTTGAACGTTAAAGAGCTGTGCAAGGATTCCAATACCAGTAAGGTTTCAAGAGTTGAAGCTTGGGTTCCTCCCAAGGACGATGGTCTTAAGTTCAATGTTGATGGTTCTGCGAAAGTGAAACCTGGTTCGGCCAGCATTGGAGGGGTTTTGAGAGACTCGAAAGGTAAAGTGTTGTGCTTGTTCTCTTTATTAGTTGGTACCTTAGAGTCTATCTCAGCGGAGATATTGGCGATTTGGAAGGCTTGTGCTCTGCATTTCTAAATCTTTTTTAGTAGAGGTGATATTGAGATTGTAAGTGATTTGAAGGTGGCGGTTTCTTAGATCAACAATGGCGGTTTTGGTAATCTCAAACATGTGGATACTACTTATGATATCTGTGGCAATTTGGATATTCTTAGAGGTGTAGTGGTCTCCTTCAATCGAAGGGCATCTAACTTCTTCATGGATAATTTAGCTAAGAGGGGTGTGAGTACGGTGGGTGATTTGTTGAGTGGTGTGATGATTGAGTGGTCTGGTCTTTTCTGTTTTTTATTTTTCTGTTGTAGCTGTTGTTGGTAATCAGGTGTTTTGTGCTTTTGTTGGTGTGGTTAGAGCATCCACAATGGTTGAGACCCAAACACAAGACCCATTTGTGCCACATCATCAAAAATGGGCACAAATGGGTCTTGTTTTTAAAGAATGGGTCTTACCATTTGGATCCACTTTCTTTGGGTCTCATTTTCCTACAATGGGACTAAATTGGAAAAGTAAAAATGGATCCACTTTTTAAACTTTTTTTCCAAACAATCATTACTCTTCTTTAAAATATTATATATATATTCAATAATTATTTAACAAATTATGATTAATTTAAAATATTTTTTTCACAACCGAATTACATCAACAATAAAAATAAATATTTAAAACAAAATATTGTATAAGATTAGACATGGCGCCGGTTTCAGTTCGGTTCAGTTCGGTTGGGTTCCAGTCCGGTTCCCTGGTTCCAGACCTTCCAAACCGATTATGATTCCTGTTTTAAAGGTTCGGTTTTGGTTTCGATTTTAAAGGTTTGGTTTTGGTTTCGGTTTTGGTTCTGGTTTCGGCTCGATTCCTGTTTGGTTCAGAAGGTTCGGGTCTGGCGGTTTCGACCGTTCGGTTTCGATGGTTCGGTTTCGGTTCCTATGGTTCAGTTTCGGTTTCGGTTTCGATTTCGGTCTGGTTTTGGTCTCGGTTCCGGTTTCGGTTTCAGACCGGTTTTGATTCCGAACCTTCAAAATCGATTTTGGTTCCGGTTTTGAAGGTTCGGTTTCGATTTCGATTCCGGTTTTGAAGGTTTGGTTCCGATTCCAAACCTTCAAAAAATTAATGTTTTCATTCAAATTATTTTAATTTCATTGAAATAAAATTTTATAACTGAAATTAAATTTATTTATATTTTTTTCATTATATATATAATTATTGAAGTTAATAATAATATATTTAAATTTAAATAATTGAAATATATATATATATATATATTAAATTTATTTATATTTTTTCATTATATATAATTATTAAAATTAATAGTTATATATTTTAATTTAAATTATATGTGTATATATATATATATATATATATATATATATATATATATCTAAGCTCAACCCAATGATTGGGAGGTGTTGGGAACCCAACCCAATCATTGGGCAAGACCCAAATTGAGTTCCAAATTTGGAACCTAATTTGGGTCTACTTGGGTGGAGCCCACTTTTGGGTCCCTTTTTTTGGATCTCTTTTTTCACCATTGTGGAAGAATTGGATGGGTTTCAAAATGGGTCTTGTGAAAGTGGGTCTCTTTTTATGACCATTGTGGATGCTCTTAGTTTGGCTTTGTAGGCTTTGTTTCATGGGTTGGTTTCTTGGCGGTGGGCTTCTTTGTGCGTTTTGGGCTTTTTGTTGTTGTCTTTGTTTGTTGCAGGCTTTTTGTGGTTTGGTGGCCTGGTTGTGTTGTTGTTTGTTTTCTTGGCCAGGTTGGGCCTCTGCGATAATATTTTGCAGTAAAAAAAAACCAATTATCTCCTATGCTCACACTTGCAGATATGTAATTGTTGGACTGATTCAACGTACCAACTCTTGATTTTACAATGATAAGTAAAACACAATTGATATTGTCAAAAAAAATAAAAAATAAAAAAATAAAATAAAAGTAAAACACACTCGTATAAAACAAATCAAACTAGTATTAAATTTGGACTCAAATCAGTTGTTCAAAAATGGTGTCCCAATTTGTATTTATCCAACTAAATTGAGACATGTGTCTACATTTATGGAAGAAGTTAAAAAATAATAATAATTAAATATAGACACATATCTCAATTTGATTGGTTAGACACAAATTGGGACATCATTTTTGGACAGCTAATTTGAATCTATTAAATTTTGACTCCAAGTATGCTCCACCCTATTGAAATGGAAAGTAGTGTCTCCACCCTATGTAAAGCCCAAATCATTCAAATCATACCAAGCGGTATACATCTTTCATATAATTGGTTATTCATGTCACATGACATGAATTCATGTGGCCAGCTTGTTGGTAAGCATTTTTCGTCTTTTTCGTGGTTTCTTTAACTGGTTGGTCCGAGGTAAACGATTGTTTGGGGGTAGCCTTACAAATAATAGTCTGGATCAGATATAATCTCTCTCATTAATTTTGTCAATACACTGAACAAACAAAACCACACTGTCCATACAATCAATGAATCCTGTAAAATGTTACAGTACACAGCATGCTTGTCTTCCATCTTGTTCTAAGTGGTGGAGAATCGCCACATGCATGAAAACTAATAAATAGAAGAAACTTTAGAAACTGGATCAAATTAAATTTTTACACAAACATGTTAATTAGTTCTCAACTCTAGCTATCGAGGATATAGCTCAGTAATTGAAGCTTCATTTACAGACAATGGCTTGACTTCGCTTTTAGACTGACTAACATCTGTCTCTCTTGAATTATGGTCCTGTGAGAATGACATGTCTGATTCCATGGAGCTGTGCATAAAAAATGCAGGTTTTGAGGCCACTGGGAGAGTGAGAGAGTAGCTATTAAGCATTAGAACTACTGATGCCATGGTTGGTCTATCGGCTGCATTTTCTTGTACACATAATAACCCAATGTGAATGCATCTAATCATTTCGGTTCTCGAACCGGTTCTTAGAGTTGGATCTACCAGATTTAAAGCTGTTCCATCTCTCCAATATTTCCATGCCTGCAAGAATTCAAGCATATCCAGTTACATTTACATAAAACTAGAACGATAGATATTTGTTTTGGGAATTTCTACTTACACAGCTTAGAAGGTCTTCTACACTCCCCCCATTCCGGAAACAAGTATTTTTTTGACCGCTTATAAGCTCCAAAATTAACACCCCGAAACTGAAGACATCTGACTTAACCGAGAACTGTCCATGCATGGCATATTCTGGTGCCATATATCCACTGCACAGTGACATCATTAATTTCAAATCTTGAATTTATTGGTGATAGAAATCTATATAATTATTCTTGTACTTACTAGGTCCCCACAATTCTACTAGTGTCGCCTTGAGTTTGATCCATTTGAAACAACCTTGCCATGCCAAAATCTGCAATTTTGGGATTCATGTCTTCATCGAGTAAAATGTTGCTAGCTTTGAGATCTCGATGAATAATACGAAGTCTAGAATCTTCGTGAAGATAGAGAATCCCACGAGCAATGCCTCCTATGATTTTGTACCGCCTCTCCCAATCCAACTGGTCACGTTTCATTGAATCTACATATTTACAAACTAGATTATTCACATTATAAAAAAACAGCAAGAAGTGCCAAAAAATCAGTGGCTTTTTCTTGCATTGAAAACAAATATATGTCAACTTAATTACCGAATATGAAGTGATCAAGGCTCGTGTTAGGCACGAACTCGTATATGAGAAGCTTTTCATTTCCTTGCAAGCAGAAACCCAAGAGCCTAACCAAATTCCTGTGTTGAAGCTTGGCCACTAATAGGACTTCATTTTTAAATTCAAGATCTCCTTGTCCAGAATCCCTGGAAAGCCTCTTCACAGCTATATCTTCTCCACTAGTAAGTGTTCCCTGAAATTACAAAAAATTAAACAGATTATGATTCAAATAATTCGAATGAAATTTCCAATCATCCAAAAATAATATCAAATTATTACCTTGTAAACAACACCAAATCCACCTCGTCCAAGCTTGTTTGCATCTGAAAAGTTATTGGTTGCGACTCTGATGGTGTTGAAGTCGTAATGTAAGGATTCCACATTTCCAATTTCATCTTGAGCTTTAGGGGTGGAATAAGTGCCTCCTAAAATACATATAAAGAATGTCAGAAATACAAATAGGGAGCTTGTAATGAATCTAGTCACAATATTATTCATAATATATCATTGCTACTCCTCTTCATTATTGTTACGTTTCGATAAAAATAAGATATACAGATTTTCTGTCATGAAAGATCCGTACATAAAAGATATCTCTGACTTACTTTCAGGTTTTTTCTTGGACTTTCTCACCCTGAGAAAGATGCAGATGGAGATGGTCAATAACATGAATGCAACTACTGGGACAACTATGATGACGACGATCGGAGAAGCTTTATTGTCTTTTCCTGCATAATCCGATTAAACATCAAATGTTAACGACCAAGGACTTATGGGACAACAAGACTCTTATAGTAACCACTAGACTTAAAATCTTAAGCTGATAGAAAATAATCCAACAATAGTATTTAAACACTCTATAAGTTACCTTTTGTAATTGTGGTGTTAACATTTGATGGCGACGGAGGAGGAGGAGGAGACAGTAGCGGTGGTGGTGAAGGCGAAGGCGGTGTTAGTTCATCATCAGCCATAGGCTCGTAGAAACGGTAGGTCTCAAACCTCAAACTACAGCTAGGTCCAATAACTCTTCCTCCTTCCTTCCCATTACAACATTCAGGAATATCTCCAGTATTTCTGATCAGACAATCGCTGCATTCGTCCTGAGACAAATCAGGAGTGCATTGAACAAGCGCATACAAAATCTTGAAGTCAGGGGCAGATGCATTTCCCGTTGCGAACTTTCGAATTGAACTGCCTGATGCAGCTTTACTTCTTAGGCCTTCTAACAAAGTCCTCAGCACTTGATTGAACTGATCAACGCTTGTGACATTTTGATTGTTCCACATGTAAAATATACGGGCAGTGTCCACGGTACGAAATATAGTTTTATTTGAGTAGCTTAACATACAAGTATCATACCACCCGATTGCCTCCTTTTGGTTAGGACAGATTGTTGTGAGTGTGGATATAGAATCATTGATGCAACTACGGCAAGCATTCAGATCGATATCCCCTCTGCAAAGCGCGATCGCGTTTACTTTGTTAGGGTCTTGGCCAGTAGAGAAATTGTAGAAGCCATAATTGATTTCAGAATTGGAGGAAATTGATGAGAGGAGGGTATTGAGGTTTCTCTGGTAGGTACTGTTAGTTGTGTAGTTACCTAAATTGTTTGAGCAGAAATTGTACAAAAAGCTTTGCTGCTGGGCAATTGTGAGAGTGACAAGATGTGCAAGAGCACACAAAATGAAGAACAGCAGTCTTGATGAAAAAGCCATAGCCATGGTGCCAACCTTTGGGTCTTACAGGCTTTAATTTTAATAGAAGTCTATCTACAGTTGTAAAATAAATTCAAAGTACGTTGGATCTTTCTTGGAAAAATTCTACGTCGGTTCTAAAAACTTTAACTAGTCAAAAGTCTATATGCCTAGCGAGTTTGGTCAGTTTGGTGGACTTTTTATTTTTTATTTTTTTTAACAGCAAAAATTTATTAAAGGCCGAGAAAAGGCCAAACAAGGAACAACTGAAAAAACAACTCACAAATTAACGAAAAAACTGAGGCAACAAGCCACAGCAGAGGCAACAGGCCACAAAAACAGAGGAAACACTCTCAAAGAACAGAGATGAAACCGAGGGCAAAGTGGAATTTGTTTTGGGTCAACTTAAGTTAAATAAATATATTTTTAAATATTACATTAATTCTGGATTTGGGAACCCAACCCAATGGTGTAGGTGTAAGGGGCAAACCACTGGGCCAACTTCATCTTGTCTAGGTCAATTTAACTTTTGGGTCTATTGTTTTCTGACATAGTATTACAGGCTTGGTTTGATTCAGGAGTCATGCATTCGAATCCTTCGTAATATACAGTATGTGTATTCTTTGTGTTTATAAATATTTCTGTAAGGAAAAAAAAAAAAAAAACATTTGGCTATATTTGTTTGACTTCAACATTTTTGATTTATCTATTCATTTTTTTTATCTATTAATGATAAGCTAAAATGATATGACCACCCGATTGTTAGAGTACTTAGTAATATTGCTAGGTCATTTTCTATTTGCTTAAGCATTTTTAGGTTTGATTGTTACTAACATAGAGCCTGGTTGTCCCAAGAGTCCTGGGTTCAAGTCCCTTCACATGCATTTTCCCGTTGGTCCGGAGGAGTGCATTAGAGTGTTTAGATACTGTTTTTGGACAATTTCCTATTAACTTAAGTTTTTGGGTCTGATAGATAGTTACGATCGAATAAAAATGAAAGGTTGAATACATCAATGCATAGTTTCCATGTACAGTATTTCAGAATTAGGAGAGAGAGCATGACTCGAACCCAAAACCTTATGAATATAGCTAACCTTGTCTTGTCATTGGCTGTTCTAACTTTGTTTTTGTTACAGTGGACCTCATCAATGGGTTTAGCGTGACAAACGGGTAAGATATAATTGTGCGTTTGAAGATCTTTTGAGGGTTTGTGGTCTTAATTAAAGCATAATAAGCTGTCAAAATTTGACTAGTTCTATTGATTGAATACCAAAAGCCATTGATATTAAAGAATAATAAGCTGCAAAATTTTGACTAGTTCTATTTGTTTATTATTTTTCTTTTACTGTTTTTCTATGAAGAATAATAGGTGAGAGAAGAATATGATCCCATTAGTAAGTGGTTACGGAAGAAAGAAAGAAAAGTTTCACAAAACAGAGCATCACAGCAGGGCTTCGAAGACTAACGGTGATAGATGGAAGGCTTTAGTATTCTAGTGTCTAATTAGTGAAGAAAGTTAGTTAGCTGTTATAGTTCAGTTAGTTGTCCGTTAGTAACAAACCGTAACAAACTCAGCTGACATGGATTTCATTTAGATAGCGTGAGCTGGAAATTACCTGTATATATTGAGAGCTTTGTAATACAGAAATCAATATAGACAATATCAGAAAATCAATGTAAAGCTAGCTAAAGACGTTTGATAGAAATAGGAAAGTGTTTGTCAAAATGACTGAGAGAAAAATAAGTGTTTGGTAGATGAGAAAATCTCCATTTCAGAAAAGATTTTCTGATAATGTCTATATTGATTTCTGTATTACAAAGCTCTCAATATATACAAGTAATTTCCAGCTCACACGCTATCCACATGAAATCCATGCCAGCTGAGTTTGTTATGGTTTGTTACTAACGGACAACTAACTGAACACTAACAGCTAACTAACTTTCTTCACTAATTATTGATGTAGGACAGTTGGCTTTAGAGTTTGAAGAAGAGATGGACAGGAAATTGTCCAAAAGAGGTGCTCCAAAGAAACGGGTATAACTTTTGACTCGGTTGTCAGATTTCCTATTATAATATGTTTTCGGAAAGGGTTTTCAGAGATCTATAGCATGGCAACCTGGGTTCCCCGGTTGATGTCATTTGCATCCTCATCGGAGCAGTTTAAGTTAGGCTGTCGGGCAACCGAAGATTTTTTGTTTTTTCTTATTTTTCCGTTTTTAGTTGTTTTTGTTTAGTTTGAGGATATTTTAGTCTTTTTGCTTATTTTAGGGTTTCGAGAGACTATTTAAGGCTCTTTGTTATCGGTTTCAGAATTATTCAATAATATTATCAATTTTCGGTTTATATACATTCGTTCTTTGCTGGTGAATTCCAGTTTTGTTACTTTAGGGATTACACTGGTAAACCCTAGAACTTTCGTTCTGCGTCAAGTGGTATCAGAGCATAAGGATTTGCCTTGTACAATGGTCAACAACGAAGCCGGAAGAGTTAACCCTGGCGACGTTGGTCGTAGGGATGGCGATGTGTGAACGGCGATTAATGAGTAGCGATAGTCGATGGAGAGGTTGGAGGTAATGGTTCGGCAACTTATGGAGCGGCTACCTACTCCCAACACCCCTACGGACTAAGCTCCTGCTCCTATTCCTGCCTCTACCAACAGAGATGGAGTCGAGGGATTGACCCTAGGCCGCCCTGAAGGTAGACGTCTGCCTAGAGTCGCGAGACATGTGCAGCATGAAGATTTCAGTGATGAAGATTCTGAAGAGGATTTCGTGGGTTACCAAGGAGACCGTCATCTGAACCGAAATCAACCTGATTATCGGATCCGTGCCGACATACCCCTGTTCAATGGCAAATTGCAGATTGAAGAGTTCCTGGACTGGATTTCTGAGGTTGAGAGATTCTTCGAGTTTACTAAAGTTACGGAAGAACGTCAAGTCAAATTGGTAGCATATAAGTTGAGAAGCAAGGCTGCTGTTTAGTGGGAGAAATTACAGATGGATAGACGACGACAAGGCAAGGTTCCTATACGATCCTGGAGGCGAATGAAACAACTGATGATGAACAGGTTTTTACCTCTAGATTATGAACAATTTATTTTTTAGAGTTATCAGAATTGTGTGCAGGGTAACAAGACCGTTGCAGATTATACTGAGGAGTGGTCTAGGCTTTCAGTTCGTAACAACCTCAATGAGACTGAGGGTCAACAGGTTTCGAGGTATTTGGGGGGATTAAAGTCGACCATTCGAGACAAAATTGGGCTGCAAGTTGTGTGGACAGTAGATGAGGCGCAAAACATGGCCTTGAAAGCGGAGTTAATGGAGAAATCATCTAATCGTTTTTCTCATTACAAGAAGGACATGGGTGAATCGTCCAACACAGTTGCAAATAGGGGTAGGTTTTCACCAAGTGATGGACAGGGTCAGGCTAAAGGTACTGCAGATCAGGTTCAAAGGGGTTCGGTTCCAAGTAATTTTAGTGGGTTGCATCCGACAGCAGCAGTAGCTACAAAGGAAACCCCACGAATGGCACCAAATCCGTACAGTAGACCAGGCGTTATGAAGCATTACAGGTGTGGCCAACTAGGCCACCGTTCGAATGAATGCCCAACCTGAAAACCAGTGAACTTCGTGGATGCTGAAGGAGAAGAAGAGGACGATCAGAATTATGGAGAAGAGGGAAACATGGACGAATTCTTGGAGGGTGCAGATATTGCGGAAGAACAGGGAGAGCCTGTTAACTGTGTGATTCAACGAGTCATGTGTGCAACGAAATTGGATGATATATCGCAACGAAACAGTATTTTCAAGACTTGTTGCAGTATAAAAGGGAAAGTTTGTGATTTGATTGTCGACAGTGGAAGTTGTGAGAATTTTGTGTCCAGAAAACTTGTAGAACATCTGAAACTGCGTGCAGAGAAGCATCCCAAGCCTTATGTGATTGGGCGGATTCAAAAGGGTCCTAAGGCGAACGTGACAGAGGTGTGCAAAGTTCCTATTTCGATCGGACAATACTACCGGGAAGAGGTGGCATGCGATGTAGTCGACATGGATGCTGGACACGTATTATTGGGACGTCCATGGCAGTTTGATGTGGATATAACCTATAAAGGGCGTGACAATGTTTGTGTTTTCAGTTGGGGTGGTAGAAGGATTGCAATGGTTCCGAAACGGGGTTCAGTTGGGAGTTCAACTAAGGCCGCGGTAAATGAGCAGTCTTTGGTCACCTTAATCACGTTCGTAACTGATTTAGAAGCTGAAATTAAGGAGGCACAGGAGGTGCATGTTGTAGTTGTGTGAGCTTTGGTGATAGAAGGTGAGGAAGAGCAGAGAATTGTGGTACCCGAGAAGGTGCAGAACCTGCTGGCCGAATTCAGTGATTTAGTGTCAGAAGACTTACCGGATGACCTTCCTCCGTTGAGAGATATTCAGCACCATATTGACTTAGTTCTGGGAGCAAGCTTACCGAATTTACCACACTATCGGATGAGTCCCAAGGAGAATCAGATATTACAAGGGAAAGTGGAGGAGTTAATGAAGAAGGGGTTTATTCGAGGGAGCATGAGCCCATGCGCAGTTCCCACATTACTTGTTCCGAAGAAAGATGGTAATTGGAGGATGTGCGTTGATAGTCACGCAATTAACAAAATAACTATCAGGTACAACTTTCCCATTCCGAGATTGGATGACATGTTAGATATGCTGGAGGGGTCAAAATTATTCTCCAAAATCGACCTGAGAAGTGGGTACCATCAGATTCGGGTCAAACCTGGTGATGAATGGAAGACAGCTTTCAAAACTAAGAATGGACTTTACGAGTGGTTGGTGATGCCGTTCGGACTGTCCAATGCGCCGAGCACTTTTATGCGGCTTATGAACCAGGTATTGCGGCCTTTCATTGGAAAATATGTAGTCGTTTATTTCGACGATATATTGATTTACAGCTGGAGTGAGGAAGACCACATGGAGCATCTGCGGGCTGTGTTAGAGGTATTGTCAAAAAACAAATTGTTTATTAATTTTAAAAAATGCAGTTGGATGACAGAGAGGTTACTATTCCTTGGGTATGTGGTCAGTTCGGAAGGAATTTTGGTTGATGAAGAAAAGGTTAGAGCCATTCGTGATTGGCCTACACTGAAGACTGTAGGAGAGGTGAGGAGTTTCCATGGGTTGGCGACGTTTTATCGTCGATTTGTGAGGGATTTTAGTAGTATTGTGGCTCCCATTACAGAGTGTTTGAAGAAAGGGAAAGTTCAATGGAGTGAAGCAGCCGACACAGCCTTCGTAGTCATCAAAGAAAAACTGTGCACCACTCCTGTTCTTGCTCTACCCAGTTTTGAGAAGTTATTCGAAGTGGAATGTGATGCTAGTGGGGTCGGGATTGGAGCAGTGTCGTCACAAGAGAAGAAACCAGTGGCGTTTTTTAGTGAAAAGCTGAGTGATGCACGTCGAAAGTGGAGTACCTATGATCAAGAATTCTATACAATTATTCGTGCTCTAAAGAATTGGGAGCATTATCTAATTCAGCGCGAGTTTATCCTTTACACTGATCATCAAGCCCTGAAGTATCTGAACAGCCAGAGGAGCTTAAGTAATATGTATGCTCGGTGGGCAACCTATTTGCAGAAGTTTCCGTTTGTTCTGAAGCACAAGTCTGGGGTTCTGAATAAGGTGGCAGACGCGTTGAGTCGACGTGCAAGCTTACTGGTTACTATGCAGCAAGAAATTATTGGGTTTGAGTTTCTGAAAGAACTGTATTCTGATGATGAGGATTTCGGAGAGGTATGGGAAAGGTGTATTCTGAAACAGACCAATGGGGAGTTTCATATGATCGAAGGCTACCTATTTTGTGGCAATCAGTTGTGCATCCCGCGGAGCGCTCTGAGAGAGAAACTGATTCGAGAGTTACACGGTGGAGGTTTGGGTGGTCACTTGGGGCGTGATAAAACTATCAGTGGGGTGGCTGAACAGTATTACTGGCCTCAGTTGAAGCGTGACGTCGGTAACTTTGTTCGCAAGTGTTATGTCTGTCAGACTTCTAAAGGACAGGCTCAAAATACGGGCCTGTACATGCCACTTCCTGTTCCGAATGCCATATGGGAGGATTTAGCAATGGACTTCGTTTTGGGTCTTCCGCGAACTCAGCGTGGAGTAGACTCCGTGTTTGTGGTGGTTGACAGGTTCTCAAAGATGGGGCATTTTATACCTTATCGAAAGACATCTGATGCATCACATGTGGCTCAGCTGTTCTTTCGGGAGGTGGTTCGTTTACATGGTGTACCCCAGTCTATCACATCTGATAGGGATTCGAAGTTTCTTAGCCATTTCTGGGTTACAATGTGGCGGCGAATGGATACTACTCTGAAGTTCAGTAGCACTGCACACCCACAGACTGACGGACAGACGGAGAACCTAAACTGAACACTAGGGAATTTAATTCGGAGCATCTGTGGAGACAAGCCAAAACAGTGGGACGTGGCTCTGGCACAAGCTGAATTTGCGTATAACAATACTGTTCATACTGCTACAGGTAAGTCTCCTTTCGCTTTAGTGTATCGGCAACCTCCTAAGCATGCGCTGGATCTGGCAAGGCTTCCCAAGGTCACTGGTATGAGTGTTGCTGCTGCTGAGACCATGGCTGAGCAGGTCCGTGATGTTCAAGCTGAGGTGAAGGCGCGGTTAGAGGAGAAGAATGCGAAATATAAGGCTGCAGCAGATGTTAAAAGGCGTGAGAAATTGTTTGCTGAGGGTGACCAGGTTATGGTGTTTCTGAGTAAGGAGAGGATCCCAGTTGTTTCCTACAATAAGCTGAAGCCAAGGAAATATGGTCCGTACAAGGTGATCAAGAAGATCAACAACAATGCTTATGTGATCGACTTGCCTGCTGATATGAACATATCTCGTACTTTCAATGTGGCTGACCTTTATAAGTTTTGTGATGATGTTCCACTTTATCCTAATTATAACTCGAGGTCGAGTTCTTCACAGGTGGGAGAGATTGATGTAGGACAGTTGGCTTTAGAGTTTGAAGAAGAGATGAACAGGAAATTGTCCAAAAGAGGTGCTCCAAAGAAACGGGCATAACTTTTGACTCGGTTGTCAGATTTCCTATTATAATATGTTTTCGGAAAGGGTTTTCAGAGATCTATAGCATGGCAACCCGGGTTCCCCGATTGACGTCATTTGCATCCTCATCGGAGCAGTTTAAGTTAGGCTGTCGGGCAACCGAAGATTTTGTGTTTTTTCTTATTTTTCCGTTTTTAGTTGTTTTTGTTTAGTTTGAGGATATTTTAGTCTTTTTGCTTATTTTAGGGTGGGTTTCGAGAGGCTATTTAAGGCTCTTTGTTATCAGTTTCAGATTTATTCAATAATATTATCAATTTTCGGTTTATATACATTCGTTCTTTGCTGGTGGATTCCAGTTTTGTTACTTTAGGGATTACGCTAGTAAACCCTAGAACTTCCGTTCTACATCATTTTCCGACTTCAACATTTTTGATTTATCTATTCAATTTTTTTTTTTTGGATTCAAATTAGCTGTCAAATTTTGGTATCCCAATTTATGTCTAACCAATTTGGTTGGTTAGACATAAATTGGGACATGTGTGCACATTTAATGCTTATTTTTCAATTTTTTCTATAAATGTGTACACATATCCCAATTTGATTGGTTGGACACAAATTGGGACACCAAAATTTGACAGCTCATTTGAGTCCTTTTTTTTATTTGTTAATGATAAGCTAAAGATGATATGACCATTGTTAGAGTACTTAGTAATATTGTTCGGTCATTTCCTATGTGTTTAAGCTTTTAGGTTTGATTGTTACTAATATAGAGCCTAGTTGTCCCAAGAGTCCTGGGTTCAAGTCCTTCACATGCATTTCCCTGTCGGTCTGGAGGAGTGTATTATAGTGTTTAAATACTGTTTTTGGACAATTTCCTATCAACTTAAGATTTTGGATCTGATAGATATATATAGTTACGATCAAATAAAAATGAACTGTTGATTACATCAATGCATAGTTTTCGTGTACAGTATTTCAAAATTAGGAGAGAGGGCATGACTCGAACCCAAAACCTTATGAATATAGCTAACCTTGTCTTGTCATTGGCTGTTCTAACTTTGCTAACGAGACAGATGCCAGTCAATACTTCAATTATTTTTTAATTGATTGAGACTTGAGTGGTAAAGGACAATCAAGGAAATTTCGGGTTTTTCTGACAGTTGACCTCATTAATGGGTTTAGCGTGACAAACGGGTAAGATATAATTGTTTGAAGATCTTTTGAGGGTTTGTGGTCCTAAAGCATAATAAGCTGCAAAAATTTGACTAGTTCTATTTGTTTATTATTTTTCTTTTACTGTTTTTCTATGAAGAATAATAGGTGAGAGAAGAATATGATCCCATTAGTAAGTGGTTATGGAAGAAAGAAAGAAAAGTTTGGATTGACCTAAAAGTAAGGCAATATTTTTAAAACATGAGAGTTTCAATTCTGAGCTTATACGATCCATGTATGGGACCCAAAATTGTACTGTAATGATGATGATGATTCACATTCACTTTTAGATCAAGTGTTTTCCACCTCTCTAACCACGTCAATTGGTGGGGTTTAACTCCCACCATACGCTTTTACCAGCATGTGTGGGGATTGTACTTTCCATATTGTGAGAGTAGATGTCTCCCGATTGTGGGAGTAAATGTCCGGGCTACGCATGTAGTGATTGATCTTGACGTGTCACAGCAGAACCCTAACACTGTAATACTCTCATTTGGTGTTGGATTTAAACAAAAAATGATGATGACAATGTTTTGCATGAAAAATCCCCGTCTTCAGGGGTGCTGAAAGAGAGAGCGAGTTGCGATTAAGCATGAAAAAAGCAAAGGAGAAGAGAGTACTACAGCTATGAAACTATGATTTTTTTCACTTGCTTGTCTTAGAAGGCACTTGTTTTCTTTTTTTACCAATACAACTTCTCTTCGAACTCTTGATACTTATAGTTTTTGTAGCAGAGGTTTCCTAAACAAAAAAAAATTTGGGATTCCCCACATCAGGTGATTATTTTTCAGGAAAGAAAAGAACCCAAATCTTGTTGAATATACTATAAGATAAAGGTAAAAAAGATAAAGCAACTTCTTATTATCTTATACTATACTAACAATTACAAAGTTTATGTAATGACATGGAACAGACAGCCTAATGATTGTGAGTGCTTATCCAAGTGCACGGTGGGTATTCTCAAAGAGTTTTCAAGTGTTTCTAGTGTGAACCTTCGATTGAGCAGTAGAGGTTTCATTTTTTCCTCAACATTTTTGGGGGACAATTGTGTTATTTGGAGTTTTGAATCGGAAAGCGAGAGAGATGGATTCATAAACAACAATTTTTTCTAGGAAGATTGCTTTTTGTCTATGGAGAAATGCTCAGAGATGGTCAGCCCTCAAGCTAGGTTAGCCTGGATTAATTGTGTTGGAATTCCTTTATGTTGTTGGCACTCTTCTTTTTTAAGAAGTTGGGTTGGTTGATAGGTGAACCTCTTCTAGTTGAGGAAGAAACTTTGCTTAGAAGGAGATTAGATCGAGGGAGGATGCTGATGTTGGTACCATTTGACTATCCTTGTTCTTGTATGATTAAGGTTGAGGAAGGAGATGGGTCGTTTATGGTGATTGGTGAAGGTGATGGAGGAGGAGATTCCGGTTGATTATCCATGGCTGGAACAGGTTCTCGGTTTGAAAAGGAGACCGCTCAGACGAGTTTGAATTGCTTTCCGATTTCGGAAACAGTTGATCTTTTACCACGAAAGGTTTACTGTGCAAATACTTTTTCCAACAAATCACAAGAGGATATGGATGGGGGCCATGGGGCCGAAAAAGTGGTCAGGGGACAGCCTAACAAAGTTGACAAGATGCAAAAATGTGGTCCAGGGAATCAGATGAAAGTCAAGAATAGGATAACCTCTGATTTTCAAAGATGCTGAAGTGAAAGTTTGAATAGAGCTTTTAATGATAAGGGGAGGGTAAATTCTAATAAGTCTTTGGTTTATGGGCTGGGAAAGGTGGAGAGAAGCTTTAAGGGTGATGGGGCCTCTCTAGGCTTTATTGATGTAGGCCCAAGGAGTGTTCGAATCAATGAGGTCCATATTGGAGGTATGAAAGGTACTCTTGTGGTGTGCAGTTTAATGAGCAAAGGTGAATATATATTTACAAGAGTTTGAACCTAGTGAAGCTTCATTTTGAAAGGTGTTAGATAAAATCAATGACAGATACGGTTCTTGCTGTTAATTATATTATTAGTTTTCATTAAAAGAAATATATATTAGTATTTATATGTCAGTGATGATAAGTTCTTCGATTATTTACTAGCATATATATATATATATATATACACGCTTTTTAATTAAACTAAAAATGTTAAGAATTAGAACTTCTAGTAGACCTGATCATCTTAGACTTTAAAAATATTTATTCAATGAGATGAGAATATTACAACAGTTGACCCTAATATGGTACCAGCTTTTTCTCTCAAACCGATACTATATTATAGTCTTTTTAAATTTCTGCATGCCAATTTTGGATTTTAATATAAATAATTGAATTAGAGTTGTTTTTAAAAAATTAGTTATTAATTTATTACAAAGTCAATTTTCAACTATACATGCATTATTTTAATAAATGAAAAATCTTAAACGTCAAAAATTCACCATTAAAACAGATAATATTTAATTTTGAATTATATGATTGTTTACCAATAAAAAAAATTAGCATATATCCTACCGAAAAAGAAAAAAAGAAAAAAAAAGTTTATGGTGTACAAGTTAAGTTTCATGATCTTTGAATGGTACTGTCTGAAGTGATTTGTAACTGCTGAAATGCAATTCATAAAAAGCATAAGCTGGAAAATTTAACTTCTACTTAAATTCTCTTTAATTTGTTTTTGTTTTTTCTATTTTATTCTGTGAATATATGAAAAATATAATCACCAGTTGCAAGCCATTAGTCGTTTGTTTGATTGCAAGAGCCTAGAGTATGATAAAGTTACATATAAAATTTGGTGGGTACTGGGACAATAATTCTCTTCTCTGTTTTAATTTGAAAAGTAGGGGAGGGAATAGATTAATGTCTAATGTTTTCTCTTGCTTTGTATCAGCAGATTCTGAAACTATGTTGAGAACTACAAGTTTAAGTACTTAATTTCTCAAAGACAAATAGATTAATGTCTAAGCCTCAGACTCAATTATATCACTATCGATACAATGAAGATTTTTTTATGTTTTTTTTTACATTAATTAAATGCTATTTAGGATATTGTAAGATTTTTATAAAATTGAGAGAAACATAAGACATTATATTTTGAGTTTATGAAAACCGAATTGACCGGAATGTTTAAGTAAGAGAGAGTTGACTAGATAAAACCCATTATTAATGTGATCAATATTGTTGGGCTTAGTGCACCTTAGCTGCATTATTTATGTAGGATATTGTATGTTATGGGCTATTATATATGTGTGGGCCTTGTGATCCTTTTAGGGTTTGCCTCCCATTAGGATTGTGAATCCTTTTTGGGTTAGGATTCAAGTAAGTAACAATATATATAGAGGGTCCCTACTCTCGCTCATATATCACATAGTGATTTAGAATAAAGTAGTCTCTCCATTAGATTATCTGAAGTAAGATGAGTAGTGAGTAAAAGACTCTTTGGTTGCGTTTGGTGCGCGGGATAGGATTGGACTATTTTTAAGAGATGGGATTGGATTGGACTGGATTAGATTGGACTGGATTAATTATAGTATTTTCCGTGTTTGGTGGAACATGGGATTGGATTAAAAATAGTCCAATCCAGTGTTTGGGTAAGTAATGGGATTGGACAAAATAAAAAATTTATCTAATTTTTAAACAAATCCACATCCAGCCATTATCAAGGATATTTCTCTTTCCCCTCTTTGACTCTTTCTCTGCGTTTTTTTTAAAGATAACATTTATTGAAACTGAAGTGATGGTGTGGTAGAGTGGAATCAAGTGGAAGGGTGAGGAAGCTTGGAAGCCTCAAGATCAGCAGCCAGCTTGAGAAAATTGTGGTCTTCCGTCCTCAAGTACCATCTGGATGGGGAAAGATCCCAAGCCATCAGCAATAGCAAGCAATATCTTCTTCATCTCAAATTTGAACTCTTCAACATCTCTCCTCCCATCTCTTTCTCTCTTTCTCTGTTACAACGGCAGTGGAAAAAAAAAAATCTTGTCGTGGTAACTCATCTCTTCCTCTCCTCTGTTACAATCACTCGTCTCTTTCTCTCCATCTCTTTCTCTCATCTCTTCCCTCCTTCGTTTCACTGTTTGAGAGAGAAAGCTGTGGTGGACCGATTGTTGGGTTTTAATTTTTCAATTAATTTTGTTTCGGTTTGTTTCGAAACTCAGCCATTGTGAATTTGTGATCTAATTTGTGTTGTGAAATCATATTTGTATTTGATTGGATTTGTGAAGTGATTGTGAATTTGTTTGAATCTGGTTGGTGAAGGAGTTGAATCGGTGATGGTGGGATAAAAATAATCCCATTGATTTGGAGAGGATAATTTTATCCCCCTCCAACGGGATAAAATTGAAGATGGGATAAAAATAGTCCGGTTGTCTGGACACACCAAACATGGGATTGGATTATTTTTAATCCAATCCCAGTCCAATCCGGTGCAACAAACGCACCCTTTATAACTTGGATGCTTTCCGTTGCGTTTTTAAGTACGCCTCTATACGTGTCTATTCATACTTATGCATACAATATGAGATTTAATTATCTTTATATAATACTCACAGTGGTAGCAAAGCCGCTCGTATCTGAATGTTGATATATAGCAAATTGAAATCCATGTTTATATTCTATATTGTTTATGACATGTGTATTCTGGTGGTGATGATTTATTAACGGAGTCAAACCAGTGGCTGATTCTGGTTTTGGGAGTATCCAGATCTGATCGTATGTAGGATCCAATCGCACCAGATGCAGATCGATGGATCTTGAATCAGACCCGACCTATTACGGGTCAATTGGTCCAGACCTGCGCTCAGAAGCGGGTCGTCTGCATCAGACCCACCCAGATGCCGGTCGTTCTTTGTAGACCCACGCGTTGCTGGGCGTAGCGAGTTCGTCTGAGCCTCGATTGGCCGTCCTCTTCCCGGCGACTACGTGGCTTGCTGCCGTTGAAGAGATCTTGCCGTTGCGGATCTCTAATTGTCGATTTGATCCGCGAATATTTGCAGATCTGAGAGTCGAACTGATCTAGGCGGCTTGCCGGTGCTTTTCCGGTGGTTTTGCGTGGGCCGGAACTGGGGATCGACGGCGACGTATGAAGGGCCTAGAGATTTCTAGGGTTTCTTGGATTGTTTTGTGTGGGCCACCTTTTGAGAATTTGACTAAATATTGGACTGTTTTGAAATTTTTCTGAGCCCTTTAGAATTAATTATAACATTGAGGTATCAATGTGTAATTGCTTATGTGTTGGGGCAGATTAATAATTTCAGAAAAAATTGGGGCCAATTTAATATTATGATAAATATAGGGGTCAATTTGAAATTTACCAAAACCATGAGGTTAAGTTAAAATTTTCCAAAATTTTTGTGAGAATAATTGTAGTTCATAAATAGTTATTATGATTTCGGATGAATATGCTTTCACGTAATGACTAATCATTAAGTTTTCATAATAATTATTAGTTTGTTTAAAATTAATAATCGATTTTGAATATTCTCGTGAATCGAATGGCTATGTCTTCACGTAATGAACTAGTCATTAAGATTTTGAAAAATTCATTGGTTATCAATTATTAATGATTTTGATTCAATAATTGATTGTTTTGAATTTACTCGTGAATCGGGTGATTATGCGTAGTGAATAATCATTAAGATTTTGAGAAATTTGTCGATTATTGATGAGATTAAAATTAATAATCTATTTTGAATATTTTCATGAATTGGATGATTATGATTTCACGTAGTGACTAATCATTACGATTTTGAGAAATTTATGAGTTAACGATTTATTAATTTGGTAAGTTTTAATAATTAATTGAATATTCGCATGAATTAGATGATTATATTTTTACGTAGTGACTAATCTTTAAGATTTTAATAAATTCGTTGGTTATCAATTATTAAATTTGAAATGCAATTATGGAATTATATGCATGTGATGGGTGATGTTCTTCTCCGTAGGAGGCTCATTATCTTGAGGTATTCACCTATACAATATGTTGTGAATGTTAGACACATGTGATGGGTGATGTTCTTCTCCGTAAGAGGTTCATCATCTTGAGGTATTTATTTATACAATGAAGTATAAATGTTAGAAATTTTGGAAGTTGCTTTTAATATAATTTCATGTAATTGAATGAAAGTGCCCAACACTTATTGATGCCTACATATCTTATATGCTCACGGATATTATCTACTCAACATGAATTTAAGAAGGTTATATATTTCTCATTATTTTGCATAATTTTAAAATAAAAATTATGTGTGACTGTGTGGATTGATTAATAGAAAATATATAAATTTATGTTGGGTATAATGATATTGGATTTGCAGTTCTTGGTTTACAAATGTATAACCTGTGAAATTATTATAGAATTGGATGGTTATGTTTCTATGTAGTAGACTAACCATTGAGATTTCATTATGATTTGTTTATTTCATTGAGGACATTAATTGATTATATTAGAAATTATTATAAGTTGGATGGTTATGTTTCCATGTAGTGGACCAATCATTAAGATTTTATAATGATCTTTTGATAAAATTATATAATCAATTGTGTTTGGATTATTTATGGAGTTTGATGGCTAAGACTTCACGTAGTGAACTAGTCTTTAAGATTCCACAATATTTGTTGGATTATCAATGATTAAGGTTTTGAACTACATTGAGATTAAACTATACATGTGTTGATCATCTACTTAAGAGAGTCATCACTAGTGGTAAGTTTTTGTGAGCATTGAAGAATAAAGAGTGATGTTCATCTCCCAAAGATGTTAATCACTTGTAGAAAAGTTTTAACACGTGCGTTGTGGTCTTTGTCCTAAAAACAGGTCATGATGTTGTGTTGGATTTCCATGGAGGTTAAATTATCATTTATAATGATTATGAAAATCAGTGTGAGCATGAATATACTATGTTTTAATTCATTTTAAACACCTCTACTATTTCTAAATACATGCCATTAAATATTGGTTGATGGACCTTTTTTGATGGATTAGATGAGACACACTAATTAGTTTTTTACCTTAATGAGGATTAAAGGATAAATAAAGTTAGTGAAGCCACTGTTGAAAGTTTTGTTAAGGTTTATTACCTTATATTAATATATTCTATGAAGTTATGTCTTTGTTTGTTATTTTGATAAAGGTGATAGGGTACAAATACCATAGGAAGTAGTCTGAAAATTTTGATAATTCAACATAGCAAGTGAAAGAAAATACCGAGGACAAAAAATAATTTGTTATCGTAGGAAAAGGTACACATTGATTTATGTTTTGAAATATTTGATTGATTATCAATTAATTAAGCACTTAGTAGGTTGTTTATTGTTATACATTTTATATTATAAATTCATCTAATAAACTCAGTACTTAACAGGGACCAAGTAGTTTAAAGGTTTATAGGAATTCAATTGAATTCATAATAATATTTAGATTATCTTTAACTTCTAAAAGTTTTATTAGATGATATTTTCGATTTTGATCATGTAATGCACAGTATAATTTTCATAATAGGATTGAGAATTTAAATTACTATCTTGAAGATTATTCAAGATAATACATTCTTGCTTATAATTTTCACCTAGTGAGTTATATGGTGATTTTTGTAAATAATAATCTTTATAGATCTTCGAACTTTTCTTGTATTGTAAATTCAACTTTTGGGTTTAAGAATTAGATTGATGATTGTTCTTGTAGTACATATATAATTATTTCAATCACATGACTAAAGGTAGAACGAGATAATTGATTCGTATGGCATTTTGATTATTTTAAATTCTTGGTTTTAAGGTATTTTGATTAATTGTATCAAAAGTTATCACATAAATATAAGGGCAGGATCGTAAAAATAAATAAATAAATAAATGGTTAGAAACTATTAATAATAGTTTATAGAATTTGTCATGTTTTATGTATGAGAATAATTTTATCTATGCATCATATATTCTTACGGGGAGATAGTGATGTTGTTAAGAATGTATAATTTCAAAGATTTGTATTTAAGGAAGAAATCATATACTTGTGATATTTATGTTAAATAAATGTTATGTTTATTGAATTGCAATTTTGGATGTCATTGGAGTTAGGGTTTTGACTTAGTCGTCAAATAGTTGCAAACTAATCGGTTGGAAATGTTTTTTCAAGGTGATAATATTTTCAACTTAAATGTTGAAGTTATGTAGTTAGATTTATGGCTTGAAGGTTTTACTTGAAAAATGAGTATTAAGTATGCATACTTTAAAGCTTCATTGATAGAGTTAAACAAGTTTCTAGACAATGGTTGTTTAATTTAATAATGTTATAGCATTTTGTGACTTTGTTAAAAGTTTTATTTTGCCATTAGACATAACTGAGGGTCAGTAGGACTAAGTTTATTTTCTATGTGCTCTATGTTATCATTTGTATGATATTAAGAATTTTATCTCTAGTATTTCGAGATGAAAAATCTCGAACAATCTTTTTTGATAATACTATTGAGAAACTACATTAACAGAGCACTTAAAGGGTTAATATGATTGTAAGTTTACTTGTTTGAGGTACCTATTGGTAAAAGTGATAAACATACATAAGTTTTTGATTCCTTAAGTAAATTGGAACGTTCTCATAAGAAAAAGGTCATCTATGTATCTTAAAAAATGATATTTTGATGTAAGCTTAATATATATGTATTGGTAAATTAGCAGAATTTGCGGATATCAAACCAATTTTGCATGTATCATTGGATAGTGATAAAAAAAAGAAAAAGGTTTCATAGTATTTGTAGAAGTTAATTGTTTCATGCTCACATGTATGTATGGATAAGGAAATATGTGGTTTATTATGTGATGATTTCACTGTATTTATCTTCTCTACATATGCTAAGAGATCTTAAAGGTTTAATCATATGGATATTATGGTGGGAGAGAATATTTAAGAGTTGCAAGTTTCTAATAGCTACAAGTAAAATAATTCTTAATACACTAACCAAGATATTTGACTCCAGAGGTTTTCTGGAGCATGTTATATCTTGTATTAGATGATTGATATTTTGATATATTTAATTAGTGAGAGTTGTCTTTTATTAGATTAATTGCATTTATTCTATGCACATTTGTTTTATATTCTCGACAATATTGCTAGTGTTGTATATGCATATTCAAATATTTGTCATTTTTGTTATTGTGTGCACATGGATGTTTGATTATGACAGGAAATCTCAAAGCTTTTTTAGCTTTGAGGGGATAGTTCACTCATAAGGTATAAATGTTTTGATGGATGAATGACCCATTACTTAAGATATACAGATTTGCCTATCTTAAGGGAGGAATAACTCATAGTTCATAGGTTTGGCCAATGAGTGTAAGATGCTTAAGACATTAGGTTTCTCGTCTTAAGATTCTTCGCTTGAAGCGAAAGTGGACCTAAATGGAAATAGGCATGAAGATCATCATTTGCATGTAATTTTATATACCACACATGCATACCATTTTACCCGGGTAGATAGAGCTAAGGGTATTTTGATTGTATATGGTCTTATGTCGATTAAAGATGTAATGAGGTAGTTGGATACTTAAGGTGCTATTGGACTAAGGGGAAGGAATGTGTTACTCTCTTAAACATTCTATGTGGCCACATATAATTGTCTGTCAATTCGGAGTGTCGTTTCTAAAATGAATTTTTAAATCTAAAATAATAATGTATATGTAGCTCAAGTGGGACTATGTAAGATTTTTATAAAATTGTGAGTAATTAACATATGACATTATATTTTGCGTTTATGAAACCGAATTGACTGAAATGTTTAAGTAAGAGAGAGTTGACCGAATAAAACCCATTATTAATGTGATCAATATTGTTGGGTTTAGTGCATCTTAGCTACATTATTTATGTAAGGATATGGTATGTGATGGGCTATTATATATGTGTGGGCCTGGTGATCCTTTTGGGGTTTGCCTCCCATTAGGATTGTGAATCCTCTATGGGTTAGGATACAAGTAACAATATATATATATATATATATATATATATATAGGGTCCCTACTCTCTCGCTCATAGATCACACAGTGATTCAGAACAAAGTAGCCTCCACATTAGATTATCTGAAGTAGGTGAGTAGAGAGTAGAAGACTCTATAATCTATATAGCTTGGATGGTTTCCACTGCGCTTCTAAGTACGCGTCTATTTATACTTATGCATACAATATGAGATTTAATTATCTTTATATAATGCTTACATATATGGCTTGATGATTGAAGCCTCATTTTTTCACAATAGGGCAGTTGCGATTTTGTGTTGATCTGATTCTGTTGAACCTGTTGAATTAGGCTTTAATGATGATGATGATGATGATGATGATGCATTGAGTATCAATGAACTCTGCATAAAATATCCAGGTTTCGTAGGTGTTGGGAGAGTGACAGAGTTGCTAATAAGCATGTGAATAATTGAAGCTATAGTGGGTCTGTCAGTTATACTTTCTTGAACACATAGCAACCCAATATGTATACATTTCAGCATTTCATTCCGTGAACCTTCCGTCAAAGTAGGATCTATTAAATTTGAAGCTGTCCCTTCATCCCATTTTTTCCATGCCTGCGATAATCCTAATAAGTCAAGTACATCTACAAAAATACATACGTGTTAGAAAGGAATAAAACAACTTACTTACATGGGTGAGAAGACACTCTATTTCCTCTTCTGTATCAAAACAACTTCTCTTTTGCCCGCTTAGTAATTCCAAAACTAAAACACCAAACTGAACACATCTGACTTAACTGAGAAATGTCGGTGTATTACATATTCTGGAGCCATATACCCACTGCATATAATCATTAAACCAATCAAATTGAAGTTTCAAAGATCGAGATATTCTTGAAGACATGATAAACTCATCCTCCTATATTGATAGATAAGCTCTATATGTCTATCCATGTACTTACAGGGTCCCCACAACTCTATTTGTAATTATATGAGTTTGATCCATTTCGAATAATCTTGCCATGCCAAAATCTGAAATCTTTGGATTCATCTCTGAATCCAACAAAATGTTACTTGCTTTCAAATCACGATGAATAATTCGTAATCTCGAGCCTTCGTGAAGGTAAAGAAGTCCTCGAGCAATGCCTTTTATGATATTGTACCGTCTTTCCCAATCCAATCTTCACGCTTAATTGGATCTACAAATTTATAATATTACAACCTGGATGGATTAAAATTAAGAGTACTATTTAATTTAATCTGAAATGTTCGGAAGTGAAAACATACCGAATATGAAGTGATCGAGGCTTGAGTTAGGCAGGAACTCATAGACAAGAATCCTTTCTCTTCGTTCCAAGCAAAAACCAAGAAGCTTTACCAAATTCCTATGCTGAAGCCTGGCAACCAATGTGATCTCATTCTTAAATTCAACCTCTCCTTGCTTAGAATTCATAAACAGTCTCTTAACAGCTACTTGTTGTCCATCAGGTAGGTTCCCTGCCATATCAACAAAATACTAAAGCTTCGTAACCAACTTCTGCCAACCTTCAAAAAATCAAAGCCTTTAGATACCTTGTATACAACACCAAATCCACCTTGCCAAGCTTTTTAGCTTCCGTGAAGTTCTCTGTTGCAGCTCTTATGGTGCCAATGTCGAATTGCATGGCCTCCTTAGCAAATGGAGCTAGGCAATGATGTATGGCTGCATTTGGAAAGCCACTCTTCATGAAAAAAAGTGAAGAGTTAACAAAACTTGACTGGCTCATGATTCATGGGCTTATATAGTAATTAAGAGACACATGCGGCTTACTCTCTGTTATTTTCTCCTTCAAATTCCTTTTTGGAAAAAAAATGCAGATGGAGATGATCAATATCATTAAAACAGCAGCTGGGACAACTACAACGATGATGAGTGCCCGAGTTATGTTGTCTCCGTTTCCTACACACGGTACATGTCATAGTAATCATCAGCAGAGGTGAAGCCAATTTGAAAAACTATTATAAGTTTAACAGGAAACTGTAAATAATAAAAATATTAAGTAAAATTTTTAAAAAAATTATGCTCTTTGGGGCCGTTAAGTGTGGCTTCGCCACTGATCTTAAGTAAACTGAAAAACTCAACTAATTGAACAAGGATCCAATAGTATTAAAGATATCAAACACCTTTTATTGTTGTGCTATTTGACAGCAGAGGAGGGAGGAGACAGTGGCGATGGTGGTGACGAAGGGAGTTCTAGTTCATCATCAATCATATCTTTATCGTTATAGAAGGGATACAAGTTCCAACGAAGCATGCAGTTAGGTAATTGAACACCTCCTCCTTCTTTCCCATGGCAGCAATTTATATACTCAGCCACGCATCTAGTCAAACAGGAATAACAATCACTCTGTGATAAATCTGGGGTACACTGCATCAGTGCATATATAGTCTGAATGCTTGTCAAATTTGCTTCTTGAGTTGCAAACTTCATACTAGAAGAGCCCATTGAAGCTTCTTTCGCCGTATTTTCCATCAGAGGCTGCCATATCTGATCAAACTCCGTCAAATTCATTGTGAGATTATTCCCAATATAGTATGGATTTATTGGAACATCAATCCCCAGTTTTCCAAACAGAGAGTGGTCTGCATAGTGCACAAGCACGGAGCTGGATCCCCATCCCACATTAATGCTTCTTTCTGGCTATGACATGTAGACATAATATGTTGTGATGTGGAATTGACACAGCTGCTACAATCTTCTGAAGAAACATCGCCTCTGCAGAGTGCAAGACCATAAACTTTGTCGGGTTCTTGGCCAATGGTGGTATTG
The DNA here is from genome assembly GCA_030490815.1 of Acer saccharum. Taxonomy (NCBI): domain Eukaryota; kingdom Viridiplantae; phylum Streptophyta; class Magnoliopsida; order Sapindales; family Sapindaceae; genus Acer; species Acer saccharum. Next base: position 4,361,928 of record CM059877.1, on the reverse strand, counting down.
TAGAAGCCGCTTTTTAGTACTGTTATTATATTAGAAGCAAGAGATGAGAGGAGGAGATTGCGGTTTGTAGCATAGTTGCTATCAGCTGTGAAGTTCCCAGTATCGTAACAGTGCGTCCAATTGATGTTAAGAGTACTGATCACTCTAATGAGAGCATATGGAACGAAAGGAAAACAAATAGATTTCTAAAACTCATTGCACTATCGTAACAGTCTAAAGAAACGTTGAATGATGGAGATATTGTCACTTGCATATATTTCCTTTATAATGCAGGAAATTTATCTTTCTCAGGGCAAGAGGACCTGTGAAATTTCCAGGAAAATGAAAATTTCAACGTATATACGTCTCTACATTGAATTCAATGGACCTAGAGTTCCAACTGTATCCAGCTTTTATACTTTGAAGATTATTCAAAAGTCTTCTAACGAAAACTAACACCACCATGATGGGACATGGGAGTGGTTGAGAGAAACCGAGTTGTTGGGTAAGATTTCCTTGAGGTCTGGTATTAAAAATTAAGAAAAAATAGAAGGAAAAGTAGATACATATGTGAATTGAAATTATTCAGCTGTGAACAGGAACGTAACCAGGATTAAACATTAGGGTGGGCTAGAATATATATTGTTTTCCGATCATTAACATTCTGAGAAATTTGTATTAATTGAAAAAGAAAGATACACCTAGTTAAGTCTGTTAAGAAGACATAGCGGGAATTATTCTGTAAATGTATATTCTAAATAATACATTAAAAAAATTAATTAAAAAAATAAAGTCAAATCAAATTATAAAATAAACATGAAATGCAAATACAATTGAATACTATTTAGTATTTACTAACAAATCTAAAAACAAAAGAATAATTAAAAACCAAAAAAAAATAAAAAAATTAACAAGTATCTAAATTAATTCCAAAAAAAATCATTAAACAATAGTGTTAGTTTGTAAATTAAAATTAGAATAACTAATAATTAAATTAATCCTAAAATTTTATTTCGAAAAAATATATTTAAATTCATAATATTCATAAAATATACCTAATTGGAAGAAGAATTGTTGATGTACTTGATATAAAGGTTGGACTGAAATTTGGAAAAGAAGAAAGAGATAATAATTATTAAGAAAATACTAATAAAATTGATATTAATTACCTGTTGTCTCATGAGATGTGAGTACTGAAGTGTGATAAAAGTCTTCTAACAGCCTAACACGCATATATAACTGTTGCCTACATTCCAACTTCCTAGTTTACTCGGTTTTCATTGATATTTATCATAATTTTTTTTTTTCAACTTCGCAATTTTTTTTTAAAAAAAGCTAGGGTGGGCTTGAGCCCACCCTAGCCCAGCCCAAGGTCCGTCCTTGGCTATGAAATCATCAATTTTTTTTCTTTGAAAGCTAACACCATTGTGGGTTAGGGTCTACCGGAATCTAGCATGATTAGGCTATAATAGGCAAAGGTGTGCAGTTTAATGGGCAAAGTGAACATATATTTACAAGAGTTTGAACCTGGTGGAGCTTCATTTTGAAAGGTGTTAGATAAATCAATGGCGGATACGGTTCTTGCTATTAATTATTATTAGTTTTCTTTAAAAGAAATATATATTATTAATTATACGGAATGATGACTATTTACTAGCTTTTATATATATATATATATATTTACTAGCTTTTAATTAAAGTAAAAATCTTAAGAATTAGAACTTCTAGTAGGTCTCATCTTAGACTTTAAAAATATTTATTTAATGAGATGAGAATATTACAATAGTTGACCGTTATATGGTGCCAGCTTTTTCTCTCAAATTGATACAATTTTACAGCCTTTTTAAATTTTAATGTAAAATAGTTGAATTGGAGTTGTTTTTGAAAAATTTGTTATTAGTTTTTTACTAAGTCAATTTTCAATTATGCATGCATTATTTTAAGGTTATTGGCATTAGTCCCCCTAAACTTTACGTGAGTTTATATTTTACCCATTGAACTTTTTTTTAGGCGTTAACCCACTGAACTCTCATTAATTGGCAAACAGTTTGATTTATTGCCCCCTGAATACCTGTTTGAGGTGACATCTACAGTCAGGTTTTGCCAATAAATGAGAGTTTAAGAGGTGACGCGCGCAAACCGGTTCTAATAAAACTACAATATCTACCCTATTCTACCTCGGCTATTCTAAGGGGGCGCGTGAGTGTTTCACCCTTTGCAAGTGCACAAGTCATTCAACTCGTATAGGGTGCACATGTACGGGTTATCATTCCTACGAGGATCTAGAACGTATAGAAAGTTAAATAACTAGTCGAATGCTTCAGAAAGCAATAAAGTAACAGATTAATGCTTTAAGGCTAATCTAATGTAATATTTAAATGAGATTGAAGATTAATGAGATAAAGATGCTAGGGGAGGTATGAAATTAACAATGATACACCACCAAGTAACCACTCTTATAAGTTTTAGATCAAAATCACTAAGGGTAGTTCCATTTATATTCAAATGCACACTCAACAACTCACTCGAGGCATCCTCTAAAGTCTTAGATGGAACATTAAGTGAGTGTTTTGTTGTGGAACTGTAATCGAGAGTGTGGATTTACAAAGATATTACCATTAATCAACGCACTCTACTTAATGAGTTATTGGATGACAATACACAAATCAGAAGTTATGAAGTATTTCATCAACTCTTAGTACAAATTACCAATACATGTTCTTCAAAAGTCTATGAGAAACATGTCATGATTTAGTCATTTAAAACATTTATAAAGAAGAGTGATAAACAACGTGGCTCACATCATTACTTTCATAGATCCCCCAACAAAAGTGGGTTAGTTACACATGATATCTAAGAATAGGATAAGTAAGAAGAAAAGGAAGAAATACAACCCGTGAAGTCTTGTCAGATTCCAAGGGAGAACAACCCTTCTCCATAGTAAATACAATCAAGGATTATCACAAGTAGCTCTCAAGAGCTGATCTAACTAATTAGAGCATGAGGTAGCATTTAAGCTTTGGAAGGCCCCAAAATATGGAGCATGAGATGGGTTTCCTTGAGATCATGTTAAACCTTTTGATACAAGAGAATGGAAGATTAAAGCAGAGTCATGCAGCCTCTGCCGATGGTCGGATACAGTTCTCTTTGCAATGTTGTTGTTGATTTTGTATTTTCAAATCACTATTCTGTTGTGTATTTGACCTTGATTATATAGGACATGTGGCTGGGTCTGGGATCAACTGATGCTTGTGATCATAATATTTAGAATAATTAAATAAGCTCTCTCACTCTTAAGTAGAGCTTTTCTTAAAAAAAAAAAAAAAAAAATCTAATTACTTAACTAAGATAAGTGTCTTGAAGCTTAAGTACGTAATTGAAGATGAGCAAAAGATTTCCTAGAGCTATTCTATGCTAAAGGGAGAGCTATTCTATTCTATTCTATCTTTCACTTGTGTTTATTACATCAGAAAAGTGTATATTTATATCTTTAGGTTGATGTTGGGAAAGGAATTGCCATAATTGTCCTCGACGTGTCTTTTGCGGCTTCGTGCCGCGAGTTAAGTCCCGCGGTTACATCTCGCGAGGTATTCCTCTAGAGCCTCTGCAGCTTTGGATCCCTTGGTTCACGGCTTCTGTCTCCCATGCACGAACCAGCGAGCTTCATCAGAACTACTCAGTGGGCTCACACCTTCTGCCTGGCAGGCAATGTTCCGCGAACTAAACCCGCGGGATAATTCCCAGCGAGTTCAAGACTTCTGGCCGGCGGGCTCTTTCTCTCTGACCTGTTCCTGCATCTTTGTGTTGCGTGCTCTTTCTTGTGAGGTTCTTCTTTAATTGGCTTTTGATCCTATTTTGACATCTTTTCTCCAACTTCATGCAAACACCTTCCTAAATTAGGATATTACATGTATTTAACTAAAACACATGTTATATACACAAAAGTGCTCTGAAACGAACACAAAAGGTAGGAAAAGGGAGCACTAAATGAGAACATTTACATATCAATCAGAGGTTTAATGCCTACAAAAAATTTCAAGGGGTAAAATGCAAACTTGTATAAAGTTCAGGGGGACGAGTGCTAATAACCCTTATTTTAATAAATGAAAATTCTCCTACTTCGAAAATTCACCATTAAAACAGATAGTATTTAATTTTGAATTATATGATTGTTTACCAATAAAAAAAAAAAATAAATAAAAAATTAGCATCCTACCCCCCCAAAAAAATTCTATGGTTTCTCCCCTAAATCCTAGAATTTTGGAGAGAGATCAATAGCCATGTTGATCAGTGTACAAGTTAAGTTTCATAATTTTTGAAGGGTACTATCTGAAGTGATTTGTAACTGCCGAAATGCCATTCATAAAAAAGCTTAGGCTGGAAAATTTAACTTCAACTTAATTCATTCATATATATATATTTTTTATTTCAATTGATATCATTTTCATCTGTAAAACCAACCTATTTATAGAATTCTGAAACTGACTAAAAAAAAAAAAAAACTTGTAAATAGGTCTGTGTACTTAGGTCTGCTCTACTCTGTTGTACAACTTGCACACACTTGCTCCTACATCGAGTTCTCAGGCAAAACCTCAATCAATTAATTTTCTCTTGCCTTGTATTAGCAAATTCTGAAACTATGTTGAGAATTACAAGTTTAAGTACTTAATTTCTCAAAGACAAAATGATTAATGTCTAAGCCTCAGACTCAATTATATCCTATGTAACATAGAGATTCTAGTGGCAAGGTTCTCTGCTTGTTCTCAGCCTTCGTGGGAGTTATAGACTCCAATTCAGCTGAAATCTTTGCCATTCACAGAGCATGTCAACTGGTGGCGTTGAATCAGAACTTGGTGACTGTGATCATCGTTAGTGACTCCAAGGCTGCTGTCTCCTGGATTAATGGTGCTGCTTTTGGAAGCCTGCAGCATGTTGCTATGGTGTATGACATCAGGAATTTCTTAAACTTCCTTAAAGGCTTGAGCATCAATTTTTTGTCTAGAGATCAGAATGCCTTTGCAGACAGTTTGGCAAAGATGGGTTCCCGCTGATGTGGGAACAGGCTTGAATGGGGTGATGTCTAGGCCTTTGTAGTGCTGGTGCTGCCTTTGTTTTGGTCTGCTGTTGCTTGCATTGGGTTTCCTGGTTTTGTGATGCTATCTCTGTTTTGTTGTGTTTTGGTGTGCTCTGTTTTTTGGGCAGGTCTTTTGGCTCTGTTTTTGGTGTTGTGCTTTCTTTTGTTTTGGGTGCTTTCTTGGGCCTGGTGATCCTACTTGTTTTCTGTGTGCAATGTGCCCACACTACAAGAAAAATGATGTATAGTGACAAAAAATATGTCACAATAAGTGAGAAATTTGTCACAATATCAATACTGTGACAACTAACAATTTGTCACTTATACCTCCATCACTGAAAGTATTTGTGACACTTATAATTAGGGATGGCAATGGGTCGGGTTCGGGTCAGGTCCTACTAGACCTAGACCCAGACCCAGACCCGTCAAAAATATTTAGATGCAGACCTAGACCTAATCCCATGAAAATTTTCGATTTTGGGTTCGGGTTCAGGTCTAGACCCGAGGACCCACGGTCCCACCAAACCTTTCAAAATACTAAAATCTCACTCTGTTTTTAGTTTTTCCTGTCCATTTTTATTTTTACCGGTTCAATTTTTAAAGTCATAAACCAACTCACTTTTTTAAAGCAATTTTCAATTACCAGTTCAATTTTTAAAGTCAAAAACCAGTTCAATAATAATGATTAATGAAAGAAAGCATCCCATTTCAAATTTCCAATTACACTCCACCGACATTTTTTAAAGCAATTTTATTTTTTTATAATTTCCAATCAATAAATCTCACTTTCTTCCAAAAGATGATAATGATTTTCAATACTTTGAAATCCACATGAATGAGTAATGGGTGAAGAATATGGACAACTGATAATGATTTTCAATACTTTGAAAAGTAGAAACAAGTTACAAAATTATTGGACAATAATCTACAAAGAGAAGTGGGGTTTTAAGTCTCAGTCGGTCAGTCATCCTTGTCTGCAAATCAAATGCCCCTAGAATTGTTTTTTTGTTTTTGTACTGTAAGTTTATTCATAAAAAGCTGCACCAGGGACTGGGCAAGCAAAGCCAAAACGCAACAACAACAAGAAAAACAGAGCAAAACCAAAAGAGGCAAGCTGCACCAGAGAAAAATAGGATAAAACAAAACTTATAATTAAAACAGAAAATAGACTGAAAAATATGAATAATAAACAACTAGAAATCAGATGAAGAAAAGGCACGGGTAAAACCCACAAGGAACAATATCAGTCAAAACAGGTAGAATTGGAAGAGAAAAACAGGAAAAGTGAATAAATAAAAGTTTACATGAGAGAGAGTTACTTGGATTTAGAAGATGTGGTTTGAGAATCTGATAAGTTAGAACTGATATTGAGAGTTGCGGCAACAAGGTTGAGATTTGAAAGAAGCGAAGAATAAATTAGGTTTAGGGATTTATATACCATGTGTCCATGCCAAAGATTAGTTGGGTCTTCGGGTTTGGGTCCAGTTTTTTGATCAGACATAGACCCAACTCGTACCCGATGCGGGTCTTTTATTTTGGACCCAGACTCGACCATTCGGGTTGGGTTCAGGTCAGTACTCACGGGTCCAAGTCCAATTGCCATCCCTACTTATAATGCCATTGTCACTACGGTTAGTGACAATTATTTGTACTTATCACAAACCATAACCCTCAGAAATGGCCTATTGCGGTCTGGTTTGAAGGTGTGACACCATCTGGGTCGACTGCACAACCGTGGTATGTGTGTATGTGTGTGTTTGTGTGTGTGTGTGTGTGTGTGTGTGTTATTCATATTAAAATTCATCGAAATCAATGAGTTTCATCAAGGTCCTTACTTTATGTTAAAATAATGGATCACTTAAGGAAGAATATATAATGGATCACTTAGGGGCTCTTATTGGATGAATTACATGGGGTACGATTTTTTACAAAGTTTGATTTGCGGTCTGGATACCATCAAATTCGTATGCACCTCGGAGATATCGAGAAAACAGCTTTTCGCACGCACCAAGGCCATTATGAATTTTTGGTCATGCTATTTGGCCTTACAAATGCACCCACCACTTTTCAAAGCGTGATGAATGCGGTATTCAAGCCATTTCTTTGTAAATTCATTTTGCTATTTTTTGATGACATCCTTATTTTTAGCAAGTCATGGGAGGAGCATTTATTACATGTGCAACGTGTGCTACACATTTTGCAAGCTAACCAATTTTTTGTCAAGCGTGAAAAATGACAATTTGGACAAGAGGAAGTTGGCTACTTGGGGCATTTAATTTCTCATCATGGGGTGGCCATGGATCCGGAAAAAATATCATCCATGATGACATGGCCCAAGCCGACTACATTGAAGGGCTTGCAAGGTTTTTTGGGCCTCACTGGTTATTACCCAAAAATTCATCCACCGCTATGGCATCATTGCGCAACCATTGACCCATATGCTCAAGAAGGATTCCTTTAGGTGGACCCCTACGGTGGAACAAGCTTTTGAATAATTAAAAAGGGCCATGACATCCGGAACGTATTGGCTCTTCCGGATTTTTCGCAACCGTTCATTGTGGAATGTGATGCCTCCAGCATGGGTTTGGGTGCAGTGCTCATGCAAGGAGACCGACCAATTGCTTTTTTTAGCCAAGCTCTACATGGCAAAAATCTTGCCCTATCCACATATGAGAAGGAAATGTTAGCCTTGGTTAAGGCGTTCCAAAAATGGCGTCCATATCTTTTAGGAGCCAAATTTATTGTTCGGACAGACCACAAAAGCTTGCAATTTTTGTTGGGACAAACAATTACTACGGCTGCTCAACAGAAATGGTTGGTGAAGCTCTTGGGATTTGATTTTCAAATTTACTACAAAAAAGGCAAGGAAAATTCAGCCACAAATGCCCTTTCTAGAAAATTTGAAGTTCAAGCATGTGCAATATCTTCTTCTATTCCTAATTGGGTGGATCCCATAAAATGCAATATGGCTTTAAGTACTCCTTTCCTGAGTTGTTGATATATCACTAACTGCAATATTCTAAAATCCAACAATATGTGATCGGTTATTTATTGTATATGTTTTTAAACCCCATTCCTCCAATCAATTGCTTGTTTCTCGGGATATTTAAGTGTTTAATGTGTTTGTTGAGTATGTGTAGGTTATATTCTTGTGGAGAAGTCTTGGATGTTATTTTGAAGAAAAAAGAGCTTAAATAAATAAAAAGGGCAAAACTGTCATTTCTCATAGTTTGGACCGCTGCCCATGCATAGCCTCAACCGCGGCCTTGCCAGCGGTGATGAGCACAAAACCTCCTGTTCTTTTTTGTGGTACATACCGCTCCTCAGGCACTAACCCCAAACGTGGCCCATGCTGCGAAGTATTCCAGTGGTGCCACTGTTTTCCACACCACCCTCCAAATCCATTGATGCAGCAGCAGTTAAGGCAATGGAATACATGGAACGGGTGGCGAATTCGTATTTGGGTCGTGTGGACCAACCAAATTCGGGCTGAAATTCATGGGCCTCTATAGGGTGCATATGGGGTTGGATCGTCTATTATAATATGTTTCCGGAAAGCCTAAGACAAGCCCTACAGATGCTATGAAGACCCCGTCATCTGTAATAGATCAAAACAGGCCCAATTTCGGCCATTTAGTTTGTTGCACGAACACTTTTAGTTTTCTGCTTAACTTAGAATTTGTTTTCCTTTTAACTTAGGATTCTTAGGATTTTTAGGATTCTTTTCTTGTTCAGCAATTTAGGTTATTTCGAGCCCTAGTGGATTTGAATTGATTTTTCTATTTAATAGTTTGTATTAGGGTTTTTTTTTTTTTAATTTAGTTTTTGATTAATAAAAAATATAGATAATTGTTTCTCAACTATCCAATTACAATATCTTTGCGAAGATAGTCGTATTTGAAGCCTAACAACAATCCTTCGTGCGCGAAGTTGATCGTTGCCAGTAGGTTGCTTTTCGAATTAGTCTTGTGAGTTTTTTTTGTTATAGCTTCTGCTACATCAGTTTAGTATCAGAGCCAGGTTCGCTCGGGATGATATCGACATGGTGCAGATGAGAAGTCCACCAAACCGAATCTCTGTAGATAAAGCCAACGAATGTGACCGCTTGGCACAATTGGAGCATCAGGTTACACACTTAGGGGAGCAGATTGCTACATTATGGGCCAACCAAAACTTGTTCCAGGGTCTAAACCCTAATTCAAGTGGTTACAGTAAGTCTAAAGAAAGTGACGAGGAGGAATCCGATCCTTTGTTGTTCTACGATGAGACATGTCTATTAGAGGAAGCTTTTGCTGATCTTGATCTACCACCATTCTTTGATGAAGAGATATTTGACAAGGAGTCCATGAGTGCTGATTTTGATCTACCACCGGTCTTTGTTGAAGAGATATTTGAAAAAGAGTCTGTGAGTAATTTGGGATTTATGGATTATTTTTGTGAATCACACGTTCAGTTTATCTTCTATTGTCAAAAGTGATGATTAATGAATTTGTTTCATTCCATTGGAGCGATTGGATGGACATCATGACAAGAATCAAAGGATTTAAAGTTCGTTGTGTAAGATCTTGGCTGTTAGCACAACAAATTTTTATGTAGGGTTCTGGGATAAAGGCAGTCAAAATTCAAAGACGAATTTTCTCCAATCTGAAAAGAATAATGCAGCAGCAGCTAAGGCAATGGAATACATGGAGCGGGTGGCGAATTCGTATTTGGGTTATGTGGACCAACCAAATCTGGGATGAACTTCGTGGACCTCTACAGAGGGCATATGGGGTTAAATCATCTATTATAATATATTTTTGGAAAGCCCAAGACAAGCCCTACAGATGTTATCATGACTCTGTCCTCTGTAACAGATCACAACAGGCCCAAATTCGGCCATCTATTTTGTTGCGCGAAAACTTGAGTTGGACATTCTGGGCTGAAATTTGTGGACCTTTACAGTGGGCATATGAGGTCAGATCGTCTATTATAATATGTTTCAAGAATATTGGTAGGTTGTTTTTCGAATTAGTCTAGCAAGTTTTTCTCGTTATAGCTTCCGCTACATCAGTTTGGTATCAGAGCCGTGTTCGTTCGGGACGACATCGACATACCGCCGAAGAGACGTCAACCAAAACAGATCCCTGTAGATGAAGCCAACGAACGTGACCGCATGGCACAATTGGAGCAGTAGGTTGCGCAATTAACGGAGCAGCTGGCGACATTGATGGCCAACCAAAACCCGTTTTAGGGTTTAAACCCTAATTCGAGTGGTGATGGTGAATTTGAAGAAAGTGACGAGGAGGAATCTGATCATTCGCTGTTCTTCAATGATGATTATGTATCAAAATAAGTTTTGGTTAAGTTTGATCTGCCACCGATTTTTGATGAAGAGATATTTGAAGTAGAGTCTGTGAGTGATTATGGTTTTGAGGATTATTTTTGTGAATCACACGTTTCTCACCATAAAGATTCATCAGTTTATCTTTGTTGTCAACAGGGATGATTAGTGAATTTGTTTCATTCTATTGGAGCGATTGGATGGACATCATGACAAGATTTGAACAATTTCAAGTTCATCGTATACGATCTCGACTGCTAGCACTCAAAATTTTTATGCAGGTTTGTGAGATGAAGGCAGTCAAAATTTGAGGATGAATTTTCTCCAACCTGAAGAGAATGATGCAGCAGCAGCTAAGGCAATGGAATACATGGAGCGGGTGGCGAATTCGTATTTGGGTCGCGTGGACCAACCAAATCCGGGCTGAACTTCGTGGACCTCTACAGGGTGCATATGGGATTGGATCGTCTATTATAATATGTTTCCGAAAAGCCCAAGACGAGCCCTACAAATGTTATGAATACCCCATCATCTATAACAGATCAAAACAGGCCCAATTTTGGCCATTAGTTTGTTGCACGAACACTTTTAGTTTTCTGCTTAACTTAGAATTTGTTTTCCTTTTAACTTAGGATTCTTAGGATTTTTAGGATTCTTTTCTTGTTCAGAAATCTAGGTTATTTTGAGTCCTAGTGGATTTGAATTGCTTTTGCTATTTAATAGTTTGTATTAGGGTTTTTTTAATTTAGTTTTTGATTGATAAAAAATATAGAGAATTGTTTCTCAACTATCCAATTACAATATCTTTGTGAAGATAGTCATATTTGAAGCCTGACAACAATCCTTCATGTGTGAAGTTGATCGTTGCCAGTAGGTTGCTTTTTGAATTAGTCTTGTGAGTTTTTCTCGTTATAGCTTCCGCTACATCACCCATGTCCCAGCCGCGGTATCATTCCACAAGTATTCCAAGAGAGGCACCGCGCCAAGAACCGCTGCACAAGCAAGCTGTTTGTGCCGCAGTATAGAGGACGGTTGTGCTAATTACAAGTTTTATAAGGAAATCTTAGAACCCTAATCATGGAGGCCATATAAATACTTCCTATTCTATTCTTGTAAGACTCTCTCGCTCACTCTCGGACCAGACAACACCCCTTTACACAATACATCACACAATTCTCTCACCCATCTTTACGCATCGAAGATTTGAAGACAAAGAAGAATTCAACATTGAAGAATTTATTGGAGGCTTCAATGGATTTTATATTTTCTATCTCTTGTCTTTTTATTTTCATGATGTGTAACTAATCCCATAACTAGGGAATCAATGTGAACCTTTTGTGAGTGCTCATGTACGGATTAATTATTCTTTCATCAATTAAATTCTCGATCTATTCACTACGCTTAACCATTTGATTCCTCATTATTTTCAATCGTCATTCACACCATAGATCAAAGGGTGAATGATTATTTGGCATGAATTTAGGGTCAAGATTATCTGAGAATTAGGGTTAGAGCATAGATCAAATCCTAATCCTGATTAATGCTCACTTGAATAAATAAAATTTATCTTTAGCATAGATCAAAGCAAATTTTAGATTTCGGTTCTTTATTCTAGTACTTAACGGGTTTTTGATCGTTGTTCACACCATAGATCAAAGGGTGAATAATGGTTGGGAGCACATGACTCTTCCCGCGATCGTATGGTAATAGTCATATTAAAGATAAAGAATAAACCCTTGAATTAATTGAATTTTGTTACAAAGTTAATTCCATACATTGAGTGCTCATAATTGGGGACCATTGATGACCTAGTGATTTCTCTCCATTGATCACAACTCAACTCTCTTTCAATTGCTTTCTTAGTTTAATTTAGTGTTAATTCAAATCATCAAACAAAATCTCTTGGTTACTTTTACTTGCTTAACTTTAATTAGAACCAGTTATAATTGATAATTTACTTTTCCTCGTGGGAACGATCTCTACTTGCCACTGTGCTTATCTTCACAATTCGTGCACTTGCGAGTTTAGTTTTTATAACATGATTTTACACATCAATATGCTGTAGTTGAAAGTAATTGAGATAGGTAACATGTTAGACAAGGACCTATTAGCCTATTGGAAGACTTGGTAAGACTCGACATGTGGGTGTTTCAATCGAAGCCAAGGAGACTTCTTAATTTGGACTCACCAACGAAATCGGTCCTTAATCTTGATGTGCATACATACTAGTTCAAGTTTCACAATTTTTAAATCTTAAGAAAATCATGTACGTTTTTTTTTGTACGGATCCACTATGTAATATTACATGGGTCTAGCTACATTCACTATAAGAATTTTTGACTTTTCCTACGAACCATTTTCGTGGGGAAAGGTCGAAATTCATAGGGAAAGGTATTACGTGATGAAAAAATTTCGTCAACAAATTCGTGGGAACATCATGGTCGAGAAATGTATTACGATACGAAATTTTGAGTTTCGTCGGCTAAAACTTTCATGGGAGTTTATGATAATAATGACAATTAACTATCATTATGAGGAATTGAACTAAAGTGGTAAGCCTTTACTGCCCGACTACAACACTTGATTTGTTAACAATTTCACAATATTTATATATAACCTATATGAGTTGTTAGAAATAATAATAAAAAAAAAAAACAAAAAAAAAAAAAACATGTTAGATAAATTTAAATTTATTCAACTAATCAAAAATCTAATTTGAATGACAAACATATATTGAAAAACATTTATTGGATTGCAAATCGGGTTTGGTGATAATGTTTTTTTGTCAATTTCTGTGATTTAATTAAATGATCAATACCTCAAAGTGGTAATCAATTGGGATGGTGCTAATTGAGATGGTGCTAATCGAGAATGTGATAAGAGTTAATTAATTAACAATTAAGGACATATTAGTTTAATGAGGACCAACTGTAGAAAAGAGGATCTTGTTCATTCAACTATAGTAGATGAAATCAAGCAAGCTCGAACCACTATTCTCAGTAGTGATAATTCTGAGACCAGGGAGGATAGTAGGGAATCCGATTTGGTGGTGGCCGACAGTGAGGAGGATATTGTTCACGCATCTATAGCATCTGGAATCAAACAAGCTTGTCCCATTGGTGGAGGCAACGGATCTAGTCAGGTTATCAGACAGAGTAGCAGAATTAAATCCAAAGGTGCTAGTTCGCACAATATGAGGACAAGGAATACCAAATTCAGAGAGGTGGAAGGAATCTCAAGAAATCCAATGATGGAATCTGGTTCGGCAGAGATAAAGGCGGCCAATGTCATTGCGATTGGTTTAGCGTTAGGTTTAGATTTTCAGAGGTGGATGAGGAGGTGCTGGAAGAAATTACAAGAAGGGAAGAGGAAGATCTGGCACGTTGTGAAGCTATATCTGGTTAGTTTTTGTTTCTGTTTTCTGGTGCGGTTTCAGTGGTTTTTTTTGTTAGTGCTTTCATTGAATGTTTGAGGTTTGGGGAGAGTGGAAAGCATAAGGTAGTTAGGATTATTGTGTTTCGTCTCAACTGAGGGTGTTATTCTTCAAGAATCCAATGTTTTGCGTGATTCAAAAGGTTTAGTTCTTTGCCCTTTTTCGGCTTTTGTCAGTAAGGTGGACGCCCCCACGGCGAAGCCAACTTATGGTGTTTTTGTCTCACATATTGAAGACTAGAAGTGGGGCTCGTGGATCCGATTTCAATGCGTTAGTTGATGTGTTGGTGGGCAATTGCTGGAAGGAAAGAAGTTGTCTTAGTTTAGTTTTTCTTTCGCAGGTTGCTTTTGTTGGCATCTGATGTTGTTGCTTTTTGGCTTTGTTTTTGCTTGGGATCGTTTTTTTGTTGGGGTGTCTTGGTGCTGACTTTGGTTGGGTGTTTGTGTGCCTCTGCTGGCCGGTGTCTTTGTTGTGTGGTGTGGCCTTTGTGCCTTTGCCTAGTTTAGCCTCATTAATAAACTCTTGCCTCTAAAAAAAAAAAAAAAAACTGCAGAAAAGATGCCACACCCTAAACCTAGGAAGTGGAAATCTATTGGATAAGACTTTTTATTATTTTATTATTTTTTTATAAGTGTATAGTATATATTTTCTTTAATCAAAGTTTTATGTACCGGGTGTCCACTACTGATTAGTTTGGTGGTGGTGGATTTATCCAAAAAAATTAATTTAAATTAATTAACTTTTAATATTTTTTTAGCATATATATATATTTAATTAATTAATTAATTTTAGTATATATTCAACTTGAAGTAATACATAGGGGGAGGTTTTGACCTAGCTCTTACACAGCTTTTCATTATTTTCCATAACCATTTTCACTAATTTTTATCTTTCACATATATATTTCATTGTTCTCTTATAAAACCGAATGAGGGAATGAGGTTAGTCGAGCTCTTACTGACTCGAGCGTCAAAGGTAACCACCGACAATGTACCTCACCGCCCACCGGGGTCACCCTAACAAGATTTTCTGTTTTTGTAAAGGAAGACTCGACCTAAGGACGGTATATTGTAGCACATTATTAGTATAGCTAGTGTATGAACCGTTGACTCATGAAAAATTTCAAAGTTAACACATGTTCTTCCCATAGTTTTCCACTTTCTTGATTTTATTTTTTCAACATTTTGAAGTAGTCTAAATTTGACGGAATTTATCCATTTTTTTTCTGTCCAAAGTTAGAATTAAATTCTAAATTGGTTTATGTCACGCATTCATTTATCTCTTTGTCAGCTAGCAATTAAGTAAAAAAAAAAAAAAAAAAAAAAAAAAAAACAGATAACATTAAATTTTTTCTTTGAAACACAAATATTTAAATGAAATCACAGCAAATCTTCATTGTTTTGAGGCACTCGATCGTACACTTTTCAGAAAAAAAATTACATCAAATGAAGCAGAAACATTTCTGTTTTCATCTACACAATACCGAAGTGAAAAAACGTGTAGTTGATTATTATACATATGGCACACATAGCTGGAGTAGGGTATACATATATTAAAAAAGTACTACCTTGCCAGGGGAGATAATTCAGAATGCATATTGAAATTGACCAAATTGACGGAATCTTTCAGGTCGGTCTCATCATCCACCTCCTGCGGCCTGTCTCGATTGCTAAACATTCGTTCAACTCCATCACTTCCTGAGTCATGGTTGGCCTTTTGGCTGAATTAGGAGAAACACAAGCCCTAGGTATTTCTACAACTTTCCAGACAGTTGATGTTGAAATCTCGATCCATGTAATCTTGGATCAACAACATTTTTAATATCTGCTTTTGCAAGCATAAAACTCACCCATTGACTTATATGAGTCCTCGCATGTGATTTTTCAATCATGGTTTTACATGTTATTAGTTCTAAAAGGACCACTCCAAAACTGTACATGTCACTTTTTTCTATCAATCTGCTTGATATATAGTACCTGCAAGGCCGAAATGCATGACTTAGTATATTCAAAAGTTGATCGGAATAAGAAAAACAGGGGTTCTTACTCAGGATCAAGGTATCCAGGGGTGCCGGAAATACTTGCCAACATGTGAGTTCCACTTTCCGTTCGAAAAATTCGGGAAAGGCCAAAATCAGCTAATTTGGCTTGAGATTTTTCATTCAATAAGATGTTTGTGTACTTAACATCTCTGTGAACAATGGGTGGTTTACAACCACACTGTGGATTATATTCCAATCCTACATTTAAAATTAATTAGTTCACTTGCAATCATAGAAAAAAGTGAAGAAAGTGAGAAGGAAAATGGTGGATCATATAATTCCTAACCTAGTGCTAGTGCTGCCTCGGTTGCTCTTGGCATATACATATTTTTTGTACACCCAAGATGGGTCCAAACCCAAATTCCATGACCCAAGCCCAAGGCCTATTCTCCAGTTATCATTTGATAACTACAGTAGTAATTCGTTGAATAATTGGTACCATTAGAAACTAGAGATCCCATGCTTTCCAACAATACCAAAATCACCTAATTTGGTTATTTAATTACAGAGAACCAAGCATTCGAAGTTTGGGTTAAAATCGAAACTTTAAAATTTCCAGAATTGTTAAGTTCTTGAGGTTGAAGACGATGAACAGTTCCACCCACCATTAGGGCTGCGAGTGCGCTTCACCTCTAACCCAAACACAAAAACTAAGGGCATTAATGGAATCCTTATAAAATTTAGAGTCGGATGGTTGTGGTCTGGTGATCGGAGAACACTGGGAAGATGGAGAACACTGGGAACACTTGAATCTCTATCACGAATAATCAGTTGTGAAGAAGAAGTGAACAATCACTTGAGTTATGTGTGGATGTATAGATATAATATCATTAAAACAATTTCTGAAACTATGTTGAGAATTACAAGTTAAAGTACTTAATTTCTCATTGACAGATGCTATTGAGGATATGACTCGATGATTGAAGCCTCAATTTCTCACAATGGGGCTGTTGCAATTCTGCGTCTTTCTGATTCAGTCGAACCTGTAGAATTATACTCTAATGATGATGATGCATTGAGTATCACTGAACCTTGCATAAAAAATCCAGGTTTTGAGGGTGCTGGGAGAGTGCCAGCAGAGTTACTATTAAGCATGTGAATCACCGAAGCCATGATTGGTCTGTCGGATACACTTTCCTGGACGCATAGCAACCCAATGTTTATGCATTTCATCATTTCATTTCTTGAACCTTCCCTCAAAGTTGAATCTATAACTTTCAACGCTGTCCCTTCATTCCATCTTTTCCATGCCTGCGAAATTAAAATCCTGATAAATATCTAAGTACACCTACAAAAATACAATGTTAGAAAGGATGAAACAACATACTTACATTGGTAAGAAGACACTCTATTTCTTCTTCCGTACAAAAACTTCTCCTCTGCCCACTCACAAGTTCCAAAACTAGCACACCAAAACTGAAGACATCCGACTTAACGGATACATGATGGTGTATTACATATTCTGGAGCCATATACCCACTGCATATATATAATTGTCAAACCAATTAACTTAAAGTTACAAAGATTGATACATTCTTGATTAAACATGACAAATTCCTATGTGTCTATCCATGTCCTTACCGGGTCCCCACAACTCTAGATGTAATAATATGAGTTTGGTCCATTTCGAATAATCGTGCTGTGCCAAAATCTGATATTTTTGGATTCATCTCTGAATCCAACAAAATGTTACTTGCTTTGAGATCACGGTGTATAATTCGTAATCTCGAGTCTTCGTGAAGATAAAGCAGTCCTCGAGCAATGCCTTCTATGATTCTGTAACGCCTTTCCCAATCCAAATCTTCACGCTTAATTGGATCTACATATTTATAAAATTATCAAACTTGAATGGATTAAAATTAAGAGTCACATTACCAAAATTTTAATAGGAAGTGAAAACATACCGAATATGAAGTTATCGAGGCTTGAGTTAGACAGGAACTCAAAGACAAGAATCCTTTCTTTGCCTTCCAAGCAAAAGCCAAGGAGCCTGACCAAATTCCTATGCTGAAGCCCTGCAACCAACGTGACTTCATTCTTAAAATCTTCGTCTCTCTGCTTAGAATTCGTAATCAATCTCTTAACAGCTACTTGTTGTCCATCGGGTAGCATGCCCTGCAATATCATGAAAATACTAAAGCTTGGAAACCAAATTTTGCCAACCTTCAAGGCAATCAAAGTTTTGGAAATCAATGTTATTACCTTGTATACAACACCAAATGTACCTTGTCCAATGATTTTTGCTTCCGAGAAGTTGTCTGTTGCAGCTCTAATTGTGCCACTGTCGAATTGCAAGGACTCTGTATTTGGCATTTCTTTCAGTTTCACATCCTTAACAGAAGGCTCTAAGCAATGATGTATGGCTGCATTGGAAAAGTTAATTATCATGAATATTTAGGTATTTACAGCTCTATCAGTCTATCAGAAACGGGATCCTGCACCTTTTTTGTATAGGATTCAAAATAGGCACAGGTATCTATTGAAAAAGATAACTTTATAGGATCATGATTCATGGGCTTATATAGTAATGAAGACCTCAAATCCAAAACAAATTAAGAAAAGTTATGACCAAGAATATGGATAATGTAACATGAAGTACCACACTTCTATATCATCTATAGTGAAACAGAGTTAAAATAATTATGTGTAGAGCCACATCCGACTTACTCTTTGTTATTTTCTCCTTGAAATTCTTCACTCTGAAAATGATGCAGATAGAGACTATGATCAATATCAAGAAAACGGCAGCCGGGACAACTATAATGATGACCCTTCGAGAAATGTTGTCGTCATTTCCTGCAAAATCCGAATAAAATTACCAATATGTGACCAAACACTATATATATTAACTTTCTGGTGCGGGATTTCCTGTATGAAATCATCGATTGCTACCGGTACCTATTGGATTGCTACCGGTACCTATTGGATTATCACCGGTAGCTATTAAATTACCATTAGTAGTAATCGAGGATTCTGTACAAGAAATCCTGCTCTTGAAAATTTTCAACATTATATATACATATATTATATATCGTTGGTTCTTTTCCAAGGGATCCCTAAATTGATGGTTAATTACCTTCTAATGTTGTACTGTTTTTTGACGGCATTGGAGGAGGCGATACCGGAGGAGGCGATACTGTTATTTCCTGAACAACTGTAGGATCGAAAAAATTGTTTCTCTCAAACCTTAATTTACAGCTTGGTGCATAAATTCTTGTTCCTTCTTTATCATTACAACAATATTGAATTCTTCCGATAATCGTGCCAAGGCAATTAGTGCAATTCAGCTCGGACAAATCCGGGGTGCACTGTACAAATGCATAAATTTTATTCTCAATGACAGATGTTTTTCCGACCGCGAACTTCCTGAGGGTATTCCCTGATGCAGCTTCACTTCTGAGACTATACAGCAAATTCATCAGCGCTTGATTAAACTGATCACTCAAGCTTGCCGTTACGTTTTTCAGGGATGGCAGAGCGAACCTCGGGGTTAGTCTCACAATCCCAAACATTGAGTGGCTCGAGAGGCGCAGCATACAGTTTTCATAATGACTAATCGCCTCCTGCTGGTTAAAATTGCAACATAGATTTGTGAGCCTGGAGACAGAGTGATTGAGGCAACTAAGACAAACTTCTTGCTTGATATCGCCTCTACAAGATGCAAATACGTTCAATCTGTCAACAGTCGAATTTTCACCGCCAATGTAAAAATTGTAGAATCCATAGTTGATCCTTGAATTATTGAAAGCAGAGGAGATGAGGTCTTTCAGGTTTTCATTGTAAGTGGTATTGGTTGTGCAGTTTCCTTTGTTGGAGAAACAAAAATAGCGCAGGAAATTTGGCTGGGAAGAAGTGAGAGTAACAAAATGTAGAACACAAGAAAGAAATAAAAGAAATCTTGAAGAAAATATTTCCATTGTGTTTTGAAGTAATTTTTGTATTGGCAGAATATATAAGCCTAATGTAACTAGAAAAAATTCAGATCGAAAACGAATTTAAATCCCGATCAATAAACGTGCCCTCAAATGTTTTCGAAATTGTGCGGGGTCCTGTTAGAGAGACTTTTTACAGTCCAAATAAAAACATGATTCTTTGTCTGTAAAAAGTTTGCCTTTAATTAATTTGAAATGTTTGGAGTCTCCTCTTGAATATGATATTTCTTTCAAAATTGGAATGCTCTGGTTGCCACCTTGCATTTTTGCTAGATTTTTACAGGAAAAGAAATAGTGTGTGAAAAGAAGAAGGGTTTCTCAGCAATTGATCAATTGTTTGATGGACTGGGACCACATAAAGTAGTCCATTGACTGAGACAAAAGTAGTGAATTGTAGAGCAATAGATAGGGAATTAATAGGAGTTTTCCAGCACTGGACCAGAAGTATTTTGGCGTAACAAATGCGTGAGCAAAAGCAGGACGCCAAAAAGTACTAAAAGCTCATAAACAAATGTCCTGGATTGTTTTTTTAAAGAAGTCTGCCAAGACTTGGTGGGATCAACCGCTACAAGCACGAAACAACTCTCACCATAGGAGTCTCCCTACATTCTGTGGTTTTATAAACAAAGATGAGACTTGAATCTCTATCACGATTCACAATTGTGAAGAAGTGGAAAATCACTTGAGTTATGCGTGGATGTATAGATATCCTTCATTTTTATTAGAGATAATATCATTGAGATCCCCAACATGATACCAATATTATAGTTTTTTTATTTATTAAATTATTACATTTGAGGTTAAACCACAATTTTATTAACTAATAATATGTATATATATATATATATATATATATTAAAAAAAAAGAAAAAAAAAAAGAGAGATGATGACAAAGGAATTGGATGATTGGTTGTAAAAGAACCAGGTTTAGCAAGAACGTGGTTTAACACTTCCTCCTTCAGTTATATGATTAGGGGTCGAGTCTCATCTTTGCCAATAAATCATAAATGTTCCCGTTCATGTTTATAACAGTTGATCTCGCTAGGTCCCCATTACCGCTGATCTTCTTGGTGTCATATTTCAAAATATATATATATATATATATATATATACACGGACCTTTTTAGTTAAGTTCAACTGATAGCCCTACGCGGACAAAGAAAAACATCCTGTGCTGACTAAAGGGATATATGCACGTTGATACTTTGAAAAATAACAAAAAGTACATAAAAATTGATTGAACTTTAGTAGTAAATTTGGACAAGCAAGAAAATTGAATGGAGATTTTCCACAGAGCTAGGGACCACACACAATGCAATAGTGTGACAAACGCGTAAATTTTAGTTGTTCATGCTCTGTCTCCGAGGCTTCATTTTCCATGGATTTTTATGTTTTGAAATTATGGCTGCTTTGACAAGTAGTAGGTGGCAAATACGCTGTCACTCTATAGTTTCTTGGACACAGCATTATAGCATTAGCGACTTTGTAAGGTCCAGTCACATAAATTTTCCTAAGCCCAAAACATGACCCAATACCCAAAAATCGATCCGGTCCAAGTGAGATTTAAAAAAAAAAAAAAAAAAAGTGAATTAAATAATCAGCCAGCTGCCAGATGGCAGTGGATGAAGAAAGGAAGGTCTCAATTTGAGTGCTAGGTGGCAAGATGAGAGGTTGGGTGGCAAAAGCAAGTGGTGGGATAAGATTAAAAATAAATAAAAAGAAGAGATGAAGAGATATAGCCATATAGGGGAGAGATTCGGCCAAGAGACAAAATGGAGATTCAATAAATAAATAAATAAATAATAATAATAAAAACAAAAGGCGAGAGGAGAGAGACGAAGAATCAGAAATGAGAAAAGAGAGAACTCATTTGTTTGTTTTTTTTAAGTGGTCAAATAACTTAAAAATATCAAATAAACAACTTAAAATAAAAAGTAAAAAATTTTAACTTTTAACTTAATTCTAAATCACTAGATTATAATTAAAATATTAACTTCCAAGCCTATCCTCCCAAAGAAGATATATTTCCAAATTTATTCTAATTTGATATGGTGTAGAATTATTTCTTCTAATATATAATTCAAGAACCTATTTAAAAAAAATTCAAGAATTATTTTTTATTTGGCTTCTGGTGCATATTGAAATTGAACTTTTTTTTTTTTAATAATAAATTGAACTTGAACTTTGTTTCCAGAACATGCAAAATTATATTCTTTGATAAATTTTTTGTTTTGTTAAATTGAACTTTGTTTGCAAAAGACATATAAAATCTTATAAAGAATGGTGTATTTTAAATTACTTCTTTTAATTAGTATGAGTATAAATGTAAAATTATTTATTTTCAGACAATTTTATTTAAAAAAAAACAAACATATTGACAGTATATTCAAATGTGAGGGGAAAAAAAAACATGTCATTCATGTTCAAATTTCAATTCATATTTAGTCTTCAGAAAAATTCAGGACCATTCAGACTTCAGACAAAAAAACAAACGACCCCTAGTTGAGAGAAACAGAGAAAACAAAGGGAAACTGGAGCTTGAGAGAAAATAGAAAGGGAAAGGATTCAGAAGAATAGATCAGTATATTGGGAGCAATGGTTGCACTGGAATATAAAGAATGGTAGAGAAGGAAAAGAAATCAGAGGGAAATCAGACAATTGATACAGACCTGAGCTAGGAACAGTGTGAGTATGTTAATGTTGTTTTAGAAATTTATTTATGTTTAATTACATGGCAGATATCTAGCGATAGTTATTTAAATTGAGAATATAGTTATTCTTTTAAGAGATTATCACACAATATTCAGATTGTAAGAATTAAGTCTCTGACAAAGACTTAAGAAATTCAGATTTCCAGATGAGTTATGTGTATGTTTAAACAGAGTTTATAGAATTTAGTGAGTTGAGAGAACTGAATTATTCTTTTGAGAATATTTTACCAATTAGTTATATTTGAGAATTTCATTAAGAAGTATTTGAGAAAATTATATCTCTTTTGATATGAGAATATCTAGAGTTTGTAAAACAGTATTTTTATATTTTGAAAACTAAAGTTGCTTTTTAGATTTATTCAAAGTGTTTTTCAACAAAGAAAGAGAATCATTATTTTAGCTTTGAGATGTGATTTATTAAGAATTCTATAAGTATAGTATATTCGGACAGATTTCAAGAAGGATTGCTGAGATTTTAAAATACCATATATGTAGAGGGGACCGCGGTTCGGTTCAAACCGAACCGCACATAGTTTCAACCGTAATCGGAACCTAACCCGAAACCATTAAGGTTCTAGTTCCGGCTAACCATTTCCAAAAACCGGGCACAAACTGACGATTCTCAGCCAGTTTGGAATCGATGATTCATGCATTAAATAATTTTTTTAAAACAAAAAAAAAAAAAAAAAAAAAAAAAAAAAAAAAAAACTGTGGGCCAAGCCCAAATTGCAATCAGATTATCAAAATTAATTTTTTTTTTTTTTTAAAAGCAAACGTTGGGCCACCGTTGCCCTTAAAGACATCAAACTATTTAGTTTAATTAAAAAAAAAAAAAAAAAATGAGCTCCTTGAACTGACTTTTTTATTTGAGTGACGATATTTACACCCCCTCTATAACTGTATCTACATCCCAATTTGCAATTTTCTTATAATTCCAACATTGCCCTTAAAGACATCAAACTATTTAGTTTAATTAAAAAAAAAAAAAAAATGAGCTCCCTGCTTCTTCGATTTGTATGGGAAGAATGGAATCAGTGGAGACAATCAAATGCCGTATTGGAAGGAATTAAATTTGCTTATGTGGAAAACTTCTTCCCTTTGAGAATTGAATCAGAATATTAGAATACCATAAGGAAAGCTTTGCGGTCAAGGAAAAAAAAAAAAAAAACTCTCTAAAACAAGAACTGAATACCATATGTTTACAGCTATGGAATTGATTATTTCTCTTATATTCCTATTTTCAGTTTTGATTTGTTTTTGAGTAGCTTTTTTCCAGATTGATTGTTGAAACTTGAAACTGATTCTTACGCTCAGTTTTGTTTGAGTTAATGAAATTTTTCTTCAAAAAGTAAGTTGGAATAAAAATTAAATTAAAAAAAATAAAAAAAATAAATAATAAATAATAATAATAATAAAAATAAGAGACATGCTAGGAGCCTCCTCGATCCCATGCATTTTTTTTTTTTAATTTTGTAATTTATTAGATTATGATAATTGATCAAAATTAAAAGAAATTTTTTCTATAAAAAAAAAACAACACTAAAAGAAAGGATATTCTCGGTAATATGTGGTGTGTACTTACAAAATATAAGATTTTTAAAATTTTAATGGGGTTTACATACAAAAAGGGGTAAACATATGATTTTTTAGGGGTGCAAATATTGTAACTCTTTTATTTATTTATTTATTTTATTTTTTAATTATCCCTTTTCCTAATCCTCTATAAATACCCCCTCCCATTTTATTTCCCTCCTCACTCCAATTCTCTCTCAAATCTCCAATACTCTCTTAAAATTCTCAATTTCTCAATTTTCTCTCAATTATTCAATATTTTTTTTGTTGCAATTAAATAATTAAATTAATTTTTTTTTTAATATGTTTTTTACTTGATTTAATATGTTATTTAATTTTCTATTAATTATTTAAATTTTTTTTTAAAAAAATTGGAACCTTATCGGTCGGAACCGGAACCGAAACCAAAACCGTCAGTTTCAAACTAGAATCGAACCGCTGGAACAGTGGTCAATTCTACATATATGTACCCTCCCTTGTAGTATCAGATTCAAATTATTGGCCTTTGGAGCTTCTCTGCATATGTATGTGGCTTTTGGGGCTTCTTTGCACATGTATGTGAGATTACTCTGCATGTTCGGTCATATATCGATGTGTATGTGAGATTACTCTGCACATTTGATCAGATATCGACGTGTATATGAGATTATTGCTTTACACCGGTGATCAGATATCACCGTGTATGTGAGATGTTCTTCCCCCCTACTTCGTGTGAGCATTGAGATTCTTTGCCACGTACTTGAGATATTCCCTTGGGTATGTGAGATATCGTCGTGTATGTGAGATTATTGCTCTACATGGGTGATCATATATCATCGTGTATGTGAGATGTTCCTCCCCCCCTGCTCTGCATGTGCATTGAGATTCTTTGCCACGTACGTGAAATATTCCCCTAGGTACCAGTGGTAATGAGTTTCATATTATTTATATATTTACAGATTATGAAAAATACAAAAAAGATTTGAGACTATCAGAATATCAGATTTCATGTTAGATAATTTATATTTTATAAAAGTAGAAAATATTTTATTATATTATGTAGTATTTATAGGAAAATGTGATTCATTCATAGAGAATATATTTAATTAGCTCTAAAGCTTATATGTTATAATACAGTTCCATGTTAAAGTTTAAATTGAATCGAAAAGAGATACAACAGACAGATAAGTTTCCTATTGTTAATAGTTTTCAGATTGTATTTTGTTGGCTAGTATAAAGTTAAATGAGTATAAAATGAGTAGTTTCAGTAAAAGAGTTTTAGTTATAGAAATGTAAAGAAGATAGTTGTAAGTTCATATTTGTTTAGAGATAGTTATTGTTACTAAAGTTGTATTCACTCACTGGGTGATAGCGCTCACTCTTTTTTAATTATTCCTAGGTGATCACTAAGTTCGTGCAGATTCTTTAATATCATGAGATGGGTCACATGTGATAATAGAATTTGTATTTCATGAGTTTAATCAAATCATGTTATGCATATGTGCATATTTCAAAGTATCAAGATTTTTCATATTTAGCATTTCAAATATCTTGTATGATTTTGAATACGTAAATATTCAATAGTTGTGTCCAACACTAGTAAAACAAATTTTCTTATTTTAATTGAATGACGTTTTATGATGGGCCATAACCCATAGATTTAAATTATACTTTTAAATTACAAGGTGGGGAATTTTGAAAATTCAAAGTGATCCCATTAAGAAATTTATTAGAAGCCACCTTGAGATTCATTATTCAAGTTGCTGTAAAGGTTTTCAACAGATTTAGATTTCAGTTATTAAATGAGTTTTTCACAAGATTCCCTCGTACTCAAAAGAGGAGTTGGGGCGGGTCCTGTCGGACTTCGTCTCTTAGTCGATGATGATGTGATGTTGAGATTGATCCAGTAGTAAGTCTCTCACACCCACTGGACTTGAATATTACAAAGATTGCTGAAATTTTAAAGTCTTTGTGAAGGAAGACCATATGCAATTACAACAAGGAATCCAACCAGCATGCTTAGTATCAGTACAGTCTTAATATGCTTTTTTCTTGAGTAATTAGTATTGACTTAAGGATTTGTATAATGTGATTGCCTGACTTGCATAGCAATGGATTTCAACACAAACATGTTGAAAAACTTCATTATCAATTATGCTCAAATGCTATATCAAGGATATGAATATTGAAGCCTAATTTTGAGTTGATCTTTTTTTTAAATAAAAAAAAAAAAACTCAAGTTACGCTCTATGACGATGATACCTCAAGTGTGTCTGAATTCTGCATAAAAAATACGGGTTTTGAAGGTTCTTGGAGAGTGACAGAGTTGCTATTAAGCATGTGAATCACTGAAGCCATAATCGGTCTGTCAGATTCACTTTCCTGAACGCATAGCAACCCAATGTGTGTACATTTCATCATTTCATTTCTTGAACCTTCTCTCAAAGTAGAATCTATAACATTCAAAACTGTCCCTTCATTCCATCTTTTCCATGCCTGCAAAGTTATATTATGTTACAAGGGACTTAAAAGAACCAACCAAAAGAGACATGCACCCACAATATTGAGTATACTTACATAGGTTAGAAGGCAATTTGTTTCATCTGCTGTACCGAAACAGCATCTCTTTTGACCACTCACGATTTCCAAAAGTAAAACGCCAAAGCTGAAGACATCTGTCTTAACCGAGAAATGCCAATGTTATGTACTCCGGAGCCATATACCCACAGCATATAATCTCGTTAGTCAAATCAATTTGAGTTTCAGTTTTAGGGATAATAGAGCTTTTTCCTGATTAGACATTACTATTTCATTTTCCAATCAATATATTCTTTTCTTTTGAAATCTATATTAGTATATCCTGGTACTTACAAGGTCCCAACAACTTCATTTGTACTAAACTGATTTTGATCAATTTCAAATAATCTTGCCGTGCCAAAATCTGAGATTTTAGGATTCGTTTCTGAGTCTAATAGAATGTTACTAGCTTTGAGATCATGGTGAATAATCTGTAGTCTTGAATCTTCATGAAGGTAAAGAAGTCCTCGAGCAATGCCTCCGATGATTCTGTAACATCTTTCCCAATCCAAATGTTCATGTTTGATTGGATCTACATATTTATAAAATTACAAAACTTGAATAGATTTAAAGTATTAATTATAGGGTTAGCTTACAGGTTTACAAGTTCATGGGATAGCTATGTAAATTTCATATTTTTAAGGAAACTTCAAAATCTTTGAAGATGGGATTCCAAAATAGGAATACCATGAATTCAATATAAAATGTATCAGAAATGCAATCATACCAGATATGGAGCGATCGAGGCTTGAGTTAGGCAGAAATTCATATACAAGAATTCTTTCTTTTTGTTCCAAGCAAAAGCCCAGTAGCCTAACCAAATTCCTGTGCTGAAGCATGGCAACCAATCTGACCTCATTCTTAAATTCTTCATCTCCCCGCTTAGAATTCATGGACAGTATTTTGACAGCTATTTCTTGTCTGTTGGGTAGTGTGCCCTGCTCCATATCAAGAAAATATGGAAGATTTCAAGGCCATCGAAATTTTGGATATTTGCTAGCTATTGATTTCAAAATTCCTTACCTTGTATTCAACACCAAATCCACCCTGTCCAAGCTTGTTAGCATCTGAGAAATTATCTGTTGCGAATTTCATGGTGCTAATGTCGAATTGCAAGGACTTGGAATTTTTGATTTCTGTCACACCTTCACAAAAATGAACTAGTTAACAAGAAGGAAACAGAAATTATTTGGATTTGAACTTTCTCATAAAACAAGAAATTATTGTGGAATTGCAAAGATCCAGCCCTGACTTACGTTCAATTTCATGCCTGGACATCTTCACTCGGATAATTAGAATACCGATGGAAATTATAGATATCATGACAGCTGCAGATGCAACAACTATGATGATGATGATGGTTTGGGAAGTTCGATCCTTTTTCCCTACAAATTCAATCAAAATTTTGTTACTACTGAAAAAATTAATATGTTTGATCCTCCATCAATTGCATTGTACCAGACTGTATTACTTTTGAAAAGTGGATGAACATACCTTTGTAGCTGATGAATGTGGTATTAGCTTGGACTTGGTGAAAGATAGATAAGAGAGTATCATTAGTATGAGGTGAATAAAAGGGATTCAACGACCACTCGAAATAACAGTTAGCTCTTAGAACTTTACCTCCTGCACTCCTGAGACAGCAAGCCTGAAAATCAGCCACACTTTGACGAAGACAAATGTCGCAATCACTCTGAGACAGATCCAGAGTACACTGCATTAACGAATATATCATTTGAAAGGCATTCAATTTTGCTTCTTTTGTCGCGAACTTGAACCAAATAGATCCCCAAGAAACCTTTTTCACTAAGTCATCCATCAAACCATCCCAGATTTGATCAAACTCAATCAAATTCAATTTAACATGCTTTGTCAAATTCCAACCATATTCTATGCGTACTGGGGGCAGATCAAGTTTTCCAGAAATGGAGTGATCTGCATAGTGTACAAGGCACGGGAACTCGTCGCCTCCCCACAAATGCTTCCTTTTGGTAAGGACACTTGGTCATAATATCTTTAGATGTGGCTTTGACACAGCTGACACAGATTTCATTAGTGGGACTATCTCCTCTACAGAGTGCAAGAGCATAAATTTTGTCAGGGTCTTTTCCAATGGAAGTTTCAATGAAACCACCATTGTTTATGGTTATATGAGAAGCAAGAGATGACAGGATCAGATTTCGGTTATTATCAAAGGGACAAAATTCAGTACCACCATTCGTAAGAGTAAGAAAATTAATGGAAATAATAAGCAAATACGAAAACAAAGAAATCAGATTTCTGAAACCCCTCAAATGATATTGCATTGTTGAAAGAAGATCAACAGAAATGTGGACACCGCCTGACAAGGCAACATTTTCAGTACTTAAAATATATTTCCTTACAGTGCAGGAACCAGCCAGGAAATGGAAATGTCTCTTTCTCAAGGCTATACCTTGAGAATTTCACACTATAGAAAATGCAACATCACATTTACGTGAAGACAACAATGGACCTACACTTCCAATGTTGATTTCGAAACCTTTTCGAAGCTTCCAAACCAGACAAGATGGTGACCTCTGATAGTATGCAAATATTATAGAAGAATGAAATAATTTAATTATTAGATAACAAGGGAGCAACCAACATTTTTTATTTTGATAGGTAATGAAAGAATGAAAGTAAAATAAAATATTGAAGAGGGAACAAAATGAAAAACATTGAACATTTGGAGACAAACACATAAGTTACCAGGGAACATGTAGGCCCTTTGTCTCCGCCATAGGTAAATAAAATAATGCATATGCTTCTTATATTGTTACATAAGGCAGAAAAAATAAACGCATGAAACAGTTTATATACAAGCACAAACTCAGATGCTATCGATGATATGGGACAGTAATTGAAACCTCATTTTGTGATAATGGGAGAATTTCAATTCTTTGTTGGTCCGATTCAGTTGAACTCGAACGCTGCTCTAATGATGATGATAATGTCCCTGGTATGACTGAATCCAGGTTTTGAGGGTGCCAGGGGAGTGAAGAGAGTTGATATTAAGGATGATGACAACTGAAGCCATTGTTGAACGCATAACAATCCAATATGCATGCATTTCATAATTTCATTTGTTGATATTATGTTAGTCTTAAAGATCCAATGAAAAGAAGCATAACAGGATAGCTATGTCCTTAAGATAGCTATGAATCCTAATAACTTGAATTCAATGCATATTGAATAACAGAAACTTACCATCATCAACCCTCAGAAACTTCAGTGATTGAAACCTCATTTCGTGACAATGCTGTCTATTTCACAAAGAGAAATGCAGCTATAAAATGTCATACTTATTGCTAGTTCATATGTCTGATTTGAAGTAATTTGAAAAGGATTCGATCAAAGGAGAAAACTTTTAGGTTGGAAACTTAGAATGGAGTAATTTGAAGCTCAAAAAGTGTTGAAAGACAAACACAAATCAAAATGCAGTCTCAGATCGACTTGATTTGAAAAAGACAGTCAATGAAATTACCTGGCGTTCGATTGAAAATCGATAGAAGAAACTTGTGGGCAGTAATTGTTCCCAATCGGTGAATTTTGATCGTGGATCGTTGCCGGCGCCGTTGGATCACCGAGTTTGTTCGCACAGCCACCAGAGCCCCCATGTACCATGTTTTGATTTTCCTCTCCAACCAAAACAAAAAAGAAAGCGAAAAATCAAAGAAAACCAGAGTCCATGTCAGGTAATAACCATTTTTTGGGGAAAAGAAATTGCTGACGTTCATGGGCACGTCATCAATAATAGATGGCATGTCAAGGCACGTCAGCGTAGAGTTTCTGGACTCATTAGAGTCTGATGACATGCCAAGTCACGTCAGCATATAACGGTGATGTGTGTGGGCACATCACCACAAACGGATGACAATAACTGCCATATCATCGTACAGTTGCTGGTGTGGACGAACATATCAGCCTATTAGATGAAGTGTTCATTCACATCAGTGAGATTGCTTAAGTGACTGAACACATCAGCCACTTCACGCTAACATGGCTTGGCACATCAGCCACTCGACGTGACGTGCTCACACAGTCAGCAAAAGTTGCTTACGTGGTCTGACACGTCAGTTCTTACTGGATGAAATGGTGAGGAAGCCATTGTTGGACTCGAGAATCAAACAAACCCTAAAATCATCAAAATTTCAGAGAAGAAGAAGAAGAATCGGCCGGAGAATCGAGCAAACCTGAAAATCGTCAAAATCACAGAGAAGAAAAAGAAGAAGAACAATCGAAAAAGAAGAAGAACAATCAAAATCAACGACTATTTTGAGTTTAGCTGATTTTGTTGACCACCCCAATAAATTATGCTCTAGTGATGATGATGATGATGATGATGCCTCAGGTATGACTGAACTTTGCATAAAAAATCCAGGTTTCGAGGGTGCTGGGAGAGTGTTGGAGTACTATTGATCATGTGAATCACTGAAGCCATTGTTGGTCTGTCGGATACACTTTCTTGAATGCATAGCAACCCAATGTGTATGCATTTCATTATTTCATTTCTTGAACCTTCCCTCAAAGTTGAATCTATAACATTCAAAGTTGTATTATGTTAGAAGGGACTTCTTTGCCAAATGTTTTTGCACATTCTACTAGTCTTAAAGATTCAAAGTTGAATCTATAACATTCAAAGTTGTATTATGCCTGTTAGCATCTGAGAAATTATCTGTTGCAAATCTAATAGTACCAATGTTGAATTGCAAAGACTCTGCATCTTTTATTTCTTTCACATCTTCACAAAAATGAATAAGTTAACAATAAACAAACAGAAGTTGTTATGATCAAAACTTGTTGAGATCAATTGAGTGAATTAAAAATAAGGAAACAATAAATTATTGTGGAAGTACAGATAGAGAGCCAACTCTGACTTACTTCTGATTTTCCGCCTGGACTTCTTCATTATGAAAACCAGGATACAGATGAAATTTAGCAATAACACGATAGCTGCAGCTGCAACAACTACAATGATGATGATGATGGTTACGGTTCGGTAAGTTTTATCCTCTTTTCCTACAAAATCCGATCAAAGTTTTGTTACTACTGGATTTGACATTATACTAATTCACCAGAACATATATATAGGAACAATTTTTAGAAATCTAAATAAAAACTGTTAGGTTCACTAATGAGTAAATAATTCTCAGCTTTTGGTGCGTTTATTAATGGAAAATGAAATGAAAGGGAATCAAAAGAGAACTTGATTCCTTAGGTGGGAGGGGATTAATTTCCCTTTCGAGCTTATTTGTTTATGAACCCACATAATTTGATTCCTAACAGTGTAATCACAAATCACAAATTAAGTTTTATTTCCCTCATTAGGATTTTTGATTAGTAAACGCATTAGATGCAACTAAAGCCTCCATTTTCTTAATAAACTAGAAACTGGTTGCAGGCTGAACATACCTTGGAGAGGGTGTGTAAGACCCGTAATTTTTCCTCTTTATTAGTAATAATAATAGATAATAGAATAGATAATAGAAGCATTATCGTTAGTTTAGTAGTTTAATTCAGTTAGGATTTATAGGTGGTTTACTAGGAGAAAACCACTAACTCCTTAAACTGATTATTTTTATCTCAATGTGTAGAGATTAGGAAATTGAATTTGATTTGTATTTGTATTCTTCTCTTTAAAGAGATATAAATGAGTTTTCACGTTAAAACTTTTATATTCTTTTCTACGCTTTCTTTTCTGAAAATCGATAACTCTCACAAAAGAATATAGAAAACTACTATTTTGGTAGATTGAGTTAGAGTATTTTCAAGGTAAAGTTCTTAAACTTTGTTTTTCTTTAGATGTTCATTTACAGTTTTAATCTCTCTAATCAAAACTCTTTGTTTTTTTTTAAACATTCAAATATCTCATTAACAAAGATTGGGCCTCTATCAATTGTTCGATTTTAGTTTTTTGGATGGAGATGTCTTAATGCATGGATTTTGGAGTTCATTAAAGAGTTCAAATTTGAGTGTTAGTATAGGTTGTAATTTTGATTTGTTTTAGTATCGGAGAAGCAATATATTGTGTTGATAATTTTAATTATATTTGTAGATTGCAGTTGATGGTAAAATTTGGTATGAGAATAGTAGACATTTATATCAACTTGGATTTTAATTTTCGGAATTTTTGGTGGTGATTATCTTAGGAAGATTTTATTTCTAAAATTGATCACATATGCAGATTTTCTGAATCGTCAAACTGATCTTATTAAGTTAGAGTAATTTTAAATTGATATTGGGGATGTATCTAGGTCTGATTTTTAGTACTATGATTTTAGAGATATAATTGAACCAGGATATTAAATATCGTGAATTTTAGTGATATATAATTATTTTAATTATGTGGGTATATTTGATGTTTAAGCAATAATAGTTAGGCTGACAGTCATGATCTCTTGGTGTGGTAGGAATTTTAATTCTTAAACGGAGATAGATAAAATTCTGATTTTTGGTATGGAGATATATTTCTGGTATATTAGTCTATAAATAAAATTTTGGAATTTTTCATGGTCTGTAGGGTTGTTAAACTTTGATACGAAGTCTGGTTGGAGGATCGAAATTTATGCTGTCAGGTTTGACCCTTGGGTGCTTAGAAAATTATAGAAATTCATAGGTGTTTGATAAAATTCCGATATTTTGAGAGGAGTTAGAAATCTGATGTTTAGTTTTATCGACTAAGTTTTGAAATATTTTGAGGCCCATAAGATTTTCGAATCACAAACGTTTGCACACTAAAACCTGTTTTACCAGAGTTTCTGCAATAAAATGAATAAAAATGTATTTTCTTCTAAGAAGTGGAGTCAGATTTCTTTTATTTGGTTATTTTTATTGAAGGATTGTTATTCTAAATGTTTAGGTTCCGCGTGTGACTTTCCTATATCGTTAGTGAGGCATTAAACTAGCTATCATCCAAGGTAAGTGGTTTTTGCGTAGTATGTGATTGCAAAAAGAAATATATTTTTCTAATGAAATCAATTTTATTATTATACTATTATGTTCTAAAACGATTAATATATATATATATATATATGCTTATACTTATGTAAACTCATAATTTTCTACTTATAGATTCGTTACTTTTATTTATCCAATTCTTTAAATGAGTTTTGCCTTTACTTGAACTCTTCTTTAAAATTTTATATGTTCCATTCTTTTGTGCTTTAGTAATGCAAATGTATTATTATATAAATATTTTGAAAGTAATGTTTTAGCTCAATGTCAGTAGTAAATAAAATGTAATGAAACGGTGATCACTAGTGAAAATGTAAATGCAGTGCACGCGACAAATGAAATGTTATGATTTTGGTCTTGTACCAATTTCTGAAATGTAAATGGCCGGGTCACCAGGGGTATCGGTGACACTACTTGACTTGAGCTTATTTTTATGAAATATTACTTATCGCTATCGTACAATGAAAATGTTACTTTTGCAAATGTATTTTTGTATATGAAAGTGTTACTTTAATTTTACAAGTTTACTTGTATATGAATATTTGATTTTTGCTTTTATGTACTCTTTAAAAGTTTTCGGTATTTGTTATAAATGTTTTTGATTGCGTATTATGCAATGCTTATTGAGTTGACAGCTCACCTCTTGTCATTTAACATTTTGCAGATAGAGATTCTTAAGAGCTTACCGTTAGGGCGATAAACTTGGAATTGGAAGTGATTGAGATTTTTTTATAACGACTCCCTTTGATTTTGTTACTTAGAATTTGAAGTTAGGATTCTCGAAATTGTTTTCATTTCCTTTAGATCGTTTTGGACCTTATTGTTGAATGTATTTGGAGATATATTTACGTTGAAGAATGATTTATTTGGAGGTATTTTATAATTATTAATTTTCTTTGGTGAATTAATTTATGGTTTATGATAGAACATTCCATATCAAAGTACTTGATTTCTCTTTGAATTTTGGGGTGTTACAGGGTGAGTCGACACAGAGGGAGGAGGAGCTTCAATTTGGGGAGGGTCAGTCAATGGAGGGGGAGGAGCTTTAGTACGAGGTGAATAGAAAGGATATAAGGCCCACCCGAAATAACAGTTTGCTCTCTCAGTGTTACCTCCTTCCGTCCTGAGGCAGCAATTCCAGTCGGCCACACATTGACGAAGACAAAGCTCACAATCACTCCTGGACAGATCCGGAGTACACTGCATTAGCGAATATATCATTTGAAAGGCGTTAATGTCTGCTTCCTCAGATTTGATCAAACTTAAGCCTAGAAGACCCCATAGAAACTTTCTTCACTGACCCATCCGTCTATCTCTCCCAGATTTGATCAAACTCTGTTAAATTCGATTTAAGAACGTCTGTCAAATTCCCACCATATTCTATGCATCCGTGGGGCAAATCCAATTTTCCGAAAACAGGGTGATCTGTATAGTGCACGAGGCATTCTGGCGTTCCGCCTCCCCATATAAATGCTTCCTTCTGGTTAGGACACTTGGTCAAAATATCTCGCGACGCAGCTTTAATACAGTTGACACAGTGTTCATTGGAAGGAATATCTCCCCTACAAAGTGCAACAGCATAAACTTTGTCGGGGTCCTGGCCAATTGAAGTGCTGTAGAAACCGCCATTATCTATGGTGACATGAGAAGAAAGAGATGAGAG
This sequence comes from Acer saccharum, assembly GCA_030490815.1. Taxonomy (NCBI): domain Eukaryota; kingdom Viridiplantae; phylum Streptophyta; class Magnoliopsida; order Sapindales; family Sapindaceae; genus Acer; species Acer saccharum. The sequence goes on along the minus strand of CM059877.1, from coordinate 4,326,669 downwards.
GATGAGAAATCGGTTAGTATCATAGGCACTATTAGTGGTGAAGTTTCCGCTGTCATAACAATGATATTCCGTACCACCATTTGTAAGAGAGGGACTAATGCTTACAAGCAAATAAGAAAATAAAGAAATAAGATTTCTAAGACCATTCGAATGATTATGCATTTTCGTGTGCTAACTAATCAAATGGGTGAAAGAATATCAGAAATTTATATATATATATATATATATATATAAACATTTTAATATACATCTGTGCAACCGGTATACTGTTGCATATGATCGTATAAATATAATATTATCGCATATGAATTGTATGTGATTATATCAAAACAAAACTAAATTTTAATGTATCCACATATGATCGTGTCAAAAAAGACATGATCGCAATGGGTACACTAGTGCACTAAAGACTAAGGGATCCGTGTTTACTGGTGCACTAAAGGGGACCCGTGTGTATGTGTGTTTCCATTACGGCGGAGGAAATGTCCTTTTCTTAAAGGTTATTGATTGAAATAATTTCCATAGGAATACAATTCCTTGTTCAGTACTCCAATGGACCTACACTTCCTGGAAGGAAATGTCTTTTTGTATGTTCTGTTCCCCACTATTTCTCACTACTTTTTATAAAGGAAGATAATTTAAGGTTTGTGTCTGTGCTGTTATGGGTAGTCTATGAAAGGAAACAATTTATGCCAGCTCTAATTTAAACAAACCATTTTATATGATAGATATATTGCATATTAAAAATCCTCTGCAGTGTACAAGCTGCTTTTCTTTCTTTCTCCGATTTTCATTCATTTTCTTGCTCTCGGCACCGTTGCTCAGCTAAAAGAACAGTACCATGATTGTTATAACAAAGGTAACTATACTACTAACAGTACTTTTGAAGCAAACCTGAATATCCTACTAGATTCCCTCAGCACGAAAACTAGCATAGACAATGGATTCTACAATTTCTCTTACAGGGAAAATTTTCCGGACAAAGTTTATGCAGTTGAAATTTGTAGACCAAATATGGACACGGAGAGTTGTCGCAACTGCGTAAGTGAAGCAAGCAAGAACATTACATCTATTTGTCCCAACTTTATCCTGGCCATATAAATGCTTCCTTCTGGTTAGGACACTTGGTCAAAATATCTCGCGACGCGGCTTTGATATTGTTGATACAGTGTTCATTGGAATTACCATCTTCCCTACAAATTGCAACAGCATAAACTTCGTCGGGGTCTTGGCCAATCGAAGTGCTGTAGAAACCGCCATTATCTATGGTGACATGAGAAGAAAGAGATGAGAGGATGAGAAATCAGTTAGTATCATACTATCATAGGCACTATTAGTGGTGAAGTTTCCGTTGTCATAACAATAATATTCCGTAGCACCATTTGTAAGAGAGAGACTAATGCTTACAAGCAAATAAGAAAATAAAGAAAGAAGATTTCTAAGACCATTCGAACGATTATGCATTTCGTGTGCTAACTAATCAAATGGGTGAAAGAACATCAGAAATTTAGAGTAGTGCCTGACAGGGCTAATTTTCACCGGTTATAGTCTTATATACATCCGCCAGTATACTGCTGCATGTGATCATATAAATATAACATTATCGTATATGAGTTGCATGTGATTACGTCAAAACTTTAATGTAATCATGTCAAAAAAAAAAAAAAAAAACATAATCACAATGGGTACACCGGTGCACTAATGCCAGCTCTAATTTAAATCAATACTCCAGCAACACACATATTAATTTCTAACAATTTGGTTACACATTAATTTTTAGAATTGTTTATCACTAGAAGGAGAAAAAAAAAAAAAAAAGGGGGGGGGGGCTATTGGGACGATTTTTTTTCAACCCAATAGCCCAAAATTCGTCCCCAGACAGAAAAAATTCATCCCAAATTCCGTTGTCTTGTATGGGTCGCAATAGCCTCTTTGAAACGAAAATTCAAATTCGTCCCTAAAAAATACCTATTGCGACAAAACATAAATATTTTTTAAATTTTGAAATTTTGGGACGAAATTTTGTCACTATAGATTTTTTAAAGGGACAAATTACTCTTTGTCCCAGCAGAAAAATATAATAAAATAAAAAGTCAACAACCACTCCCACCACCATCTTACCTCATGCTTTTCGTCCAAGATACACACTCCAATAGTAATATCCGTTGGGACGAAATATTACTATTGGAACGATTTATTTCGTCCCTATAGATTTTTTTAGGGGACCGAATTACTCTTCGTCCCAATAGAAAAATAAAATAAAATAAGAAGTCAACAACCACTTCCACCCCACCCCACCCCACCCCTTGGTATGATTTATTTCGTCCCTACAAATTTTTTAAGGAGACGAATTACTCTTTGTCTCAAAAGGAAAATAAAATAAAATAAAAAGTCAACGACCACTCCCACCCTATGCTCTTCGTCCAAGATACAAACTCACCACCTGGCCCCACTCAACTGCAACCCACCACTTGAGGTGGTCTAACACGTGTGCAGCCCATTCGCTTTTTGTGTCATTACCAAATTGCGATTATCAAAAGATTATTTATAATTAAAAGTTCCTATACAATGTGCTCTAACTAGCAAAATACTAGTAAAACGGTAAGCGAGAGTATCATTCCGCAAGGACCTGGTGTCCGTCAACCGTCTCAAATTGTAGTGTTTATTGAAAGTTTATAAATAAGAATGCGGATATGGTGAGAATGATGTGTGTGTGTGTGTAAGCATATTGCGATGTGGTGTGTTGGAAATGTAATGAAAAGAATGCAAATAAAAACAAAGAGAATATGGAGGGGTGAGAATGGTGTTTAAAGAGACAAATAAAAGGGTGAATAAGAGAGATGTAGGATTGTGGTTACACAAGGTACTTAAGAGTTCACCAAACACAAGTGCACACCTAGTTGATTGTTAGACAATTAAGTTCATTCAATTCAAGTTATGGGCTAGTTCTCACTATTAAAGAGTTCTAAAACCAAATCATATATTATTACGAATCATTAGTTGATTAAGGAAACCAACTCATGTCATCTCTTATCTTTCTATAATAAATTTGATTCTCTCGATCTCCATCTGTATTCACTGTTTTGTTTCCTAATTTCTCTCAATTTGTTTCTTGATAACCCATCACTCTCTCTTTTCTCTTTCTCATCTCTAGATTCTGCCCTCTGTTTTTTTTTTTTTTTTTTTTTTTGTTTCATTTTTCACTCAAACCCCTCTCTTGAATCTATGTTTTCTCTCTATCAGTCTCTCAGTCTCCCTCTTCTCTCTGTTTTTCCTTCTTTTATGTCTTTCCCCTTTTTTTATTTTTTTATTTTTTATTTTTTTAATTTATATATATATATATATATATATATATATCTAAAAACATTTGACAGTAGCTACTGCCATGCTTATGCAGACAGCTGCCTATCTAGCTGAGAACAGAGCAGTGCCAGCTCCCTGTCTTTTTTTTTTTTTTTTTTTTTTTTTTTTTTAATAATATATATATGTTGGTTCTTTAATAAGGACGTCCAACCACAACTACACATTCACATTGGGTGTGGGTATTTGTTAATGTGAGGCTGTGGACCTAATGTGAATGTATGACCGTGGTTGAACGTTTTGAAATTATAAAGTCAGGACGTCCTGACTATAGAATTATTTTATATTATATATATAGATATATACGATAGTTCTCCTATCAGTATAATTTCAGAACAACTAACCACAATCAAATGTTTTAATAAGTTGAAATGTTTGTTAAAAAAAAAATCAACCTTTTATAATTTAAGTGCGTTGAATGTGAACCATTAGATTTACATACTTTAACTTAAAGTGTATGCATTTGTCAAAACTTCTCCATAATCAGTGGTGCACATGACATGCATTTGTACTGATATAGTTATATCATGTGCACTGATATTAACATGACCGTATAATGGCTTTTATGATGAGAGAGAGAGTGTCAACTAGAGTGAGAATCTCCCCCTACCAAGAGCATGGCAGGAATGGCTTCTTGGATTTTAACAGACAAGATAGAGGAAGGGACTTTAGGGAGAGTTTGGTATCAGTTTTCATCAGCAATCTTAACCCGGTGGTAGACTCTTTGGGATTATGGGGGATGTTTAAACCCTTTGGCAAGGTAAGGGATGTCTTCCTTTCTTCAAAGAAAAGTTTTCAGAGGAGCTATTTTGCTTTCATTCGATTTGAAACAATGGAGGAGGCGATGAGGGTAGCTCAGAGGGTTCATGGTATGCATGTTTACGGGTGGCCGATTGAGGGTAAGGTGGCTTCCATTGGTTGGAACAATCGAAGATCTACGATAGGGACGCAGGAAGATAGAGGTAAGTTCTACAATGGCAAGAACAGGGGAAGCGATAGGGAAGGGGATTCAGCTGATGGTGTTTTCTATAATAAGTATTATCCCCATAGGAGAGCCTCGTATGCAGAAGCTGTGAAGGTATTCAATTCCAACTTATCAGAGTCGAATCTGGTGCAAAAGAAGTGCTCAAGAGTTATGACGTGGTCCGGGTCAAACGAGACAGAAGATTCGCTGTCAAGAAGTGCAGTTGGGGAACTTGAGACTTTTTCTAATGTCGATTCTGTCAACCAGAAACTTGAAGCTAGAGGTTTCATTTTTTCATCTTCTTTCTTGGGTGGAAAACGAATAGTTTTGGACTTTTGAATCGGAATTGGATAGAGATGGTTTCTTGTATAACAGATTTTTTTGGAAGGATAGCTTTTTGAATATGTCAAAATGGAGGGACGTGGATGCATATGGGGTTCCTCTTCAGTGCTGGTGCAAACCTTTCTTCACGAAATTAGGAGGTCAGGTAGGCGAAGCAGTGTGGATTGAAGAGTCTACGGTGGCAAAAAGAGTGCTTGATAAAGGAAGAGTGCTGATCATTGCTCCATTAGAGGTTAAAATTTCCTGCACGATTGATGTGAAAATAGGAAAATTGACTTTTCCGGTGATCTTAGTGGAAGATCCGATGCTGGTATCTAGTTCTTGGGTGACTGAATTCTTGGGCTTGAAGTCGGCGATTTCAAATTTGAATTTGCTTCCGACTAAGGAAGGTGTTGACCATCCAAGGCCGAGTGATAGGAGGGAGTGGTTCTCTGAGGAGGAAAGTGGCTATGATTGTGACAGCAAAGAAGAAATGACAACCAATTTCAGAGAAAAGGAGGAGACAAGAAAGACTACAGTAGGGAGGAGTAAGGAAAAGGATGTCAGAAATGCATTAATCAGGAAACCAAAGTCTGATTGGAAGGTAGTAGGTGGGGCAAAAGGAGGTTGGATTCAAAAACCGAGATTTAAATCTTCCTACCCTATATGTACTGGCAGTATAAAGCTAGATAAAGTGAGGGAAAATGGTCTTTTGGCTAGTAGGGAGGGAGAAGTTTCCAGCTCATCAGATACGGATTTTGTGACAGGGGATTTCTCTAAGCACTCTTTAGTTCATGGGGAGTGTTCTAAGTTAGGCCTGAAATCAAAATCTATGTCAGGTGGGCGTAAAGACCAAGTGGGAAGTGGGTCATCTGAGAGTGGTCCTTTAGAAAGAACAAAGTGCACGTCTAGGCTAAGTGATTCTAATCATGAATCTGGGCCAAAGGTTTGTCTACAAAGGGCTTCAAGAGCTGGTGGTGTAATGGAAAATCAATTGGTAGATGAAACAAATCCAGAAGATGGTGAAATTTCGGGTTATAGGCAGGAGATGCTAGAAGAAGGTCCAGAGAAAGAATTTTTGGAAGGAAATCGGGGCCTTGACCTGATAGTTGACTTATGTGAGAAAGTGAATGGGGATTCTAGCTGAAATGTTGAGGGAGATATTCTACAGCAAGATGAGAAGTCATATAACTTAGAGCAAGAGATTATTGGAGAAAGAAAGAAGCAGCACTTACAGGAGGAGAGTGAAAAGTGTGGTTCGGTTGGGAAGTGTAATTTGGGGTCTTTTGATTCAGTTGATGGGAGAGGGGTTTCTTTGGGTAGTGTTGAGAGTGTTTTGTCTAATAGACGGAGTGTTAAGATTTTTGGTTCGAAAGATGGTTCGTGTGGGGGAGTGAGCGTCTCTGGTAACCAGGTGGTTTATTTTAATTTTGAAGACAACAAAGATTCGAAGGGGGGTAATTATGTGGGCCCAGCTATTGATCTTTTTTGTTGATCTTGGGGGTTTGGAACCTTTTGTTCGAAAAGGTAATATGGAGGAGTCTGTGGTTTCTTCGTGCCCGCCTATTGCAAGGCGAAAGATTAAGAATTTTTTCCCTACAAGATCTCACCGTATGAAGACCAGAAGTGGGGCTCGTGGTTTCAATTGAAGGCTCCTGAAGCTTAGTCTTGCAAGTCTTTGGCTGTTTCGTTTTGTGTCCTGTGTAGTTTTCTGTTGGTTTGGTTGCGGTAGTTTGTTTCAGTTGTAGCGTGGGCTTGGTGTGGCTGTGGATTGTGCGTTTTGGCTTCCTCTTTTTGGTTTCTCTGTGTTTTGGGGTCTTGTTTGGTTGGCGTTTTTGTGGTTTGGTCTGTCTGTTCTAAGGTTTTTCGTTTTTGGGGTTGTGGTTCTGCTTGTTTTCTGCGTTTTGTTTTGTTGTGGCTCCTAGTCTGGTTGTGGCCTTTGTTGCCTTGTTGTGTTGTGGTGGCCTCTTGGCTGTTTGTTGTGTTGCCCTGGTGGCTTAATAAAGTTTGCCTTTCAAAAAAAAAAAAAATGAACATGACCGTATATATATATATATATATCAAACTTGAATTGGGCCAGCTTGGGTGGGCTTTAATTGAACTTGGCTCTTTTTTTTAATTTAAAAATTCTGGTGGGCTGGGCTTGTTAAACTAATTTGAGTCATGTATTTGGGTTTGAATTTTTAGATGAGTATATTTTTTATGGTAGACCTTACGGTACGGTTTATATATATATATATATTATAATGCATGAAATTTCTCTTTCTCAAGTAAAGACCTTTGAAATTTCCAGGAAAAAGAAGAGAATTTCAAAGTCTCTATATTGAGTTCCACTTTTATCTTTTAGTCAAAAGTCATCTAACGAAAACTAAGACGACCATGGTGGGACTTGGGAGTGGTTGAGAGAAACCAAGTTGTTGGGTGTGATTTGCGGTCTTGAGGTCTGGTTCAAAATTGCTACGGTCCATGTAAGGCAATATCACCGTGTAATGTGGCTCAAAGTTGTAAAATTCACCGTGTAACGTGGTTCTAATCGCCACCATTGCAAGCAGTATATCAATAAAAAAACGTCCATGTAAAGAAAAGTTCCAAGACATTTCTGATCCACGTCCTAGCTATTCAGAGCTACAAAGCAATTAGTTTGATGTGGCTATAATTACTTTGAATAGGCAAAATAACCAACTACTTGATATTTGAGATCGATACATTGCTTTCATGGAAGTTACCATTAATTAATTGTGCAAGGAAGTCAATTAATTAAGAAAAATAGGATACATATCATGTGAATTGAAACTATCAAAGTCTGCCATATATGTCAACTATGAAATCACTTTATTTTTTTCAAAGCTGACAGCCATATTAGGCTATACAAACACGGTTGGGCAAATGTGAGCATATATTTACAATGACATATGTTTACAATAATAGGGTTTGAACCCTGATGGTAGAGCTTCATTTTAAAAGATGTTGGACAAAATTATAGAATTTTGGAGATGGATCAATAGCCTTGTTGATCAATGTACAAGTGAAGTTTCGTAATTTTTTGAAGGGTACAATCTGAAGTGATTTCTAATTGCCGAAAATATAATCTTCTTAATGTCATGCTTATAACTTTCTGCCTTTCTCAATACAAAGAATTAAAAATGTTAATTGGAGATTAGGATACGAGTGGTCAATGAAAATGACAATCAAGGAACTTAAATGGAGATTTCCCACATAGCCTTGGCCTTTACGGAGTTGAAAATCATATCAGACGCCATTCATAAAAGTAAATAAAATTGGGTGGATTGGGAATATGGGACAAGAACAGAGCCCTCAGGAAATCTATTAATTTTCTCTTGCTTTGTACTAGCAGGTTAAAAAATCTAAGGTGGTTAGTAAAAAAATATAAGGCAACTTCTGAAACTATGTTGAGAATTACAAGTTAAAGTACTTAATTTCTCATAGACAGAAAGAATGTCTAAGCCCCAGACTCAATTATGTCCTATGTAACATATTAGAATATAGTAGTAAGGGATTTCAGTATAAATTAATACGATGTTTTTTTTTTACAATAATTAAATGCTATTGAGGATACGACTCGATGATTGAAGCCTCGATTTCTCACAATGGGGCTGTTGCAATTCTGCATCTATCTGATTCAGTCGAACCTGTAGAATTATACTCTAATGATGATGATGCATTGAGTATCACTGAACCCTGCATAAAAAATCCAGGTTTTGAGGGTGCTGGGAGAGTGCCAGCAGAGTTACTATTAAGCATGTGAATCACCAAAGCAATGGTTGGTCTGTCGGATACACTTTCCTGGACGCATAGCAACCCAATGTGTATGCATTTCATCTTTTCATAATTTCTTGAACCTTCCCTCAAAGTTGAATCTATAACATTCAACGCTGTCCCTTCGTTCCATCTTTTCCGTGCATGCGAAATTAAAATCCTGACAAATATCTAAGTACACCTACAAAAATACAATGTTAGAAAGGATGAAACAACATACTTACACTGGTAAGAAGACACTATTTCTTCTTCCATACAAAAACTTCTCCTCTGCCCGCTCACGAGTTCTAAAACTAGCATACCAAAACTGAGGACATCCAACTTAACAGATACATGATGGTGTATTACATATTATGGAGCCATATACCCACTGCATATATATAATCGTCAAACCAATTAACTTAAAGTTACAAAGATTGATACATTCTTGATTAAACATGACAAATTCCTCTATGTCTATCCATGTCCTTACCGGATCCCCACAACTCTATTTGTAATAATATGAGTTTGGTCCATTTCAAATAATTGTGCTGTGCCAAAATCTGATACTTTTGGATTCATCTCTGAATCCAACAAAATGTTACTTGCTTTGAGATCACGGTGTATAATTCATAATCTCGAGTCTTCATGAAGATAAAGCAGTTCTCGAGCAATACCTTCTATGATTATGTAATGTCTTTCCCAATCCAAATCTTCACGCTTAATTGGATCTACATATTTATAAAATTATCGAACTTGAATAGATTAAAATTAAGAGTCACATTACGAAAAATTTAATTGGAAGTGATGGAAGTGAAAACATACCAAATATGAAGTTATCGAGGCTTGAGTTAGGAAGGAACTCAAAGACAAGAATCCTTTCTTTGCCTTCCAAGCAAAAGCCAAGGAGCCTGACCAAATTCCTATGCTGAAGCCCTGCAACCAATGTGACTTCATTCTTAAAATCTTCGTCTCTCTGCTTAGAATTCATAAACAATCTCTTAACAGCTACTTGTTGTCCATCGGGTAGTGTGCCCTACGATATCAGGAAAATACTAAAGCTTGGAAACCAAATTTTGCCAACCTTCAAGGAGATCAAAGTTTTGGAAATCAATGTTATTACCTTGTATACAACACCAAATGTACCTTGTCCAATGATTTTTGCTTCCGAGAAGTTGTCTGTTGCTGCTCTAATTGTGCCACTGTCGAATTGCAAGGACTCTGTATTTGGCATTTCTTTCACATCCTTAACAGAAGGTGCTAAGCAATGATGTATGGCTGCATTGGAAAAGTTAATTATCATGAATATTTAGGTATTTTGAACTCTATCAATCTATCAGGAACGGGATCCTGCACGTTTTTTGTATAGGATTCAAAATAGACACAGGTATCTATTGAAAAAGATAACTTTACTGGACCATGATTCATGGGCTTATATAGTAATGAAGACCTTAAATCCAAAACAAATTAAGAAAAGTTATGACCAAGAATATGGATAACGTAACATGAAGTACCACACTTCTATATCATCTATAGTGAAACAGAGTAAAAATAATTATGTGTAGAGCCACATCCGACTTACTGTTTGTTATTTTCTCATTGAAATTCTTCACTCTGAAAATGATGCAGATAGAAATTATGATCAATATCATGAAATCGGCAGCTGGGACAACTATAATGATGACTCCTTGAGAAATGTTGTCGTCATATCCTGCAAAATCCGAATAAAAGTACTAATATATATGTGACCAAACACTATATAATAACTTTATGGGGAAATCATCGATTACTACCGGTAACTATTGGATTGCTACCGGTACCTATTGGATTACCATCGGTAGTAATCAAGGATTCCATACAAGAAATCATGCACTTGAAAATTTTCAACACTATATATATATTTTAAGTCGGTGGTTATTTTCTAAAGAATCCCTAAATTGATGGTTACCTTCTAATATTGTGCTGTTTTTTGATGGCATTGGAGGAGGCAATACTGTTATTTCCTGAAAAACTGTAGCAGGATCGAAAAAACTGTTGCTGTCAAACCTTAATTTACAGCTTGGAGCATAAATTATTGTTCCTTCTTTATCATTACAACAATATTATATTGAATTTTTCCGATAATCGTGCCAAGGCAATTTGATGTAGAACACTTAGCCGATGCCTATTTGGGGCGATTGGAGCGACAAAAGCCCAAGCGGAGAGATTTCTACTAGAGTCGACGACGGAGTCAATGGCGCGAATTTCGCACGGCTGAAACAAATCAACAAGATCTCAAATATTCACTACTACGCGTGATGTATGCCTTAATTGTTTCCTTGATCTGGGGGATCCTTGATAAGAGGAATTAGCTTTATTTGTTTCCTTTACTACCACCGTTGACTCTGCCTTGATCAAGGGGATTAGCTTTATTTGTTTCCTTTGCTATTTCATTTTTGCTATTTTTTTGTAATTTTTCCCTTTGCCTAATTCCTTGCTTAACAAGAATTATGGCTAAGAGTTTAGTATTTAAGACGTTTTGTAGCCTCTAGGCAAACAATCAATTATTCAATAATATTTCAGGAATTTTCTCTTTTACCTCCCTTGTGGATTTGGGCTTGGTTCGAGAGGAGATGACGTGATCGACACCTTGGTTACTATCGTTGCGTCACAATTAGTGCAATTCAGCTCGGACAAATCCAGAGTGCACCGTACAAATGCATAAATTTTACTCTCCATGACAGCTGTTTTTCAGACCATGAACTTCCGGAGGGTATTCCCTGATGCAGCTTTACTTCTGAGACGATACAACAAATTCATTAGTGCTTGATTAAACTAGACCTGGTAAGGTTCCGGTTCGAACCGTCGAACCGAAACTGAAAAAACCAAAACTGGAACTGGAACTGGAACTAGAACCAAAACCGGAGGAGTTCGGTTCCGGTTCTAATGGTTGAGGAACCAGGCAGTTCGAGCAAATTTTTTTTTCTCTTTTTTGGGTTAACCGTCGGAGGCTCAATGGTTGGCTGACGTTAGCCGACCGTTGGGCTCAAAGTCTTGTTGACGTCAACAGGCCGTTGGGCCTCTAACAGCTACCCCTTAACAAGAATTATGGCTAAGAGTTTAGTATTTAAGACGTTTTGTAGCCTCTGGGCAAACAATCAATTATTCAATAATATTTCAGGAATTTTCTCTTTTACCTCCCTTGTGGATTTGGGCTTGGTTCGAAAGGAGACAACGTGATCGACACCTTGGTTACTATTGCTGCGTCACAATTAGTGCAATTCAGCTCGGACAAATCCAGAGTGCACCGTACAAATGCATAAATTTTACTCTCCATGATAGCTGTTTTTCAGACCATGAACTTCCGGAGGGTATTCCCTGATGCAGCTTTACTTCTGAGACGATACAACAAATTCATTAGTGCTTGATTAAACTAGACTTGGTAAGGTTCCGGTTCGAACCGTGGAACCGGAACTGAAAAAACCAAAACTGGAACCGAAACCAAAACTGGAACCGGAATCGGAACCGAAACCGGAACCAGAACCGAAGGAGTTCGGTTCCGGTTCTAATGGTTGAGGAACCAGGCAGTTCGAGCAAAAATTTTTTTCTCTTTTTTAGGTTAACCGTCGGAGGCTCAATGGTTGGCTGACATTAGCCGACCGTTGGGCTCAAAGTCCTGTTGACGTCAACAGGCCGTTGGGCCTCTAACAGCTACCCCTTTATTTTTTATTTTTTATTTTTTATTTTTTTTTATTTTTTTTTTCCTTTTTCTTTTCTATAAATAAACCCAACCCCACCCCCCTTATGATTTTTCCTCACACCAATTTCCTCTCAATTCTCTCTATTCTCTAATTCTAATTTCTCTTTCAATTCTCCAACTCTCCAACACTCTCAAGTCTCTCAATCTCCAAGTCTCCAACTCTCTAAGTTTCCAAGGTTTTTAATATTTATTTCATTTTGCAATTGTTTTATTTGAAATTAATTTTATTTGCAATTTACAATTTATTTTATTTCCAATATATTTTATTTTCAATTAATTTTATTTCCAATTAATTTTATTTCCAATTTATCTTATTTCCAATTTATTTAATTTGCAATTTATCTTATTCCCAATTAGTTACTAAGTTTCCAATTTCATTTTTATTTATTTGCAATTACTAGTTTACTACTTTACTACAATACTACCTAGTACCTACTAATACTATTATTCTTCTAAGTTCTAAGTTTCCAATTCTCTCCCAAATTTATTTTAAATGGCAAGTGGAAGTGGTGGAAATGGAAGGGGTCACGACCGTAACGGTCCTAGGTGTTCAATTTCGATGAAAGGTAAGGGTACTATGATCGATAATCTCAATCATAACAATCCCACCTATCACGATTATCTGCAACGTCGGGCCTACGCTGAAGACCTAGGCCTAGATTGTCCTACTCCCCCTCTAACAATTTCTGAACCCGATCCCAATGACACCACCCCCAATTGGACAAGCCAGTCAGAAAATATGCCTGATATTGATACACCTCCGGATTTTGATTTTGATCCACCGGAAGTGGAACTAGAAGAGGAGGAAGATCTGATACAGAAGCAGAGCAAATCTGATCTCTTCGTCAAACATATGAAGAAAGTTAGGAAAGAAGATGGAAGCTATGTAGCGGCTTGCAATTACTGCACCATAGTATATAAGTGGAGCGAATCCGGAGGATATGGCACTTATCGGAAGCATATTGAAACCAAACATCCAGAAGCACAGACCAGAACGAGGTCACAATCACAAATTCCCAGGTACGCTACTCCTAACCAACAATTATTTCGTTATACTGATGAACAAAATAGAGAATAATTAGCTAGGATGGTAGCAGTAGAACACTTATCATTCAGTTTTGGTGAAAGGGTTGGTTTTGTTAACTATTGTCGACGAGCATTAAACGCTACTGCATGTTGTGTCCATAGATCCATGCTCACACAAACACTTGAAAAGATTTATTTGAGAGAAAAAAGAAAGTTAGAAAAATATTTTGAAAAATATAATGATTGTGTTACCGTATGTGCCGACATATGGACTGACCATTAGCTAACACATTCATACTTGGGTGTCACTTGCCATTTTATGGATGATGCATGGACTATCCAAAAAAGAATTCTTGCATTTAGAGTTTTTGATGATGCACCCACTGCTCAGAATATTTATAGACAGCTTAGAATTATTTTTTCAGAGTATAATATTGAAAACAAAATTTTTGCAATTGGTTTTGATAGTGCTTCTGCCAATGCCGCTTCTATTCCATCTTTAATGGATTTATGCAAACCCTTTCTTGGTGGTACATTTTTTCATCAAAGGTGTGCATGTCATGTTTTAAATATATGTGTTCAAAAAGGATTAGAAACTCTTGAAGATTTTATTCTACCTATTAAAAAAGCCCTAACGTTTTTATGAAGACATTCTTCTACAATGAAAGCATGAGCAAGATATTGTAAACAAAATGGTAGACGTGTCGTTAAATTTCCTCGTGATGTTCCAACACGTTGGAATTCTATTTATAAATTACTTGCTCAAAGTTATGAGTATAGGGATTTATTAGTTTCTTTTATTCAATTTCATGTTCCTAACATTTAGAGGTGTCAAAAGGGCCGGGTCGGCCCGTACCCGTTACGGGCTTTACCCGTTTCCGTACAAGCCCACCCGGCTCAGCCCGTCACATTGAGGGCCCGGGCTTGGCCCGAGCCCAGGTAAGAGGGCGGGCTTGGACATATATTTTAGGCCCGTCGGCCCGGAGGGCCGAGAGTGAGGGTCGGATTGGGCTTATAGTCTAAAGCCCGTCAAGCCCATCGGATAGGGTGGTTGCCACCAAAAAAAAAAAAAAAAAAAATCTACACCCAATTTGTAATAAGATTATTTATTACTAAATATTCATAAACTAAATGAGGACATTATTATCCAATTAAAATAATGTTTGTAGTATATTTTATGAATGAGGACATTATTATTCAATTAAATGAGGACTTATTCCTAGTTTATTCAATATTCATGTAATTTATTTATGAATGTGTGTAGTATATTTGTTAACTAAATAATAATAGTGATTTATTTATTTTGATGAGTGACTTTATTCATTTGATATTTGAATTTCTAAGTATATTATTCCATTCAAATATATAGTTTATTTTTGTGATGTAAAATAATAATTTTTTTGGCGGGCCGACCCGCAAAGCCCGTACCCACCCAGCCCTCAAATGGGCTTGGGCCTTGGGCCAGGCAGGGCTTAAAAATATGCATGCGGGCCGGGCTTTGCCCAACCCGTAAGCCCTCATGGTCAATTTTTAGACGGGCCGGGCGGCCTAGGCCCGGCCCATTTGACACCTCTACTAACATTGAACTTTTTGATACTCATTGGGATGCTTGTTACAATGTTTTCAATTTGTTAAAAGTTTTTAATAATACTACAAATAATTTATCTAGTGTTTATTTTCCTACAACACATTTATTTGTTATTGAGAGTCTTAATATTGCTGGTGCATTTTTTTATTGTGAATCTGACCCAGCAATAGAGGAAGCCGTTAGTGCTATGAAGGTAAGATGGTTAAATTATTATAAGGAGTTTCCAAATATTTATTTGATTGCTATGGTTTTTGATCCACGTTGTAGATTACAACATTTGTCTTATTATCTAGAAGGTTATTATGGTAAAAAAGGTTTAAATATTGAATATGATGTTGATGCGTGTTGTGATAGAGTTAAGAAATTATTGTATGATTTATATGATGAATATGTTACAATTTATGGATCCTCACTGAACTTAGATGTTACACGAACACAAACTGCTTTCAGCCCCCACCATCCTCCTCCGGATTTTTGAATTTAGGGTATAGTATGTTATCAAAAAAAACCAAAAAACCTAGATGTTTTTCATCAAGCTCCAGTTCGTATTCCGAGCTTGAATCTTATCTAACTTCTTCTTTTGAGTTTATAAAAGATATGTCAAGGAAAAAATGTGATATCTTACAATATTGGAAAGAGTACACAAAGTACTATCCAATCATGGATATGATAGCCAAAAATATTTTTTCAACACCAGTTTCTACAGTGGCGGTGTGAGTTCAGCGTCGGGGGGAATATCCTAGATGAAAAACGTTCGTGCTTGACTTTGAAAGCACTACAGATACAAGTTTGGGTAGATGACTAGATGAAGGCGCAATACAGACAACAAGAAATCGACCAGGAGCCAACGTATG
This sequence comes from Acer saccharum, assembly GCA_030490815.1. Lineage (NCBI taxonomy): Eukaryota > Viridiplantae > Streptophyta > Magnoliopsida > Sapindales > Sapindaceae > Acer > Acer saccharum. The sequence continues at coordinate 4,311,061 of CM059877.1, read as the reverse complement.
ATTTCTTCATAGATGACGAACCTGAAACTGAAGCAGTGGAGCCGGAATAGCATATGCAATATTGCGGTCATGCGGATCACGCCATCACGACAACAATTAGTATACGTCATCACCAAACCTGTAATAAAAGGTAAGAGAACTACGTGGTCTTTGATTTCTGTAAACCCCCCTAAGAGGATATGTAGGCAACTTAATTGTGGTAAAAATTAAGTGCAAGGCTAATAACTTTACATTTTTTTTTTTAGTTTTATTTTAATTTAATTTTGTAATTTGTCATTTATTTATTTTATGTTATTTTCGAATTTTAGGTGACCCAATTTCCAAATACCCAATGAAATGTAAATTGTAATTTGTCATTTTGTTTAGTTTTATTTTAATTTAATTTTATAAATTGTCATTTGTTTATTTTATTTTATTTTCGGTCGGGTGAACCAACTTCCAACATCCAAGTATCCAACCCAATGAATTTTATTTAATTTTATTTTGTAATTTGTCATTTATATATTTTATTTTATTCAATTACAATTTACAACTTATAAGTTACAAGTTAGAAATTAGAAGGGTTTTTTTTTTTTTTTTAAATAAAAATAAAAATTAAAAAAAAAAAAAAAGATTCCAAACCGCTGGTTCCTATGGAACCGGAACTGGAACCAAAACCGGTTTATGCCGGTTCCGGTTCCAGTGCCACCAAACCTTGGAACCGGAACCGGACCGGAACATGCCACCTCTAGATTAAACTGATCACTCAAGCTTGCCGTTACGTTTTTCAGGGATGTCAGAGCCAACCGAGGGGTTAGTCTCACAATCTGAAACATTGAGCGGCTCGAGAGGCGCAGCATACAGTTTTCATAATGACTAATCGCCTCCTGCTGGTTAAAATTGCAACATAGATTTGTGAGCCTGGACACAGAGTCACTGAGGCAACTAAGACAAACGTCTTGCTTGATATCTCCTCTACAAGCTATATGCAAACCCATTCAATCTGCCAACAGTTGAATTTTCGCTACCAACGTAGAAATTGTAGAGTCCATAGTTGATCCTTGAATTATTGAAAGCAGAGGAGATGAGGTCTTCCAGGTTTTCACTGTAAGTGGTATTGGTTGTGCAGTTGCCTTTGTTGGAGAAACAATAATAGCGCAGGAAATTCGGCTGGGAAGAAGTGAGAGTAACAAAATGTAGAATACAAGAAAGAAATAAAAGAAATCTTGAAGAAAATATTTCCATTGCGTTTTGAAGTAATTTTTGTATTGGCAGAATACATATGCCTAATGTACGTAACTAGAAAAAATTCAGGTCGAAAACGAATTTAAATCCCGATCAATTAACGAATTTAATATCAGTGCTATGGATTTGTCTTGCAACAATTCACTACATTATAAAAAAAAAGCAGCGGAATTCAAATGTTACAAATTTGCTGAATTTTTGTTTTGCAGCGAACCTCCGGTTACAAATTGTATTACTGATATTTAAAAAATGAGTGCTCATCGACTAGAAAATAACTGATTAGGAAGGAAGATCGAAAACTTAGTGAAGTTTAATTCTAGCATTAATTTCTTACACTATGAAATCCTAGAAATGCTAGAAAATCATCTGGGTACCAGTTCGGTGATTGATGCATCATTGATTGAACATATCTTCACCTTCAATGTGCATTTATTGCTTTCCTCATCTTCATCTCTTGAAAAAGAAAATGCAGGCTTCCTAGGAGTTGTGATGGTTGCAGTTTCATTTTTGAGCAATGTATAAACTTCCAACATGGTTGGTCTGTCTGCTGGATTTTCCTGAACACATAACAAAGCTACTTGCATACATCTCATAAGCTTCCATGTCGAAGACGAATCGTCAAGTGATGAATCAAAAAACTCCATTCCTTCACCATCTTTCCACAACTTATATGCCTGAAAATAATTGATCAAATGTTACCTAGTTTTGCATTTCAAAGTTTTTGACCTAATTTTACATGAAGAAGTCACTTACAAATTCCAAAAGGTGGAAACTGTCATTGGGACCATAATAGCAAGCACTTCTCTTGCCACTTATGATCTGCAGGAGGAGAACTCCAAAACTATACACATCATATTTCATGGAATATATACCTTTTCGTACATATTCAGGAGGAACATAACCACTACGATTCATGAATAAAAGAAGATGTCAATTACTCAGCAAATAAATCGTATAGAAATGTCGTGTCAAATACCTTAGGAGATTTACGTACTATGTTCCGACTATCCGTCCTGTGTTTGCTTCACATTCATCTTTAGTAAAAGCTTTAGCCATACCAAAATCTGATATCTTTGGGTTCATCTCACTGTCCAACAAAACGTTGCTAGCTTTTAGATCCCTGTGAATTATTGTGAAATTTGAGTATTCTTGAAGGTACAAAAGCCCTTGAGTAATTCCTTCAATGATATGAACACGTTTTCTCCAGTCTAAGAGATACTGCCTGTGTGGATCTGCATATAAAATAAGACCCATGAACAATTAGTTATTCAACTACCATTCTAGGAAGACAGCTCAAGTTTTCATCAGTCCAAAAGCCTAAATATATATTCTTCGAAGCATATACAAATACAAACTCATACTCAAACAGAACAATAGAGTACTCTGCATACCAAAGATGTAGAAATCCAAGCTTTTGTTCGGCATGAACTCATAAATCAACATCTTCTCTTCCTTTTCATTACAAACTCCCAAAACCGGTGCAAGATTCACATGTTGAAGCCTCGCAGTAAGCTTAACTTCATTTTTGAACTCCTCCGATCCTTGATGTGACAATTTGGAAAGTCTCTTCACTGCTACTTCCTGTCCGTTTGGTAATCTCCCCTGGCAAAACTCACATTCATGTTTATCTAGCTCATCATCACATATAACTCCTAGCAAAAATATATATAGTGTCACAACTCACAAGTTTGACAATGTATTACCTTGTAAACAGGTCCATATCCGCCTTCACCGATCTTGTTTCCACTTGCAAAGTTATCTGTAGCCTCTCTGATGGTTGTAAAACTTAATACTAGCAAATTATGTCCATTGCAGCTGAGGTTTTCAGTAGCTGATGTTCTGTTTTTCACTCTAGATTTGAGAATAAATTTCCTTTTCAAGTAACAAACTATGGTGCCAATTAGGAGAATAGCCATAGCAACAGTAATCAGAATAATTATCAATAACCGTCTTTTGTTCTTCTGAAGTTTACCTCCCTGATCTTTAGCTGTGGAAAATCATGTATTATGCTAATCAGTCTACATTACAAAGTCACAATTGAACTTTTCAACATTGTAATTGAATATATAGATGAGGTTTCTGATAAATTTCAACCAATTTAAGCAAATATTTGAGATATTCCAAGATTAATATTTGACCAAATGACAAGCATGCAATTACGAAATTCATACCAGCAGTAGAAAGCTCCCAATTATCATCATTGTCCAGCTGAAACACACTGTAACCCAACAATCCTTTCTCTTTTGCAAAAGAAACCTTAGCTCTTATAGCCTTCACACTGTCGAAATTGATCCAAGTTTGATCACTAGTGAAGAAATTCACACCAAAAGTACCATTATACACCGAAGCCGCACCATAACCATAATCTCTAATGTATGCTTTGATGAATTTGTAGCCCATTGAACCATCGATGGTGATCGTTGGACCAGAAGCCGGTGCTCCCACGGCATTGTCATTGGTATTAACAAGTTTCCAAGCATAGCCATGATAAGGCATACACAGAACAAGTTTGGTTGCCAAAAAACCTCTGTTGAGCCATTCTTGTACACTATTATTAATGTTGAGCCAACTTGATGAACTTGAAGAGCTATATAGAGCAGAATGAGGACCTGTAAAATTATCTCTTGTAGGCAAATAATTATCAAAGGCAAAAACATCTACCCAATCCAAGCTCTTCTTCATTGACTCCACGGGGTAACTTAGCAACCTGGTTGCCAAAAAGTTGTAACCGGTCATCACCAATAACAGCTCCGACTTGCCTGAGTTTCTTGACTCCATAGCAACCGTGGCGCGCCAGTCTTCTAAAAGGGTTCCCAAATTGTTCATGCTGGTGCTGTTTCCTGGCATAACTCCGGCAAGGTTTAGACCATCAAAGCCATAAAGCCGAGCAGTTTCTATGGAGGATTCAATGAAAGATTGTCTAGAAGAAGACTGATTTATCATTGAAGAAAAGATTTCGGAGTCCTGTTTCCCACCCCAGATTGATAAAAGAGTTGTAACAGATGGGTTCTTGCGCTTGACAGTATCGGTGAAGTTGGAGAAGGATTGTTCATAGTTGGAGTCGATTAAGATATGGTACGTGGAGGAGTTTATATGAGCAAAAGCACACATTAGGTGAGTGAAAAGAGCAGAATTTATTTCGGATACTGGAAGTGCAGTCCCTGAATGCCAGTAACCTGCTCTGATCCAATTATTTGAGCTTGAGCACTGCAAATTCAGAGAGAAAAATAAGAGGAAGAAGAAGGTGGTGGTTTTGGCAGCCATGGAAGGTAAAACATGAAGCTGATGAATATTGATGCTCAGCGTATGTGAAAATGAGTACTTTTGTTGACTACCATAACAAAGCAGAGTTTTTATTAGAAGTCGAAAGGTGTTCGACGAAAGTACTCAATGAGTTTTGTAAACAGAGAAAACAGAGTTTTGACAAAGCTCCATTAATGGAGTCTTCATAAAGTATTTCTTATTTTTATTGAATGAGTGAAGATTACATAGAGTCCAAGAGTTGACTGCCTAACAAATTTTGTTTTTTTTTGGTTCAAAGTCCAAGAGTTGTGGCAATATCTTAACATGACACGTTAACATTAGATTTGACAAATTGAATGCTAAATTTGTATTATTACTATTTGTAAAATCAGTAGAATTTTAATATCTTCATCTTCATATAAGATAATATATATATATAAGACAATTTTTTTTTTTTTTTGTTCAAAGTCCAAGAGTTGTGGCAATGGCTTAACATGACACGTTAACATTGAATTTGAATATTATGAGCATCTTTACCATGAAGTTACATTGGATGGTGATTAGATTTGACAAATTGAATGCTAAATTTGTATTATTACTATTTGTAAAATTAGTAGAATTTTAATATCTTCATCTTCATATAAGATGATTTGAGCATAACATAATCCAAACATCATGTTTATTTTGTTTATTATTATTATTAATTTTAGGGTGCAGATATTGATATCCATAAAACTTATTAGTATACCCATTTTTATAAGTATACTCATCCTAATGTCAATAGTACCCTCATTGAAATAAATATATTCATTTTAATATATATTATTTATAAACACTCTTAAATTATTATCACACCCGATTTATAACAAAAATCATATTATTTTTGGAATCAAATCCTCTTTTAATGATGGTCTATTTTACTTTTGAAAATATCTCAAATGTAGGAGCCTTATAAAAGAGAATATTTGGAACCGAATATAGGGTCAAGAGATTTTCAATCTAATAAAATAAAAAATTGTTGATATATACGGCTATCGTTAAGATAGGGTTCATAACTATAGATAAAAAAAAGACAAAAACAATATGATAATCATGTGATGATGAAAAAAATTGATACTTGAAATAAAATTAGAGTTTAATTAGGGTTTATCATAAGTTTTTTTTTTTTTTTTTTTTTGAAAGGTAAGTTTTTATTAATAAAAAAAATATAGTTGAAGATATGTATGTAATTAAAGAACGCATATAATATTTGGCTTATTTTTAATTAAAGTAATTTGTCCTTATTGGTAAATTTCTATTAGGATATTTTTGTAATTAAATTTTTTTAATAAAGAGAGCTTCTTTTGACAATCCAATTTTTTCTTTTTACACTTCTTTTCTAGAAATACTCCATTATCAAAATTTAAATTTTAAACAATTCTAAAGATACTTCATTTTGTTACAAGATTATCCTTTTTATCTTTTTAAATTAAATTATTAAAAAAAGAAATCATCTCTCCTAAATCATTAGATTAATTATTATATATTAAATACTCTCTCCTAAATTTTTAATTACCATATTAAACTCTCTCTCCCTCCAGTACATATTTCTAATTTCCCATCTCCATTATTTCTCAAGCAAGAGTGCAAGACTAACAGTTGAGAAAACAAAACTTACTAATAAGTTTGATTTGAATTACAAGTACCTTTTTTGTTTTTTTTTTTTAAAAAAAATCGAAATATGAAAATGCTTTTTTGTTACTCTTGTAGGTATGAGGTTGCCTAGAGAACTTTAAATTTTTCATTAGTCTTAGAAATTCTAAGTTTAATTGAATATAGTTGAAACAATTCAAGCTTTCATACTTTTTTTTTAAAAAAAAATTGACTTCTAAATATATATATATATTATTGTTAGTAAAAAACTAAAATATTTATAAGTTTTTTTTTTCTTTAATTATTAATCAGAGATTGATCAGAAAGTATGGAAATATGATTATTATTTTTTGAAAAATGGAGAGAGATTAATTAGGAGAAAGTGTTTAATATGATAATAACAGATTTAGGGGAGAGAGTTTAATACATAATATTTAATTTAATGATTTAGGAGAGATTTTTTTTTTATAATAATTTAATTAGTTTGGAGTGTCTTTAAATTTTTTTTTTTGTCTTGTTTAGTAATTTTAATTAGGTTAAAATTGTCATTAATAAAAAAATATTAAATTGGAGTGTGAATAGATAATTTGTGGATTGTAAGAAGAAGCTCTCTTTAATAAAATATAAGTATACTAATAAGTTTTATAGGTGTCAATATCGGTACCATTATTTTTAATGTCATGCCAGTCTATTGGCAAGCACTTCGTAACTTTATTAATAAGATTATTATGAGTATTTATCAAAAGAAAGAAAGAAAGAAAGAAAGTTGATTTCAATGAAGAAGCTTCGTAACTGTTTTTGCCCTTTATTTCAATGACGTGGATAACACTCATTGAATTTATGAAAGAAAGAAAAGCAGCTTGGAAGAAGTATAAATGGTTTTGAGGAGATGACTGTGTCTTCCTCAAATGTGCACACTGCAGAGGATTTTAATATGAAATACTTTCTCTATCATATAAATGGTTTGTTGAAAAGTATGTAATACTTTTCTTCAAAACACAAATGAGTAGCCTATTTTGACTAATCGGACATGACAGACAGACAAGTAATAGAGTTTATTTTGGTGTGTGTGTGTGTGTGGTGGGTGGTCGTCCAACAAGCCAAGAAACAAAAGTTTTTTTCCAACCATGCATTTCGTCTAAAGAGGAAGAACCGAAGAACAAAGAAGAAGAAAATAATTTAAGAAATAATAATAATAATTTTTTTTAGCTAGGAAGAAGCCATGACTATTGTAGCAGAGTTGAGAGGATTCAGATGAAGTTTCCTCATAAGATTAATTACTTTTTAAAATTGAAAACACTTTAATCATTTATCTTGAAAGAATCAAACTGAAATATACTATTATCTGAATTCAGAACAGATGTTCATGTACTACCAGCCAATTTTACAAAAAAAAAAAAAAAAAAAAAATGTTTTGTTTGTGCTAACGACAGTGGATGTCCATTTCCAAATATTAATAAGATAAGGAAGTCAAACTTTGACCCGAAAGCACTGAGGTCCCTGAAGAACCCAAAAGCACAAGTAACATGAAACTGATAAATATTTTTGACTGAAAACCAGCTTTCACAACTAGCAACACTTTATTATAACGTGTTATGCCAAGAACTGCTTATCGATCCGACAAAGGTGACTTACTTTTCTTTCGTCTTCTCAGTCCTAATACAAAATACAATTTAACTCGAACGCTGCTCTAATGATGATGATAATGTCCCTGGTATGACTGAGCTTTGAACAAAAAATCCAGGTTTTGAGGGTGCCGGGAGAGTGAGAGAGTTGATATTAACCATGACGAAAACTGAAGCCATTGTTGGTCTATCGGATACACTTTCCTGAACGCATAACAACCCAATATATATGCATTTCATAATTTCATTTTAAGATAGCTATGAATTCTAATACAATATAGAATCCTAATACAAAATAGAATTTAACCAGTACATAATAACTTGAATTCAATGCATGTAACATATTAGAGCATAAAATGATGAATTTCAGCACCAACATTTTGAAAAACAGAAACTTACCATCATCAACCCTCGAATCAAATGCTATGGAGGATGAAGTTCACTAATTGAAACATCATTTCATAACAACGGGACTACTTCAAGTTTGAGAGTTGTGGGCAGTAATTGTTCCCAATAGGTGAATTTTGATAGTGGATTGTCGCCGCCGTTGGATCACCGAGTTTCTTGCAGAGCTACCATAGCCTCCATTTTTTGATTTTCTTCGTCAACCAAAACAAAAAAGAAAGTGAACCATTTTTTTGGAAAAAGAAATTGCTGATGTTCGTGACAAGTCATCAACAATTGATGACATGTCAAAGAACGTCAGCGTAGAGTTTCTGGACTCAATAGAATCTGATGACGTGTCAAGTGCATCAGCATATAACAGTGATGTGTGTGGGCATGTCATTACAAATGGCTGACGAGGTCTGCCATATCATCACACGGTGGCGTGGACGAACATATCAGCCTATCTGATGACGTGTATAATCACGTCAGTGAGATTGCTTACATGACTAAACACATCAGCCACTCCATGCTAACATGTCTTGGCACATCAGCCATTTGGAGATACAAAATTCAAGAAGAAGAAGACGAACAAGGAGATACAAAATACCTTGACGACCCATTTCAAAAAAACTTGAAGCAGCTATGGAAGGTTCTTTGTACTACTTTCATTTTAATTTTTCAGACTAATGAAATTTAAAGTCTAAAGTATGCTTCTTTCCTTTCTTGTGTACATTTATTGACTTTATTTGATTCGCTTGTGAAACTCAATAAACCACAACAGTTTTCAAAAATATAAGAACAGAGCTGTACTGTTGAAGTTCAGCACAAACATATTGATACTAAAAAACATCAATTCTTAAATGCATGCTGATTTTGTTTACCCCAAATTATGCTCTAGTGATGAAGATGGTGATGATGATGCTTCAGGTATGCCTGAACTCTGCATAAAAAATCCAGGTCGCTATTAAGCATGTGAATCACTGAAGCCATGGTTGGTTTGTCGGATACACTTTCCTGGACGCATAGCAACCCAATGTGTATGCATTTCATCATTTCATTTGTTGAACCATCCCCCAAATATGGATCTATTAGATCTTCAGCTGTCCCTTCATTCCAATCCAAATGTTCACGTTTGATTGGATCTACATATTTATAAAATTACAAAACTTGAATAGATTTAAAGTATTAATTCTAGGGTTAGCTTACAGGTTTACAAGTTCATGGGATAGGTATGTAAATTTCATATTTTTAAGGAAACTTCAAAATCTTTGAAGATTGGATTTCCAAATATGTATCAGAAATGCAATCATACCAAATATGGAGCGATTGAGGCTTGAGTTAGGCAGAAATTCATAGACAAGAATTCTTTCTTTTTGTTCCAAGCAAAAGCCAAGTGGCCTAACCAAATTCCTGTGCTGAAGCATGGCGACCAATCTGACCTCATTCTTAAATTCTTCATCTCCCTGCTTAGAATTCATAGACAGTCTTTTGACAGCTTTTTCTTGTCTGCTGGGTAGTGTGCCCTGCACCATATCAAGAAAATATGGAAGATTTCAAGGCAATCAAAATTTTGTTACTACGGAAAATATTAATATGTTTGATCCTCCATCAATTACAATGACCAGACTGTAGTAATTTTGAAAAGTGGATGAACGTACCATTGTAGCTGATGATTGTGATATTAGCTTGGTGATTCACATCATACCATTGAGCAATAGTCGATAAGAGAGTATCGTCAGTATGAGGTGAATAGAAGGGATTCAAGGACCACTCGAAATAACAGTTAGCTCTCAGAACTTTACCTCTTGCACTCATGAGGCAGCAAGCCTGAAAATCAGCCACACTTTGACGAAGACAAATGTCGCAATCACTCTCAGACAGATCCGGAGTACACTGCATTAACGAATATGTCATTTGAAAGGCATTCAATTTTGCTTCTTTTGTCACAAACTTGAATGAAATAGATCCCCTCGAAACCTTTTTCACCAAGTCATCCATCAAACTATCCCAGATTTGATCAAACTCAGTCAAATTCAATTTAACATGCTCTGTCAAATTCCCACCATATTCTATGCGTACTGGGGGCAGATCAAGTTTTCCAGAAATGGAGTGATCTGCATAGTGTACAAGGCACGGAAACTCGCCGCCTCCCCACATAAATGCTTCCTTTTGATAAGGACTCTTGGTCATATATAATACCTTTAGATGTGGCTTTGACACAGCTGACACAGATTTCATTAGTAGGACTATCTCCTCTACAGAGTGCAAGAGCATAAATTTTGTCAGGGTCTTTTCCGATGGAAGTTTCAATGAAACCACCACTGTTATGGTTATATGAGAAGCAAGAGATGAAAGGATGAGATTTCGGTTATTATCAAAGGGACCATCACTGGTGAAGTTCCCTGTGTCGTGACAGTAAAATTCCGTACCACCATTTGTAACAGCAAGATTAATGCTAACAGTAAGCAAACAAGAAAACAAAGAAATCAGATTTCTGAAACCCCTCAAACAATATTGCATTGTTGAAAGAAGATCATCAGAAATGTGGACCGCCCGACAAGGCAACATATTCAGTACTTAAAATATATTTCCTTACAGTGCAGGAACCAGGAAATGCAAATGTCTCTTTCTCAAGGCTATACCTTGAGAATTTCACACTATGGAAAATGCAATATCACATTTACATGAAGACAACAATGGACCTCCAATGTTGATTCCAATGTTGATTTCGAAACCTTGTCGAAGCTTTCAAAGCAAACAAGATGGTGACCTCTGATGGTATGAAAATATTATAGAAGAATAAAATAATTTAATTATTAGATAACAAGGGAGCAACCAACATTTTTTTATTTGAATAGTTAACGAAACTAAAATAAAAATATTGAAGAGGGAACAAAATGAAAAACATAGAACATTTGGAGACAAACACAAAAGTTACCAGGGAACATGTAGGCCCTTTGTCTCCGCCTGTCCGCCATAGGTAAATAAAATAATGCATATGCTTCTTATATTGTTACATAAGGCAGAAAAAAAAAATGCATGAAACAGTTTATATACAAGCACAAACTCAGATGCTATCGACAATAAGGGACAGTAATTGAAACCTCATTTTGTGATAATGGTAGAATTTCAATTCTTTGTTGGTTCGATTCAGTTAATTGAACTCGAACGCTGCTCTAATGATGATGATAATGTCCCTGGTATGACTGAACTTTGAATAAAAAATCCTGGTTTTGAGGGTGCCGGGAGAGTGAAGAGAGTTGATATTAAGGATGACGACAACTGAAGCCATTGTTGAACGCATAACAATCCAATATGTATGCATTCCATAATTTCATTTGTTGATATTATACTAGTCTTAAAGATCCAATGAAAAGAAGCATAACAGGATAGCTATGTCCTTAAGATAGCTATGAATCCTAATAACTTGAATTCAATGCATGTAACATATTAGAGCAGAAAATGATGAATAACAGAAACTTACCATCATCAACCCTCAGAAACCTCATTTCGTGACAATGCTGTCTATTTCACAAAGAGAAATGCAGATATAAAATGTCATACTTATTTCTAGTTCATATATCTCTGATTTGAAGTAATTTGAAACTTTTAGGTTGGAAACTTAGAATGGAATAATTTGAAGCTCAAAAAAGTGTTGAAAGACAAACACAAATCAAAATGCAGTCTCAGATCGACTTGATTTGAAAAAGGCTGTCAATGAAATTACCTGGCGTTCGATTGAAAATCGATAGAAGAAACTTGTGAGCAGTAATTGTTCCCAATCGGTGAATTTTGATCGTGTATCGTTGTCGATGCTGTTGGACCACCGAGTTTGTTCGCACAGCTACCAGAGCCTCCATTTTCTGATTTTCGAAAAAGAAAGTGAAAATTCAAAGAAAACCAGAGTCCATGTCAGGTAAAAACCATTTTTTTGGGAAAAAAAATTGCTAACGTTCGTGGGCACGTCATCAACAATAGATGACATGTCAAGGCACGTCAGCATAGAGTTTCTAGACTCAATAGAGTCTGATGAGATGTCAAGTAACGTCAGCATATAACAATGATGTGTGTGGGCACATCATCACAAATGGATGACAAGAACTGCCATATCATCGTACAGTTGCTGGTGTGGACGAACATATCAGCTTATTCGATGAAGTGTTCATTCACATCAGTGAGATTGCTTCAGTGACTGAACACATCAGCCACTCCACTCTAACATGGCTAGGCACATCAGCCATTCGGTGTGACGTGCTCACACAGTCAGAAAAAGTTGCTTACGTGGTCTGACACGTCAGTTCTTACTTGATGAAATGGTGAGGAAGCCATTGTTTGACTCGACTGAAGAATCAAACAAACCCTAAAATCGTCAAAATTTCAGAGGAGAAGAAGAAGAATCGGCCGGAGAATCGAGCAAACCCTAAAATCGTCAAAATCACAGAGGAGAAGAAGAAGAATGACAAGATATATTATAAATTGCAGATTGTGTTTGTGAAGGTAATGCTTTTTCTTTGACAATACAAATTACAATTTAACTTGAATTCCATGCCTGTAAGCATATTAGAACAACTTCATTTTTTAGTTGTTTTGATTTTGTTGACCCAGAACAATGCTCTTTTGATGATTCCACACCTCAAGTGTGACTGAATTCTTAAACATATAAGAACAGAGTAGTACAGTTGAAGTTCAGCACAAACATATTGATAATAAACATGACCAATTCTTAAAGGCTAACGAGGATATAGTTCAGTGATTGAAGCCTCATTTTGTGACAATGAATCAACGTCTATTTTGAGTTTAGTTGATTTTGTTGACCACCCCAATAAATTATGCTCTAGTGATGATGATGATAATGATGATGACTGAACTCTGCATAAAAAATCCAGGTTTCGAGGGTGCTGGGAGAGTGCTGGAGTCACTATTGATCATGTGAATCACTGAAGCCATTGTTGGTCTGTCGGACACACTTTCTTGAACGCATAGCAACCCAATGTGTATGCATTTCATTATTTCATTTCTTGAACCATCCCTCAAAGTTGAATCTATAACATTCAAAGCTGTCCCTTCTTTCCATCTTTTCCATGCCTGGAAAGTTATATTATGTTAGAGGGGACTTCTTTGCCAAATGTTTATGCATATTCTACTAGGCTTAAAGATCCAAGAAAAGAGAGATGGGCCTATAATATCAATCAGTACTTACATAGGTTAGAAGGCACTCTGTTTCCTCTTCTTTTGTATCGAAACAACTTCTCTTTTAACCACGCACAATTTCCAAAATCAGAACACCAAAATTTAAGACATTTGACTTAAATGAGAAACGTCGTTGTATTATATACTCTGGAGCCATATACCCACTGCATATAATTATTAATCAAATCATTTTGAGTTTCAATGACTAGAATAACAAAACTCATCTTGACTAGAAACTAAAAATATCATTTTTTTTTTTTCTCCTACTATATTGATAATTAAGCTCCATATCATCAGTATATTATTGTACTTACAAGGTCCAAGCAACTTTATTTGTACTAATGTGAGTTTGATCAATTTCAAATAATCTTGCCATGCCAAAATATGAGATTTTAGGATTCATTTCTGAATCCAACAGTATGTTACTAGCTTTGAGATTGCGATGAATAATTCAAAGTCTTGAATCTTCATGAAGGTAAAGAAGCCCTCGAGCAATGCCTCTCATGATTTTGTAACGTGCTTGCCACTCCAAATGTCCATGCTTGATTGGATCTACAAATTCATAAAATTAGTGAACTTGAACAAGTTGACAGAGTACCAATGTAAAAATTTCTTATAGAATTCAATGTTTGTGGGATCGCAATTAAAACTTTAGACGTTTCATTAAATTACAACATATTTGTACATGTTATTCCAAAATGAAAATACAAGGAATTCAACCGCAATTTTATCAGAAGTGCAAACATACCGTATATGAAACGATCGAGGCTTGAATTAGGCAAAAACTCATAGACACGAATCCTTTCTTTTTGTTCCATGCAGAAGCCAAGGAGTTTAACCAAATTCCTGTGCTGAAGACCAGCAACCAATGTAACGTCGTTCAAATTACTGAAATCTATTAAAGTCTGAATATGTTTCTTTCTTTACTAGTATATACAGTATTCACTTGCCAATATATATATACACACGAAATTCATGTACATGAATCATGCACGTTTTTTCATACGAAATTCAATTACACAATGTCGTGTAATGATTACATAACGTTGTGGAACATAAATGAATTCAATTTATATAAGTCATAATCATACCGACTATGAAGTGTTCAAGGCTTGAATTAGGCAAAAGCATGTAACCAAGAATCTTTTCTTATCGTTCCAAGCAAAAGCCTAGCAACCTAACCAAATTCCTGTACTCAAGCCTGGAGAACACTTCTGCTCACCCCCCTTCAAGGGAGGTAACCATTACCCTCCTCCTAAATGGATGACATGTGTCCCTGGATATCTTTTGGATAAATTTACCCTTCCATAGACACATGTCATCTTTTTGGAAGGGGGGTAATGCTTACCCCCTTGTAGGTGGGTGAGCAAAAATGGACTCTCAAGCCTAGCCAACAGCAAGACCTCATTCTTAAATTCTAGGTCTCCTTTTTAAAATTCATAGACAGTCTTTTAACAGCTATTGATTGTCCATTGGATGGCATGCCCTGGCATTCACAATTTCAAGGAAATTGTGAGAGAGAGATTGCAAAAACAAGTTTTACACTTCTTATGATCTCCAAGGAAATCATTACATATCATTTGCAAAGTGTCTTACCTAGTACACAACACTGAATCCACACTGAGTCCAAGCTTATTAGCATCGGAGAAATCATCTGTTGCCACTCTAATAGTGCCAAAGTCGAATTGCCAAGACTCTATATTTCCGATCTCTTCCATATCTTTATAAAAATGAGCAGAGTGAACAAGGAAACAGCAATAACAAAAGAATATTATTCTCTGTTGTAGCTGAGGGTATGTGGGACTAGTTAATTTACATATATATATATATATATATATATGTATATATATTATACTATATAAGATTTGGGGAAATGGGAACGGGGAACTTCCCCCCATCCCTCCCCATTTCCCCATTTTATTCTCCAAACATTCCCTCCAAATGGGGATAAGAAAGTGGGAATTTGGGTATCTTGGAATAAATGCCCATCCCTAATAGTCACCAAACACGATTTTCCATGACTATTTCTTTAGTCACAAATCACAAAAAAACAAAAAAAAAAGATAGTACTGAAATGAATTTTACAAATTTGCAAATGTTACTGACTTCAAATGTTACAAATAGTAGTGAAATGAATTTTACAAATTTGCAAATGTTCGGACTTCAAATGTTACAAATTTGCTGAATTTACGATTTACAGTGAACCTCCAGTTACAAATTGTATTACTGATTTTTTAAAAATTAGTGCTCATCGAGGAGAAAATAACTGATTAGGAAGGAAGATCGAAAACTTAATGAAGTTTAATTCTAGCATTAATTTTTTACACTATGAAATCCTAGAAATGCTAGAAAATCATCTGGGTACCAGTTCGGTGATTGATGCATCATTGATTGAACATATCTTCACCTTCAATGTGCATTTATTGCTTTCGTCATCTTCATCTCTTGTAAAAGAAAATGCAGGCTTCCTAGGAGTTGTGATGGTTGCAGTTTCATTTTTGAGCAATGTATAAACTTCTAACATGGTTGGTCTGTCTGCTGGATTTTCCTGAACACATAACAAAGCTACTTGCATACATCTCATGAGCTTCCATGTCGAAGATGAATCATCAAGTGATGAATAAAAAAACTCCATTCCTTCACCATCTTTCCACAACTTATATGCCTGAAAATAATTGATCAAATGTTACCTAGTTTTGCATTTCAAAGTTTTTGACCTAATTTTACATGTAGAAGTCACTTACAAATTCCAAAAGGTTGAAACTATCATTGGGACCATAATAGCAAGCTGTTTTCTTGCCACTTATGATCTGCAGGAGGAGAACTCCAAAACTATATACATCATATTTCATGGAATATATACCTTTTCGTACATATTCAGGAGGAACATAACCACTGTGATTCATGAATAAAAGAAGATGTCAATTACTCAGCGAATAAGTCATATATAAATGTCATGTCAAATGCCATGAGGTAATTAGGAGATTTACTTACTATGTTCCGACTATCCGTCCTGTGTTTGCTTCACATTCATCTTTAGTAAAAGCTTTAGCCATACCGAAATCTGATATCTTTGGGTTCATCTCACTGTCCAACAAAACGTTGCTAGCTTTTAGATCCCTGTGAATTATTGTGAAATTTGAGTATTCTTGGAGATACAAAAGCCCTTGAGTAATTCCTTCAATGATATGAACACGTTTTCCCCAGTCTAAGAGATACCGTCCGAGCGGATCTGCATATATAATTAGACTCGTGAACAATTAGTTATTCAAATACCATTCTAGGAAGAAAATATATATGAAGACAGCTCAAGTTTTCATCAGTCCAAAAGCCTAAATGTATGTTCTTTGAAGCATATACAAATACAAACTCATACTCAAACAGAACAATAGAGTACTCTGCATACCAAAGATGTAGAAATCCAAGCTTTTGTTCGGCATGAACTCATAAATCAACATCTTCTCTTCTTTTTCCTTACAAATTCCCAAAACCGGTACAAGATTCACATGTTGAAGCCTCACGGTAAGCTTAACTTCATTTTTGAACTCCTCCGATCCTTGATGTGACAATTTGGAAAGTCTCTTCACTGCTACTTCCTGTCCATTTGGTAATCTCCCCTGGCAAAACTCACATTCATGTAAATCTAGCTCATCATCACATATAGCTCCTAGCAAAATATATATAGTGTTACAAGTTTGACAATATATTACCTTGTAAACAGGTCCATATCCACCTTCACCGATCTTGTTTCCACTTGCAAAGTTATCTGTAGCCTCTCTGATGGTTGTAAAACTTAATACTAGCAAATTATGTCCATTGCAGCTGAGGTTTTCAGTATCTGATGTTCTGTTTTTCATTCTAGATTTGAGAATAAATTTCCTTTTCAAGTAACAAACTATGGTGCCTATTAGGAGAATAGCCATAGCAACAGCGATCAGAATAATTATCAATAACCGTCTTCTGTTCTTCTGATCTTTACCTCCATGATCTTTAGCTGTGGAAAATCATGTATTATGCTAATTAGTCTACATTGCAAAGTCACAATTGAACTTTTCAATATTGTAATTGAATATATAGATGTGGTTTTTGATAAATTTCAACCAATTTAAGCAAATATTTGAGATATTCTAAGAGTAATATTTGACCAAATGACAAGCATGCAATTACGAAATTCATACCAGCAGTAGAAAGCTCCCAATTATCATCATTGTCCAGCTGAAACACACTGTAACCCAACAATCCTTTCTCTTTTGCAAAAGAAACCTTAGCTCTTATAGCCTCCACACTGTCGAAATTGATCCAAGTTTGACCACTAGTGAAGAAATTCACACCAAAAGTACCATTATACACTGAAGCCGCACCATAACCATAATCTCTAATGTATGCTTTGATGAATTTGTAGCCTATTGAACCATCTATGGTGATCATTGGACCGGAAGCCGGTGCTCCCACATCATTGTCATTGATATTAACAAGTTTCCAAGCATAGCCATGATAAGGCATACACAGAACAAGTTTGGTTGCCAAAAATCCTCTGTTGAGCCATTCTTGTACACTATTATTAATGTTGAGCCAACTTGATGAACTTGAAGAGCTATATAGAGCAGAATGAGGACCTGTAAAATTATCTCTTGTAGGCAAATAATTATCAAAAGCTAAAACATCTACCCAATCCAAGCTCTTCTTCATTGACTCCACGAGGTAACTTAGCAACCTGGTTGCAGAAAAGTGGCTACCGGTCATCACCAATAACAGCTCCGACTTGCCTGAGTTTCTTGACTCCGAAGCAACTGCAGTTCGCCAGTCTTCCAAAAGGGTTCCCAAATTGGTCATGCTGGTGCTGTTTCCTGGCATAACAGCGGCAAGGTTTAGACCATCAAAGCCAAAAAGCCGAGCAGTTTCTATGGAGGATTCAATGAAAGATTGTCTAGAAGAAGACTGATTTATCATTGAAGAAAAGATTTCAGAGTCCTGTTTCACACCAAAGATCGATAAAAGAGTTGTGACAGATGGGTTCTTGCGCTTGACAGTATTGGTGAAGTTGGAGAAGGATTGTTCATAGGTGGAGTCGATATAGATGTGGTACGTGGAGGAGTTTATACGAGCAAAAGCACACATTAGGTGAGTGAAAAGAGCAGAATTTATTTCGGATACTGGAAGTGCAGTCCCTGAATGCCAGTAACCTGCTCTGATCCAATTATCTGAACTTGAGCACTGCAAATTCAGAGAGAAAAATAAGAGGAAGAAGAAGGTGGTGGCTTTGGCAGCCATGGAAGGAAAAACATAAAGCTGATGAATATTGATGCTCAGCGTATGTGAAAATGAGTACTTTTGTTGACTACCATACCAAAGTAGAGTGTTTATTAGAAGTCGAAAGGTGTTCGACGAAAGTACTCAATGAGTTTTGTAAACAGAGAAAACAGAGTTTTGACAAAGCTCCATTAATGGAGTCTTCATTTAGTATTTCTTATCTTTATTGAAAGAGTGAAGATTACATAAGAGTCCAAGAGTTGTGGCAATGGCTTAACATGACACGTTCAAAATGATATTTATTTTTCTTTTGGGGCCATGTTTTTTGCAACCGAAAGGAACTGCCTAACAAATTTTGTTTTTTTTTTGTTCAAAGTCCAAGAGTTGTGGCAATGGCTTAACATGACACGTTAACATTGAATTTGAATATTATGAGCATCTTTACCATGAAGTTACATTGGATGGTGATTAGATTTGACAAATTGAATGCTAAATTTGTATTATTACTATTTGTAAAATTAGTAGAATTTTAATATCTTCATCTTCAAATAAGATGATTTGACCATAATATAATCCAAACATCATGTTTTTTTTTTTGTTTTTTTTTATTTATTATTATTAATTTTAGGGTGCAGATATTGATATCCATAAAACTTATTAGTATACCCATTTTTATAAGTATACTCATCTTAATGTCAATAGTACCCTCATTGAAATAAATATATTCATTTTAATACATATTATTTATAAACACTCTTAAATTATTATCACACCCGATTTATAACAAAAATCATATTATTTTTGGAATCAAATTCTCTTTTAATGATGGTCTAATATACTTTTGAAAATATCTCGAATGTAGGAGCCTTATAAAAGAGAATATTTGGAACCGAATATAGGGTCAAGAGATTTTCAATCTAATAAAATAAAAAACTTGTTGATATATACGGCTATCGTTAATATAGGGTTCATAACTATAGATAAAAAAGGACAAAAACAATATGATAGTCATGTGATAATGAAAAAAATTGATACTTGAAATAAAATTAGAGTTTAATTAGGGTTTATCATAAGTTTTTTTTTTTTCTTTTTGAAAGGTAAGTTTTTTCTAATAAAAAAATATAGTTGAAGATATGTGTGTAATTAATGAGCGCATATAATATTTGGTTTATTTTTAATTAAAGTAATTTGTCCTTATTGGTAAATTACTATTAGGATATTTTTATAATTAAATTTTTTAATAAAGAGGGCTTCTTTTGACAATCCAATTTTTTCTTTTTACACTTCTTTTCTAAAAATACTCAATTCTCAAAATTTAAATTTTAAACAATTCTAAAGACATTTCATTTTGTTACAAGATTATCCTTTTTATCTTTTTTAATTAAATTATTGAAAAAAGAAATCATCTATCCTAAATCATTAGATTAATTATTATATATTAAATACTCTCTCCTAAATTTTTTAATTACCATATTAAACTTTGTCCCCTCCGGTACATATTTCTAATTTCCCATTTCCATTCTTTCTCAAACAATACTAATAGTTGAGAAAACAAAACTTACTAATAAGCTTGATTTGAATTACAAGTACCTTTAAAAATAAAATAAAAATCGAAATATGAAAATGTTTTTTGTTACTCTTGTAAGTATGAGATTGCCTAGAGAACTTTAAATTTTTCATTAGTCTTAGAAATTCTAAGTTTAATCGAATATAGTTTAAACAATTCAAGCTTTCATACTTTTTTTTTTTTTTTTTTTTTAAATTGACTTCTAAATATATATATATATATATATATTACTGTTAGTAAAAAAACTAAAATATTTATAAGTTTTTTTTTCTTGATTATTTTTATTTTTATTTTTTGAAAAATGGAGAGAGATTAATTAGGAAAGAGTGTTTAATATGGTAATAACAGATTTAAGAGAGAGAGTTTAATACATGATATTTAATCTAATGATTTAGGAGAGATTTTTTTTTTAATAATAATTTAAATAGTTTGGAGTGTCTTTAAATTTTTTTTGTCTTGTTTAGTAATTTTAATTTAGGTTAAAATTGTCATTAATAAAAAATATTAAATTGTAGTGTGAATAAATAATTTGTGAATTGTAAGGAGAAGCTCTCTTTAATAAAATATGAGTATACTAATAAGTTTTATGGGTGTCAATATCGGTACCCTTATTTTAATGTCATGCCAATCTATTGGCAAGCACTTCGTAACTTTATTAATAAGATTATTATGAGTATTTATCAAAAGAAAGAAAGAAAGAAAGAAAGTTGATTTCAATGAAGAAGCTTCGTAACTGTTTTTGCCCTTTATTTCAATGACTTGGATAACACTCATTGAATTTATGAAAGAAAGAAAAGCAGCTTGGAAGAAGTATAAATGGTTTTGAGGAGATGACTGTGTCTTCCTCAAATGTGCACACTGCAGAGGATTTTAATATGAAATACTTTCTCTATCATATAAATGGTTTGTTGAAAAGTATGTAATACTTTTCTTCAAAACACAAATGAGTAGCCTATTTTGACTAATTGGACATGACAGACAGACAATTAAATTCATACACCGATTCAATCGTGTATCTGTTTGGTTAGTTGTCTTAGTTCAGTAATAGAGTTTATTTTGGTGTGTATGTGTGCGGTGGGTGGTCGTCCAACAAGCCAAGAAACAAAAGTTTTTTTCCAACCATGCATTTCGTCTAAAGAGGAAGAACCGAAGAACAAAGAAGAAGAAAATAATTTAAGAAATAATAATAATAATTTTTTTTAGCTAGGAAGAAGCCATGACTATTGTAGCAGAGTTGAGAGGATTCAGATGAAGTTTCCTCATAAGATTAATTACTTTTTAAAATAGAAAACACTTTAATCATTTATCTTGAAAGAATCAAACTGAAATATACTATTATCTGAATTCAGAACAGATGTACTACTAGACAATTTAAAAAAAAAAAAAAAAAAATGTTTTGTTTGTGCTAACGACAGTGGATGTCCATTTCCAAATATTAATAAGATATGGAAGTCAAACTTTGACCCGAAAGCACTGAGGTCCCTGAAGAACCCAAAAGCACAAGTAACATGAAACTGATAAATATTTTTGATTGAAAACCAGCTTTCACAACTAGCAACACTTTATTATAACGTGTTATGCCAAGAACTGCTTATCGATCCGACAAAGGTGACTTACTTTTCTTTCGTCTTCTCAGTCCTAATACAAAATACAACTTAACTCGAACGCTGCTCTAATGATGATGATAATGTCCCTGGTATGACTGAGCTTTGAACAAAAAATCCAGGTTTTGAGGGTGCCGGGAGAGTGAGAGAGTTGATATTAACCATGACGAAAACTGAAGCCATTGTTGGTCTATGGAGGATGAAGTTCACTAATTGAAACATCATTTCATAACAACGGGACTACTTCAAGTTTGAGAGTTGTGGGCAGTAATTGTTCCCAATAGGTGAATTTTGATAGTGGATTGTCGCCGCCGTTGGATCACCGAGTTTCTTGCAGAGCTACCATAGCCTCCATTTTTTGATTTTCTTCGTCAACCAAAACAAAAAAGAAAGTGAACCATTTTTTTGGAAAAAGAAATTGCTGATGTTCGTGACACGTCATCAACAATTGATGACATGTCAAAGAATGTCAGCGTAGAGTTTCTGGACTCAATAGAATCTGATGACGTGTCAAGTGCATCAGCATATAACAGTGATGTGTGTGGGCATGTCATTACAAATGGCTGACAAGGTCTGCCATATCATCACACAGTTGGTGGCGTGGACAAACATATCAGCCTATCTGATGACGTGTATAATCACGTCAGTGAGATTGCTTACATGACTAAACACATCAGCCACTCCATGCTAACATGTCTTGGCACATCAGCCATTTGGAGATACAAAATTCAAGAAGAAGAAGACGAACAAGGAGATACAAAATACCTTGACGACCCATTTCAAAAAAACTTGAAGCAGCTATGGAAGGTTCTTTGTACTACTTTCATTTTAATTTTTCAGACTAATGAAATTTAAAGTCTAAAGTATGCTTCTTTCCTTTCTTGTGTACATTTATTGACTTTATTTGATTCGCTTGTGAAACTTGATAAACCACAACAGTTTTCAAAAATATAAGAACAGAGCAGTACTGTTGAAGTTCAGCACAAACATATTGATACTAAAAAACATCAATTCTTAAATGCATGCTGATTTTATTTACCCCAAATTATGCTCTAGTGATGAAGATGGTGATGATGATGCTTCAGGTATCACTGAACTCTGCATAAAAAATCCAGGTCGCTATTAAGCATGTGAATCACTGAAGCCATGGTTGGTTTGTCGGATACACTTTCCTGGATGCATAGCAACCCAATGTGTATGCATTTCATCATTTCATTTGTTGAACCATCCCCCAAATTTCATCTAATATGGATCTATTAGATCTGCAGCTGTCCCTTCATTCCAATCCAAATGTTCACGTTTGATTGGATCTACATATTTATAAAATTACAAAACTCGAATAGATTTAAAGTATTAATTATAGGGTTAGCTTACAGGTTTACAAGTTCATGGGATAGCTATGTAAATTTCATATTTTTAAGGAAACTTCAAAATCTTTGAAGATAGGATTCCCAAATAGGAATACCATGAATTCAATCTAAAATGTATCAGAAATGTAAACATACCAACTATGGAGCGATCGAGGCTTGAGTTAGGCAGAAACTCATAGACAAGAATTCTTTCTTTTTGTTCCAAGCAAAAGCCAAGTAGCCTAACCAAATTCCTGTGCTGAAGCATGGCAACCAATCTGACCTCATTCTTAAATTCTTCATCTCCCTGCTTAGAATTCAGAGACAGTCTTTTGACAGTTATTTCTTGTCCATTAGGTAGTGTGCCCTGCACCATATCAAGAAAATATGGAAGATTTCAAGGCCATCGTAGTTTCGGATACTTGCTACCTATTGATTTCAAAATTCCTTACCTTGTATACAGCACCAAATCCACCCTATCCACGCTTGTTAGCATCTGAGAAATTATCTGTTGTGAATTTCATGGTGCTAATGTTGAATTGCAAGGACTTGGAATTTAGGATTTCTGTCACACCTTCACGAAAATGAACTTGTTAACAAGAAGGAAACAGAAATTATTTGGATTAGAACTTTCTCATAAAACAAGAAATTATTGTGGAATTGCAAAGATCCAACCCTGACTTACGTTCAATTTCCTGCCTGCACTTCTTCACTCGGATAATTAGGATACTGATGGAAATTATAGATATCATGACAGCTGCAGATGCAACAACTATGATGGTGATGATGGTTCGGGAAGTTCGATCCTTTTCCCCTGCAAATTCAATCAAAATTTTGTTACTACTGAAAATTAATATGTTTGATCCTCCATCAATTGCAATGTACCAGACTGTCGTAATATTGAAAAGTGGATGAACATACCATTGTAGCTGATGATTGTGATATTAGCTTGGTGATTTACATCATACCATTGAGCGATAGTCGATAAGAGAGTATTGTCAGTATGAGGTGAATAGAAGGGATTCAAGGACCACTCGAAATAGCAGTTAGCTCTCAGAACTTTACCTCTTGCACTCCTGAGACAGCAAGCCTGAAAATCAGCCACACTTTGATGAAGACAAATGTCGCAATCACTCTGAGACAGATCCGGAGTACACTCATTAACAAATATATCATTTGAAAGGCATTCAATTTTGCTTCTTTTGTCTTGAACGAAATAAATCACCAAGAAACCTTTTTCACCAAGTCATCCATCAAACTATCCCAGATTTGATCAAACTCAGTCAAATTCAATTTAACATGCTCTGTCAAATTCCCACCATATTCTATGCATACTGGGGGCAGATCAAGTTTTCCAGAAATGGAGTGATCTGCATTGTGTACAAGGCACGGAAACTCACCGCCTACCCACATAAATGCTTCCTTTTGATAAGGACTCTTGGTCATAATATCTTTAGATGTGGCTTTGACACAGCTGACACAGATTTCATTAGTAGGACTATCTCCTCTACAGAGTGCAAGAGCATAAATTTTGTCAGGGTCTTTTCCGATGGAAGTTTCAATGAAACCACCATTGTTTATGGTTATATGAGAAGCAAGAGATGAAAGGATGAGATTTCGGTTATTATCAAAGGGACCATCACTGGTGAAGTTCCCAGTGTCGTGACAGTAAAATTCTGTATCACCATTCGTAACAGCATGATTAATGCTAACAATAAGCAAACAAGAAAACAAAGACATCAGATTTCTGAAACCCCTCAAACAATATTGCATTGTTGAAAGAAGATCATCAGAAATGTGGACTGCCCGACAAGGCAACATTTTCAGTACTTACAATATATTTTTTTTCAGTGCAGGAACCAGGAAATGGAAATGTCTCTTTCTCAAGGCTATACCTTGAGAATATCACACTATGGAAAATACGATATCGCATTTACTTGAAGACAACAATGGACCTCCAATGTTGATTTCGAAGCTTTCAAAGCAGACAAGATGGTGACCTCTGATGGTATGCAAATATTATAGAAGAATAAAATAATTTAATTATTAGATAACAAGGGAGCAACCAACATTTTTTTATTTGAATAGGTAATAAAACTAAAATAAAATATTGAAGAGGGAACAAAATGAAAAACATAGAACATTTGGAGACAAGCACATAAGTTACCAGGGAACATGTAAGCCCTTTGTCTCCGCCATAGGTAAATAAAATAATGCATATGCTTCTTATATTGCTACATAAGGAAGAAAAAATAAATGCATGAAACAGTTTATATACAAGCACAGACTCAGATGCTATCGACGATATGGGACAGTAATTGAAACCTCATTTTGTGAAAATGGGAGAATTTCAATTCTTTGTTGGTTCGATTCAGTTGAACTTGAACGCTGCTCTAATGATGATGATACTGTCCCTGGTATGACTGAACTTTGAACAAAAAATCCAGGTTTTGAGGGTGCCGGGAGAGTGAAGAGAGTTGATATCAAGCATGACGACAACTGAAGCCATTGTTGAACGCATAACAATCCAATATGTATGCATTTCATAATTTCATTTGTTGATATTATACTAGTCTTAAAGATCCAATGAAAAGAAGCATAATAACTTGAATTCAATGCATGTAACATATTAGAGCAGAAAACGATGAATTTCAGTACCAACATATTGAATAACAGAAACTTACCATCATCAACCCTCAGAATGCTATCGAGGATACATTTCAGTGATCGAATCCTCATTTCGTGGCAATGCTGTCTAATTCACAAAGAGAAATGCAGCTATAAAATGTCATACTTATTTCTAGTTTATATATCTCTGATTTGAAGTACTTTGAAAGGGATTCAATCAAAGGAGGAAAATTTTAGGTTGGAAACTTAGAATGGAGTAATTTGAAGCTCAAAAAGTGTTGAAAGACATATACAAATCAAAATGCAGTCGCAGATCGACTTGATTTGTAAAAGACATTCAATGAAATTACCTGGTGTTCGATTGAAAATTCGATAGAAGAGACTTGTGGGCAGTAATTGTTCCCAATCGATGAATTTTGATCGTGGATCGTCGCCGCAGTTGTTGGATCACCGAGTTTGTTGGCACAGCTTCCAGAGCCTCCATTTTTTGATTTTCTTCCCCAAGCAAAACGAAAAAGAAAGCGATAAGTAAAAGAAAACCATTTTTTGGGGAAAAGAAATTGCTGACGTTCGTGGGCACGTCATCAATATTGGATGACATGTTAAGGCACGTCAGCAAATTACTGACAAGATCTGCCATATCATCGTACCATTGCTGGTATGGACGAACATATCAGCATATTCAATGATGTGTGCAATCACATTAGTGAGATTGCTTAAATGACTAAACACATCAGCCACTCCTCAATAACATGGCTTGGCACGTCAGCCAGTCAGTGTGACGTGCTCACACAGTCAGCAAAAGTTGCTTACGTGGTCTGACACGTCAGTTCTTACTGGATGAAAGAGGAAGCCATTGTTGGACACGAGAATCAAACAAATCCTAAAATCGTCAAAATTTCAGAGAAGACGAAGAAGAATCGGCCGGAGAATCGAGCAAACCCTAAAATCGTCAAAATCACAGAGAAGAAGAAGAAGAAGAACAATCGAATGGAGAGTCGAGCAAACCCTAAAATCGTCAAAATCACAGAGGAGAAGAAGAAGAAGGACAAGATATATTAGAAATTGCAGATTGTGTTTGTGAAGGTAATGCTTTTTATTTGACAATACAAATTACAATTTAACTTGAATTCCATGCCTGTAAGCATATTAGAGCAGAAGATTATGAATTTCAACACGAACAACTTCATTTTTTAGTTGTTTTGATTTTGTTGTATGGACACTTATTATAAACATCAATTCCCTTGGTCTGTCAGATATGAGAACTATGCCTTTGGTGCGACGAGAAGAAGAAGCTTCCGGCACCAGAAAAGAGGATTCCCTCGGCGCCGGTGAAAAGAAGCTCCCGCCGAATGATTCCCATTTGAATTAGTACATAATATGAATTAGTTCTCCATTTGAAGTTGGATTTAATCCAAAAATAATACATAATATATCACTTAAGAATATCACTTGTATGTTGAGTGAGTTGCTGTAATTTTTTAGTTTATGATTCTGGTTGAACCAGCTATGGAAGGTTCTTTATACTACTTTATATAAGCACTTTAATTTTTCAGACCACTGAAATTTAAAGTCTGAATATGCTTGCTTCTTTCTTTCTTGTGTACATGTATGGACTTGTATTGAGATTTATGTGATTTGTTTGTTAGTAATTACCAGATCCAAAAACTTAAACTGTCGGCTAGAAGTCCGACTAATGATATAAAGTTCTCTACAATTCCCCTCACCTCTGAATATGTTTCTTTCCTTTCCTGTGCACATTTACCGACTTTATTTGAATCGCTTGTGAAATTTGATAAACCACAACAGTTTTGAAATATTTAAGTCCCTAACATATAAGTACTGTTGAAGTTCAGCACAAACATGTTGATAATAAACATGACCAATTCTTAAACGCTAACGAGGATATAGTTCAATGATTGAAGCCTCATTTTGTGACAAAGAATTATTGTCTATTTTGAGTTTAGCTGATTTAGTTGACCCTAAATTATGCTCTAGTGATGACGATGATGATGATGTTGCCTCAGGTATGACTGAACTCTGCATAAAAAAATCCAGACTTCGAGGGTGCTGGAAGAGTGCTAGAGTCACTATTGAGCATGTGAATCCAAATAACAAGTAGAATTCCATGCATGTAAGCATATTAGAGCAGAAAATGATGAATTTCATCGCAAATATAACGAAAAACTTGCCATCATCGACCCTCAAATGCTATCGAGGATGAAGTTCAGGGATTGAAACATCATTTCGTGACAATGGGACAGCTTCAAGTTTGATTGTCAAGGTAATGCTTTATTTATTTGACAATTCAACCCTCGAATGTTAACATCCATGATAAATTCAGTGATTGAAATTCGAAACATCAATCTCGTGACAATAGGACTATTTACATTCCAGTTTGAGTTGCTCTGATTTATGCGAGAAAAGTCCACCAACCCACAATAACTAAATTTGAAAGCGTCAATTCTGACTAATCAGCAAATTAGCATTGATATATGGACCCTAATTACTTTCTCATATTCAGACTTGTTTGATTAGTGAGCATTTACAAGTTACAACAAATATTAAGATAATCTACAGTGATTTAAATAAAAATGGAAGACATACATGTTTGTCTGTGGTCAAAAAACCTGTTTGCATATATGTTCCTGTTTGATATTCAGATATATTCCACATGACATGCCTCAAAATTCTTTATAGCAAATGTCTGAAGCTCTTATGTATGACAATTCTTCGAATAAAAATGAAAAAAAAATTGGTACAACTACTATGGTTCTTTGGGCTTCTGACTTCATAACATAGCTATGTATTCTAATACAATTTAACCAGTACATGTAACATATTAGAGGAGAAGATGATGAATTTCAGCACGAACATCTTGCAAAACATAGCATCATGATCAACCCTCAAATGCTAACGAGGAAGAAGTTCAGTGATCATTGAAACATCATTTCGTGACAATGGAACAACTTCATTTTTGAGTTGATCTGATCTTGTTGACCCAGAATAATACTCTTGTGATGATGATGCCTCAACTACGACTGAATTTTGCATAAAAAATCCAGGTTTTGAGGGTGGTGGGAGAGTGACATTCTCACTAATAAGCTTGGCAACAACTGAAGACATGGTTGGTCTGTCGGATACACTTTCCTGAACACATAGAAGCCCAATATGTATGCATTTCTTCATTTCATCTGTTGAACCATCTCTCAAAGTTGGATCTATTACATTTGAAGTTGTCCCTTCATTCCAATTTTTCCATGCCTGAGAAATTTGGATGGAATAAGTTTCTAGTTCGTAAAGAGAAATGCAGCTATGAAATTTTGGTACTTACATAGCTTAGAAGGCCTTCTGTTTCCTCTTCAGTACCAAAAGAACTTATCTTTTGACCGCACATAATTTCCAAAACTAATGTACCAAAGCTGTAGACATCTGATTTCATTGAGATGCGCCCTTCCTTTACATATTCTGGAGCCATATAGCCGCTGCACATAATAGTTCATCATTTCAGTTTAAGAACTAGGATTTTTATGAACACCACTACACATACAGTAAGGCTTTATCTTTTTTCATATACTTACAAGGTACCCGCGAGTCCGCTAGTAATGCTTTGAATCTGATCCGTTTGGAATAATCTTGCCATCCCAAAATCTGAAATTTTAGGATTCAATTCGGAATCTAACAAAACGTTACTTGTTTTGAGATCACGGTGAATAATCTTAAGTCTTGAATCTTCGTGTAGGTAAAGAAGTCCTCTAGCAATGCCTTCTATGATTTTATAACGCTTTTCCCACTGCAGAATTTCTCGCTTGATTGGATCTAAAAATACATACAATTTCATGTTTCATCATTATCATATATACATATTTGCTTGAAGATGCATGATATTGCTGTGTATGAAGATCTGAGATGTTCCAGTAAATCACAAAATCGTCAATAAAAATCTCGAATGGATCACAAAAATGCAAAACACAAGAGTACTGCATAGAATTACAAGTTCCAGGGATTGCTAAGCAAATGTGAAATGTTTCAGTACCGTACATGATGTTGTTGGACAATCTAAAACTGAATCAGAAATGCAAGCATACCGGATATGAAGTGATCGAGACTTGAGTTAGGTAGAAACTCGTAGACAAGAATCCTTTCTTTTCTTTCTTTTCTTATTTTGAAACCAAGAATCCTCTCTTTTGGTTCCAAGCAAAAGCCAAGGAGCCTGACCAAATTCCTGTGCTGAAGCTTGGCCACAAATAGGACCTCATTCTGAAATTCTAGGTCCCCTTGTTTAGAATTCATAGCCAGTCTCTTGACAGCTATTTGTTGTCCATCGGATAGCACGCCCTGAAAAATCAAGAAATTGTAGAAGTTTGGAAACCGAATTTTCTTAACTTTCAAAGAAATACAAAATTTCTTACCTTGAATACAGCACCAAATCCACCTTGTCCTAGCTTATTTGCATTAGAGAAGTTATCTGTTGCATCTCTAATGGTGCTAAAGTTGAATTGTAAGGACTCTCTATTTTGTATATCTCCCATATCTAAGCGAAAAACGAAGAGTTAACAATACGGAAAAAACTAAAGTTGAATTGTAAGGACTCTATTTTGTATATCTCCCTTATCTAACCGAAAAACGAAGAGTTAACAATACGGAAAAAAACCTAAAGCTTTGAATAGTAGAAACAAAAGCAAAAATTTCAACATACTTTCATCATCCTCCTCTGTTTTCCTCATTCTGAGAATGATGCAGCCTATAAATATGATAAGTATCACGGAACCAACGACGGAACAAACAACAATGATAACAATATTCTTCTTTCCTGCAAATTGTAAAGAATTTCACTCAGACAAAAATTAGATGTACTAAAAAGAAGTTTCAGCAGGAGATCAAATGTACAAATACCTTTCGGATTGGGTGGTGGAGTTCTCTCAATTGAAGGCTTGTAGAATTTGCTTTTCTCATATCTGAAACGACAGCTTGGACAATTAACTCCTCCTCCTTCCTTTTTATCGCAACAGGCTGAAATATGTCCAAGAATAAAATTGAGGCAACTCGTGCAATTAGCCTCGGTTAAATCAGGATTACACTGCACAAGTGCATATAATCTTAAATTTTCTGAAACTCCTTCTTCTCCAACAGCATACTTGGTAGGCGAACCATGGGCTGCAGCTTCACCGATTAGTCTCTCCAACAACTTGTTTCGTTTCTGACTGAAGTCTTCCAGGTTTTCCGTGATGTTTCCTATAGAACTCTAATAAAAGTAAGGTGCATCTTCCATCAAACCAAATATGCTATAGTTTGCATACCGTAACATACAGTCGTTGTACTCTCCATCATCAAGCCATCTAGTGGCCAGGAGAAAGTTGGGACAGCTAGATGTCAAGTTGGTGCTTGCAGCACTTATGCATTTGCGACAACTCTCCGGGTCCATGTCCGGTCTACAAATTCCAATTACATAAACTTCGTCAGTAATTTCCCCATCAGAGAAATTGTAGAATCCATAGTCAACAGTTTTCGTGCTGAGGGAATTTAGAAGGCGATGAAGGTTTTCTTCATAAGAACTATTAGGACTATAGTTTCCGGCGTTCTTATAACATTCAAGCTTCTGCTCTGTTAGCTCAGCAATGGTGCCGAGAGCAAGAAAATGAACGAAAATGGGAGAAAGAAAGAATAGCAGCAGCTTGGAAGAAGAAGCCATGGTTTTGGGTTGATGACTCTTATCCTCCTCAAACGATTTTAATATGGTTTGTTTTAGTTGAAAAGTATTACATATGGCTTGCAGTGAAGTTTCCTTGGGAATACTTTGCTGACTTGGTAAATGTTAAGGTCTGATCAAATTATGTCCACACGTTACTAGGAAAAAGAAAAGGATTCGATGGGAAAAGACATATCGTATAATCCGTGTATCTCTTAGTTATATCAGCATATGTGAGGAGTTTTCTCCCCGTATTATGAGGGTAGATGTGTTTCGGCTGTGGGAAACTGGGAATATATATATATATATATATCTAAACTTACTTAGCTTAGAAAGCCCTCTGTTTCCTCACAGTTCCACTCATAGCTTAGAAGGCCATGGTTTTGAGTTGATGACTCTGTCTTCCTCAAATGTGCACACTACAGAGGATTTTACTACGGAATACTTTCTCTATCCTATAAATGGTTTGTTGAAATGAACTTTTCCTCAAAACACAAATGAGGAGCCTATTCTGACTAATTGAACATGACAGACAGACAATTGAATTCATACATTTCGTTCAGGGGCAGACCACAATGGGGGAGCCACAATGGGGGCGGACCACAAGGGTCATTAATTTCTGCAGAAGATCGAGAAATTGTAGAATCCATAGTCTATATCGGTTTTCGTGCCGAGGGAATCTAGAAGTTGAATAAGGTTTTTTTTTATACAGTACTATATTTACCGGCGTCGAGATCAGGAGCGAATTATTGTTTGGGCTGCACAGGGCTGCAGCCTCGTCTACCATTTTTTTTTTTTTTTTTTTTTTTAAATCTCAAGTTTTAAGTAGGCCAAAGTTATACAAACCTAACACAAGGCCAACAAAAGTTGTAATACAAGCCCAAAACAAGTTGTCAACCATTAAGCCAAATATTTGTTCATTTTGTCAGATTACCAAATTGCCACCCATGAGTATGACCAACCCCTTGACTTTGAGTTGTGTGCCCTACTACTCCATTATTGCCCAGATCCCACAACTAACAACTCCTTCGTTTTTTTCTCTTTATTTTCGCCTTCTTATCTCTACTGTTTTCATTTTTTTCTTTGTTCTTTTATGCTTTCTTTAATCTCAATCTACCCCACTTTGAATTTTTTTTACAAACTTGAAACCACATTTGCAAGAACTCTCTCTCCATACAAGGTAAAAATGTTTATTCTTTTCAATTCACTTGTATAGTTGTATATTATTTTATTATTTACTTTATTTTTATTTTGTTAGGGTTTCCTTATTACATTAAAATTGATTTAGGATTAGTTTGATATAATTAAATTTGTTTGTGATTTGTTTGTTGCTAGAATTATAGGGCATATTAGCATATAGATTATAGATACAATTATTTGTGTGTTAGCTAGTGGAACATTTTTTTTCTATTATTTGGTGATTAAAATTATTTTGAACAAAATAAATAATTATGATTTGTTTGTTATTTTCAATAATTGAAAAAAAAAAACATGTTATATTTGAGATTAAGATTGAATGAATTGAAACATTAATAAAATTATTTATGTCTCATTGTATTTAATTAATTTGATAGTGAAACTTGAAACTATCATAGTTAAGCATTATTATCACGTTAACATATTTAATGTTGTGATAAATTTTCATTTGATAGAGTTGAATAGTAGATTCATTGGACAAACAATAGAACTCCTAACTCTTAGCTCAATTTTGGATCCCGTTGATGGGTTCAAATCATTTAAAATTAATGATATTTGTACTTTGGCTCAAAAGCCTCCAAATCCAGAGCCTTATTATCGTTAATCCTATCAACAATCAATTTAGCATCCGACTCCGCCTCCACCTCGAAAATACTGATATCTTGAGCCAAGGAAATCCCACAAAAATAGCTATAGCCTCTGTTACATGAGGCTCAAAGGTTGCCATAATTCATTGGCTACCAGAAGCAATCACCTCCCCAACAGATTCACGAATAACAATGCCAATTCCCACAGTTTTGCTAGCCTTGTCGATTGCAGCATCTGTATTCACCTTGTATCTACCATAAGAAGAAGGTCTCCAGGCAACATTCCTGTTACACAAGGGAGCTAAATGGTGACCCTATACCTGGTTTGCAGATCTATACTCTGTGAGAAAGTTTTTTGCCCACCTCACCACTTCTCGCAAATCCAACCCGGCCTTGCCATGGGTAACTTGGTTTCGATTAAACCAGACACGCCACAGAACCACACAAAATAACCCAACAATATCCGCGTCCCACTTAGCAAACCAGCTCACCAGAAAATCAAACCATCGAACCTAGTTCCCACCACAAGAACCCGCCATTGGAACCCAATTTTCACGAATCACTTTTAAATTACAACAACCCCATAAAGCATGCAAAGTCGTTTATTGGCCCTTCCCACATAAAGGGCAGGAAATTGAGAGCTGGATTCCCCTCCTATTTAAATTCACCTTAGTAGGCAGTCAATTATTGTAGACCCGCCAAATGAAAGTCTTAATTTTCAATGGAATTTGAGCCTAGCTTCCATAAGAATTTTCACCATGAAATCGCACCATCCAAACCCGATGAGCCAATGTCATGCTTAACATGACACCCCAGTTGATACCCACTTTTCACGGTGTAAACATCACTTCGCTCAAAGTGCCAAATTTGCTTATCTCTCACCTGGTTCCTACCCATTGGTAAGCTTAGGATTGCATCAGCATCTTCTTCATTAAAAGAATTCCTAATTAAATCCACATCTAGAGTTGCACATTTTCCCCTGGATACCCATTTCCCTGCGTCCTCATCCCCATTTGGGGATTTTTTTGGGAGGAAAATGGCGAAATAGAGATGATTTTCATCCCCAAATTGAAATGGGGATGGGGATGGGGGGAGGTACCCCATCCCCATTTCCCCATTTCCCCCAAACATATATGAATATAATTATAATATATATTTTTAATTTTTGTTTTTATTCTTTGAAAACCCTGACTATATATACACATTTACTCTTTTTAACTATATACAGTTTGAAACTTTGAATTATTTGAAACACTTTATATTGTATCTGTAATGCACTAATGGATTTTATTTTGTATTTGTAATAGAATATTTGTTTTTTTAGTTTAATTTGTAATTTTTAGTCAAATGGAGAAATGGGGAAACAGGAAAAAACGGGAAAAATGAGGAACTAGGGATGAGGATAAATATATCTCCCCCTAAAATTCCCCATCCCCATTTCCCCCAAATAGGGGAATGGGGGGAATGGGGGAAGGGCTGGGAAGTGGGGATTGGGATGGGGATGGGGGGACCTATATAGCCGAAAACTGGCAACAGGACAAGCAAATAGGGGAAAAGGACCCCAGGCAACAAGAACAAAGCAAAAGGCCCCCAACAGAAAACAGAAAAACAACCTAAGAAAGAAGCTGAGCAAGAGGCACATAGCACCAGGAGCACAGCCCCCAAACAACAAACAATAGCCAAGAGAACCAAAACATAGAGAATGGTCGAGGATTGCTATAGAAACAATAGAAACCACCGAAACTAGGGAAAAGGCTCAAAAATCAACCCATTCCACAAAATCCCCAGCCTGGCTTGAACCCATTTTCGCAAGACTATCCGTGAAAGAGTTGTAGATCCTCGAATCGAAGACAACCTTCATGTCACCAACTGAATGCAAGCTGATTCTGATATCCAAAATGGTGTTAACATGTTCAATACTACCAAAGTCCCTTTTATTCACCCAAGAGACCGCCACCTTAGAATCGCTAACCACTAATATGTCAAGGCCCTAGAGCTGCAAATTGGATTGACAGAGCTCCATAGCTCTTTTTATTGCCCACAATATCTAACAGCCTTTTACCCCAAAACAAGCTTTTCTGGAGGAATGAGTTTGAATTCTTCTTCTCAGATTTTTCAAAAGTTGATCTAGGGAGGTAGCACCCTTGTCACGAGAGAGGTTGGATTATTTTGAATCCGCCAACATTGCTTTGCCAACAAAGCTCTGTTGAAAGTGCCTAAGTCCCGGAAGCCTAACCCGCCCAAAAACTTCCCTTCACAAAGACGGTTCCAAGAGCACCAGTGCATTTTCTTGGTCTCCTTTGTACTTCCCCGCCAAAACCTAGAACATAAACGTTGAATTTCTTGGATAAGTCCTTGAGGCAACATGAACAAGCTCATAGCATACGTCGAAAATCGATTGAATCACAACTCTAATTAAAATTTCCTTTCCACTAGCGGACAACAGCTTACTCTCCCATCCTTTAATCTTCTCCCACACATGATCCATAATATCAGCAAACAGAACCATTTTATTTCTCCCCACATAGGTTGGAAGTTCGAGGTACCGCTCGTGACAACCCACTAATTGAACCCCCAACATGGCAGCTAATCTATAACTCCTCGAAACACTCACTAACGGGCTCAAACACATGGCTGACTTAGAGAAGTTTATCATTTGGCCTGAAGCACTAGCGTAATCATCCAAAATCTTTTGAATATCCACACAATTCTTTCGAGTTGCCTTGGAGAACAGTAGGCTATCATCCGCAAAAAACAGGTGGGTAATTGTAGGGCCAAATCTGCTACAGTTGAAACCTGTCAAAAGGCCACCCTCTGTGGCCCTTGTAATTAAGTTAGACAATCCCTTCGCACATATCAGAAACAAATATGGGGATTATGGGTCTCCCTACCGAAGGCCCCTAAATGGGCGTAAATTACCACAAATCGCACCGTTGATGTTAAAAGAATATGTCACAGAGGTAACACACCTCCTAATCTGACCAACCCAATCAGTCGAGAAGCCCAACCAGATCATCATCATCTCAATGAAAATCCATTCCACATGGTCATATGCCTTAGACATATCAAGCTTGATAGCCATCGAACCGTCCTTCTACTTCTTTCGCTTAAGAGCGTGTAAACACTCATAGCTCACTATTGCATTATCAGTAATATGTCGACCTGGGATGAACGCACTTTGGGTCTCATTAATAATCTCGTGGAATTGGTGAGAAATGTCACCTTTTTAAAGAGAGTTGGTGACTTTGTCAGTACTTTAATAAGTTAAGTTTAAAAGGCACCTATTATGGTGAACTACCAAAATTGCCCTCACTTAAATGATTTATGTTATTCCCTTTCAACATCCGCTGGTTTCTTCATGGCTTTGGACATGTGGAAGACTACTTGATCATCACCAACTCTCAAAGTCATTTTGTCTTCCCTCACATCAATAAGTGCCCCTGCAGTCTTCAAAAATGGCCTCCCCAAAAGGAGTGGAATCTCCACATCTTCTTCCATTTCAAGGATCACAAAGTCTACCGGAAAATATAGATTCTCTACCTTCACTAGCACATCCTTCATGACTCCTCTTGGATGCTTGATGGATCTATCCGCAAGTTGGAGTGTCACATTTGTGGGCTTCACCTCTCCCACACCAAGCTTCTCAAATACCGAGAATGGCATCAAGTTGATGCTAGCTCCCGAATCAATAAGTGCTCTACTAAAGTTTGAAGTACCAATAGTGCAAGGAATGGTAAACTTGCCCGGATCTTTTAGCTTGGGAGGAAGCTTGTTTTGCAAGATTGCACTGCACTCCTCTGTTAAGGCCACGGTCTCAAACTCCTCTAGCTTCCTCTTGTTCGAAAGAAGCTCCTTTAGGAACTTCACATAGGTGGGCATTTGAGCTAATGCCTCCGCAAAAGGTATGTTGATGTGTAGTTTCTTGAATACTTCTAAGAACTTGGCAAAACTTTGGGCTTCCTTGTACTTCTTTAGTCTTTGTGGGTATGGAATTGGTGGAACAAATGCCTTGACTTGTGAAGATTGTGGTGTATCATTTGATGATGTGGGTTGTGCACTAGCTTGCTTTTCTTTCTCAACAACTTTTTCTTCAACACTCTCTTCAATCTTCTTCTCAACTCTCTCTTCCTCATCAACTTTCTCATCAACTTCGTCTTCAACTACAACTCCTTGCTTTCCTCCAAAACCTCTTGGTAGCTCGACCTCTTTTCCGCTCCTCAAAGTAATGGCTTTACATTGTTCTTTTGGATTTATGATTGTGTCACTAGGCAAGGTCCCTTGTTGTCTTGCTTGGGCACCTCTTGCTAGTTGACCCACTTGTACTTCAAGGTTTTGTATGGCGGCTTGGGAATGTTGAGCAAGTTGGTCGATTTTTGTGTCGAGCTTCTTTAGGGCTGCATCTTGAACTTCCATACGGTTGTCCATTCTTCCCATGTACTTGGTGAACATATCCTCAGGAGATGGTTTCTTCTCCGCTTGATTATTGATGAATTGGTTTTGGAAGCCCGGATTTTGACGGTTATAGGCTTGAGGTTGTTGTTGTTGGACTTGAAAGCCGGGAGGTTGTCTTTGGTTGATGGGTTGTGGTGGTTGGAGGGTATTGGAAGTGTCTTTCCAAGAGAGTAAGGGATTTTGTCTCCATGGTTGGTTATATGTGTTTTGGTAGGGGTTATTTTGAGGGTTTTGGTTAGGATAATTTCTATTGTAGTTCACAAATGCTACTTGGTCAGTGGATGTAGGGATGGCAAATTCACATTCCGCACTAACATGCGGTCCAAAGCACAATTCACAACATGCAACACTAGCTTGACTTGACGAAGCTCCCATCTTACTCACTTGCTTGGTCAAGGCTTCAATTTGAGCTTTCAATGCGGTGACGTCATTCACTTCAATCATCCCCGGGGCTTTCCGAATTTGCCTATCATTCCCCCAATGACTATTGGTGGAAGAAAGTTCCTCCAATATACTCCAAGCTGCATCTTCTGACTTTTTCATGAGAGAACCATCGGCCGCCGCATCTATCAATGTTCTTGTGGCGTTACTAATGCCGGCATAGAATGACTCTACAAGTTGCCACTTCATCAATCCATGGTACAGACATTTCCTCACAAGGTCCTTGAATCTATCCCAAGCATCATAAAGACTCTCACTTTCAAATTGGGCAAAGTTGGGGATCTCATTTCTAAGGCGAGCCGCTCTCCCAGGTGGAAAGTACTTGTTAAGAAACTCTTGTGCTAGTTGCTCAAATGTGGCGATGGAGTTCGGAGGTAGTCTTTGAAGCCACCCTCTAGCATCACCGGTCAAGGAGAACGGAAATAACTTTAACTTGATAAAGTTCTCTGGGACTCCATTGAATCTAAATGTGTCACAAATGTCATTGAAACTCTGTAAGTGGACATTCGGATCTTCATGAGCATTTCCTGCAAACTGAACTGTGGCGGCTATCATTGAAATCAAACCCGGCCTGATCTCAAAATTGTTTGCATTTGCCGTCGGTCTTTGAATTGAGGACAGATTTATGTTCACCCTCGGCATGAAGTGATCTTGCAAGACCCTATCATCTGTCACATTGGCACCGTCATCAACTGGGTTTGGATTTGGAACGGGATTTGGATTAGGGACGGGATTTGGATTGGGGTTTTGGTCTCCCATAGCTCTTGCTCTTCTTCGATTCCGGCGATTCCTCCTTATGGTACCTTCAATATCCGGATCGAATTGCAAGTCCTGTGGACTGTTACTCCTTGTACGTTGGTGCATACAAGAGTAACCTGCCTGCAAATACACACAAAAGAAAACGAAAGTAACACGTCCAAACTAGTAAAAACCAACTAATTCCAATATCAATTTTCCGCTTAGTCCCCGGCAGCGGCGCCAAAAATTGATCGGTCCACAACCACACGGTTTGACTCTCGCAAGTGTACGAGGTCGGTGTGTACTACAATGGCCGAGTAGGGATCGTTCCCACGAGGACTAAGGATTGATTACTGGCTTTTATCGATTTATATACTATTTGAACAATTAAAAATGATAGCTTTTAGATTTCTAACACTAATTTGAATTCTACGAAAGCAAGTAAACACCAACCACAACTAAGATGAATGTGAATATATAAGGGAAATGTGCTAGAACTTGAATCCACCTCACCTATCTAAATTGACTCTTGACTCAATTAATCTCTCATATGTGCAAGTATGGATTATAGGTTCATATTCCCTCAAATCAACCTCTAATCTCTCTCGATGTCTTAGAGATTGTATCCAACATATGAAATATGCATGAACTCATTAAGATCAATGGAATACATACATGAACCCTATAAGCTAGCCTAGTGCATCTCTCACTTTCTAGTCATTTATAGTGAATGTTTTGCTTATCTATTGATCATTCAACAAGGTAGCTAATCAAGGTAAAAGCATTAAGCATACAAAACATTCATATAACCATACAAGCACTTGTAGAGAAACTAAGTAGTCATTATCAATAAATCAAGGTTTTGGTTTCATCTTTGTTCTAGCACAAGGATATTTAGCTCATATTACACATTAAAACCATACCAAATATCCAATGAACATAAATCATAGCAAATACAAGAAGAGAAAGATGAGTAATAGAAGTAAACTAGAATGATGATCTTCTTCTTGCAATGCTTGGTCTCCAATGGCTTCCTTCCTCAAGAATCAACTCCTCCAAGCTCCAAAGATGTTGAAGAAGCTTCAAACTTGAGAGAAAAGGGGGTGTTTTTCTGTTGGAACCAGTTGTGGTCGGAATTGGTGTGTGTGAGTGAATGAATGAGAGCTCCCCTTGCCCATATGCCTCATATCTCTCCAAAAGACAAAGATCCCTTCCTATTAAATGAAGGGGGCCCACCAAGATTTCCAATCATCACCATCTCCTCTCACAGCCCACACAAAATCTCAGACAAAGTCTGAGAAATCCCAACTGAGTGGCTCAAGAAATCTCCATGAAAAGACAGAAATGGGCACCTGACGAGCTAAATCTGCGCCCTGTTTTGCGCCCTAAGGCGCAGAAATGCGAAATAAGGGTCTTCTGAAATCAAGAATCGGCGCCCTGTTTTGCGGTCCATGGCCGCCGATTAGGGCGCCGAATTGAGGCGAGAAAGGGTGACATTCTGGTCCTTTTCTGCGCCCATTTTTGCTGCCCCTTAACGCAGAATAAGGGCGCAAAACTCCAAGTCTCTGAAATTGCGCTTGTGCCCCAATATTTCCATCTTTTTACAAATAAGCCCCTGATCTGGAGAAATTCTTGAAACACTTATTTTAGCTATTAAAACCCCGGTTTTACCCGGAAAACAAGTATAAAAGATACAAATAAGGGGGAACCTTTCATGAATAAATAAGAGTTATCAGTACTCCAGATATATCTGAGAGTGATTGCGATACTTGTCTACGAACATACGTGGTTGAGTATCAGAACTGCTGCTATGGAAAGAAAGGAGTAATTGTTCAGGGACCTAACTGTATGTTTCGTTGGGAGTTGTATCAGTTCTATAATCTTACTGTTGCTGCTCCTCCTGCAATTAGTACGATCACCAAAGGTATGTTCACTCCCACCCTCATAGAATATCAACTGTAGTCAAAACTTGTATAGCATTTATGATTTAACTTCTATAAATCATTTTACTGTATTCGGTTGCAGCATCTGATCATAACTATGTATTGTATATGCACATGTTTCTGGTTCATGCAGACAATAATGGAGGTGAAAACAATTCTCGAACCATTGTAATTATTGTTGTTTCTATAATTATGTTCTTTGTACTTGTTGCCTTGGCTTATGTCTTTCTAAGAAAGTGGAAGGCAAAGCGGGACATCAGAAGCAAGCAAGGGAGAAATTGTAAGTTCTTTTTTTTTTTTTTTTTTTTTTTTTTTCCAACTCTGGCTTAAAAGCAGCAGAATTTTTTCAATCAGTTGTGTTTATCCTGAAAAAAATATCATCTCTTAAATTAATAAATTGTATATGCATGAGCTAATTTGTTTCTATTGATCAGATGTCGATGAAATTGAGTCGGAGTCCTTGCAATTCGACTTCAGCACTATCAAAGCTGCCACAAATGACTTTCCTGATAATAATAAGCTTGGACAGGGTGGATTTGGTGCTGTTTACAAGGCAAGTACAATTACAAGCATATCACGTAAAAAAATGAAAGACTTGTAAATGTTGAATTACGTGTATTAACCTTTTTTTTTTCTTATATGATTTCAGGGCAGGCTCTCAAATGGACAGGATGTAGCAGTGAAGAGGCTATCTACTAATTCAGGACAAGGGGATGTAGAATTTAAAAATGAGGTCCTTTTAGTGGCCAAGCTTCAACATAGAAATTTGGTCAGGCTTCTTGGCTTCTGCTTGGAAAGAAAGGAAAGGCTTCTCATCTATGAATTTGTGCCTAATTCAAGCCTTGATAACTTCATATTTGGTATGATTGCAACTGCCTTTTTGCTATTTTCCTTTTTCTTTTTTTTTTTGAAAAGAAAAAAATGATTATTCTTCTATTTAATATGATTCATTGGAGATCAATATAATTAACAAGATGCATATATGACGGCAAATAATAAAACATAAACTTGTGTTTCTTGTAACTTGATCCTGGTAAGTGTTCTGTAATCTGTTAAAATAATATTGATTTTGTGAATTTGTAGACCCAATCAAGCGTGGACTACTAGATTGGGAAACGCGTTACAAAATAATAGGGGGCATAGCTCGAGGGATACTTTACCTTCATGAAGATTCTAGATTGCGAATCGTTCATCGTGACCTCAAAGCTAGCAATATCCTTTTAGGTGTTGATATGAATCCTAAAATTTCAGATTTTGGAATGGCAAGGTTGTTTAAGATGGACGAGACTCAAGGCGATACAAGTAGAGTTGTTGGGACATTGTAAGTATAAACTAGAAAGAAAAAAAAAATTCTTCCTACTTTAAATACTACCTTGTTTTCATTACAACTAATTAATTCAACTTTGTGAACATTTGCAGTGGGTATATGGCTCCTGAGTATTTGAAACATGGGCAGTTCTCGGTCAAGTCTGATGTCTTTAGTTTTGGTGTGCTAGTCTTGGAAATCATCAGTGGTAGAAAAAACAGTTGTTTTGATTATGAAGAGAAGACGGTAGATCTTCTAACCTATGTAAGTTGAAATCTTCATAAATATTTTGATCTTATTTTTCTTTGGTTACCAGATAAGCAATGACCCCTGAAGTTAAACTTCTGCAGGCATGGATGAATTGGAAGGAAGGGACAGCTTTAAACGTGATGGACCCCACAATGAGGGTTGTTGGTTCTACTAGTGAAATAATGAGATGTATCCATATTGGATTGCTATGTGTTCAAGAAAATGTAGCAAGCATACCAACTATGGCTTTAGTTGTTGTTATGCTAACTAGCAGTTCTGTCTCTCTCCCGGTACCCTCAGAACCTGCATTTTATATGCACTCTAGAACGGAGCTCGGTAATTCAGAAATAACAGGGGTCTGATCAATCTAGAAGCCGTTCTGTCCAATTTTCATTAAATGATGTTTCAATTACTGAGTTAGAGCCACGATAATGTTCAAGGATGGAAGCTGTATTTGTAACCATGATCTGGTCTAATATGGCCGTGGTTTGTATTCCTAAGATTTGGCAGGCAAAGCAACTCTTTGTACCATGTTAGAATACCTTCGTAGTTACAACATTCTAGTTGGATCATTTGTGAAGTGTTATCCAAGTCATTGAAAATTTTCAAATTATTATCAATGCAGTGCAGTTCAAATATAACCTTGGAAAGCAAATTGTGAATGTAATAACTCATCTTAATATGCAGATAGGATTTAGCTAATCCTTCCGGATCAAAGAAAACGGTGACTTTTGTAATTAGAGAGCTTTATATTACTCTTTGAACTAACTTAACAAGTTTAAGATTTTATGTCTAATGGTTACTAACATAGTATCGGATCTTAACTCGAGTCTTAGGTTCTCGAGTAGTCCTTGCACATACGTATATGTTTTTGTATTTCTTATGCATCTTTCTTAAGGTGGGTGTTTAGTGTTAGTGTTTAGAGCATCTCCAATTAACACACTAAACACACCAAACACACCTTTTCCAACAAACACACCAAACTCACCAATTAAATTTGGTGGAGCTACCATTCTCACCAAATCTAGTGTCAACCGTAGCTACACCAAGCCTCCCCCCTTTTTTTATTTTATTTATTTTTTATTTTATTATTATTTTTTTTTTTGACAAAATGTCATATAAGCAATTAATATTGTTAAAATTACTAATTTAACTCTTTTATACTTAATTATAACAATATGTATTTCCAAAAAATATACCGTTTGATACCCACTTTGATTTGATATATATTTTATATCAATAAAATTATTGAATATTGTATAAGTTAACTAATATAAATTAATTGGTATTATATAAATATTTATTGGAAGAATATTTTTTAAAAATGCTAATTTAGTGTAAAATTTGGTATGGATACATTTTAGTAGAAAGAAATTTGGTGTAAGAAAGATGATAATTTTATGATAAGTTGGTGTAATATTTGGTTTATTGGGTTAGAGATACTCTTAGGTCGAGTATATCTTGACGTGGAGTTGTTTGGTCTTGTCCAACAGTTTAAACTTTCAGATGTAGTGTTAACAGACAATTTCAGCATTGATATTTACAGATCTAAGAATTTATTGATTTGACCCATTCAAAGTCTTTAAAACGGCAATTTGAATGTAATCAATTTTCTAATAACACCTACCCAAAACAGTAAAATATAAAGAATCCAAATCCTCCCCATTAACAAATACACAAAAGACACCACCACATCAACCAGGATCACATGATATTTGCTAATAACACCTACCAGAAACCTATTCTATCTAAACCCTAACCAACATCTTAAGAAAAACATGTCTTCCATTGATTCAGGGCACTTCCCTCTACGCTTAAGCACGCTCACCCCTGATTCTCCGAGCCAACTGGATATCCTTGGGCATGAATGCATGATGGTCACACGCTTTGTGTGGATGGCACACAGGTTGGTGTCCTCGAACAAACCAACCAAGTAGAGAGCAGTAATGGTTCTCTTCCTCACTTGCTTCTCTTCCTCACTCAGTTCCTATTAAAAATAAAAAAAAACAGCCCACCAATTAAAAACATAAACCCAACACATTACATAACAAGAATGGCAGAATACACATAAATTTATTATTATACCTTCCATTTCACAAAAATCAGAGCAGTAATGGTGGAGTTGTTGGTGCTTTGATACCAATTTTGTTGAGAATCGATGAATACACAATACGATTTGACAATATATATATATATATATATATATATATATATTCAATACCAGAAACTTATAGCAGCAGAGAAAATAACAAAATAAATGCCAAGAAATTATACTGGTTCAGATTACAAAGTGTAATCCTACATCCAATCGCTGGGTAAATCAAATCCACTATGAAGAATGCAAGAGTACAAGAGGAATACAAGATCAGGTCTCAGAGAAAATTACACCAGAATAAGGTATTCAAACTCACAGAGTTTTCTCCTATTTTCTCCCTAGCCAAACTGCTATTCTTTTCTCTCTCCAGATCTCTCTCTAATTCTCTTTCACTCTAATTCCTCACACACACGTACTACAGCTTTTCAAAAAACAAAGTAATTATGAGAATAACTAA
Source organism: Acer saccharum (assembly GCA_030490815.1). Lineage (NCBI taxonomy): Eukaryota > Viridiplantae > Streptophyta > Magnoliopsida > Sapindales > Sapindaceae > Acer > Acer saccharum. Next base: position 4,266,208 of record CM059877.1, on the reverse strand, counting down.
TCTATTGATTACAGGACATGTGTAATCAATGACAGTTAGAAGATTCAAACTTCCAACTTAGCATTCTAGAAAGACTCAAGTTGAGTCACCTTCCACACAACCGGTGCACCTAAATGAAATGATGAGAGAAATGCAAGGTAAACTAAAGATATTTAACAAAAAGATGAAAGAACTTGACAAAATACTCTGTTAAGAGCAGGGAGAACAAACTGTCATTAATGGCCTCTTGAAGCTTCTGTAATTGATGAAAAATGAGTTACAATGATCGTTTGATGAGATCAATACATTTATACTGCATACATTCTTCATTAACAGAATACAAACCCAAAATCCTACTTCAAAATCTGATTTTGAACTTTTACATCAACCCTTCAATCTCCAAGTAACAATTTTTCGAGTTCTTAGACTACCAAACAATAAAATCCAAACATTTAAAATCATCCTACACCAATTTCATTTCATACACAAATAATTAAAAACAAAAAACCCAGTAAGGAAAACCGTACCAGTCTGGGCAAGACCCGAACTTTTTCGATGACATCACCGGACGCGAACTCGGGACGGACCTCAAGATCGAACAATCTAGACAAGAAAAACGAGCGACCCAGATGGTTTACAAGCTTCCTGATCTGACTGGTCTGGAACGAAATGAGCAGCTTGTTGCCACCGTGCTGGCCGTCCTCTTGCTCAAACACGATGCTGGGAGCGTCCAACTTTCCTCTCCATTATTATCATAACAGTAAGTGTTTAAACGAGTGTGAGAGAGATGGATTGATACCTGCACGGCTGCACCGAACATGATTAATATACTTGATAAGCTAATTCCGAATTGCATAGCCATGGCTTCGAGGAATTCCAAAGCCCAAATCAAATCCAAAAAGTTAGGGTTCATCTTCTCTGAGAAGCAGAACAACAGATGAAAAACATAAAAGGATACAATTGACCAATTTTAATTTGTTATTTATAGTTAGAAGGGTAATACTGGTAATATGAAAAATTCATTAAACTGTACATTTGGCTTCGCGTGGTTTTTAGAAGCCATTTTGAGAGAAACACCTCTGGTGGTGCTTCCACTAAAAAACTTCTAAGCTCAATAAGCTCTTTTCGTATTTTATCCAAACGGTTCCAGAAGTAGCTTTTGGCTCTCAAAAGAGCTTCTGAGAGGCTCAAAAGCTATCCCAAACAAGCCCTATATATATATATATATATATATATATATATATAAGGGACCACAGTCAATAATGATTTTGCAATTGTCTCTACTACATACTTCTATCAGTCACATTTTTTTGGTAAATCTAATGACGAAAAGGCTGAAAAATATGCAAATTTGTTAGATATTTTGGAAGCAAAAAATCGAAAATTATCACTTATATTAACAAGCCTGTTAAGCATTCAAAAATATAAAAAACCAAAGCAATGTACCTTGAATATAATCAGCGAATTTGATCCATAAAGCTAATCTTTTGTTTTTCTTAGTAGAACACGATAGAAAAAAAGAGTGAAATTTAGTAGAAGAGGATTGAAGGAAGAACAGTACCCGCAATTTTCACTGACATTGTAGAATTCCTAATATACCCCTACTGTTATTAAATGGGCCTTTTTTTCACAGCAACCAAACTGGAATTTGAAGTCTACAGACCGTTGTACAATTTGGGCCAACCAGATAGGCTAGGCCCAATCTACAATTAATGTCATTTGATGAATGTTGACATGGTGACGTGGCATATGGCAAGCTACATCATGGTATTGATAACCATGTCAGCACCTTGCCGATGACATAACTTGACACGTTGGCAAAAGCTTGTGACATGCCCAACACGTCATCATTTAGGTGTCAACATCACTTGTAAATTTCTCTCTTAACTTACTTTTATTTCCTTAAGAAATTGAACTGGGAAAAAAAAATCTAGGCATTCAAACACCACTCTTTTTCCCTCCCAATGCTCGAGAATGGACTCTTTGATCTCCTTCTCTCTCGATGAAATATGCTCTCAGAGTCTCAGGACCAGATCGGTCCTCCCTGAAGCCTTGAACCACATTCAGTCATATTTGCAAATTGCAATTGATCATAATGACAGACTGTGGACCACAGTCAGTCAGTCATTATGATTTTTCAATTCCCCCCACTACTTTCCACTCACATTTGTGTCTGCTTAATTAGAAGACTTTGAAAAACTAGACTTTATAAGGTCAGTGGAAGTGCTCGTCCAACAAGACCTTGTGGAAGACGAATTACTTGCATTGTAAAGTAAAACGTATGGAAGAGGAAATGAGAAATTCCCTGCAATCAAAGCACTACACTCTGTTGTTTTAAATTGTTTGTTGGTTCATAAGCATTTCAAGTAGTTAAGACTAACAAATGCATAATCCTGCAATGAGTTATCAAAAAGTTGAATGTTAGGAACATGAAATTGAATAAAAGAAACTAATAAATCCCTCTACTCATAACTTTGAGCAAGCAATTTATAAGTAGAATTCCAATGTGTTGGAACATCACGAGCAAATTTAATGGCACGTCTACCATTTTGTTTACAATATCTTGCCCATGCTTTCATTGTAGAAGGATTTCTCCATAAAAACATTGGGGCTTTTTTAATAGGTTCAATAAAACATTGAAGAGTTTCTAATCCTTTTTGAACACATATATTTAAAACATGGCATGCACATCTTTGATGAAAAAATGTACCACCAAGAAAGGGTTTGCATAAATCAATTAAAAATGGAATAGCAGTGGTATTGGCAGAAGCATTATCAAAACCAATTGCAAAAATTTTGTTTCAATATTATACTCTGAAAAAATAATTCTAAGCTGTCTAAAAATATTTTGAACATTGTGTGAATCATTAAAAACTCTAAGAGCAAGAATTCTTTTTTGGATTGTCCATGCATTATCCATAAAATGGCAAGTGACACCCAAGTATGAATGCGTTTGCCAATGGTCAGTCCATATGTCGGCACATATGGTAACACGACCATTATATTTTTCAAAATATTTTTCTAACTTTTTTTTGTCTCTCACATAAATCTTTTCAAGTGTTTGTGTGAGCGTGGATCTAGGGACACGGCATGCAGCAGGGTTTAATGCTCGTCGACAATAGTTAATAAAGCCAACCCTCTCACCAAAACTGAATGATAAATGTTCTATTGCTACCATCCTAGCTAATTCTTCTCTATTTTGTTCATCATTATAACGAAATAATTGTTGGTTAGGAGTAGCGTACCTGGGAATTTGTGTTTGTGACCTCGTTCTGGTCTCTGCTTCTAGTTGTTTGGCTTCAATATGCTTCCGATAAATGCCATATCCTCCGGATCTGCTCCATTTATATACTTTGTTGCAGTAATTGCAAGCTACTGTAATGCTTTCATCTTCATTCCTAATTTTCTTCATATGTTTGACGAAGAGATCAGATTTGCTCTGCTTGTGTATCAGATCTTCCTCCCTTTCTAGATCCACTTCCGGTGTATCAAAACCAAAATCCGGAGGTGTATCAATATCAGGCATATTTTCTGACTGGCTTGTCAAATTGAGGGTGGTGTCATTGGGATCGGGTTCAGAAATTATAAGAGGGGGATTAGGAATATTTAGGCCTAGGTCTTCAGCATAGGTCCGACGTTGCAGATATTTGTGATAGGTGGGGTTGTTATGATCGAGATTATTGATCATAGTACCCTTACCTTTCATCGAAATCGAACACCTAGGATCGACTGGACCGTCATGGCCGTGACCCCTTCCACTTCCATTTCTACTTCCACTTGCCATTTAAAAATAAATTTGGGAGAGAATTGGAAACTTAGAACTTAGAAGAATAATTGACTAATTAGAAATTAAATAAATTGGAAATAAGATAAATTGCAAATAAAATAAATTGGAAATAAAATTAATTGAAAATAAAATAAATTGCAAATAAAATAAATTGGATATAAAATTAATTGAAAATAAAATATATTGGAATTTGGAAATAAAATAAATTGAAAATAAAATATATTGGGAATAAAATAAATTACAAATAAAATAAATTGCAAATTGGAAATAAAATTAATTTCAAATAAAATAATTAAAAAATGAAATAAATATTAAAAACCTTGGAAACTTGGAGATTGAGAGACTTATCACTTGAGAGTTGAGAGTTGAGAGTGTTGGAGAGAAATTAGAGAGAATTGAGAAGAAATTGGTGTGAGGAAAAATTGGGGGGGGGGGGGGGGGGGGGGGGGGGGGGGGGGGGGGGGTGGGGGAAATAAAAAAATAAAAAATAAAAAATAAATAAAATTAAAAAAAGGGGTAGCCGTTGGGCCAAATGGTTGGCTGACGTCAGCCGACCGTTGGGTTCCAACGGTAGCCCAAAAAAAAAAAAAAAAAATTTTTAAATGGGTAGCTGTTGGACCCCAACGGCTTGCTGATGTCAGCAGACCGTTGGGCCAAACGGTCGGCTGACGTTAGCCGACCGTTGGGCTCCAACGGCAGCCCAAAAAATAAAAAATAAAAATAAAAGAAATAAATAATAATAAAAAAAAATTTGTTGAACTGCCGGTTCGAACTGAACCGGAACCGCCAGTTCCAATCCGGTGGTTCGACCAAACCATAGAACCGGAACTGGAACCGGCCTCCTCCGGTTCAGGTTCCAGTTCAAGAACCGGAACCGGAAATCCAAATCCAAATCCGGTTCCGGCGGTTCCGGCCGAAACCGTGCTAGGTCTACCCCAGAGTATGCTATGGAAGGACTGTTTTCAGTGAAGTCGGATGTTTTCAGCTTTGGAGTTCTTCTGCTAGAGATTATTAGTGGAAAAAAAAATAATGGATCTATACTTTCAGAACATGGTCAAAGCCTCCTTAATTATGTAATGATATCCATCCTTATCTTTAACAAATGATTTCTAACCATCCGTACACTAGTCTTGACTTGTATAACATTGCAGACATGGAAACTGTGGTGTGAAGAACAAGCTGTACAGTTGATGGATCCAACACTCACGCAATCATGTATTCCCACTGAACTATTGAAATACATCCATATTGGATTGTTGTGTGTCCAAGGAGACCCGACAGACAGACCTCCAATGTCCTCTCTGGTTTTCATGCTGACGAATGATAACATAAAACTTCCTAAACCAACCCAACCTGCATTTTTTGTTGGCCGAGTTGTTGTGAGATCAGATCAATCTTCATCAGATGTTAAAGTATGTACTGTTATTGAGGTTACTCTCTCAGATGTATCACCTCGATAGCGATTTCTGCTTTGCTTTCATTGTTTGCTTCCTCGGCCACTTTGCTGTTTTCAAATATTCAGGGACGTGTCTATGATGGATTACATCTTTTTCGTAAAAGCCAGATAGCATTTTTGTTTTGTCAATTATTTTCATGAGTGTATCTGCGGTGTTTCTTTTTCATAAAAGAAAATACATTGAAGTATATTAGCAAAGTTATATTTGTTTTATGGTACAGAATAAAGATGGAAATTCGCTTCTGGAGTATATTAGCAAATGGTTAGGAAATTGCCTTGAAAAGGCTTTCAAGGACATCTATGCAAGTATTTATATTTGCAGTGTAGTTCAAAGATCTAAGAATATATTGATTTGACCCTTTCAAAGTCCTTGAAACGCAATTTGATTGAATGTAATCACTTATCTTAACATGATGATAAGATTGATTCTAGGGATTGTGATGTAAACTTTAATGAGAGCAATGGAAGGTGATAAGCCTATAGAATGCTCAATAGGTTCAAGCAAGGTATCGGCTGCTGAAACTATAAAGAACATTCCAACAAGTCATAGTTAGTTAACATTCCAACAAGGCGGCAGTTACTTTCTTGGTTACATGTATCAACGATGATCATAGTTAGTTAACTACCTGCTGACTTGGATTGCAAGCTAGATAGTATTAGTTAATCAATCCCTGAATTTCAGGAAAAGCAAGTTTTGTATATAAACCGAGTCTAATTGTAATTCTCATTAACGATGAAATAACAGAAAAACAAGCTTCTCTCAAACAGTCAAATCTCCATTAATGGAGCTTCTCACAGCTCAACTTTAGTTTTCGTTTTTCATTGAAGACTTTCATCGAACACCTTACTACCTTCATTAAACACCTATACTCTGTTTTAATATCAATCAATTTACTACTCTTGCAAGTTTCAAGCCTTAAACACATGCATTCAAGGGGCAGTCAATTATGATTTTGCAATTCCTGGACTATTCACTATATTCAATCATTTCTTTGGTCCAAGAAATGATATTCATTTTGTAGTTAAATATTATTATTTCTTTATTCATTTAAGGGTTCTCTGTTTTGTTGGAACTTAAACCCACATGTCATCTAGGAACCAATATCTTGGCTGAGGCAGATTAGTGGTCTTAGGGAACCAATCCATAGGGAATAGCCTAAATGTCACACAGATGACTAGATGAGGCCTTTTAGTTGAACACTTGAATGCGTAGTGCGTACTATGTATTTTAGAATTCAAACCAATTTAAACCATCCCTTAATTACTTTTTGTGTTAAGTGCTTTGAATATATTCCAGGTTTAGATATGACGCAGCAGAAATCACAAAAAGAATACGACCAACGTCAATATTCTATAATAATTTGGAATCCACCAGAAAACAAAGAGAAAACTCTTGAAACGAACTCTGAAATTTTATAAATTGAAAGGTAATCTGGCCAAAAGGCTTACAGGCATATTTAAAGCAAAAAACCTGACCCTAATCCTTGTTGGACAAGAAACGGGCTTAATTACTAAAAATTACCAAAAATAGCATAATTGAGATAATTGCGGAAATAAATAAAATTAAGAATCCTAAGCAAGCCAGAATTGACAAAAGTCGATTTGGATTTGGAAAACAAAAGTTATTGCGAAAACGAATCTTTCCTCAAATGGCAAAAACGGCTAGTTCGGGGCCTAACGAAGGAATTCGGCTAAAAAAGGGTATGCCACAACAATTGTTGACTATTGACGATCTCGCCGAAATGCTTCAACTGTGAAAGTTTCGCGTCATTCCGACTCCGATGCCCGGACAGTGAAATTCAATTGCCCTTGAATTTAGGATGTTCTCTCATAATCATGTAAGCATCGGCCATTTGTTCTACATCAAGATAATACATAGGGAAGACTTGACATCTTCATCAATATAATATTCAAAAGGTTAGGTAGTGCAGGCCTGTAACTTTTATATTCCAACACGACTTTGAAAGGATATCATTTGTGCATCGGAAAGGTAGTGCAGTCCTATAACCTATTCAATGGAGGTTGATTTTTTCATAGCTTGTTGAGATTTTGTAGGCTTGGAAACATTGGAGAGACGGAACACCAACGCAATTGTTGGATTCATCTTTGACAGATTCTTACTCAAGAAATGAAGTCATAAGATGTATCCATATAGGTTTACTGTGCGACCAGGAAGATCCAGCCACGAGACCAACAATGGCAACTGTAGTTCTCATGCTTAATAGTTACTCTTTTACTCCTACATTACCTCAACAACCTGCATTTTTCTACAGTACTAGAACAGATCTCAGCAAGCAAATTACAATAAGGATAGACTCTGATCAGTCTAAAAGTAAGTCTGTTGATGATTCTTCAATCACCGAAGTATACCCTCGCTAGACATTAACAAGGTGTTCTTCAAGTATCTATTAATAAATTATAGAATTTGGATATAAGATTATTTGGATTATTATTTCAAAATTTTATTCTCATTGTTATCATCTGTTTTCGTGAAATAATACCAAAGTTTTGTCTAAATAATGTGCCGACAATTTTAAATTTAATTGAATGTAAAAATTTACGTCTTAAAATTCAATCAATTCAATCAAATGTGATCTGAGTTTTGGGTATTGGACATGTCGACCCGGCCCTGATCCGTAACCATCAAATCCCTAAACGTCACTCAGCTACTTCTGTCCCCATCCAATTTTTTTTTTTTTTGAAACGAACAAAGTTTATTAATCAAGCGGCAAAGCCGCAAATTAATGTCTTTTTGTTTTCTCTCATTCAACTTTTCACAAATTTGACCATTCCATGTGTTCTTTTCACTCCATTCCAAGTTTGGTAAACCATTCTTTTTTGACTTGTGTAAACGTGTCTCATTTGGCATCTAAAGTGTATACGTGTCCATTATTTTTGAGTGACGATATTTGCACACTGTAGGGGGTTGACCTACGGTCGATGTGGATCGGGTCGGATTTATGTTAGGCCCAAGGCAACTTGGTTGAGCTTGTCGAGTGGAGGGATGTCGTCTAGTCTATAGACCTGCAAAAGACGTTAGTCTGCCGAATAAAAGGATGTCGTCTCCTCAAGAACCTGCAAGAAAAGTTAGAGCAGAGATAAAACACAATAAAATGAAGATGTTGGGTTTGGATCGTTTAGCCTTAGATATGCTTGGGCTGAGCGATCGTGACTTGATGGTGAATGAATTCCACTGATCGGAGTACTCCTAGAATCAGAGCTTCAATACGCAGTTAGTAAGCTTTTGTTCAGAGAAAAATCAGAGAGCTCTAGTGAAGGAGGCCTCTCTTATTTATACTAGGCACCTTGGCTCCAACGTCCACTATCTGCACTTGATAGTGGACGTGATTTTAGGAGAGATTTCCTCTCAATGGGCAGTTACATCTTGTTTCGTAACTGCTCACTTTGAATGAGTCTTCAACGGTAGCTTCTGCTGGCAGCTAGTTTGGGTCGACCCAACACAATGGGCCTGGGTTAGACTGGTAAAGATTGGGCCTTGGCATGTTGGGCCATTGGACCGTTTTTGGCTACTACAGCTTGTCCCCCACTCTCTAAAGAAGAATCCATGGAATTTAGAGAGTGATTTCCGTTGAGCCGACCGAAGTCGAACGACTACCGAAGTCGAACGACTTTCTGTCTCGAATTCGATTGATACCTTCATTGGTTCCAGCTACTGTCGAATGTACGAATGGGATCAACATCCTGATGGAGTCGACCATTGTCGAATGAGAACTGCATCGAATCTTAGCGGTCTTCAGTTATTGTTTCGATCAACGTTCTCTGAGCGATCGACGTTGTATCGCTAATAAAGGGTCGTTGTTTAGACGATCCTTCTTTCGGTTGTTGGTTGGGTATTTAATCTGAAATGATGGATATTAAAAGCAGAAGTGACAGGCGTTTGAGTTTCCAATGCTGGCGTCAGCTGCATTTATTTCTTGCGCAGTTAACTAGAAAAGTTTTTTTTGAAATTAAAATTTTCATTGGGTTGTTTACCCAGGTTAGCATGTGTGGTTTGATTAACCGGAGCAGTTGAATCGGCAGTTGGGAGGGTGTCGACACGTGGCAACTAGGGTTAGTGGGTTTTATAAAACCCAAACCGGCCAACTCCTTCAACCATTTTGCTTTGCATTTGAAAGAACTCCCATTCTTCACTGAGAAACTCCATTCCCTTCTCCACGATCCTTTGCTTGAAGATTCCTTGCTCTTGAATCTTTTCCAGGTTGGTAAAATCTTCCATTTGCATTTTATTTTTCATTCTTTTTGCGTATAAACTCGTTAAACACTCGTTTAGAAAGTATCTTTCTTATTTCTAAATATCTCTGATGCTTGAGTGAAGTGGTTTTTTCGTTTTCTTGAACTTTTCTGAAATTGTATATGAGGATGTATGTTCTTCACAAGTTTTGTTAGATTCTGACGTTCTGCATGATTGATCCATATCAAGTTAGTTTTTCTTGCAAAATGTTGTTTCTGTTTCTGTGTATATGTCGTCTCGATGAGAGTAGCTTTCTAGGGTAGACTCCTGTTTCAGGATCTAGGTTAGCTTTCTAATAGGAAGTTAGAAAACCCTAGGTGTCTGATCAAAACTCCTTAGGTTGTGATTGTAGCGTGTAGCTTTTGTCTGACTTGTGCATTTTTTGCATCTGTCAGATTTTGGAAATACGATGTCGAGCGACCATACAATCTCTGACTTGGATATTAGCTGGTCTAATGATGATGATGGAGGAGTCGACAGTAGAACGCGAGACGTCGATAGACGGGTCACGGTTGAAGATCCGTCTACGCCTGTCTCTATCAATGCTAGGGTATGTTAGAGCAGGGTGCTGTGTACGCCATTGCGTCGGCTGTCGAACAGCCTGAGTATATCGACGTCGATGATCCGTCGACATCCGGTCGAGCATTAGGTATATTGAAAGATAGTCCAGCTAGCTTGATCACTGAGGACATGTTACCTGGCATTCGTACAATGTACGGTATTCCTAACGACGTCGAACTACGTGCGCCGAAGGAATACGAACGTGCTGACTGGGATATACCAGGGTGGACGTGTCTCTATGAGTATACCTTCCGTTTAGGCTTTAGATTTCCCATCCCTCAACTGGTCCGACGAATGTTGGTATACTACGAGCTTGCTCCTGGTCAGCTGATGCCCAACACTTGGAGAATTTTGTTGGGCTTAGGAATATTATGTGAAAGGAATGGTATACAGTTCAGGCTAGGGTGTCTTTTTCACAATTATTACCTGAAGGAGCATCTGACCGACACCGGTTGTTATTCGTTAGTGTCACGAAACAAAAGAGGGATCTCATTATCGACACCAAGTCGAACGATAGGCACTGGAAGGACACGTTCCTTTTTGTGAAGGGTCCTCCAGTCGACGGCCTATGGAGGATGGGGGGAGAGGAATATCAATACCGACGAGTTTAGAATCGTTATGGTAAGTTTCTTTTTAAAACAGCTGTTGAGTAGATTGTCGTTGCACATGTTTTGGTAACCGTCTGAACATGTTTTATTATTATTATTTTTTTGAACTTTGCAGAGGTTGGAGGGGCAGGCAAAGCACCAGCGTGCGAGGTTGCTGTCGAGCGTACCAGGATTTTGTTAGAAATCCCAGCCGCACAGAGAAGTGTTAGCAATTTGCTAACGGAAGGTAATTTCAGGCCCAGTCGACTGTGGAGGTGGTCGACGTTAAATAGATCGCGTGCCTCCTATCCACTCGTGAAGGATTTTTTGGTGTACATATGGATTAGGAGGAGTTTTGAGATCCTTCAGTACAACTTGCATTTTTTAAAGCCCTTAACTGATGTTGAACGTTGTTTCGCAGTGACAACGATGGCGAGCGCAGAAATTAACATACGTGATAACGCCGAGACTTTGAGGCGCTATAAAGAGGAATTTGCTAGGAAACGGGCAGCTGCGCAGAAGAAAAGGCAAGCTGCTGAGAAGTCGGCTGGAGGTTCTCCGTCTGTGATAGAGCCGCCTTTGGAGTCCTCGCCAGAGAGGAGTCCGTTCAAAAAGAAGCCGATGAGGGCTCCTGCTGTCGAACGACAGAAGAAGGCTGCATCCAGTTCGAAAGACAAGTCGACTGGATCAGATTTTGAGCCTGACTCTCCGATGAAGCTTCTTGCTTCGGGGTTGTCATCCTTCAAAGATCCCGCTGGATTTTTGAAGAGGTCGGACGACTTTACTCTTGTCGATGACGACATGCACTTGAAGAAAGTCAAGACGGAGGAGGTGTTCGACACGCTGCTGCTCTCGAACTTCCAGGTAGGAGTTTTGGGTTTGTAGTTTTTACTTTGTTGGTGACATTCTTTATTGATTGACATCTCTCCTATGTTGTAGGCCTACCAAGCGACGTTGCATCTGCATGGTCGATATAAGGCCATCAATGACAAGAGTGTGGCGCTTCGTAAGGTGGGTGACGCTCTCAAGGCAGAAAACACTAAACTCTCCACCGAGAAAAGCTTGGTTGAGCAGCAGAAGGTGGCACTGGAGGAGGAGCTGAAAGACGAGAGGGCTCGACACCAGGCCGAGGTGGCGAGGCTCAACGAAGCAGCTGGTCAATAGGACAAGACCATCAAGGCTCTGAGGGAGAGGGCTCTGTCGATAGCGGTAGAAGCCGTTTGCAAAACTAGAGCAGAACTCTTCAAGGAGTACTTGTCGGGCGACCACTCAAAGTGGAGTCCTCAGACGATGCAAGAAGAAATTGATATGTATGAAGAGATGCAGCGTCTTAAACTTGAGGAATCCCAAGGGGCGGGCGTCAATGGAGATGTTCAAAATATCGACAAGAACTTTGGGGATGATGCGTCGCTCGACAAGGATGATGCTGCTGCTACCGACGGTCCTCCGTAAAATGGCTTATAAATTTTTTCTTCACAATATGTAATATTTCGAATGATTCGGTTGACTTCGACCTATTTATTTTTAAATAGTCGTAATAGAATATCTATTTCCTGATTTTGCACTTGTGGCGACTCTTTTAGTTATATTTTGGTTTGCTTTGACTTTCACGTGGTGATAACTTTGAATTTCGCATAAAATGAGCCTGTAAACCCATGCTCGAACGTAAGTCGATCGACATTATATATGAACTTGAATTCGTTATCTTGAATTTGTATATATATAATAAGCCTGTAAACGTATGCCTATAAATGAGTCGATCGACTTGTGTAAAAAATGTATGAGATAAGCCTGTAAACTTACGCCCATAAATGAGTCGATCAACATAGTGATTATGATAAAAAGTTGTAGTATGATCTCATTGTCGATGACTGTAATTCATAATTCGATTTCTCGTGTTTATGGTCGACAAGACCTTTTACAGACAGTATCGTATACATGTGTTTCGTGGTCGACAAGACCTTGTTACAGATAATATCGCGAACATGCGTTTTTTTGGTCGACAAGACCTTGTTACAGTATCGCGTACGTGCGTTTTTTGGTCGACAAGACCTTGTTACAGTATCGTGTACATGCGTTTTTTTGGTCGACAAGACCTTGTTACAGATAATATCGCGTACATGCGTTTTTTGGTCGACAAGACCTTGTTACAGATAATATCACGTACATGCGTTTTTTGGTTTTCATTCGACATCTGTCCCCAGTACTACGCACGCTTATGCACGCTTTGTTTTCAGTCGACACATTTTTCAGTCGACATATTTAAAATCGTCATTTGTCTTGTCCCCAGTGCTACTCCCCCAACTCTTAACATGTGTTTGTCATAACAGTTTGTTGAGAGTTTGACGCCGGGTTGAAGGTTGCGAGCGTCGTACCTGAACTAAGACAGTGGTTGCTTGTTGATGTCGACAGTTAAATTATATAGTTTTGTGAGCTCAGGTTTGCACTTAGTTGCACTAAGTCGTCATCATTGCTCCTTGGGGGTCGATTTCATTAATAGGGAATTGTCGATAAAAAATAATATTCAAAGAATTGAAATAACTAGTTTAGAAATGGTACTGTTTTAGATGTAGTGCATTCCAGCTGTTGTGTCGCTCTCGACCGTCGAGGCCTCGTATTTTGTATGCTCCCCGCCCGACGACATCTGTTATTTGATAAGGTCCTTTCCATGTTGGCCTTAACTTTCCGGCGCTTTCTTCCCTTGTATTTTGGAACACTCGTCGTAGTACCTAGTCGTGGAGTTTGAAGACTCGGACATTAACTTTCTTATTGTAGTGTCGAGCGACTTGTTGTTGGTACGATTGAGTTCGTAGGGCTGCACGATCTCGTCGTTCGTCGAGGTGGTCAAGTTTAAAACTGAGCTCCAAGTTGTTCTGTTCTTCATCAGGATTCTGGCTGCGGGCGGTCGACAACCTGGTTCCTATTGGGATGACTGCTTCTGACCCGTAGACGAGTGAGAAAGGAGTTTCTCCTGTCGACCGTCGTGGGGTAGTTCTGTATGACCATAAGATCTCTGGAAGCTTCTCTGCCCACTGGCTTTTCTCAACTTCCAGTCGTTTCTTCAATGTGTTGACAATTGTCTTGTTGGTCGACTCCGCTTGTCCATTTGCTTGTGGATATCGTGGAGTTGAGAAACTTAACTTGATTGCATATTTGTCGTAGAAATTTTTAAAGTCGAACGAAATGAACTGGGACCCATTGTCGGTCACCATCTCCTTTGGGACCCCGAACCTGCATATGATATTTTTCCATATAAAATTGCATACCTCTGTGTCGCGTACTTGTTGATATGCTCCGATTTCAACCCATTTGGTGAAGTAGTCTGTCAGGACTAACATATAGACGACACCGCCTGGCGCAGCTGGTAACTTACCTACAATATCCATTCCCCATTTCATAAAAGGCCAAGGGGCCGAAATTGAATTCAACATACCTGGGGGGAGATGTGATATCGGTGCGAAGCGTTGGCACTTGTCGCATGATTTGACGTGATTTTGAGAATCAATTCGCATAGTCGGCCAGTAATATCCTGCTGTGATGGCTCTGTTCGACAAGCTACGGGCGCCGGAATGATTTTCGCATTCCTCTTGGTGCAAACTTTTCAGGACGTCGTACGCTTCTCGAGGGGTCAAACATCTCAAATATGGGCCTATGAATAATTTCTTGTAAAGTTTACCATATAGGATGCAGAACTTGGCTGCTTTTGCCTTGATTCTCCTTGCTTCTGCCCTGTCGTCTGGTAGAATGTCTGCTTGGAGGTAATCGAAGATCGGCTCTATCCAGCTTCTTCCGTTGTCGACCGATGCCACTGTTTCTGATTCTTGAATTGATGGAGACATCAGATGGATTATTGGAACCGATTTTGAATTGTTCATTGTCGTCGAACCTAGGCTTGCTAGTGCGTCTGCTCGTGTGTTCTCGGATCTGGGTATTTGCTCGATTGAAAACTCGTCGAAAGTCGACTGCAGCTGTTTGACTTTGTTTAGATAGGCCGACATTCTCTGATCCCTCGCCTCATATGTGCCATTTACTTGTCGAACGACTAATTGGGAATCGCTTCGTACTTTAATGATTTTCACATATAGGCTTTTTGCGAGGTCGAGCCCGGCGATTAAGGCTTCGTATTCGGCTTCGTTGTTCGTTGCATGAAATCCACAGTGGACCGACTGCTCCAGTATGTCCCCTTGTGGGGATTCGAGTACCAATCCTAGTCCGCTTCCTTTGATGCTACTTGATCCGTCGACTGACAAGATCCATACACCGGGTGTAACTGTTTCTGTTAGTGCAACTAGTTCCTATTCGGCCTGCACACTTTCACCAGGGGTAAAATCCGTAATAAAATCGGCTAATACCTGTGATTTCATCGCTGATCGTGGGTGGAAACTGATGTCGTATTCGCTGAGTTCTACTGCCCACTTCGTCAATCGACCTGAAAGTTTAGGTTTATGAAGTATATTTTTGAGGGGATAAGCAGTTAATACCTTAATCGAGTGGCATTGGAAGTATGGTCTGAGTTTGCGGGCTGCCATCACAAGAGCAAGAGCTAGTTTTTCTAGTCGACTGTATCTGGTTTCGGCGTCGAGCAGAGTCTTACTTACGTAGTAGACTGGATGTTGACTGCTACCCTCTTCTCTGACTAAGACTGCACTTACGGCTGTGTCAGACACGGCTAGGTATATGAACAGTGTTTCGTTGTCCTTTGGTTTCGACAGTAATGGGGGCGACTTCAAATAGTTTTTCAACTCTTGTAATGCTTTCTCACAGTCATCGTTCCATTCGAACGCTTTGTTTTTCCTGAGGATGTTAAAGAATGGGAGGCATTTTTCGGACGACTTTGATATGAATCGATTCAGCGCTGCGACTCGACCGGTTAGTTTCTGTACATCTTTTATGCATTTAGGCGACTCAAGATTGTCGATCGACCGTATTTGATCTGGATTAGCTTCGACGCCTCTTTGGGTGACTAGGTAGCCTAGAAATTTCCCTGAAGACACACCAAAAGAACACTTAGTCGGGTTTAGTTTCATACCATATTGGTCGAGTACGTCGAACGACTGTCTCAGATGGTCGATATATTGCTGAGCGACTAAAGATTTGACCAACATGTCGTCGATGTAGACTTCCATCGTCGATCCAAGCATCTTGGCGAACATTTTGTTGACTAGCCTCTCGTATGTTGCACCTGCATTTTTTAAACCAAACGGCATTACTTTATAACAAAAGATACCTCTTTCAGTGACGAAGGCAATTTTTTCTTGGTCGTCTGGATGCATCAGAATCTGGTTGTATCAGGAGTAAGCGTCCATGAAGCTCAATAATTCATGCCCTGCAGTTGCGTCGACCAGCATGTCGATATGTGGGAGTGGAAATGAATCTTTGGGACATGCCTTGTTGAGATCAGTGAAGTCGATGCAGACTCGCCACTTCCCGTTTTTCTTTTTTACCACCACGACGTTTGCCAGCCAATCTGGATATTTTACTTCTCTCACTGAACCGATGTCGAACAGTTTTTGTATCTCTTCGTTGATCACTTTGTTCCTTTCCGGAGCGAATTTTCTTCTTTTTTGTTTAACTGGCTGATGGTCTGGGTCAACTTGTAGTCGGTGGACCATTACTTCAGGGTCGATTCCGATCATGTCTTCGTGCGACCAGGCAAAGCTGTTGCGGCGCTCCTTCAGGAATTCGAATAACTGCTTTCGGACGTCGGCTGGTAGCCTTGACCCGATGAATACTTTATGATCCGGTTGGTCTGGGTCGATAGATACCTCGTCGAGTTCCTCCATTTTTAGCTTGGTTGGAGTCGACTCGACCTTGGCTTCCTGTAATTGCTATAATTCCTGTTTCTTCTTTTTTAAAGCGTTTTGGTAGCACTCCCTAGCGGCTCTTTGCTCTCCTTTAATTTCTTTAACTCCCCACTTGGTTGGAAATTTGATAAGCTGATGATAAGTCGAGGGGATTGCTTTCAACTCGTGTATCCAGGGTCTGCCGAGTATTGCGTTGTAAGGGGATTGGCAGTCGAGCACTAGGAAGTTGATGTATAGGTTGACTCCTTCGGCGTAGACTGGCAGCACAATTTCGCCTAGAGTACTCTTTTGTTCTCCACTGAACCCGGTCAACATCGTCGTTCGACGACTGAGCTTCGATTCGTCGACCTGCATTTCTCTTAGAGCACTGTTAAACAAAATATTGCATGAACTGCCATTATCAATTAAAATGCGTTTAGTTAAACAGTTAGCAATATACAAGGAAATAACTAAAGCATCATGGTGGGGAGAGAACAAATCTGATTTATCTGTCGACCGAAAGGTGACGGTTTCGTCGACTTTAGATGGGTGTTCTCGATTTGGCTGAATCTCTGCGTTTGACACTTGTCGAGTGTGTTTCTTAGCTGCTGTCTGCTGAGTAGCTCACGCCACTGACTTCAGACCCACCAGAAATACAATTGATTACTCAATCTTGCTTAGGAGGTTCTGGAGGGCTGTCGACTGAGCCGGTTTGTCTTTGGTCGTCGCGTCTCGCATATGTTTGCTTACCCTTATCTGTTAGGAATTCTCGTAGATGCCCTTGTTTCAGCAGTTCTGCTACTTCAAACTTTAGGGCGATGCAATCTTCCGTGCGATGGCCATGGTCGCCATGGAACTCACATCGAAGTTTTGGATCCCTATGTTCGGGAAGGGCGTTCATTTTCCGCGGCCACTTGATCGTCTTGCCCATTTCTCTCATAACTGCAACGAGGTCGACTGGTTCAATGCTGAGGAGGTATTCTGGTGCTTCCACCTTTGGTCGACTCGACCTTGGAATACCGCGCCCGTAGGTGTTTCTCTCACCAGAGCTTTCGTGCCCGACTGGATGTTTCTTCTGTCGCTTGTTGGGTACGGTTCCGACCGTCTGTCGTTAGACTTTCTATCGATTCGCTCGTTTCGACGACCTCTATAGTAACTGCTGTTGGCTTTTCCAACGAAGTTCGCCTCATCTTCCTCCCACTTGATCTGAGCCCATGCTTTGGCCAATACATCTTCCATTGTCCTGCAAGGGTATTTGGTAAGTTCCTTGTATAAATCAGAATCAAACCTGAGACCTTTTCTGAAGGCATAGACGGCAGTCGCCTGGTTGCAGTACGGGATCTGTACTTTTTCTCTGTTGAAACGTCCGACGTAGGCTCGCAAGTTCTCGCCAGTCCTCTGCGTTATGGTGTAGAGGTCGTCCGACAACTTTTCCAACTTGCGGCTGCTTGCAAATTGCTCCACGAACGTGTCCATCAGCTGTGCAAAAGAATCAATAGAATTATTAGGTAAATTCGTGTACCACTGTAGGGCAGGACCACTAAGGCTAGATCCGAAGGCCTTGCACATGCATGTTTCTCTAAGGTCGCGTGGGATTGCGGCAGTGAACATCCTCTGCTTGTACTGTGCTATATGGTCGTCCGGATCGGTCGTCCCTTCGTACTGCTTCATGTTTGGGAAGTTGAACTTCTTAGGCATCTCCATAAGAGCTATTGCATCGACGAAGGGCGAGTCAGCGAAGCTATTTACGGTACTTTTCTTGATAGGAGCTGGGACTCCTGGGATTCTTTGGATGAGAGCTTCCATTTCTGTAAACCTGCGAGAGAATTCTAGGTTAGCAGATAAATGTAAGTCTGGCCCCGGTTTTACCAATCCGGGTGTCGACTGGAGAGACATAACCGCCTTTGGGATATTGTCCGGTTATTGATCCACTGGCTGTTCGTGTTCGTTCACAGCATCATTTCTGGCGGGTACGTCATTGAAGTCGATCTCAACCCTTGCCGTCTGAGGTGTTGGTCGATTCTGAAGGTCGATCGGATTTGCTTCTGGTGTGATGGGATTGCTCGAAACTCTCCAAATAGGTCGGTCGACGTCATGTTCGTCGTTCGTCGTTCGTCGTCGGGACTGGATGCTCCGAAGTGGCTGAATCTGGAATTACTCCATCGACCAGCGTTCTCAATTCTTTGTTTGCCGCCCGGATTGCCGTATTTTCCGCTTCGAGCGCTTGTAGCCTCTCAGCACTGGCGGCCATTTAGGCGTTCAACATAGCGATCTGCTCTTCGATGGTTGGGTTTGATCCATTTCCGGCCATGTTGAGTCGTAGTTAGGATTGATTGATTTGGACTCAAAGGTAGTTGCAATGGGCCCCACAGTGGGCGCCAAACTGTAGGGGGTTGACCTACGGTCGATGTGGATCGGGTCGGATTTATGTTAGGCCCAAGGCAACTTGGTTGAGCTTGTCGAGTGGAGGGATGTCGTCTAGTCTATAGACCTGCAAAAGACGTTAGTCTGCTGAATAAAAGGATGTCGTCTCCTCAAGAACCTGCAAGAAAAGTTAGAGCAGAGATAAAACACAATAAAATGAAGATGTTGGGTTTGGATCGTTTAGCCTTAGATATGCTTGGGCTGAGCGATCGTGACTTGATGGTGAATGAATTCCACTGATCGGAGTACTCCTAGAATCAGAGCTTCAATACGCAGTTAGTAAGCTTTTGTTCAGAGAAAATCAGAGAGCTCTAGTGAAGGAGGCCTCTCTTATTTATACTAGGCACCTTGGCTCCAACGTCCACTATCTGCACTTGATAGTGGACGTGATTTTAGGAGAGATTTCCTCTCAATGGGCAGTTACATCTTGTTTCGTAACTGCTCACTTTGAATGAGTCTTCAACGGTAGCTTCTGCTGGTAGCTAGTTTGGGTCGACCCAACACAATGGGCCTGGGTTAGACTGGTAAAGATTGGGCCTTGGCATGTTGGGCCATTGGACCCTTTTTGGCTACTACACACACTGCAAAAATTAATATGAACCCTAAATTTGAGTGATTTTATTGACAATCCACTAAATATCTTTCCACACTCCATTTTAAAACTTTTTTTTATATAACAATTTTATCCTAATTAAAATTACTAAAAAGGATAAATAAATTCTAAATACAATACAAGTTAATTTCAGTCTATAAATGATTTGCCCTATTATGTTTTTCAGGTTTGAATCTCTTTCTTTCTTTGTTATTGTCAGCCCAGTACTTAAGGCCATCTCTAGACATTTTGGGGTCACATCCATTTAATTATATTAACGGAAATCGGGTCCCCATATAAAAATTGTTATCATTAACATAACAAAAAAAATTAAATAAATATTAATTCTTCATTTACCAAATAGACAAATACAATGTAATCCACATAAATTAAAACAAAAAAGATTTATCATATCTAATAACATAAAAACAAAACATTGTTGAAATTTCTATTCTTCTTGCTTTCTGAAGTGCAATTTTACTAATTATACTACTCCCATCAAAATTTTCTATTCGTTTAGAACTTTAGACTTTAGGTCATTGTTTTTTTATTTATTTTTTTTAAATTTTAAATTTATTTATTTATCTGAAATGCAGTCTTTATTAAGAAGGGGGTCTACCCCCAAAACAAGAAGATACAAGCCAGAAAGGCCAAAAATTCCAGAGAATCAACATAACTAACCAAACGACCAGCTACAAAAATAAAAGCTGAGGCACTCAAACACAAATGAAACAACAGAATCAGAGCCCAGAGATAAAATTCTGCCACTAAGTCAAATACTTCCCCATTGAATGACATCCCCTTCCTTGTTGGATCCCTTCTTTGCCAAACTATCAGCATAAGAATTCGAAGCTCTTGAACTAAACCGGACCGACAAACTTCCATGATTCCTCAACTGATCTCGAATATCATAGACCAAATTAACATGCGCTAGGCTCCCAACAGTATCAGAATTAATCCATGTAACCGCAACCAAGGAATGACTTACAATTTTAATTACAATACCCTGCAACGAAGGATTCGAAACACAAAGAGAACATGCTTTTTCAATGGCCATTAGTTCAAATGTGATAGAATCCTGATAGCCAACAAAAAGCGAAAACAAACATAGCACCATGCCTCTATTGTTTCTCAATACCCCACCAATACCGGCCAAGGTCATTGTTGTTGTTTTTTATTAATTTGCTGTTTGTTTTTGTTTTAAATAGTGTAGTCTCAGAAATCAAAATCACAAGTATATTGGGCCTTTGAAGTTTATTTTTGATTGATTGAATTAGTTAATTGGGTCTTGATTTGAAAAGAAAAATAAATAAATAGAAGTAGTAAAATGTTTGGAATTGGACCATGTTTAAACTTAAATAGATTGGGTCATGAGGCCTTTGATTTTATAAAAGAAAAATAAGTAAATTGGGCCAATTGGGGCCCCCAGCAAAAACCTTGTTAATTTCAATATTCAATGAAAAACGATAATTTTGTAAAAAAAAATGATTTTTTTAATTAAAAAATTAGGTTTTATGATGGAGATTTTCCAATAAAGGAGTGTAAAAGGTAAAAAGGGTAATTTTGGAAAAAGATGGAGTGTCTTTAGAATTTTATAAAATTTAAGTTTTTTAGAATGAAGTGTATTTAGATAAAATAAAAAATAAAAAATAAAAAGGTGTGAAAATATAAAATTGGATTGTAATGAGAAAATCTCACCAAATTTTTACTTTTTTTAAAATCCCAACATAGTCCTCAAGTGAAATTACTTAAAAGGTTAAGGTTAACCTCCAAATTTAACTTAAAAACTCTTTAAAATAATTATTTATTAAAAATATAATCCATAAATAAATATCAAATGCTCCAATTTTATTGTTGTTCCTGCTCTAGATCTACAGATTCTACACCAAACAATTAGGTGTTTGTTTTTTATAACAAGTTTTGAGTTACAGAGTTTGATAAACGGAGTCTACTGTCTTCTGTTGTTTGTGGGAAACGAAGGTAGGGGATTTCATCTGTAATTTTTTCATTTTTAAAAACCAATTCTGATTTTATTGGAATCTACTGTCTATGTGTAGTCTACAAGTAGAGAGATGGTCATTAAAAAAAAAAAAAACTGGAAGTGAGATGTTCCTTTCAGGAAAAAAATAATATGAATTATTATACTATTACATAAATTCAAGATATTTTTTGGGAAGGAGAGGACCATAACCTCATGGTGTAGGTATGAGGGGTTTACCGACCAACATCATCCCGCCTGTAATAATTATTCTTTAAATTATTAATTTTTGACAAGTTTTTCTAAACTTAAGATAAAGGATATATTGGATAAATCATTGATAATCCTAACCAAACAAAAATTGGTGTAGCGGAAGCGTCTACGAGAAAAACCTACAAGAAACAAATAAAAACAACCTACCAATATTCTGTTGATCCATGCACGGATGCCAGAATACTAGGCTTCAAATACGACAATCTTCGCAAAGATATTGTAATTGGATAGTTGAGAAACAATTCTCTGTATTTTTATTAAACTGAAAACTGAATAGCAAAAGCGGTTTACAAGTCTATTTAAAGCAAACAAACCGTAACCCTAATCCGAAACCTTGTTGAGCAAGGAAACGACCTAATTAACCTAGTTAACGAAAATTACCAAAAAAGACAAATTTGAGCTAAATATGGAAACAAATAAAACTAAGAATTCTAAGCAAGCCAGAATTGACGGAAGTCGATTCGGACTTGGAAAACTCAACTTATTGCAAAAACAAAACTTTCCTAAAACGGCAATTTCGGAGCCTAAACGAAGGAATTCGGCCAAAAAGGACATGCCTCACTGCATAGCTGTGATTATTGAAGATCTCGACGATTCGCTTCAACTGTAAAAGTTTCACGCCATTCCGACTCCGACGCCGGAACACGTAGAGCTCATTTGGCCTTCTTGCGGTCCCATCCCTCAATGTAATCCAATTCCATGTCCGCTGCTGCATCAAAAACAAATATGACCATCCATATCAGATTTCTTTGAGATGAGAGGCTGAGAGTTAAGGCCATGTTTGGTATGTCGTACCGTTCTGTATTGGAAAAACCGAGAAAGTACTCTAACCAAACAAAAACAAAGATGACAATCCATATTATAGATTTCTTAGCAGTATGTTGTACTTTTTTACATGTTTGGTATGTAACATAAAGTCGGGTGCAATTGACTCATGAATTGGGGCTTAAGAGTATCTCCAGCAATCAACATTTCTTTAAACTGTATGTTGGCTGCTGGGCAACACTGGACGAAATGAGTATTCCAAAGAGAAAAAGAAAAAACATGATCCAGACGGAACAAAACATCATCTTTAAAACATGGAAATGATATAAAATTTCAATGACAAATAGAGGAATCCCATTAAGGTATTAGTCACAACTAAACACTATTCTACAGCTCCAAGCAATAAGAAAGGTTGGCTTGACTCCACTGATAGCGTTCCCACCACGGCAGATTACTGGTCAAACTTTGGAATTTTGGACATTTATGCTTTGAATATAGTCTATATTTAGGTGTTTTGTTGGGGTAGACTGTGAAAAGAAAAGGACATTTGATGGAAACATGAGTGGAAGACTTTTGACTTTTTGGTGCTTTGAATATAGTCTATAAAGATTGACATTTTGGTGCATGATAATGTAAAATATATACAAGTGATAAGTATCTCCAGCTAGTAATCAACTTACTATATCTTGGTTCATCCTCTCCTAATTAACAATTTAGATAAGTTGAGACATGAGAATGCATAAGAGATATAATGCAATATGTTTCAGAAATTTGCTTGTTTTCCTTTTGTATATGCTCATTAGCATCGGTCTTTCCAGTGGTTATGAAGTCTGTGACACCACTGCGAATTTCACAGCTAATAGTACCTATGCTAGAAATCTCATTCTCCTCCACTCATCTCTTGCTTCAAATATAACAGTAAATGGTGGTTTCTACAGTACCAGCATCGGCCAAGACCCTGATAAAGTTTATGGTCTCGCACTCTGCAGAGCAGATGTTTCTCTAGAAGATTGTGGCAGATGTGTAGATTCCACATCACAAAAAATCAAGACCGCATGTCCTAGCCAAAAAGCAGCATTTATGTGGGAAGGGTCTCCTGCCTGCCTCGTGCGCTATGCAGATATCTCTTTTTTTGGAAAACTGGAGATGGATGCTCAAATTGGTGAGTTCTATAACGTAAACAATATCACAACGAATTTGACAGAGTTCGATCAGATATGGCAGCCTTTGATGGATAGCACAGCGAAAGAAGCTTCTAAGGGATCGTCTAAACTTAAGTTTGCAACTCAAGAAGCAAATTTGACAAGGATTCAGACGATATATGCACTGATGCAGTGTACCCCAGATTTATCACAGAGTGATTGTTATTTTTGTTTAACTCGATATGTGGCTGAGTATACAAATTGCTGCAATGGGAAACAAGGAGGAGGTGTTCAGTCACCTAACTGTATGTTTCGTTGGGACTTGTATCTCTTCTATAAAGATGTTGTTGCTCCATTGCCATCTCCTCCACCTGCACCTAGTGCAATCACTACAACAGGTATTTTCTTACCCACCATCAAAGAAAATCAACTTCTAAGAGATAAATGTTACTAGTCCGTTTGGAAAAGCTTCCTTAAGCAGATCTTTTAAAGGTAGATCTGTTTCATAACTAAAACTTTTAAAGGAAAGTTGCTGGTTATTTGATTGTCGGTACGTTAAACAGCTCTTTTAAATTAATGATAGGATTGTTAGAGTGCTTTAAATGATATAATTAGTCCGTTGCCAACTCTAGCTTCTATGCCTACACCTAATACAATATATCATGCCAGGTATGTTCACAATCTTGATAGAAAATCCACTTTAAAACTTTATATCTTCCATTAAGCCTGAAATTTGAAAATCAACATCTATCCTTGTGATTGAGAGTACCAAAGTGGGATTTCTGTTGATGATCTTTGCAAGTAAATTAAATCCCTCTTGACTCCAAGAATATTAATGAAAAATGTTAGATGTCGAAAGGAGGAAAAGGGTAGAAAACAAGACATGGATGGCAGTAGTCGCACCTGTATCAGCAATTATAGTAGTTGTGCTGCTTGGTTTTTTTCTCTGGCATAAGCGCAAAAGGACTAAAAGAGATAAAGGTAATGGTTTTTACAAACTTTGCATTACAAAAACTATATTACATCTTTTTTTTTTTACTATATATTTCTAAATTGAATTTATGGTGCCTTGGGGTTGGGGAGGTAAGCAAACAGCCAAGAGGTTCTACTACATCGCTTTGGGAAAGATAGAAATGAAAATGACTGCAATTATGATACTCATGATTTCCCAATATTCTCGTTGGGTCTCACGCTCGAGGCTACTGGGAATTTCTCTAATAAAAATAAGCTTGGAGAAGGTGGGTTTGGCCCTGTCTACAAGGTAATTGTAAAGGGGATGGGGAGCAAGTTGTATGTTAACCGCAAATCTTTGAAATATAAGTGGTCTCATTAGATGACTCAATTTATTATTATTATTATTTTCTATTTTATGGTAAAGATAGAAATTTTCTTTCAGGGTATATTATCAAACGGCAATGAAATCGCAGTGAAAAGGCTTTCTAGGACATCTGGGCAAGGGATGAAAGAGTTTAAGAATGAAGTCACTTTGATTGCCAAATTACAACATAAAAATCTTGTCAGATTGTTGGGATGCTGCTTAGAGGGAAATGAATTGTTGTTGATTTATGAGTACATGCCCAACAAAAGCCTTGATTTTCTCCTTTTTGGTTGTTCTCTCAAACTTTCTAATGCTACTTGAATTTATTTCTTTAATTGTTGGTTGCTATGTTATATTATGTTCAAATTTACTGACAGATTCAGAAAAGAGTGTACAATTGGATTGGAAAACACGCATAAGCATCATCAATGGAATTGCACGAGGCCTTTTGTATCTACATGAAGATTCTCGACTCAAAATTATTCATCGTGACCTCAAAGCTAGCAATGTTTTGTTAGACAATGAGATGAACCCAAAGATATCAGACTTTGGAATGGCTAGGATATTTGGAGGAAATCAAAACGAAGCTAATACCAACAGGGTTGTTGGAACATAGTAAGTGCATTTTTGCTAGAGAATTTAAGTGGAGCAGGATTTCTATAACATGTAATCTTATTTTGTTTTTCCAATTTCAAATAGTGGATACATGGCCCCAGAGTATGCTATGGAAGGATTGTTTTCAGTGAAGTCAGATGTTTTCAGCTTTGGAGTTCTTTTGCTAGAGATTATTAGTGGAAAAAAGAATAACAAATTTAATCTTCCAGAACCTGGCCGAAGCCTCCTTAATTATGTAATTAAATCTCTCCTAGTCTTTAACAAATGATTTCTCACCATCCGTACACTAATCTTGACTTGTATAACATTGCAGACATGGAAACTGTGGTGTGACGAACAAGCTGCAGAGTTGATGGATCCAGCACTCACACAATCATGTGATCCCACTGAACTATTGAAATACATCCATATTGGATTGTTGTGTGTCCAAGGAGACCCAGCAAACAGACCTCCAATGTCCTCTGTGGTTTTCATGCTGGCGAATGATAACATAAAACTTCCTAAACCAACCCAACCTGCATTTTTTGTTGGCCGAGTTGTCGTGAGATCAGATCAATCTTCGTCAGATGTTAAAGTGTGTACCGTTAATGAGGTTACTCTCTCAGATGTATCACCTCGATAGCAATTTCTGCATTGCTTTCATTGTTTGCTTCCCCGGCCACTTTGCTGTATTCAAATATCCAGGGATGTGTCTATGATGGCTTTCAAGGACATCTATGCAAGTATTGATATTTACAGTGTAGTTCAAAGATCTAAGAATATATTGATTTGACCCATTCGAAGTCCTTAAAATGCAATTCGAATGTAATCAATGGTCTTAACATGATGATAAGTCCTTACAGTGTAGTTCAAAGATCTAGGAGTTGTGATGATTAAACTTTAATAAGAGCAATGGCAAGGTGGACCAGACTTACAGTGATATTTAATAATATATCTGATAAGCCTATAGAATGCTCAATAGGTACGTTCAAGCAAGGTATCAGCTGCTGAAACTATAAAGAATACTCCAACTAGTCTATTGAGCATTAATGGAGCTTCTCTCAAACCTCCATTAATGGAGCTTCTCACAGCTCAACTTTAGTTTTCGTTTTTCATTGAAGGCTTTCATCGAGCACCATGCTACCTTCATTAAACACCTATACTCTGTTTTAATATCAATCAATTTACTACTCTTGCAAGTTGCAAGGCTTAAACACATGCATATAAGGGACCACAGTCAATTATGATTTTGCAATTGTCCCTATTACATACTACAATCACAGTCACATTTTTGGGTAAATCCAATGATGAAAAGGCTGAAAAATATGCAGATTTGTTAGATATTTGGGAAGTAAATAATTCAAAAATTATCACTTGTATTAACAACTCTATTGAGCATTTTTAAAAATATCAAAAACCAAAGCAGTATAGTCAGCGAATTTGATCCACAAAGCAGAAAAACAAACTAGACCCAGTTTTTCTTTCATATCGAACACGAATTTGATCCAGTTTTTCTTAGCTACTTTTTTACATGAATTTTTCTTAGGAGGAGGAAAAAAAAAGAGAGTGAAATTTGCAGAAGAGAGTTGAAGGAAGAACAGTACCCGCCATTTTCACTGACACATAGAATTCCTAATATACCCATATCGTTATTAAACGGGCCATTTTTTCACAGCAAACAAACTGGAATTTGAAGTCTACAAACCATTATTCAATTTGGGCCAACCAGAAGGGACAGGCCAATCTAATGTCATTTGATGAATGCTGACGTGGTGACGTGCCCGTGCACGTCACGTGATGGTTTTCAACGTGGCAATCTACTATCATGGTATGGATAACCAAGTCAGCACCTTGCCGATGACGCAACTTGACACGTCGGCAAAAGGTGATGACATGCCATTCACGTCATCATTTCTGTGTCTTTCTCTCTAAACTGACTTTCTTTTCTAGAGAAACTAAACCGGGAAAAAAGTTAAATTTTCCTGTTATCCAAACACCACTGTTTTCCCTCACATTGTTCGAATATGAACTCTCTCTCTCTCTCTCTCTCTCACACACACAGAGCATCGATACACTCGAATCTCTTCAAAACGCTTCATTTAACGGGTAGATTGCAACCCAGTTTGTTTTGATGAACTGAACTTCTTTTCTGGTAACTTGTTTCTGATCCAATCAAGTGTTCATACTATTAAATTAAATGACTTTGATTTTTTATTTTATATTTTGTCTTATATTAATATGAAAAAAGTTCAAGTATCATAGTTGTCTGTATTGAGGAAGTAGAAGAGAGATTCTATCTTTGCATTTTATAATTCTTTCTTGATACTATGAAAAAGGTACCAAAAGTTTATCAATTCCTGGACTATTCACTATATTCAATCATTTCTTTGGTCATTCTGTAGGTAAATATTATTATTTCTTTATTCCATGCAAGGGTTCTCTGTTTTGTTAGAACTTAGAACTTAGACCCACATGTCATCTATGAACATTAGAATTTTTGGCAGCCAAACCTGAAGTTTCGAAATTTTTTCCATTTTTGCCCAAATGTCACTCAGGATGACCAAATGAGGCATCCTGATTTTGCAATTTTTGTCTGCTCAGAAGACTTTGACAAGCTAGACCTTAAAAGGTCGGCGGAAGTGGGAAGTGTACTATCCGCGTCCATGAAGAAATGTGAAAAAGTATATTTCCTTTATCGATACATTGAGGAAGAGAAATTTCTTGCATTATGAAGAAAAAGTATACTGAAGTGATCAATTTGAGGTCCTTCATGCTATAAAGGTTGTCATCCTCTATGTATTCTAAACCAAATCATTACTCTGCAATGGGTATTATGCATTTTGTTTCCGTCCTTTCCTATGGTCTAATAAGCATCAGCTTTACCAATGGCCAGTACTGTTACGATACAGGAAATTTCACAACCAACGGTAACTAAGCAAATAATCGCAACTACATTCTCTCATCTCTTGCCACAGGAGTACAATCAAATAACGGTTTCTTCGGGCTACTCAACACTTGGGCTTGCAACTGGAAAAGCAAATCTCACACTCTTTCATACCATATATGCACTAATGCAGTGTACCCCATATTTATCCCAAACTGATTGTGATAGATGTCTTCAATGTCATTTTATAAGAATTAATGTCTAACAGGAGTCTTAAATAAATAATGCATCCTGAATAATTTGCTATGGCAAAAGTCAGCTGAAAAGTAAAAACTAAAATACTTAAGTTTTTTCTGCTGAAACTGTGTGCCAACAATTCTGTTCTTATTTTCTTGACTTTGATCAACCCCGCAAACCCTTGCCATGCCAAAATCTGCTATTTTTGGGTTCATGTCTTCATCCAACAAAACATTATTAGCTTTGAGATCACAATGTATAATTTTGATCCTGGAATCTTCATGAAGATCTAGAAGTCCTCGAGCAGTTCCTCCTATAATCTTGCACTTGCTTGACCAATCCAGAAGTCCTTGTTTTTCTGGATCTGTACAATCATATAAGGTGAGAAATTAGATACTTAGAGGGTAAACTTCAATGGAAATACTTATTTTCGAAGGAAAAGAGAAAATTCGTTGAGAAGGTTCAAACCAAACAGGAAGTAGTTAAGACTTTTGTTGGGCACAAATTCATAGATGAGTATCTTCTCCCCTCCTTCGGGACAAAATCCTAAGAGCCTCACTAAATTTCTGTGTTGAAGTTCGGCTACCAATGCAACCTCATTCTTAAACTCTTCTGCCCCTTGACCGGAGCTTCTTGATAGCCTCTTAACAGCTACTTCCTGCCCATTATAAAGTGTGCCCTGGATATACACCATAAGCATCTGTTAATGTACTAACTCAACTTTGATAATTCCTGAATAGGATATATTGATTTCTCACCTTGTACACAATGCCAAAACCACCCTGACCAATCTTGTTTCCATCGGAGAAACTGTTTGTGGCAGATTCAATGGTACGCAAGTCGAATTGTATAGATTCCATCATGCTAATTTCATCTCCAACTAGACATTTTTCAAAACAACACATTTAGTTAGAATTATCGACAAGAGAAAATGGTTATCTATTTGATCAAGGTTTTTTCTATTTTGTTTTTACCATTTCCCTTTTTAGCAGATTTGTTCTTTCTACGAGTGATATTGCAAATATATCAGAAAGTTGCTGGAAGACACTGCCTGATTAACAAGACGGTTCATCAAAGCTGCCAAAGTGATATTGAATTGACCAGGGTCTGCAACATTATTTATGTTCCAAGCATACACAGCTGATCCTATCATATCTGAAAATATAGACTCATTTGAATACCTTAACATACACAGATCATACCATATAAATGCTTCTTTCTGTCTTGAACATCGGTGTATAATATCATCACTAGCGACCGTGACACAACTCTGGCACAACTCAGGGGAGATATCTCCTCTACAAAGAAAAAGGCCATTGGCTCTATCAAGACTCTGACCGGTGCTTGTATTGTAGAATCCATTGTTGAGTGTAGCATTCGATTGCAGAGAAGCAAGAGTTAAATTGAGGTCAGCTGGGAAGGCACTGTTTGCAGTGTAATTTCTTGTATTTGTACAGAGGTGGAATACAAAAATTGGTAGGGCAACACTGGACGAAATGATTATGCAAATGACGAAGGCAAAAACATGATCCAGACGGAACAACACCATTAAAATACAGAGAAGATATACAATTTCAATGACAAATAGAGGAATCCCATTAAGGTATTAGTTACAAACTTACAACTAAGCTGCATTTAAAAACTCCAAGCAAAAGAGAGGCTGACTTGACTCCACAAACAGCGTTCCCACCACTGCAGATTACTGGTCTTGAGAAAATAACGGCATAGTTTCTTAAGAAGACCAGACTTGACACCTCTATCCCATTCAATTTAAACGACTCTTTAGAAAAGGACGTTTGATGGAAACAGGAGTGGAAGACTAATCTATCTCTGAAATTTCATTTTAGTTACTAAATTATTGTATATCCAAAAACCCCCCATTTTTGCTTATTTTTAAGTTTCAACCAAACATTACTAACATAGAAGCATTCTAGTAATTAAACCATCAATCAATAAAAAGCACTTTCTACAAAAGCACCAAAGATTGCTTTCTTCAAACAAAAATCACTTGGAATGCCTTTTTATCCCAAATCCCCATTTTTGCTTTTGTTCAACCAACAAGACCGCAGCATAGATACAAATTACAAACTCACTTATTCAAAAGCACTTTCAAGTATTGTATAATCATTTCCTACAAAAACAAAAAAAAAAAAACAAAAAAAAAAAACCCAATATTGCTTTCTTCAAAAAACCTCATTTTTGCTCGTGTTCAAACAAGCACTACAACATAAATACAAAACTACTTATTCAAAAATCACTTTCAACAATATCAAAAACAAAAGCAATGTATTTACCCTCAATATACTCAGCGAATTTGATCCACAAAGCTGATCTTTTTCTGGGTAGAAAACCAAAAAAGACCCAGTTTTTCTTCCAAATCGAACATGAAAGATGAATTCTTTGCTACTTCGTGACATGAATTTTGCAGAAATGAGTTGAAGGAAGAATAGTAACCACCACTACCCGCCATTGAGAGACCCTTGTGTAGTTGTGTTATGTCCATCAAGTAAAATTCCTAATATACCCCAACCATTATAAAATGGGCCTTTTTCTAGAGCAACCAGACGGGCCTAACCTAATCTGTAGTTAACATCATTAATGAATGCTGACATGGTAACATGCCCGGGCTCGTCGGGATAGACCTGGCATGGTTCCGGTTCCGGTTCCGGTTCCGTGGTTTGATGGAACCGGAACCGGAACCGGAACCGGAACCGGAACCGCTATATGCCGGTTCTGGTTCCGGTTCCGGTTCCGGTTCCATTGGAACCGGCGGTTTTGAACCTTTTTTTTTTTTTTTAATTAAACAAAAAAAAAAAGACTTCTAAGTTCTAACTTGACAACTTGTAACTTATAAGTTGTAGATTGTAATTGAATAAAATAAAATATATAAATGACAAATTACAAAATTAAATTAAATTCATTGGGTTATTATTTGAATAAAATAAACAAATGACAAATTACAAAATTAAATTAAAATAAAACTAAACAAAATGACAAATTCGGAGTGAGCTCGAAGGCCCATAAGACCAGCCTGCCTGAAACGAAAGAAAAACAGTAACAATCTAACCAGTGAAACCACATTGGTATAATATTTCGCCAAAAATATTTAAGTAGTAGTATCAGGATTATATCTATTAAGTTTTATGGGCTATGGATGCTTGAACCATGGTTGCAAAAGAAAAATGATAACACCCTAACCGATGAAACCACATTCAATTCTAGTATAATAATTGAAACAAAAACTTTAAGTAGTATAAAGATTTATTTTAAAACGTGTCCATTTACACGAGGCCTGACTTTAAAGTAATTCTCCAGACCAAGACGAGCACGGATGTGGTGTCGGATCGAGAGAAAAAGGTTTCTTACTAGGTTTAAATGAGGTTCAAAATGGACACAACACTTAAAAACACTTTTTTTTTTATGAAAAAGGGGTTTTTGGGGCCGGAAAAGTAGCCACAAGCCCTCTGGCTTGGTCCCATTGGATTCCTTGCATCATTCTATGCGATTTCAAAAAAAAATTCACCGAATTCGGACATCCGAGCACAAAGTTATGGCATTTCAAAGTTTAAGGCATATATAAAAATATTTTTCCCGGTATTTTTTTGAGGCAAATTTTTTCTATTCTCTCGTTGTCAATGGCAATTTTTCTAAGAGTTTGACACTTTGTGTTCTCTATTACCAAAGCTGAATACTGTCTTCAAAACAATTACAAAATGAAATAAATATTAAAAACCTTGGAAACTTGGAGATTGAGAGACTTGAGAGTTGAGAGTGTTGGAGAGAAATTAGAATTAGAGAATTGAGAAGAAATTGGTGTGAGGAAAATGCGGGGGGGGGGGGGGGGGGGGGGGGGGGGGAGGTGGTGGTGGTATTTATAGAAAAAATAATAATAATAATTAAAATTGCACGAACCGCCTGGTTCCTCAAACCTTAGAACCGGCCTCCTCCGGTTCCGATTTTGGTTTTTTCGGTTCCACGGTTCGAACCGGAACCGTGCCAGGTCTACGTCGGGATGGTTTATAACTTGGCAATCTACATCATGGTATGGATAACCAAGTTAACACCTTGTCGATGATGCAACTGAACACGTCAGGCAAAACATGACAACGTGACCACTCACGTCATCATTTCAGTGTCACCTATAAATTTCTCTTCGGACAAACCTTTTTTTTTTTTTTTTTTGGTCGAGAAACCAAACCGGGAAACAATAGAAACAAAAATTCCAGCTATCCAAACACTACCGTTTTTCCCATTTTCAATGAATGGTGTTTACGGTCTACAATACCTGCGATGATGGTGAGAATAAAATTTTTATGTTTAATCATGTTTGTGCGATGTATCTAGTTTGAGTTCGAGGAACATATATGTAACGCAAATATGTATCTTACTCGTCACTACCTTATGCATGACACATACTTACAATAAATTATTCTAACAATCGAGGTTGATTGTATCTTACTAGTCACTACCTTATGCATATAAGGGACCACAGTCAATTATGATTTTGCAATTTGTCCCTACTACATACTTCCATCACAGTCACATTTTTTCGGTAAATCTTAAGACGAAAAGGCTGAAAAATATGCATATTTGTTAGATATTTTGGAAGCAAATAATTCAAAAATTATCACTTATATTTACAAGTACTCTGTTGAGCAGGGAAGAAACCAGAAATTTTTTTATGGGTGGGCTGTGGACAATTTCGTATAGATAAAAAATTTATACTACATAATAAAAACAAATCATTTTGATCGTGAATCTCGACAATATAAGAGAATTTTCATTAATTAAAATATAAAAAAATACACCTAGTCAGGGGACATAATGAACATTACCATCAAATACATATTCTAACCAAGAAAAAACCACAAGAAAATAAAAATGAAAAACTCATGTAATGTAAATACAATAAGATCCTAGTTAAATTTTGACTTCCGAGGCTTCAAAGAAGCAAAAACATCTATTACAGAATCTAAATCAACTGTATCAGCCATATACAAACTAATGAATTAATATATATTCGGTATACTACCATATACAATTAGTTTGACCTGTTGCCATATTCAGTGTTCTTAATGTATATCTACTTAATTTTACAATTATAACGAAAATTGGGTTGTTCAAAAACTGGGTAACCTGGGTTGTTGTTTATTTTTTTTGAAAACAAGTGGATACAAACAGGGGCACAATTGCACAAACACACACCAGAAAAAACAAGGAGCCAAGACGCTACTAAGTGCTAACACCACAACAAACCACAAGCAAACCCCACAAAAAAAACAAAACAAAGTAAAAAAACAACAGTAATGCTAGAGGACCCAAATTTTAACCCAAATTTTGGACCCAACTTACATGGCATCCTACTAGGCTGCACACCTCATTTGACAGCTCAGCTTCTATTTTTATTAAAAAATTTTATACGGTATCTGTATTTTGGCAAAAGACAAGAAAGAGAGAGAAAGGAAGAGAAAAGAGAGATTGTCGATCCAGTGTCCCACCTCTCGCTGTCGCCACCCCTCTCGGCCGTCGCCACCCCTCTCGGCCGTCGCCGCCGTTCTCGCCGAATCCGTCGCCACCCCTCTCGGCCGTCGCCAAAATCACCCCATTTCATTCTAACCTAATTTCATTCTCTACGATACCAGTCATCATCAAATTCATTCCCTGAAGGTTCTCTCTTGAAGATTTCCACTTGAGATAAGGTTTGTTGTGGATCTTTTTCTTCTTTGTTTCTTGACAATTTTTTGTTTGCCTAAACTCTGTTCCCCTAGGTACTCTTTTTTTGTTTAACTGGAAAATGCCCATGTCAGTTTTATAATAATCTGATTTTTTTTTTTTACTTTTTTATGTTTCTGGGTTGTGGCAATGAAGGAGAGTCTTTGAATTGTGTTGTTGCAGGTGGTGATTCTTTTGTTGAAACAAAGTTTTTATAGGGTCTGCAGTAGATAGAAGTAGATCATCAAATCTGGTTAGTTTCATGGCTTGATGTATTATCCTCAATCTACCTACATTTATCTTTATATTTACTCTGCAATGTTTAATCCCCTGTTTTTCAATCAAAGGTAACCCCAATAATTCACTTATTTTAGCACCATGTGACTTGAATTGGATTTTCTTCTGCTGTGTTACTCCTTTGTGTTGTACTCTTCTGGTAATTCAATTTTGGGTTTGTGTTTTGCTCTTGTGAACCCCTGGTTTGTGATTGTCCTTAATTTTTTAGATAAACTTGATTGGTAAAGCACTGGGGAGAAATTTATTCAAAGAAAGAGATTACATAGAGAGTGAACAAAAATAGATAGAAAAACACTAACAGTAGTGCTGTTCGACCCAAAAATAAATAGATAAACCTGATTTTCTTGCGGTTGCTTGCCTTTGTTTTCAGTCAGCTGTGTTTGGCTGTTGTTTTGGTTTGTTGTTTGGTGTTGCTGCTTACCTTTGTTTGGTGTTCTAATTTTATTACAGTTTAACTTCTAATACTACTGTATCTTTAATTCTGTTCTTATCATTCGATCCTTAGTGCTTGATTCTTCAAGGCAACGATCAAAAGCTGCATTTGAGTATCTTTTAGATAATAAAAAAACAACTATATACTGATTCATTTTTGTTGTGCAATATTGCAGTCAAATTCGCAAATCCAGTGATGACAATAGGTAGCTGCGCAAGACTAAGATAGAGGCAATCAGCACAGTTTGAACCCATCAATCTAATTACCCAGAATGGTGCAAAGATACTTATGTAGTGCTAAAAACGGAATCATGCAGCAAATTCTTCTTGTTTACTCATTATGATAATTTCTAGAAATTTGATGTAATTGGATTTCCCTCTTAAAAAAAGTTGGATCAGTCATTTTATTCTTCTTTAATCATTATTCTTAATAAAATTTTTGGAGGTTGGATTATGCATTTTTCTTTAATCATTACTTATATTAAACTCTTTTAAGTGTGTATTTTGTCATTCTTTTTCAATGGATATAGTTTATTTGTCATTCTTTGATGCCGAAGTTGAATGGATGAATTTGATGATGGATAGAGAAAGAATGATCATCGCAAACTAAATTTGCTAAATGTTTCAAATTAGAAGAGTAATGTTCAAAATTTGCTTTCTCAATTGAATCCACTAATGTTTCTCCTGAAAGTTCTATAATAATCAGCTGTATTTTACAACTGCAGCTGATTATTCTTACAAAAACATCAAGCAATACAATACTAGATACAACAAAACATGATTGTGGTGTTTAAAGAAAATAAGAGTTGCTTACAATAATTTAATAAACGCCTTACATAGGCATTAGATATTCTTAAACATAGAAGATGCTCAAATGACATGTAAGGAAATTCCAAGTATATCTAATTGTTAGAAATTATCATAATGAGCAGAACAAAATAATTTGCTGCATGATTCCAATTTTAGCATTACGTAAGTATCTTTGCACCATCTTGGGTAATCAGAATGACGGGTTCAAACTGCCTCCATCTTAATCTGGATTTGCGAATTTGACTGCAATATTGCACACAAAAAATGAATCAGTATATAGTTTTTTTTTTTTTTTAACCTAAAAGATACTCAAATGAAGCCTTTGATCTTTGCCTTAAAGAATCAAGCATGCTTAACATGATATTATGCAAGTAATTAAGAGACATAGAAAGCATTACAAACTAGGTAATTAAAAAAATATAATCATACCTCAATCATAATGCTCTCTTGTGTAGCCAAAATATTGCCATCATGGTCAGAAGTAAGTGGAACATCAACGTTAGCAAATCTATCACTTTCTAATATTTCAGAATCCTTCACAAAAAAAAAAAAAATTCAAACAATATGTTGCAGCAGTAAGTATAAGGAGAAAAAAAAATAATAATACTATAATACTAAAGAAGAAAAAGCATACGATTAATACCATAAATTTAAATATCACCTTAGTCATTTCTGGATCAGTAGATTTCATCTTCAATTTATTTTGTTTTCTTTTTCGAACAACTTTTTCAACCATGGACTGCTTTCTTTTGAACGGTGGCCGACCTTTACTTCGTACTACTCGTGGAGAAAGAATGTTACCATTCTCCTTTGATGTGTCATTATTCGAAGTGGGGATATATCGACTACTTCCATTGTCACCTCCATTTGATATTAATTTCGTCTTCAAATCAGTTATCCCCTCTATCACAATATTGCACATGTCATCACTACCGGTTGCTAAGTGTGCTAACTCATAAAATGAATTACACATTTTATCAAATCGATGCCCTTCAGGTTTAGTACTCCAGTTATCATAGCCTATTTTCACCTTAGTGTGACATCGTGTCACATCTTTCCTCCACCGCCTTAAAATATACTTATCTGGAACAACAAAAATTCCCTTATGAATTAGTACCATAATTGCATGTCGACATAATATTCCTTTAAATTCAAATAACCGACAATTACAATTAACCACACAATCTACTTCACTTAGCTGAACAATGAAAGGAACACGACGATGGCTCGCCTCTCCAACCATAACATCCTCACGAACTATAAACTTTGAATAATGACCATTATCCTCATCAAAAGATAACACACAATACAACTTGGCTTTCAACTCATTTTGAAACTCTTTGAATTTTGTAGTTGTATAAGCATCTTGAAATTGTTTCTCGATGGGATAATGTGTTAAACAAGGGACCAGAGAATTAAAAGAATTAAAATCAGCAAGATTTTCTTTTTCCACCTTATCTCGCAACGCATTCTCATATTGTTCAACAAATTGTTTTAATGTAGTCTTGGAATTGACATACCCATCAAAGAATGCATGCATACTTTCACTGCGTTGTGTTGTAGACATTCCCGCCCAAAA
This sequence comes from Acer saccharum, assembly GCA_030490815.1. Classification (NCBI taxonomy): domain Eukaryota; kingdom Viridiplantae; phylum Streptophyta; class Magnoliopsida; order Sapindales; family Sapindaceae; genus Acer; species Acer saccharum. The sequence continues at coordinate 4,228,766 of CM059877.1, read as the reverse complement.
TGTATCTTTCACAAAAGCTGGAACCCAACGCCGCCTTTCATCGTATAGCCTTAGTAACCATTCATTAGCATGAAGACCATACACATTAATCAACTCATTCCATCGATCTTCAAATTCATCACGTGTTAATGAATCATATACAACATTAAGCACTCTGAACTTAATATCTTCATAATGCTTGAAACTTTTTAATTTTTCGGGCAACTTTTTCAATATATGCCACAAACACCACCTATGCCGTGTATCAGGAAAGACAATTTCTATTGCCTTTTGCATGGCTTTATCCTAATCAGTAATTATTGCTGTTGGAGCACAACCAGACATACACGTTAGCCAAGATTGAAAAAGCCAAATGTATGTTTCAGTATCCTCATTGGAGATCAATCCACATCCAAATAATGTTGACTGCCCATGATGATTCACCCCTACAAAGGCAGCGAAAGGCATATCATACTTATTCATCAAGTATGTAGAGTCAAACGTTAAAGCATCTCCAAACTCCTTATACAATGCTCTACTCCTTGCATCTGCCCAAAACACATTCTTCAAACGACCTTCTTCATCTAAATCCATTGTATAGAAAAAATTTGAATTGTCTGCTTGCATTTTCAAAAAATATTTTTGAATAGCATTAGCATCTCCTTCACCAAGTCGTAAATGTCTTACTCTATCAAGATAATTCCGATAATCTTTCTCCAAAAAAGTTAAATTTTCATGACCACCTGCTTCAACCACAAAAGAATTAAAACTCTTGTTTGGCCTTATCCCAGCTCTATCATTCAATTCCAATTGTCTTTGCACATGTGGCTTTATTACTCGGTTTGATTTGAAAAACCGTAATTTCCTCGGAGTACCAAGTTTATGGTTATGATCTAAAACAGTAGAGCGTATTCTCCACTTTCCATCAAAGCATAAAGATGCTGTAAGCTTAGCTTTGCAATCTGTTTTCGTTGTTGGATACAACGGTAATGGATTCTTGGAAGTAGAAATTTTCTTACGAACACGTGAGCATGCAAATGTAGCATATTTCAACTCTCCGTCATATCCTTTGTTTGAAGTTCTTTTCATAACTTCAAATCCATGTTTTTTTCCATACATTTTATAGTACTCAAATAAGTTCTCAACTGAGTCAAAAATCATTCCCACAGCAGGGTCATCAATATTTTCTGACACATTAACTGAGTTTCCCATTTCACCCTCATTATTTTCCTGATTATATTCCATAAGTATTAATTAATAAAAATAATAAGGCAATACCTTTGTAGAAGGATTATGAAACCAATAAGAAAATAAATAAAAAATACCTCAATAACAGCGATCTCAAGTAACGAGCCTTCTACTTCTATCGGAACAAATTCCTCCATCTCCTTTTGATTATGCACGAAAATTTGATTAACAAAGTAAGATTAGTATAGTTCATTTAACACACCATGACATAACAGCTTTATTGGTATAATTCATTTAAAGAAAATAAATATAAAAAAAATACCTGAATGGGAGTGACCTCATGTAACAACGAGTCTTCTACTAATTTTGTCGAAACAAAATCCTCCATCTCCTGTTAATTATGCACGAAAGTTTGATTAACAAAGAAAGATTAGTATAAAGAGTTCATGGAGAAAACACAGGAACAGAGTTATGGAGGATTATTATATGACAGACCAATTTGTAAGACAGATTAGTATCGACCTCCAATTTCTATTGTGTGACAGGAAAATTTGTAAGACTAGTTGAAGTCATAGGGATGTTTAAAAAAAAAGGGGGGGGGGGGGGGGGGGGGGGGGTGTGAACAGAGTTTAGGCAAGCACAAAATTGTCAAGAATCAACCTCCAATAGCATTACTGTATGATAGGAAAATTTGTAAGACTATTTGAAGTCATAGGGATGTTTAAAAAAAAAAAAAAAGGGAACAGAGTTTAGGCAAACAAAAAATTGTCAAGAAACAAAGAAGAAAAAGATCCACAACAAACCTTATCTCAAGTGGAAATCTTCAAGAGAGAACCTTCAAGGAATGAATTTGATGATGACTGGTATCGTAGAGAATGAAATTAGGTTAGAATGAAATGGGGTGATTTTGGCGACGGCCGAGAGGGGTGGCTACGGATTCGGCGAGAACGGCGGCGACGGCCGAGAGGGGTGGCGACGGCCGAGAGGGGGTGGCGACAGCGAGAGGTGGGACACTGGATCGACAATCTCTCTTTTCTCTTCCTTTCTCTCTCTTTCTTGTCTTTTGCCAAAATACAGATACCGTATAAAATTTTTTAATAAAAATAGAAGCTGAGCTGTCAAATGAGGTGTGCAGCCTAGTAGGATGCCATGTAAGTTGGGTCCAAAATTTGGGTTAAAATTTTGGGTCCTCTAGCATTACTGAAAAAACAATTAATTAATCACCAACGTAATCACCTAGGTTGTTCAACATAATCACTAAATTAAAATCAAAATTATCATCACAATCTACAATTAATTTTACAAAATAAACTTAAAAATAAAAATAAAATAACTTAAGGTTTTCTCCTACTGACGTCTATATACTTCTACAAATCCAAAAGCTATGAAATAAAATTGAAATTCTTGGAGAGTGGAGACCGGAGATAGTTGGAGACTTGGAGATTAAATTATAACTTATACGGTAACTCTACTGCTTCTACTTTTTCTTAGTTGTTACTTGTTAAGGGTTTAAAATTTCCAATTTGATTTTTAAGTTATTAAAAGGTTAAAATTCCCAATTTGATTTTTCACTTGTTAAGGAAATCTAATGGGCTTGAATGGGTTTGATATAAATTTTATATTATTGGGCTGTTAAGAAGACAAGGAAGGAAAAATATGACAAGTTGAGTTAGAATTGGAATTGGCCTGGGGTGTAATTAGAACTGAATGGAATATATATATAACTATTGAAAAACTTATCATTTTTTTTCAAAAAACAAGGGTGGGTTGTAGCTCACCCTAGACAAGCCCAATTCCGCCCCTGCTGTTGAGCATTAAAAAATATAAAAAACCAAAGCAATGTACCTTGAATATAATCAACAAATTTGATCCACAAAGCTGATCTTTTTTTTTCTTAGCAGAACAACAAACTAGTCCCAGTTTTTCTTCCATATCGAACACGATAGATGAATTCTTCACTACTTTGTTACATGAATTTTTCCAAGCTTGAGAAAAAAAAAGAGTAAAATTTGGCAGAAGACAATTGAAGGAAGAACAGTATCCGCCATTTAAACTGACATTGTAGAATTCCTAATATACCCCTACCGTTATTAAATGGGCTTTTTTTTCACAGCAAAAAACTGGATTTTGAAGTATGCAGACCACTGTACAATTTGGGCCAACCAGAAGGGCAAGGCCCAATCTATAGTTAATGTCATTTGATGAATGCTGACATGGTGACATGCCCGGACACATGTGGCACATGGCAAGCTACATCATGGTATTGATAACCATGTCAGCACACCTTGCCGATGACATAACTTGACACATTGGCAAAAGCTTGACACATCATCATTTAGGGGTCAACATCACTTATAAATTTCTCTCTTAACTGACTTTTTTTTTTTCCTTGAGAAATTGAATTGGGAAAAAAAAATCCAGGCAGTCAAACACCACCGTTTTTCCCTCCCAATGCTTGAGAATGGACTCTTTGATCTCCACCTCTCTCGACGAAATATGCGCTCAGAGTCTCAGGACCAGACCGGTCCTCCCTGAAGCCTTGAACCATATATATATATATATATATATATATTTATGGACCACAGTCAGTCATTATGATTTTGCAATTGCCCCCACTACTTTCCACTCACATTTGTGTCTGCTTAATTAGAAGACTTTGAAAAGCTAGACTTTATAAGGTCAGTGGAAGTGCCCGTCCAGCATGACCTTGTGGAAGACAACTTTCTTGCATTGTAAAGTAAAACGTATGGAAGAGGAAATGTGAAATTCCCTGCAATCAAAGTACTACACTTTGTTGTGCCAGAGTTGTGTCAAGGACACTAGTGATGATATTATAAACCGATGTTCAAGACAGAAAGAAGCAATTATATGGTATGATGAGTGTATGTTGCGGTACTCAAATGAGTCTATATTTTCAGATATGGAAGAAGCTCCAGTTGTGTGTCATTGGAAAATAAATAATATCGCAGACCCCGGTCCTTTCAATATCATGTTGGCAGCTTTGATGAACTGTCTTGTTAATCGGGCAGTTTCTTCTAGCTGGAAAAATATTGCCATCTCTAAATTCTTTATTCCACAAAGACTTTGAAAGGATATCATTAATATTTGTCCAATTCAATGGAGGTTGATTTTTCATTCTCGGGCGTTGCTTGTTAATGGGACTATATATCAGATTTTTTTTTTTTTTTTTAAACAATCAGTGTTGTGTGTTGCGTGTTAATGGGACACTAGTGACGATATTTTTACTTTCTTTTTTGTAATGAGAAATCACATCCCTCTTTTCTCTATTCTATTTGATTCTTTTGGTTCGTTGATTTTTCATCGAGTAATTCACACTTGGTTCAAAGATCAAGTACCTATTCATTTGACCAATTCAAATTCTTTAAAACACAATTTGAATGTAATCACTTCTCTTAACAATCTAATGAACTTATTGATTATGAGAATATTGTACTGATGAAACTTTAATTTGCAATGGAATAATAGACCAGACAACGCGGTAACTCGCTGTCGTATTGGGCATCACATTAACTTCCATCCACCCATCTCAATCAACTCACTAGTCTTACAAGCCTTAAACACAAATATATATGGACCACACTAATTTTGATTTTTCAATTGCCCGCACCACTTATCACTCACATAATTTTTGTCTGCTTAGAAGACTTTGACAATTAAGCTAGACTTTGACTTATAATGTAAAACGTATTGAAGTGAAAATGTTAATTTCTCGGCAATCAAATTCAAAACATTTCACTTTTTTGTTTTAAATTGTTTGTTGGTTCATCAACTTCTTCTTTGAAGCATTTCAAGTAGCTAACAGTAACACAAACAAATTCATAATCCTGAAATGAGTTTTTGGAATTTGCTTTTGTTCATTTTTTCTTATCTGCTTATGAGCATTAGCCTAACCACTGGTCAGCGATGTTACAACACAGGAAACTTCACAACTAATAGCACGTATGCTAAGAACCGCAATCTCACGCTGGCATCTCTAGCTTCTAATGTAGCAGTAAATGGCCATTTCTACAACACCACCATTGGACAAGACCCCGACAAGGTTTATGGTCTTGCGTTATGCAGAGAAGATTCTACTTCAGAAGAATGTAACAAATGTGTCAATACAGGCATTCAACAATTTATAGCTAATTGTCCATACCAGAAAGAAGCGGTTACGTGGGGAACAGTCGATCCTCCGTGCATTATACGTTATGCAGATCGCTCGATTTCTGGGAAGCTTGAGCTGAGCCCAGAAATTGATGTCTATTATAATAAAGATGTCACATCGAATTTGACTGAGTTCAACGAGATCTGGGAGAGTTTGATGCTCCGCGTAGTGAGAAAAGCTTCGATGGGCTCTTCCAGGCTCAAGTTTGGAACTGAAGAAGCAAACTTGACCCACTTTCAAAAGATATATGCTTTAATGCAGTGTACTCCAGATATATCCCAGAGTGATTGTGACGATTGTCTACGTCAAAGTGCGGCCAGTTTTCAGAGTTGTTGCGGTGGGAAACAAGGAGGTTTTGTTCAAAGGCCCAGCTGTTTATTTTACTGGGATTTAAAACCATTCTATAAAATTACTGCGCCTGTTGCTCCATCACCATCTAGTATTCCAGCTCCTCCTCCTTCTTCTCCTCCTCGAACCAATACCACAATCGCCACAGGTATTTTCGCCCTTTTAAAAACTCTGTTATATCTCTTTATAGTATCCCAATTAACTTGGAAATTTATCATAATTTGATTGTTATAGTGTTTAAATACTATTTTTGGACCATTTCTTATCATCCGATGGTTACTAACATGGTATCGGAGTTTTAGTTTGACCTAGAAATCCTGGGTTTGAGTCCCCACATGTGTGACTAACTTTGAATTTGTACTATTTCTGGTTTAAGCAGAGAGAGGCAGTGGAGGTATTGCAACATCAATTGTTGTGATCATTGTTTTTTCTACAATTATCATTATTGCAGTTTTCATTGCCTTATTTTGTGTCCTTGTACGAAGGAAGAGGAACCGGAAGCTGAAAATCAGTAGTAAGCAAAGGATAGAAAGTGAGTTACTTAGATAAAAAAAAAAAAAAAAAAAAAATCTCTTATATGATGAATAAATATAATTTTTGCTAATTACTTGTTATTGTTGTGTTACTGTTGTTAAGATGCTATCGAAACTGATACTATCGAATCCTTACAATTCGACTTCAGTACTATCAAAGTTGCAACAAATGACTTTTCCAATGATAATAAGCTTGGACAAGGAGGATTTGGTGCTGTTTACAAAGTAATTAAGCATTCAACTACTATATTGAATTGTAAATTTTGAATTCTTTGAATGCAATCAAAGTATTCTAAATTTATGTTATATGATTGCAGGGTAGTCTTTCGGACGAGCGGATTATAGCAGTGAAGAGGCTGGCTAGCAATTCAGAACAAGGAGAACTAGAATTTAAAAATGAGATTCTCTTAGTGGCCAGGCTTCAACATAGAAATTTGGTCAGGCTTCTTGGTTTCTGCTTGGAAGGGAGTGAAAGGCTTCTCATCTACGAGTTTGTGCCGAATTCAAGCCTTGATAACTTCATATTCGGTATGACTATAGTCTAATTTAGGGGCGGCCAGTGCCTTCCCAACTAAAATTAAGGCCCCAAAACAATTTCATAAATAAAAAATATTAAATACTAATTAAAAACTTAACCCAACACGTTAAATGAAGTGGATCGTGATCGAGTCGTGATGTGTTGTGTTGTGCCTTGTCATGCCGTACTTGTACAGAATTGTGCTTTGTTGAACCGTGCCTAGGCCAGCCCGACCCAATTTACATGTTTAATTAATAGTGTACATGTCTAACAGAAAATATAAATTATTCTAACTATTAATTTAATATTTATTATTTTACACATTTACACATTCAAAGACTCAATTTAAATTTTCACTTAAGGCCCCAGATACCTTTGAGCCGCCTATGGTCTGATTATTTTATTTTTCTAAAAGACAGACTTTATATTGTGATTGGTCTAATTTCATAAATTCTATTGCATTTGTCGATATGTAGATCATATCAAACGTTTACTACTTGATTGGGAAAAGCGTTACAAAATCATAGTGGGGATAGCTCGAGGGATTCTTTACCTTCATGAAGATTCTAGATTGCGGATCATCCATCGTGACCTCAAAGCTAGTAACATTCTTATAGATCAAGACATGAATCCAAAAATTTCGGATTTTGGAATGGCAAGGTTGTTCGAAAGGGACCAAAGTCAAGCTGATACAAGGAGAGTTGTGGGGACCTTGTAAGTATACATCATTGGATATAGTAATAGATAGCTTGATCTCATTTCAACACAACTAATTTAATTATACGATCGTTTTTAGTGGATATATGGCTCCAGAGTATGTTTTGCATGGGAATTTTTCTGTCAAGTCAGATGTTTTTAGCTTTGGTGTGCTAGTCCTGGAAATCATAAGTGGCCAAAAGAACAGCTCTTTTCATAATGGAGAAGAGACAGGGGACCTTCTAACTTTTGTAAGTATAAAAGTAACTTCATAGACAATTATCATCACTCTTAATTTCAAATCACCTGACAGCCTGGAAATGGAAACGATATCGTAAAATTTCGAAGAAAACCTCTAACTATGTGTGAACATTGTTAAACTTTTTCAGGCCTGGGAAAGCTGGAGGGTAGGGACAGCTTTGAATGTGATTGATCCCATATTGAGGGCTGGTTCCAGTAGTGAAATGATGAGATGTATCCACATCGGATTACTATGTGTACAAGAAAATGTAGCAAATCGACCAACAATGGCATCTGTAGTTCTTATGCTTAATAGCTACTCTATCTCTCTCCCACTACCCACAAAACCTGCATTCTTCATGCACACTACTACTATAGAGCTGGATAATCCAGAATCAACAATGTCCAATCAATCTAAAAGCCGTTCTGTCAAATATTCTATTAACGAAGTTTCAATTACTGAGTTAGACCCTCGATGAGGTTTAGAGGATGGAAGCAGAAAGTTGGAGAATGGAACGACAAGATTGACCAAGTCTAATTAATGGCTGTTGCTTTAGGTTTTCAGATTTTTGATTCCTTTCAACAATTTTGTATGGCTGAAAGTAACATATGATTTGGATCATTTGGATCGTGTTAGAGGTATTTGAATAATGAACTGAACCATACATTTACGTAACTTCTTTATGAAATAAATCGTTTGAATGTTGAACCCTACATTTACATTATGATGTAAACGTAAAGTCGGGTGCAATTGACTCATGAGCTAGGGCTTAGAGTATCTCCAGCAATCAAAAACTGTATGTTGGTTCATTTTCTTCTAACAATTTCGATAAATTGAGACATGAGAATGCATGATAGGGCAATATGTTTCAGAAATTTGCTTGTTTTCCTTGTGTATATGCTCATAAGCATCGGTTATCAAAACTGTGACATCACTAGTAGCTTCACAGTTAATAGTACATACCTAAGCTAGAAATCGCAATCTCCTCGTCTCATCTATTGTTTTGAATATAAGAATTACATGCACACAAAATGTAACCATAATAATCTTTGTACATGTTTTGTATCATTTGGAGAATACTTCCTGTACTAACGAGGGTAGAGTTCAATGATGGACACATCATTTACGGATGAAGGTATGGACTTGCTCGTGTCTGATCTTGTTGTGCTATGAACAAAGACTGCTGGCTGTTTTGGTAATGGTAGTGTAACAGAGAAACTGTTAAGCATCAGAACTATTGCTGCCATTGTCGGTCTGTCAGCTGGATCTTCCTGAACACACAGTAAGCCGATATGAATGCATCTGGTGACTTCATTCCTTGAAAAAGAATTCCGTAAAGTTGGATCTATTAACTCCAGAGGTGTCCTGTCCCTCCAATGTCTCCAAGCCTGTGAGAATCATCAGAAATTTCTCAATATGAACAGAAACTTACTTTTCTGTTTCGAAAGAAAAGATGATGAAATTCGTATCCACTACAAAGGAATCTCAGTTTTGCTTTCATAGCTCAAGAGGTCCTCTGCATAGTCTGATTGATAGAACAGCTGTTCTTTTTGCCGCTTATGATCGCTAGTATCAAGACACTAAAACTGAACACATCGGACTTCACTGAGAATTGCCCATGCATAGCATACTCTGGAGGCATATAACCACTAGAATCCAGCATCATCAGTACTATATATTCCAATTTAGTGAAATAATAAGTTAATAACAGTCTTCAAGGTACATATAGTCTAATTAACTAACCGTTCAATGTTTTAGATAAACAATGCATCATGAATAATTCGTTATGGCAAAAGACCTCAGCTGAAAAGAAAAAACTAAAATAGTAAAGTTTTTTCTTATGAAACTTACTATGTGCCGACAATTTTGTTCGTATTTCCTTGACTTTGATCTACCCTGCAAATCCATGCCATGCCAAAATCTGCTATTTTTGGGTTCATGTCTTCATCCAACAAAACATTACTAGCTTTGAGATCACGATGTATAATTTTGAGCCTGGAATCTTCATGAAGATATAGAAGTGCTCAAGCAGTTCCTCCTATAATCTTGCACCGGCTTTACCAGTCCAGAAGTCCTTGTTTTTCTTGATCTGTACAATCATATAAGGTGAGAAATTAGATACTTAGAGGGTACACTTCAACGGAAATACTTATTTTCGAAGGAAAAGAGAAAATGCGTTGAGAAGGTTCAAACCAAACAGGAAGTAGTCAAGACTTTTGTTGGGCACAAATTCATAGATGAGTATCTTCTCCCCTCCTTTGGGACAAAATCCTAAGAGCCTCACTAAATTTCTGTGTTGAAGCTTGGCTACCAAAGCAACCTCATTCTTAAACTCTTCTGCCCCTTAACCGGAGCTTCCTGATAGCCTCTTAACAGCTACTTCCTGCCCATTATAAAGTGTGCCCTGGATATACACCATAAGCATCTGTTAATGTACTAACTCAACTTTGATAACTCCTGAATATTGATTTCTCACCTTGTACACACTGCCAAAACCACCCTGACCAATCTTGTTTCAATGGTACGCAAGTCGAATTGTATAGATTCCATCATGCTAATTTCATCTCCAACTAGACATTTTTCCAAACAACACTTTTAGTTATAATTATAGACAAGAGAAAATGGTTATTTATCTGATCAAGGTTTTTTCTATTTTGTTTTTACCGTTTCCCTTTTTAGCAGACTTATTCCTTTTCCTTTCTCTCCGAGTTAGGAGAAAATAACATGAAGCGGATACAAACAACGCAAAGAAAATTGTTGGAATCGTAATGGCAATAGCTATATCTGAAGAGATCTGCCCATTTCCTGCATACAAAGAATGGCATCAAGTAAATATTAAAGCACACTTTTCTGGCCTTGCACAAAAACCTGATCCTTCAAACACCTGGTACAAAATCATATGCTTACCACTTGAATTTGTTGAAAATGCTGGTGGCGGCGGTGGTGGTGGTGGTGGAGGTGTCGCATCTTCTGGAGGAGATGGGGACTGAGGTGGTGGAGAGGCCAAAGTATAGAAAGGGTACGTTTCAAACCTGATATTGCAACTTGGGCTGCTAACTCTTCCTCCTTGCTTTCCATTACAGCATTTAGGAATCTGACTAACACAATTGGATAAGCATATGTTGCAATCAGATGGCATTATATCCCGAGTGCACTGCACAAGCCCATATATCCTGATAAAAACCGTATGGTTCACATCTTCAGCAGCAAAAAAGTTGCTAGAAGACACTGCCCGATTAACAAGACGGTTCATCAAACCTGCCAAAGTGATATTGAAAGGACCGGGGTGCGATATTATTTCTGTTCCAAAGATACACACCTGGATTTTCTACCATATCTGAAAATATCTCATTTGAGTACCGCAACATACACTCATCATACCATATAATTGCTTCTTTCTGTCTTGAACATCAGTTTAAAATATCATCACTAGTGGCCTTGACACAACTCTGGAACAACTCAGGGAGATATCTCCTCTACAAAGAAAAAGGCTGTTGGCTCTATCAAGACTCTGACCGGTGCTTGTATTGTAGAATCCATTGCTGCGTGAAGCATTCGATTGCAGAGAAGCAAGAGTTAAATTGAGGTTAGCTGGGAAGGCACTGTTTGCAGTTTAATTTCTTGTATTTGTACAGACGTGGTAATGATAAGTCGGCTGCTGGGCAACACTGAACGAAATGAGTATGCCAACGAGAAAAAGCAAAAACATGATCCAGACGGAACAAAACAACATCATTAAAAGTTAAAACATGGAGATGGTATAAAATTTCAAGGACAAATAGAGGAACCCCATTAAGGTATTAGTCACAACTAAACACCATTCTACAGCTCCAAGCAAAAAAGAAAAGTTGACTTGGCTCCACGGCAGATTACTGGTCGTGAGAAAACTATGGAATTTTAGGCAGCCAAAATCAGGCCACATGAACTAGTAACGGGTTCTCAATCAGATTGGCCAAACCTGAAGTTTCCAAGCTTTTGCCTTTTTGCCTTAACTGATGACCCAATAGTTTCTTTTTTGAACATCAAAGATTTATTAAGGCTAAAGTCAAAGAAGAGCCAAAAACAGGCACAACAAACAGGGCAAAGAACACCCAACCCAGCACCCGCAAAGCAACAAAAACAACAGAACCCCAGGCCACAGAAAAACACCAGCCACAAGCAAGCAACAAAACAACAACAACAACAAAAACACAGCAAAAGCAAAGCAGCAACCTAGCAAAAACTAGAAACAGAACAGGCCCAACAGGCTCCACCCAGCTCAACCAAAATGAGCAGAAACAGACCCACCAAAACACTGAATCAGATCCAAACTGCACAAAACGCAGCGCTACTTGTTGTTGCTCGCCATAATCCCCTCCAGCTTACTAAAGGTTCCAGCTTTGATCCTCCTAACAATCTCCTCAACCATATCCTTTTCAATACCATTAAAATCAAAGCCTAAGACCCTTCCGGCTTTGATGACCTTAGCTATCTCTTCTTGTAAGTTCCAAGAAGCCTTCAACACCTCAGGCACTGTGTTTTCCTTTCCGAAACCTCGATTAAGAATAAGAGCCGAAGCCTTCGAATGTCTTGTTAACATACCATGACTCTTTACCAAGTGATTTTTCATTCTTCCTATCCTCTTTATGGGCTGGTCATGACCAAAAATAATATTTCCCCCATCTCCATTTTCGGAAACAATCACATCTCTCACAACACCATCTACATTGGCCTCATCAAAGACTTCCTCTGTTTCATCCAAATTTCTTCTATCTTTTCCAACATCAGAAGTGTATTTTGAGCTAGCTGGGCCTAAATCAGCCATCCCAACACTCCGTGCCTTCATATGAATGCTTTGAGTGGGTCTTCCAAGACTAGGCCCATCAACCTTAAAGCCACATTCCTTTCCTTCCAGACCATCATCAACCAGAATCGAATTTTCACCCCTCCCAAAACTAGAATTCAAAAGCAAGCTAGAATCAGATTTCTCATCAGATATAGAGCTGACATCTCTAGCTTTCACACTTTTTTCTATCCCATCCCTACTAAAGCTGACCCTCCTATTACTTTTAACCTTCCTAAGCTTAGAATAGGTACTTTTGATAGCCAAACTTTCATCCTTTCTACAACCATATCCTTTCACATTAGAATTTTGAACCTGACAACACTCATCAGCCTTGCCTTTCACCTGACAACACATATCAGCCTTGCCTTTCTTGTTTGAATTTTGAACCTGACAACACACGTCAGCCAGCCTATAGCTTTCGATGAGCTGTTTTCTATCCTTCACAATCAGAGGGGAGCTGAATGATGAAGCTTCACCATTCATCTTTCCAGGACCACCAGCTGGCCTTTCCAAAACAGGCAAAGAATTCGAAACAGGAGCTGAGAATTCCTTCTCCAAACCTAGAAATCTATCCACCCAAGCCATGTCCACCGGATCTAGATCTTCATCCACATTCACCACAAATCGCCGGTAGCCTATTTAAATCTTGATTTTCTTGGAGCAATGGTGATCTCGAGGGATTGAAACCAGCATACGACCTTTATCCAATCTTCTTCTTGATAAAGTATCCTCTTCAATCAAAAGGGGTTCCCCCAGCATTCAGCACAGAATTTTAAAAAGAAGGACACCAGAAATTTAATGGCACTCCCGAAATATTAACCCAAACTAACCTTGATTGAAGAACAAACGATTTAGGGCAGCTAAACATTGAAGAAAAACAATCGTCCCAGAAGAACCTATTATTGATAAATCCTTCTTTGTCACTCTCCGATTCAAAGAACCAGATGATCCTTTTGTCACCTGCATAAGTCGAAGAAAACAAGAAACCTCTGTCTCTCAACCTAGAGTTCACAGTGGACACTTTCGAAAAATCTTTTAAGACACCCATAGCACACTTTTTAAACCATTCCTCCTCAATCTAGAAATTACTCCAAGACAGAGTTAAAAACTGATCTTCCATTCTTTCCTCCACAAACCGAGTCATTCTGTGGTCATCTTTCAACACTTCAGCATAAGTTTCGACAGTTCTTCTTTTCCTACCACCTGCTGAAGTTGGACCTCCATCTTGACCTATCTTCCTCATTTTCCAGCCAAAAGAGGCCATTTTTGCCACTATTGGCTGCCCATTCACAAGCATCCCATTAGTCTTCTCTGCAACCTTAACGGCTTCTTCCGAAGATCCAAAGCGAATAAACGCAAATCTGCTCCTCCGAGAGCTGGATGTAGTAGACAAATACACATCTCTAACATTGCCAAAAGGCTTAAAATACCCCATAAACCCAAAAGATCTACCATAGGATTTAGATTGTCAATGAGAATCGAGAACAATCCATCCCTAAAGTCTTCTTTCTTGCCATGGACAAGAAAACCATAGCTTCTCTCACTAGCTTTTTCTCTCATCCCATACTCGTTTCAGATTATGACCCAATAGTTTATTAAGAAGACCAGACTATTCGATGTTTTGAATATAGTCTAGGATTAGGTGTTTTTTGTGTGGTAGATTCTGAAAAGAAAAGGACATTTGATGGAAACAGGAATGGAAGACTAATCTATCAGATCTGAATTGTTTTAGAGTAAATTTCATTTTAGTTACTAAATTACCCCATTTTTGCTTTTTTTCAAGTTTCAACCAAACATTACTAACAGAGAAGCATTCTAGTAATTAAACCATCAATCAATAACAAGGTTTTATAAAAAGCACTTTCTACAAAAGCACCCAAGATTGCTTTCTTCAAACAAAAATCACTTGGAATGCCTTTTTATCCCAAATCCCCATTTTTGCTTTTGTTCAACCAACAAGATCACAGCATAGATACAAATTACAAACTCACTTATTCAAAAGCACTTTCAAGTATTGTATAATCATTTCATACCAAAAAAAAAAAAAAAAGACAACCCAATATTGCTTTCTTCAAAAACCCCATTTTTGCTTGTGTTCAAGCAAGCACTACAACATAAATACAAAACCACTTATTCAAAAATCACTTTCAAAAATATCAAAAACCAAAGCAATGTATGTACCTTCAATATACTCAGCGAATTTGATCCACAAAGCTGATCCTTTCTGGGTAGAAAACCAAACAAGACACCGTTTTTCTTCCAAATCGAACACGAATGATGAATTCTTTGCTACTTCGTGACATGAATTTTTCTGAGAAAGAGAAAAAAATAAATAAATAAAAAGAGTGAAATTTTGCAGAAGAGAGTTGAAGGAAGAACAGTACCTGCCATAGTGCCATTGACAGACCCTTCTGTTACTTACATCAAAGCCCCCACGTTTACATACATTACCCGCTAAAACGGATAACGGACATTGTAAATTGTCTAAAATGCCCCTACCGTTATAAAATGGGCCTTTTTATTCTCAGCAACCAAACTGGAATTTCAAGTCTGCAGATCATTTTTCAATTTGGGCCAACCATACGGGTCTGGCTCAGGCCCAATGCTGACGTGGTGACGTGCCCAGGCACGTCACGGGATTGTTTACACGTGGCAATCTTCATGTTGGTATTGATAACTACGACAGCACCTTGCCGATGACGAGACCTACCACGTCTGCAAAAGCTGGTGACGTACTCACTCACGTCATCATTTCTGTGTTGACGTCACTTATAAATTTTTCTCCGAACCCGTTTTTATTTTTTATTTTCTCAAGAAACCGAACTGGGAAATCTTTTTTCCAGGCATCCAAACAGTCAAACACCACCGTTTTCCCCTCCCAAATTCCCAATGCTGGAGAATGGACTCTCTGATCTGATCTCCTCCTCTCTCGATGAAATCTGCTCGCAGGGGCCGACCGGCTTCCCTATCTCGTCTCTTTGGCCGAAGCTCGAGAATTCTATCTCTGTCTCTGAGAGCGGCGATTCACTTGAATTTCGTAAAATTGATGAACTATGCAGCTGGATATTGGTCATCAATTTAAATTGAATTCGCTCCCCGCAGATTCAATGAAGGTCATCTTTCTGTCTTTCACTTATCATTGTTTGCTTTGTTTTGAATTGGAAGATACTTTAATAAGAATATCAATCTTTAGCTTTCATTGAATTATAATTGAATAGTTTAGGGTTTCTCATTTGTGATGTGCTTTTCAGTTGATTATTGATGGTCATTCATTTTATTTTATTTTTACAATTTCAGTTAATCCGATGAAAAATTGTTAATTTTAGCTCCAATAAAGCCGTGATGAATAGTTTAGTTTCAGAGAAAATGTAGGATCATGTACTCATGTTTAAGTCTCAGTTCATTGAACCCTACATTTAAGTTATGACGCATGAACTGGGGCTTATAGTTGTTTGAATGTTAATGAAGGGTTCACGACAGCGTGCGTGACTAGAAATCACCATCTAATATCGTAGTTTCTTCCTGGTCTCTACTCTCTACCTTGCATCCAGTCATTTTAGTTTTAGTCTAGTTAGAAGACTTTTTGATTGATCTTAAACGATACAGTTGGAACTGTAGGTCCAAAAGACTTGACTTTTCCATCCTACACAATTAAATGGATTCAACATTTGTATTCAAGTTGCACTGCAGAAATTCAGGAGACAGAAACAAAAATGGACAGTGATGTTTTCTGTGAATTTTAAGTCTTAAAAGGTTATTCAACATAAAAATTTCTATTCATGATATGCACAACCCTTTCTCATCCACTAGTAACTACACCATTTCTGTTGAGGGGTAACAATTAAGGGTATAGAAAATATAAGGTTTCATTCAACAAAGAAGAAAGGAATGGTATGCAATCTGTCAAGATCCCTGCTGAGGTTTGCTCTAAACTTGGCAAGCTTGATAGGGATTTCGTATGGGGTGATATGGATGGAAATAAGAAGATACACTTGGTTAATTGGGATCTTGTTTGCCTTCCTATTTGTAAAGGAGGGCTGGGTATCAAGAAAACTAAAATGATGAATCAAGCTATGCTAGCTAAGGCTGGTTGGCGGCTGTACCAAAATGAGGATAGTTTATGGGGCAATCTTCTCAAGCAAAAGTACCTGAAAGATGATGGCTTTGTGAAGTTTGGTAACAGCAATGTAAGTGACAGTTCAAGTACTTGGAGAGGAATTACTCATGGAGTTAAGCTTCTACAGGAAGGGCTGCTTTGGAGAATTGGTGATGGTAGTAAAATTGAGTTCTGGACTGACAATTGGGTGCCTGATATTGGTAGTATCCTAAACCATGCTACGGTTTCCCTCTCCTCTAACCAAATGTCTGAGAAGGTTAATGATTATATGGGCCATAATGATTGGGATGTTTAGAAGCTTAGTTTGGTTCTCCCATGGCACATTATTCACAAGATTGTTAGTATCCACGCCGGTAGATCTCAGAGTGGGAGTGACAAAGTTATTTGGAGTTTGTCTAACAATGGTAATTTTTCTGTTAAAAGCGCTTATGGAAGCCTATTTAAGAGTGATGAGTTTCCCAATTGGAAGTGAAACTTTTTGTGGAAACTTAGAATTCCTCCTAGAATCCAATCCTTTCTATGGATTATGCTACATGGCAAGCTTCTTACAAACGATCATCGAGCTACGAGAGGCCTAACCATGGATACTACTTGTTTTAGTTGTAAGCAGGACTGTGAGAATCTCAATCATGTCTTCAGAAAGTGTTCGGTTTCTTTGAAAATTTGGGAGAACATTTGCCAGGGAATTACTAAAACAGATCCTTTCAATGTGGAGTGGTGTGAATGGCTGTTACAGAACTTGAGATCTATTAACTCCAGAGGTGTCCTGTCCCTCCAATGTCTCTAAGCCTGTGAGAATCATCAGAAAATGCTCAATATGAACAGAAACTTCCTCTTCTATTTCAAAAGAATCAATGATGAAATTCGAATTCGCTAGAAAGGAATCTCAGTCTGTGCTTACATAGCTCAAAAGGTCCTCTGCATTGTCTGATTGATAGAAAAAACTGTTCTTTTCGCTGCTTATGATCTCTAGTATCAAGACACCAAACCTGAACACATTTGACTTTATTGAGAATTGTCCATGCATAGCATACCCTGGAGGTATATAACCACTAGAATCCAGCAATTTAGGGAAAAAAATAAGAGTCTTCAAAGTACAGGAGTCTAATTAACTAATTGTTTCAATGTCATTTTATAAGAATTAATGTCTAACAGGAGTCTTAAATAAATAATGCATCCTGAATAATTTGCTATGGCAAAAGTCAGCTGAAAAGTAAAAACAAAAATACTTAAGTTTTTTCTGCTGAAACTAATTATGTGCCAACAATTCTGTTCTTATTTTCTTGACTTTGATCAACCCCGCAAACCCTTGCCATGCCAAAATCTGCTATTTTTGGGTTCATGTCTTCATCCAACAAAACATTATTAGCTTTGAGATCATAATGTATAATTTTGATCCTGGAATCTTCATGAAGATCTAGAAGTCCTCGAGCAGTTCCTCCTATAATCTTGCACCTGCTTGACCAATCTAGAAGTCCTTGTTTTTCTGGATCTGTACAATCATATAAGGTGAGAAATTAGATACTTAGAGGGTACACTTCAATGGAAATACTCATTTTCGAAGGAAAAGAGAAAATTCGTTGAGAAGGTTCAAACCAAACAGGAAGTAGTCAAGACTTTTGTTGGGCACAAATTCATAGACGGGTATCATCTCCCCTCCTTCGGGACAAAATCCTAAGAGCCTCACTAAATTTCTGTGTTGAAGTTCGGCTACCAATGCAACCTCATTCTTAAACTCTTCTGCCCCTTGACCGGAGCTTCTTGATAGCCTCTTAACAGCTACTTCCTGCCCATTATAAAGTGTGCCCTGGATATACACCATAAGCATCTGTTAATGTACTAACTCAACTTTGATAACTCCTGAATAGGATATATTGATTTCTCACCTTGTACACACTGCCAAAACCACCCTGACCAATCTTGTTTCCATCGGAGAAACTGTTTGTGGCAGATTCAATGGTACGCAAGTCGAATTGTATAGATTCCATCATGCTAATTTCATCTCCAACTAGACATTTTTCAAAACAACACATTTAGTTAGAATTATCGACAAGAGAAAATGGTTATCTATTTGATCAAGGTTTTTTCTATTTTGTTTTTACCATTTCCCTTTTTAGCAGATTTGTTCTTTCTTCGAGTGATATTGCAAATATATCAGAAAGTTGCTGGAAGACACT
The DNA here is from genome assembly GCA_030490815.1 of Acer saccharum. Taxonomy (NCBI): domain Eukaryota; kingdom Viridiplantae; phylum Streptophyta; class Magnoliopsida; order Sapindales; family Sapindaceae; genus Acer; species Acer saccharum. Next base: position 4,209,977 of record CM059877.1, on the reverse strand, counting down.
GCCTGATTAACAAGACGGTTCATCAAAGCTGCCAAAGTGATATTGAATTGACCGGGGTCTGCAACATTATTTATGTTCCAAGCATACACAGCTGATCGTATCATATCTGAAAATATAGACTCATTTGAATACCGCAACATACACAGATCATACCATATAAATGCTTCTTTCTGTCTTGAACATCGGTGTATAATATCATCACTAGCGACCGTGACACAACTCTGGCACAACTCAGGGGAGATATCTCCTCTACAAAGAAAAAGGCCATTGGCTCTATCAAGACTCTGACCGGTGCTTGTATTGTAGAATCCATTGTTGAGTGCAGCATTCGATTGCAGAGAAGCAAGAGTTAAATTGAGGTCAGCTGGGAAGGCACTGTTTGCAGTGTAATTTCTTGTATTTGTACAGAGGTGGAATACAAAAATTGGTAGGGCAACACTGGACGAAATGATTATGCAAATGACAAAGGCAAAAACATGATCCAGACGGAACAACACCATTAAAATACAGGGAAGATATACAATTTCAATGACAAATAGAGGAATCCCATTAAGGTATTAGTTACAAACTTACAACTAAGCTGCATTTAAAAACTCCAAGCAAAAGAGAGGCTGACTTGACTCCACAAACAGCGTTCCCACCACTGCAGATTACTGGTCTTGAGAAAATAACGGCATAGTTTCTTAAGAAGACCAGACTTGACACCTCTATCCCATTCAATTTAAACGACTCTTTAGAAAAGGACGTTTGATGGAAACAGGAGTGGAAGACTAATCTATCTCTGAAATTTCATTTTAGTTACTAAATTATTGTATATCCAAAAACCCCCCATTTTTGCTTATTTTTAAGTTTCAACCAAACATTACTAACATAGAAGCATTCTAGTAATTAAACCATCAATCAATAAAAAGCACTTTCTACAAAAGCACCAAAGATTGCTTTCTTCACACAAAAATCACTTGGAATGCCTTTTTATCCCAAATCCCCATTTTTGCTTTTGTTCAACCAACAAGCCGCAGCATAGATACAAATTACAAACTCACTTAGTCAAAAGCACTTTCAAGTATTGTATAATCATTTCCTACAAAAACAAAACAAAAAAACAAAAAAAACAAAAAACCCAATATTGCTTTCTTCAAAAAACCTCATTTTTGCTCGTGTTCAACCAAGCACTACAACATAAATACAAAACCACTTATTCAAAAATCACTTTCAAAAATATCAAAAACAAAAGCAATTAATGTATGTACCCTCAATATACTCAGCGAATTTGATCCACAAAGCTGATCTTTTTCTGGGTAGAAAACCAAACAAGACCCAGTTTTTCTTCCAAATCGAACATGAAAGATGAATTCTTTGCTACTTCGTGACATGAATTTTTCCAAGAAGAAGAGAAAATGAGTAACATTTTGCAGAAGAGAGTTGAAGGAAGAATAGTAACCACCACTACCTGCCATTGACAGACCCTTGTGTAGTTGTGTTAAGTCCATCAAGTAAAATTCCTAATATACCCCAACCATTATAAAATGGGCCTTTTTCCAGAGCAACCAGACGGGCCTAACCTAATCTGTAGTTAACGTCATTAATGAATGCTGATATGGTAACATGCCCGGGCTCGTCGGAATGGTTTATAACGTGGCAATCTACATCATGGTATGGATAACCAAGTTAACACCTTGTCGATGATGCAACTGAAAACGTCAGGCAAAACATGATGACATGACCACTCATGTCATCATTTCAGTGTCACCTATAAATTTCTCTTTGGACAAACCTTTTTTTTTTTTTTTTTTGGTTGAGAAACCAAACCGGGAAAAAATAGAAATAAAAATTCCAGCTATCCAAACACTACCGTTTTTCCCATTTTCAATGAATGGTGTTTACGGTCTACAATGTCTAGTCAATCTAAAAGCTGTTCTATCTCGTTTTCAATGAATGACGTTTCAATTACTTAGCTGGACCTGCGATGATGGTGAGAATAAAATTTCTATGTTTAATCATGTTTGTGCGATGTATCTAGTTTGAGTTCGAGGAACATATATGTAACGCAAATATGTATCTTACTCGTCACTACCTTATGCATGACACATACTTACAATAAATTATTCTAACAATCGAGGTTGATTGTATCTTACTAGTCACTACCTTATGCATATAAGGGACCACAGTCAATTATGATTTTGCAATTTGTCCCTACTACATACTTCCATCACAGTCACATTTTTTTGGTAAATCTTAAGACGAAAAGGCTGAAAAATATGCATATTTGTTAGATATTTTGGAAGCAAATAATTCAAAAATTATCACTTATATTTACAAGTACTCTGTTGAGCAGGGAAGAAACCAGAAATTTTTTTATGGGTGGGCTGTGGACAATTTCGTATAGATAAAAAATTTATACTACATAATAAAAACAAATCATTTTGATCGTGAATCTCGACAATATGAGAGAATTTTCATTAATTAAAATAAAAAAAAAGTACACCTAGTCAGGGGACATTGACGACACGTCGTTGCGGTGTCGGTCAAAAGATGAACATTTAAGTTCGACCTCGCTAGCGCGCGAGTTACAGAGACTAGCACAGCGGCAAGTGAGGGTATCGTTCCGCAGGGAGGTGGGATCCGCCGACCGTTACCGGTTCTAGCAATTATTACAACACGCCGAGAGAACTCGTGTGTTGCGGGTTCGGAAAAGTAAGTAATAATATAAATAAATAAACTAACTACCATAATATATACATGGATAGGATGGAATGGAGAGATGCATGAAATGTGGTTACACTAGAGAAATGATTCAACCATAACAATCCTCCTAATTAAGCTCTAGACTCACTTAGTCCCTCAATATGCAAGTATATCATAGGCTCGTGTCCCCTTAATTGATCTCTAATCTCTCTCGAGTCTTAGAAATCACATCCACACATACAAAGTACACATGAATTCATTAAGTGCCGTGGCACACACACAAGAGCCCTGTATGCCAGCCTAGTGTATCTCTCACTGTCTGGTCATATACAGTGGTTATTTCGTTGGGCATTTAATGCGCAACCGCGTGGGCCATACTACAGCCAATAATTCATTCACAATGGCTAACCAAATACGGGATGGCAACCAAGTGAAAGCATTAAGAATACGAGATACCCATACAACACGTATGTTATTTGCTCGTGTCCCCTTAATTAATCTCTAATCTCTTTCGATGTCTTAGAGATTACATCCATGCATAAATGCTTGGATTCATTAAGGACTGTGGGACACACACACGAGCTCTACACGCCAGCCTAGTGTATCTCTCACTGTCTGGTCAAATGTAGAGGATATCACGCTGGACATGTTAATGTGAACCACGCAATAGATAACACATAGCCTAAATATCATCCACAAGGTGGCTAACCGAGTGAAAGCATTAAGCAATGAAATACCATATAACTACACAAGCACAAGAGGTATTCAGTTTGTCTTTACTCTAGATACGGATTCGGTTTTATCAATCTCCCTAGGATGGCTAGACATGAGAAACAAGTTTACCAAACAACAAAGTGAAATAAGTTGGTTGTTATTCATTAAGACCATTCAATATAGGTTAAGGGTTCATCCTCTTGATTTGGGAATTCTCCCAAAATCAATTCATCACCCAATCCGGCCAAGGAAGGGCAATTGTGCCTTGATAACAAGACCCATTAAGCACAAGAATTGGAACCCAGGCCAATTTAGCAACTAAATGCCTGAACTGAAACCTTTCCCACTCTTTGGAGCTAAATCTCTAACACTCCAATTACTCTAAACATGGCATTTTGGTCATCCATCAATCAATCAACAATCATGGGAAGTTAAATTACACTACTCCTACATTAAATTATTCTACTCCTAATCCCAATCATGGACACATATCAATTTTGGACCTCCACACACATGGATATTGCAATTAGAGCTAAATTCATGAAATTAACAAAGAGTGAAACAAAACCCACAAGAATTTAAGCACAAACAACATATATTACACAAGTGTAGGGTTTACAATATTCCCCAAATCGGGGTTACACATCAAAGAAACAGAAAATACAAAGAAATGAGCAAATAAGAGCAAACCCTTGAAGACAAGTCCTCCAAAGATGCTCCAAACCTTCCTAGCTCGAAATTGGTCCAAAGACCACTCCTATTCCTTGCAATCTGCCCTAAAATGGATGGAGGAAGTGTGAAAATGGTGGTGGAGGTATGTGGTGAGCTCCCATGGAGGAAAAACCTCCATGGGAGCTTGGATCCTCCTTATTTGGTGAAGAATGTGAAGAAAATGGTAGAGAGAGAGAGTGGGGCGGAAGAGAGAGAGAGGGAGTGAAGGGGTTCTGTGGAAACTGAAGAGAAGAGGGGATATATATAGTGGGGAGAAGGGTTTAGGTCAGAATTGAGGGGAAAAGACGAAAATGCCCTTAAGTGGCAGATTTTTGGGGGGTCTCGCGGATGACTTTCCAGCAGCGCGCACTGTTACGGAAACGGGCATAACTTTCTCCACAAACATTGGAATCGTGTTCTTGATAAACCGTTGGAAAGAAGACTTCTGGATCTTTCCAACCATATGTAGCACAAAATCCAGTTCGATCGGAGGAGAGAGATATGGCCCCCGCAAGTTGAGCATTCTGCAGGAAACTTTCGTCGAAATTCCGCCTTGACTTTTGCGCCCTATTCTGCGCCCTAGGGCGCAGAATTACAAAAAGTGGGTCTTCTGGTCCCTTTCTGCGCCCATTTTTGCTGCCCCTTAACGCAGAACAAGGGCGCAAAACCAACTTTCAAAAATTACACTTTTGCCCCAATATTTCTCTATTTTTGCACTTTAGCCCCTGTGATGAAAAATATCCTGAAACACTTATTTAAAACGTTAAATACCCGGTTTTACCCGGAAAACAAGCATAAAAGATAAAAGTAAGGGGCTACACAACGTGTAGAAATAAGAGTTATCAGACATAATGAACATTACCCTCAAATACATATTCTAACCAAGAAAAAACCACAAGAAAATAAAAATGAAAAACTCATGTAATGTAAATACAATAAGATCCTAGTTAAATTTTGACTTCCGAGGCTTCAAAGAAGCAAAAACATCTATTACAGAATCTGAATCAACCGTATCAGCCATATACAAACTAATGAATTAATATATATTCGGTATACTACCATATACAATTAGTTTGACCTGTTGCCATATTCAGTGTTCTTAATGTATAATACTTAATTTTACAATTTTTTTTGAAAAGCAACCACTTTATAAGGCAAAAGCCAGAGCAAAACAGGAAGCAACAAACAAACAAGAGGCACCGAAGCCACACAAGAAACACAGCACCCAGCAGAAAGAAAGAAAAACAAAATAGAAGGAAGAAAGACAACCAAGACAAACTGGGAACACCAAGACAGCACACCCAAACCACACGGAACCCACTTTGGCAAGGTTGACAACCACCCCTGAATACAGCCAGAGACCCAACCCGACACACAACACCAGCCCCAGCACTCACGGCCTAAACCACTCCACGTACAATTATAACGAAAATTGGGTTGTTCAAAAACTGGGTAACCTGGGTTGTTGTTTATTTTTTTTGAAAACAAGTGGATACAAACAGGGGCACAATTGCACAAACACACACCAGAAAAAACAAGGAGCCAAGACGCTACTAAGTGCTAACACCACAACAAACCACAAGCAAACCCCACAAAAAAACAAACAAAGTAAAAAAAACAATTAATTAATCACCAACGTAATCACCTAGGTTGTTCAACATAATCACTAAATTAAAATCAAAATTATCATCATAATCTACAATTAATTTTACAAAATAAACTTAAAAATAAAAATAAAATAACTTAAGGTTTTCTTCTACTGACGTCTATATACCTCTATAAATCCAAAAGCTATGAAATAAAATTGAAATTCTTGGAGAGTGAAGACCGGAGATAGTTGGAGACTTGGAGATTAAATTATAACTTGTACGGTAACTCTACTGCTTCTACTTTTTCTTAGTTGTTACTTGTTAAGGGTTTAAAATTTCCCATTTGATTTTTAAGTTATTAAAAGGTTAAAATTCCCAATTTGATTTTTCACTTGTTAAGGAAATCTAATGGGCTTGAATGGGTTTGATATAAATTTTATATTATTGGGCTGTTAAGAAGACAAGGAAGGAAAAATATGATAAGTTGAGTTAGAATTAGAATTGGCCTGGGGTGTAATTAGAACTGAATGGAATATATATATAACTATTGAAAAACTTATCATTTTTTTTCAAAAAACAAGGGTGGGCTGTAGCTCACCCTAGACAAGCCCAATTCCGCCCCTGCTGTTGAGCATTAAAAAATATATAAAACCAAAGCAATGTACCTTGAATATAATCAACAAATTTGATCCACAAAGCTGAACTTTTTTTTTTTTCTTAGCAGAACAACAAACTAGTCCCAGTTTTTCTTCCATATCAAACACGATAGATGAATTCTTCACTACTTTGTTACATGAATTTTTCCAAGCTTGAGAAAAAAAAGAGAGTGAAATTTGGCAGAAGAGAATTGAAGGAAGAATAGTACCCGCCATTTAAACTAACATTGTAGAATTCCTAATATACCCCTACCGTTATTAAATGGGCTTTTTTTTCACAGCAAAAAATTGGATTTTGAAGTATGCAGACCACTGTACAATTTGGGTCAACCAGAAGGGCAAGGCCCAATCTATAGTTAATGTCATTTGATGAATGCTGACATGGTGACGTGCCCGGACACATGTGGCACATGGCAAGCTACATCATGGTATTGATAACCATGTCAGCACACCTTGCTGATGACATAACTTGACACGTTGGCAAAAGCTTGACACATCATCATTTAGGGGTCAACATCACTTATAAATTTCTCTCTTAACTGACTTTTTTTTTTCCTTGAGAAATTGAATTGGGAAAAAAAAAAAATCCAGGCAGTCAAACACCACCGTTTTTCCCTCCCAATGCTTGAGAATGGACTCTTTGATCTCCACCTCTCTCGACGAAATATGCGCTCAGAGTCTCAGGACCAGACCGGTCCTCCCTGAAGCCTTGAACCATATATATATATATTGTGGTTCTCTTATAAGGGATCCTTTATTTTAATTTCGGTAAGGACTACCATGAAATCATATCGATTTGAATAAATTTTAATCTGAATTTTTTGTGAATGATAAGTTCATGCTAGAAGAAACTGCCCGATTAACAAGACAGTTCATCAAAGCTGCCAACATGATATTGAAAGGACCGGCGTCTGCGATATTATTTATTTTCCAATGATACACAACTAGAGCTTCTTCCATATCTGAAAATATAGACTCATTTGGGTACCGCAACATACACTCATCATACCATATAATTGCTTCTTTCTGTCTTGAACATCGGTTTATAATATCATCACTAGTGTCCTTGACACAACTCTGGCACAACAAAGTGTAGTACTTTGATTGCAGGGAATTTCACATTTCCTCTTCCATACGTTTTACTTTACAATGCAAGAAAGTTGTCTTCCACAAGGTCATGTTGGACGGGCACTTCCACTGACCTTATAAAGTCTAGCTTTTCGAAGTCTTCTAATTAAGCAGACACAAATGTGAGTGGAAAGTAGTGGGGGCAATTGGAAAATCATAATGACTGACTGTGGTCCATAAATAAATATATATATATATATACAGTGGTTCTCTCATAAGGGATCCCTTATTTTAATTTCGGTAAGGACCACCATGAAATCATATCGATTTGAATGAATTTTAATCTGAATGATATCCTTTCAAAGTCTTTGTGGAATAAAGAATTTAGAGATGGCAATATTTTTCCAGCTAGAAGAAACTGCCCGATTAACAAGACAGTTCATCAAAGCTGCCAACATGATATTGAAAGGACCGGGGTCTGCGATATTATTTTTTTCAATCAAATAAAACTATATAAAAAATAAATAAAAAATAAAAAGAACAAAAAGTAGCAAAGGCCAAACCAACCACAAAAACACCACGAGCAAAAGCCCCAACAAGAAAAGTGGCGCGCAGGCCACACAAGAAAATAAAACAACAAGAAAAACGAAAAGACTCCCAACCCATGCAGTCAACTCAGATTACTGAGAACCTGCCTCAAAGAACCATTCTCAATCCCACGACAATTCCAATATATGACACTAATCATCAGAAACCCTCGAAAAAGCCCGGGACCCGGACTTATAAGAAGCTAGTCTGCGTGCAATCCTAGTGGACCTTCGAGTATTAGTAGTAGTATCATTTAACTCTTCTTCCTCAACCTGGTCAGCCAAGGAAGAATCATCAATGGGGCGAAATTCAGAGTGGGAATCAGACAACGGATGCTCAGGACCCTGTACCTGAACATCAGAGTCTACATCCAAGATAGGGGAACATGAAGATCCAAATCCATTCCTCAAAACAACCCTCTCAACCCTTTCAACTGAAGGAGAAACTATACCCACCCTATCGTCCAACTGGACGATATTATTTATTTTCCAATGATACACAACTGGAGCTTCTTCCATATCTGAAAATATAGACTCATTTGAGTACCGCAACATACACTCATCATACCATATAATTGCTTCTTTCTGTCTTGAACATCGGTTTATAATATCATCACTAGTGTCCTTGACACAACTCTGGCACAACAAAGTGTAGTACTTTGATTGCAGGGAATTTCACATTTCCTCTTCCATACGTTTTACTTTACAATGCAAGAAAGTTGTCTTCCACAAGGTCATGTTGGACGGGCACTTCCACTGACCTTATAAAGTCTAGCTTTTCAAAGTCTTCTAATTAAGCAGACACAAATGTGAGTGGAAAGTAGTGGGGGCAATTGCAAAATCATAATGACTGACTGTGGTCCATAAATATATATATATATATATATATACATACAGTGGTTCTCTCATAAGGGATCCCTTATTTTAATTTCGGTAAGGACCACCATGAAATCATATTGATTTGAATAAATTTTAATCTGAATTTTTTTGTGAATGATAAGTTCGTTGAAATCTACCTATGAATAAAATTTGAGAATTTTTCAAGCATGAAAACTATTTTTCTTGAATTTCCTTTATTTCGCCAATTTTTCTAATGCCTTCGTATTTAAAAAAATCGGTAAAAATAAGGCATTAGCCTAACCACTGGCTAGAGATGTTACAACACATATTGAGTTTCAATTACTGAGTTAGACCCTCAATGAGGTTTAGAGTATGGAAGCAGAAAGTTGGAGAATGGAACGACAAGATTGACCAAGTCTAATTAATGATTATTCCTTTAGGTTTTCAGATTTTTGATTCCTTTCAATAATTTTGTATGGCTGAGTTAAACACAAAAGTAACATATGATTTGAGTCGTGTTAGAGCCATTTGAAGAATGAATTGAACCATACATTTACGTAACTACTTTATGAAATAAATCGTTTGAATATTGAACCCTACATACATTATGATGTAAATGTAAAGTTGGGTGCAAATGTGCAATTGACTCATGAACTAGGGCTTAGAGTATCTCCAACAATCAAAACTGTACGTTGGTTCATTCTCTTCTAACAATTTAGATAAACTGAGACATGAGAATGCATGATAGCACAATATGTTTCAGAAATTTGCTTGTTTTCCTTGTGTATATGCTCATAAGCATCGGTTATCAAAACTGAGACATCACTGTGAGCTTCATAGCTAATAGTACATACCGATGCTAGAAATCGCAATCTCCTCGTCTCATCTCTTGTTTCGAATATAAGTATTACAAGCACACAAAATGTAACCAAACCTATTGTAACACTAATTGTTAATATTGTCTCAGTGTGAATGGATGACGACAGTTTAAGTTTCCAGATACAGAAGTTCAATCTTTGTACATGTTTTGTATCATTTGGAGAATACTTCCTTGTACTAACGAGGGTAGGGTTCAGTGATGGACACATCATTTATGGATGAAGGTATGGACTTGCTTGTGGATTGATCTGACTCCAGTTGCGTTGATGGTGTATTCGATCTTCTTGTGCTATGAACAAAGAATGCTGGCCGTTTTGGTAATGGTAGCGTAACAGAGAAACTGTTAAGCATCAGAACTATTGCTGCCATTGTCGGTCTGTCAGCTGGATCTTCCTGAACACACAGTAAGCTGATATGGATGCATCTGGTGACTTCATTCCTTGAAAAAGAATTTCATAAAGTTGGATCTATTAACTCCAGAGGTGTCCTGTCCCTCCAATGTCTCCAAGCCTGTGAGAATCATCAGAAATTTCTCAATATGAACAGAAATTTCCTTTTCTATTTCCAAAGAAAAGATGATGAAATTCGCATTCACTACAAAGGAATCTCAGTTTTGCTTACATAGCTCAAGAGGTCCTCTGCATAGTCTGATTGATAGAAACAGCTGTTCTTTTTTTCCGCTTATGATCTCTAGTATCAAGACACCAAAACTGAACACGTCGGACTTCACTGAGAATTGCCCATGCATAGCATACTCTGGAGGCATATAACCACTAGAATCCAGCAATTTAGGGAAAAAAAAAAAAAAATCTAGGTGCTTTTGACTTATAACCACTTTTCTAAAAAATTGCATTTATAACGAGTACGGTTTTAAAAAATTAAATAGAGCCAAAACATGTCTTAAATGCCTTAGAACTCTTAAACTTGCGCAATTTCTCTCATGTTCCTAAAAAAATCACGTGATCCATTCATGACTCACATTCATATTATGTGGTTCATTCATGACTCACATGCATTTCTAGTGATCAATTCGTGATAAAAAAAAAAAACTCGTGATTGTGCTTTAATGAAAGATATTTTAGTAAAATTGTGTTTTTAATGGTCATAAACTTGTTAAAAATGATATTTTTTAAATTTCTGGCTATATCTAATATTTGTAAACTATGTTTGATTAAATTTGAAAATTCCTGCTTTTTAGAATACAAATGATTTCGTGAATAATAAAACAGTTTACTAGGAGGTGTTTGAGACAAAAGACAATGAATGGGTTAGATTTGACTATGCATTGGGGTCCTGTACCATAACACTTAAAGGGTTCTTTTTGTTTTTCTTTATTTATTAGAATGTATAAATATTATTATTGTACTCTTTCACGTTTTGACCGTTTGTTCAATCCTCCAAGACTATCAAGATTCTAAATAAGGTTAGTCAAGAGTACTATCCCATAATTTTGGCAAAAGTACATTCTGATTGTATATATATCAAATGTTTGGGTACTTTATTGCAATTTCCCTTAAAATACTTTTCTTTGTTAAACGAGTCTCCTCTGCCTTTTCACCGATCACTAGTTGTGTCCACGTCCTATTTATTAACTCTATATTGAACAAATAATTAAATAATAATAATTTTGTGATGAACTCCAAAAACCAAAATTTTTCAAGATTATCACAATGTCTTCATTGAAGTCGCTCATGATCTTTGTGTTTTTGCTTTCTCTTTCAAGCTCTCTGTTTACTTTCACCAGCGCAACCGATCCAAACTACCTTTATCATTCCTGCTCAGACAAAAACTTCACCAGAAACAGCACTTTCCAATCAAACGTCAATCTTGTCCTCTCTTCTCTTGCCTCCAATTCCAACAGCAGCGATGGATTCTCCAACGCCACCTCAGGGCAAGACCTCAACAGGGTCTACGGCCTCTTTCAATGCCGCAGCGACCTCCCCACCTCCACCTGCCAAGACTGCGTCGTTTTCGCTTCCACAGACGCGGTTCAACGTTGTCCTATTCAAAAAGGAGTTATAATATGGTACGATGAGTGCCTTGTACACTACTCAGATACTTATATCTTCTCTACAATAGAATCAAGTCCCGGTATCAGCTTGTCAAATACAAAAACTGCAACAGATCCAACACGGTTTGACGAGCTGGTGTTGGGTCTGATGAACGAAGCTAGAACTCTGGCCGTGAATAATCCCAAAAGGTTCGCCACTGGAAAGGGAGATTCCACAACCTCACAAACAATCTACACTCTTGTACAGTGCACGAGGGACCTGTCTAGCGATGATTGTTCTCGATGTCTTGTTCAAAATACTGCAAACTTGCCAAAAGGAGTTATCGGAGGAAGAACATTATATCCAAGTTGTTATTGCATGTTCGAATTGTACCCTTTTTACAATGATAACTCGACTGCATCGCCACCACCAACACCTACTGCGCCTTCTCCTCCATCTCCTGTAACAAGGCCGACTGGTATTGAAGGTTAAAGAAATTACATGACATAATCGATTTCTGTTCTTAATTGCAGACCCAATGAAACATACTGTTGTTCTCAATTGCAGGGAAGAGACGAATCTCTTCATAGGTTATTATCGCCATCGTTGTTCCAATTACTGTCACTGCGGTGCTTTTCATGGCTGGCTACTGCTTCCTGACTAGGAGAGCAAGAAAGAAGTACAATTATGTACCGGAGAAAATTGGTAAATTTTAAAACTTATATGTTATCAAGTCTGAACAATCTTTTATGTCTCAAATTTTCATTTCTGACGAAATGATAAACCAAGACAAGAAATTTACTATTACACTTATATTGTTGTTTCAATGATTTTCAAGACAGTAATTTAACGTTTGGTTGTGTAGATGGAAATGACATTACAACTGTACAGTCATTGCAATTTGATTTTGGGACAATCCAAGCAGCCACAAATGGATTCTCGACAGATAACAAGTTGGGTGAAGGAGGATTCGGTGAGGTTTACAAGGTATAAGTTTAATTAGCATAGTCTTCTTTAACAATTCAAAATAGTTACCGATGTAATAATTCAGAAAGTTTTTTAAGATAATTGTTTCTAACGATTCGTTCATATTATACTATCAGGGTGTACTTTCTAATGGACAGGAAATAGCTGTGAAGAGACTGTCAAGAGGCTCTGGGCAAGGTGCAGAGGAATTTAAGAATGAGGTCGTATTGGTTGCCAAGCTTCAACACAGAAATCTGGTTAGGCTATTGGGATTTTGCTTGGACAGAGAAGAAAAGATACTTGTCTATGAATTCGTGCCCAACAAAAGTCTTGACTACTTCTTATTTGGTATGGCTAGGCTATTCTAAATATATTGCTGTGAGCATTTGAATTACATTCCTCTATCTCAATTGAAATTTTGATTTTGTTATGTACATAGATCCTGAAAAAAAAGGACAATTGGATTGGTCAAGAAGATACAAGATAATTGGAGGAATTGCTCGGGGAATTCTTTATCTTCATGAGGACTCTCGACTCAGAATTATTCACCGTGATCTCAAAATTAGCAATGTATTGTTAGATGGGGATATGAACTCGAAAATTGCCGATTTCGGCTTGGCAAGGATCTTTGGAGTTGATCAAACACAAGGAACTACAAACAGAATAGTGGGGACATAGTAAGTTCTGATCAATGTTAACTCAGTTTTTCATAATTTGTATTTATAAATTCATTTTTGCATCCTACCTGTTGAATCATTGGTAAGACCAGAAAATTGTGTTCTGTCTCAAACCTTTCTTCACTGATTTTTCTGGTTCTGTACTAATTTAAAATTTTATTTATTGTTCCTTAGTGGATACATGTCTCCGGAATATGCTCTGTATGGACAGTTCTCAGTTAAATCCGATGTGTTTAGTTTTGGTGTCCTTGTTCTTGAGATTATAACCGGCAAAAAGACTAATAATTTCTATCAAACAGATGGCGCCGAGGATCTACTGAACTATGTAAGCAAAAAAAAAGAAACTTTATATACTTTTCCTACTTTATTAGCTAATATTGTCAAATACATGGAAGCAAAAATAAAGTAGTTTAATTGAATCACAAGTTTTCGATTATAACTTGTTGAGATTTTGTAGGCTTGGAAACATTGGAGAGACGGAACACCAACGCAATTGTTGGATTCAACTTTGACAGATTCTTACTCAAGAAATGAAGTCATAAGATGTATCCATATAGGTTTACTGTGCGTCCAGGAAGATCCAACCATGAGACCAACAATGGCAACTGTAGTTCTCATGCTTAATAGTTACTCTTTTACTCTTGCATTACCTCAACAACCTGCATTTTTCTACGGTACTAGAACAGACCTCAGCAAGCAAATTACAGTAAGGACGGACTCTGATCAGTCTAAAAGTAAGTCCGTGCCATGGTCTGTCGATGATTCTTCAATCACCGAAGTATACCCTCGCTAAACATTAACTAGGTGTTCTTCAAGTATCTGTTAATAAATTATAGAATTTGGATATAAGATCCAAATTTCAAAGTTTTATTCCCATTGTTATCATCTGTTTTCGTGAAATAATACCAAAGTTTTTTCTAAATAATGTGCCGACAATTTTAAATTTAATTGAATGTAAAAATTTACGTCTTAAAATTCAATCAATTCAATCAAATGTGATCTGATTTGTTTCTCTCAACTGTGTTTTGGGTATTGGACATGTCGACCCGGCCCTGATCCGTAACCATCAAATCCCTAAACGTCACTCAGCTACTTCTGTCCCCATCCAATTTTTTTTTTTTTTTTTGAAACGACAAAGTTTATTAATCAAGCTGCGTCAGTGCATATATCGTCTGAATCCTTGTCAAATTTGCTTCTTGAGTTGCAAACTTAAGTTTAGACGATCCCTTAGAAGCTTCTTTTGCTGTGCTATCCATCAACGGCTGCCATATCTGACCGAACTCTGTCAAATTCGTTGTGATATTGTTTATGTTATAGAACTTACCAATTTGAGCATCCATCTCCAGTTTTCCGAAAAAAGAGCGATCTGCATAGCGCACGAGGCAGGCAGGAGTCCCATCCCACATAAACGCTGCTTTTTGGCTAGGACATGCGGTCATGATTTCTTGTGATGTGGAATCTACACATCTGCCACAATCTTCTAAAGCAACATCTGCTCTGCAGAGTGCGAGACCATAGACTTTATTAGGGTCTTGGCCGATGCTGGTATTGTAGAAGCCACCATTTACTGTTATATTTGAAGCAAGAGTTGAGAGGAGGAGATTGAGATTTCTAGCATTGGTACTATTAGCTGTGAAATTCCCAGTGGTGTCACAGATTTCATAACCACCGGAAAGACCGATGCTAATGAGCATATACAAAAGTAAAACAAGCAAATTTCTGAAACATATTGCATTATATCTATTATGCATTCTCATGTCTCAACTTATCTAAATTGTTAATTAGAAGAGGATGAACCAAGATATAGTAAGTTGATTACTAGCTGGAGATACTTATCACTTGTATATATTTTACATTATCATGCACCAAAATGTCAACCTTTATAGACTATATTCAAAGCATAAATGTCCAAAATTCCAAAGTTTGACCAGTAATCTGCCGTGGTGGGAACGCTATCAGTGGAGTCAAGCCAACCTTTCTTATTGCTTGGAGCTGTAGAATGGTGTTTAGTTGTGACTAATACCTTAATGGGATTCCTCTATTTGTCATTGAAATTTTATATCATTTCCATGTTTTAAAGATGATGTTTTGTTCCGTCTGGATCATGTTTTTTCTTTTTCTCTTTGGAATACTCATTTCGTCCAGTGTAGCCCAGCAGCCAACATACAGTTTAAAGAAATGTTGATTGCTGGAGATAGTACTCTTAAGCCCCAATTCATGAGTCAATTGCACCCGACTTTATGTTTACATACCAAACATATAAAAAGTACAACATACTAAACATGGCCTTAACTCTCGGCCTCTCATCGCTAAGAAATCTAATATGGATTGTCATCTTAGTTTTTGTTTGGTTAGAGTACTTTCTCGGTTTTTCCAATACAGAACGGTACGACATACCAAACATGGCCTTAACTCTCAGCCTCTCATCTCAAAGAAATCTGATATGGATGGTCATATTTGCTTTTGATGCAGCAGCGGACATGGAATTGGATTACATTGAGGGATGGGACCGCAAGAAGGCCAAATGAGCTCTATGTGTTCGGGCGTCGGAGTCGGAATGGCGTGAAACTTTCACAGTTGAAGCGAATCGTCGAGATCTTCAATAGTCACAGCTATGCAGTGAGGCATGTCCTTTTTGGCCGAATTCCTTCGTTTAGGCTCCAAAAATGCAGTTTTAGGAAAGTTTTGTTTTCGCAATAAGTTGAGTTTTCCAAGTCCGAATCGACTTCCGTCAATTCTGGCTTGCTTAGAATTCTTAGTTTTATTTGTTTCCATATTTAGCTCAAATTTGCCTTTTTTGGTAATTTTCGTTAACTAGGTTAATTAGGTCGTTTCCTTGCTCAACAAGGTTTCGGATTAGGGTTACGGTTTGTTTGCTTTAAATAGACTTGTAAACCGCTTTTGCTATTCAGTTTTCAGTTTAATAAAAATACAGAGAATTGTTTCTCAACTATCCAATTACAATATCTTCGCGAAGATTATCGTATTTGAAGCCTAGTATTCTGGTATCCGTGCATGGATCAACAGAATATTGGTAGGTTGTTTTTATTTGTTTCTTGTAGGTTTTTCTCGTAGACGCTTCCGCTACACCAATTTTTGTTTGGTTAGGGTTATCAATGATTTATCCAATATATCCTTTATCTTAAGTTTAGAAAAACTTGTCAAAAATTAATAATTTAAAGAATAATTATTACAGGCGGGATGATGTTGGTCGGTAAACCCCTCATACCTATACCATGAGGTTATGGTCCTCTCCTTCCCCAAAAATATCTTGAATTTATGTAATAGTATAATAATTCATATTATTTTTTTCCTGAAAGGAACATCCCACTTCCAGTGTATTTTTTTTTTTTTTTTTTTTAAATTACCATCTCTCTACTTGTAGACTACACATAGACAGTAGATTCCAATAAAATTAGAATTGGTTTTTAAAAATGAAAAAATTACAGATGAAATCCCCTACCTTCGTTTCCCACAAACAACAGAAGACAGTAGACTCCCTTTATCAAACTCTGTAACTCAAAACTTGTTATAAAAAACAAACACCTAATTGTTTGGTGTAGAATCTGTAGATCTAGAGCAGGACCAACAATAAAATTGGAGCATTTGATATTTATTTATGGATTATATATTTATAGTTTTTAATAAATAATTATTTTAAAGAGTTTTTAAGTTAAATTGGAGGTTAACCTTAACCTTTTAAGTAATTTCACTTGAGGACTATGTTGGGATTTTAAAAAAAGTAAAAATTTGGTGAGATTTTCTCATTACAATCCAATTTTATATTTTCACACCTTTTTTTTTTTTTTTTTTTATCTAAATACACTTCATTCTAAAAAACTTAAATTTTATAAAATTCTAAAGACACTCCATCTTTTTCCAAAATTACCCTTTTTGCCTTTTACACTCCTTTATTGAAAAATCTCCATCATAAAAACCTAATTTTTTAATTAAAAAAATCATTTTATTACAAAATTATCTTTTTCATTGAATATTGAAATTAACAAGGTTTTTGCTGGGGGCCCCAATTGGCCCAATTTACTTATTCTTCTTTTATAAAATCAAAGGCCTCATGACCCAATCTATTTAAGTTTAAACATGGTCCAATTCCAAACATTTTACTGCTTTTATTTATTTATTTTTCTTTTCAAATCAAGACCCAATTAACTAATTCAATTAATCAAAAATAAACTTCAAAGGCCCAATATACTTGTGATTTTGATTTCTGAGACTACACTATTTAAAACAAAAACAAACAGCAAATTAATAAAAAACACCAACAATGACCTTAGCCAATATTGGTGGGGTATTGAGAAACAATAGAGGCATGGTGCTATGTTTGTTTTCGCTTTTTGTTGGCTATCAGGATTCTATCACATCTGAACTAATGGCCATTGAAAAAGCATGTTCTCTTTGTGTTTCGAATCCTTCGTTGCAGGGTATTGTAATTAAAATTGTAAGTCATTCCTTGGTTGGGTTACATGGATTAATTCTGATACTGTTGGGAGCCTAGCGCATGTTAATTTGGTCTATGATATTCGGGATCAGTTGAGGAATCATGGAAGTTTGTCGGTCCGGTTTAGTTCAAGAGCTTCGAATTCTTATGCTGATAGTTTGGCAAAGAAGGGATCCAACAAGGAAGGGGATGTCATTCAATGGGGAAGTATTTGACTTAGTGGCAGAATTTTATCTCTGGGCTCTGATTCTGTTGTTTCATTTGTGTTTCAGTGCCTCAGCTTTTGTTTTTGTAGCTGAACTCTCTGGAATTTTGGGCCTTTCTAGCTTGTATCTTCTTGTTTTGGGGGTAGACCCCCTTCTTAATAAAGACTGCATTTCAGATAAATAAATAAATTAAAAAAACAATGACCTAAAGTCTAAAGTTCTAAACGAATAGAAAATTTTGATGGGAGTAGTATAATTAGTAAATTTGAACTTTAGAAAGCAAGAAGAACATAAATTTCAACAATGTTTTGTTTTTATGTTATTAGATATGATAAATCTTTTTTGTTTTAATTTATGTGGATTACATTGTATTTGTCTATTTGGTAAATGAAGAATTAATATTTATTTAATTTTTTTTAATGTTAATGATAATAATTTTTATATGGGGACCCGATTTCCGTTAATATAATTAAATGGATGTGACCCCAAAATGTTTAGAGATGGCCTTAAGTACTGGGCTGACAATAACAAAGAAAGAAAGAGATTCAAACCTGAAAAACATAATAGGGCAAATCATTTATAGACTGAAATTAACTTGTATTGTATTTAGAATTTATTTATCCTTTTTAGTAATTTTAATTAGGGTAAAATTGTTATATAATAAAAAGTTTTAAAATGGATTGTGGAAAGATATTTAGTGGATTGTCAATAAAATCACTCAAATTTAGGGTTCATATATAATTTTGCAGTGTGCAAATGTTGTCACTCAAAAATAATGGACACGTATACACTTTAGATGCCAAATGAGACACGTTTACACAAGTCAAAAAAGAATGGTTTACCAAACTTGGAATGAAGTGAAAAGAACACATGGAATGGTCAACTTTGTGAAAAGTTGAATGAGAGAAAACAAAAAGACATTAATTTGCGTCTTTGCCGTATGGGAAACAAGGAGGAGGTGTTCAGTCACCTAACTGTATGTTTCGTTGGGACTTGTATCTCTTCTATAAAGATGTTGTTGCTCCATTGCCATCTCCTCCACCTGCACCTAGTGCAATCACTACAACAGGTATTTTCTTACCCACCATCAAAGAAAATCAACTTCTAAGAAATAAATGTTACTAGTCCGTTTGGAAAAGCTTCCTTAAGCAGATCTTTTAAAGGTAGATCTGTTTCATAACTAAAACTTTTAAAGGAAAGTTGCTGGTTATTTGATTGTCGGTGATCGGTCCACAACCACACGGTTTGACTCTCGCAAGTGTACGAGGTCGGTGTGTACTACAATGGCCGAGTAGGGATCGTTCCCACGAGGACTAAGGATTGATTACTGGCTTTTATCGATTTATATACTATTTGAACAATTAAAAATGATAGCTTTTAGATTTCTAACACTAATTTGAATTCTACGAAAGCAAGTAAATACCAACCACAACTAAGATGAATGTGAATATATAAGGGAAATGTGCTAGAACTTGAATCCACCTCACCTATCTAAATTGACTCTTGACTCACTTAATCTCTCATATGTGCAAGTATGAATTATAGGCTCATATTCCCTCAAATCAACCTCTAATCTCTCTCGATGTCTTAGAGATTGTATCCAACATATGAAATATGCATGAACTCATTAAGATCAATGGAATACATACATGAACCCTATAAGCTAGCCTAGTGCATCTCTCACTTTCTAGTCATTTATAGTGAATGTTTTGCTTATCTATTGATCATTCAACAAGGTAGCTAATCAAGACAAAAGCATTAAGCACACAAAACATTCATATAACCATACAAGCACTTGTAGAGAAACTAAGTAATCATTATCAATAAATCAAGGTTTTGGTTTCATCTTTGTTCTAGCACAAGAATATTTAGCCCATATTACACATTAAAACCATACCAAATATCCAATGAACATAAATCATAGCAAATACAAGAAGAGAAAGATGAGTAATAGAAGTAAACTAGGATGATGATCTTCTTCTTGCAATGCTTGGTCTCCAATGGCTTCCTTCCTCAAGGATCAACTCCTCCAAGCTCCAAAGATGTTGAAGAAGCTTCAAACTTGAGAGAAAAGGGGATGTTTTTCTGCTGGAACCAGTTGTGGTCGAAGTTGGGGTGTGTGTGTGAATGAATGAATGCTCCCTCTTCCCATATGCCTCATATCTCTCCAAAAGACCAAGATCCTTTCCTATTAAATGAAGGGGGCCCACCAAGATTTCCAATCATCACCATCTCCTCTCACAGCCCACACAAAATCTCAAACATTGTCTGAAAAATCCAGCTGAGTGGCTCAAGAAATCTCCATGAAAAGACAGAAATGGGTACCTGACGAGCTAAATCTGCGCCCTATTTTGCGCCCTGTTTTGCGCCCTAGGGCGCAGAAATGAGAAATTAGGGGAATCTGATATTTGGATTCGGCGCCCTGTTTTGCGGTCCATGACCGCCGATTAGGGCGCCGAATTGAGACGAGAAAAGGTGACATTCTGGTCCCTTTCTGCACCCAATTTTGCTGCCCCTTAACGCAGAATTAGGGCGTAAAACTCCAAATCTCTGAAATTACGCTTTTGCCCCAACATTTCCATCTTTTTGCAAATAAGCCCCTGATCTGGAGAAATTCCTGAAACACTTATTTAAGCTATTAAAACCCCGGTTTTACCCGGAAAACAAGCATAAAAGATACAAATAAGGGGGAACCCTTCATGAATAAATAAGAGTTATCAGTCGGTACGTTAAACAGCTCTTTTAAATTAATGATAGGATTGTTAGAGTGCTTTAAATGATATAATTAGTCCGTTGCCATCTCTAGCTTCTATGCCTACACCTAATACAATATATCATGCCAGGTATGTTCACACTCTTGATAGAAAATCCACTTTAAAACTTTATATCTTCCATTAAGCCTGAAATTTGAAAATCAACATCTATCCTTGTGATTAAGAGTACCAAAGTGGGATTTCTGTTGATGATCTTTGCAAGTAAATTAAATCCCTCTTGACTCCAAGAATATTAATGAAAAATGTTAGATGTCGAAAAGAGGAAAAGGGTAGAAAACAAGACATGGATGGCAGTAGTCGCACCTGTATCAGCAATTATAGTAGTTGTGCTGCTTGGTTTTTTTCTCTGGCATAACCGCAAAAGGACTAAAAGAGATAAAGGTAATGGTTTTTACGAACTTTACATTACAAAAACTATATTACATCTTTTTTTTTTTACTATATATTTCTAAATTGAATTTATGGTGCCTTGGGGTTGGGGATGAAAGCAAACAGCCAAGAGGTTCTACTACATCGCTTTGGGAAAGATAGGAATGAAAATGACTGCGATTATGATACTCATGATTTCCCAATATTCTCGTTGGGTCTCACACTCGAGGCTACTGGGAATTTCTCTAATAAAAATAAGCTTGGAGAATGTGGGTTTGGCCCTGTCTACAAGGTAATTGTAAAGGGGATGGGGAGCAAGTTGTATGTTAACCGCAAATCTTTGAAATATAAGTGATCTCATTAGAGGACTCAATTTTTTTTTTTTTTTTTAATATTATTTTTTTCTATTTTATGATAAAGATAGAAATTTTCTTTCAGGGTATATTATCAAACGGCAATGAAATTGCAGTGAAAAGGCTTTCTAGGACATCTGGGCAAGGGATGAAAGAGTTTAAGAATGAAGTCACTTTGATTGCCAAATTACAACATAAAAATCTTGTCAGATTGTTGGGATGCTGCTTAGAGGAAACGAATTGTTGTTGATTTATGAGTACATGCCCAACAAAAGCCTTGATTTTCTCCTTTTTGGTTGTTCTCTCAAACTTTCTAATGCTACTTTAATTTATTTCTTTAATTGTTGGATGCTATGTTATATTATGTTCAAATTTACGGACAGATTTAGAAAAGAGTGTACAATTGGATTGGAAAACACGCATAAGTATCATCAATGGAATTGCACGAGGCCTTTTGTATCTACATGAAGATTCTCGACTCAAAATTATTCATCGTGACCTCAAAGCTAACAATGTTTTGTTAGACAATGAGATGAACCCAAAGATATCAGACTTTGGAATGGCCAGGATATTTGGAGGAAATCAAAATGAAGCTAATACCAACAGGGTTGTTGGAACATAGTAAGTGCATTTTTGCTAGAGAATTTAAGTGGAGCAGGATTTCTATAACATGTAATCTTTTTTTGTTTTTCCAATTTCAAATAGTGGATACATGGCCCCAGAGTATGCTATGGAAGGACTGTTTTCTGTGAAGTCAGATGTTTTCAGCTTTGGAGTTCTTTTGCTAGAGATTATTAGTGGAAAAAAGAATAACAGATTTAATCTTTCAGAACCTGACCGAAGCCTCCTTAATTATGTAATTAAATCTCTCCTTGTCTTTAACAAATGATTTCTCACCATCCGTACACTAATCTTGACTTGTATAACATTGCAGACATGGAAACTGTGGTGTGACGAACAAGCTGCAGAGTTGATGGATCCAGCACTCACACAATCATGTGATCCCACTGAACTATTGAAATACATCCATATTGGATTGTTGTGTGTTCAAGGAGACCCAGCAAACAGACCTCCAATGTCCTCTGTGGTTTTCATGCTGGCGAATGATAGCATGAAACTTCCTAAACCAACCCAACCTGCATTTTTTGTTGGCCGAGTTGTCGTGAGATCAGATCAATCTTCGTCAGATGTTAAAGTATGTACCATTAATGAGGTTACTCTCTCAGATGTATTACCTCGATAGCAATTTCTGCATTGCTTTCATTGTTTGCTTCCCTGGCCACTTTGCTGTATTCAAATATCCAAGGACGTGTCTATGATGGCTTTCAATCTATGCAAGTATTGATATTTACAGTGTAGTTCAAAGATCTAAGAATATATTGATTTGACCCATTCAAAGTCCTTAAAATGCAATTTGAATGTAATCAATGGTCTTAACATGATGATAAGTCCTTATAATGTAGTTCAAAGATCTAGGAATTGTGATGATTAAATTTTAATGAGAGCAATGGCAAGGTGGACCAGACTTACAGTGATATTTGGCAATATATCTGATAAGCCTATAGAATGTTCAATAGGTACGTTCAAGCAAGGTATCAGCTGCTGAAACTATAAAGAATACTCCAACAAGTCTATTGAGCATTTATGGAGCTTCCCTCAAACCTCCATTAATGGAGCTTCTCACAGCTCAACTTTAGTTTTCGTTTTTCATTGAAGACTTTCATCGAACACCTTACTACCTTCATTACACACCTATACTCTGTTTTAATATCGATCAATTTACTACTCTTGCAAGTTGCAAGCATTGAACACATGCATATAAGGGGACACAGTCAATTATGATTTTGGAATTGTCCCTACTGCATACTTCAATCACAGTCACATTTTTGGGTAAATCCAATGATGAAAAGGCAGAAAAATATGCAGATTCGTTAGATATTTGGGAAGTAAATAATTCGAAAATTATCACTTGTATTAACAACTCTGTTTAGCATTTTTAAAAATATCAAAAACCAAAGCAATATAATCAGCGAATTTGACAGAAAAACAAACTAGACCCAGTTTTTCTTCTATATCAAACACAAATTTGATCCAGTTTTTCTGAGAAGGAGAAAAAAAAGAGTGAAATTTGGCAGAAGAGAGTTGAAGGAAGAACAGTATCCGCCATTTTCACTGACATATAGAATTCCTAATATACCCCTATCGTTATTAAACGGGCCATTTTTTTCACAGCAAACAAACTAGAATTTGGAATCTACAAACCATTGTTTAATTTGGGCCAACCAGACGGCCTAGGCCCAATCTAATGTCATTTGATGAATGATGACATGGTGACGTGCACGTGAAGGTTTATAATGTGGCAATCTACTGTCCTCGTATGGATAACCAGGTAAGCAACTTACCAATGATGAAACTTGACACGTCGGCAAAAGGAGGTGACGTGCCCACTCACGTCATCATTTGCGTGTCTTTCTCTCTAAACTCACAAAAAAAAAAAAAATTCTAGAGAAACTGAACCAGGAAAAAAGTAAAATTTTCCTGCCATCCAAACACCACTGTTTTCCCTAACATTGTTCGAGAATGGACCAGACTGAGAACTGTCTCTCTCTCTCTCTCTCTCTCAGTTTCTCAAAGCGCTGACAACCGATTCACTCAAATCTCTTCAAAACGCCGCGTTTGATGGGTAGACTGCAACCCAGCTTGTATCCATGAACTGCACTTTATTAAATTAATCGGCCTTTCAAATTTTTTTTTTTTTTTTTTTTTTTTTGTGTTATATTAATATGAAAAAAGTTCAATTATCCTTGTTACTATCTCTGCATTTTATTATCGTTTCTTTATACAATGAAAAGGGTACCAAAAACTTATCAATCATTTCTTTGGTCCAAGAAATGATTTTCATTTTGTAGTTTAATATTGTTATTTCTTTATTCCATGTAAGAGTTCTCGGTTTTGTTAGAACTTAGACCCACATGTCATCTATGAACCAATATCTTGGCTAAGGCATATTAGTGAACCAATCCATAGAATATATGACAGCCAAACCTGAAGTTTCCAAGTTTTTTTTTCATTTGCCTTGCTTTAATTAGCAATATCCTAAATGTCACACAGATGACCAGATGGCCCTTTTAGTTGAACACTTGAATGCGTAGTGCGTACTAGTGTAAATTTCACATCTCACTTGATTATGTGGGGAGATAAACCTCTGTGCTTTGTGCAAACCAGAAGGAAGCATATATTCAAACCGCTCTTTCTTTGGAGTATTGGAGCTATATCCTAATTAGAGACTATAATATTGGTGATATCAAATCAGATTTGACAGAGTTTAGTAATATTTGGGAAAATTTGATGTACTCTAGGCTTAAGTTTGCGACCGAAGAAGAAAATTTGACATACTTTTAGAGAATATATGCACTTATGCAGTGTACCCCAGATTTATCCCAGAGTCATTGTGAATATCGTCTTCGCCGATATTATAATTGTTGCTCTGGGAAACAAGGCCAGGGGAGTTGTTCGAGGACCTAACTGTATGTTTCACTGGGACCTGTATCCCTTCTATAGTGTTGTTGCTGATACTCCAACGCCGTCTCCTCTGCCTCCTCCATCTAGTACCACCTTTATCACCAAGGGTATGTTTCTGTTTCTTTTGTCTGGCATCTGCGCAGAAGAATTAAAAGAGATAAAGGTAATGGTTTTTATCAAAACCATATTACATCTCTCTTTCCTCTTCTTTTTTATTTTTTATAATATACTCTATATTTCTAAATGAGGTAATTACACCAAACTGACCTTTTACACCTAAAAACAACTTTATCAAAGATTGACACCCACCTCTCATGTCGTTAGTCAAAATTGGTCAAACTTAACTGTTGACCAGTTTTGACTGTTCAAACTATGAGTATTTTAGTCATTTGAAGCATTTTGAAAAAGAAATTCAAAAAATTGAATACAAATTTAAAATGAAGATTAATTGAAAAAAAAAAACTGTTTATAAATATTTTTAAAAAGAAATTAAAAAATTAAACATCTTTAAAATCTCCACCATCCATCTCATAGATGGACGGTGGAGAAATATTTATTAAAAAAAATTCAAATAAAAAAGCATTTTTTTTTTTTTTTGTGTGAAAAAAAGCCTGCCTTAAATATATAGATTAATCTCAATTACAAATATATATATATATATATATATATATATAAACGAAAAAAAAAAAATTAACATCTACAATCTCAAATTCACCAACCTTCATTTCTTTAGTTCTTCACAATCATTCATCAATCATCAATCTTTAGTTCTTCACAAACCAAGTTCATCAATCTTCAGATCTTCACAAACGCAGGTCATCAATCTTAATTCTTCACAATCCAAGTTCATCAATCTTCAATCAGATCTTCACGAACCCAAATCATTAATCTTTAGTCAAATCTTCACAAACCCAGGTCATCAATCTTCATTTCTTCACAAACCTAGATCATCGATCTTCAATTCTTCACAAACCCAGATCATTAATATTCAGTTCTTCACAAACTCATCTTCATCAATTCTCCACTCCAACATCCAACATATATCAATCAAAACAGTATGTCAACATCACAAACCCAAATTCTTCAGATTCTTTCAATCACAAACACAAATTGAATTCCAAAACACAAACCAGAAATCAAAATCTTTTCAAACATAAAAAGTTAGCAAATCTGTTAAAAAAAAAAAAAAAAACCAATAAAGAAAAAATAAAAGAAAATAGCAGAGTTTCTATCGATCGTCACCGATTATGGTCACCGGGTCTCCATCGATCATCGCCGATGGGTTCAGATCACTCTGATGTTTTTTTTTTTTCCTTCTCTTTTGATTGGTTTGTGTGTGTATGTGGTTAGTGTGTTTGGTGGATTAGTATGTGTGTTTTTGATGATTTGGGTGGATTAGTATGTGGTTACTCTGTTTCTCTAAGACCGGCCTCATTGAATTTGCACCTGATACAAAACATGCTCGTTGGTTACAATTTCCAGCCTCTGATCAAGGGAGACCCTCAAAGTACCTTTTCAATAACTTCAGATTCATCTCCATCGAGCACTTCAATATCGCATTTCCCTACATTATTTTTTTTGAAACGGTATTCTTTATTGAAAACGAGCACAGAGGCATAAGCCCAGAACAGCCAACACAGGCACCACAAGCAAAAACAAAACAAACAACAACCACCCCAGAAACAGGGCAGGCCTACAACAAGGAGCACAAACAGCGCCAACCACCCCAGAAAAACAGAACAACACAAACCCCAGAAGCCAACAGCAAAAAACACTCAAACGATGCCCCACTGCAGAAAATCACCCTCGACCTCCCTCCCTACATTATAGATAAATGTTAAAACAGGTTAGTGATCAAGACTGCATGATCAGAATCTAAAGACTAAAGAATCGTCTAAAATTAGTAATTAGATAAATACACAAACCTGGAGCCTTTTATTAGCTTTTCAAGAAGTGCAGATTCTGCAGACATAAAACACAAACAATGAAACAATGAAATTTCGGTAGAAACATAATAAATTGAAACAAGTAAAGAAAAGAGTGTATTATATGTTCGAAATGATGAGATTGTATGGGTGCATACAAGGTGTTTGATGATTTGTGGGAGTGAGAAATGAAGAGAAGGGAGAGAAGAGAAGATTTGGATCATTGAGAAAGGAACGATAGGTGGCAAAACAGATGCGCCGGCAAAGTGAGGCCCACTTTGTCAGCTTCCTCCAGATCACCGGCGACACATTGCCACCGACTATCTAGAGGAAGAAGACAACCTCCACTGGAGGCCACTGTTGACTGTTGGGGTTCCAATCTTTTCTTTTTCAAATTCTTTTTTATTTTAATTCATTTTTTTATTCTTTGTTATTAATTGGATTTAAGATTTATCATTAACTATTTCTTTTTTATTGATTTAAGATTCTTTTTTTAGTCTGATCTCCATATTTTTTTAAAAAAGAAATTCTTGTTTTTTATTTAATTTTCTATTTTTTTTTTTCAAATTTGTTAATAGTTTACATTATTTTGTAGGTTATTTTATTTATTTAATCTTTTTAAAAAATTTATGTTTAAGGGTGTTTCCGTCTTTACCATTTTTTAACGGTCAACCCTTAAACTTAACAATCAAACCCTAACAATAGGGGAGGTGGGTGTTAATTTTTGATAAAGTTGTTTCTAGGTGTAAAAGGTCAAACCTCAGGGGAGTTTGGTGTAATTACCTCTTTCTAAATTGAATTTATGGTGCCTTGGAGAGGAAAGCAAACAATCAAGATCAGGTTCTACGACTTCACTTTGGGAAAGTTAGAAATGAAAATGACTACAATTATAATACTCTTGATTTCCCAAATTTCCATTGGGTCTCATGCTCGAGGCTACTAAGAATTTCTCTAATGAAAATAAGCTCGGAGAAAATGGGTTTGGCTCTGTCTACAAGGTAATTGTAAAGGGGATGGGGAGCAAGTTGTATGATAACCGTAAATATTTGAAATATAATTGGTCATATTACAGGACCCAAATTTTTTTATCTATTTTTTTGTTTTATGGTAAAGACAGAAATTGGCTTTGAGCGAACAACATCAAACGGTAACGAAATTGCAATGAAAAGGCTTTCTAGGACATCTGGGCAAGGGATGAGAGATTTCAAAAATGAAGTCACTTTGATTGCCAAATTACAATATAAAATCCTTGTAAGACTCTTGGGATGCTGCTTAGAGGGAAATGAATTGTTGTTGATTTATGAGTACATGCCCAACAAAAGCCTTGATTTTCTCCGTTTTGGTTGGTCTCTCAAACTTTCTAATGCTACTTGAGTTTATTTCTTTTATTGCTGGTTGCTAAGTTATATTAAGTTCAAATTTATGGATAGATTCAGCAAAGAGTGTACAATTGGATTGGAAAAAGCGCATAAGCATTATCAATCGAATTGCATGAGCATAATATAAAAATGCATAAGTTATATTATATTATGCTCACTTTTTTTTTTTCTCGATCGAGAAACCAAACCAGAATGGTGTTTATAGTTTACAATGTCCGGTCAATTTAAAAGCCGTTCTGTCCCATTTTCAATAAATGGCATTTCAATTACTCAGCTGGACCCGCGATGATGGTGAGTATAAAAGTTCTATGTTTAATCATGTTTGTGCGATGTATCTTGTTTGAGTTCGAGGAACATATATGTAACGCAAATACATATATGTATCTTACTTGTCACTACCTTATGCATGACACATACTTACAATAAATTATTCTAACTATCGAGGTTGATTGTATCTTACTAGTCACTACCTTATGCATGACACATACTTACCTTTCGTTTCTTCTTCCATACAAATTGTAGACTTGTTTACAAAGTTGCATCATATTTCACATTTTTTTGTTTTTTAGTTGGGAAACTCTCAATATTAGTTGCAGCCCATCGTGAGTTTGAGGGAATATTCGAGTTATTATATTAATTATAAAGGTAGAATAGTCTTTTACTCATTTTTGCTTGTAAGACTATATATACACGGTACTCTTTCTTAGGTTTTTCTGATGTACTTTAGTATTTCTACATTTTTTTTGGGTATTGAGAAACCACATCCCTCTTTTCTCTCTTCTATTTGATTCTTTTGGTTCGTTGATTTTTCATCGAGTAATTCACACTTGGTTCAAAGATCAAGTACCTATTCATTTGACCAATTCAAAGTCCTTAAAACACAATTTGAATGTAATCACTTCTCTTAACAATCTAATGAACTTATTGATTCTGAGAATATTGTACTGATGAAACTTTAATTTGCAATGGAATATCAGACCAGACAACGCAGTAACTCGCTGTCGTATTAGGCATCACTTTAACTTCCATCTACCAACTCACTAGTCTGGCAAGCCTTTTTTTTTTAACATCAAAATTTTATTGATAGAAAACAGAGCCCCCAAACAGGGCACAAGACCACCACGGCCAACAACAGAGCAAACACCTTAACAGAAAGAAAGACAAAAGACAACCAACAAACTAAAGCAAAACTACACATCCCCCCACACAAACACGTCTCCACCCATACTCGAACCCCTTTTTGCGAGCATGTCCACGAAGGAATTCAACTCTCTAGAATTAAAAATAACCTCTGTTTTACCGAGCTTTAAGAGGTTGCTCCGGATTTGGTAAATCAACTGGACATGATTGAGGCTGCTGATACTGTTGTCAGTAACCCAAGACACCGCACTCTTGGAATCGCTAACGATGAAGATGTCTCTACCCACAAAATTCTGATTCGAAGCACAAATTTCCACAGCCCTATGAATAGCCCAAATCTCCGCCGAGTTGGAATCAAGAATCCCCAAATGATTAGCAAAAAGACATAACACCCTCCCAACCGAATTCCTTAACTCACCCCCCATTCCAGCTGAACCCGGAGACCCTCTTGCCGAACCATCAACATTGAATTTCAAGACATCTAAAGATGGAGGGATCCACTTCTCCAATCCACTAATTTTCGCCGGAATGCTACCTTAAACCACAAATATATATGGACCACAGTCATTATGATTTTGCAATTGCTGCACCACTTTCCACTCACATAATTTTTGTCTGCTTAATTAGACTTTGACAAGCTAGACTTTATATAAGGTCGGTGCATGTGCGCGTTCCACTTTCCTGACTTATAAAGTAAAACGTATTGAAGTGAAAATGTTAATTTCTCTGCAATCAAATTCAAAACATTTCACTTTTTTGTTTTAAATTGTTTGTTGGTTCATCATCTTCTTCTTTGAAGCATTTCAAGTAGCTAACAGTAACACAAACAAATTCATAATCCTGCAATGAGTTTTCGGAATTTGCTTTTGTTCATTTTTTCTTATATGCTTATGAGCATTAGCCTAACCACTGGTCAGATATGTTACACACAGGAAACTTCACAACTAATAGCACGTATGCTAGGAACCGCATCTCATCCTGGCATCTCTAGTTTCTAACGTCGCTGTAAATGGCGGTTTCTATGACACCACCATTGGACAAGACCCCGACAAGGTTTATGGTCTCGCAGTATGCAGAGGAGATGAATCTCCAGAAGTTTATCGATTCCTGGACTCTTCACTATACACCTATACTCTGATTTAATATCAATCAATTTACTACTCTTGCAAGTTGCAAGCCTTAAACACATGCATATAAGGGACCACAGTCAGTTATGATTTTGCAATTGTCCCTACTACATACTTCCATCCATCACAGTCAATTATCTGTGAATTTTAAGTCTTAAAAGGTTATTCAACATAAAAATTTCATTTCATGATGTCTACAACTCTTTCTCATCCACTAGTAATTACATGCTATGTCAGATAATTTGCATTTTATCATCACAGCACTGCTTCTGATGTGAGTGGTAACAATTACGGGTATTGAAAATACAAGGTTTCATTCATCCAAGAAGAAAGGAGTGGTAATAAAAGTGAAAACATTTGTGAATTAGAAATGTATTTGTGGTCCTTTTTGGTGGAAATAGATTTGTACAAAGGTCTAACTTTAAGAGAGACATTTCCTGCATTATGAAGAAAAGTATATTAAAGATTTAAAGCTATCCAATCTCATGTTATACCAAACAAGAGACAGGATTATTTTAGTCCAATCCGTATTGTACCAAATACATCACAGTACTAATTTAGTCTAATCCAATCCAATCCTATTACGCTTCACTTGTTAGTATACTCTCAAGCATCACATCATTACTTAGCTAATCAACGAGTGTATCATCATCATCATAAGCAAGATCAATAAACGTTCAGAGATTACAATTGTGATTGAAAAACTACCCTCTGCATTCCTCTGTATTCTAGAAGTTGACATGGCACAAGTTGTTATAAATCAGTCAGCGCCTCTGTTATAACGTTTTTGGTTAGTTAGATTCTTGGTAGTTAGATTTAACGTTGACTTGTTATCAAGTTGGTTATTTGCTGTTGTATATATACAGAGTGTTAATCACTTCTGCTAATTAATGAGAGAGAGTATTTTTCAGAGCTTCATTGAGCTCCAACTATGGCGTCTGGATTATATAAGTTTCTTTACTAAAATTTTCTCTTTTAGACCATTCAACATACACTTTCGCTGCTTTATCAAACTCATTCCTTTTATCAAGAATGCATAGTAGATATAATTCAATATGTTTCAGAAATTTGCTTGTTTTCCTTTTGTATATGCTCATTAGCATCTGTCTTTCTAGTGGTTATGAAGTCTCTGGCACCACTGGGAATTTCACAGCTAATAGTACCTATGCTAGAAATCTCATTCCCCTCCACTCATCTCTGGCTACAAATATAACAGTAAATGGTGGCTTCTACAATACCAGCATCGGCCAATACCCTAATAAAGTTTATGGTCTCGCACTCTGCAGTGAAGATGTTTCTTTAGAAGATTGTGGCAGATGTGTAGATTCCACATCACAACAAATCATGGACTATTGTCCTAGCCGAAAAGCAGCATTTATGTGGGATAGGAATTCTGCCTGCCTCGTGCGCTATATGCAGATCACTCTTTTTTCGGAAAACTGGAGATGGATGTTCAAATTAGTAGATTCCATAACATAAACAATATCACAACGAATTTTACTGCAGAGTTCGATCAGGTATGGCAGCCTTTGATGTATAGCACAGCAAAAGAAGCTTCTGAGGGATTGTCTGGACGTAAGTTTGCAACTCAAGAAGCAAATTTGACAAGCATTCAGACGATATATGCACTGATGCAGTGTACCCCAGATTTATCACAGAGCGATTGTTATTTATGTTTAACTCGATATGTGGTTGAGTATACAAATTGCTGCCAAGGGAAACAAGGAGGAGGTGTTGAGTCACCTAACTGTATGATTCGTTGGGACTTGTATCCCTTATATAAATTAGATGTTGCTCCATTGCCTTCTCCTCCACCTGCACCTAGTACAATCACCACAACAGGTATTTTCTTACCCACCATCATAAAAAAATCAGCTTCTAAGAGATTAATGTTACTAGTCCGTTTAGAAAAGCTTCTTCAAGTAAATCTTTTAACTGTAAATCTAATTCATAACTAAAGCTTTTAAAGAAAAGTTGTTGGTTGTTTGGTTGTTAGTTAAACAGCTCTTTAAAATTAATGATAGGATTGTTAGAGTGCTTTAAATGATATAATTATCATGCCAGGTATGTTCACACCCTTTGTAGAAAATCCACTTTGAAACTTTATATCTTCCATTAAGCCTGAAATTTGAAAATCAACATCTATCATTCTATCCTTGTGATTGAGAGTACCAAAGTGGGATTTCTGTTCATGATCTTTTCAAGTAAATTAAATCCCTCTTGACTCCAAGAATATTAATGAAAAATGTTAGATGTCAAAAGGAGGAAAAGGGTAGAAAACAAGACATGGATTGCAGTAGTCGCACCTGTATCAGCAATTATAGTAGTTGTGCTGTTTGGTTTTTTTCTCTGGCATAAGCGCAGAAGGACTAAAAGAGATAAAGGTAATGGTTTTTACATACTTCGCATTACAAAAACAATATTACATCTTTTTTTTTTTTACTACATATTTCTAAATTGAATTTATGGTGCCTTGGGGTTGGGGAGGAAAGCAAACAGCCAAGAGGTTCTACTAAATCCCTTTGGGAAAGATAGAAATGAAAATGACTGCGATTATGATACTCATGATTTCCCAATATTCCCGTTGGGTCTCACGCTCGAGGCTACTGGGAATTTCTCTAATGAAAATAAGCTCGGAGAAGGCGGGTTTGGCCCTGTCTACAAGGTAATTGTAAAGGGGATAGGAAGCAAGTTGTATGTTAACCGCAAATCTTTGAAATACAAGTGGTCTCATTAGAGGACCCAATTTTTATTTATTTATTACTTTTTCTATTTTATTGTAAAGATAGAAATGTTCTTTTAGGGCATATTATCAAACGGCAACGAAATTGCAGTTAAAAGGCTTTCTAGGACATCTGGGCAAGGGATGAAAGAGTTTAAAAATGAAGTCACTTTGATTGCCAAATTGCAACATAAAAATCTTGTCAGATTGTTGGGATGCTGCTTAGAGGGAAATGAATTGTTGTTGATTTATGAGTACATGCCCAACAAAAGCCTTGATTTTCTCCTCTTTGGTTGGTCTCTCAAACTTTCTAATGCTACTTGAATTTATTTCTTTAATTGCTGGATGCTAAGTTATATTATGTTCAAATTTACGGACAGATTCAGCAAAGAGTGTACAATTGGATTGGAAAACACGCATAATCATCATCAATGGAATTGCACGTGGCCTTTTGTATCTACATGAAGATTCTCGACTCAAAATTATTCATCGTGACCTCAAAGCTAGTAACGTTTTGTTAGACAAGGAGATGAACCCAAAAATATTAGACTTTGGGATGGCCAGGATATTTGGAGGAAATCAAAACGAAGCTAATACCAATAGGGTTGTTGGAACATAGTAAGTGCATTTTTGCTAGAGAATTTAAGTGGAGCAGGATTTCTATAACGTGTAATCTTATTTTGTTTTTCCAATTTCAAATAGTTGATACATGGCCCCAGAGCATGCTATGGAAGGACTGTTTTCAGTGAAGTCAGATGTTTTCAGCTTTGGAGTTCTTCTGCTAGAGATTATTAGTGGAAAAAAGAATAACAGATTTAATCTTTCAGAAGCTGGCCGAAGCCTCCTTAATTATGTAATTAAATCTCTCCTTGTCTTTAACAAATAATTTCTCACCATCCGTACACTAATCTTGACTTGCATAACATTGCAGACATGGAAACTGTGGTGTGACGAACAAGCTGCAGAGTTGATGGATCCAGCACTCACACAATCATGTGATCCCACTGAACTACTGAAATACATCCATATTGGATTGTTGTGTGTCCAAGGAGACCCAGCAAACAGACCTCCAATGTCCTCTGTGGTTTTCATGCTGGCGAATGATAACATAACACTTCCTAAACCAACCCAGCCTGCATTTTTTGTTGGCCGAGTTGTTGTGAGATCAGATGATCAATCTTCGTCAGATGTTAAAGTATGTACCATTAATGAGGTTACTCTTTCAAATGTATCACCTCGATAGTGATTTCCATTCTACTTTCATTGTTTGCTTGCTCACTTTGCTGTATTCAAATATTCAGGGATATGTCTATGATGGATTACATCATTTTCGTAAAAGCTAGATAGCATTTTGTTTTATCAATTATTTTCATGAGTGTAACTAGGGTGTTTCTTTTTCATAAAGGAAAATACATTGAAGTATATTAGCAAAGGTATATTTGTTTTATGGTAAAGGCATTCAAGGACATCTAGGAAAGTATTGATATTTACAGTGTTGTTCAAACATCTAAGAATGTATTGATTTGACCCATTCAAAGTCTTTAAAACGCAATTTGAATGTAATCAACTGTCTTAACATGATGATAAGATTCTTTCAAGGAATTGTGATGATTAAACTTTAATGAGAGCAATGGCAAGGTGGACCAGACTTACTGTGATATTTGGCAATATATCTGATAAGCCTATAGAATGCTCAATAGGTTCAAGCTAGGTATCAGCTGCTGAAACTATAAAGAACACTCCAACAAGTCTATTGACCATTAATGGAGCTTCTCTCAAACCTCCATTAATGGAGCTTCTCACAACTCAACTTTAGTTTTCGTTTTTCATTGAAGACTTTCATCGAACACCTTACTACCTTCATTAAACACCTAAACTCTGTTTTAATATCAATCAATTTACTACTCTTGTCAGTTGCAAGCCTTAAACACATGCATATAAGGGGACACAGTCAATTATGATTTTGCAATTGTCCCTACTACATACTTCAATCAGTCACTTGTTTGGGTAAATCCAATGATGAAAAGGCTGAAAAATATGCAGATTTGTTAGATATTCGGGAAGTAAATAATTCAAAAATGATCACTTGCATTAACAACTCTGTTGAGCATTTTTTAAAATATCAAAAACCAAAGCAATATAATCAGCGAATTTGATCCACAAAGCTGATCTTTTGTTTTTCTTAGCAGAAAAACAAACTAGACCCAGTTTTTCTTCCATATCGAACACGAATTTGATCCAGTTTTGAGAATGAAGTGGCAGTCTGGTCCCAATGAAGATTTTTTTATTGCCGTCTTCATGTACTCATGTTTGAATGTCAAATTGTCAATGCAGTAGCCAATTCAGAAATAATGTTTTAACTATCAGCCCCTCACCTCAAGGAAATCTAATATGTATGGTCATCTTAGTTTTTGTTTGGTTAGAATACTTTTCACTAGGAGGACCACACTCTGTCTTGAAATCACTATCAAGAGAGTTTGGGGTCACGTTAGCATGTTGACCACTCCTAAATGAGCACCCGCAATAGTACGGAGCTGTAGGAGTAGTAAAATGATGAATAGAATTCGTCCCACAAGGATTGATGTATTGAATACCACAATTGATTGAATTAATTACTATCTAGACAAGCAAGGATTTGATGATAAATTTCACTACTTAATTTTTACTAAATTAAACATAAAACTAAAATGCAATAATTGAAATTGAACAAGAAAGCAAACCAAAGCAAAGTCAAACACAAGCAAGAGATTAAATTACTTATGGGAAATTAGGCTAAGACCATGAATCCATCTATCCAATTCTCATCAATTTTAGGCACATCATTAAGGTAAAGTATGCAAGTGTGTGTAGATTCGTGACACCCTAAATTTATCTCTAACCTCTCTCAAGTGATAAAGACAACATTTATATGCACCAACAACCTATTTCTCAATGATTATCCGAACTACATATAAATTCATTAAGTTTCATGGCACACAAATTGAATCCTAGAGGCTAGCATCGCATATTTCTATCTTACCAACCTCTATCACACATTTCATCGAGCACGTTGTGTGCTTCTCCTCTCGGTACTTCACACAACAACCAAACAATTATTAAATGTTAGCTAGACATTCAATAATGATTAAGAACATGAAATGAGCATACACAACACAAGCAATAATGATAAAGTGATGGCCTTGATTAATAATTCATGGGAAAGGCTTCATCTTGGCCTTAGCCAAGGAAGTTTAGTTCATAGTACAATAAATGGCTACAAAATATGAGTAATAAGTACAAGCCATAATCAAAGATGAATAAATGTAAAGAGAGAAAGGATTAGAGTAAACTAATGTGAAGAACTCCTCCTCTCTTGCTTGGTTGTGCTAGACTTCTTCTCTCCTTGACTTCTCTTGCTCCAAGATGGGGTTTTTATGGTGGGTTTTGGTGAGGAAATGAAGTGGTGAGGTGAGAAATGAGTTTGGGTGATGATTTGATGAAGGATGTGAGTGATTTGGTGAAGGATTTTGATGAAAGAAGTGTTCTTGGATGTTTGGAAGTGAAGTGGAGGTATTTTGGAGCTCAATGGTCATGCAAGAGGTGTCCCAAATGAAGCTGAAACGAGGTATTTATAATGAGTGAAATTAGGGCACGAAAACCTAGAGAAAACTTAGCTGGACCACTGTGGCGCTGGTGTAGTGCTGGTCATCCAGCATAAATCTGAGGGGCGCCGGTCCAGCGCACGACCAGCGGCATGTTTCTGCCTAAGCTGCGCTGGTCGTCAGGCGCTGGTTCCTTCTTCAGCTCCTCAACTGCTCCCTTTTGCTCCAATGTTGCCCAACTTAGCTCAGTTCCCCTTGATTGCTGAAGAGGCCTGCACAAGCTCATTTAAACATTAAATAGACTGATTTTACCCGGAAACAGAGGCAAATGATAGGTAAAATGGGGCTACATTAAGTGTAGAAATAGGCATTATCACGTGTGTGACTAGAAATCTCCACTTAATCTCGTAGTTTGTCTCTTGTCTCTACCATGCACTCCCAGTCATCTTAGTTTTTATCTGGTTAGAAGACTTTTGACTAATCTTAAAATATACAGTTGGAACTGTAAATCCATTGGATTCAATGTAGAGATGTTCAAAGATAGTGCAAAAATTTTCACTAGACATGTTGCAGTAAAAAAACTTCTTGCTTGATAATGGAAAATATATACAAGTGAGCAGTAACAAGTATCTACAGCAATTAACATTTCTTTAAACTGTATGTTGGTTCTAGTGCCGATCCTGACTATTCTGAGACCCCTGGGCGAAATAAAAAATATGGGCCCCATACTAACAAAATCATCCTCACTTCATCCAAAAATAAAAATAAAAATTAAAAAAATTGTGATTTTTATGTCTCCAGTTGCATTTGGTAGGAAATAAAGAGAAATTGACATTAACAATCAGATCGAAAATTAGAAAACTGGCAATTAGATCTAAAATTGGAAAACTGGTCTTATGCTTTAATTGAAAAAACCTGACACCCAATAATCTAATTCTAGTATTCCAGTAACAAATATATCAATTCTTAAACTTACTGCGGCCATATTTTCAGGCATAAATATAAGAAACCGATAAACTAATAAAATACAAATAGAAAAATAACAGTTTATTCCAATTATCAATAAACCCCAGTAAAAAAAAAAAAAAAAAAAAAAAAAAAAAACAAGCGATATCAACTCACACTGTTATCAAATCGGAACCAACACTATTTTTTTAAATAAAAAAAA
Organism: Acer saccharum; assembly: GCA_030490815.1. NCBI lineage: Eukaryota > Viridiplantae > Streptophyta > Magnoliopsida > Sapindales > Sapindaceae > Acer > Acer saccharum. Next base: position 4,171,892 of record CM059877.1, on the reverse strand, counting down.
CACCTATATGGCTATATATGGACTAGAAATACCAACAAAAGCAAAATTTGTCAATATTACATACCAAAGTTGAATAATAATCTAACCAAAGCAAATCCAGATTATGAATAACAATGTTATGAATCAAGAAAATAAGATTATGAATTAATTTTTAAAATATTATGAATAAAACGAACCCTAAATCGGCCTTGAAGCGGAAGAACAACGAGGAGAAGAAGAAGAGCATATGGCCTACCTTTGAAACACAGAGAGAGAGAGAGAGAGAGAGAGAGAGAGAGGGTTTTGAAGGATTGAAGCGGCTGTGGTGGTGAAAAGTTAAAATTTAGGTTTAGGGTTGATTTTCACATTATATAGTATAGGAAAAATTCACCGAAATATCCCTTAACAATAAATTTACATATGTGGGTTTTGTACCGAATAAAACAAATTGGGTTCAGTGTGGCAGTGTTAATTTTGTTTTAGGTAATACATTGTTATTGAGGAAATAGGGGTATATAACACTTTTTCAATTTTGACTTGTAAAACTATCACACTTTAATAACTCTTGTTTTAATAGCACCAAAAATGGAATTTGGACAAAAATACCCCCCAGCTTCATTTCTTTTCTCTTATGTGTCCTTCACCTTCTTTCTTCTTCCTTTTTCCAAAACCCCCATTGATGGAGCTTCAATGGAGGTGCCACCACCGATCGGTGAGTTGATTGGAAAAAACCACCGGGAAAACGTTCCTCGAGTGCCAATCATTGTAACCAAAGTGTTCGTTTACATTTTCAAGCTATGTAGAGAGAGAAACGAAGCCAAACCCAAACCGTTGCGAATCTTCATCGTCCGATCTATGATGATCCATCATGAATCTGACGAAAACGATGGTGCCAACGAACTCAGCGTCGGTCGATTTTCCAGATCCAACTATCGCCGGAGTCAACCGGCGCCATCGTCGGATCGTCACTATCACCATTGATGGAGGTTGAACAGAATAAGTCCCGAATAAACTTGAATTAAGTCTCGAAACGCATTAATATGTCTCGAAAACTCATGAATAAGTCTCGAATTTAACCTAATAAGTCTCAAAACTGCAAATAAGTTTCAAATTTTCGAGAAAAAAAAATACAAAGGAAAAGAGTAAGTGGGGGTATTTTGGTCTCACCACCTATTTTGGTGCTATTAAAACAAGACTTAGAGCTTGTTTGGTTGGGCTTTTGAAAAACCTCTATTGGTAAAACATCTACTTGTAGTAGATTTATTAGAAATAGAGTTTTTGAAAAAAAAAATCATAGATGTTTGGTTGGTAGACTTTTTTTTAAAAAAAAGATCTATTTGGAGAAGTACCTCCTCATGAGCTTTTGCCTAGTAGAGATTTAAACTCTACTAGTCTCTACTCAATTTAAAATAGACAATCTCAAAAGGCCAACCAAACAACTCTAAAAAACCCAAATAGACATTGGTAGACATTTTGAGCCAGTAGAAAGCTCAACCAAACAAGCATGGTGCTATTTGCACATGCCCTCCCCCAAAAAGTGCTATTTATTTTCTATTTATAATAAATAATGGGGTCATTTTATATTTTGGGCTTTTTTTACAACTTAACCCATAATGACTTAAGTACTTAACCAATAAATTTTGGGCCCCTAGTCATCGCGGCCCCTGGGCGCTTTTTGTGGAAACACATTTTTGTCTGAAACCTTTTATTCTTCTGATCGGTGCATTCATTTAAGATTGTTCACGTAACTTGTCATAAAACAAAATAAATGATAACAACATGTGACTTTTGCTTTTAGTCTGCACGAACAGTTTGTACATGCCAACATGTCTCATATTGTGACCTAACATGTTTCTGTAAAAATTCTTCAAATGTGTCTCCAATTCCGAAATTTGAGATTTGGCTTCATGGAAATATTCGTACGTACACCAATAAAAACCATGCTGGGATAGCCTTTTGTGGAGTGTTATCTATTATCACTAATATGAAGTGCAAAACCAATTTTTCTTTTTTATTTTATTCAATCATTACTTGTAGTCATCAAAGTTTCATCTTTGCAAACACATTGTTGTCTGAAACTTTTGCACATGTGACTTTTGTTTTTAGTCTAACACGAACAGTTTGCACATACCAACATGTCTGTGATGTCCAATTTTTCATATTGTTGACCTAACTATCGAGGTTGATTGTATCTTACTCGTCACTACCTTATGCATGACACATACTTACTTTTCGTTTCTTCTTCCATACAGATTGTAAACTTGTTTACAAAGTTGCATCATATTTCGCATTTTTTGTTTTTTAGTTGGGAAACTCTCAATATTAGTTGCAGGCTTGCAGCCCATCGTGAGTTTGAGGGAATATTCGAGTTATTATATTAATTATAAAGGTAGAATAGTCTTTTACCCATTTTTGCTTTAAGACTATATATACAGTATTCTTTCTTAGGTTTTTCTGATGTACTTTTGTATTTCTACATTTTTTTTGGGTATTGAGAAACCACATCCCTCTTTTTTCTCTTCTATTTGATTCTTTTGGTTCATTGATTTTTCATCGAGTAATTCACACATGGTTCAAAGATCAAGTACCTATTCATTTGACCAATTCAAAGTCCTTAAAACACAATTTGAATGTAATCACTTCTCTTAACAATCTAATGAACTTATTGATTCTGAGAATATTGTACTGATGAAACTTTAATTTGCAATGGAATATTAGACCAGACAACGCGGTAACTCGCTGTCGTATTAGGCATCACATTAACTTCCATCCACCCATCTCAATTAACTCACTAGTCTTGCAAGCGTTAAACCACAAATATATATGGACCACACTCAATAGGATTTTTCAATTGCCCGCACCACTTTCCACTCACATGATTTTTGTCTGCTTAGAAGACTTTGACAATTAAGCTAGACTTTATACAAGGTCAGTGCATGTGCGCGTCCCACTTTCTTGCCTTAATTATAAAGTAAAACGTATTGAAGTGAAAATGTTAATATCTCTGCAATCAAATTCAAAACCTTTCACTTTTTTGTTTTAAATTGTTTGTTGGTTCATCAACTTCTTCTTTGAAGCATTTCAAGTAGCTAACAGTAACACAAACAAATTCATAATCCTGCAATGAGTTTTCGGAATTTGCTTTTGTTCATTTTTTCATTTTTTGTTTTTTAGTTGGGAAACTCTCAATATTAGTTGCAGCCCATCGTGAGTTTGAGGGAATATTCGAGTTATTATATTAATTATAAAGGTAGAATAGTCTTTTACTCATTTTTGCTTGTAAGACTACATATATATATATATATATATATATATATACACGGTACTCTTTCTTAGGTTTTTCTGATGTACTTTTGTATTTTACTTTCTTTTTTGTAATGAGAAACCACATCCCTCTTTTCTCTCTTCTGGTTCGTTGATTTTTCATCGAGTAATTAACACTTGGTTCAAAGATCAAGTACCTATTCATTTGACCAATTCAAAGTCCTTAAAACACAATTTGAATGTAATCACTTCTGATGTAACGGAAGCTCTGTCGAGAAAAACCTGCGTAAAACGATTAGAAACAACCTACTAAAGTTCCGTTGATTTGCGCACAAATACCGGAAAGTTAGGCTTTAATTCGTTGATTCACGAAGAATACCGAAATTGGAATAATTAGAGAAAACTCTAAAATTTTATAAATCAAAAACTGAATGGCCAATTCGGCCTACATCTTTATTTAAAGCAAACAAATCCTAAACCTAATAGAATTCCTTGGAAAGCAAGAAAACGACTTAAAAACGGAAATATACCAAAAAAGGCAAAAACGAATTTAAAGCAAAAACTAATTCTACTAAGAATCCTAAACACTCCAGAATTGACGGAAGTCGATTTGGAATTGGGAAACTCAATTTATTACGAAAAAGAAACTTTCCTAAAACAGCAAAAACTGCAACTTCGAGGCCTAAACGACGGAATTTGCCTAAAAAAGGACGTGCTTATGCAGCAAGTAGTTTCGGAAACGCCGAAACGCATCAGCTGTCAAAATTTCAAGTCATTCTGATTCCGTCGCCCGGGTTTGATCTTACTTGGATTGTTTCAAATTCTACCCCTCCAAATAATCTAATGCCAGTTAATCTGCCGCATCAACTTCTCTTAACAATCTGATGAACTTATTGATTATGAGAATCTTGTACTGATGAAACTTTAATTTGCAAAGGAATAATGGACCAGACAACGCGGTAACTCGCTATCGTATTAGGCATCACATTAACTTCCATCCACCCATCTCAATCAACTCACTAGTCTGGCAAGCCTTAAACCACAAATATATATGGACCATTCTCATTTTGATTTGTCAATTGCCTCCACCACTTTCCACTCACATAATTTTTGTCTGCTTAGAAGACTTTGACAATTAAGCTAGACTTTATATAAGGTCAGTGCATGTGCGTGTGAGGGATGGCAAAATTCCCCACGGGGACGGGGCCCCGTGGGGACCTGCACTTTTGGGGTGGGGATGGGTTTCAATTTGGTGGAGATGGGGCGGGGATGGGGATAGATAGTCTAACCCACAATGGGTATGGGGTGGGGATGGGTTTTATACTCCCCACCCTGCCCCGCCCCGCTTAAAATAATACTTAGTTAAACTACGTAGTTTCAAAGAAAATAAATATATCTATATATAAAAATATATATATATATATATATACACATTAACCCTAACTTTACATCTCTCCACTGTTATTTAACATAAAGTGACAAAACAAAATACTATTGAAAAAAACCCTAGCCGCTAACTTCAACTCTAAGTCTCTAATCATCAAACAACTCGAAGTTCACTGTTCAAGCTTAAACCTCAAACACAAGAGGACATACAATAAGTTTCTTTCTCAAATAACTTTTAAAATTAAAATTTTAATAACAACTATTTTTTTTTCAAGTTTATTACTTAAATAATTCTCAACTCTTGAATTAAATTTAATTCATTTATCACTACTTCAAGTAGACACAAATATGTCTACAGATGCACTAGAAAGTGAAGATCCAATACTGGTGTCATCAAAAGAAAATTGTGTAAACATAGAAGAACAACATGGGGTGGAACCAAACCCAATTGAATGTGAAGACGATGGCAACAAAAGAAAAAGAAGACGCACATCAATTATGCGGGAGCACTTAATTGATAAATTTTTTTTGAATATAACTATCATATTGAATAGTTATATATTTGTTATTTAAATAATATATATATATATATATATATATATATATATGGGGTAAATGGGTGGGGATGGGGAAAGCACTCCCCGTTGTACCCCGCCCCGCCCCAACCCGCTCTATCTATGGTGGGGTTTTATGAGGGGATGGGTTTTCAAAAAATGGGGTGGGGTGCAGGGAAAGACACCCCGCCCCGAACCCGCCCCATTGCCATCCCTATCAGCGCGTCCCACTTTCTTGCCTTAATTATAAAGTAAAACATATTGAAGTGAAAATGTTAATTTCTCTGCAATCAAATTCAAAACATTTCACTTGTTTGTTTTAAATTGTTTGTTGGTTCATCGACTTCTTCTTTGAAGCATTTCAAGTAGCTAACAGTAACACAAACAAATTATAATCCTGCAATGAGTTTTCGGAATTTACTTTTGTTCCTTTTTTCTTATATGCTTTTAAGCATTAGCCTAACCATTGGCCAGAGATGTTACGACACAGGAAACTTCACAACTAATAGCACGTATGCTAAGAACCGCAATCTCATTCTGGCGTCTCTAGCTTCTAACGTATCTGTAAATGATGGTTTCTACAACACCACCATTGGACAAGACCCTGACAAGGTTTATGGTCTCGCGTTATGCAGAGGAGATTCTACTTCAGAAGATTGTAACAAATGTGTCAATACAACCATTCAAGATATTATAGCTAACTGTCCAAACCAAAAGGAAGTGCTTTCGTGGGGAGGCGATCCTCCGTGTATTATACGTTATGCAGATCACTCGATTTACAGGAAGCTTGAGCTAAGCCCTGAAGATGCAGGCTATAATGTGAACAATGTCACATCAAATTTGACAGAGTTCAACAAGGTCTGGGAGGGTTTGATGGACCGCGTAGTGAGAAAAGCTTCGATGGGCTCTTCCAGGCTCAAGTTTGGAACTGAAGAAGCAAACTTGACTTACTTTCAGAAGATATATGCTTTAATGCAGTGTACTCCAGATATATCCCAGAGTGATTGTGACTATTGTCTACGTCAAAATGTGGCCCGTTTTCAGAGTTGTTGCGGTGGGAAACAAGGAGGTTTTGTTCAAAGGCCTAGTTGTATTTTTCGCTGGGATTTGTATCCATTCTATACAATTACTACTGCTGTTGCTCCATCACCATCTAGTATTCCACCTCCTCCTCCTTCTTCTCCTCCTCAAACCAATACCACAACCGCCACAGGTATTTTCGCCCTTTTAAAGAACTCTGTTAATCTCTTTATAGTATCCCAATTAACTTGGAAATTTAGCATAATTTGATTGTTGTAGTGTTTAAATACTATTTTTTGACCCTTTCCTATCATCTGATGGTTATTAACATGATATCAGAGTTTTGGTTTGACCCAGAAATCATGGGTTTCGAGTCCCCACATGTGTGATTAACTTTGAATTTGTACTATTTCTGGTTTAAGCAGAGAGAGGCAGTGGAGGTGGAGGTATTGCAACAGCAATTGTTGTGATCATTGTTTTTTCTACGATTATCATTATCACGGTTTTTGTTGCCTTACTTTGTGTCCTTGTACGAAGGAGGAGGAACCGGAAGCAGAAAATCAGTAGTAAGCAGAGGAGAGAAAGTGAGTTACTTTGATAATTTTTTTTTTCTCTTATATGATGAATAAAGATAATGTGTGCTAATTAGTTGTTACTGTTGTTAAGATGCTGACGAAACTGAAACTGTCGAATCCTTACAATTCAACTTCAGTACTATCAAAGTTGCAACAAATGACTTTTCCAATGATAATAAGCTTGGACAAGGAGGATTTGGTGCTGTTTACAAAGTAATTAAGCATTCAACTACTATATTGAATTGTAAATTTTGAATTCTTTGAATGCAATAAAAGTATTCTAAATTTATTTTATATGATTGCAGGGTATTCTTTCGGACGGGCGGATTATAGCAGTGAAGAGGCTGGCTAGCAATTCAGAACAAGGAGAGCTAGAATTCAAAAATGAGATTCTCTTAGTGGCCCGGCTTCAACATAGAAATTTGGTCAGGCTTCTTGGTTTCTGCTTGGAAGGGAGTGAAAGGCTTCTCATCTACGAGTTTGTGCCGAATTCAAGCCTTGATAACTTCATATTTGGTATGACTGTAGTCTGATTTAGGGGGTGGCTGGTGTCTTCCCAACTAAAATTAAGGCTCCAAAACAATTTTACAAATAAAAAACACTAAATACTAAATAAACACTTAGCCTAACACGTTAAATGAAGTGGGTCGTGATTGAGTCGTGTTGTGTCGTGCCGTGCCGTGCTTGTACGGAATTGTGCTTTGTCAAACCGTGCCTATACCGGCTCGATCCAATTTACATGTTTAATTAATAGTAGATATGTCTAATAGAAAATATAAATTATTCTAACTATTAAATTAATATTTTTTAAATTACACATTCAAAGACTAAATTTAAATTTTCGCCTAAGCCCCCGGATACCCTTAAGCCGCCTATGGTCTGATTATTTTATTTTTCTAAGAGACAGACTTTGATAGTGATTGGTCTCATTTCATAAATTCTACTGCTTTTGTTGATCTGCAGATTCTATCAAACGTTTATCACTTGATTGGGAAAAGCGTTACAAAATCATAGGGGGAATAGCTCGAGGGATTCTTTACCTTCATGAAGATTCCAGATTGCGGATCATCCATCGTGACCTCAAAGCTAGTAACATTCTCATAGATCAAGACATGAATCCAAAAATTTCGGATTTTGGAATGGCAAGATTGTTCGAAAGGGACCAAACTCAAGCCGATACAGGGAGAGTTGTGGGGACCTTGTAAGTATACATCATGATATAGTAATAGATAGCTTGATTTCATTTCAACAAAACTAATTTAATTATACGATCATTTTCAGTGGATATATGGCTCCAGAGTATGTTTTGCACGGGAATTTTTCCGTCAAGTCAGATGTTTTTAGCTTTGGCGTGCTAGTCTTGGAAATCATAAGTGGCCAAAAGAACAGCTCTTTTCATAATGGAGAAGAGACTGGGGACCTCCTAACCTTTGTAAGTATAAAAGTAGCTTCATAGTCAATTATCATTTCTCTTTGAAATCAGCGTGACAGCCTGGAAATGGCAAAGATACCTTAAAATTTCGATGAAAACCTCTAACTATGTGTGAACATCGTTAATCTTTTGCAGGCCTGGGAAAACTGGAGGGTAGGGACAGCTTTGAATGTGATAGATCCCATATTGAGGGTTGGTTCCAGTAGTGAAATGATGAGATGTATCCACATCGGATTACTGTGTGTACAAGAAAATGTAGTAAATCGACCAACAATGGCATCTGTAGTTCTTATGCTTAATAGCTACTCTATCTCTCTCCCACTACCCACAAAACCTGCATTCTTCATGCACACTACTACTACAGAGCTGGATAATCCAGAATCAACAATGTCCGATCAATCTAAAAGCCGTTCTGTCGAATATTCTATTAACGAAGTTTCAATTACTGAGTTAGACCCTCGATGAGGTTTAGAGGATGGAAGCAGAAAGTTGGAGAATGGAACGACAAGATTGACCAAGTCTAATTAATGATTGTTCTTTTCAGATTTTTTATTCCTTTCAATAATTTTGTATGGCTGAGTTGAACACAAAACATATGATTTGGGTCGTGTTAGAGCCATTTGAATAATGAAGTGAACCATACATTTACGTAATTACTTTATGAAATAAATCGTTTGAATATTGAACCCTACATTTATATTATGATGTAAACCCTACATTTACATTATGATGTAAACGTAAAGTTGGGTGCAAATGTGCAGTTGACTCATGAACTAGGGCTTAGAGTATCTCCAGCAATCAAAAACTGTACGTTGGTTCATTCTCTTATAATAATTTAGATAAATTGAGACATGAGAATGCATGATAGCGCAATATGTCTCAGAAATTTGCTTGTTTTCCTTGTGTATATGCTCATAAGCATCGGTTATCAAAACTGAGACATCACTGGGAGCTTCACAGCTAATAGTACATACCTATGCTAGAAATCGCAATCTCCTCGTCTCATCTCTTGTTTCGAATATAAGTATTACAAGCACACAAAATGTAACAAAAACTATTGTAACACTAATTGTTAATATTGTCTCGTGTGAATGGATGACGACAGTTTTAAGTTTCCAGATACGGAAATTCAATCTTTGTACATGTTTTGTATCATTTGGAGAATACTTCCTTGTACTAACGAGGGTAGGGTTCAGTGATGGACACATCATTTACGGATGAAGGAATGGACTTGCTTGTGGATTGATCCCACTCCAGTTGGGTTGATGGTGTATTCAATCTTGTTGTGCCATGAACAAAGAATGCTGGCCGTTTTGGTAATGGTAGCATAACAGAGAAACTGTTAAGCATCAGAATTATTGCTGCCATTGTCGGTCTGTCAGCTGGATCTTCCTGAACACACAGTAAGCCGATGTGGATGCATCTGGTGACTTCATTCCTTGAAAAAGAATTTCGTAAAGTTGGATCTATTAACTCCAGAGGTGTCCTGTCCCTCCAATGTCTCCAAGCCTGTGAGAATCATCAGAAATTTCTCAATATGAACAGAAACTACCTTTTCTATTTCAAAAGAAAAGATGATGAAATTCGCATTCACTACAAAGGAATCTCAGTTTTCGCTTGCATAGCTCAAGAGGTCCTCTGCATAGTCTGATTGATAGAAACAACTGTTCTTTTTGCCACTTATGATCTCTAGTATCAAGACACCAAAACTGAACACGTCGGACTTCACCAAGAATTGCCCATGCATAGCATACTCCGGAGGCATATAACCACTAGAATCCAGCATCATCAGTACTATATATTCCAATTTAGTGAAATAATAAGTTAATAACAGTCTTCAAGGTAACTAACCGTTCAATGTCTTAGATAAACAATGCATCCTGAATAATTCGCTAAGGCAAAAGACCTCAACTGAAAAGAAAAAAATAAAATAGTAAAGTTTTTTTCTGCTGAAACTTACTATGTGCCAACAATTCTGTTCGTATTTCCTTGACTTTGATCAACCCTGCAAATCCTTGCTATTCCAAAATCTGCTATTTTTGGGTTCATGTCTTCATCCAACAAAATATTTCTGGCTTTGAGATCACAATGTATGATTTTGAGCCTAGAATCTTCAAGAAGATATAGAAGTCCTCGAGCAGTTCCTCCTATAATCTTGCACCGACTTGACCAATCTAGAAGTCCTTGTTGTTTTGGATCTGTACAATCATATAAGGTGAGAAATTAGATACTTAGAGGGTACACTTCAATAGAAATACTTATTTTCCAAGGAAAAGAGAAAACGCATTGAGAAGGTTCAAACCAAACAGGAAGTAGTCAAGACTTTTGTTAGGCACAAATTCATAGATGAGTATCTTCTCCCCTCCTTCGGGACAAAATCCTAAGAGCCTCACTAAATTTCTGTGTTGAAGCTTGGCTACCAATGCAACCTCATTCTTAAACTCTTCTGCTCCTTGACCGGACCTTCTTGATAGCCTCTTAACAGCTACTTCCTGTCCATTATAAAGCGTGCCCTGAATATACACCATAAGCATCTGTTAATATTCTAACTCAACTTTGATAACTCCTTAATTTTAATTTGATTGTTCACATTGAATTTTGTAAATTAGGATATATTGATCTCTCACCTTGTACACACTGCCAAAACCACCCTGACCAATCTTGTTTCCGTCGGAGAAACTGTTTGTGGCAGATTCAATGGTACGCAAATCGAATTGTATATATTCCATCATGCTAATTTCATCTCCAACTAGAAATTTTTCCAAACAACACTTTTAGTTAGAATTATAGACAAGAGAAAATGGTTATCAATTTGATCAAGGTTTTTTCTATTTTGTTTTTACCGTTTCCCATTTTAGCAGATTTATTCTTTCTCCTTGCTCTCCGAGTTAGGAGAAAATAGCATGAAGCCGATACAAACACCACAACGAAAATTGTTGGAATTGTAATGGCAATAGCTATATCTGAACAGATCTGCCCATTTCCTGCATACAAAAGAATGGCATCAAGTAAATATTAAAGCACACCACTTTTCTGGCCTTGCACAAAAACCTGATCCTTTAAACACCTGGTACAAAATCATATGCTTACCACTTGAAAATGCTGGAGGCGGCGGTGGTGGTGGTGGTGGAGGTGTCGCATTTTCTGGAGGAGATGGGGGCGGAGGTGGTGGAGAGGCCAAAGTATAGAAAGGGTACGTTTCAAACCTGATATTGCAACTTGGGCTGCTAACTCTTCCTCCTTGCTTTCCATTACAGCATTTAGGAATCTGACTAACACAATTGGATAAGCATATGTTGCAATCAGATGGCATTATATCCCGAGTGCACTGCACAAGCCCATATATCCTGATAAAAACCGTATGGTTTACATCTTCAGCAGCAAAAAAGTTGCTAGAAGACACTGCCCGATTAACAAGACGGGTCATCAAACCTGCCAAAGTGATATTGAAAGGACCGGGGTGCGATATTATTTCTGTTCCAAAGATACACACCTGGATTTTCTACCATATCTGAAAATATATACTCATTTGAGTACTGCAACATACACTCATCATACCATATAATTGCTTCTTTCTGTCTTGAACATCGGTTTAAAATATCATCACTAGTGGCCTTGACACAACTCTGGAACAACTCAGGGAGATATCTCCTCTACAAAGAAAAAGGCTGTTGGCTCTATCAAGACTCTGACTGGTGCTTGTATTGTAGAATCCATTGCTGCGTGAAGCATTCGATTGCAGAGAAGCAAGAGTTAAATTGAGGTTAGCTGGGAAGGCACTGTTTGCAGTTTAATTTCTTGTATTTGTACAGACGTGGTAATGATAAGTTGGCTGCTGGGCAACACTGAACGAAATGAGTATGCCAACGAGAAAAAGCAAAAACATGATCCAGACGGAACAAAACAACATCATTAAAAGTTAAAACATGGAGATGGTATAAAATTTCAAGGACAAATAGAGGAACCCATTAAGGTATTAGTCACAACTAAACACCATTCAACAGCTCCAAGCAAAAAAGAAAAGTTGACTTGGCTCCACGGCAGATTACTGGTCGTGAGAAAACTATGGAATTTTAGGCAGCCAAAATCAGGCCACATGAACTAGTAACGGGTTCTCAATCAAATTGGCCAAACCTGAAGTTTCCAAGCTTTTGCCTTTTTGCCTTAACTGATGACCCAATAGTTTCTTTTTTGAATATCAAAGATTTATTAAGGCTAAAGCCAAAGAAGAGCCAAAAACAGGCATAACAAACAGGGCAAAGAACACCCAACCTAGCAAACACATGCCACAGAAACAACAAAAACAACAAAACCCCAGAACCCCAGAAACAACAAAAACAACAGAACCCCAGGCCACAGAAAAACACATGCCAGAAGCAAGCAACAAAACAACAACAACAAAAACACAGAAAAGCAAAGCAGCAACCTAGCAAAAACAAAAACTAGAAATAGAACAGGCCCAACAGGCTCCACTCAGCTCAACCAAAATGAGCAGAAACAGACCCACCAAAACACTGAATCAGATCCAAACCGTACAAAACGCAGCACTACTTGTTATTGCTCGGCATAATCCCCTCCAGCTTGCCAAAGGTTCCAGCTTTAATCCTCCTAACAATCTCCTCAACCATATCCTTTTCTCTACCATTAAAATCAAAGCCTAAGACCCTTCCGGCTCTGATGGCCTTAGCTATCTCTTCTTGTAAGTTCCAAGAAGCCTTCAACACCTCAGGCACTGTGTTTTCCTTTCCGAAACCTCAATTAAGAACAAGAGCCGAAGCCTTCGAATGTCTTGTTAACATACCATGACTCTTTACCAAGTGATTTTTCATTCTTCCTATCCTCTTTATGGGCTGGTCATGACCAAAAATAATATTTCCCCCATCTCCATTTTCGGAAACAATCATGTCTCTCACAACACCATCTACATTGGCCTCATAAAAGACTTCCTCTGTTTCATCCAAACTTCTTCTATCTTTTCCAACATTAGAAGTGTATTTTGAGCTAGCTGGGCCTAAATCAGCCATCCCAACACTCCGTGCCTTCATATGAATGCTTTGAGTGGGTCTTCCAAGACTAGGCCCATCAACCTTAAAGCCACATTCCTTTCCTTCCAGACCATCATCAACCAGAATCGAATTTTCACCCCTCCCAAAACTAGAATTCAAAAGCAAGCTAGAATCAGATTTCTCATCAGATATAGAGCTGACATCTCTAGCTTTCACACTTATTTCTATCCCATCCCTACTAAAGCTGACCCTCCTAGTACTTTTAACCTTCCTAAGCTTAGAATAGGTACTTTTGATAGCCAAACTTTCATCCTTTCTACAACCATATCCTTTCACATTAGAATTTTGAACCTGACAATATTCATCAGCCTTGCCATTCACCTGACAACACATATCAGCCTTGCCTTTCTTGTTTGAATTTTGAACCTGACAACACATGTCAGCCAGCCTATAGCTTTCGATGAGCTGTTTTCTATCCTTCACAATCAGAGGAGAGCTGAATAATGAAGCTTCACCATTCATCTTTCCAGGATCACCAGCTGACCTTTCCAAAACAGGCAAAGAATTCGAAACAGGAGCTGAGAATTCCTTCTCCAAACCCAGAAATCTATCCACCCAAGCCATGTCCACCGGATCTAGATCTTCATCCACATTCACCACAAATCGCCGGTTGCCTATTTAAATCTTGATTTTCCTGGAGCAATGGTGATCTCAAGGGATTGAAACCAACATACGACCTCTTCAATCAAAAGGGGTTCCCCCACCATCCAGCCCAGAATCTTGAAAAAAGAAGGACACCAGAACTTTAATGGCACTCCCGAAATATTAACCCAAACTAACCTTGATTGAAGAACAAACGATTCAGGGTAGCTAAACATTGAAGAAAAACAATCGTCCCAGAAGAACCTATTATTGATAAATCCTTCTTTGTCACTCTCCGATTCAAAGAACCAGATGATCCTTTTGTCACCTGCATAAGTTGAACAAAACAAGAAACCTCTGTCTCTCAACCTAGAGTTCACAGTGGACACTTTCGGAAAATCTTTTAAGACACCCATAGCACACTTTTTAAACCATTCCTCCTCAATCTAGAAATTACTCCAAGACAGAGTTAAAAACTGATCTTCCATTCTTTCCTCCGCAAACCGAGTCATTCTCTGGTCACCTTTCAACACTTCAGCATAAGTTTCGACAGTTCTTCTTTTCCTACCACCTGCTGAAGTTGGACCTCCATCTTGACCGATCTTCCTCATTTTCTAGCCAAAAGAGGCCATTTTTGCCACAATTGGCTGCCCATTCACAAGCATCCCATTAGTCTTCTCTGCAACATTAACGGCTTCTTCCAAAGATCCAAAGCGAATAAACGCAAATCTGCTCCTCCGAGAGCTGGATGTAGTAGACAAATACACATCTCTAACATTGCCAAAAGGCTTAAAATGCCCCATAAACCCAAAAGATCTACCATAGGATTTAGATTGTCAATGAGAATCGAGAACAATCCATCCCTAAAGTCTTCTTTCTTGCCATGGACAAGAAAACCATAGCTTCTCTCACTAGCTTTTTCTCTCATCCCATACTCGTTTTAGATTATGACCCAATAGTTTCTTAAGAAGACCAGACTATTTGATGTTTTGAATATAGTCTAGGATTAGGTGTTTTTTGTGTGATAGATTCTGAAAAGAAAAGGACATTTGATGGAAACAGGAATGGAAGACTAATCTATCAGATCTGAATTGTTTTAGAGTAAATTTCAATTTAGTTACTAAATTACCCCATTTTTGCTTATTTTCAAGTTTCAACCAAACATTACTAACGCAGAAGCATTCTGGTAATCAATAACAAGGTTTTATAAAAAGCAATTTCTACAAAAGCACCAAAGATTGCTTTCTTCAAACAAAAATCACTTGGAATGCCTTTTTATCCCAAATCCCCATTTTTGCTTTTGTTCAACCAACAAGATCACAGCATAGATACAAATTACAAACTCACTTATTCAAAAGCACTTGCAAGTATTGTATAATCATTTCCTACAAAGCACTACAACAAAAATACAAAACCACTAATTCAAAAATATCAAAAACCAAAGCAATGTATGTACCTTCAATATACTCAGCGAATTTGATCCACAAAGCTGATCTTTTTCTGGGTAGAAAACCAAACAAGACACCGTTTTTCTTCCAAATCGAACACGAATGATGAATTCTTTGCTACTTCGTGACATGAATTTTTCTGAGAAAGAGAAAAAAATAAATTTAAAAAAAAGAGTGAAATTTTGCAGAAGAGAGTTGAAGGAAGAACAGTACCTGCCATAGTGCTATTGACAGACCCTTCTGTTACTTCCGTCAAAGCCCCCACGTTTACATACATTACCCGCTAAAACGGATAACTGACATTGTAAATTGTCTAAAATGCCCCTACCGTTATAAAATGGGCCTTTTTATTCTCAACAACCAAACTGGAATTTCAAGTCGGCAGATCATTTTTCAATTTGGGCCAACCATACGGGTCAGGCTCAGGCCCACTTGGTGACGTTCCCAGGCACGTCACGGGATAGTTTACACGTGACAATCTTCATCTTGGTATTGATAACCACGTCAGCACCTTACCAATGACGTGACTTACCACGTCAGTAAAAGCTGGTGACGTGCTCACTCACGTCATCATTTCTGTGTCGACGTCACTTATAAATTTTTCTCCGAACCTGCTTTTTATTTTTTATTTTTTATTTTCTCAAGAAACCGAACTGGGAAAAAAATATTCCAGGCATCCAAACAGTCAAACACCACCGTTTTCCCCTCCCAAATTCCCAATGCTGGAGAATGGACTCTCTGATCTCCTCCTCTCTCGACGAAATCTGCTCGCAGGAGCCGACCGGCTTCCCTATCTCGTCTCTTTGGCCGAAGCTCGAGAATTCTATCTCCGTCTCTCAGAGCGGCGATTCACTTGAATTTCGTCAAATTGATGAACTATGCATCTGGATATTGGTCATCAACTTAAATTGAATTCGCTCCAGGCAGATTCATCGAAGGTCATTTTTTTCTCTTTCACTTATCATTGTTTGCTTTGTTTTGAATTGGAAGATACTTCAATAGGAATATCAATCTTTAGCTTTCATGGAATTATAAGTTAATAGTTTAGGGTTTCTCATTTGTGATGTGCTTTTCAGTTGATTATTGATGGCCATTCAGTTATTTTTTTTACAATTTCAGTTAATCCGATGAAAAATTGTTAATTTTTGCTCCAATAAAGCCGTGATGAATAGTTTAGTTTCAGAGAAAATGTAGGGTCATGTACTCATGTTGAAGTCTTAGTTCATTGAACCCTACATTTAAGTTATGACGCATGAACTGGGGCTTATAGTTGTTTGAATGTTAATGAAGGGTTCACGACAGCGTGCGTGACTAGAAATCACCATCTAATATCGTAGTTTCTTCCTGGTCTCTACTCTCTACCTTGCATCCAGTCATTTTAGTTTTAGTCTAGTTAGAAGACTTTTTGATTGATCTTAAACGATACAGTTGGAACTGTAGGTCCAAAAGACTTGACTTTTCCATCCTACTCAATTAAATGGATTCAACATTTGTATTCAAGTTGCACTGCAGAAATTCAGGAGACAGAAACAAAAATGGACAGTGATGTTTTCTGTGAATTTTAAGTCTTAAAAGGTTATTCAACATAAAAATTTCTATTCATGTTGTGCACAACCCTTTCTCATCCACTAGTAACTAATTTATATTCATATAAATGTATTTGTGGTCCTTTTCGGTGGTCTGACTTTAAGAGAGAGATTTCCTGCATAACTGCATTATGAAGGAAAAGTATATTGAAGTGATCAATTTTAGGCTCTTCATGTTATAAAGGTTGTCATCCTCTAAGTTTTCTATACCAAATCATTACTCAGCAATGGGTTTTATGTATTCGCTTTCCGTCCTTTTCTATGTTCTTATAAGTATCAGCTTTACCACTGGCTAGAAATGTTACAACCACATTCTCTCATCTCTTGCCACTAATGTACAATCAAATAATGGTTTCTTAGTCTCTCATTGGAGATGACACAATTTGATAAGATCTGAGAGGGTTTGATGGACAGCTTATGGAAAAAAGCCACTATGAACTACACTAGATTTAGGTTTGCAACTGGAGTAGTCCACTATGAACTACACTAGATTTATGTGGGGTCCTAACTGTATGTTGCACTGGGATTTATATCCATTCTATAACGATGGTGCCCTGCAACCTGATCCAAGAATTAATCCGTTGCCACCTCCATTTTCTATGCCTACACTACCTCCATCTTCATGCCTACACCTAGTACAATCATGCCAGGTATGTTTACACACCTGATAGAAAATCAACTTTAAAACTTTGGATCTTCCATTAAGCCTGAAATTTGAAAATAAAGGCATCTATATCCTTTCTTTTTTTTTTTTTTTTTTTTTTTTGAAAAGGCATCTATATCCTTGTGTTTGTTAGATGAGGAAAGGAGAGAAAGGAAGGAAAACAGGGCATGGATTGCAGTAGTCACACCTGTATCAGCAATTGTAGTAGTTGTGCTGCTTGGTTCATTTCTATGGCATATGCGCAGAAGAACTAAAAGAGATAAATATTACTTCTCTCTTTCTTCTTCTAAATTGCATTTATGGGGCCTTGGGGAGGAAAGCAAACAGTCACAAGGTTCAAGTACATCGCTTTGGGAAAGATACAAATGAAAATGACTGCGATTATTATTGTCAAGAGTTCCCTACTACATACTTCAATCACAGTCACATTTTTTGGTAAATCCAAAGATGAAAAGGCTGAAAAATATGCAGATTTGTTAGATATTTGGGAAGTAAATAATTCAAAAATTATCACTTGTATTAACAACTGGTGTTGAGGTTGAGCATTCAAAAATATCAAAACCAAAGCAATGTACCCTTCAATATAATCAGCGAATTTGATCCACAAAGCTGATCTTCTGTTTTTCTTAGCAGAACAACAAACTAAACCCAGTTTTTCTTCCATATTGAACACGATAGACCAATTCTTTGCTAGTTTTTTGTGTGAATTTTTCTGAGAAGGAGGAAAAAAAAGTGAAATTTGGCAGAGAGAACTGAATGGAGAACAGTACCCGCCATTTTCATTGACATTGTAGAATTCCAAATATACCTCTAACGTTATTAAATGGGCCTTTTTTCTCAGCAACAAAACTGAAATTTGAAATCTACAAACCATTGTTCAATTTGGGCCAACCAGACGGGCCAGACCCAATCTAATTTCATTTCATGAATGCTGAAGGATGCTTGCGTTACGCACTTGAATGCTTACTTGGTCAACTGTGAGCTTTGAAAACTACATGGACTTGGAGGACTAGACAATGACATCTCCATCCAAATTCAATTGAACAAACAACATTGACTATAATATTCAAAAAGATTAAGTATCATCGATGGAAACACGACTGGAAAAATATTGCAATCTCCAAATTCTTTATTCCAAAACGACTTTGAAGTTTGAAATGACATCATTTGTCCAACTCAATGGAGGTTGATTTTTTCAAAGGAATGATAATCTCAAGACTTTGTTAGATATCTCATGGAAGTATATATGAGTTCCTTCAGCCTTTATTGGTTCATCGAAACTATATCATCACTGCAATGAATTTTTCAAATTTGCTTTTCTTTTCACTTTCTTATATGCTCATGATAAGCATTGGTCCTTTGACTGGTCAGAAATGTTCTGACAAAGGAAACTTCACAGCTAATAGTATCTATGGCAGAAACCGCAATCTCATCCTTGCATCTCTTGCTTCTAATGCAACATGTGGTTTCTACAATGCCTCCATTGGACAGGACTCCAACGAAGTTTTTGCTCTTGCACTTTGCAGAGGTGATTCTTCTGCAGAAGAATGTTTCAACTGTGTCAATGTCACATCTCAAGAGATTATGACCAAGTGTCCAAACCAGAAGGAAGCATATATGTGGGGAGGGCTTCCAGATAAACCTCCGTGCATTGTGCGCTACTCAAACCACTCTTTTTTGGAACATTGGAGCTAAATCCTGTGGACATATTCTATAACACGGGTAACATCACATCGGATTTGACAGAGTTTAATCGGATTTGGGAAAATTTGATGGATGGCTTAGTGGAAAAGGCTTCTATAGGAACCTCTAGGCTTAAGTTTGCGACCAAAGAAGCAAATTTGACATACTTTCAGAGGATATATGCACTTATGCAGTGTACCCCGGATTTATCCCAGAATGATTGTGATTTTTGTCTAAGACGATATGTGGTCGAGTATCAGAACTGCTGCCATGGAAAGCAAGGAGGAGTTGTTCGAGGACCGAACTGTATTTCTCGCTGGGACTTGTATCCCTTCTATAAAATCACCAATACTCCTAATGCTCCACCACCACCACCACCACCTCCTCTTCCTCCTCCTCCAACTAGTACAATCACCAAAGGTTTGTTCACACCCTCATAGGATTTATAGCATTTAGCTTCTATAAATCATTTTGACAGTATTTGGATCCAGCTGCTTCTAATAACAATGTATTGTATATGCACATGTTTCTGATTTATGCAGACAATGGAGGTGGCGTTAATTCTCGAAGCGTTGTAATTATTGTTGTTTCTATAACTATGTTCTTGGTACTCATTTCCTTAGCTTATGTCTTGATAAGAAAGAGGAAGGCAAAGCAGAACACCAGAAGCAAGCAAGGGAGAAATTGTAAGTATTTTTTTTTTTTCCAATTAAGGCATACAAGCAGCAGAGTTTTTCAATCAATTGTGTTTGTACATGTATGTGCTAATTTGTTGCTATTGATAAGGTGTTGATGAAATTGATTATGAGGAGTCCTTGCAATTCAACTTTTGCACTATCAAAGCTGCCACAAATGACTTCCATGATGATAATAAGCTTGGACAAGGTGGATTTGGTGCTGTATACAAGGTAGTTACAAGTACAAGCATATCAAGTGAAAAAAAAAAAAAAAAAAATGAATGACATGTATTACAAGTATTAATCCTTTTTTATATGATTTCAGGGTAGGTTCCCAAATGGACAGGATATTGTAGTGAAAAGGCTATCTACTAATTCTGGACAAGGGGATTTAGAATTTAAAAATGAGGTCCTCTTAGTGGCCAAGCTTCTACATAGAAATTTGATCAGGCTTCTTGGTTTTTGCTTGGAAGAAAAGGAAAGGCTTCTCATCTATGAGTTTGTGCCTAATGCAAGCCTTGATAACTTCATATTTGGTATACTATGCAATTGCCTTTTTTTTTTTTTTCTTTTTCAAGATGAAAAATGACTGCGGTATAATGATTCATCAAAGTTCAATATAGTTAAAAAGATGCATATATGATGGAAAATAATATATAACATAAATTTTTGTTTCTTGTAACTTGCTAGTTTCTACTGGTCAGTGTTCTATAATGATCTATTTAAATAATATTGGCTTTTGTGAAATTGTAGACCCAATCAAGCGTGGATTACTAGATTGGGAAACGTGTTACAAAATCATAGGAGGTATAGCTCGAGGGATTCTTTATCTTCATGAAGATTCTAGATTGCAGATCATTCACCGTGACCTCAAAGCTAGCAACATACTTTTAGATGTTGATATGAATCCTAAAATTTCAGATTTTGGACTGGCAAGATTGTTTGAAATGGATCAAACTCAAGGCCGTACAAGTAGAATTGTAGGGACATTGTAAGTATAAATTAGAGATTCGTATGTTTGAAACAAGATTAGAATTATGGGTTATCACATCCTAATAAAAAATAAAAACAACTTTGTTGATCATCATGGATAGATTGTTTTCATTTAAACTAATTAATTCAACTTTGTGAACATTTGCAGTGGGTATATGGCTCCTGAGTATCTTACACACGGGCAGTTCTCTGTCAAGTCGGATGTTTTTAGTTTTGGAGTGCTAGTCTTGGAAATCATTAGTGGTAAAAAGAACAGTTGTTTTCTTTATGAAGAGCAGGCAGTGGACCTTCTAACCTATGTAAGTTGAAATCTTCATAAATAATTCCATTTTAATTTTCTCTGGGTACCAGACTAGCAATGACCAATATGAAATTGTAAAAATTCAAGAAATCCCCTGAAATCATATAAGAAAATTGTTAAACTTTTGCAGGCATGGAAGAACTGGAAGGAAGGGACAGCTTTAAATGTAATGGACCCCACGTTGAAGGTTGGTTCCAGTATTGAAATAATGAGATGCATCCACATTGGATTACTATGTGTTCAAGAAAATGCAGAAAGTAGACCAACTATAGCTTCAGTTGTTCTTATGCTAACTAGCAGCTCCGTCTCTCTCCCGGTACCCTTAAAACCTGCATTTTTTATGCACACTACCACATCTTTTAGTAATTCACAGATAACAGTGTCTAACCAATCTTAAAGTCGTTCTGTTCAATTTTCGGTAAATAAGACTTCGATTACTGAGTTAGATCCTCGATAATGTTAAGGATGGAAGTTGTATCTGTAACCATATATTTTTTGGTACACAATGGAACTCTTAGGACTATGTCAGAATAACATTGTGTCAAGTCAATGAAATGTTCCAAATTAATATCAATTCAGTGTAGTTCAAAGATCAAGTTCATTTGATACAACACAAGTTATATGTCAACTAATTTCTTCATGTATAACCTTTGAAAACTCACTGTGAATGTAATAACCGATCCTTCATGATCTAAGAAAGTGGTGACTTTTGTAATTAGAGAGCTTTATATTATTATTTGGACTTAGTGGTATGGTTTTTTGGGCCTGGAATAAGTACTAACATTGTATTGGGGCTTAGTTTGACCTACGGGTTTGGTGTTTAGTGTTTAGTTCACGTGCCAAGCCCATCTTGAATGTGAAAGTGTGTTGGCTTACCCGATAATTTAATGAGTAATGACAAGGTGGACCAGACTCTTACAGTGATATTTGGTATCACATTAACTCCCATACACACACATATAAGGGAGTCACGCAGTCAATTATGATTTTGCCATTGTCCCTACTACTTACTTCCATCAAAGTCACATTTTTGGACAATGATGTAAAGGCTGAAAATATGCAGATTCATTTTTGTTTTCCAGAAGAATTTCAAGATCAAGCTTCTTTCAACACACATCAAGGAATTGTCTCATACAAATATGAATACAACTATACATGTGTCATAAACGTTCCATAAATTCATGTATTTGAAGGTTGATTGATTACCTAGATATTCATCTTCGTCTTCATCTTTGTCTTTCTCATCGGATCCTCTTTTTGAGGAGATCAGGTGCCCCACACCATTTCCCTCAACTTGCCCACACACCCCCACCACCACAAACCCAACCCCCATCTTCGTCTTCATCTTGTCTTTCTCATCGGATCCTCTTTTTGAGGAGATCAGGTGCCCCACACCATTTCCCTCAACTTGCCCACACACCCCCACCACCACAAACCCAACCCCCCCCCCCCCCCCCCCCCCCCCCAAAAAAAAAAAAAAAAAAAACCCAACACAAACACGTAAGTGAAAGTGTAATTCAAAACAAAGTAACTAAACCATCAATGACAAGGAAGCAATAGCATTAAGCTTTTTGGAAGTTCTTTTTTTTATAAGAACTTTCAACTCAAAGCATTTTCCACAAAAAAAGCACCGAAGATTCCTTTCTTCAAAAACCACTTCGAATGCATTTTTATTTTTATTTTGTTTATTTTGCTTATTTTCAACCAAACATTACAACATAGAAGCATTGTAATTAAACCATCAATAACATTGAAGCAAAACCACTTAACTTGTGCGCTTTTGGGAGAGCTTTTATAAAAAGCACTTTCTACTAAAAGCAACTCAATATTACTTTCTTTAAAAACCACTTGGAATGCCCTTACATCCTAAAACCCCATTTTTGCTTATGTTCAACCAAACACAACAACATAAATAGAAAAGCACTTGTTCAAAAAATATCAACAACCAAAGCAATGAACCTTGAAAATAATCAAGAATTTGATCCACAAAAGCTGATCTTTTTCTTAGCAGACAACAAACAAGACCCCATATTTCTCCATATCGAACACGAAAGACGAACTCTTCACTCCTTTGTTAAGTGAATTTTAATGAGTGAAGTTTGACAGAAGAGGTTTGAAAGAAGAAATGTTATACCCCAATCCCTTAAAATTGACTCAAGCCCAAGCCAAAATGATCCACATTTCCCTGCCAAGTAATTGGATCAGTATTGAGATTTATAGAATAATAATCCCAAGTCCATAATTCAAGCCCAATCGAGCCCAACTCTAAGCAAGCCCAAGCCCCAAAAGATCCAAATATAATGATGGGGCTTGAAATTGCCTTGAAAAGGCTTTCAAGGACATGTAGGTAAGTATGGAGGGAGTTCAAGAATGATGGGGCATCTAGGCAAGTACAAGGGACCACAGTCAATTATGATTTTGTAATTGTCCCTAATACATAGTACATACTTCCATCACTGTCACATTTTTGGGTAAATCCAATGATGAAAAGGCTTAAAAATATGCATATTTATTAGATATTTGGGAAGTAAATAATTCGAAAATTATCACTTGTATTCACAACTCGATCTGTTTAGCATTTTTTTAAATATCATAAACCAAATCAATATAATCAGCGAATTTGATCCACAAAGCTGATATTTTGTTTTTCTTAGCAGAACAACAAACTAAACCCAGTTTTTCTTCCATATTGAACACGATAAACGAATTTTTCGCTATTTTGTTACATGAATTTTTCTAAGAAGGAAAAAAAAGAGTGAAATTTGGCAAAAGAGAACTGAAGGAAGAACCGTACCTACCATTTTCACTGACATTGTAGAATTCCTAATATACCCCTACCGTTATAAAATGGGCCTTTTTTTCACAGCAACCAAACTGGAATTTGAAGTCTACAGACCATTCTTCAATTTGGGCCAACCAGACGGGCTAGGCCCAATATTATGTCTTTTATCAATTCCTGGACTATTCACTATATTTCAATAATTTCTTTGGTCCTTTCATTTTGTAGGTAAATATTATTATTTCTTGATTCCATTTAAGGATTCTCTGTTTTGTTAGAACTTAGACCCACATGTCTTCTATGAACCTTAGAATTTTTGGCAGCCAAACCTGAAGTTTCCAAGCTTTTTCCATTTGCCATTTGCATTAATAGGCAATAGCCTAAATGTCACACAGATGACCAGATGAGGCCTTCTAGTTGAACACTTGAATGCGTATTTTAGAATTTAAACCAATTCTAACCAACCCTTATCGGATTACTTTTTGTGTTAAGTGCTTTGAATATGTTACAGACTTACAGGTTTAGATAATACATTGGGACTGAATGGTGAATCTGTCATAGCTGTGGAAGATTATTCCATTTTGTGGCAGCTTTGGTAGTGCTAAAGTTGAATTGCAAGGACTCCTCAGACTTCCACTATCTTTATTGTTATACAATAAAATCCACTCTAGTAAACCAAAAGCCAAAACTATCTGGTTTTTTTATTATTTATTTATTTATTTATTTATTTTTTGTCTATAAGAAGAACAATGACCATTAAGACCAAAACAGGGGAATGTAGAAGCTATTCAAAAGAAAATTTTTTAGGATTCTCATGAAATTATTTGACAAGAACATTATTAGACAATACAAATTCAGATTAAAAAAAATAGCTGAAAGAGTTTTTCTGGATTCTACATAGAGCTGCGATCTATATTATTGCTCTATAAGAATTTCACTCATACTTCATTTATTTGACATTTGCAGTCATACTCTACAGATATGTCATTGACTGTTCTAAATTGTAGGTTAGTTTATATCTGACATTTTTTGGTTGCTCATCTTTTTCCACACAACCTGTGGCCCATTAGAAAAAATGATGATGCAAGTTTTGTTGTCAATTTCTCAATGAATCGTTCATGGCTAAGATATTTTCTCAACACTCAATTGGTTAATTCACCAAATTATAGAAGGAATTGTTTTTTTTTTTTTTCTCTGTTATATATATATATATATATTATACACCCTTAATATTTCAACTATAATCTAGAAAGTATTGAAATTGAATTGTGCAACATAAACTATTGAGGTATTAGTAGAAAAGTATTTTGAAGGACATCATTTATTAGCGGTGGACTTACAAAATAAGATGTACAAAGGTGAAGATAGAAAAGACCGAAAAAGGCTCATACTAGTTTAAAACAAGTTGCACAACCCCACTTAGTAGAGTTGATGTACACCTCTCCTTCCACATAGGGAGATTTGAATTCCATTTTGCATATTTTATAAGTATGTGTGGATAGTTTTTTCCTCGATATTGTGGGAGAGACATCTCCCGAATAAGAGAGTAGATATCAGATCTCGATAGACATCTGACCCGTTCGGGGTCAAAAAAAAAAAAAAAAAAAAGTTTAAAACAAGTTTCTACATGCATGAAATTAAACAACGTTCTCTTTAACTAAGCTATATGAGATTTCTACTTTAATCTCAACTATGTTGGTCTTTGTGTCTCAGTATTCTTGGATTAATCATTTTTTAAATCCAAGTCATCCCAATATTCTTTGCATCTTTCACATCAATTTTCTTCTAAGTTTAAGTTGACAAATTCTATGTGAACTATTTCAAAAATATTGACTGTTTCTTGCCAGCTGAAACTAGTTGTCCAAGTTCAGATTTCATGTTTCAAACGATGCCTATAACTTCTTCGATTGACTTTTATAGATGGTCCTTCGTCACATTTATGATCATGTCCAGTCCCTGCCAATGGCGTTTTAAAATGGGAGTTTTTTTTTTTTCCACAGCAACCGAACTGGAATTTCCAGTCTGCAGACCATTTTTCAATTTGGACCAACCAGACAGCCCAGGTCCAATATGCAGCAAATGTTATTTTGTGAATGCTGACGTGGTGAGGTGTACGTGCCCGTCATGATATTTTTTACAACGTGGCAATCTATATCATGGTATGGATAGCCACGTCAGCATCTTACCGATGACGAGACCTGCCACGTAGACGTGCCTACACACTTCATTATTTCGTTGTCAACGTCACCTGTGTATTTCGCTTTGAACTTTTTTTTTTTTTTTTTTTTTTTTCGAGAAACCAGACCCCAAAAAAAGTAAAAAAACATTTCCAGGCATTCACACACCACTGTTTTCCCTCCCAATGCTCGAGAATGGACTCTCTGATCTCCTCCTCTCTCGACGAAATCTTCTCTCAGGACAGACCGGCTTCCCTATCTCGTCTCTCAGAGCGTCGATTCACTCGAATCCCTTCAAACTGATGAACTATGCAACTGGATTTTGGTAACTCCTACATCAATTTAAATTGTAGTTGTCAGCTCCCAACCGAATTCGCTCCCCGAAGATTCATCGAAGGTCATCTTTCTCTCTCTTTCGCTTATTTATCATTGTTTGCTTTGTTTTGAGTTGGAAGATAATGTTTTAAGAATAGTTATCTTTAGCTTCCATTGAATGATAATTGAATAGTTTTGGGTTTCTCATTTGTGATGTGCGTTGCAGTTGATTATTGATGGCCATTCAATTTCAGTTAATCTGATGAAAAATTTGTTAATTTTAGCTCCAATAAAGCCGTGATGAATAGTTTAGTTTTAGAGAAAATATAGGGTCATGTACTCATGTTGAAGTGTCAGTTCGTGGAATCTGGGATATAAAATTATAAGATTGGACAGCTGTGAGAATGAAGTGGCACTCTGGTCCCAATGAAGATTTTTTTTATTGCCTTCTTCATGTACTCATGTTTGAATGTCAATGCAGTAGCCAATTCAGAAATAATGTTTGAATGTCAACTTAGTTTTTGTTTTGTTAGAATACTTTTCACTAGGAGGACCACACTGTCTTGAAATCACTATCAAGAGAGTTTGGGTTCACGATAGCGTGTGTGACTAGAAATCTCCACCTAATATTGTAGTTTGTCTCTGGTCTCTACTATGCACTCCCAGTCATCTTAGTTTTGTCTGGTTAGAAGACTTTTGAGTTTTGACTAATCTTAAAATATTGGATTCAATGTAGAGATGTTCCAGGATAGTGCAGAAAATTTCACTATACATGTTGCAGTAAAAAAACTTCTTGTTTGATAATGGAAAATATATACAAGTGAGTAGTAACAAGTATCTACAGCAATTAACATTTCTTTAAACTGTATGTTGGTTCATCCACTTTTAACAATTTAGTTAAGTTGACACATGAGGATGCAAAAGAGTGCAATATGTTTCAGAAATTTGCTTGTTTTATTTATTTATATACTCATAAGCATTCAAAACTGTGACATTACTGAGAGCTCCACAGCTAATAGAAGCTATTCTAGAAATCACAATCTCCTCATCTCATCTCTTGCTTCGAATTTAACAGTAAATGGTCAATGGTGGCTTCTACAATACCAGCATTGTAAGTTTATGGTCTTGAATTAATATTTTCAATGAATGAGGCTTCAATTACCGACATATACCCTCGATAAATTTTGAGGATGAAAGTTGTATTCTTAAGCATGTTTTGCTCTTCTGGTTTGCTTTCCTGTTATTTGGCTTGTGAAGCAACTCTTTGGACTCACCATAGTTGTAACCATGCTGGCATAGCCTTTTGTGGAGTGTTATCTATTATCACTGAAATGAAGTGCATAACCAAATTTACTTTTTTATTTTATTCAATCATTACTTGTAGTCATCAAAGTTTCATCTTTGCAAACACATTGTTGTCTGAAACTTTTTATTCTTCTGATCGGTGCATGCATTTAAGATTGTTCACATAACTTGTCATAAAAAAAAATAAATGATAACAACATGTGACTTTTGCTTTTAGTCTAGCACGAACGGTTTGCACATGCCAACATGTCTGTGATGTCCAATTTTTCATATTGTGACCTAACATGTTTCTGTAAAAATTCTTCAAATGTGTCTCCGATTCTGAAATTTGAGATTTGGCTTCATGGAAATATCCGTACCTACGCTGGTAAATTGAACTTGAGAACTAGCAACATGATGATAATTCTTTATTTTTATTTTTTTCATTACAAGCTCCTTAATCTAACTAGAGATGTTCATGGGGAAATTTGGGTGGGGAGGTTCCCCCATCCCCATCCCCATCCCATCCCCATTTGGGGTAAATGAGGATGGGGTGTTTGGGGGGAGGTAACCCTGCCCCCACCCATTTCCCCCATTCCCAATCTCCCGTTTGACTCTATTTCCTCTAGTTTTCTTGTTTTACCCCGTTTGACTTTAAATTGAAAGTAATCATGTAAAAGTAGTACATATGATAATACAAGTAAATAATTAAATTAAAAATTAATTTAAGATAATTTAAAATAATTAAATAACTTTTTAATTTTTTTTTGGGGGGAAATTGGAATGGGGGAACCTTCCCCATCTCCACCCCCACCCCCATTTAGATTTCTAGTGAAATTTACCCGGCCCTGCCTTTTCTCCTATTTAATTAGGGGTGAAAGGCTTTTGTGTAACTCTAAACCCAACCAGCCAACCTGCTATATTTCACCAAAAATAACTCTAACTAACTCACTACAAATGATGTTCATCATACTAGCTGTAATGATATGGCATGATATAAATTACATACAGATGCATGCCAATTGCCAACTACCTGGTTGTTAAAGTTGACCATTGAACACCTACTAGTCAATTGTGATATTATTGTGCTTTTTCTACTTTGTTGAAAGGTGTTTATAGGGAGTGGTGAATATGGAAATATTTGGATGGCCCTGGAGACTTTTCTTCTGCATCCTATTAAATTTAAAACGACTTTGATTCTTCTGCCTTTGATAATATGAAATTAAGTCAAATCTCCAAGCTGTATTGTAGTGTAAAAAATTGAAAACTCATGAGAAAACTATGTTGACGGAGACAGAAGTGGAAGAGTAAATATGCATTTGATTATAATAGAAAATGGTTGATCTGTATCCTAAAACACACGTTAAAGATTGAGTTCCTTCAGCCTATTACAGTATCTATCTCCCAAGCCATATCCAATCCCTGCAATGAATTTTACATACTTGCTTATTTTCTTTTTCCTTTCTTATATGTTCATAAGCGTTAATGGTATCTCTACCCATATATGTTATGACACAGGAAACTTCACAGCTAATAGTAGCTATGGCAGAAACCGTGATCTCGTCCTCTCATCTCTTGCTTCAAATGCAACTGGGGGTTTCTACAATGCCGCCATTGGCCAGAAACCTGACAAAGTTTATGCTCTTGCTCTTTGCAGTGGAGATATTTCTGCAAAAGAGTGTTTCAAGTGTGTCAATTTCACATCTCAAGAGATTAGGAACTACTGTCCTAACCAGAAGGAAGCGTTTATGTGGGGAGGGCCATCGGGAATGCTTCCGGGAAATCTTCCAGGTCCAACTCCTTGCCTTGTCCGCTATTCAAACCGATCATTTTCAGGAATTATGGAGGTTGAACCTCTGGCAACTGCCCATAATGTGGGGGACATAACATCTGATTCGAGTGAGTTTAAAAATATCTGGAGAAATTTGACCGATGGTTTAGTGAAAAAGGCTTCTAAAGGAACCTCTAGGATTAAGTATGCGACTGATGAAGCAAATTTGACACCCTTTCAGACTATTTATGCACTAACGGAGTGTACCCCAGATTTATCGGAGAGAGATTGCAGTACTTGTCTACGAACATACGTGGTTGAGTATCAGAACTGCTGCTATGGAAAGAAAGGAGTAATTGTTCAGGGACCTAACTGTATGTTTCGTTGGGAGTTGTATCAGTTCTATAATCTTAATGTTGCTGCTCCTCCTGCAATTAGTACCATCACCAAAGGTATGTTCACTCACACCCTCATAGAATATCAACTGTAGTCAAAACTTGTATAGCATTTATGATTTAACTTCTATAAATCATTTTACTGTATTCGGTTGCAGCATCTGATCATAACTATGTATTGTCTATGCACATGTTTCTGGTTTATGCAGACAATAATGGAGGTGAAAACAATTCTCGAACCATTGTAATTATTGTTGTTTCTGTAATTATGTTCTTGGTACTTGTTGCCTTGGCTTTTGTCTTTCTAAGAAAGTGGAAGGCAAAGCGGGACAACAGAAGCAAGCAAGGGAGAAATTGTAAGTTTGTTTGTTTTTTTTTTTTTCAACTCTGGCTTAAAAGCAGCAGAGTTTTTTTTAATCAGTTGTGTTTTTCTTGAAAAAAATATCATCTCTTAAATTAATAAATTGTATATGCATGAGCTAATTCGTTTCTATTGATTAGATGTCGATGAAATTGAGTCGGAGTCCTTACAATTCGACTTCAGCACTATCAAAGCTGCCACAAATGACTTTCCTGATAATAATAAGCTTGGACAGGGTGGATTTGGTGCTGTTTACAAGGCAAGTACAAATACAAGCATATCAAGTAAAAAAATGAAAGACTTGTAAATGTTGAATTTCGTGTATTAACCCTTTTTTTCTTATATGATTTCAGGGCAGGCTCTCAAATGGACAGGATGTAGCAGTGAAGAGGCTATCTACTAATTCAGGACAAGGGGATATAGAATTTAAAAATGAGGTCCTTTTAGTAGCCAAGCTTCAACATAGAAATTTAGTCAGGCTTCTTGGCTTCTGCTTGGAAAGAAAGGAAAGGCTTCTCATCTATGAATTTGTGCCTAATTCAAGCCTTGATAACTTCATATTTGGTATGATTGCAACTGCTATTTTGCTATTTTCCTTGTTTTTTTTTTTTTTTTTTTTTTTTTTTTTTGAAACGAAAAAAATGATTATTCTTCTATTTAATATGATTCATTGGAGATCAATATAATTAACAAGATGCATATATGACGGCAGATAATAAAACATAAACTTGTGTTTCTCATAACTTGATCCTGGTAGGTGTTCTGTAATCTGTTAAAATAATATTGATTTTGTGAATTTGTAGACCCAATCAAGCGTGGACTACTAGATTGGGAAATGCGTTACAAAATAATAGGGGGCATAGCTCGAGGGATACTTTACCTTCATGAAGATTCTAGATTGCGAATCGTTCATCGTGACCTCAAAGCTAGCAATATCCTTTTAGGTGTTGATATGAATCCTAAAATTTCAGATTTTGGAATGGCAAGGTTGTTTAAAATGGATGAGACTCAAGGCGATACAAGTAGAGTTGTTGGGACATTGTAAGTATAAACTAGAAAGAAAAAAAAAAAATCTTCCTACATAAAATACTACCTTGTTTTCATTACAACTAATTAATTCAACTATGTGAACATTTGCAGTGGGTATATGGCTCCTGAGTATCTGAAACATGGGCAATTCTCGGTCAAGTCTGATGTCTTTAGTTTTGGTGTGCTA
This sequence comes from Acer saccharum, assembly GCA_030490815.1. NCBI lineage: Eukaryota > Viridiplantae > Streptophyta > Magnoliopsida > Sapindales > Sapindaceae > Acer > Acer saccharum. The sequence continues at coordinate 4,140,384 of CM059877.1, read as the reverse complement.
GTCTTGGAAATCATCGGTGGTAGAAAAAACAGTTGTTTTGATTATGAAGAGAAGACGGTAGATCTTCTAACCTATGTAAGTTGAAATCTTCATAAATATTTTGATCTTATTTTTCTTTGGTCACCAGACAAGCAATGACCCCTGAAGTTAAACTTCTGCAGGCATGGATGAATTGGAAGGAAGGGACAGCTTTAAACGTGATGGACCCCACAATGAGGGTTGTTGGTTCTACTAGTGAAATAATGAGATGTATCCATATTGGATTGCTATGTGTTCAAGAAAATGTAGCAAGCAGACCAACTATGGCTTTAGTTGTTGTTATGCTAACTAGCAGTTCTGTCTCTCTCCCGGTACCCTCAGAACCTGCATTTTATATGCACTCTAGAACAGAGCTCGGTAATTCAGAAATAACAGGGTCTGATCAATCTAGAAGCCGTTCTGTCCAATTTTCATTAAATGATGTTTCAATTACTGAGTTAGAGCCACGATAATGTTCAAGGATGGAAGCTGTATTTGTAATCATGATCTGGTCTAATATGGCCGTGGTTTGTATTCCTAAGATTTGGTAGGCAAAGCAACTCTTTGTACCATGTTAGAATACCTTTGTAGTTACAACATTCTAGTTGGATCATTTGTGAAGTGTTATCCAAGTCATTGAAAATTTTCAAATTATTATCAATGCAGTGCAGTTCAAATATAACCTTGGAAAGCTCATTGTGAATGTAATAACTTATCTTAATATGCAGAAAGGATAAAGCTAATCCTTTCGGATCAAAGAAAACGGTGACTTTTGTAATTAGAGAGCTTTATATTACCCTTTGAACTAACTTAACAAGATTAAGATTTTATGTCTAATTGTTACTATCGTGGTATCGGATCTTAGCTCGAGTCTTAGGTTCTCGAGTAGTCCTTCTACATACGTATATGTTTTTGTATTTCTTATGCATCTTTATTAAGGTGGGTGTTTAGTGTTAGTGTTTAGAGCATCTCCAATTAACACACTAAATACACCAAACACATCAAAAAAACCTTCTCTAACAAACACACCAAACTCGCCAATAAAATTTGGTGGAGATACCGTGCTCACCAAATATGGTGTCAACTGTAGCTACACCAAGCCTCCTCTTTTTTTTTTTTTTTTTTTTTTTTTTTTTGTAAAATGTCATATCAGTAATTAATATTTGTTAAAATTACTAATTTAACTCTTTTATATTTAATTATAACAATATGTATTTCTAAAAAATATACCGTTGGAAAGATCTCGTTGAGATCTTTAAAATGATACCCACTTTGATATATATTTTATGTCAATAAAATTATTGAATATTGTATAAGTTAACTAATAGAAATTAATTTGTATTATATAAATATTTATCGGAAGAATATTCTTTAAAGATGCTAATTTAGTGTAAAATTTGGTATGGATACATTTGAGTAGAAAAAATTTTGATGTAAGAAAGATGATATTTTTATGACAAATTGATGTAATATTTGGTGTATTAGGTTGAAGATACTCTTAGGCCGAATCCATCTTGACGTGGAGTTGTTTGGTCTTGTCCAACAGTTTAAACTTTCAGATCTAGTGTTAATAGACAATTTCAGCATTGATATTTACAGATCTAAGAATTTATTGATTTGACCCATTCAAAGTCTTTAAAACGCAATTTGATATTTACAGATCTAAGAATTTATTGATTTGACCCATTCAAAGTCTTTAAAACGCAATTTGAATGTAATCAATTTTCTTAACAAGATGATAAGATTGATTTTAGGAATTGTTATGATTAAACTTTAAGGAGTGCAACGGCAAGGTGGACGTGGACCAGACTTACGGTGATATTTGGCATTGAATTAATTAACTATCATATATATAAATATATACAAAAAAATTTATATTATTTTTCGGTAGAGAGGATTAGGGAAACCGTAAATAAATAAATGTACGCTATTTTTCAGGATCCTATCATAACTGTTGGATTGGATCAATCCAAGCGTCAAAATGAATATCAAATAAAAATAAATAAATAAATGTATGATCTCAATCAATTTCCCTCTCTTTCCTCTCTTTTTACAGTATACGGCCTACGGGTCCACCATTGAACCATTCCACTCTTTTTTCTCTCTTGTTGTGGGTCCACCATTCAACCAACTCCACTCTCTTCTCTCTCCCCAGTCAATCATGGGGCCCACCTGTCTCTTTATTTTTTCTTCCTTAAGCATTCTTTTTGGTCGGAAACTTGTTACAATCCAAGATACCGCATTTGAAAGCTTCTCACCCTCTCTATATATATATATATGTAAGGGACCACAGTCAATAATGATTTTGCAATTGTCCCTACTACATACTTCCATCACAGTCACATTTTTTGGTAAATCTAATGACGAAAAGGCTTAAAAATATGCAAATTTTTTAGATATTTTGGAAGCAAAAATTCGAAAATTATCACTTATATTTACAAGTCTGTTAAGCATTCAAAAATATAAAAAAACCAAAGCAATGTACCTTGAATATAATCAGCGAATTTGATCCATAAAGCTGATCTTTTGTTTTTCTTAGCAGAACACGGTAGAAAAAAAGAGTGAAATTTGGTAGAAGAGAATTGAAGGAAGAACAGTACCCGCCATTTTCATTGACATTGTAGAATTCCTAATAAACCCCTACTGTTATTAAATGGGTATTTTTTTCACAGCAATCAAATTGGAATTTGAAGTCTACAGACCATTGTACAATTTGGGCCAACCAGACGGGCCAGGCCCAATCTACAGTTAATGTCATTTGATGAATGCTGACACAGTGACGTGGCATATGGCAAGCTACATCATGGTATTGATAACCATGTCAACACCTTGCCGATGACATAACTTGACACGTGGCAAAAGCTTGTGACATCATTTAGGTGTCAACATCACTTTTAAATTTCTCTCTTAACTGACTTTTTTTTTTTTCCTTAAGAAATTGAACTGGGAAAAAAATTCTAGACAAACACCACTGTTTTTCCCTCCCAATGCTCGAGAATGGACTCTTTGATCTCCTTCTCTCTCGACGAAATATGCTCTCAGAGTCTCAGGACCAGACCGGTCCTCCCTGAAGCCTTGAACCACATTCAGTCATATTTGCAAATTGCAATTGATCATAACACAGTCAGTCAGTCATTATGATTTTTTAATTCCCCCCTCTACTTTCCACTCACATTTGTGTCTGCTTAATTAGAAGACTTTGAAAAACTAGACTTTATAAGGTCAGTGGAAGTGCTCGTCCAAGAAGACCTTGCGGAAGACGACTTTCTTGCATTGTAAAGTAAAACGGATGGAAGAGGAAATGAGAAATTCCCTGCAATCAAAGCACTACACTTTGTTGTTTTAAATTGTTTGTTGGTTCATAAGCATTTCGAGTAGTTAAGACTAACAAATGCATAATCCTGCAATGAGTTATCAAAATTTGCTTTTGTTCTTTTTCCTTTCTTATATGCTCATAAGCATTGTTCATACCGCTGGTGACACATGCGCGGACACAAGAAAGTGCGAGACATGTTCTGGCACAGGAAACTTCACAGCTAATAGTACCTATGGAAGAAATCGTGATCTCATCCTCTCATCTCTTGCTTCTAAAATAACCGAGGGTTTCTACAATGTCACCACTGGACAGGACCACGACAAAGTTTATGCTCTTGCACTTTGCAGAGGAGATTCTTCTGGAGAAGATTGTTTCAACTGTGTGAATTTCACATCTCAAGAGATTATGATCAAGTGTCCAAACCAGAAGGAAGCATTTATGTGGGGAAATCTTCCGGATCAACCTCCATGCATGGTGCGCTATTCAAACCGCTCTTTTTTTGGAATATTGGAGGTGGATCCCTTAATGATATTAACTAATACGGGTGATATCACATCAAATTTGACGGAGTTTACTCAGATCTGGGAAAAGTTGATGTATGGTTTAGTGAGAAAGGCTTCTATGGGCACCTCTTTGCTTAAGTTTGAGACTGGAGATGACCATTTTATAAAATTTCAGAGGATGTTTGCATTAGTACAGTGTACCCCAGATTTATCCCAGTGATTGTGATGTTTGTCTACGAAGATGTGTGACTGCGTATAAGTCTTGCTGCCTCGGAAAGCAAGGAGGAGTTGTTCAGGGACCTAACTGCGGTTCTCGTTGGGACCTTTATAACTTCTATAAGGATACTCCTGATGCTCCACTTCCATCTCCTCCTTCAACTAGTACAACTCCTCCTCCTTCAACTAGTACAACTACCAAAGGTATGTTCACAAATCACACTAGCTATCATATAAAACCAACTTCATAGGGCAAGTGTTCTCTACGTGTTAAATCTTATATATCATCCTTGTGATTCATCACCATCAATAAATATATCCATTTCATAGACTTGAATATTTAATGAAAAATGTTAGAAAACAAGACATGGATTGCAGTAGTCGCACCTGTACCAGCAATTATAGTAGTTGTGCTGCTTGGTTTTTTTCTCTGGCATAAGCGCAAAAGGACTAAAAGAGATAAAGGTAATGGTTTTTTTCAAAATTTACATTACAAAAACTATATTACATCTTTTTTTTTTTTTTTTTTTTTTAACTATATATTTCTAAATTGAATTGATGGTGCCTTGGGGAGGAAAGCAAACAGCCGAGAGGTTCTACTACGTCGCTTTGGGAAAGGTAGAAATGAAAATGACTGCGATTATGATACTCATGATTTCCCAATATTCCCATTGGATCTCACGCTCGAGGCTACTGAGAATTTCTCTAATAAAAATAAGCTCGGAGAAGTTAGGTTTGGCCTTGTCTACAAGGTAATTGTAAAGGGGATGGGGAGCAAGTTGTATGTTAACCTTAAATCTTTGAAATATAAGTGGTCTCAATAGAGGACCCAATTTTTTTTATTATTATTATTTTCAATTTTATGGTGAAGATAGAAATTTTCTTTCAGGGTATATTATCAAATGGTAATGAAATTGCAGTGAAAAGGCTTTCTAGGACATCTGGGCAAGGGATGAAAGAGTTTAAGAATGAAGTCACTTTGATGGCCAAATTACAACATAAAAATCTTGTCAGATTGTTGGGATGCTACTTAGAGAGAAATGAATTGTTGTTGATTTATGAGTACATGCCCAACAAAAGCCTTGATTTTCTCCTTTTTGGTTGGTCTCTCAAACTTTCTAATGCTAAATTGAATTTATTTCCTTAATTGCTGGATACTAAGTTATATTATGTTGAATTTTATGGATAGATTCAGCAAAGAGTGTACAATTGGATTGGAAAACACGTATAAGCATCGTCAATGGAATTGCACGTGGCCTTTTGTATCTACATGAAGATTCTCGACTCAAAATTATTCATCGTGACCTCAAAGCTAGTAATGTTTTGTTAGACAATGAGTTGAACCCAAAAATGTCGGACTTTGGAATGGCCAGGATATTTGGAGGAAATCAAAACGAAGCTAATACCAACAAGGTTGTTGGAACATAGTAAGTGCATTTTTGCTAGAGAATTTAAGTGGATCAGGATTTCTATAACATGTAATCTTATTTTGTTTTTCCAATTTCAAATAGTGGATAAATGGCCCCAGAGTATGCTATGGAAGGACTGTTAGGACTTGATAATGAAGAATGAGGTGAGATAGGAGGTGGGTGTATAAAATAACCATCTTTTCATTACATATAGAATTGTTGACATTGTAGCAATCTGTGTAGTCTCAAAAAGGACAATATTTATAAGAATGAGCAATCTAAGAATATTTACTGTGTGGAATTGTGACGACGCTTGATGAGAAAGAAATTACAGATCCAATGCTTCTCAAGTCTGTGATTAAAGAATATTCTATCAGAAATTCTGATACTTTGTCATGGAATTTGAGCTACCAAGATGATTCTATAACAAGGAATGCAGCGACTGCCGATCCTAAGCCACCAATTTGCTTCCAACGTGTTGCCGGCCAGGGAAGGCAAGGAGGAAGAATTGTTTCGCCAAGTTGTAATTTTAGGTACGAGATTGATCATTTCTACAGTGACCCTGCAGCGAATGCACCAACGCCGACGCAACCTTCACCAAAACCTCAGCGGCCATCTTCACAAGAAGGATTAGTAATAGTATCTCTGCCTCCACCGGCTAACAATACCACACCCTAGAAAGGTATCGTATTCAATGCTTGATTCATTACTTTTGAACATAAAACTTTACCATATTTGGTGGATTTTAATTAAGTTCTAATAAAATTTTATTTCTGACATTGGAGGAATGGAGAATAGAAAATCCGGAACTTTTCTCCTCATTGTAGTTCCTTTGTTCCTTATGCAATACTTGTCTTCTTTGTTAAGATTGTTTTAGAGAACAATAGCTAAGTGAAACAAATTTCTGTTTGAAAAAGTTCATGTTTAATTTCGAATAAGAGTAAACCAAATTGAAATAAGAAAATAAGACCATTTATGCTTAACTTTATTGACCATGTTCGTGTTGCTGTCTGGAACTTGTTCTCTTGATATTGGTGTTGTCAATGAAAAATCACAAATTTTCCAAATGGTACTTGTGTGTATTACTAAGTGAAAAATACACAAGTTTATGTTTAAATTAGTTGGTGCAGTGTGGTAGTCTCGAAACCAAGTTATTTTTAACAATAATTTTCTCCAGTGGAGCTCCTTTACAAGAAAAAAAATGAGTGGAGAAGATTCAAACATCAATTTGCTACAATGATGGAAAACCTCATTACTATTTAACGAGGGCATAGTTCAGTGATTGAAGCAGCATCAACGGACAATGGCTTGGACTTGGTAGACTTATTAGAAATATGCATGTTCAACTCTGTTTTACTGCCAATGAAAAATGCAGGTTGTTGAGGCAATGGAGGAGAAACAGAGTAACTATTAAGCATGCGAACTATAGTTGCCATTGATGGTCTCGTGGCTGGATCTTCTTGAACGCATAGTAAACCTATATGGATGCATCTCAGGACTTCATCTCTTGAGTAAGAATCTGTCAAATTTGAATCCAATAGTTGCATTGGTGTCTCATCTCTCCAAAGTTCCCAAGCCTGCAATAATTCATCAAGTTATAATCAGAAAGTTGCAATTGTAACTCTTCTCTTTCTCCTCACTATTTATTCCAACTTACATAGCTCAAGAGGTTCCCAACACTATTCGTTTGATAGAAACTGCTATTCTTCTTGCCAGTTATAATCTCAAGAATTAGAACACCAAAACTATACGCATCAGATTTTATAGAAAACTGTCCCTGCATAGCATATTCTGGAGCCATATATCCACTGAAGAACAATAAAGAATTTTTTAAATTAGTACCATACCAACTTGATTAGTACAGAAACAATTAAGGAATTTTGGAAATTAATTGGATAATTTTATCAGAATAAATTGTAGTCATGTAATCATGATGAAAGTAAAGAGGGTAATCAATATTACACAACATATAGGATGCAAAAATGAATTCATCAAATCCAGATCAAGTGAAAACTGAGTAATAGTGATCAAAACTTACTATGTCCCCACAATTTTGCTCGTATTTCCTTGAGTTTGATCAACTCCAACTATCCTTGCCATGCCAAAATCTGCAATTTTCGGGTTCATATCCTCATCTAACAATACATTGCTAGCTTTAAGATCACGGTGAATAATTCTGAGTCGAGAATCCTCATGAAGATAAAGAATTCCCCGAGCAATTCCTCCAATTATCTTGTATCTTCTAGACCAATCCAATTTTCCTTGCTTTTCAGGGTCTACATATATACCAAAATCAAAATTTGAATTGTAATGTAGGATTGGAATTCAAATGCTCACAAGATTATATTAATATTATCCATACCATATAAGAAGTAGTCAAGGCTTTTGTTGGGCACAAATTCGTAGACAAGTATCTTCACTTCTTCCCCCAAGCAAAATCCCTGTAGCCTAACCAGATTTCTGTGCTGAAGCTTGGCAACCACTACAACCTCATTCTTGAATTCTTCTACACCTTGTCCGGATCTTTTTGATAACCTCTTCACAGCTATCTCTTTTCCATTAGGAAGTACACCCTTAAAATATATACAAAGGAACCATTAGAACATTTGTTTCAATAACTTTATAAATTTCTGCCTCAGTAACTTTTTTGAACAGCTTAAAAGTTTAATGCACATGATTTAAAGTCTGTTGAGTGCATGCCAACTTAGTTGGAATTCTTCAAGTTCCTTCATAATGCAACTCTCCTTCAGCTTGACCTCATTGATAAAAATAAAAATAAAAAATCGAACCATTAAAGATGACTATACTCGTTAATATTATACATACCTTGTAAACCACACCAAATCCACCTGCACCTAACTTGTTATCGGTCGAGAATCTGTTTGTGGCTGCTTGGATTGTCCCAAGATCAAATTGCAATGTCTCTGCAGTTAAAATGTCATTTCCATCTGCACAACCAACATAAGTGTAAGAGTAATTTTCATGGATCTCCCAAGTTTTGGTTACAATAGAAGTGTATTTTTATGGTTTATCTTTTCGTCAATGACCTCCTCCGTTGTGATATATTCAGAAATGAGAGTTGTAGATAACTTATGAAACCATCCATATCCGTCCGAGATACAAAGGATTGTTCAAACTTGATAACAAAATAGTTTTCAAATTTACCAATTTCATCTTTTGTAGTAATGTTCTTCTTTCCTGCTCTCCTAGTCAGGAAGCAATAGACTGCAACAAAAAGCACTGCAGCGACAGTAATTGGAGCAACAATGGCGATGATTGTTGATGAGGAGATTTGTTTTTTCTCTGCAATTAAGAAGAGCAGTATGTTTCAAATGGTATACTAGAAATTCATGATTTCTCAATTTTAAATGGTGATCAGTATAGAAACCAGTTATAAAAGTAACTTCATTAACCACTGTAACCTTCTTTTCAAATATTAAAGAGTATTATTTGTTTTAATTTTTACTTCCTACACACTTTAAAATTTCAAAACTAACTCTATATAAACCTAAATGCAATATAACGGTCAAAGCCAACCCACGCTCGAAACAGGACAAAACCAGAGATCTCATGTCTTGAATTTGGACACTTCTTTTTAGTAATTGATATTTGGATATATCAAATTTCATATTTTCTATCGACTTAGTTTTGGGATTTTTCAAACAATATTTCATTGTTATATGATGGATTTGAGAATTAGGGTTTATCATAATTAATTTATATATTGAATTGAATAGAATGATTTTGAGAATTAGGGTTTATAATTATTCACAATATATTTGGAAGTATTCTTATTTTAGTCATTTAAATAATCTTATTCTTAAGTAATTTTACATGAGATTATTTTAGTAATTAAAATTTTATATAAAAAAAAAATTATGGGTAAAGAAAAGTCTTGAGTGATGCTATTGATAGTCTACAAAATATCCGTTCAATTTCAATAGTGATCGAGAATTAACTTGAAATAATAAAAAGAAATTGAAAGTAGTAGTAGATAGTGCTTTAAACTTAACCTCTCGGCTTTGATACAGGGGTTGGAGGAGACAAAGTAGGTGTCGCTGGAGGAAACAAAGCAGGTGCCGCTGGAGGCAAAAGCGTCAAGTTTTCGTTGTAAAACAGGTACAATTCGTACCCGCAAGTACAACTTGCAAGCAACACTCTTCCTCCTATACTTCCAGTCGGCATATTTGCAATTGCGTTGCTAAGACATTCACGACAATCATCAATATACAGGTCCTGCGTGCACTGGAGAAGACCGTACATTGATTGAGAGGTTGTGGAGTTTCCCTTTATGGTCGCGAACATATTGGGATCTTTCGCGGCCTGATCTGCTGCTTTGTTCATCATTTTCAACAAGAGCTCATGAAACTGGCTTGGTTCTATTGTGACGTTATTCGTATTCCACATCAGGATATGTTGTTTATAAGTCTCTTGTAGGTCTGCATCATAGAAGATTTTAGAATCTGAAAAACGGAGATAGCACTCGTCGTACCATATTGTTGCTCCTTTTTTAGCAGGACAACGTTGTGCTACGTCTGTGGAAGCAAAGGCGATGCAATCTTGGCAGGTGGAGGTGGTGACATCTCCACGGCATTGAAAAAGGCCGTAAGCCTTGTTGGGATGGTCCCCTTCTGTGGTTCTGTAGAATCGTTTGCTGCGGTTGGTGTAGGAGGGAAGCGAAAAGAGGAGACGATTGAAGTTGGATCGGTAAGTGCTGTTTATGGTTAAGTTTTTTTCTAAGCAAATATGATAGAGGTATGTTGGGTCAGCTACGCTGGTGAAAGTGAACAGAGAGCTTGCAAGAGAGAGCAGAAACACAAAGATCACGGAGAACTTTAAAGAAGACATTTTGCTTATCAGCTTTTGTTTCAGAATAGCTTGAAGAATTTAGAGTTCATCAGAGGAGGCTAGTTTGAAGTCAACAAAGGAAAGTCAACACAATTAATAGTTTCTGCTTCCGATAATATCTAATCATGTTTTGCTCTAGGGTAATGCTTCTGTACAGGTTTAGGTATTGTAACTGGGTATGGGTCGGATCGGTTTGGATTGGTTTTTTCATTACTACAAATTTGACTGGGAGTGAGCTGGAACAGTTTTTTTTTTTTTTTTTTTTTACCAAAATTGTCCATGACTCATAAATATCCGGTTTTCATTTTTTTAATCGGATTGGCTCGTAAAAACAGGTTGACTGATCTAACTCAAACCTATTTTGGGTTTGATTCAATTCGGTTTATTAAGATGTAATATGGTTTTGGGTCTTTTGACCCGTTTGGACCTAAGGAAAATTGTACTTATGCTTTAACTGTAAAAGCATTTAATACTATAGATAGGTTTTTCTATTTTATAAAATATTCGAATATTATAGTCAGTTTATATATAATTCAATAACTACAGATATTAAAAACTATGTATTCAATTTTGGATTGTTAACACGTGTCTTAAGAGTGACAAATTTAAAATGTGTATCCCAGTTGCATTTCAATGTAGATCAACGTGGAAGAGTGATGCTATCTGTAAATTGATTTATGTCATTAATAGATTGTGATAAGATGGTTCATCTCATGAACATATTTAATTATTTCTTTTAAAAGTAAGTTCCGATATAATGTTAAATAATCATTAAAGTCAAAAGTTTAAGCTATTTTATTAAGATTCAAATAATAATATAAAACTCTCTAACATATAATGCTCCTATGATTAAAGTATTAAACCGATGAACTATAATTTGACAATTTGTTCTTAATTAAAATTGTTCGTGCACAACAATAAAACACCGGGACTTTATTGTAGACTAGAGACATATTTGTTTTGTGCAGTGCATATTGGTTGATGGGCAAATTGTTTCTTATATTAAAGAGAAAATCTTCCATGGTCCGTACAGGTGATGTTGGTGAGATGGACCACTGAAACAGTGCCACATGCTAGAGTCATTAAATAAAAAAATTTCCTCTTTCTTTTTCCTATTATATTATTACATGTGGCAAACTTTTTTTACAATTTTAAATTAAATTAAAACCCTTAAGTGAACTTTTTGAGCTTCCTTCGATCCCAGTCCGTCTTCCATATGCAAGCTTCTTCCCAGATTTTTTTTCTTAACCTTCTGACTCTGTTCTTTTTTTTTTTTAACCCTCAAATCTCAACAGATGCACTATGCAAGGACTCAGGGCCGGCTAAACCACTAAGCAACTTAGGCAACCGCCTAAGACCTCAATTTTTTCAATTTTTTTTTTTTTTTTTTTTTTTTTAATTACTTTGTAGATAAATCTTGAGGCCTCCTAACATCCAGCCATAAGGGATATAAGGCCTCCTAAAGATAAGGAAACAAATTAAATTTCAATAAATGTAATTCTTTTTATAAACCAACAGCTTCTAGCGTATTTTTAACCAAAAAATCTACAAATTAATAGTTTTCTAGTTCCCAAAAAAAATTTAAACACTTTTTTATTTCCAAAACACTTCTCAAAATGTGTTAATTAAAGTTACATATTGACAACTTATTCCTATTTTTTTATACTATATGATTTCACTTGACTTAGTTTTCACCCACACATTTCATTTATGGATAATGTTAGACATCCAACACTTTTGTCCAACTCTTGTGTCCAACACTTGATGTGTCAATTGATGAGTGGATACACATTAATAATGATTTATCCATGTATCCACTCACCAATTGACACATCAAGTGTTGGACACAAATGTTGGACAAAAGTGTTGGATGTCTACCATTGTCCTTCATTTAAAGTTGAATATCGATGATTTGAGTTCTTTGAAGGCAAAGTTGTTAGAAGAATAATTTTTTTTTTTTTCACCCACACATTTCATTTAAAGTTGAATATCGATGATTTGAGTTCTTTGAAGGCAAAGTTGTTAGAAGAATAATTTTTTTTTTTTCACCCACACATTTCATTTAAAGTTGAATATCGATGATTTGAGTTCTTTGAAGGCAAAGTTGTTAGAAGAATATTTTTTTTTTTCAGGTTATATTGTTCAAAAATTTCCTAACCTCCTTTTATTTATTTATTTATTTATTTATTATTTTTAACTATTCTATTTTTATTTATTTATTTATTAATTATTAGTGTTTTTGTTCATTGATTGCTTTCATTTCAATATATAAGGCCTCATTCAATATTTTTACCTAAGGCCTCCACAACTGTTGAGCCGCCCCTGCAAGGACTCCGTACCATTGAAAACAAACAACAACCAACAGGTCCCAATTTGATTTATTTTTGTATATATTATATCTTTCCTTTATTTCTCATAACTAAAAGAAAGGTTCTTAAAATTATATAAAACAAATAAATATCAAAACTCAACATAAAATCACTTTAATCTTCAAAAGAGAAATTATTGAAGGATGGAGGAGATAAGCCTGTTTTTGTGAGGAAGAGGAACAGACCTTCTGAAAGCATAGGGAAAGGAGAGGGGAAAATATGAGGAAAAGAAAATGAAAAATCTTGATTAAGTGAGTATACCACGTGGCGGTGGGACCGACCATGGAAGATTTTTTCTATAATCTATATTAAGACCCTAGGAACAAAAATGAATGGTGAAAATTCAAACATCAATTTGCTGGGGCCCGAAGACTTGGACTTCTCCATCTTTATTAAATCAAAACAACTTTGATTATTATAATTGAAAAGGTCAGGTATCCCAATTGCGTTGTATACTTGTATACTTGTATCTAGGAAATTGAGAAGAAAATTACATTGATAGAGACATAACTGAAAGAGTGTTGCCATCTCTATGAAAAATCTTAAGTATATCGGGTGCACCGTCAAGTGATGCACCCAGCCATCGAAGAAGAGATATGTGGCATGAAAAGCTTATGTGGTGCACAGGGCCGATCCTAACGTATTAGAGGCCCAGGGTGAAAATTCTGAAAAGGGCCCTTTAATCATTTTTTTTTTTTTTTTGAAAGAACACTTCTAATTTTTTATTTTTTTTAATATATTGTATATTACAAAAATGAATTTTTTTTTGAAGACAAGACTCAAAGCAAAAGTTAGTAGAGAAGAAAAAATAGCCTAGAGGCTAGAGTGGCGCCTGTCAGCCTATGGTGGCATGTCATAAATGTCACTTATCAACCTCCACCAGGAAATTGATACAAATATATTATGAGTAATGCTAGAGGACCCAAAAAACTAACCTAAATTTTGAACCCAAACTTATATGGCAACATCACATGGGATCTTTGGGAAGAGTGACGTGGGCCCATGTTGTGTGTGATGTTGCCACATAGATTTGGGTTCAAAATTTAGGTTAGTTTTTTGGGTCCTCTAGCATTACTCATATATTATTTATGGGTCCTGGCACAATTTTTTAAATATATTCTATATATATAATTAAAAGAATGAATTGGGCCCTTTTAACTTTTTTTTTTACAACAAATTGGGCCCTTTAATTTATGTACTTAAAACAGTAAAACCTAGTATTACAAAGACTTTAATAAAAAAAAGTGGGGCCCAGGGCGGTTGCACTTAGTGCACCACCCCAAGGCCGCCCCTGGTGGTGCACATATAGCAGTCACATGTCTTATCTTCAGTGATTGAGTGTACCACTCAGTAATACACCCGATGCACCGAATATTTTTTTTCCGCCTTTGCATCTATTTATTCTATCAAAATTTTCCGAACAATAATTCATCCCTGTTCTAGATTTAATAATCAAACCAAAAGGGTCAAAAGACCCAAAACCATATTACATCATATTAAACTGAATTGATCGAACCCATAATAGGTTTGAGTTAGGTCAGTCAACTTGTTTTAGTGAGTCAATCCGATTAATAAAAATGAAACTGGGTATTTACGAGTCATGGACGATTTTGGTCAAAAAAGCAAACTGATCCAACTCACGCCCAATCATATTTATAGTAATGAAAAAACCAATCCAACCTATACCCAGTTACAATACCTAAACCTGTACAGAAGCATAACCCTAGAGCAAAACATGATTAAATGTTATCGGAAGTAGAAACTATTAATTGTGTATTTGTGTTGACTTCCCTTTGTTGACTTGTTCAAACTAGCCTCCTCTGATAACTACTTGACATCTTTACCACTCATGTACTGTCAGTATTTTTATTTTATTTTTATTTTTTTATGATGAACTCTAAATTCTTCAAGCTATTGAAACAAAAGCTGACAATCAAAATGTCTTCTTTAAAGTTGTTTTTTTTTTTTTAGTAGGAGTAATTGCACAAACCTCCCCTGAGCTGAAGCCTAATTGCAGCTAAATGGACCTTTGCTTAAAATTACACAAACCTCCCCTAGTATTGGTTGACTTCCATTAAAATTAACTTTGACCAAACTTTTAGGATAAAATGACTTTAGTACCCCTATTTCTATTATTTTATAACCTAAAATAAATATTATATAATAAAAATTAAAAATTTTATTAAAAATAATGAGGATAATAGTGTTATTTTTTTAGATATTCATCGTCATTTTAAGAGATATATTATATAATATATATAATAAAAATGTTGAGGATAATGTTATTATTTTTTTCGGGTTAATTTCACATTATTCTCAACATTTTTATTATATATTATATAATATAACTCTGAAAGTGGGTGATGAATATGTTAAAAAAAATAACATTATCCTCAATATTTTTATTAAAAATGATTTTATTATATAATATTTATTTGATTATTTATTTTAGGTTTGAAAATAATACAAATGGGGGTATTAAAGTCATTTTACTCTAAAAGTTTGGTCAAATGTTAAGTTTAACGGAAGTCAACCAATACTAGGGTAGGTTTGTGTAATTTTGAGCAAAAGGTCCATTTAGCTACAATTAGACATAAACTTAAGGGAGGTTTGTGCAATTACTCCTTTATATTATATCTTTCCTTTATTTCTCATCACTAAAATAAAGGTTCTTAAAATTATATAAAACAAATAAATATCAAAACTCAACATAAAATCACTTTAATCTTTAAAAGAGAAATTATTGAAGGACGGAGGAGATAAGCCTGTCTTTGTGGAGAAAAACTTCTATGCACCCGGTGCATTGCACCCTAGCCAATGGGTGCATGCCACGTGGCACAGAGCCACGTGGCGTGCATCCATTGGTTAGGGTGCATTGCACCGGGTGCATGGGAGTTTTTCTCGTCTTTGTGAGGAAGAGGAACAGACCTTCTGAAAGCATAGGGAAAGGAGAGAGGAAAATATGAGTAAAAGAAAAAGGAAAAATCTTGATTAAGTGAGTATGCCACGTGGTGGTGAGACGGATCATGAAAGATTTTTTCTATGTTAAGACCCTAGGAACAAAAATGAACGGTGAATATTTCCATTTGTTCCCTTTCTCCGATAGTGGGAGTAGTATTCCGGACCGCGTTTGTAGAATCTGATTTCGCTAGGTCTCGACAGTTGTTGTAATTTAAAAAAAAAAAAAAAAAAAAAATGAATGGTGAAAATTCAAACATCAATTTGATGGGGCCGGAGACTTGGACTTCTCCATCTTTATTAAACCAAAACGACTTTGATTATCATAATTGAAAAGGTTAGGTATCCCAGTTGCGTTGTATACTTGTATCTACGAAACTGAGAAGAAAATTACATTGATGGAGACAGAACTGAAAGAGTGTTGCCATCTCTATGAAAAATCTTAAGTATATGGGGTGCACCACTGAGTGATGCACCCAGCTAGTGAAGAAGAGATATGTGGCATGATGCACATGTAACAGCCACATGTCTTATCTTCAGTGGTTGGGTGTACCACTCAGTAATACACCCGAAACACCGAATATTTTTTTCCATCTTTGCATCTAGTTATTCCATCAAAATTTTCCAAACAATAATTCTTCCCTGTTCCAGATTTAATTATCTCTTTTGTCCATGACACGGTATTCATGACTCATGAGGTACCAAAATATAACATTCAAAAACCAATTTGATGTCACGCCGGTGACTTTCCAAGAGTTTTAAATGAGGCACTTATTGAAAAATAATTGACGAGATGAGATTGGTCCGGTGATAAATCCTTTACACCTGGACAACGAGGTTATAGGTTTGAGTCTTCTCTTTTTCTTAAAAAAAAAAAACCCTAAATTTAAGTAATAATTTAATACTCCAAAAAGGAAAAAAAAATCATTAATTTTGAAGTACACTTTCCTAAAAGCACCCTGTATTTGAAATTAAGACTTACAACAATAATTCAAGCAAAAAACTGAAATAATAATCCTGACAAGCCTAATGCAAGTTCCATAATTTAAGAATAGATACTTTAAGAAATAATGTTTAGCAAGGGTATACTTCGATTATTGAAGCATCATCGACGGACCATGGCAAGGACTTACTTTTAGATTGACCAGAGTCCGTCCCTATTGTAATTTGATTGATGAGGTCTGTTCTAGTATAGTAGAAAAATGTAGGTTGTTGAGATAATGGAAGAGTAACGTGTTGGGGATAATTTTGAATCGATGAACGTAGAAATGTCGTGCCTAATACTCGTCCATAACTCATAGCAATTAATAACGTCAATATAGCAAAAGAAATATATGAGAGAAAATAAACAATCACAACAACAAGATATACGTGGAAAACCCAAATCGGGTAAAAGACCACGGGCCGTCAGGTCGACAAAGAAAGTTCCACTATATGATAAATTGTTACAACCATATACTATAGGACTCTCTCTCTCACCTCAAGCCCAAACCACACTCACAAGATCCTTACCGAATACCCTCTCAATATCCTCTAGGTCTCCCCTGAATATCACCCACGGATCTTTAACTTGATCCGCCGATATTCCTTTGGATCCCTCCCCAGATATTCCCTTGGGTCTCCCCGGATCTCACCACACTCTATTTGATGTTATATGGTGTTCTTTTTGCTCCATAGTCTTAAATCTAATAACATATATATTAGGTCTATTTATACTAGTTACATGGAGTTTAAGATAAAAGGAAATCCTACTCCTAAATATACAAGACTTACTTGTTTCACATAAATACTATTTCCTTTTATGACAAATCTTCTTGTAAAGAGTATTCCTTTTCCTTCAAGCACAAGAACTTCCCAAAAGAACACTTTCCTTTTTCGTTGAAGATTTCCCGTTCCACGCATGCTTATGATTGACTACGATTCGGGTCACGGTTACGCACCCACTTCCTAAACCGTTACAAGTCACTTTAAATTATATCGTTCAGAAAACTACGATCCATAAGTTGAAACAAACCCGACTGCTGTCACCACGATCGCTGTCGATACCACTGTGGAAGCCACAACGCTTTCCACAGCGTTCTTCACTAGACAAGGACTACTGTCATTACCGCTATCAAAACCCACAACGTACATCATAGCGCTATACCGTTGTGGAACTGTTGTCAAAGCCACAGTGTAACCCACATCAGTTTGCTTCATTCTTCTGTTCTTCTGGTCTTTAACCTCCCTCAAACACCACCTTCAACTTCCAAACGTTATCTCATGTCTTCAGGAAGTAACACATCAGTTGAATCTTGTTTGGTTCACATTTGGTTTGTTTAGGAATACAAGTCAAAACCTAACATAACGGAGTAACTATTAAGCATGAGAACTACAATTGCCATTGCTGGTCTCGTGGCTGGATCTTCCTACATGCATAGTAAACCTATATGGATACATCTTATTACTTCATTTCTTGAATAAGAACCCGTCAAAGTCGAATCCAACAATTGCGTTGGTATTCCATCTCTCCAATGTTTCCAAGCCTGCAAAATCTCAGCAAGTTATAATCAAAATATTTTTGTTTCTTCATCTTTTCCAGACAATATCATATTTTCATGATCAAATAAAGTAGGAAAAGAATATAAAATTTCTTATTTTTTTTTACATACTTCAGCAGATCCTCAGCACCATCTATTTGATAAAAATTACTAGTCTTTTTTCCTGTTATAATCTCAAGAACTAGGACACAAAAACTAAACACATCGGTTTTCACTTAAAACCGTTCATGCATAGCATAGTTTGGAGACAACAAACATGTATCCACTCTCTGTTTTAAAGTGGGCACACAGAAAAAGTCATCATTTTTAAACTAGTGAAAGCTTTTTATTACTTTGTTGCTTTATTTTGAAGGTCTGCTATGCTATCATATTATGTCTGATTATATGAACTGAAAGAGAAATTAATGTCATCTTTTGATCTAATGGTTCATCTATGTGGGTACATGGATATCTCCTCTTGCAATAAGGGGACATTTTAAGAATTTTCAGATTGTGAAGTCTATATAACTTGTAGTGTAGGTTCAGATTGCGAGCCTTGATATTGACTACTGATTCTGCTTATAAAATTTTCCAATTTTGCTGTAATCACTTGATGTTTTTTAGTAGCATTGTGTCCTCCGAATATTTTTATGGAGCAGGTGATGGAAGAGAATTTTAAGTAAGCAGAATCAACCCTTCATTGGTATGGCATGCTATGCCTTCTTAGATATTTTCTTGTTTCTAGATTTGGAGCCATATATTGAATTTCATGGTCTTCTATGGGTTTGCTCAAAAGGCAATGCACTTATGCACATCTTGGCTTCAATGTTATGTCAATTCTTGTTGTTTTGAACTACTGCAATGCAAGTTCTGCGATAAGGTGATGAGTGGTTTGTTGCGGTTGTATTATGATAAATAAGATCGGTATCCTGAACAAAAAAGTATTATATATAAAAGCACCGATGCAAATTGGGATTTGGCAGTGACATATGTACCTAATTGGATTTATCCGTAGTTATATCTGAGAAATTTTACAGCATCTAATCATCCAAGGACTTGTAAGCCTTTCTTTTATTGAAATTCTGTGACAATCATCTGATCTGATCCATAGTTATTTACTTGCACTTACAAAAAAAGTGATATCATCTTGACTAATTACAGATAGTATCACTCTTCTTCTCATTTTTCCATCAATGTCCTTTTCTTCTCAATTTCCCATGTGGAAACAGTAGCGGTCATCCTTGGCAGCTATCGGCTAATCAGTTATCAATGCAAGGAAAAAGCTTGGAAACTTCAGGTTTAGGCATTTGATTGAACCAGTTGCTAGCTTATATGTGGTCTCATTTCATCTTTGACTAGTTGCTGTCTATCTCTGTACCCACTACTATTATCTCTTCCTTTCCATGAAAAGGAAACTCATGAATTTAGACTATTCAGCTTAAAATATCGCTTCTTATTAGTTAAAAGAAGAACTCATTCTAACCTGATATGATTTAGTTTCTAAGTGCATGTATTTGCCAATGACTCTGTCTCAAAAGTCTTGGATTTTCAAATCTGGACCATCTCAATATTCTTGGCAACCTTCGCGTTGGAGTATTGGAATTTTTCCTAAAAGACAGATTAATAATTAAATTTTCTTAACTTTTTAAATATTAAGTACTATAGATTAACTCAAGAAATTATGAAAAAATATATTATTTTTATTTATAATTATAATAATAAGAATCTAAAATGCAAAACCACTTTTTAGAAAATTCATTGTACATTTCCTCTTCCGTTTTGTGATAGAAATTCAAGTCTTACATTTATCTATTAAATTGCAAAATGTAGAAAAACATCTCTCTATTCCAAGTACGATTAACAATATACACTTTGATTCGACAATATATGATTTAAAAAAAATAGTTTAATTAAATGCTAAAATAAACGTTAATTTCTCTATTATATAAAATAAAATTTACATTATTGGAATTATTCTACAAATAAAAGTTTGATTTAAAAATAATCAATAAAATTTTAATAACATATATAGTTTATATATAAACATTATGCATTTGTTAACAAATTTAGAGTAGTACACATAATTCTAAGTTCTTAAAACTCAATTTGAATGTAATCACTTCTTTGAACAAGCTGATGAAGATTGATTCTAGGATTTGTGACGATCATGAAATTTTAATGAGAGCAGTGGCAAGGTGGACCAGACTTACTGTGATATTTGGCACCGAATTAACTCCCGTATATATATATATATATATAATATATCAATCAATTTACACATATAAGGGACCACAGTCAATTATGATTTTGCAATTGTCACATTTTTGTCTGCTTTGAAGACTTCAAAAAGGCAGGATCCTTGTCCCATAAACAAATGTGAATAAAGTAACTTTCCTGTAAAGATAATTAGTGGAGAGATCGATTGATGAAAAATTTAGATTTAATTCTAATATAGTGACATTGAGAATTTAAATTAACTAAGCAATATAGGCATATAGCAAATTATAAAGCGAATAAAAACTTAATTAATGGACTATCAATAAGGTTTCATCTTATACTTCATAAATGAAAATTAGAAAGACGAAAGCTAGAAAAGAAATTAAACTAGAACTCGGCATCGATATATGAATCCACCAGATTTATGACTGAAATTTTTGCACACAAATTCGTTTCAAGTGCTTTTTCTCGCTTTGATGCTCCATCAATATACTTTCCAAAAGTCGTGTCTCCTCCTTATTACATAGCTTTCCTAAAGCAAATAGGAAACTATTTGGAAGCTTCGTATAATTGTATCATTGTATCATTGTTTTTTTACACGATAGCTTAAGTTTTTGGGTATAATGGTAAATGTACTAGGAGTCTTGGGTTCCCACCCCCCAACATGCTTCAATTTGATGTTGTAGGAATCTTCCAGAGCCAATTTGGCAGGGCAAACGACATCCGTCTTGAGCCCATAATATATTATTGGAACTGTATCGTCGAGACGTAAACAAGTTAATGAAAAATCACAAATTTTCCAAATGGCACTTGTGTATCTTACTAAGTGAAAAATACACAACTTTATGTTTAAATTAATCTATGCGGTGTGGTAGTCTCGTAGTCTCGAAACCAAGTTATTTTCTACAATAATTTTCTCCAATTGAGCTCCTTTACAAGAAAAAAATGAGTGGAGAAGATTCAAACATCAATTTGATACAACGATGGAACAACTCATTACTATTTAACGAGGGCATAGCTTTGTGATTGAAGCAGCATCAACGGACAATGGCTTGGACTTGGTAGACTTATCAGAAATATGCATGTTCAGCTCTGTTTTACTGCCAATGAAAAATGCAGGTTGTTGAGGTGATGGCGGAGAAGCAGAGTAACTATTAAGCATGTGAACTACGGTTGTCCTTGTTGGTCTTGTGGCTGGATCTTCTTGGACGCATAGTAAACCTATATGGATGCATCTTAGGACTTCATCTCTTGAGTAAGAATCTGTCAAATTTGAATCCAACAGTTGCATTGGTGTCTCATCTCTCCAAAGTTCCCAAGCCTGCAATAATTCATCAACTTATAAACAAAAGGTTGCAATTGTAACTCTTCTCTTTCTCCTCACAATTTATTCTAACTTACATAGCTCAAGAGGTTCCCGACACTGTCTGTTTGATAGAAACTGCTATTCTTCTTTCCGGTTATAATCTCAAGAACTAGAACACCAAAACTATACACATCGGATTTCACAGAAAACTGTCCTTGCATAGCATATTCCGGAGCCATATATCCACTGAAGAATAACAAAGAATTTTTAAAACTAGTACCAAACCAGCAACTTGATTAGTACAGAAACAATTAAGGAATTTTGGAAATTAATCTAATAATTTTATCTGAATAAATTGTAGTCCTATAATCATGATGAGAGTAAAGAGGGTAATCAATATTACACAACATATAGGATGCAAAAAAGAATTCATCAAATCCAGATTGAGCGAAAACTGAGTAGTAGTGATCAAAACTTACTATGTCCCCACAATTTTGCTCGTATTTCCTTGAGTTTGATCAACTCCAACTATTCTTGCCATGCCAAAATCTGCAATTTTCGGGTTCATATCTTCATCTAACAATACGTTGCTAGCTTTAAGATCACGGTGAATAATTCTGAGCGGAGAATCCTCATGAAGATAAAGAATTCCTCGAGCAATTCCTCCAATTACATTGTATCTTTTAGGCCAATCCAATTGTTGTCTCTTTTCAATGTCTATGCACACACCAAAATCAAAATTTAAATTTAAATTAAGGGATAGGATTCAAATACACGCGGAAATCTATTTTGATGATCGATACCATATAAGAAGTAGTCAAGGCTTTTGTTGAGAACAAATTCATAGACAAGAATCTTCTCTTCTCCCTCCATGCAAAATCCCTGTAGCCTAACCAGATTTCTGTGCCGAAGCCTGGCAACCACTACAACCTCATTCTTGAATTCTTCTGCACCTTGTCCAGATCTTTTTATTAACCTCTTCACGGCTATCTCTTGTCCATTAGGAAGTACACCCTGAGAATATATACAAACGTACCATTAGAACATTTGTTTCATTAACTTTCTGAATTCCTGCATTAGTGACTTTTTCGAACTGTTAAAAGATGACTGTACAAATTAATATTATACCTTGTAAACCTCACCAAATCCACCTGCACCCAACTTGTTATCTGTCATGAATCTGTTTGTGGCTGCTTGGATTGTCCCAAAATCAAATTGCAATGCCTCTGCAGTTAAAATGTCATTTCCAGCTACACAACCAAAAAGTAAATTACAGTCTTGAAAAACATTGCAACAGCAACATAAGCGTAAGAGTATCTCCCAAGATTTTGCTAGAATAAAAGTGAATTGGTATGGTTTAGCATAAGTGTAACGGCAGCATGATTTTAGTGGAGTTCTCTCACAAACTTCAGCTGAAAGGTTTTTGATGATTTATGAAATCATCATAACCATCTGACATTCATCCCAAAAGCAATGACAATGGGACATAAAAAATTGTTCAGATTTGATAACAAAATAATTTACCAAATTTACCAAATTCTTCCTGTGCGGTATAGTACTTGTTTCTTGCTCTCCTGGTCAGGAAGCAGTATCCCGCCAGAAAAAGCACTGCAGCGACAGTAACTGGAGCAACAATGGCAATAATTATTGATGAGGAGATTTGGCTTTTTCCTGCGATTAAGAACAACAGTATGTTTCATAATTGATATTGTAAATTCTGTTGGGGTGTGAAGACCAAATCAGTAATGTTACGCTACATTGACACATCTATTGAGCTAACAATGTTTCAGTTTCCAGAATTATTAAGGAGAGGTTTCCTGTTTTATTTTGGAGGGACAGTTTTACCCAGAGTTTTAATCCCTTCTATGCTTAGGGTTTCAGAATGAATACTGACAACTGAATTAGAAAGAGAGAGCGCTTCGCCATTCAGAATTCAATTTTAGAGATAAATTTTTCTTTGAAATAGGCATCAAATGTTACTTAAATGATGATCAGTACAGAAACCAGAAACCAGTTTTATCTTCACTTATCATACACCCATAAGAAATTCATTTCTGACTTTCAGAAGATAAAGTACTTAGCATATCCGACCCTCTAATTGAAAGTGATCAAGCGTTAACTTAAAATAAATATAAATAAATTGAAAGTAGTTGACAGTAAACTTTACCTTTCGGTCTTGTTACAGGGGATGGAGGAGACTTAAGTACCGGCATAGGTGCCACCGGAGGCGACACTGTCAAGTTTTCGTTGTAAAAAGGGTACAATTCGTACCGGCAATTACAGTTCGAGAACAATGTCCTACCTCCTACACTCTCGGTTGCCAAACCCGAGATAGCTTTTTCAAGACAGTCAGAACAATCAGTATTCCACAGGTCCTCTGTGCACTGTACAAGAACATACAGTGTTTGAGAGGTTGTAAAATTTCCCTTTATGGCTGCGAACTTTGAAAAATCATTGGGTCATGGTGACCTGATGGTTTTTCAAATAGGTTTGAAAAACCATTGGGTCAGGGTGACCCAATGTCAGGCCACCCTAGACCGATGAAAAAAATCATCGAGTCAGCCTGACCCGATGATATTTTTCATCGGTCCAGGGTGGCCCGACATCGGATCACCTTGACCCGTCGAATAGGTTTGAAAAACCATCAGGTTAGGGTGGCCCGACATCGTGCCACCCTGGTCCGATGAAAAAAACCATCGGGTTAGGCCGACCTGATGTCAGTCCCCCCCGACCTGATGGTTTTTTCATATGTCCAAATTTTTTGTGTAAGCGAACTAAAAGGAGAGCAGAGTCCAAGTACTCGGGTTTGTGGCGGAAAAGGACCATTCAGTCCAAGAACTGGAGAAGTAAAACCATCCAATTTAGGCAAGACTGGTTAGAAACAAAAAAAAAAAAAAAAAAAAAAAAAAATTGTAGGGTTGACAAACAAACAAGTATTGGCTTGTAGAGTTGTAGTTAAAATGTTCAGTTATCAGAAAGAAACTAACAGGAAGAGAGTTTTATTCAAAAAGACATACAGGAATTCTACAATGGATCTCTCCTTATCACCATTTTTTTTAATCTCATTTTGTGATTGTTTGCTCTTTCTGGTTGTTAATGAGAGATATCATTACTGTAATATATTTTGCCTTTCTTTTATATACTAATTACACATTCCACAAGCATACAACTGTTGTTATCTACACAGGCAACCAAAATGTGACATAATAAAGTCTGAGTTCATCTTTACTATAATCAATCTATTTATGCAACATATCAAGCCAATTGAACTCAAAACTTCTTCACATATGAAGCATTTGCTATATCAATAAAATTAAGAGGACCGGAAAGCTTTGTTTTGATACCATGCCCACTGCGTTTTCTAGCTACTAAAGAAAGGAGAAGAAATTGAAAACTCACTTTGTTTTCTATTGGCAACATTACTATTTACTACTACTACACTCTGTGGTTACTATTGTTCATTCAAAACCACGGGAAAGCTTCAAAAGATGTTCACTTCCAAGAAGCAATGACAATAAACTACAATGTCACACATGAGCATATACGAGCTTAGATAACAAAATAAAAATATTGCTACAGATATTTTCCCATTCTTTCCAAAAATGGAAAAGTTTTGTTCATCAACTAATTTACATAGACAATAGTACACACAACTCAAGTTACAGTGAATTGTATAATTCATAAAAAGATCTCCAACTCATAAACTTTCTGAATACTTAAAAGTTTTAGTTACCATAATCAATAGCTTGGCCCCAGCACAAGTTACAATGACCACCTTGAGAACACTAAAATCGTAATCAGATTGATCGATAACTTGAATTACTAATTCACAAACTAAGCTGATAGCATAAAATAGCAAACTGAATAGATACAATTGCAAATTGACTTCATTTTATTCTATTCTGAGAAGATGTCTATGACAAAAGGATGCCACAAATGTCATGATAACAAAATAAAATGCAGTACTTACAATAAGAAATTTATGTGCAAGTTTCTATAGTCAAACACACCTTAATTACAAGAAAAAATCGTGCTACGAAATGCATGAGCAGAGAACCACAATGGAAGTGTGGAGCTGTTCTTCACAGAGTACATTTCTTTCCACAGTTTTCTCTTCCAATGATAAACCAATACCTGCATATGGGTTGCAAAGAACACACATTCACCGGTCTGACTTATTGGAAAAATGCTCTGTACCAATCCCTTAATACATCTAAGACTCACCCTATCCACTGCATGCCATTCTTCGCTGTAGTAATCCTTTAACACCCAAGTTTTCATCCACACATCTGAAATTTGAATCACTGACAAGCAACCATCAGATTCCAACAGATAAATCCTATTACCTGACCCATAACAAACTTCATCCGGCAATGAAATCTTCCTCCAAACATCACAGTCCAAATTAAGTGCAAGTATACGAGAAGAACTACCAGTCAACCAATGAAGAGCACCATTGACAAACACAACCTGATTTCTGTTCATATGACTGAACTGATCATCTTGACACGAAACGAATTTCCTCCATTTATTTGTATCTGAATCATATATCAAACATATGAAAGTGCCATCAGGCCTAAAATTGTCAATTAAGCACAAGTTCGAATCTCTTCAAATCTCTTCACTTTAAACTTTAATTAACACATGACCAAACAATCGAAATTGACACATGACCCAACATGACACATTACAAATTTAACTTATAAACACCTTGCATTGTAACTCGAAATTGATTACCAACAACACTTTAAAATTCGAATCTCTTCACAAGTTCCACTGTTTCTTTCAATTAACACATGACCCAACAATCAAATTTTGATTATGTACAATCAAAAAGTTAGGTTCCAAAACTAAAAATACCTTAAATGGAAACCAAATCGGAGATGTAGGGCAATGTTAGGACGAAGGCTGAGACGGAATGAGAAGGAGGCCGGACGGGCAACTCGACGGCTGAGACGGAATGACGGAGACGATGGCGTCAATTCTCGCCGACGAAGAAGATGTTGAAGTAGACGATGGCGTCCTATTGATGCTAGTTGGCGAAGTCAAATTAGTGCAATTAACCCTAATTTTAACGTGGCTTAGTCAAATTTGGCGGTGGGAAAGAAATTGGGCCACAGAGAAACCCATAAAGATTATTTGGTCAGACAGTCCCCACCGCCCACTAAACTCAACTAGAGTCATCGTTCTTTGTTACTATTTCAAATATCTTTATTCAATCATTAAGATGACAACCAATCGATCATTAATTTTAACAAAACCACAAGTTTGCTTGAATAAATTAACAACATATATAGAATAATTTGGCCTTTTCTACTACTGTACTGTACCGGAAATTAAGCAGTAACTGGATTTGGTTTTGATTATGAATTTATAAACTTGAATAGAATTGAATTGATTTCTTCTGGGTATCTATCTATCTATAGAGCTAGTTTGCAGTACTACTGATTTTGTAAGCATCACGTGATGTATCCTGTGTATATTAAATTTAACTTCTTGATGATATCTCTAGCTTCCATCAAGATTTCAATTCCATTTTAGATTTTTCCAACTCTTCCATTTTTGGCAAGATTGCATATATGATATCTAGCATGTTTCCGTGATAAAGATTCAATCTAAACATAATATATTCGATAACTATTTAAAAAAAAAAAGGAAAAAAAAAATGCATAATTTCAAATCCATAATATTTTCAGGCATAATAAATTTATATATATATACTTTAGAGAGGATTGTTTGGTGCACTCGCTTGAAACATCGAGTGAACCGGTTGCCACTTCTCCTCAAGTGGACACTTGACAAAAGGAGTGTCAAGTGTGTATTCATTCATGGCAGTTTTGTAATAAAGTTAAAATAAAAGAACATTTGCTATCTTTACAGAAAGCAAGTGTACACTGTACACTCACGGGTGACTCTAGCATTTTCCTACGTTAGGTGGCAATTGAGACACGTTTACACAAATCAAAAAGAATGGTCCACCAAATTCAATAGTCTTCGGTTCCCATAAATATCTGAGTCAATCTGAGTCAACTTTGTGAAAAGTTGAATGAGAGAAAACAAAAAGACAATTAATCAGATAGGGACAGAAGTAGCTGAGTGACGATTCAAGATGTAAGAGATTTCTTCAAATGTATTTGACGATTTGTGTACCCAATAATAATTTATTTTTTTAAAACAAAATTGAATGATTAGTTGATTACCAAACTATTATAATGGCCTAATAAATTCATTTCATGAATTTGTTGATCAATAAAGCTCGGTTATTTGGAGTAAGTAACAAGTCTTTTCATCAATCATTATATCAGAATTAATTTGGTTTCTACATTTGGATATTTGGATAATTGGATAAAACTTTACATAGGAGGAAATTAGCATAGAGTGGTTCAAGAACAAACAGTCAAACACCCATTTTTCAAACTTGACAGATTCCTTAATCTATTTGTATTAAAATATTCACTGTTCTCTTGTCTTCCTCAAAGATAAAATAAAAATAAAAATAAAAATAAAATAAATAAAATAAATACAAAATAAAATAAATAAATAAATAATAGTGCGATTCCTATCATCATGTGATCTCCAATAATAACACTTTAACTAATAAATTAATGGCAGTAATATATATATATATATAGTCTTTCTGCTGTTAGTTTGTCATAATATAAAGAGAGAAAACCGAAAATAGCCATCCAAAATATCATACTTTTGTTTTTAACCACTTTTGAAATTATAATTGTTAATAACCACTTTTTTTAAAAAAAAAAATCAGTGTAGTACCATAAATTACCAGAGTACCCCTGAAAATAGTGTTTGTTAAATCTCGAAGCAAACTTGAAATCACGACTAAATTGAAATATACAAACTTGAAATCATGCTTAAATGAAAATATCCAAACTTGAAATCATGCCTAAAATAAAAATATTCAAACTTGAAATCTGGACTAAAATAAAATTTTCCCCTTCTTCTTCCTCTTCTTCTTCCTTAGGTTTAGGTTTTTTCTTTTCTTTTCTTTTTTGTTGCAGATCCATGGAGGCTGATCGTCATCCCGTCGCCATCGTCATCGTCATCCCGTCGCCATCCCGTCGTCGACGAAGGAGCAACGAATCGGCGAAGCTGCAGCGAACCGTCGAAGCAACGAATCGGCGATCCAGCTGCGCGTGAGGGACTGCCGCGACGCCCAGAAGCTCGGCGACGCCGGCGAGAGGCAGATCGGGGAGAGAGTGTGGCAGATCAGGGAGAGAGAGAGAGAGAGGCAAACCTGGGAGAGAGAGAGGCTGATCGTGAGAGAGAGCAAAGGAGAGAGAAAGAAAAAAAAAAGAGAAAAAGAGAGAGAGAGAGAGCTGATTGGGATGCTTTTATATGAGGGCTTTTGAGTAATTTCTCACAAACATGGTTAAAAATAATTAAAAGTATGCATGTGGTTAAAAAAGAAATTCCCATAATTAGAGTGGTCAGTTTTGGAAATTTCCACTAATATAAAATATATCAAGACGAAGAATATGGATCATAGATTATGGAGAAATTTTGACAAGTACATACACTTTAAGTCAAAGTATGTAAATTTAATGGTCCACATTCTTCATTCTGATATATTTTGTATCATGACGAATTGACAATAAAAAAATTGTATATATATATATATATATATATAACTGATTACCTTAGTGCGCACCGAGGAATATATATATTAACGTATTGCATATGGACCATTAGATTCACATGCTTTGACTTGGTATGTATACACTTATCAGTACTTCTCTATAGTCTATAGCCCAGATGCATTGCACTGATGTATATTATATCAGTGCGCGCTGAGGAAAAAATGACTCTCTCTCTCTCTCTCTCTCTCTCTATATATATATATATTTTCCAATGAGGACTTTTACAATGCACCTTTAAGCACATTTGATGAAATTACATGTAATCAAATGTTTTTCAATGAGATTTTTTGTATGCATCCTAAGAAAATTAAAATACACATTTGGTAAAAATTTGGAAATTTTTTGGATTTGATAACTATTTTTCTTATATTTGCCTATTTTTAAATATTTTATCTTCAAAAAAATCAGAAAAAATTAGTTCTCACACCCGAAATTTTTTTTAATTTTTTTCCGTAAATTAAATGTATTTCAATATTTTCACCATCCATATAAAAAATCAAATCAAGATTCAATATTTCCATACAATTTCATCAAAGGTGTTTAAAGTGTGCATTATAAAAAGTCTTCATTTGGAAAATTACTCTCTCTATATATTCACACACATATAATCCAATCCAAAATGTCCCGAGCCAAGTAAGATTTGCAGATTTTAAATAGGTACGTGCTGAAACACTATTGCTTCACAAAATGCTACGATCCTAAGAAAAGTTTTGTTTAATGATGAGTAAATCCTAGATTAGGTGAATGAAAAATTGGGGTTTGCTCCATCGATCATGCACATTCTCTATAGCCATTATCCACCATTAAACTAAGATTTATTTATATATATTTTTTTCTTTTCTCACTTTCTGATGATAAAAACAATAGACATTCCATGATGAAATTCAAAGAAAAGCTAGTAATCAATTATTGGAGGGTTTTGAAAGGGTTAAAAAATTAACAAAACAAGTAGGGATGTCAAAAATCCCCATGGGTACGGGCCCCGTGGGGACCCACCCCATTTGGGGCAAGTTTGGTACATGTTAACTAGGGTATGGGGCAGGGATGAGATTTGATTTTAAAACCCAATTAATTTTGGGGCGGGGAATGGTATTTTGGTCCTCGCCCCATACCCCAATTAACATGTTATATGGATGATTAAGAAACAAGAAACACAGTTATGTTACAATTTTTTTTCTTCAATTTACTTTCAAAATATAATTGGTAAGAAACATTTTTCTTATAAATAATTAAAATGTACTGTTTTTTTTTTTGGATACAGGTATACATGGAGATGGAAAATGCATGGTCACATTTTTGTCATTAGCACTTGTTCTTAGACAAGTATCATGAATTAAACATTCAATCTTTATTTTCTGTTGGCATATTTAATTATGATGATTTTGTATTTCAATTTCATTTTTATTGAAAAAGAACGGTGTAATATTCATATATTTGGTAATTTAGTTTGCGATAGACTTACTATGAATTAAAGTATATTTACTTTTTTAACTAATTTTTTTCTTCAATTATTTAATATTTTTATAGACCGATTGACATTTGTGATTGTGACTTACAATATAAGGTGTATAATTATTAATGTTGTCTTAATCAAACAGGGTGGGGCGGGGCAAGGTGGGGTGGGTATCGGGAGCCCTATCCCCAAATGTGGATTCCCCATCCACGCCCCAAGTGGGGAATGGGACGGGGATGGGAATCGTAGTTATTTTGGGTTTGGGGAATGGGGATGGTATCCCCACCCCATACCCACCCCATTGACATCCCTAGTGTTGTGTGGTGTTGGATGTGTGGTGATTGGCCAGAAAGATGGCTCAAAATGGGGGTTAAATAGTGTTTCACGAAATAAGGGCCCTCGGTGGAAAATTACAAAAACATCCCTCGGTGGAAAATTATGACAATACCCTCATTAGTGCTGGACGTAATTTCGCAGACTTGGATGTCGCGGTTCAGCAAGACAAAGGCTGGACCGCAAAAATCATTGGAATTGTGCTGCAATTGTTGGCGTGCGCTTAGAAGTGTGCTGGGATGCATTTAGAAACTTTTTTTATCATATGTGGTGCGTTTATAAGTGGGCTCGGGTGTATTTAGAAGCCCAATTGGCCAACCAATTGAAACGCACAGTCTCATGAAATGACGTGGCAGCTTCTTGGTTATCTGAGTGGTGATTTATGTATACGTTCCGGTAATCTTCTAAAATCACCCAAACTTAATTCTTTCTCGCGTTTTACGATTTTGCCCCTGAATTACCAAAATCACACTAATGCCCCTGATTTCCCAAAATCACCTGAAACACTTATTTAAACCATTAAATACCCAATTTTACTCATCGGGGCAGGGTGGCCCGACATCAGTCCCCCTGACCCGATGGTTTTCCAAACTTGTTGAAAAAACCATCCGGTCGAGGGGATCGATGTCGGGCCACCATGACCCGATAAAAAAAATCATCGGGTCGGGGGGACCGACATCGGGTCGCCCTGACCCGATGATTTTTTTCATCGGGTCGGGGTGCTCGATGTCGGGTCACCCTGGCCCGATGAAAAAAAAACATCGGGTCAGGGCGACCCGATGGATTTTCAAACTTTTTTTTATACATTTTTTAGATTTCAAAAAATAAAAAATTGGTAGGTTGGAAAAATAATTTTACAAAGTAATAATACTTACCCCTTCAAACAATTCCCCAATGTTTTTAAAACTTCAAATATGAAAAGGGAATGTGATGTAGAGAAAAAAAAGGTTAGATGATGTAGAGAAAAAAAAAAAAAGTTTAGATGATGTAGAGAGAAAAAAGGGTTAGATGATGGTAAATTGTTAGTTTTTTTTTAAGGGTTGGTAAATGGTTGGTTGGTGGTTAGTAAATGTAATTAATATAGTTAGTAAATGGGGTGTAGTTATGATAAAGGGTATTGTGGTCATTTTATGTTTGAGATAGGCTATACATATATACACAGTAAATATAATTATTCGTTTCAAAAAACAAAAGTTTAAATTGATTTCGAAAAAAGAAAAATCTAAAATAAATCAATATCATCCCCTTATTTATCAAAATGTCACTCATTTAACAGTAAGTTAACAAAATTGGATGAAATGACTATTAGTATCGTACTTTTTACCAAAAATAACTATTTTAAAACGAAATCCTCATCTAATGACCATTTTGATAGTGTGAGAAAATGGGTGATCACCGGGTTAATTATCCCTAAAGTTAAAATAAGAGGACACATGTCATCTTTACTGAAAGCAAGTGTTCACTCGCGAGTGACTACATTTACCTACTTTAGATGGCAGATGAGACACGTTTTCACAAGTCGAAAAAGAATGGTCCACCAAATTTAATAGTCTTTGGTTCCCTTGGAAACTTGGAGGAGAGTGAGAAAGACACATAAATATCTGAGTCAACTTTGTGAAAAGTTGAATGAGAGAAAACAAAAAGACAATTAATCGTATGGGGACAGAGTAGTTGGGTGACGTTTAGGGATTATGCCCGATACCCTAAACATGATTGAGGCAAATTAATCGAATCACATTTGATTGAATTGATTGAATTTTAAGACGTAAATTTTAACATTCAATTAAATTTAAAATTGTAGGCACATTATTTGAGTGGTGTAACATAAATGATTTGGAAGATTCTAAATGCTGAGATATAAAAACTTAGTATTATTTCACGAAAACAGAAGATGGCAATGGGAATAAAACATTGAGATAATAATCCAAATAATCTTATATCAAAGTACTATAATTTATTATTGGATACTTGAAGAACACCTCCTTAATGTTTAGCGAGGGTATACTTCAGTGATTGAAGAATCATCGACAGACCATGGCATGGACTTACTTTTAGACTGATCAGAGTCCGTCCCTATTGTAAATTGCTTGCCGAGGTCTGTTCTAGTACTGTAGAAAAATGCAGGTTGTTGAGGTAATGCAAGAGAAACAGAGTAACTGTTGAGCATGAGAACTACAGTTGCCATTGTTGGTCTCGCAGTTGGATCTTCCTGGACGCATAGTAAACCTATATGGATACATCTTATGACTTCAATTCTTGAGTAAGAATCTGCCAAAGTTGAATCCAACAATTGTGTTGGTGTTCCGTCTCTCCAATGTTTCCAAGCCTGCAAAATCTCAGCAAGTTATAATCGAAAACTTGCTATTCAATTAAACTACTTTATTTTTGTTTCCATGTATGTGACAATATTAGCTAATAAATTAAAGTAGGAAGAGTATATAAAGTTTCTTATTTTTCCTTACATAGTTCAGTAGATCCTCGGCGCCATCTGTTTGATAGAAATTAGTGGTCTTTTTTCCGGTTATAATCTCAAGAATGAGGACACCAAAACTAAACACATCGGATTTCACTGAGAACTGTCCATGCATAGCATATTCTGGAGACATGTATCCGCTAAGGAACAATAAGAAAATTTTAAATTAGTACAGAACCAGAAACATGCATCAGTGGAGAAAGCTTAGAGACAGAAAGCAATTTTCTGGTCTTACAAATGATTCAACAGCTAGGATGCAAAAATGAATTTATAAATAAAAAGTACGAAAAACTGAGTAACATTGATAAGAACTTACTATGTCCCCACTATTCTATTTGTAGTTCCTTGTGTTTGATCAACTCCAAAGATCCTTGCCATGCCGAAATCGGCAATTTTCGAGTTCATATCCCCATCTAGCAATACATTGCTAGTTTTGAGATCACGGTGAATAATTCTGAGCCGAGAGTCCTCATGAAGATAAAGAATTCCCCGAGCTATTCCCACAATTATTTTGTATCTTCTTGACCAGTCCAATTGTCCTTGCTTTTCCGGATCTAGGTACATAAAAAAATCAAAATTTCAATTGTAATATAGGAATTTAATTCAAATGCTCACAGGAATATATTTAGATTAGCCATACCAAATAAGAAGTAGTCAAGGCTTTTGTTGGGCACAAATTCGTAGACAAGTATCTTTTCTTCTCTGTCCAAGCAAAATCCCAGTAGCCTAACCAGATTTCGGTGTTGAAGCTTTGCAACCAATACAACTTCATTCTTAAATTCCTCTACACCTTGTCCGGAGCTTCTTGATAGCCTCTTCACCGCTATTTCTTGTCCATTAGAAAGTACACCCTGATCATATAATATGAACGAATAGTTAGAAACATTAGTTTTCAAAAAATTTCTGAATTCTTGCATCGGTAGCTTTTTAGAATTGTTAATACCTTGTAAACCACACCAAATCCACCTTCACCCAACTTGTTATCAGTTGAGAAACCATTCGTGGCTGCTTGGATTGTCCCAAAATCAAATTGCAATGACTCTATTGTTGAAATGTCTACACAACCAAATGTTAAATTAATGTCTTGAAAAACACATTGAGACACAAAAGATTGTTCAGAATAACAAATTAGTTTTAAAATTTACCAATTTTGCCTGGTAAAGAATTGTACTTCTTTCTTGCTCTCCTAGTCAGGAAGCAGTAGCCCACCACGAAAAGCACCGCAGCGACAGTAATTGGAGCAACGATGGCGATAATAACCGATGAAGAGATTCGTTTCTTCCCTGCAATTAAGAACAGCACTATGTTTCATTGGGTCCGAGATAAATTAAATTGTATGTTCTTTTGACCCTCATTACCTGTCGGCCTTATTACAGGGGATGGAGGAGACAGCGTAGTAGGTGCTGGTGGCGGCGATGCAGTCTTGTTATGGGTGTAAAAATCGAACATTTCGTACATGCTGTAACAACTTGGAAATAATCTCCTTCCTCCGATCTTTCCCTTGGGCAAATTTTCAATAGCTTGTTCAAGACATCGAGAACAATCATCACTTGACAGGTCCTGCGTGCACTGTTGAAAAGTGTAGATTCTTTCTGAGCTGTTTGTGGAAATTCCATCTCTGGTGGCGTATCTTTTGGTATTATTAGCGGCCAGAGGTTTAGATGCGTTCATCAGACCCAACACTAGCTCGTCAAACCGTGTTGGATCTGTTGCCGCTTCTGTATTCATCAAGCCAAAACCCGGACTTGTTGTTACTGTAGAGAAGATATTAGAATCCGAGTAGTGTAAAAGGCACTCGTCGTACCATATTATATTTCCTTTTTCAGTAGGACAACGTTGAATTACTTCTGTGGAGGCGTGAACGACACAGTTTTGGCAGGTGGACGTGTTGAGGTCGTTGCGGCATTGAAAGAGGCCATAGACCCTGTTGGGGTTTTGCCCAGCGGTAGCGTTGGAGAATCCATCGCTGCCGTTGGAGTTGGAGGCAAGAGAAGAGAGGACAAGATTGAGGTTGGATTGGTAGGTGCTGTTTCTGGTGAAGGTATTGTTTGAGCAAAAATGATTAAGGTAGTTTGGCGAAGGATTGGGTGTTTGAGCAATGGTGAAAGTGATCAGAGAGCTTGAAAGAGAGAGCAGAAACACAAAGATCATGAAGAACTTCAATGAAGACATTTTGATTATCAGATTTTGTTTCAGAATAGCTTGAAGAATTATTATTATTTAATTTTTTGTTCAGTCCTTAGTTTTTATGTAGAGATAAAGATAACAAATAGGATGTGGACACTACTGGACTACTGGTGAAGAGGCAGAGTCTGCCAGACTCGTTTATTCACGTCTGTCAACAAAGAAAAGTCGACACAAATATTTATTTATAGGGAAAATTGCAATAAAGTACACGATATTTGATCTATGTACAATCGGATCGTACTTTTGCCAAAATTATGGGATAGTACCCTTGACTAACCTTAATTAGAATCTAGATAGTCTTGAATGGTTGATTAAAAGGTCAAAACGTGAAAGAGTCCAATAATAGTATTTATGTACTCTAAAAAAAAAAAAAGAACATTATAAGCGCATCCATATTTATAAGTACACCCATGTCTAAAATTTAAAACTAAAACATTACTATAAACACCCATCTTAATGCCAATAGTACCCTTATTTAAATGAATGTTTTCATTTTAATACAATTTATTTTAAATCCCCATAAGTTATTAACACACAACCCTTATTTAAATGAATGTTTTCATTTTAATACAATTTATTTATAAATCCCCATAAGTTATTAACACACCCAATTTTACAAATGATAAGTTTTTAAGTTCTCCAGACTTGAAAATACAGTCTCGGGAATTCTTAAATTCTTAAATTTCGAGAATCTTTACTTCAGGCCAATTTCAGGCTGTGTATTTACCTAAGGCATGCTTATTATATTTATTATATAAACAAAAGTGCTTGAGCGTCTAGCTATGAAAAATAAAGTCCTGCTATTTATTATTTACCAAAAGAAATATTAAGAGTAATAACAAAAGATTTTGGGAGATTTTGGTAATAACCAGTACCGTAAGGTGTAACCTTAATATATAGGATTGGTTCTAAAAGAATTGCATGTTCAACCAAATTAAAATTCGTCACTCATCTACTTTTTTACATTAATTATCATAGCAAGACGTGGCTGGTGCATGGACTGGTTTGATTGTAGGAGGACAACGCGTATGTTGCAACTCTCCTAGTCGGTCTGTGCATTAATGACTATATGATTGTTCAAAATATTAAATTGCACCCACCATGCAATATGTGCACAGATAGAGGGAAGAAAGGTTGATCTTCAAACCCTTTTCAGAATCACAAGTTTATGAACAATTAACAATGGCAGCACCAAGTCTTAAGCAAAACCAGTCGATGATCAACTACGGTAAGTGGGTATGTTTGCAGATGGTTTTGTTGGTGACTTTGTTATATGATAATGGGAGATTTTGGCTCCGTTGGGCTTTTGTTCTTCTCGTTCTTTTTAAATATATATATATATATATAGAATTAAGGCTGAATTAGGGTTTGGTTTTTTATTTTTATTTTATTTTAATAAAGTGATATAGTTGAAGATATGAGTGTAATTAATGGGTGTACATAGTATTTTATTTATTTTTAATTAAACTAATGTGTCTTTATTGGTAAATTCCTATTGGGATATTTTTGTAATTAAATTTTTTATTAAAATATGGGTGTGCTTATCATATTTATGGGTGTCAATATCGGCTCCCCAATGCATAATCAAATCAAACTAATTTATTGTCTCAAACACCTACTAGTAATCTGTTCTATAATTTACGTCACGAAATCATTTGTATTCTTCTATAGGGATTTTCAAATTTAAACAAATATAGTTTACAAAAATCAGATATAAACATGAATTTTAAAAATATCGTTTTTGATCGGTTTATGACCAATAAAATACAATCTTAACAAAATATCCTTCATTAAAACACAATCACACTTTTTTTATCATGAATGGATACGGAACATGCATGTGAGTTATGAATGGATCATGCGTTTTTTTTTTTTAATGAATACGAGAGAAATTGTACACGTTTAAGAGTTTAAGGGCATTTAAGACTTGTTTTGGCTATATTAAAAAAAAAAAATTAAACGGTATTTTGTTATAAATGTAATTTTTCAGGAAAGTGACTATATGTCAAAAAGGAGTCTGGGTTTTAGCCATTTTCTGCAATTTCCTCTTCTTAGGGGAAAAATACCAAATAAACATTGGGTTTTTAGCAAAATTGCCCTATTTTAGGGGCTGAATTGCAAATCTACCCTAAAACCCAAATTAATTGCAAAAATGCCCTAAAATGACCACAATACCCTTTATCATAACTATACCCTATTTACTAACTATATTAATTACATTTACTAACCACCAACCAACCATTTACCAACCCTTTAAACAAAACTAACAATTTACCATCATCTAACCCATTTTTTACTCTACATCTTTAACCATTTTTTTTTCTTTACATCATCTAACATTTTTTTTTTTTTTCTCTACATCTTCAAACCTTTTTTTCTCTACATCACATTCTCTTTTCATATTTGAAGTTTTGAAAACATTGGGGAATTGATTGAAGGAGTAAGTATTACTTGGTAAAAATATTTTTTCAACAACCAAAATTGTTTTTAAAATTCGGAAAAAGTTTTTTTTTTTTTTTTTTTGAAAAACCATCGGGTCGGGGTGCCCGACGTCGGGCACCCCTAACCCGATGGAAAAAATCATCGGGTCAGGGGTGCCCGACGTCGGGCTACCCCGACCCGATGGTTTTTCAAAAGTTTAGAAAAAGCATCGGGTCAGGGTGGCCCGACGTCGGGCACCCCTGACCCGATGCTTTTTTTCATCGGGTCAGGGGTGCCCGACGTCGGGTCACCCTGACCCGATGGAAAAAATCATCGGGTCAAGGGTGCCCGATGTCGGGCTACCCTGATCCGATGGTTTTTCTAAACTTTTGAAAAACCATCGGGTCGGGGTGGCCCGACGTCGGGCACCCCTGACCCGATGCTTTTTTTCATCGGGTCAGGGGTGCCCGACGTCGGGTCACCCTGACCCGATGGAAAAAATCATCGGGTCAAGGGTGCCCGACGTCGGGCTACCCTGATCCGATGGTTTTTCTAAACTTTTGAAAAACCATCGGGTCGGGGTGGCCCGACGTCGGGCACCCCTGACCCGATGCTTTTTTTCATCGGGTCAGGGTGGCCCGACGTCAGGCACCCCGACCCGATGGTTTTTCAAAAAAAAATTTTTTTTTTTTTTTTTCCCAAGCTTAATTTTGTGTTTTTCCATTTATGTTATTTGTTGTTATATTTGTTATATCAAGTGTAATATTGAAATGGTAGTATTTATATAGCATATTTAAGACTTAGTAGATTATTTACGAAATTTTGACATAGTTTCATTTGAAAATTCAATAAATCCATATCTTCTTTTGGTAGCTTGCAAATTTAACACTTCACAAATCCACACAAGTCTCTACACCATCCACACAAATCACAATCACAACTCTCTACATCAAGTTGCACAACAATTTAAATATAGATATTGCATTATGGTGACAACTGAGTTACATTTATTTCCATAGAAAAGTTCATTCCTAACTAAGTATAGACACAAGTTAAAACTTTCAGCGGAATGAAAATCTAGTAATTAGATATAACGCCTAAAAATTACAATGATGAAACAACTTAAAAGCCTAAAACTACCCATCAGTTTTGTTATTTTACAGATCCATAAATTACACATCTTAATAACTCTTTACATGAACCTGAATTATACAGCCCTAGCCAATCCCAACCACTTTCTTTAAAATCATGTGTTGCAGGGAAGACAAACAGAAATGAAACTGGCTTTAGTTATGGACCCACTTCCATCCATTCATAACGTCCCGAGAGGGGCAAATCATTCACAACGTCAAAGTTGTACCTGCAAAATTCCAACATTGCTAATGAAATTCGGAAAGCATTCATGTATATATACACAATGCTAAATACTAATAAGTAAATAGTTTCAATGAAAGAGGCATACATACTTCTCAATAAATAATCTCTCTTGTTGTTGCTCGGCACAGGCAAAAAATTCCTCTATTTGACGCGTTGTAGGCACAATTCTCAGATCATTCCTCCGTTCTTGGTAAGTTGTAGGCACGCTCCTCCGCCTAGTGGTGTCTGAAGCCCTAAAGCAACATGGTTTGCTTTCCCTGGTGCTCCTGCATACCGACAACAATTATCCCACAAATATGAATCTAATTACCAACATAAAAACAAAAATTACTTGTACAATACAATAACATTGAATAAAATTACTCCTAAATGAAGAACCAGCAAGCAAGATCAACATTCCTCTAAGAGGGAAAAAAATACATGTATAGTGAAGTGACAGGTATTTAAGGAACAAGCTCCAATTTGGAAGGCAGCTGATATACAATAAAAGCAGGAAATCTGCAACTCTAGGCCCCATGAACATGATATGGCACTGCCACATTTGCAATAAATATTCAGTATAACTGATTAAGATAACTGATTATCATCACTATTAAGATAAACTACATTCATTCAAAATAAAACAGACAACCTTTACTGGAATGATTGACAAGCAAGTAGCAAATATTAACAAATCATGACAATACCTACCACTTATGTTTTAAAACATGACATTAGGGAAAAAAGACATCATGAGTCATGTGTATGGTCTAAATGAGCTCTTGCATTGCACCCATTAACTTGCACCAAATTATATATAATATCTGACGGGTAGAAAATGTATGCATAAAATAGAATTAATGCAATTTTAGTTTATTTTATTTTTTTTCAGTACAAAATGCATTAACAAAGAAGCAAAAAATAAAAAATAAAAACAACAAAAAGGACTCATAACAATATATATTAAGAATTTTAAGATGAAAAATTTAACTCATTCTAAAGTGAAGAGATGATTCTTATTAAAGTAAGATGAAATCAATGACAAATCAACCATCAATACAACCAAGCTCTTTCTTAGAGGTGTCCTACTACATGGATAGATGACCGCATATGCTAGAACCAAAAAGGCAGATGGAAACCTTGATCATGCATCCAAAATTGATAACAAGGATCGGTAATTTACACATGTATGATGAATAGACATACACAAAACAACAGATGGAAAGTCACCAAAATTTGAACTTTAGTACCTAAGAAGAACCTGTTCGACGAAGAGGTAGCTGGTGTCGCGACTCGACGAAGCTGTTCGATCGGAGCTGCTGTCGGCGACGGTGGCTCGATCGGAACGAAGAAGAACCTGTTCAACGAAGAGGTGGTGGTGTCGCGACTCGACGAAGCTGGTGTCGACGACGGTGGCTCGATCGGGATGGGTGGACAGAAAATTGGGTTTTGTCGGGATGGGTGGCCAGATGAAATGGGAACTTAGGGCAGATACACTGCAATTGAATCCAATTGTAAGAAAGGGTAGGAAGGTCATTTTAGGGTAGATTTGCAATTATTTTAGGTTTTAGGGTAGATTTGCAATTCAGTCCCAAAAATAGGGTAGTTTTGCTAAAAACCCATAAACATTTGATGTGGCCCCAAGAGACTTGACTTTTCAATCCTATTAAATTAAAACTTTGATTTTTCTGTCTTGGAGGCTTGGAGCAGTCTAGTATCCCAGTTGCGTTCTATCGAGGAAATTGAAGAAAAAACTACTTTGATAGGGAGGGACAGAGTGGTGATAACATAAATGTTTGAATATAATTTGAAGGAAAATGCTTAGGTACTGACTGGTCAGTACCCAGACATACTGACTACCGAATGGAGTGTTGCGACGTGGCTAAAACTTTTTTACTTTTTACATTTTTCTCCTTACTTTGGGTTACGTGGCAACCAACCATTGGTTGGTTAGTACCTTAGATACTGACCGGTCAGCACCCAAGTGTTGTCCTAATTTGAATATCCCTGTAATAGATTTGAATATAATTTTGGTCACATAAATGTTTTTCATGATGCGCAGAACTATAATTATCAAACACTGTTTGTCAAAAAAAATAAAAATAAAAATCAAACACTTTATAATGTCTGAGTCAATTTTTTTGTCTATAGGATCTTGTATATATTCGTGAAAACGCTATTTTAAATACATTCTAGAATTAAGATTTTGATAAAAAAAATTCGAACAAAACTTTAAGATAATAATCCAAATAATCTTATACACCCCGTTACTGTTTACTGAGGATGTACTACAGTGATTGAAGCATCATCAACAGACCATGGCATGGACTTGCTTGTAGATCGATCAAAGTCTGTCTCTTTTGTTATTTGCATGCTAAACTCCGTTCTACTACCGAAGAAAAATGCAGGTTGTTGAGGTAATGGTGTTAGCAATAAAAGTTGGAAGGTCTGCAATTCCACAACAGAACACACACAACAAATACAAAAAGTGGAAATGGTGGAAAATGTCACCTTTTTGAACTGATTTGGTGACAAAGTCACTGTTTTAATAAGTTAAGTTAAAAAGGCACCTATTATGGTGAACTAATTGCCCTTACTTTACACATTCTCTTTCTTACTTTAAAGTTTTTTGATATTTTATTCTTTCACATTCCTTTATAACAGACCTCCAATGGAAATTGAACACCATAACATTATTGATATAACTTCATTGGATAATTAGTTTAGTGGCGCTACGCAGACGCATTCTGTTTAAAACCTTAAGCTGGGTTCCTTTTCATTTGTTCTCAGAGTCTTTCATAAACCTTAAGCTGGTTGTGTGAATTTTGAATCTAAT
Source organism: Acer saccharum (assembly GCA_030490815.1). Lineage (NCBI taxonomy): Eukaryota > Viridiplantae > Streptophyta > Magnoliopsida > Sapindales > Sapindaceae > Acer > Acer saccharum. The sequence continues at coordinate 4,097,988 of CM059877.1, read as the reverse complement.
TGAAAAGGCTCAGAGAAAAGGCTTGAACAAAAAGGCTGGACCAGTGAATGAAAAGTCACGGGAGGTGTATGAAAAGTCATGGGAGGTGTATGAAAAGTCACGGGAAGTGTATAAAAAGTCACGGGAGGTGTATGAAAAGTCACGGGAGGTGTATTAAAAGTCACGGGAATAGTAGTAAAAGTCACGAGAAGGGTTTCAAAAGTCATGGGAAGGGTTTCAAAAGTCACGGGAACAGTAGTAAAAGTCACGGGAAGGGTTTCAAAAGTCACGGGAACAGTAGTAAAAGTCACGAGAAGTGTATTAAAAGTCACGGGAACAATAGTAAAAGTCACGGGAAGGGTTTCAAAAGTCACGGGAAGTGTATTAAAAGTCACGGGAAGTGTATTAAAAGTCACGGGAACAGTAGTAAAAGTTACAGGAAGGGTTTCAAAAGTCACGGGAACAGTGGTAAAAGTCACGGGAAGGGTTTCAAAAGTCACGGGAACAATAGTAAAAGTCACGGGAAGGGTTTCAAAAGTCATGAGAACAGTGGTAAAACTCACGTACGGGAAGTGTATTAAAAGTCGCGGGAACAGTAATAAAAGTCACGGGAAAAGTTTAAAAACTCACGAAAACCCAGAACTTCATCGTCTTCAAAACCATTTTTTTTCAGAAAATAAAACCCTAACCTAACCTCATCATACAAACATAATCAACCACAAATCAAATCAAACCTAAGCTCGAACAACGTTTCAAAAGACTCGAAAACCCAAATCTTCTTCAATGATGAGTTCGCCGTGAGATTTACAGTTGGATTTCTTGCAACGATGCTTTCTCTCTCCACTGTTCTCTCTCTCACAACTTTTTTCTCTCTACGTTTGAAAAGACACAAACAGACAAAATGAGGGTATTTTTGTCTGATCACCTAAATAGGTGCCTTTTAAACTTAAATTAATAAACCAGTGATATTCTTACAAAAACAGGCTGAAATAGTGACAAAATTTTTTTGAACCCATACGAAAATAGGGAGGACACGAGAATTTTATGTGGTTCGAGAAATCTCTACGTCCACGGAGCTACTGCATTATTATCACTATGGGAAATATACACTGTGTTTTAAAAAAACTCTCAGCTCACAACACCATTTGCATCTTTTACTGAAATTCGACCGATCGAACTTCTCGATCTTGTACGAATCTTTTTCTGATCCCATGACTGCCACTTGAATCTTCACTATTTCACCGCCTAAGAATAGTACCGTATTAGTACTGTAGCCAGATAACTCAAGAACAAATCTTTTCTGATGTGGAAGATCAGACACTACTGCAACCACAGAGCATACTAAGATTTTTTTCAAGAGAATATAACACCTTAACAACCAAGGGCTTTAATACCAGTTGTTAGGAATAAAAGCTAGAAGGTCTGTAATTCAACAACAGAACACACACAACAAATACAAAAATAGAGAGGACACGAGAATTTTATGTGGTTCGGGAAATCCCTACGTCCACGGAGCTACTGCAATATTTTCACTATGGGAAATATACACTATGTTTTACAAACACTCTTAGCTCACAACACCATAACCCAGTTACACCCACTTGGGATATTTTTCTCTCTCTCACTCTCACAATTCTCTACTCTCTCTAATTCTCTTCACTTGTACAAAATGGAGAGAATGGCTCTCCATTTATATAGGCATCAAATTGAAGAAAAAACAAAAATTGCCAAAAACATGGAGAGAGACATGGAGGGAAACATGAAAGGTGTTGGCTGCCCACAATTGTCTAACAATCTCTCACTTGAAGACTAATTTCAATCATGTCTTCACACCCAATCAAATGCAGTAGCTCTTCCTGATCTTTTTATCCTTGAAGACCAATTGAAGTTGCGCACAACTCTAATTTTTCTGTATTGACTGCCTTAGATAACATGTCAATTGGGTTCCTATTGCCTTGTATCTTCACAAGTGTTAATACTCCATCATCCAATAGTGATCAAATAAAGTGATAACGAAGTCCTATATGCTTACTCCTTGAATGAAATACTGAATTCTTAACCAAGTGTATTGCAATATGACTGTCATTGTGCAACATATTCATCACCTGTTTGAAACCCATCTCTGCCAACAAACCCTGTAACCAGATAAGCTCCTTGCTTGCTTGTCACTACTACATACTCTACCTCAGTTGTAGATAAAGCCACAATCTTCTGCAAATGAGAATTCCAGCTAACTGTTATAGTCCCCAATGTGAACACATATCCTCTAGTGCTCCTCATGTGGTCACCTCTCCAGCGAAATCAACATCTACATAGCCTTGCATTTTTAGCTCACATTTCTTGAAGCATAGACACTTTTCAGTTGTACCCCACAGGTACCTCAATATCCATTTCACTGCTTCCTAATACCGCTTGCCTGGATTGGACATAAATCTGTTCACTGCTCCCACTACATGAGCAATATCTGGTCTCATGCACACCATGACATACATTAGTGATCAGACGATTTATATACCTATTTGAGGTCCCCATTTCCTAGCTTTTGTATTCGTTTTCGAGCGTATTTTTGTATATAATATGTTTTGTGAGCCTTGTGCAGGTATATATTCCCTACAATGGTGTTTGAACGTAAAGTCAAGTTTGGGAGGCAAAAATGAGCTAAAAAGTGAAGAATTGGAAAGTATGCAAAGTTGCCACGGTCTCACCGTTGACCCAAAACGTGACGTGATTTGAGGTCCACCACGGCATGTTTCCGTGGTACATCTGCCATTGAGCTAGAACGCAACATCGGGACCGCAGCACTAGTCAACTATGTTTTCCAAAGGTTAATGGGCTGACATTGCAAATGCCCATGTAGAACACACAAATTTTGGGGCCTATATCTCCCTCCTCGTTGAGAACTAGACTTCGTGCCATATATTTTTGGAAAGCCCTGGAAGTCAGCTTTCTAGTGGTTTTTACGGATCACGATTCCGAGCTTTCTAGAGGGAGTTATGGCAGTTTCCGTAATGGCGCATGAGGTTGGAAACATGACCGCGGCAGAGTACATTGTGCAGAATAGCCAACTTTCGGGGGGAATATCTCCCTCCTCAGATCGAACCACGTTTAGCCCTATATATATTCGAAAAGCCCTAGAAGTCTACTTTCCAGTGGTTTTTACGGATTGTAATTTCGGGCTTTCTAGAGGGAGATATGTGAATTTCCGTAACAGTGCACGAGAAGTTCACTGTCAAGTTCGCCCCCTAACAGTGACTTTGGCAGCGACCTAATTTTTCAGCAATAGGGGCAGTGATGTTCACCCCCTAGCTAGTCGCCACCTACCAGCAAACTTGGTAGCGACCTTCCATCACCAGCACAGCGAAGGGTCAGTTTTCAAGCTATTTCAGATGGGCATTTTGGTCCTTTCATACCCAGATCGTGCCCTAAGTTTCCCAACCTATTTATACACCATTTTAAGCCCTCTCTATATAAAAAACCAGCCACCAAACACAAAAAAACACAGTAGCTGCTGCATTTCATCTTCTTCCCCAAATCAAGAGAGAGAGAAGCTTCCAAAGCTCCCATGGAGGTTCTCCTCCATGGGAAGCTCACCACCACCACTTTCCACAAATCCTCCACCACATTTGGGAGTAGATTGCAAGGAGATAGGAGTGGTCTATGACCAATTTCTAGCTAGGGATTTATGGAGCTCTTGGAGGGATTTCTTTAAGGGTTGTCTCCTTAAAACTCATTCTCTTTGTATTTCTTGTTTTCTCTTATGTGTAACCCCACTTGGGAATATTGTAAACCTATATTTGTGCTCATTTATGTGATGATTGTTCTTAAATCCATTTGGGTTTTGATTTGTTCTTGTTATTATTGCAAAATCTCTTGTCTTGATATGCATGTGTGTAGAGATTGGAAATTGATGTGTGCTCATGGATGGGATTAAGAGTAGATTAACTTAAATGTAGAAGTAGTTGTAATCAAATATCCTATTTGAGTGTGTATGTTGATGGAAGGTCGAAATGCATTGTTTTGATGGGTTTGAGTGTATGTGGGTTGAGATTGTACCTCAATGGATGACCTTCCGGGTACAATCTTAACTACTTAGCTCTAAAAGAATAGATGAAACTTGAAAATACCTACAAGGTTATACTAAACAACCTAGAGGGGGGGTGAATAGGTTGACGCACTAGTTTTAAAAACTCTTTCGTGACTTATGTCAAAACCTTGGTGAGCATACAAATTAACCTTAAACATGATTGTTATGAGAAAACAATTAACACATGTATGCTCAATTCACCACCCTTAGTCTACAAAACATATATCAACAAACAATGTATCTCATATACAAGATATTCAATTAAGATCAAATTCCACAAGTTGTACTTTGAATATTACAATGTAAGTACACTAAGTAAAACTACTACAACTTGCTAATGAAGGAAATATATTAAAACCAAAACAAATGATACATGTATTAATATTAATGTTCAATGTAGATACAAAAATCAATCTAAATACATCTATACAAAAGAATCAAAGAATAAGAGAATTAAATTTACACAAATGAATTGTATATACAAAAATGATCAAAATGAATATTGATTACAAATCACACTTTACACAATCTTGCTTCCAAATATATCACAAGTGAATATTGTACCATAAGATTAAAACATACACATAAACATATATAAAAGAGAGATAGAAAGAATTGACACATGAGATTTTTTAACGTGGTAAAACCTCCAAGGAGGAAACATCCATGGGTTGAACTACAACCATTGGGTACTATATTATTGGAAAGTAAACATAGAACATTCACAAAGTGACCAATATTTAGCTCACCCAACCTAGTGAAGTCTAAGCCTACCCAACCCTATTGGAAAGTATGAAATCCCTCAATGATGCGAAACCACCATATATTGGACACCACACACAACCAACATCGATGGTAGATTAGAAATTCCTTAAGAGTGCATACACCTCCCGTGTATTCTGCTCTATCGGAGTCTATGTCTAACCATACGCCTAGGCCTACCAATACAATAGCCAACTCCCTATCCAAGGCACTCTTGCCTCTAGGGAGCCTCCCATGCATGACTATCCGAGTCCTCCCGACTTTAGCTATGACTCCTTGCTTACCTATCCAAGTCATCCCGACTCTAGGCAAGACTTCTTGCTTGGCTATCCGAGTCACCCCGACTCTAACCAAGACTTCATGCCTTTTACAAGGACTTCCTAGTGTGATCATGTGAATGCAAATGATGCAAACAATCAATACAACATAGAACATATGATCAATACATTCTATGGCACAAATAGACCTAAACAAGTGATATCACAAGTAATCAAGTCTAGATGCAAAATATGAGAATAGAAACCTAAGCATGTGAAACACCTAACACATACACTCAAAGTCTCATTCACATATACAACACTTGAATCACAATATGTTCATGAAGTACAAATTCAAGATGCTATCAATATACAATTAAATTCTAGATATATGAGATAAAAATCAATCAATATACTAGACAAAAATATAGAGCAAGGTTTTAAGATTTACATCAATCAAAACCTATGTTCTCTAAATCACAAACAAATACACAAATCCTAGATTTTATCAATCAAAGGATCAAATCAAATCTCAAGGTCATTTTAACACAAAATTAATTCAATTAAGTTCCAAACAACCTAAGATGCCATTCTAATCACAATACAACTCACAAACATATGTAAAACCTAGAATCATAGAATCTAGTCAACATTAGTCCACAAATTGACTTTCAATTAGAATGATAATCAAGCTATCTTTCTCAATATATTTTACCAAACATAAACATAGATATAGAAGAAGAAACCCCAAGCAAATGGAAGGTCAAAAAGAAAGAAATCCCAAAGTTGAGACCATTACCTCGGATTCTGCAGCTGGTTCGGAAATCAGTATTCAACCACTAGAAATCATGATCAAACAGCCACCAAACCACTTGGAGATGTTAGAGGACTCAAATACGAACACTCTCCAAATTGAATCACTCAAATCTGACTCCAGATGAGGAAGATATGGTGTTTTGAAGTTCTAAAAACTGGAGAGGAAATTCTGACGGGAAACCTCAATTTTTCTTCTTAATTTTTCAAATGGAGAGAGAGAGGGAAGAAATAGGAGGAGAGAGAAGGGCCAAGGCAGCCAATCAAGTGAGGCCACGTCACCCCCTGGCCGTGGGGGGCGCGTGGCCCACACAGGAGCAGAGGCTCCTCCAGGCCATGGGGCCCACTGCCTCACCAACGGCCAGCCCAAGTGGCCTCACGGCCTGGGCTGTCCTCTCGCGCGCTCCCTCTGTTCTTCAGCCCGTATCTTGGGCGTCCGAACTCCGATTTCAAATCCATTTTTGAATTACAAACCGTGACTCTCTCACGACTTTGAAAAACAGTTGAGAAATCATCTCGGAAATCATCGATGAAGTCAACTCAACAAATGAGAACGAAAAGTAGCGTAGCTACATTGTTTGGACTCGAAACTACATGAATGAGTAACCGAAACGACCGGAACTCAATAAGGAATCATAATAGAGCATATACAAGTCCAAATACAAAAATACAGAAACATACAAACACAAAGACACACACATATGCTAGTTTCCGGACATAGTTCTAGAAAATGCAAAACACAAAGTTTATCAACTTAATATGAATGCATGAGCATATTTTGCTAAGTGTGTGAAAATGATATGTAAATGAAATTAAATCATGAAGGAACACACAAGAATGATATGTGTGAGTGTGTGCCTAGCCTTGTAAGAGATAAGAGGACTTTTAATACCTTTTTCGACCAATAATGCCTGAATCTCTTAAAAGCCGGCTTCTTGAATGAATTGTGGTTGAGACGTCCTTCGTCTTCAAAATTCTTCAATTACTAACCACTAAACATTACAAGATAAACACATTTTGATATGGAATTAATGCCAACACTAATTATCAACCTTACAATCTCCCCCTTTGGCAAATTCCATGTCAAAACCCTTAAACATATACTAGAACAATTACAAAGAAAATTTGGTCACAATGAGTACAATAAGTTACACATATAGACACAAATTAAAACAACAAGTCTTGAACTTCATCTTGGTCTTCTCTTGATATCACCTAAAATAAACTTGAAAACACAAGAATATCCAAGAGACAACACATATGGCAATATATATTCATTGGCAAGAAAATAACACATTTAAAGTTCAAATGGATCATGTATGCTCCCCCTAAATACATGCATCCAACAAAGATATCGTATCCAAGATATTACACGCCATATGAAGTTCAATACTTAACACATACATAAAGAAGATATGCTAAAACAATATCATATTTCTCCCCCTTTTTGACATAAAATGAAGCTAAAGGGAAAAGAGAAAAGATACCTTGCGATCACAAAAGCTTTGCTAGCAACTTGTGCCACCAAAGAACGTTGAACGATTTGATGACCTCATATTCGGAGGTGGATGCTTTGCTTGAAGAAATGCTTTCTTTCAAGTTCTTGATTTTTTGCATCTTGTTGAACCACCTTTGTGTTTAGCTCTTATTTCTTCTCCCTTGATTCTTGTTGTTATCGATGTTAACCTAGCAAGGTTATACAAATCTAGACAACACAACAAACTCATCAAGGTAAAATGAATCACAAATGCATAAATTTTACTCATAAGCACATTGGTCATTTCTACCAAATTCAACAATTGCATAAACAATCATATCAACCCCAAATATGAAGGAATTGGTATCAACAACAATCATCTCGACCCCATTCAAGAAGAGATTTGATTATAACAACAACTACTAACACTCTAAGCAAGGAGGAATTTTTTGCAACTACAAGCAATATAATTGATTACAACCACAATTACTATCACTCTAAGCAAGGAGGAATTGTTTGCAACCATAATCAATTGAATTGATTACAACCACAATTACTATCGACTCCAAAACAAAGAGGAACTCATTGCAACTACACTCAACTAAATTGATTATAACTACAATTACTATCGGCCCCATACAAAGAGGAATTCATTGTAAATACTCTCTTATCAACCTCAAAAATGAAGAAATTGATTGCAATCTCAACTACTATACAACCCCAAACAAGGAGAAGGTGATTGCAAACACAATCATACAATTATTACAAAAAGATTCATGCATTAATTGTGATCAAACATACAAAGGCATATATCATTATGAAGAATCATCATGGATATCAAGACATATGAAATAACATCTTCAAGATTCATCATATTAAAACAAAATATGCCAAACAAACAATAAATTCCCTTATCTCAAAACAAATGCTTTATCTTAAATAAATGTTATATTTAAAGCTCTCCCTAAGTTCCTTAACCTTATTAAGCAAGAATTCTTTTCCCCCCTTTAAGACAAGAATTCTCCCCCTTAAGACAAAGTCTCAATTAAGCACAAAGAGAAACAATACACTCACATTTGGAACATTTCTCCACACATGGTGAGGTATACATTTTTCCCCCTTTTTGTCAAGGAATACACAAAGGATACAAGAGATAAAGAACGAGATATTAAGCAAACAAATCGTATAGAGAGCGAAGTTGAATAAACTAAAGCTCCCCCTTAACATATGCTCCACATATTATCAACAAGTAGATTTGTTCACAAGGGACTATGAATCAACTCGAAGCATGTGAACATATCATAAAAGAGAACAAAGTCTAGCATACTATGCTCCCCCTTGATAAGTGCTCTATCTAAGATCAAGATAGAGTATTGTTCACAACGAGATCCACACAATCACACATTCAAGCAATTAGAGAAAATATTTCATCACTTTTCAAAGTCCAAGAGAGAATCATAGATTTTCATTAATCTCTCAAAAATATTCTCACATTGCTAATGAATCAAGCACATAAGCAAAATATGTGTGTGTGTGTGTGAATGCTTCTCACATGTATAATAGGAGTAATTGTGACATCAACATGCAAATAATTTCCACACCTATCCATCTAAAGCATTTCCAAAAATAGGTCAAACTGATATTCATCCGGTTTTTTGCTTTAAAAGAATAGATATCAACATGTGAGCGTGTGTGTGCATGTGGCTCGTTTTCCCGTTTCTATTTGTCAACCCGAGCTTTTTCACAATTCTCAACTATACACCAATAAGCCTTTTATTTTTCATTTCTTTTTAGGCTTAGAATCAAAGATTTTTTTTTTTTTTTTTTTTTTTTTTTTTTTTTTTTTTTTTTTTTTTTTTTTATGATTCATTTCAACACTTCTTTGATTTTACTAACAAAAACATATACTCCTCATGGTGGCTTTCACTCATCACAATGGCGTAGCCCTTTCCTACATTGGGTGGCTTCACAACCAAGGTGTGTAGCCCTTTCCATGAGGGTGCTCGTTGATTACTATGTAGTGCCGAAGCAAAATGGATACATACCATAGGTCATCTATCATGTACTAAGCAATAGGCTTCTAGATGCATCCATAATCTACATACTTTCAACCACACATACTCAAAAACTAAAACATATAAGAGAAGCATTAGTGCACTTTTAAAAAAAATAAGATTTTCAAGCTCAAGTGCATGATCTAGAAACAATACAAGTTACTTGTTAAAGATCATTACTTCTCAAGTGAGTAGCTCTTAAAGACAATGATATTCAAATTAAGTTTTGCTCATCAAGCCACTCAACAATCACACAAGCATTTCAAGCATCATGTATAAGATCATAGTGAACACATCACTAAAGATCTTTAGAGAGCAAATGTCAACAAGAACCATATGAATGCTATACTAGTTCTATAATATGACATGCTACATGATGTAATGCAAACATAGAGTCGAAAGATGAAAAGCTAGAAAGCAAGCATTAGGGTATAGAAATACCTAAGCAAGCTTTTTCATCAAATGCAAAGCCTTCGCTCTTTTTATGAGCTCTCTTGGCTTGTTTTTTCTCATGACAACAAGTTGTTGGTGTTTCATCCCAAGAGAATAAAGACTATGCATTTTAACTCAAACAACAACAAAAATGACTTTCTTCAAAAGTCTTAATATGATTATCACCAACTAGATTTCATGATATGCAACTTCTCAAAAGTTAATCAATGGATTTTGACTATCATAATAATATTTGTGAGGTAGCTAAGTTCATGTCAAAGTCGTAGAGAAACAATGCTAGCTAGCTAAGTTACTCAAAACTAGACACTAATCTTAAAGCCAACTCACATGTGCAACTTACACCAATGGTAAGAACACTCACCCTTGACCCATTTGGTCTTGGGTGCACAAACACAAAAACCATCATGATCATTTCTTATGGCAATATAATATCTAGAAGATAAACATTAACCATCTTCTTTATAAAGATATTCTCATGTTATACACAACATTATTGCCAATAACAAAGATATTATCAAGACTATGCATATGATCATGTGAAACACTCATTTTTACCCAAATCTTCATGACAATATTCCTTACATGATTATCGTTATCATGCACAAAATTCAAAGTGTTATCATGCAAGAAACATTCATAGAAGATTTTCTCATCTCACTAACATGCATCTCATTCCCTAGTTTGCATTGTCTAATATACTCATGGCATATAGATTTATTATGCACTACAACAATTCAAAAAATTGCAAACTGGAATACATGAGGAGATGTTACTATTTGGGTGAGAGTGTACCGACGGTGAAGGCTCCTTACTCTTCTTGATTTTGCACTTGACCTTGGAAGATTGGCCTTTGAAGTCCTTTTGTTCCTTAGTGACTTGCCTTTAGTTGTAGGAGACTCAACTTGCTTAACTACAAAGCTTAAGTCACTTGAATCTTCATGAAGATCACCAAGCTCTTTGGCCTTCATGATTGCCAACTCCTCTTCCTTGCCTTTGATAGCTTCCTATAAGAAAGAAAACACATTATTAGCAAAAAAAATTTATTAAACTATCTAACACAAGAGCAACTTCAACCGTCTTTTCTTCTAGACATTTGATCACTTCATTCTTCACTTCTACTTCCTTCAAAGCTTTATCTCTTTCCTTCTCAAGAGATTGAACTCTTGTGATCATGTCTAGATTGATTATCCTCCGGGAAAATTTCTTCTTCTTTGCTTTTGACACTAACATGCTTTTCAAGCTTATCAACAAAATTGTTAGTAGACAAATGAAATATAAAACAAGAAGAACCTTTTTTTTTTTTTTTTCACAAGTAGCTTGGAATCTATTCCATGCCTCTTTTGCCATATTTGAATCTTTATAAAAAGCAAGGTGTTTAAAAACTTACACCACTATAAATGGCAAAAAGGTCTAAAAGTTTCAACTTCTCAAAAATAAACCTCGTTCATACTTTATGAACATTTTGGTTTGAAGAAACTACTCCATCAAATATAAAACATGGAGAAGAGAAACCTTTCTTGACAATCCAACCAAGCTTGCTCATCACAAGACATAGCGAAGTCTATTATGAGCATTTTCAACAAAACAAACATTTTCCCAATCAACAAAGGAGGACAACCAATATTACAAACAAAAATAGACTAAAGGTTGTTATCATAGTAAATAGGGTGAAATTCATTTTAGTCCCTCTAGTTTGACCTATTACACAAACTGGTCCCCCGGTTTCCAGTATTATCCCGTTAAGTCTTTCTGTTAAAAATTCCGTTAAAAAAGTGATTTCTGACAGGTCAGAGGATCAAATGACCCTGCTGCCCCTGAATAAAAAATAAAGCAATAAAAATTAAAAATTAAATCCAAACAAACAGAAGAAATTAAAAATTAAATTAATGATATATTAATAATTAAAAACTAAATTAGAAAATTAAAAAATTGATTTACTAAATTAAAAAATTAAAAAAGTCAATTTCTTGTTTAAACAACAAACATCATCATCTTCAACAAACAATTTCACTCGTCCATTTCATTGATTCAACACCCACACAAGTCCAAAAAAAAAAAAAAAAACCAGACATCATCAACCCACCGCCACAACCATCTCTTTAATTTAATTATAAATTAAAAAACAAAAACAGAAATTAAAAAAAATTGAAGTTCAAAGAGATGGATCTGGAAAACAAAAAGAGATGGGTTTCCAGATCCATCAACCATCAACCATCAACCATCATCACCCATCGCCACAATCACCACTACCCACACCACCACCACCAAACACCCAACATACCAAAAACCAGATCTTGAAAAAATTGAACCAAACATGACTGAAAAAATTGAAAAAAACAAACAACAATCCTACAGAAAGAATCACCACTAGATCTTGGCCAAAAATCCAATCTCAGCCAAAAATCCAACCACAACCTCCAAACAATACACCCCAACAACCCACAAAAATCACCACCACACAAAAACACCCAAACACATAGCCTCCACCTCCAAAATCTAGTCACAACCCTAATTCGAAACCTAGTCACCTTCTAACACCAACACCCAAACCCAGAAAATAAGCATCCAAACTCATCAATCAAGCCACCCCACCTCCAAACATCCACCAAACAAAACCACCAGTAATTTGAGAAGGGGAAGGAGAGAGCAGCGGGGAGAGAAAAGAGAAGGGAATCGAGGCGAGAGTAAGAGAAGAAGAGAACGTTGGAAGAGAGGAAGCGAAAGAAGATAATCAGCGAGAGAGAGATCAGTGAAGGAGAAAGAAGAGAAGAAGAGAAAGAAGCCAAGGAGAGAGAGATCGGCGGACATAGAAGTTAGAAGAGAGGAAGAGAGAGAAAGAGATAATTAAAGTTTGAAACTTTCAATGTTTTAATTTTTTAATATTATTTTTTAATATCTTTTGATAATTATTGGGTTTGATGTTGGTGTTCGTGATAAATTTAATAAGTAATTTAGTAAGTAATTTAATTTGTTTTATTTTTAAATTTAATTTATTATACAGTAAACTTAATTAGTTTTATTTATATTAAAATAAATAATTAAAAAAATTAATTATATTAATATAATTAATATTAAATATAAATTAAAATTAATATAATTTATTATAATTAGTTTTAATATTAATTATATTAGTTTTTTTAATGTTTATTTTTTAATTAAATTAATTAATAATAATTTTTTAATCAGATTTTTATATTTGTTGCGTAAGTTACGATTTTACCCTCACCACTTGGACGGAATTTTTGAAAACCCTAACGGAATTGGACGGTAGGGACTGAAATACGGATTTTTGGAAACTAGCAGGACCTGTCAAGATAAAGCTGAAAACCGGGGGACCAGTTTGTCTATTAGGTCAAACTAGAGGGACTAAAATGAATTTCACCCTAGTAAATAACCTTGTAGATCCCGAATCACACTCATTGCTTTAAGTGACCCGCTCTGATACCAATTGAAAATACCTACAAGGTTATACTAAACAACCTAGAGGGGGGGGGGGGGGGGGGGGGGGGTGAATAGGTTGACGCACTAGTTTTAAAAACTCTTTCGTGACTTATGTTAAAACCTTGGTGAGCATACAAATTAACCTTAAACATGATTGTTATGAGAAAACAATTAATACATGTATGCTCAATTCACCACCCTTAGTCTACAAAACATATATCAACAAACAATGTATCTCATATACAAGTTATTCAATTAAGATCAAATTCCACAAGTTGTACTTTGAATATTACAATGTAAGTACACTAAGTAAAACTACTACAACTTGCTAATGAAGGAAATATATTAAAACCAAAACAAAGGATACATGTATTAATATTAATGTTCAATGTAGATACAAAAATCAATCTAAATACATCTATACAAAAGAATCAAAGAATAAGAGAATTAAATTTACACAAATGAATTGTATATACAAAAATGATCAAAATGAATATTGATTACAAATCACACTTTACACAATCTTGCTTCCAAATATATCACAAGTGAATATTGTACCACAAGATTAAAACATACACATAAACATATATAAAAGAGAGATAGAAAGAATTGACACATGAGATTTTTTAATGTGGTAAAACCTCAAAGGAGGAAACATCCACGGGTTGAACTATAACCATTGGGTACTATATTATTGGAAAGTAAACATAGAACATTCACAAAGTGACCAATCTTTAGCTCACCCAACCTAGTGAAGTCTAAGCCTACCCAACCCTATTGGAAAGTGTGAAATCCTTCAATGATGCGAAACCACCATATATTGGACACCACACACAACCAACATTGATGGTAGATTAGAAATTCCTTAAGAGTGCATACACCTCCCGTGTACCCCGCTCTATCGGAGTCTATGTCTAACCATACGCCTAGGCCTACCAATATAATAGCCAACTCCCTATCCAAGGCACTCTTGCCTCTAGGGAGCCTCCCATGCATGACTATCCGAGTCCTCTCGACTTTAGCCATGACTCCTTGCTTACCTATGCAAGTCATCCCGACTCTAGGCAAGACTTCTTGCTTGGCTATCCGAGTCACCCCGACTCTAACCAAGACTTCATGCCTTTTACAAGGACTTCCTAGTGTGATCATGTGAATGCAAATGATGCAAACAATCAATACAACATAGAACATGTGATCAATACATTCTATGGCACAAATAGACCTAAACAAGTGATATCACAAGTAATCAAGTCTAGATGCAAAATATGAGAATAGAAACCTAAGCATGTGAAACACCTAACACATACACTCAAAGTCTCATTCACATATACAACACTTGAATCACAATATGTTCATGAAGTACAAATTCAAGATGCTATCAATATACAATTAAATTCTAGATATATGAGATAAAAATCAATCAATATACTAGACAAAAATATAGAGCAAGGTTTTAAGATTTACATCAATCAAAACCTATGTTCTCTAAATCACAAACAAATACACAAATCCTAGATTTTATCAATCAAAGGATCAAATCAAATCTCAAGGTCATTTTAACACAAAATTAATTCAATTAAGTTCCAAACAAGCTAAGATGCCATTCTAATCACAATACAACTCACAAACATATGTAAAACCTAGAATCATAGAATCTGGTCAACATTAGTCGAATCTGGTCAACATTAGTCCACAAATTGACTTTCAATTGGAATGATAATCAAGCTATCTTTCTCAATAGATTTTACCAAACATAAATATAGATATAGAAGAAGAAACCCCAAGCAAATGGAAGGTCAAAAGAAAGAAATCCCAAAGTTGAGACCATTACCTCGGATTCTGCAGCTGGTTCGGAAATCAGTGTTCAACCACTAGAAATCACAATCAAACAGCCACCAAACCACTTGGAGATGTTAGAGGACTCAAATACGAACACTCTCCAACTTGAATCACTTAAATCCGACTCCGGATGAGGAAGATATGGTGTTTTGAAGTTCTGAAAACTGGAGAGGAAATTCTGACGGGAAACCTCAATTTTTCTTCTTAATTTTTCAAATGGAGAGAGAGAGGGAAGAAATAGGAGGAGAGAGAAGGGCCAAGGCAGCCAAT
The DNA here is from genome assembly GCA_030490815.1 of Acer saccharum. Taxonomy (NCBI): domain Eukaryota; kingdom Viridiplantae; phylum Streptophyta; class Magnoliopsida; order Sapindales; family Sapindaceae; genus Acer; species Acer saccharum. Next base: position 4,082,559 of record CM059877.1, on the reverse strand, counting down.
CAAGTGAGGCCACGTCACCCCCTGTCCGTGGGGGGCGCGTGGCCCACACGGGAGCAGAGGCTCCTCCAGGCCGTGGGGCCGTGCCTCCTCCAGGCCGTGGGGCCCACGGCCTCACCAACGGCCAGCCCAAGTGGCCTCACGGCCTGGGCTGTCCTCTCGCGCGCTCCCTCGGTTCTTCAGCCCATATCTTGGGTGTTCCAACTCTGATTTCGAATCCTTTTTTGGATTACGAACCATGACTCTCTCATGCACGACGACGACTACACAACTTTGAAAAACAGTTGAGAAATCATCTCGGAAATCATCGATGAAGTCAACTCAACGAATGAGAACGAAAAGTAGCGTAGCTACATCATTTGGACTCGAAACTACATGAATGAGTAACCGAAACGACCGGAACTCAATAAGGAATCATAATAGAGCATATACAAGTCCAAATACAAAAATACGGAAACATACAAACACAAAGACACACACATATGCTAGTTTCCGAACATAGTCCTAGAAAATGCAAAACACAAAGTTTATCAACTTAATATGAATGCATGAGCATATTTTGCTAAGTGTGTGAAAGTGATATGTAAATGAAATTAAATCATGAAGGAACACACAAGAATGATATGTGTGAGTGTGTGCCTAGCCTTGTAAGAGATAAGAGGACTTTTAATACCTTTTTCGACCAATAATGCCCGAATCTCTTAAAAGCCGGCTTCTTGAATGAATTGTGGTTGAGACGTCCTTCGTCTTCAAAATTCTTCAATTACTAACCACTAAACAATACAAGATAAACACATTTTGATATGGAATTAATGCCAACACTAATTATCAACCTTACAAAACTTGTTTTATGCATGACCGTGCTAGAATAGGTTTTGGCTACATGTTCATATGCTTAATGGTAGTGACTTAAGGCATAATTGCTCTAGCCATGACCTTTGAGGAGTGATTCATGTCTCGAATCTCTTAGTTGAGATTACAAGCTCAATTGCTCTAGCCATGACCCTTGGGGAGTGATTTGTGTTTGTGAATCTCTTAACTGAGAGAATAAGCCCATAACTTGAATTGGATGTTCTTAAAGCCTAACAACCACTATTTGTGCGCTTATGTATGGTAAACCTATTGAACCTTGTGTGATCATTATCATGCATCTCTCCTAGCCACCATTTTATTATTTGTCTCTTTAAACACCATTCTCACCATTTCATATTCTCTTTGTTTTTATTTGCATTCTTTTCCTTACATTTTCACACACACCACACCGCAATATGCATACACCTCACACACACCACTCTTATCACATCCGCATTCTATTTAAATGCTTTCAATAAACTCTAAAACTCAAAACGGTTGACGGATGACACCTCCCTGTGGACGATACCTTTGGTTGTTGCTATACTAGTCTCTAGTCACTTGCACTAACAAGGTGAACTTGAAATATAAATATTTTGACATGCAAAAACGACAGCTTGTCAATTAGACTTCCAATGGCTGAGGCATATAGGACCTTAGCCAGGTAGTCTTTTTCTTCATCTGTCTCTAGACATTACTCCTTTAACAACTTTGTAAGGTTCACTATTTGTATTGGCTTGATTCCATTGCAAAACACTCTATGATTGTATTAGTTGTTGCTTAGGACATTATTTGAAGAAAGGAAGCTCAAAGAGTGAAGAGCAACGTCTAGTGCAAAAGTCGTCTTCAAGAGGTGAAAATCGTCAAAGGTAAAACTTGACTTCCACCCTCTTGCAAGGCGTTAGCGCACACACACACAATTCATACATGTGTGTCCCTGCATCGTGGTTCAAACATTTGGTATAACACATTCACACACTTCATAGCATGCTCATGCATTGATCTTGTATTGACAAACATTGTGAAATTGCATGCTTTGTGACTATCTCTTTGATATGGCATGTTTGTGTGAATATATGTTTATTTGTTTTCATATTTTGTGTTTAGGACTTGAACATGTTCTTATTTAATGCCTTATTGAGTTCCGGTCGTTTCGGTTACTCATACATAAGGTTTCGAGTCCAAACAAGTTGACTATGCTATTTTTCGTTCTCATTTGTTGTGTTGACTTCATCGTCAGATTCCGAGATGATTTCTCAACCATTTTTCAATGTTGAGTAGTCGTAGTCGTGCGTGAGGGAGTCACGGTTCGTAATCTAAAAATGGATTCAAAATCGGAGGTCGGATGCTCAAGATATGGGGCAACGAACCGAGGGAGCGCGCGAGAGATGTGCAAATCACGTGTGGCCACTTGGCCAGCCCTTGTGGGAGGCCGTGGGCCCCACGGGCAAGGGAGCCTTCTGCTCCCGTGGGCCCCACGCGCCCCCATGGGGTGCTGATGTGGCACCACATGATTTGCTCGGAAATTCTCTCCTTTTCCCTCCTTTTAAGCAAACCTCCTTCCCTCCACACTTATGCAATTTTTTTTGAAGAACACTTCATTTCCCGCATCAGTTTTTCAACAATTTTCATTTACTTGTTTTGATCATATCTCTCTCATACGAACTCGAAATCATTCAATTCAAAAACCAAAATTGTTGGTCTTGAAGAGAGCTACAAAACCTAAGCATTTCCAGAGGCAGTTGACTTCGGCATTTTTCTCAACTGGTCCATTTCCAGTCCGTGGTCAGTGTTTGATTTTCAACTTCTTTTTTTTCAATTTCATCTTTGATCATCTATTGATTCTTTCCATTTGATTGATGAAATTTGTTAAGAAGTATGTTAGATCACATGCTAGGGTTAGTTGATCATTTGTTAATTGAGTTTTAGCTTTGTGATGTGTTTTGAACATATATGTGCTAAACTTGATTTATCATGAAATTGATTTTAGAAAACATATGTGTGATGTGCTTCATGTTATTTTCTATGTTTTATTTCATGATCTAAGAACTAGGTTTTTTAGTGTGCTAAATTGAATATTGATACCTTTGTTCTTATTGATTTGCATGTCTTGATTTCTAGATAACTTTTGTGATTGTGTGTTGAAATCATATTCTAGACTATCATTGAACATGTACATTTTGCTTGATTGATCATCTAGCTTAATTTGATTGTGCTTGCATCATTTGCATCACTTTAGATCATAGCCTTGCATTAGGTTGAAGTCTCTAGCAAAGTGAGTGAAGCTTTGTGGATAGAGCAAGGGAGCCTTGATTAGAGTCGGGAGGACTCGGATAATCAAGCAAGGAAGTCTTGTCTAGGGTCGGGAGGATCCGGATAGGCAAGCATGAAATCTTCCTAGAGACGTGAGCGTCTTGGATAGGAAGTTGCTTTCTAGAGGTGTAGGACACATCTCGGATAGGAAGTAGGCTTGGTGATTCACTAGCCCGAGGGTAGATTAGGAGTTGATAGCTTGAGCGGATATCATGAGTGATAGCTTGAGTGTGTAAGTCCTTTTTCACATAGCGGATTGCGTCGCCGGTGGTTGTGGTATCAATCCGTGGATGTTTCCTCATTGAGGTTTTACCACGTTAAAATCATTGTGTTCAATTTTGCTTTACTTTTCTTTATCTTCCATATATTACATTGATTGCATATCTTGTAAATTGATTTACTCTTATCTTAGTGTAATCAATTCATTTGCTAAATCTAATCAAGTGTGCATTTACCTTGTAATTTTCCGCATTATTTTTAATTGGAAGAATTTGGAGCCTATACCTATTCACCCCCCCTCTAGGTATATTTCACTACTACATTAAGGGAAATTTCAAACTTAAAGTGATTAGCTAGAGGTGTTCTGACTAGTTTATGTAAGATTGATAATTAGTGTTGGCATTAATTCCATATCAAAACGTGTTTATCTTATAATGTTTAGTGTTTAGTGATTTGAGAATTTTGAAGATGAAGGACGTCTCAACCACAATTCGTTCAAGTAGCCGGCTTTTAAGAGATTCGTGCATTATTGGTCGACAAAGGTATTAAAGGTCCTCTTATCTCTTACAAGGCTAGGCACACACTCACACATATTATTCTTGTGTGTTCCTTCATGATTTAATTTCATTTACATATCACTTTCACACACTTGGCAAAATATGCTCATGCATTCATATTAAGTTGATAAACTTTGTGTTTTGCATTTTCTAGGACTATGTCCGGAAACTAGCATATGTGTGTGTCTTTGTGTTTGTATATTTCCGTATTTTGTGTTTAGGACTTGAACATGTTCTTATTTAATGCCTTATTGAGTTCTAATCGTTTCGGTTACTTATTCATAAGGTTTCGAGTCCAAACAAGTTGACTATGCTACTTTTCGTTCTCATTCATTGAGTTGACTTCATCGATGATTTTCGAGATGATTTCTCAACTGTTTTTCAAAGTTGTTAGTCGTCGTCATGCGTGAGAGAGTCACGGTTCATAATCCAAAAATGGATTTGAAATCGAAGTTCGGACGCCCAAGATACGGGCTGAAGAACCGAGGGAGCACGCGAGAGGACAGCCTAGGCCGTGAGGCCACTTGGGCTGGCCGTTGATGAGGCCGTGGGCCCCACGGCCTGGGGCACTCTCTGCTCCCGTGTGGGCCACACGCCCCCCATGGACAGGGGGTGATGTGGCACCACGTGATTGGCTGATGTGGTCCTTCTCTCTCCTCCTATTTCTTCCCTCTCTCTCTCCATTTTGAAATCCAAGAAGAAAAATTTCAGATTTCCCGTCAGAATTCTCTCCCAATTTTTCCCAACTTCTAAACACCATATCTTCCTCATCCGGAGTCGGATTTGAGTGATTCAAGTTGGAGAGTGTTCGTATTTGAGTCCTCTAACATCTCCAAGTGTTTTGGTGGCTGTTTGATCATGGTTTCTAGTGGTTGAACACTGATTTCCGAACCAGCTGCAGAATCCGAGGTAATGGTCTCAACTTTGGGATTTCTTTCTTTTTGACCTTCCATTTGCTTGGGGTTTCTTCTTCTATATCTATGTTTATATTTGGTAAAAGCTATTGAGAAAGATAGCTTGATTATCATTCTAATTGAAAGTCAATTTGTGGACTAATGTTGATTAGATTCTATGATTCTAGGTTTTACATATGTTTGTGAGTTGTATTGTGATTAGAATGGCATATTAGGTTGTTTGGAACTTAATTGAATTAATTTTGTGTTAAAATGACCTTGAGATTTGATTTGATCCTTTGATTGATTTTGATTGATGAAATCTAGGATTTGTGTATTTGTTTGTGATTTAGAGAATCTAGGTTTTGATTGATGTAAATCTCAAATCCTTGCTCTATATTTTTGACTAGAATATTGATTGATTTTAATCTCATATATCTACCATTTAATTGTATGTTTATGACATCTTGAATATGTGCTTCATGTATATGATTTATTCAAGTGTTATGTGTATGAATGAAACTATGAGCCTTTGTGTTAGGTGTTTTTCACATGCTCTAGGTTTAATTCATGTTTTGGCATCTAGACTACTTTACTTGTGTTCTCACATGTTTAGGTTTAATTGTTCCATAGAATGTATTGATCACATGTTCTATGTTGTATTGATTGTTTGCATCATTTGCATTCACATGATCACACTAGGAAGTCCTTGTAAAAGGCATGAAGTCTTGACTAGGACAAGGTGTCCGGATAGTCAAGCAAGGAAGTCTTGGTTAGGACGTGAGGTCCGGATAACCAAGCAAGAAGTGATGGCTAGGATCGGGAAGGTCCGGATAGTCATGCATGGGAGGCTCCCTAGAGGCATGAGTGCCTTGGATAGGGAGTTGGCTATTATTTTGGTAGGCCTAGGCGTATGGTTAGACATAGACTCCGATAGAACGGGGTACACGGGAGGTGTATACACTCTTGAGGAATTTCTAATCTACCATCGATGTTGGTTGTGTGTGGTGTCCAATATATGGTGGTTTCGCATCAATGAGGGATTTCACACTTTCCAATAGGGTTGGGTAGGCTTAGACTTCACTAGGTTGGGTGAGCTAAAGATTGGTCACTTTGTGAATGATCTATGTTTACTTTCCAATAATATAGTACCCTAATGGTTGTATTTCAACCCGTGGATGTTTCCTCCTTGGAGGTTTTACCACGTTAAAAAATCTCATTTGTCAATTCTTTCTATCTCTCTTCTATATATGTTTATGTGTATGTTTTAATCTTGTGGTACAATATTCACTTGTGATATATTTGGAAGCAAGATTGTGTAAAGTGTGATTTGTAATCAATATTCATTTTGATCATTTTTTGTATATACAATTCATTTGTGTAAATATAATTCTCTTATTCTTTGATTCTTTTGTATAGATATATCTAGATTGATATTTGTATATACATTGAACATTAATATTAATACGTGTCTCATTTGTTTTGGTTTTAATATATTTCCTTCATTAACAAGTTGTAGTAGTTTTACTTAGTGTACTTACATTGTAATATTCAAAATACAACTTGTGGAATTTGATCTTAATTGAATATCTTGTATATGAGATACATTGTTTGTTGGTATATGTTTTGTAGGCTAAGGGTGGTGAATTGAGCATACGGGTGGTGAATTGAGCATACATGTGTTAATTGTTTTTCTCATAACAATCATGTTTAAGGTTAATTTGTTTGCTCATCAAGGTTTTGACATAAGTCACGAAAGAGTTTTTAAAACTAGTGCGTCAACCTATTCACCCCCCTCTAGGTTGTTTAGTATAACCTTGTAGGTATTTTCAGTTTAGCATCACTCATGCTGAACTTCTACAAAACCTTATAGACATACTCTTCTTGAGATAGCTATAACATGCCCTTTCTACTTGTCTCTGCTAATTCTCATCTCAAGTATCTATTTTGTTGCACCCAAGTCTTTCATCTTGAATTCACTAGACAAATGTTTCTTCAACTTGTTGATCTCTTCTATATCTGCACCCGCAACTAACATGTCATCAGCATAAAGTAGCAAAATAATAAAACTGGAATCAACCTTCTTAAAGTAGCAGCAATGGTCAGCATTGCATCTGAAGTAGCCATTCATCTGCATAAAACCATCGAACTTCTTGTACCATTGTTGGGGTACTTGTTTCAAACCATACAAACTCTTGGTCAACCTGCACACCAGATCTTCACTACCTTTTTCTATGAATCCCTCTGGTTGCTGCATGTATATTTCTTCCTCCAAATCACCATGGAGAAAAGCTGTCTTCACATCTAACTACTCTAGATGTAAACCCTCTACTGCTACAATGCTCAAAACTGACTGAATGGTAGTCAGCTTGACGAATGGAGAGAATATGTATGTGTAGTCAATACCTTTTTCTGTTGCAAGCCTTTGACCACCAATCTCACATTATATCTCTTCGAGCCATCATGATCCTCTTTGACTCTGTACACTAATAGTGCATATTTCTACATTTTGTGTAGCCCCTTACTTACATCTTTTATGCTTGTTTCCAAGGAAAAACTGGGTATTTAATATGTTTAACTAAGTGTTTTAGGTTATTTTCCAGTTGAGGTACTAAAGTGCAGTAATGGAGAATTATTGGGGCAAAAGTGTAATTTTTAAAAGTTGAATTCGGCACCCTTGTTTTGGCAGTTAGGGGCCGCTGAAATTAAGGATAAAAGGCCACCATTTTGCAATTTGGTGCCCTGAGGGTGCCGAATCAGGGCGCATAATTCAGGGGAGCTGAAATTGAAAACTTCCTGTAGAATGCTCAACTTTCGGGGGCCATATCTCCCTTATCAGAACAAACTAGGTTTCGTGCTACCTATTTTTGGAAAGTCCCAAATGTCTTCTTTCCAACGGTTATAACATAACACGATTCCAATGTTTATGGAGAAAGTTATGCCCGTTTTCGTAACGGTGCAAGCTGTTGGAAACCCACCCGCAAGACCCCATTTTCAGCTACTTTTGAAGGGTAATCTCGTCCTTTCACCCTCATTTCTGCCCTAAGCCACCTCACAATATATATATATATATATATATATATATATCCCTTTTTCTCTCTTTTTTTCAGAATCCCTAACTCTCTATCTCTCTCTCTTCCGCCCAACTCCTTCTCTCTTTCATTTTCTTCATCATCTTCACCTGCTTCACTAAATAAGGAGAGAATCCAAGCTCCCATGGAGGTTTTTCCTCCATGGGAGCTCCCCATACATCTCCAAAACCTCATTTTACACTTCCTCCATCCATTTTAGAGTAGTTTTCAAGGAAATATGAGTGGTTTTCGGACCAAATCCGAGCTAAGAAGGTTATGAGCATCTTTCAAAGACTTGTCTTCAAGGGTTTGCTCTTATTTACTCATTTCTTTGTATTTCTTACTTTTTTGATGTGTAACCCTGATTTGGGGAATATTGTAAACCTACACATGTGTAATATATGTATGTTTGTTCCTAAATTCGGTTGGGCTTTGTTTTACTCTTTGCTAATTACATGTTTTAATCTCTTATTGCAATATCCATATGTATGGAGGTCCGAAATTGATATATATGCATGATTGGGATTTGGAGTAGAGTAATTTAATTTAGGAGTAGATTAATTTAGTTCTCATGATTGTTTGTATGTTGGTGGATGACTAAAATGACATGTTTAGAGTGATTCGGGTGTTAGAGAATTTAGCTCCAAAGAGTAGGAAAGGTTCCAGTTCAAACATTTAGTTGCTAAATTAGCTTGGGTTCCAATTCTTGTGCTTAATGGGTCTTGTTATCAAGACACAATTGCTCATCCTTGGCCAGATTGGGTAATAAATTGATTTAGGAAAAATTTCCAAATCAAGAAGATGAACCCTTAACCTAGATTGAATGTCCTTAATGTTTAACAATCAACTTATTGGGCATGTTTGTTTGGTAAACTTGTTTCCCATGTCTAGCCATCCTAGGGATATTGATAAAACTGAATCCATATCTAGAGTAAAGACAAACTGAATTCCTCTTGTGCTTGTGTAGTTATAGGGGTATTTCATTGCATAATGCTTTCACTTGGTTAAACACCTTGTGATTTGATATTTAGGTTGTGAGTTATATATCGTGTGGTTCACATTAACTTGCCCAGCTTGATATCCTCTACATTTGACCAGTAAGTTGAGAGATCACTAGGTTGGCGTGTAGAGCTCGTGTGTGTGTCCCACGATCCTTAATAAATCCAAGCATTTATGCATGGATGTAATCTCTAAGACATCAAGAAAGATTAGAGATTAATTAAGGGGATACGAGCATATAATATACGTGTTATATGGGTATCTCGTATTCTTAATGCTTTCACTTGGTTACTATCCCCTATTTGGTTAGCCTCGTGGATGAATTATTGGCTGTAGTATGGCCTACGCGGTTGCGCATTACATGCCTAACGAAATAATCAATGTATATGACCAGAAAGTTAAGAGATCATTAGGCTGGCTTATAGGGCTCTTATGTGTGTGCCACGACACTTAATGCACTCATGCGTACTTTGTATGTGTGGATGTGATTTCTACTACTTGAGAGAGTGTGGAGATAAATTAAGGGCACATGAGCCTATGATATACTTGCATATTTGAGGGACTAAGTGAGTCTAAAGCTTAATTATGAGGATTGTTACGGTTGAGTCATTTCCTAAGTGTAACCACATTTCATGCCATCTCTCCATTCCATTCTATCCATGTATATATTATGTTAGTTAATTAATTAATTATATTATTATTTACTTTTCCACAAATGCAACACACGAGTCCTCTCGGCGTGTTGTAATAATAGCTAGAACAGGTGACGGTCGGCGAATCCCACCTCCCTATGGAACGATACCCTCACTTGCAGCTATGCTAGTCTCTGTGACTCGTGTGCTAACGAGGTCGAACTTAATTGTTCATCTTTTGACCGACACTGCAACGACGTGTCGTTATACACCCATTTGTTTTACAAAGCTTTCTTACCCACTGGTAGTTCCGCTAACTCCCAAGTCTGGTTAGATATAAGAGACTTCATCTCATCTTCCACTGCAAGCCCACTTGCTCACATCCTCTACCTGACATGCTTCATCATAGCATTCAGGTTATCCTCTATCTATCAATAGCAAATAACTCAGGTACTTCCTTTGGTTGAACGACTTATATAGGTGTGCGTACACGAATGTCTTCTAAGGAAAGAGTTAATTTTGGATTCTAATACTTACTTGATCACAATAGAATTGATATTTAATTAAGAATAAATATCCTGAAGATTAATTTCCTTTATCATTAAAATGTGATTATCAAGTATTTCCATACCAATCTTTGTGATTTGGTTTTATATAAACTCTAGTCTCTCTTCAAAGAAAGACACTCTTAAAATCATGAAATATAGAGCAAAAGATATTCATTCTTCTCTTTGAGTTCACTATAAAATCGTTGTAATCTAGGAGACAATTGCTATACACATACGGTGTTACCGATAAAATTGTCTTAAGGACACCGTGTGAAACATGGGCCTCGATTTCCCTAATCTGTTTCTAACGTGGTATTTATTGGTTTATTACTTTCTATTTCTTCTAGATTCGAACCAGAACTATTTTTTTATTTACAAACAACATGACCTACAAATGACATAATAGTATTTAAGCACTTTAACACCCATTTATGTTATGTAAGTTCTTGTACCTTCATTAATTACCTTTTGGCCTTGTTACCGACGTTGGTGCTGGGGTTGCGAGGTCATCATCAGGTTTTTGTTGTAGAAAAGGTAGGATTCGTATCGACAATTACAACTTGGAAGCAATGAGCTTCCTCATAACCTTCCGGATTACAAACCTACAATAGCTTCTTAAAGACATCCAGAACAATCATTATTCGACAGGTCCTACATGCACTTTACAAGAATGTACAGTGGTTTAGAGGATGTGGAATTTCCCTTTCGAGTCGCTAACTTATTGGGATCATTCACGACCTAAGCTGCTGTTTCGTTCATCAGACCCAACATGAGCTCATCAAATCGGCTTGGATCTACTATGACGTAAGTATCATTCCTGGACACGATACCATGATTTCAGACTGCTATAGAGAAAATATAAAAATCTCAATAATGTAAGATGCACTCTTCATACCATATTATAGCTCCTTTTTTTATCAGGACAACGCTGAGTTGCATTTGTGGAAGCTAAAGCTACGCAGTCTTGGCATGTGATGGCGGTGAAGTCATTGCGACATTGAAATAGGCCTTATACGCTGTTAGGGTCTTGCCCTGTGTTGGCATTGGAGAATCTATCGCTACCGTTGACGTTGGAGCTAATAAAGAGAAGACAGAAGAAGATTGATGTTGGATTGATAAGCGTTGTTTCTAGTGAAGCTTTTTAATGAACAATTATTAGAAAGGAATGTTGGGTCAGCTGCGCTGGTGAAAGTGAATAGAGAGCTTGAAAGAGAGCAGAAACACAAAGATCATTGAAAACATCAAAGAAGATATTATTGCTATCAACTTTTATTGTAGAATAGTTTGAAGAATTTGCAGTTAAGTTCTCAAAAAACAACTTTTTTATTTTTTATTTTTTTAATCAAAATTTCAAACATTTTTGTTAAGGAAGAAATTTCTTATGTTGATACACATGCTTCTCCATGATTCTCTCCATTGTTATCTCTCTTCTCCATGATACGCATTGCTATTATTTGTGTAATTATTGTGTTTCCTTAAATCTTAGGAATGTGTAAACATTCTTCAAAAACCTTGTTTCACATTTTTATTTTATTTTATAGAAGAACACTTCCACAACGTTTGTGGAATCAAATCCATGCAGAATCCTACACCCGATAATTTTCGATTACTCTATGGGCTCAAATGAGATGCCAAAATTTGAGTTTCCTTGCTATTTCTTAATCTTGCAATTCTTTTTTTTTTTTAACGAAAATCATATAATAAGGGGCTAAAGAACAAAGAAAAGGAGCACAACGAGAAAGAGGCAGCCTGAGAAACAACAACAGCAAGCAAAAAAGCCCCCGGAAAAAACAGAAAAGAAGAGCCAAAACAGCCAACAACAAATCCACAAAACAAGAAAGCACACCCAAAACCCTAAAGCAAAAACAGAAAAGCGAGGCATGGGGGAAGGAAACAGAGACTTACGCAGGAGCACAGGAGCCACACAACAGCAACACAAAGACATCAGACGTCCCACTGAAGGATGTCACCATGCTTGCTAGAACCCATCTTAGCAAGATTATGTGCGAAGGAATTAAACATGCGAGAGTTGTGACCAACCTCCAACCATCCCATCGTATCCATGTTGCAACGAATATCGTAAACAGAACTGACATGATTTAAACTCCCGAAATCCAAGAAACGGCCACCTTCGAGTCACTAATGATCGAAATGCAATGACTCTGGAGGACCACACTGGAGCGGCACAGCTCAACGGCCTTTTTGATAATCTCAGCAGAGTTTGAATCCATCGATCCCACAAAATAGGAGAATAAACACAACACCTTTCCATTCAAATCCCTTAGAATGACACCAATACCCGCCAGCCCTGGATTTCCTCTCGCGGAGCTGTCTACGTTGAACTTGAGATTGTCCAAAGAGGGGGCAATCCAGTCCAAAATCTTGGAGGTTTTCATCTTCTTCAAGTCCACACAAAGCTCTTTAACATTGAGAAGCAAAGAGTGGTAGGGTTAGAAACCTCCTTCCTAAAGTGTTTAAACCAACACAAAATTCTAAACTTGACTAGATCAGCGGCATACTTAATCATCGGCTCTTTCTCTTCAAAGATTTTCTGGTTCTGATGCTACCAAATGGTCCAAACAATAACACTGAACAGAGAAAGCCAAACTCTCTCTCATTTAGGATTCGGACACAACCTCATCCATCCCTCTAAACACTCTTTGATCGAACAATTCAGGCACCAACTAACTCCCCACCAGGCCATGTACACATTCCACAGTGGCTAGTCTTTTTGATGATGGAACTGTCTCGAGTAGAGTCCTGAACAATGGCTTGAAGGTTTTCATTGGAGATGGTAGGAGAGGCAACTTTTGGGACTTTTCTGTTGGGAAGAATGCTTAACTGAAGGTTGTGTGCCCTAGATTTTATGCTCTAGCAGTCTTTGGAATTTCCCAATGGACAGTTCTTTGGATCATAAACTTATATGGCAAGGGATTTGCCCGCCTAAGATAGAAATTTTCGTTTGGCAACTCCTAAGAGGAAGGGTTTGTTGGGGATATTCGTAACCAATGAACACGGAAACGTCATGCCTAATACTCGCCTATAACTCTTAGCAATTAATAACTTTTATATATAGCAGAAAATAGATGAGAGAGAATAAACCATTCACAACACAAGATATATGTGGAAAACCCAAATCGGGTAAAAAACCATGGGCCGTCAGGATAGTAGAGAAAGTTTCACTATATGGTAAATTATTACTGATCGGTTCATTTCTATACATGTTTTAGGCCCCGAATTCCTATTATTTATGCTTTGTTCTCGAGTAAATTAGGTTGTTTAATGTGTTTATTGAGCATGTGTAGGTCCATTCCATTCTAGTGGTGTTAAATCTTATTTTGGAAGAAAAGGAATCAAAAGATGGAGAAAAGGAGCAAATTGGAAGAAACAATGAAAAGATGATTTTCGACCAGTGCAGAATCTCTATGTTTCAGGGCCTATATCTCTCAGCTCCGATTGAATTGTGTGTCATACTACCTATGGATTGAAAGCCCCAGAAGTCTAGTTTCCGGCACACTTTTCAGATCGCAATTCCGATATTCCTAGAAGAAGTTATGACTGATTTAGTAACCGAAGGTCAGAGCTGAAAAGAATTACTGCGGCCCAGACCGCCCCCCGTGCAACTTGCCTAGGGAGCGGCCTAGGCAGCGACCCAGAGCAGAAGAATTCCACTTGATGTGCAGCTGCCGAGGCAACATGCCTCCGGAGCGACCCAAGGAGCGAAATTACGTATTTTTGGCGGATTTCAACTCCGAATTGGTCCAGAACTGTTCCAAAACTTCCCAAATCAAATCCTAATAATTTTAGAAGATCAAGATATGTTTGGGAAACTTCCTAAACTCAAATTAGGAGTGAATCATCAAGATAGGGAATCCAAGTTAGGAAAGGATTCTCATTCCTTGTTTCATTCTACTTTCCCACTTGGTGTGTTTTCTAAACCTAAGAAGAATTGGGGGTTCACAAGGAAAAGTCACCTATAAATACTTCCTATTCTTTCCAATTCAAAGAGACAGGAGGGAGGTTCCAAGCAACAGAAGGGGGCCGTCCCCCATCACTCCGACCACCACACATCGGGTTTTCTCTACATCTCTTCTATGTTTTTGTTCTCTCCATTGATGTGTAACTAAACCTTTATTAGGGGATTGATGTAACCGATTTTGGACAACTCTATGTAATCATTTAGTCTATCTTTTGTTAATCAATTGGGTTTTAGTCTTGTCTATTGAATTAATTGTTCTATATTACTTATTCGTATTATTTTGTGGCCTCAATTGATATGGGTTTGTGATTTAGTTTATCCATGAGATTAGGGTTTAGATATGAATGGCCTTTTCCATTTAAACCATGATCATAAGCTTAATAGATTTTGAAAGTTAATGTTTGCATGGCCTTGTTGCATTGATTTGGCTTAGAGTTTTGCTCTAAAGGATTTCGTTATCATCACTTGACACATGGCCTTTGTGCAAGTGGTGAGAAGGAGATTCGTTCTTAATTGTTTATCATCAAAACAAGCCTTAAACTTTATTGAAGTGTTTATTGAGACTGATTGAGAGCATTGAGTGTCTAAGAAAAGTGCATCGATTCCCTAGTATTTCTCTCCATATATTCATCCCTTGTGTGTGATCTTTGATTTGATTTGATTCGATTTTAGTCTCTAGTTTAGATTCTCATAATTTAGGTTAATTTTAGAATTAAACAATCTTCCAAAGCAAAGCATTATGCAATTTAGTTTTTCGCATTTCGAGTAACCTTGCTAGATTAATTGGCATTCGACCGATAGAATCACCGATCCCAGTGAACGAACTTTCTTAGTAAATTGAACACAGATTTTACTGCATCAATTACAACCAAATACTTAAGGATTCTCTCTCATACCTAACCCCAAACCACGCTCACAAGATCATCACCGAGAATCCCTAATATCCCCTAGGTCTCCCTTGAATATCACCCATGGATTTCTAACTAGATCCACCGATATTCCCTTGGATCTCTCCCCAGATATTCCTATGGGTCTCCTCGGATCTCACCACACTCTCTTTGGTGTTACATGGTGTTCTTTTGCTCCACAACCTTAAATCTAATAACATAGATATTAGGTCTATTTATACTAGTTATAGAGAGTTTAAGATAAAAGGAAATCCTACTCCTAAACATACAAGACTTGTTCCACATAAATACTATTTCCTTTTATGATAAGTTTTCTTGGCAAGAGTAAATCATTTTCCTTCAAACACAAGAACTTCTAGAAAGAGAACCTTTCCTTTTTCGCGCAACATTCTCGATCTCAGCAAAATACATTGTCTCCGCGGTATGGGTTGCAGTGTGCACCCCACTTCCTACACCGCGAAACACTTCTAGAATCGACCGCTCCATAAGCTGCGGTTTGCGCCTCTTGCCTCCGCCGCGGTCTGCACCACGCTTGATCCTCTAGAATCGATTGCTCCCTGTGCTGCAGTTCATGCGCCTTGTCCGTACCGCAGTTCACGCCGCGATTCCTTCCAAAAACCGTTTCTTCAGTTCTTCTTCGATCTTCAACCTCTCTTAAACTCCACCTTCAACTTCAAAATGTTATCCCACGTCTCCAGGAAGTAACACATCAGTTTAGTCTTGTTTGGTTCATATTTGGTTCGCTTAGGAATAGAAGTCAAAACCTATAAGGGTTATGGTGCGGCAGGTTATGCAAAATTCAAGTTATGGTCCAGCTCCTTCTCTATTCAGTTCTATGTGCAATGTTGAGGTGGTATCGATTGACCATTTTTTTTTTTTTTTTTTGCTTTGTCCTTGGTCATGGGAGCTCTGCACTTGTTGTATGGACTGGTTAGATATGGTGAGTTGTGCAAACAATTCTCTAAAGGACTGGTTTCTTGGCTGGTCCGGTTTGTGCCCGTCGGCAAACCATAGTCGAGCTTTGAGCTCCTTGTTCTTTGCTTTGTCTTGGGCAATTTGGGAGTCTAGAAATCAGAAGGTATTCAAAGGTATTTTGAAGGCTATCTCTCAAGCTTCAGATACGGTTAAATTCCGTGTTGCTTGGTGGTTCAAGCACCACGGGAAAGGATATAAGCTTGTTTTCTCTCTGTTTTTCTGGTTTTCTCTGTTTACCTTGGGTTGTCATGCTCTATTTTGTGTTGTTGCCTAGTATCTTGGTTGTTTTTCTCTTTATTTGAGCCGGGCTGTTTTGTTTTGCTTTGTTGTTGCCTGGTGTGGTTTTTCCTCCCTTCGGTGTTGTTTTGTGTGGTTGTTCTTGGCCTGTTTTTATCAAATGCTATTAAAAATAAAATAAAATATTGATTTCTTCAAATTGCCTAGCCAATCTACCAACATGGTTTATGGCGTCGTTTGCTGGGAACAAAAATCCTACCTATGAGCGACGACCGAGCATAAACCTGTGAGCCTGAAACACCAAAAACAAGAACTACCAAAAAAATAAAAATAAACTAAGTAAAACAAATAAACGAAAACTAACAATTAAATGACACACACTATGATAAGAATCAAGAAGCATCACAAAAAGGATCCATTGCATGTTCCAGTTTGGCCAATTACAAGGGAAAGGGCCAAAAGGATTAAAGAAGCACTTAATGGGTTGATTCAAGAGATTTGAGCTGATTCTAAAATGGCGCATTTCAAGATGGGCCCAAAAGAAGATCCAGGCTTAATTAATGTAATTAAAGCAATTGATGGGGCTAAATTGCTTGATTTTGGTGTGGATCAATTTTGTGTCCAAATAAAGACCTTCTAAGAATGGGGTGATTACTTGCCAATTTCAGAGCATTAATGGGCGTGTTGACTTGCCTAATTTTAGATTTAATTAGTTTCCATTTCTTTGTCCTTAATTTCCTGATTGTAGACCATTTACTTTCCTTTTCCTATAAGGGGCTTTAATTGCCTTAGGATTTTATGTTTTTATTTTCCTAATTTTATGTTTTATTTTCAGCCCTATATATAAAGGGCATGAATAGCATTCTAAGACAGAATTTTTGATGGAATAAAAAAAATTATTGTGAGGTTGAATCCTGATTGGATGATTTACATACCTATTTGAGGTCCCCATTTCCTAGATTTTGTACTCGTTGTCGAGCGTGTTTTTGTATATAATGTGTTTTGTGAGCATTGTGTAGGTTGTATGCTCTAAAATAAGGTGTTGAGCATAATTGAAGAGTTTTGGAGGTTAAAGGGCTGAAATTATAAATCTTAGTGCAGAGCTTTCAACTTTCGGGGGCCATATCTCCCTCATCCGATTGAACTACGTTTTTACCTATTTTTGGAAATCCCCATGAGTCTACTTTCCAACGCTTTTTACGGATCACGATTCCGAGTTCTCTAGAGGAAGTTATGGCTATTTTCGTAACGGTGCGTGAAGCTGAAAAACTTCACCCGAGAGAGATGCGAGCCCAAGGCGAGCTCAAGCAGCTCACCCCGAGCTCGCTAACCTCTCGGGTCTAGGCTGCAAATCTGCATAGGTGAGCTCATGGCAAGCTCACCAAGCTCGCCCCAAGCTCGCCCTTTGCCTAGAATTTGTTTTTCTTCATGGAAATTACCTCCTTGCCCTTGACCTAATTCATTCATCTATATAAACCTTTGATATTTTTAAACCAAACCAACTTCTTCTCCCAAATTGAACCAAGAACACATTTTTATCCATTTTCTTACATCACCACCTCCATCCTTAGAAATCCACAAAGATCCCTCCTTTCTTAACATCAAAAACACACTCATCACTCCACCTTACCATCACTTCCATCTATTCATCTTTTGGGCGGATTAGAGTTGAAGGAGCTTGGAAGAGGAAGAGCAAAGCAAAGAAGGAGCCTTTCCAAATAGTTTCTTCTATCTCTTTCTCTTTTTCATGTTCTTCTTGTTAGCCATGTATTCAATTGAAGTTATCTTTTGTATGGCTACTTTTTGTGATATGAGCTAAACACTTAGTGCTAGGATTTGATGAAACCCCACCCAATGACTATATATTTATATTGATTCTTATTTACCCATTTATGTGCAACTTGTAGTTTGTATGGATGTTTTGGTATGCTTAATGTTTATATTGATAGATTGATCTCCTATTAATTGTTCTTTTGTGGTTTGTTATGTACCGACCGGAGACACACGCCATGTGCTCGACAAAATGTTCTCTATGCATGTCTAGAAAAGTATACCCACTTAGGCTAGCGTATATGATTCATTAGTGTGCCAACAAACTTAATGAACCCATTCATATATTCCGAGTAATTGAAAGATAGGCTTGGGTATGATTTTGGGTGTAATCTACTCTACTTGACCAAGATTGTAGGTTAATATTAGGGTGCATGAATCTATGAATAGCATGAGCATGTTATGGGTGAATAATTGAGTCTAAAACGAAAGTCAATATGGGGTGGGGTGTAGTCAAGTCCTAGCATATTTCTCTATATTATCACATTTGTGTTTATTTTCGCATTGCTTCATTTTGCTTTAGTATAAATCAATTAGGTTGCTTTAGTTTATTTTGTTTAATTTAGAAATCCTAATTAATGATTGTTTGAATAGCACCCAAACTAATCGATTTCGGTAATTGGTTACTCGATCCCTGTGGAACTTCACTTCACTTCATCATTACATTACTCTCCGACCTCGTTCTATTGCGAGAGTCATAAAAGAGACTAGCCACATCCTCTTTGGTTCTTCAAAGAACTTGTGAACTTATCAAGGGTTCTACCTTGTGACATTGTTCTACCTTGTGACGTTCAAACCTTGACTTATCACTCACAATCCTTCCTAGTTCTTGAGTGTGGCATCTACAATATTTCTTATACCTTTGGTTCTTATCTCTTTATAAATAACGGGTCAAGGTCCTTTTATTTTCTTTGTTATCAATATGAATTGGAAAACGATCATTACGTTACCATTTATTGGTTCCGGGTCTCACTACTCTTAGTGAGGTTCATATCACACTACTTAAAGAAAATTAATCTAACTACAAAAATTAGATTTAACCAATAAACTAAACACCGATCCCCGGCAGCAACGCCATTTTCTTGATGGACAAAAATATGTTTTGCTTTTCTATATGAAAATCCTCGCAACTGCACGAGTTGTACGACTCGTATAGCAGTGCAAGCTAGGTTCGTTCCTTATAGATCGGAAAGATATTGGTTAAAAGTAATCCATCTAGAACTAATCTACTCTAGTGCATGAAAAGTAAATTGCATAATGCATTTGGTTTTTGAGACAAATATGTCTTGAATTTCAAATTAAAACAATGAATGCAAATAAAAACTACCAACAACCACTACTAGAAATATATGTGTGAAAATATGAGGGGAATACTAGGGAATCAAAGGAAACAATATACAAATAATAGGTGTTGACAATGAACCTCGTTAACGTGCTTCTATCCTTGTTTTGGGTTTAGTCCTTCTTTCGTGTGACTTAATCGTATGATGGCAAATCAAATCACCTATCCTTAATTACCACTTATCTAGGGTGTATAGTATAGGTAACAATTAAGTTTAGCTTTTAAGCTTGAGGATCAATGGACCAAAATCTATTTAGTAAACTAGACACTTTCATGGAACCTTTTCATTCAATTAAGAGCTATATTCATGCTAAGCACGGTGTATACTCAACTCTATTCTCATATGCATTCAATCATTTAACTTGTATCAAAGTAGTGTACAAATAATAAAAATCAAAGATTGAGAGCTTGTATAAATTGAATAAAACAAAACTTAGATAGAAAATCTCATAATTGTTGTAAATGGGCCTATAACTTAGATAGGAAGGGGCGCACCCCCCTATTTAAACTGCTCAGTAGAAGCAGATGGGAGCGATGCGGGATCTGATGATTCACAACAATAATAGATTATAAATCAACACCCAACATTCATGCACGTTTCACTTCAATCTCCTAGTGTAGGGGTTTAGATACTCATAATTACAACATCAAAAAGAGAAGAGAAAGTGAAGAGAAAACCCATGTGGTGTACAAGAGAGTCCTCCTTCTTCAAGCTTGGCTCCAAATCTTCCTTGGATCTCTAACTACTTTCTCTCTTCAAAGATGCTGCCATTGAGTAAAAATGGTGAGATTTGGTTATGAAATGAGGTAAAGATGAGTGATGGTGATGAGAGATGTGCAAAAAGGGTAATTTCTAGGTTAGTGGTTGGGTAGGTGATGTAAGAGAATCAAAAAGGGGAGTATTTATATGGGTTTCAAAAATTATGGCTAGAAAACATCATTGTGCTGAGCTGGCGTTGTGTTGTGGTATGAAAGTCATGGTTGTCCATGACGACGGCTGCACCGCGAATTCCTCTGGATTGAAAGACGCTATCTCACTTTGCACAAGTTTGCGGCCATTCATGAAGACTTCTGGGCTGCGAACTTCTCTAGAAATGTTGTCGGGGGCTTTCTTCATTCTTGATGCCGTAGTTGTTCATGACGAGAGATAGACAACGACATTCACTGGAATTGCACTTCGCGGTCTTGCTCTTCAAAGTATCGCGGTCATTCATGACGACAGTTAGACCGCGAACTTCTATGGTCTTGTTGTCACAGTTCTTCAAGACGACAAAAGGACAGTGACACTCTAAAGCTTGATTTTTCCAGCTCTTCTTCACTTTTAGTCCATAACCTCTCCATCTTTGCACAAACACCCCTATTTATACCTAATCACCTAAAATCACTTATTTAACACCATTAAATACTCGGTTTTACCCGAGAAACAAACACAAAATGAAGGAAATGGGGGCTAAGATTAGGTATAGAAATGGTAAGATCACAAGTGTATATTTTAGATGGCAGATAAGACACGTTTACACAAGTCAAAAAAGAATGGTCCACCAAATTTAATAGTCTTTGGTTCCCTTGGAAACTTGGAGTGGAGTGAGAAAGACACATAAATATCTGAGTCAACTTTGTGAAAAGTTGAATGAGAGGAAACAAAAGACAATAAATCGGATGGGGACAGAAGTAGTTGAGTGACGTTTAGGGATTGTTACGGATTGGGGCCGGGCCAACATACCCAATACCCAAAACATGGTTGAGACAAATTAATCCAATCACATTTGATTGAATTGATTGAATTTTAAGACCTAAATTTTAACGTTCAATTAAATTTAAAATTGTCGGCACTAGACCTGGTAAAATTTCACACGACCCAAACCCATTTGAAAATAGCAGTTGATGGGCTTAGTTTATCGAATCGGGTTGTTAATGGATCAATCTATTAAAACCCATAATATAATGGGTCAGTTTTGGATTTACCTTTGAAAAACCATTAAATCGTTATAACCCATTAATATAAGGATTATATATATGTTTATGAAATTTATTAAAACAAATCTTTGTATTTACTAACTCAATAGTAAATAAATTTATTATAGTTATTGAATTTATAAAAAAAAAAAAAAAAAATCTCTATAATTACATTTAGAGCATCTCCAACAGCCTTCCTTGAAGACATTCCTTAGCTTAATTAAGGGAGTAGGTGCATTTTTACAGCTTCAACAGGTCCCTAAATGACTACCTTAATTGTGTTCTGGTGGAGTTCATTCCCTTAATTAAGGAGTGTTTTCATAACCCCTTAAAGTGGGTTCCAAATATTTAAGATTATTTTTAAGTGGATTCCACCCATCATAATTGACAAACAATATATAATATTTATTAAACACAATATCTAACATTTAAATAATAATAAAAAATTATTAAAGGGGCCATTTAAGGGATTATTGTTGGAGCACATACTCCCTCAATGGTCCCTTGCAATAACATACACCATTAAATAAGGGAGTCTCCATGTTAGGATCTTCTACTGTGCTGATCGGGATAAGGATCAGTTTAGCAGAGGATCCAAATTCATATTTTGATAATTAATTAAAAAAATTAAATTAAAAACTCTAAAACTATAAATTGATTGTATCAATATATTCTAACCATAACCTTAAAAGTAATCGTCTTCTAACACAAGCAATTTAACATTTGTAAGCATAAGTGAGGATTGAGATTCTTAATCACAATATAATGAAGATTTATGGAAGCCATGATAGATTTCATTTTTTTCAAGTTGTTTATTTTTGTTTTTCTTAAAATAATATGTTTTCTATATAATGTTGGAGCCTATGGTGGACTTGATTGCATGAGTTTGATCATGCTTCAATACTATTTATTTACAACTTTTTAATAAATTTCAAATATAACATTTTGCAAATGGTTTTGGGTTTTAGATCGGGCTACTTATTAATTTAACAAATGGTTTCGGGTTTTATATTTAAACTCATTAAGCTAACGAGTCATGTTCGGGTGGGATAATTTTAACACGAAACGACATGAATTCATAACAACATGACCCGTTGTCAGGTCCAGTCGGCACATCAATGATTTGGAAGATTCTAAATGTTGAGATACAAAACTTTGTATTATTTCACGAAAACAGACAATAACAGTGGGAATAAAACTTTGAGATAATAATCCAAATAATCTTATATCCAAGTTTTTTTTTTTTTTTGAACAGCAGTTATAGATAAGGCCACAAAAGGGCAAGCAAGAAGCAACAACAGAACAAGAAACAGAGCACCGGCCTACAAAGCAGCCAGGCAAATGAAAACAGAGGAAACCAGAGCAAAGTCAAAAAACAGGGGAAGCCACCAAATGCCCAGAAACACTACAAAACACCCAGAAAAAAAAAAAGAAAAAAAAAAAGAAAAAGGAAGGAACAGAAAACCCGCACACTCGACAAAGGAAAGCAAAACAATCAGATATCTCCCCACTCCAAAACATCCCCTCTCATGCTAGAACCTTTCTTAGCCAGCGAATCCGCGAAGGAATTGGAAGCACGAGAGTTGAAGACAATCCTAGTACTGCCAAGGAGCCTCAACCTAGTGCGAATGTCGCAAATAGTGTTAACATTACTCAAACTTCCGAAGCCATCATTATTGACCTAAGACACCGCCACTTTAGAATCGTTCACAATGACGATATTGCGTCCTCTCAAGCCATCAATCGAAGTACATAGATCACAAGCCTTTTGGATTGCAAAAATCTCGCCCGAATTTGAGTCGAAAATCCCCAAGTAATAAGAAAAAAGACATAAGACTTTCCCTCTCAAATCCCTCAAGACACCACCCATCCCCGCTAGGCCCAGAGAGCCTCTCACAGAGCCATTGACGTTGAATTTCAGCATATCCGGAGAAGGGGGAATCCACAGCTCGGCAGAATTTTTCTTAACCGGTAACGGATCGACACAACAGTCATGAAGGTTGAGAAGAATGGTATCAACATGATCTACAAAGCCTTTTCCGTGGTGTTTGAACCACCATGCAACTCGGAATTTGATCGTATCAATGCAATGATTTAAATCCACCGATTTCCCTTTAACAGATACTTGAAGAACACCTCGTTAATGTTTAGCGAGGGTATACTTCAGTGATTGAAGAATCATCAACAGACCAAGGCACGGACTTACCTTTAGACTGATCAGAGTCCGTCCCTATTGTAATTTGCTTGCCGAGGTCTGTTCTAGTACCATAGAAAAATGCAGGTCGTTGAGGTAATGCAAGACTAATAGAGTAACTATTAAGCATGAGAACTATAGTTGCCATTGTTGGTCTTGTGGCTGGATCTTCCTGGACGCATAGTAAACCTATATGGATACATCTTATGACTTCAATTCTTGAGTAAGAATCTGTCAAAGTTGAATCCAACAATTGAGTTGGTGTTCCATCTCTCCAATGTTTCCAAGCCTACAAAATCTCATTATAATCAAAAACTTTGCTTTCCAAACTGCTTTATTTTTGTTTCCATGTATGTGACGATATTAGCTAATAAAGCAGGAAAAGTATATAAAGTTTCTTATTTTTTGCTTACATAGTTCAGTAGATACTCGGCGCCATCTGTTTGATAGAAATTAGTGGTCTTTTTGCCGGTTATAATCTCAAGAACGAGGACACCAAAACTAAACACATCAGATTTCACTGAGAACCGTCCATGCATAGCATATTCCGGAGACATGTATCCGCTAAGGAACAATAAAGAAAATTTGTAATTAGTACAGAACCAGAAACATGCACCAGTGAAGAAAGGTTAGAGACGGTACAAAATTTTCTGGTCTTACCAATGATTCAACAGGTAGGATGCAAAAATGAATTTATAAATACAAATTATGAAAAACGGAGTAACTTTGCTCAAAACTTACTATGTCCCCACTATTCTGTTTGTAGTTCCTTGTGTTTGATCAACTCCAAAGATCCTTGCCATGCCGAAATCGGCAATTTTCGAGTTCATTTCCCCATCTAACAATACATTGCTAGTTTTGAGATCACGGTGAATAATTCTGAGTCGGGAGTCCTCATGAAGATAAAGAATTCCCCGAGCTATTCCCACAATTATCTTGTATCTTCTTGACCAGTCCAATTGTCCTTGCTTTTCCGGATCTAGGTACATAACAAAATCAAATTTTCAATTGTAATACAGGAATTTAATTCAAATGCTCACAGGAATATATTCAGATGAACCACATACCAAATAAGAAGTAGTCAAGGCTTTTGTTGGGTACAAATTCGTAGACAAGTATCTTTTCTTCTCCCTCCAAGCAAAATCCCAACAGCCTAACCAGATTTCTGTGTTGAAGCTTGGCAACCAATAAAATCTCATTCTTAAATTCTTCTACACCTTGCTGGGAGCTTCTTGATAGCCTCTTCACAGCTATTTCTTGTCCATTAGAAAGTACACCCTGATCATATAACATGAACAAATAGTTAGAAACATTTGTTTTCAAAAAATTTCTGAATTCTTGCATCACTAGCTTTTTAGAATTGTTAATACCTTGTAAACCACACCGAATCCACCTTCACCCAACTTGTTATCAGTTGAGAAACCGTTCGTGGCTGCTTGGATTGTCCCAAAATCAAATTGCAATGACTCTATAGTTGAATTGTCATTTCCAGCTACACAACCAAATGGTAAATTAATGTCTTGAATCACATTAATTGAGACACAAAAGATTGTTCAGACTTGATAACAAATTAGTTTTAAAATTTACCACTTTTGTCTGGTAAAGAATTGTACTTCTTTCTTGCTCTCCTAGTCAGGAAGCAGTAGCCCGCCATGAAAAGCACCGCAGAGACAGTAATTGAAGCAACGATGGTGATAATAACCGATGAAGAGATTCTCTTCTTCCCTGCAATTAAGAACAGCAGTAATTGGTACTTAAATGATGATTAATACAGAAACCGATTTTGTCATGTATGTTCTTCGACCTTAATTACCTGTTGGCCTTGTTAAAGTGGATGGAGGAGACAGTGTAGTAGGTGCTGGTGGCGGCGATGCAGTCTTGTTATGGTTGTAAAACTCGAACACTTCGTACATGCTATAACAACTTGGATAGTATTGACTTCCTCCGATCTTTGCATTGGGCAAATTTTCCATAGCTTTTTCAAGACATCGAGAACAATCATCACTTGACAGGTCCCGCGTGCACTGTTGAAGAGTGTAAATTGTATCTGAGGTTGTGGAATTTCCCTCTCTGGTGGCGTATCTTTTGGTATTATTAGCGGCCAGAGGTTTTGATTCGTTCATCAGACCCAACACTAGCTCGCGAAACCGTGTTGGATCTGTTGAGCTTTGTGCATTCATCAAGCCGAAACCCGGACTTGTTGTTACTGTAGAGAAGATATTAGAATCCGAGTAGTGTAAAAGGCACTCGTCGTACCATATTATATTTCCTTTTTGAGTAGGACAACGTTGAGTTACTTCTGTGGAAGCGTGAACGATGCAGTCTTGGCAGATGGAGATGTTGAAATCGCTGCGGCATTGAAAGAGGCCGTAGACCCTGTTGGGGTTTTGCCCTGCGGTGGCGTTGGAGAATCCATCGCTGCCGTTAGCGTTGGAGGCAAGAGAAGAGAGGACAAGATTGAGGTTGGATTGGTAAGTGCTGTTTCTGGTGAAGTTATTGTTTGAGCAGTAATGATAAAGGTAGTTTGGCGTAGGATTGGTTGTTTGAGCAATGGTGAAAGTGAACAGAGAGCTTGAAAGAGAGAGCAGAAACACAAAGATCATGAAGAACTTCAATGAAGACATTTTGATTATCAGATTTTGTTGCAGAATAGCTTGAAGATTTAATTATTTGTTCGGTCCTCAGAATTATTATTAATTATCTGTTTTTATGTAGAGATAATAAATAGGATGTGGACACGACTGGTGAAGAAGGAGAGGAAGTCAACAAAGGAAAGCCGACACAAATAATTATTTATAGGGGACATTTGCAATAAAGGACCCTGACAATCGATGTTTGTACAATTAGACTGTACTTTTGCGAAAATTATGGGATAGTACCCTTGACTAACCTTAATTAGAATTTAGATAGTCTTGAAAGGTTGATCAAACGGTCAAAACGTGAAAGAGAGAGTCCAATAATAGTATTTAGGCATTTTAACAAAAAAAAAAACAAAAAGATCTCTTTAAGTTTTAGACATTTTCTGCCATTTCCTCTTCTTTGGGGATAATACCAAATAAACATTTGCTGTGGCCCCAAGAGACTTGACTTTTCAATCCTATTAAATTAAAACTTTGATTTTTCTTTCTTGGAGGGGTCAAGTACTCAAGTATCCTAGTTGCGTCCTATCGAGGAAATTGAAGAAAAAACTGTTTTGATAGAGACAGAGTGGTGGAGTGAAGTTAAATTGTTAGCTGTGCAATTCTAAAAGCCAGAAAAAGTTGTGATAATATAGATTATCCCTGTAATAGATTTGAATATAATTTTGGTCACATAAATGTTTTTCAAGATGTGCAGAACTATAATTATCAAACACTGTTTGTCAAAAAATATATATCAAACACTGTATAATGTATGAGTCAATTATTTTGTGATCTGTCTATAGGATCTTGCATATATAGGTGAAAACACTACTTTAAATACATTCTAGAATTAAGATTTATGATATAAAAAATTCGGACAAAATATTTAGATAATAATCCAAAAATTCTTATATGACCCGTTACTGTTTACCAAGGTTGTACTTCAATGATTGAAGCATCATCGATAGACCATGGCACGAACTTGCTTATAGACCGATCAGAATCCGCCCCTTTTGTAATTGGTGTAAGCTGTGTGGCAACACCACTTTTGAGTGCACTTGATAATTTTGTCAAACATCTTGTAAGCAAAACAGAAAACTACCACCAACTCCCTCCAAGACCTTGTTCAAATAGACTTATAAGAACACAAAGATAATACTAGCTACTAGGAAACACAATCAACTAAAAAAGCAAGGAAACCACAACACAAAACACCACAAGCAATTTTTTACGTGGTTCACCAAATTGGCTACGTCCACTAAGACACCGATTTTACTAGATAATGAGAATGACAAATACAAGAGATTATCTCTAACCCACAAGCTTTCTCTATTCCTTTAGGTATCAATCTTCCAACCTTACAATCACTCTTTGGTATAGGGTTTTCTCTCACTTTTGTTGTCTCTACACATATGCACTCTTGGTCTAAAATCTCAACTAACAACTCACTTATATAGTGAGACTTTTAGCTAATTATTACAACATAGCCCAATAAAACCCCTTGATGGGATTTTTTCTATATATATGAATTTCTGCTCTTGCAAGTAGAGATGGCAATGGATCAGATTGGGTATGGATACCCCAATATCCATCCCCGTATCCGTTTGAGATATATAGCTCCATCCCCGCATCCATCCCCATTTCTAAGTGAGTGGGCAGATTCGGATAATCCACTAATTAAGATAGAGATATCCATCCCCGCTCTGTTTATATCCTTATCCGATGAAAAAACTTTAAATTTTTATAGTTTATAAGAGAAAAATGTAACTAATATATGTAATAGTACATTTTATCCAATTTAAAGAGAAACAAATACATTCAATAAAATTCAAATATAAAAATTAATAATAACTTATATAATTAGAATTAATAGTTACATAATAAATTTTTATATTATTAAAATATTAAAATCTATAATGGATCCGGATGGGGATGGATATCCATAGACGATATCCATCCTCATTCCCGAAAATAAAATGGATATTAGGATGACATCCACCCCCGTTCCATCCCCATTTTAAATGGAGCGGATTCTTACGGATATCCGTATCCGTAGATAATTTTGCCATCCCTACTTGCAAGTGTACAAGTCACAATGAAATGTATAATAGTAAGCAAGATTCATTCCACGGGGATCAAAGGAATAAGTGGCTAAAACTAAATTAAGTGAGACTAAACTAAATTACATGCTGTAAAATAAAATCGCATTTGATTTTTAAAAACGTTTGAAAAGTGATTTAAAATAATTATCTAAAGCACTAGAAATTAACTCAACCACAACCACTAGAAATGTGTTAAGATATAGTAAAGATCGAGTACTAGGGAATTGACTAGACAGCTATAAAAAGACCCAATGCATAAATTAGTTCCATTAAGCACCACAATCCTATTTAGGACTTGTTCTAATTAAAATTTGATTTGGTGTTTGAAAGCTTAATTTCTCAATCTCTACTCATGTATGGTCATGCATGAGTATAAACCAAGATCTTTTTCTATAGAACTTAAGTCAAGTTTTTTCAAAGATTAAACCATATATAAAATTAACTTCCCTTTTGTAAAGAGCTTAAGATCAAAGATTGTGTTGGAAGGTCTTCCTAACACCAAACCTAAATCTTCACATGTGAACCATTCTACAACTCTCTGCTAAATTGTGGTCACAAATTAACAAGAAATTAAAGAAGGCAATGTAGAGATCTATGATAAAAGGACTAAATACGGATTGAATATGAAATATAAACTAATTCATGACATTGGATAGTTAAATAGAGTCACATCAATTCCCTAGCAAGGGGTTCAGTTAAGGCCTTGTTTGATTTTAATTTCCACTTAACACTGAATGGTACTTAATGTGTTCCATTCAGTTATTTTGTTTGATTTTTTAATTAAGTGTTAAAATCACTTAATGAACACCTAAAACCGCTTGTTTTGAAAAGTGAAAATTTTTCACTTTTCACTTAACACAAATCTAGGAGAATTTAATGCAAAGTTTTACTTCCAAAACTATCCTTACTAATCTAATCTCTTTCTTTCTTTTTTTTTTTTTTTTTTCCTATAATTTCATAATTAGTTTTATTCATTTTATTTTAGACAGATTTTGTTATGAGTTTTTATTTTTGGGGGGTTTTGAGATGTTAATTTTAGTAAGGAAAATATATATATATATATATATATATATATATATATATAACCTTCAATTGATATATTACATGATTCCTCTTTTTGGGCTTCCCCTATTTTTCTTCTCATTTTCTCTGTGCTTCTTTGTCTTGTTGCGGGTGTTGGTACCCTACCTTTTGGCTGCTTGAATGAATTTGGTTGTTCAATTTTTTTTTTTTTTTTGATATTTATTTATCTGACATGATATTTGTTTTAATTTGCCTAGTGGCAGTTGTTATGTTGTTATTTTATTTGTTTGCCTTGGTTTTGAATAAATTTTGCATTTCTCATATATATATATATATATATATATATATAGTTTGAATGATTTTGCTTGTATTTAATTTCATTGGATGCAATATTTTGCTTATTTTTATATGAGCTTTTGAGTGAATTATATTATTAGTATTATATAAATTTTGATGTTAACAATTACTTTGATTGATAATGTAAATATATGCAAGAGTTGTCCTTAATACATTAAAATGTAAATATATAACAAATAATAGTTAGAAGGGTATAAATGTAAAAATATTTATTTTCAGATATTTATAACTTAAGAAAATAAACAACTTATCACTTATATTCAGTTTTCAGTGAAAAAAAACAAACATGTTTTTCAGTTTTCAGTTTTCAGTCACTATTCAGTCTTCAGTAACATTCAGTACTGTTCAGTCTTCAGACAAAAAATCAAACGGGTCCTTACACTTCATGGGGAAACAAAAGAAAATAGGCAAGTAATAGAGATAACCCATGTAGATATATTTCAATAAGCTTCCCCTTAGATCGTGATGTCCTTGAGAATCCCTTGGTCAAGTGACTCTTCTCTTCTATCTCCAATGAGCTCCAAGATGTAGTGGGTGAGATTAGATGAAGAATTGGGTAAGGCCGGTTAGGTGTGTATGTATGAGAGATGGAAATTGGGTCTTTGTGTTGGTAAAGAAAGAGGTGTAAAAATGGGTAAGAACTAGGTTGGTGGCTGTGGTTCGTGATGTAATAGAATCATAAAGGGGATATATATATGTTGCCAAAATTAGGTCTAGAAAAGCTGATGCAAGCTGAGCTGGCACAGGTCACGGTCTCGAAGGTCGTGGTCTGATGGTAGCAAACTAGTGACCGCGACATTTCCTGAGGAACTTTTCGAGATAAAGGTCACGGTTTCATGGTGGCGACCTAAGTCCCTCGATATCTGCTGGAATAGTACTTTGCGACAAAGGTCGCAGTTTGATGATAATGACCTTTGGGGCTTGGCAATTGCTGGATTAGGGGACACTGGTTCTGGCTTGAAGGAGGTCGCTACCTGGTGGTAGCGACTATGTGTAGCAACCTTTGCTTTTCTTCACTTCTATTTCTGATCAGATCTGAAATTCTTCCAAAAGTGCTTGGATGCCATTGATTTTCAAAGATACCTGCACAAACAGCTAATCGACACATTAGATACCCGATTTTACTCAAGAATTACCATAAAAACATAAGAAAAGGGGACTAAAATCGGGTACTAATATAGCTTGATCAACACCCCCAAACCTAGCTTTTTGTTCGTCCTCTAGCAAAATCCAACAAACACACAAAAATAAAACACATTGACTCACAAGACTCAAGATTACATACACGACTCAACAACAAGCAACTAAACAAACATGCGATACCAATCATGGAAAAATTTCCCAAAAGGAGTGTTAGAAAGGAGCTGAGCATGCAAAATCCGCTGAACTGACTATAACCTAAAGTCATTCCGAAACCGAACCACACTAAATGAATCCCACACTCAAATGCCCTTGTTTTGGCGACCACTAACTTGAATGCTTCGGCCATATTTCGCCTCGACTCAAGGTCCTCTTTGATTCACTCTTTATTTTCCCATACAGAACCTAGGCTTCACACTCAAGAAAGTGTATGCGAATAAGTTTATGTTGTGGAAATAAAATTTTAAGACGCATACCATGTATCATGAAAGAACGCTCTTTTTACGTGAAATAGGTATCATGAAAGGAATCATAAACCATGAAAGTGATAGAACATGCAGATAGTTCGCAATCCAAAAGTAGAAGTCCTAGAAGATCCAATTGACTTTCCTACCAATATTGGGACTAATGGGTGTTATGTGGTTTGGAGGGAAATGGGAACATGAGGTTAAAGTTTTTCCGACCAAGCTTCTTTTGTACAATTTTGCACCGTGCTATACTTAGCTCATTAATCTAAAGCTCTAACATCTAGGCTATGAGTTTGGCTTTGACATACTTGTGCACTTTTGATATCCCATTTTGGAGTACTTTTACATTACAATGCAAAGGCGGCTCTTTTTTTTTATGAAATATAAACTTAGCCTTTCTTGCACAATTTTGCTATTTTCAATCATCGGAGCCATTTGCGCTTTTGACAATTCAATTCTAGCACATATAAGCAAGATCGGAAATTGGGTATGGCTTGTGTTTAGGTGAATAGTGTTTGGGCTGAGTGCTAGCCACCATTTGGACCATGAAGCACATATATTGGGTAGGATCTGTTTAGGTGAATTGTTTGGGCTAGTATCGTACTAATAAAGTTCTAGTCCTCTATAGTCCAACCGCTCAAAGAAAGCAAACACACAACATGATACCACTTATGATGCAAGTCCTATGATAAAATTATGGGTATATAATCATTTCCACAACACCCCCCACCCCGCGCCCACCCCGCACCCAACCACAACCCCCCCCCCCCCCCCCCCCCCCCCCAAAAAAAAAAAAAAAAAAAAAAAAAAGGAATTAATGGCAATTGAACCCCTTCTGTTAGGAATTCTGTCCATATATGGTGTTGACCGTTAATGAAGAAGGGCATTGTCGTAATCTCATCGATGGGGACAGTCAGAGTAATTAGGGTTGAAGGTTAAAAATGTAAATCGATATTTATAATAAATAAAATATTAAATAAAAAATAAAACAAAATTTAAAAACAATTTTAAAAAAATAATAATAATTAGATTATTAAGTTACTGTGACTGGATCACTGTGGTTAGCATATTTCTAAAGAAACTTTTCCCCAGTTATGTACTCGGGAAGCGTCTTGGCATAAAGAGCTTCATATATGTAATATGAAACACAAGGAAAGTGAGGGATCACTTCACAACAAGACTAAACTGAAATAACTTGAATTAGATTATCTAGTGGATTCAGATCTCTTTATAAAAATAATAAATAAATAAATAAATCGAACATCACCAGAGATCTCTTCATAAAAAAATCGAACATCATGGTTCCAGATCCATGATCGAGATCCACCACTCATCCTCATCTTCAACATCATAAGCCACCACTCATCCACCACCAACATCTCTTCCTCATCTATTCATCTTCAACCTCACCGGAGAGGTGATCTCTCTCTCTCTCTCTCTTTGCGATCTATCTCTCTCTCTTGAATCCACACATTTTCTCTCTAAAACTTCTCGCAAATCCACACACTTTGGTGCCGATTTGAGGTTTCAGATTTGGGGTTTGGGGTTTTTTATTTGGGGGTGTGGTGGTGTGTTTCTGGGGTTTGGTTCGGTTGAAGGTTTGATTGTGGATTGATTTATGGGGTTTTGATTTGGTGTTTGTTGGAGAGAAATTAGATTCTGGTTCCCTTCTAGAAATCATCATCTACACAGGTTAGGGTTTGATGGTGGAAGATGATGATGATAAATTTGGGCGATTTGGTTTTGGGTCGATTAGGTTTCGAATATGGATTTTGGGTGGGTTGTTTTGTGGCAGTGGTGGCTGGATTTTAGGGGTGGTGATGGGTGGTTCATGGTTTGGTGTTTGAGTTGTGGTGGTGGCTAGGGTTTGGTGTTTGAGTTGTGATGGAGATGGTGGTGGTCCGGTGAGAAGATGATGATGACAGAAAAAAGAGATGGTGTTGGAGAAGATGATAATCTAGGTTTCCAGATGTTCCAGATTTGGTGACTGGTGGTAGAGATTAGCAAATTTTTTTATAAATTTTTTTGTTGTTATTTTTTATTTTTTTGTTTCAAAATTTAAATAAAAATATATATAAAAAGAGATATTTCCATCGTCCATCTCAAAGATGGACAATGTAGATCCATTTTTTTGTTTCAATTGTATTTTTTAATTTTTTTTCTAGTTTTTAATATATTTTTGATTTAATGAATATCTTAAAGGGTAAAATTGTAATTTCAGCTATTACATCTCTACCATTTAAAGACATAGAATGGCAATTTCGTCTTTTTAACCACTAAATAGTGTCAGAGTTAGTATTGCAGTTCAAAAAGCTAATAGAAGGGGGTCTTTGAACATTATTTCCATTTCAGGGGGGAGACCGGCCAATATGGAGATACTTTGTCCTCACCTTTATAATAGGGTAAAGGTCAGGGGGTAAAATAATCTTTTCCCTTAATTATGCAAGAGATGTGACGAGACCTTCATGATGCACAGAGAAAAGAGAAGAGTGTTTAGGAGTAGAAAAGACTTGACCCTTGTAAAATACGCTTTTTAGGCCGTGTTTTGTGTCCTCATAGGTAGTATTCACTAATCCAATTAATTTTATCTTTTCACACTTCTTTTCTAAATACACTTTATTTTAAAAACTTAAATTTTAAAAAATTCTACAGACATTTCATTTTTTTTTTTCCAAAAAAATCCTTGTTACCTTTTACACTCCTTTATTGAAAATCTCCATCGTAAAACCTATTTTTTTTATTACAAAATCATTTTATTACAAAATTATCTTTTTCATTTGATACTGAAATTAACAGGTTTTTAATTTATTTTTTTCTTCATTTAGCTCTTTTTTCAAAAATTTTAAAAGTCCCTAGTATAATATGTTGGTGTTTTACGGTTAAATTACATGAAAAGCTGCCAAAAATTCGGCTCAGCTCAATGAAAGATTGAGTAGAGATTATTCGGTGCTTGCTTGAACGAGCATCTCTATCTACTGAATCTTATGTTAAAGGGACAATTCAGATCTCATCATTCCAAACTTTTAAATTGTTCTTTGGGCTTTTATGGAAGACAACAATAAATAGGGAATAGGTGCATATAACATAAATTAAAGGAAACTTCTACAGGATGAAAATCGAATAGAGAGTACTGGGCAGACAATAACAGAGAGAAAAAGATATTCAAACCTAAAAAACATAATAGTGCAAATCATTTATGGACTGAAATTAAGATGTGTATTTAGAATTTATTTATCCTTTTCAGTAATTTTAATTAGGATAAATTGTTATACAGTAGAACCCCTCTAAATTAATATTCTCGGGACCCACCCTTGAGTATTAATTTAGAGGGGTTATTAATTTGAAGGGTTTTGCTTTATAAAGTGTTATTTTGTCTTAGAAAACGTGTGGATATCGGTTTTTTTTTTTTTTGGTTTAGGGAAGGTTTCTTTTCGGGATTCCTTGTTTAGTCGGTTTTCTTCTTCATAAAAAGTTAATTTTTTTAGGATTCCTAATCACAATTGCACTACCCATATCAAATCGAAAGGTTTTGCCTCTCCTTGACAATTGCACTGCCCATGTACAACTCACAGAGCAACCTAATCACATCCAACTCAATAACACCATAGTGCATTATCTACCACAAAATGTGTAACAGCCTAAGCCCACCAAGTAGATAATGTCCATTTTGGGCTTCACGCACACGTCCTTCACCATCACAGATTTGCTTTGGATCACGGGCTTCATGCAAACATCCTTCACCCATGACTCAAAAAACATCTATTTAGTTAGGAGAGACCAAGGCTTATATACAAACCATGGACCTCACTCGATAACGATGTGGGAAGTGACAATCTACCCCCCCCTTCGGACCTCGCGTCCTCATGAGGATCCAAACATAATCACAAGTCCAAATCCACATCCACACTGGGTAGCGAGCTTGCTCTAACACCAATTGTAACAGCCTAGCCCAAGCCCACCAAGTAGATAATGTTCGCTTTGGGCTTCAAGCACGCGTCCTTCACCCATGGTCCAAAATGCGTTTACTTATGTTAGGTTCGGATTTTCTTTGGATCATGGGCTTCCTACAAGCATCCTTCACCCATGGTCCAAAATGCGTTTACTTATGTTAGGTTTATAGTTTGTGTTGGCATAAATTCCATATCAAAACGTGTTTCTCTCGCAATATTTAGTGGTTCTTATATTGAAGATTTAAGAAGACGAAGAATGTCTCGACCACAAATCATGCAAGAAGCCGGCTTCAAAGAGATTTGTACATCATTGATCACCAAAGGTAATATAAGATCTCATATCTCTTACAAGACTAGGCACACACTCACACATGGCATTCTTGTGTGTTCCTTCATGATTAAACATCACTTATGTATCACTTTCACACACTTGACAAAATATGCTCATGCATTCATACTATATTGGTAAAACTTTGTTTATTACATTTTCTAGGACTATGTTTGGAAATTAGCATATGTGTGTGTCTTTGTGATTTTATGTTTCCGTATTTTTGTATTTAGACTTGAATATGATCTATTATGATTCCTTATTGAGTTCCGGTCGTTTCGGTTACTCATTCATTTAATTTCAAGTCCAAACGATGTAGCTACGCTACTTTTCGTTCTCATTCATTGAGTTGACTTCATCGTCATTTTCCGAGATGATTTCTCAACTATTTTTTAAATTTATGTAGTCGTTATCGTGCGTAAGAGAGTCACGGTTTGTAATCCAAAAACGGATTCAAAATCAGAGTTCGGATGCCCAAGATATGGGCTGAAGAACCGAGGGAGCGGGTGAGAGAGGCAGCAGGCCGTGAGGGAGGTCGTGGGCCCCACGGCCAGAGGGGCTCTCTGCCCCCGTGAGGCCCACGCGCCCCCCACGGCCTGGGGTGATGTGGCCTCACCTCATTGGCCTGGAATCCCTTCTCTCTCCTCCTTATATTTCCCTCCTCTCTCTCCATTTGATTTTTTAAGAAGAAAAAGTTGCAAAATCCCGTCAGTCTTCTCCTCTACATTTTCTCATCTTCCAAACATCATATCTCCCTCATCCGGAGTCGGATTTGAGTGATTCGAATTGGAGAACGTTTGTAATTGATTCCTCTATCATTTTTGAGTGATTTGGTAGCTGATTGATTGAGTTTTTTGGTGGTTACACACTGAAATCCGAACCAGCTGTTGAATCAAAGGTATTGGACTAATCTTTGGGATTTCTTTCTTTTTAACCTTCAATTTGCTTGGGGTTTCTTCTTCTATATGTATGTTTATGTTTGGTAAAAGCTATTGAGAAAGATAGCTTGATTATCATTCTAATTGAAAGTCAATTTATAGACTAATGTGGACTAGTTTTCTATGATTCTAGGTTTTACATATGTTTGTGGGTTGTATTGTGATTAGAATGGCATCTTAGGTTGTTTGTAACTTGATTGAATCAATTTTGTGATAAATGACTTTGAGATTTGATTTGATCCGTTGATTAATGAAATCTAGGATTATTGAATTTTGTTTGTGTTTTAGAGCTATCTAGGATTTGATTGATTTATATCTTGAATTCTTGCTCTATATTTTTGGCTAGAATATTGATTGATTTAAATCTCATATATCTAGCATTTTATTGTATATTGATAGCATCTTGAACTTGTACTTCATGAATATATTTTGATTCAAGTGTTGTATGTGTGAATGAGACTTTGAGCTTATGTGTTTGATGTTTCACATGCTTGAGGTTTTATTCTTGTATTTTGCATCTAGACTTTATTACTTGTGATATCACATGTTTAGGTCTATTTGTACCATAAAATGTATTGATCACATGTTCTATGTTGATTTGATTGTTTGCATCATTTGCATTCACATGATCACACTAGGAAGTCCTTGTAAAAGGCATGAAGTCTTGGTTAGAGTCGGGGTGACTCGGATAGCCAAGCAAGAAAACTTGCCTAGAGTCGGGATGACTCGAATAAGTAAGCAAGGAGTCATGGCTAGAGTCGGGAGGACTTGGATAGTCATGCATGGGAGGCTCCCTAGAGGCATGACTGTCTCGGATAGGGAGTTGGCTATTGTATTGGTAGGCCTAGGCATATGGTTAGACATAGACTCCGATAGAGCGGGATACACGGGAGGTGTAAGCACTCTTGAGGAAATTCTAATCTACCATCGATGTTGGTTTTGTGTGGTGTCCAATATATGGTGGTTTTGCATCATTGAGGGATTTCACACTTTCCAATAGGGTTGGGTAGGCTTAGACTTCACTAGGTTGGGTGAGCTAAAGATTGGTCACTTTGTGAATGTTCTATGTTTACTTTCCAATAATATAGTACCCAATGGTTGTAGTTCAACCCGTGGATGTTTCCTCCTTGGAGCTTTTACCACGTTAAAAAAATCTCTTGTATTAATTCTTCCTATCTCTATCTCTTATATTTTATTTGTATATTTTTATTATCTTGTTTCATAGTATTCACTTATGATGTATTGTGAAGCAAGACTTTGTATAGTGTGATTAGTGAACTCATTTTATTGATCAATTTTATTTCTATGATTCTTTTGTATATTGTATTTGTGTATAGTGATATTTGATCACTCTTGTAAGTCATTGAACATATAGTGAAATACAAGTATTCTTTGTTGTTATACTTATTTGTTTGTTTACCTCATACAACTTGATGATGTATGTAGACTATGCTTATATGATTACCTATTCATATTGTCTATGTATGTTGTCTTTTCTTAGTGTATTTGTTGTATGTAAGGCAACCTTGAGGGACAAACGAAAGTTTGTTCAAGGGATTGAAAAAGGCGTAAAAACCTATTCACCCCCCTCTAGGTATGCCTTAAGCAATTTAACTACGCTTGTATACTTTCAACTTAGTTAGGAGAGACCATTGTTTATATACAAGACATGGACCTCACTCGCTAGCGATGTAGGATGTGACAATTAATCGGTCCACAACCACACGGTTTGACTCTCGCAAGTGTACGAGGTTGGTGTGTAATATAATGGCCGAGTAGGGATCGTTCCCACAGGGACTAAGGATTGATTACCGGCTTTTATCAGTTTATATACTATTTGGACAATATAAATTGAAAGTTACTAGATTTTTTAACACTAAGATGATTAATTCTAAAGCAAGTGAAATACCAATCACAACAAGAATAAGTGTAATAATATGATGAAATATGTGCTAGAACATCGAATCCACCTCACCCTTCTAATTAGCTCTTGACTCACTTAATCCCTCATTTGTGCAAGTATATGTTATAGGTTCGTATTCCCTAAATTAATCTCTAATCTCTCTCGATGTCTTAGAGATTGCATCCATACACATAAAACATGCATGAATCCATTAAGAATGTTGGAACACACACAAGAACCCTATATGCTAGCCTAGTGTATCTCTCACTTTCTAGTCATATATAGTGAATATTTATCTAAGCATGTTAAATATGTATCCTCTCAGTACATAGCATTCAACCATAAATCAATTACAAGGTGATCAATCAAGTAAAGGCTTTAAGCATTCAAAATATCCATATAACTACACAAGCACATGTAGAGAAATCAATGAGTCATTAACAATAGATTAAGGGTTTGGTTTCATCTTTATTCTAGCACAAGAATATTTAGTTCATATTACACAAATAAACCATACAAGATTTCCAATAAACACAAACCATAGCAAATACAAGAAGAGAAAAGATAGAGTTTAGAGAAATAAACGAAGATGATGATCTCCTTCTTGCAAAGCTTGGTCTCCAATGGCTTCCAATGGCTTCCTTCTCTAAGAATCAACTCCTCAAAGCTCCAAGGTTGATGAAGCACCACCAAAAACTAGAGAGAAAAGAGAGGTTTATGCTGGAGTGAGAGGTGTGGTTCGGTTTTGAGGTTCCAAGAGTGAATGAGAGTGATTTTCAAGTCTTCTCTAATCCACATCCCTTTATGGACAAGCTTACCATGCTTCTTAAATAAAGAGGGCCCACCAAGATTACCAATAAACACCTTTCCTCTACTAGAAAGACAAGATTTGATTGGCCAAAATTTATGGGTCCCACGAATCCACAAAAAAAAAAAAACAATTTAAAATTGATAGCATCGAGCAAAAATGCGCCCTGTTATACTCCATAGGGAGCAGAATTGAGAAATGATGATATTTTGCCAACAAAAATGCTCCCTATTTTGCTCCCTAGGGAGTAGAATCAAGGGCACATAAATGGTGATGAAAAGTGGACATTCTGGTTCCTTTTATGCGGCCCCTAACTGCAAAACCACAAGGGCACAAAAATACTTTCTGAAATTACACTTTTGCCCCAGAATTTCCACACTTTTGCATATAAGCCCGTTTCCTGAAAGAAATCCTGAAACACTTATTTAAGCCGTTAAAAACATGGTTTTACCCGGGAATTGAGCATAAAAGATACAAATAAGGGGGCTACACTTCGTGTAGAAATAAGAGTTATCTACAATCTACCCCCATTCGGACCTCGCGTCCTCGTGAGGGTCCAAACACAATCACAAATCCAAATCCACATCCATACCGAGTAATGAGCCTGCTTTGATACCATTTGTCACAGCCCAGGCCCACCAAGTAGGTATTGTCTGCTTTGGGCTTAACACAAGCATCTTTCACCCATGACCCAAAACGCATCTACTTAGTTAGAAGAAACCAAGGTTTATATACAAACCATGGATCTCACTCGCTAGCGATGTGGGATGTGATAATCTACCCCTCTTCGGACCTCGCGTCCTCGTAAGGGTCCAAACACAATCACAAATCCAAATCCACATCCACACTGGGTAACGAGCCTACTCTGATACCATTTGTAACAGCCCATGTCTACCAAGTAGATATTGTCCGCTTTGAGCTTCACGCACGTGTCCTTCCCCCTCACAAATATGCTTTGGATCATGGGCTTTACGCAACCATCCTTTACCCATGACCTAAAACGTGTCTACTTACTTAGAAGAGACCAAGGCTTATATACAAATCATAGACCTCATTCACTGGCGATGTGGGAACCCTCCTTTGGACCTCGCGTCCTTGTGAGGGTCTAAACACAATCACAAATCCAAATCCACATCCACACCAGGTAGCAAGCCTAGTCTGATACCATTTGTAACTGCCTAGGCCCACCAAGTAGATATTGTCCTCTTTGAGCTTCATGCACACATCATTCACCCATGACCCAAAACACATATACTTAGTTAGAAGAAACCAAAGCTTATATACAAACCATGGACCTCACTCTCTAATGATGTGAGATGTGACAATCTACCCTTATTCGAACCTTGCATCCTCGTGAGGGTTCAAATACAATCACAAATCCAAATCCACATCCACACCGGGTAGTGAGCCTGCTCTGATATCATTTGTAGCAGCCCAAGCCCACCAAGTAGATATTGTCCGATTCGGGCTTCATGCACGCGTCCTTCACCCTCACGGTTTTGCTTTGGATCATGGGCTTCATGCAAACATCCTTCACCCATGACCCAAAACGCGTCTACTTAGTTATGAGAGACCAAGGTTTATATATAAACCATGGACCTCACTCGCTAGCGATGTGGGATGTGACAAAATGAAAAAGAAGTGTGTTACACTCTAACTAAAGAGGATATCATCAATGATATCAGATGTAGTAAAGATTACGTTCAATTAAAATTAAGTTCGTTCACTGGGATCGATGATTCAATCGGTTGAAACTACTTAGTCCAGGGAAAAATCTACTCTAAATGCATGAAAATTAAATTGCATAATGCTTTTTATTGGGAAAAAGGTTTGGTTCTTGCAATTGATTAGAAAATGCAAACTTGAAAGCTAAAAATGTAAACTTAAAACTAAAAATGCAAACTTGAGAAATAAAAATGCAATCTTGCAACTAAAAACTAAGCTAAACACAACAAACAAACACACAAGTAGTAAATATATGGAGAAAGCACTAGGGAATTAATGCAACCTTCTTAGACCACTATATGCACTCACTTAGTCTTATTAAGCACTTCAATCCAATTTTAGGGCTTGTTTAAAGATTACACAATGAAGAACTAGGTTCTTCCCATTGCTCACACAAGGCCATGTGACAAGCAATGATCATTGAAACAAATTACGGTGAGTTCAAAATTAATCTAGGAGAAGGAGGATGAGGGGGAGGGGGGGGGGGGGGGGGGGGGGGGGGGGGTGAATAGATTTTATCCGATTTTATCCAATTTTCGTTATAGGTCAATTTTACGAAAATACCCCTATCTAGTCAGTATAATATAGCAAGTGTAATAAGTGCGGAATATTAAATAACACTTGATATTTACGTGGAAACCCTCACGGGAAAAACCACGGGCTAGTAAGTGGGCCACACTCGAACC
Organism: Acer saccharum; assembly: GCA_030490815.1. NCBI lineage: Eukaryota > Viridiplantae > Streptophyta > Magnoliopsida > Sapindales > Sapindaceae > Acer > Acer saccharum. Next base: position 4,041,009 of record CM059877.1, on the reverse strand, counting down.
TCGAATCCACTAAATGTGATAAAGATTACAACCTAATCCCGGTATATAATCACACATCTACCTAATCCCGATATAAGTGAACCTAGCCCAATTGCTTGTGATTTAAGCAACCTAATCTCGGAAGCAACACAAGACTTACTTCTCAATGAAGAGATAAAATGGCCTATTTGAATATGTATGAATATCCAAAATGCACAAAGAGCTAGGGAACCCTATATGCTTATCTAGGATGATAAGATGACAATACAATCAATCCTAGATATCAAATGCTAGATGACACGGCAAAAAGCATGTCTAAACATAGATTAGGCAATCCTATGTAACTACCACAATACAACACTAATCAATACATCACAAACAATCTCTATCTTGTATCTAGAATATATTCTAAAAGCATACAAGTAATTAAAGAGATGACTTGACAAGAAAGACACTAAACTTATATGAAGGTAGTGAAAACCTTACCAAGCAAGATGTGATGATGCAATACCATGCATGGATGCATCCTATAAGGTTATGGATGATCCTAGATGAACTTTGATGCACAAAGGAATAACTTTGAGTGTTTAAAGGTGAGTTCTTGTGAATTTTTGGCTCTTGAAATATGTTCTAAGAGAAAAATATGCTTTTGAAACTCTTGGGGATGACCTAAAATGAAATGGTGTATATATAGGTGTTGACGATGAAATTTGGATTGCCACACACAACAATTATATCAACTCAAAGAAAAACGAGAAAATAATCAATGCATGCAAGAGACAGAATTTTACGTGGAAAACCCTTGAATGGGAAAAAACCACGGCGCCCTAGAGGGCAGAAAATTATCACTAGTCTTATTGCTTTGTTACACACTCAGATCTCTCATATGATTGCTCTCTTCTCTCTCTCTCCCAGTTTCGAACCCCTTCCTTATGGGATAGATAGTCCTATTTATACATGTTTAATTTAGGATTTCCCTTTGTTTTTAGCCACGTTGGTGGTAGATTTCCCTCTTTGATTCGTACTAGGATTCCTCTCTTTGTCACGGGCTAAGATGTTTCTCTTATCTCTTTACGATTCCTTGTTGCCATGGGTCTTCTAAAGTTTAGGGTTGATTTCTGTGTTTTTGCCGAGTCGATTCGGGCCCAGTATGCTGATGCAGCGAATACCTTTACTTCTGGGTTTTATGCTTCGGCGACCGCGTTTCTACCTGTGGCGAATATATATCTAGTTCTGGCAACCATGCCTTTGATTTTATTGGTTTAAGGCAGCAATATTCTGGCTCGCCACATTTTCTCCCTTTGACCTGTTCAGTGAGTGACGTGGCAACCTTCTCTTCATTATCTATTTGACTCTTTTGGTGACGTGTCCGCTTGGCGAATTTATACATACAACAATACCCCCATAAATACTTCGAGCTGGACGAACGATATGTTCTTTTTGCTTCGTTTCCCCCTGCGAGTAGTATTTGTACCTATGCTTTAAAGATTTCGGTGCGTTTTGTAATTAATTACCTCTTTATTTTACCACGCGTTGCCTTGATCATTTGATTCTTCCGGTGCAAGCTTTTAATTTTGGCCACACAATTTCTGGCGCTTCCACTCACTTGACAGGCGATGGTACATTCTGACTGCTTGGTGACCCCCGAGATGCCACATGTCCATTACTTGGTGGTGACTATCGCGGCTGATTTACTGTGGCCGTCACTCACATTAATTGCGTATCTTCTTTTTGATTTTTTCTTTTTGAATTTCAAAGTTCCCTCTTTTAAGGCCCGATCGTTTCTTCTTCCTCATTTCACTCCTCTTTTATGCCTCCATCGTTTTTCTCAGAGCAAAAAAGAAAAGTTTGAACCTTCGTTTTTATCTGCCTTATTTCTTCGAGTATTTGCTACAGCCTTTTTCCTGTGCCTTTCATTGCCAGACGGTTCACCAGACTCGACTATTCCTGTCTCTCTGCATCCCCAACTCTCCTGCGTATCTTCGCGAATCTAGGGTTTTCTGGTGAGTTCCCATGGATCCTTCCTTACGTTCTTCTCTTTTTAATCGGATGATGCAAGCCATGGAGCTTGGTGATAAAAGTACTGCAGACAAGATCGAATCTCTGATTAGTAATTTTCGTTCAGATTCTCCAGTCCCAATTTATGTTTATGTCCCATCTTCTGAGGATGATTTTATTCCTAACTTCTCTCCTCCATATTCCAACAGTGATTCTCCAACGATGCCGAGATCCTCTAATCCAGGCGGCAGTAAACGACGCGCCCCTAGGGCTTCTTATGAATCCTTACTAGATGCACAGACGACTGTTGATTCTGACGTTGAAGACCATCAAAGGGACACGCTGCATTTTTCACTGGATCGTCCGTGTTCCTTTGACACGGAAGTTAACGTGGTTGGCGAGGACGAGCTTCACAAATATAAGAGTCGTTTTGACATTCCAGACTCTGACTCTGATGTTACCCGGCGACCGGGCTGTATGGAATCCTCCCAAAAATACAGTCACCATTTATGGTGCCATGCTCAGCTGTGAGGTAACCCTCCCTCTTCAGCCTTTTATCGCCAGGTTTCTCGCAGAGGCTCAAATTGCACCGGCACAACTCACTCCAAATAGCTATAGGATATTGATGTGCCTGTGTCTCATGTGGAATTTGAAGGGTTATAGGCCCCCTACTCCTCGCGAGATCGGCCATTTTTACACGCTAAGGCAGGCAGGCAATGGTGGCACGTATTTTCTTCTCTCTTCGCCTGTGGAAAACTGGATCCCTGAGGGTGTGGCGAACCCTGGCCAAGTAGAAGTCTCCAGCGATGAGAAGAAAAAGGGTTTCATCTAGGGCTTTCCCACTTCAAACAAGAGGTGGAAGAATAGTTGGTTTTTTGTTGGTGGTAAGTGGGGCCGCGATGCGCCTACCAGCAGTCGCCGTAACCTCTCGGTGAAGAAGGTTCCCAGGCACTTCACGTCTCCTGAAGCCTGGTCGAAGGCAGCCCCTGTTTTGCTAGATAGGGAGATCTCTCACTTGCCGCGGCAACTATCATTCCTTTGAACTCGAAGGATAGATCTTTCCTCTTGGATGAGGAGAAAATGATCTCTCAGCAGATTTTCACTCGCCTACACGCTAGGCTTCCTCGTCGTAAGTCTTTATCAGTTTGTCCTTTTGTATAATTGTTTCGTTTTATTCTGTTAGTGACACTTGGTTCGTTTTTCTTGCAGTTTGCGATTTTGATACTGTTTGTGATTTGCAAGCCCGGGCGGTGAAGAATTCCGAGGCTGCCCGCAAAAGACACGCTGCTGGTTTGGCCAAGGAGGGAATTGCTAGCCCAGACGGCGATGACCACTCGGACGGTGAGGAAGCTGGTGATGTTTCTAGGGGAGGTGCTGAGTCAGGGTGACCCCCCATGTGTGCAGAGGTTGCTGTGAGTACTCTTGTTGCAACTGCTGCTGCGACTACCCCTGCTGCGGCTACCCCCAATCGTAAAGGTAAGGAAAAAGTAGGTGCTTTAGGGGGGGTTAGTGACATTCCAAATTTTAACGCGGATGTCCCTAAGACCCCTCATGATCCTGCGAGTGATCTTGCCCCTAGAGCTAGCAGAGGTAAACGCCCAGTTGAGACTACACCTGATCGCGCTGCTCGACCCCCTAAGCGAGCATCAAGGGTGGTGTAGTATGTCGTCTCTTCAGATGAGGAGGGTGCTGGTGAGCCAGCTCTCGCTGAAACTCCTATTCAAATGGATGCTTGCGAGGATAATGCTGAGGGGACTAATGCTACGGTGCCCCCCCCCGAGGAGGTTGATGAATTGAATATCCCTACTTCTACCCCGCCCCGAACAGCTTCTCCTCCAGTGGCCATGGGCGAGTCTAATGTCTCTTCAAGTCAGCCTGAATCAATTGATCAGCCCGGCCCATCGAAGCAAACTGGGACTTCGACTTCTGGTTTGGGTTTTGCCCATGAAGCCCCTCCCGCGGGGTCATCTAGAGCTGACGAAGGGAACGTGTCTCTTTCTGATTTTACGGCTACTGAAATCTGCTCCCACTTGGTTAATAATGATGTGTACATTGGTGAAAACTGGGGGCACGTTAAAGGCAAGTCCTGCAACAAGAAGATGGAATTTTTCTTCAACTGCCACTCTTTGGTAAGTTTTTCGCCGTAAATCTCTATATATTATTATTTTTTCATACACTTCCTAATTCAACTATTTTTCTTCTCAGATGATGTCTTAGTTGGCTGAGAACTACAAGTATGGGAACAAAGCTTCCCGTGAGATTAAGTGCTTGCGTGAGCAGGCTTCTGTTTTGGCGGCTGAAAAACTCTGTGTTGAAGAATCCCATGCTCAACAGCTCGCTCAGTTAAGAGAGTCCTCAGATAGTCATCTGTCTGCTCGGCTAGCCGCCGAAGAAAAGCTCTCTGCTGCTGAAGAGGAGATCCGCTCGCTGAAGGAGCATTTATCTACTAGTCAAGAATCCTTTGCAGCACGTTTGGAGGCTAAGCGGGTGGCTGAGGAGGCTAGGGAAAGAGCTGAGCATGAGGCGCTGGACTTGCGCAATCAGTTGTCTTCTCGCGAACTCATCTTCGATAATCTAAAAGCTGTGCTGGAGGCTGAAGCAGTTGATCGTTTCAAGAGATCCCCTGCCTATGATGCGCTTTTGTTGCGCGAATTTGAAAAAGGCATGAGGCAATCGAAGAAGTTCTTCGCCATAAAGGATCATTCGAATGAGAAGGCTCTGAAGCGCTTCGACAAGTCTCTTCAGCAGCACATGGCCAGTGGTGTGGACTCGATTAAAGAGCAAATAAAACGATGGAAAGCCCACCGTCGTTACAACAGGACTGAACCTCATCCTATGCATCTTGAGATCCCCAGCAAGCGTGTCTTTAATACATACTACTCAGGTCAGAAGGGCAGCTTTTCTGGTTCTGGTGCTGAGCCCGACTTAGGTCCTGTTGCTGGAAGGGATTATGAGCCTTTCTTGCCAGAAGGGGATGAGGAAGTCACCTGGCCTTCTGAAGAGGAAATTGAAGATGAGGAAGACAGCGATGGCCCTCTTGTAGCTAGTTGAGCTTTGGGTCTTTTACACTGTAGGACTGTAAATTTCTATACCTGATGGAGACATTTAAATTTGTAATGCTCCTTCATTTGTAATCCTTCAATTGTAAATGACATTTATTTTGTTAAGTTTATAAACTCTTTTATTTTTGTTCAGCTGCCTTTGCTGAGTTTTCGGCTTACTCAGTATTTTCACCAAGTTTTTAGCATATTTTATAGCTCTATTCAGCTGCCATTGCTATATTTTGGCATACTCAGTGTTTGTCAGGACGTATCCGACCATACACCAAGTTTTTAACATGTTTTGTTTGTTCAGTTGGCTTTCTCGCTTCTAAGGATTCTATTTTCCCGTAATGGCGATCGCTACTTTTTATAACTTGGGATTTTATTTCTCGCCAGTTCTCGTTGCTGCGAGTATGACACTCGTCTTTATGTGATGGTAGCAATATATGATGGCGAATGCCCTTTGTGACTGGCGAGTGAAATCGCGAATTCTCAGTAATAAATTACTCTTTTATTGAATGCTTCCTGCAACTTTTGTTAACATAGTCATAAAGAAAAATGCTAAAACGAAAACTGTTCTAAGAAATAATAAAAAGGTTGAAAAAACTCTAAACTTGACAAAAAGTTAAGGATAATATATCTTTAAGTACTGCGCATTGCATGGACGGGGTAGTTCGCCAAAACCCTCTCGAGTAATGCGATATGCCCCGTGGTCAGCTATGCCTGTGATTTGATAAGGCCTTTCCCATTTGTCTACGAGTGATCATGTAGCTTTGTCTTTTGTTCCTAGGTTTACCCTTTTCAGCACTAAGTTGCCAAGCAAGAACCTTCTTTCACGCACATGTGAGTTGTAATATCTGGCTACCCTTTGTTGGTACGCAGTATTCCTTATTTATGCGCGTTCTCTTCTTTCTTCTACCTCGTCCAGACCGCATTTTAGCATATCAATGTTGAGTTCTGGTTGAAAGAGTTGTACCCTTGGTAAGGAGAAAGATGTTTCCACGGGAATGATAGCTTCAGCTCCATATGCCATGGAAAATGGGGTCTCACCTGTTGAACCCCTCTCTATGGTTCGATATGCCCAGAGCACTTGTGGTAATTTATCTGCCCAGCTTCCCTTTTTTTTCCTGCCAATTTAGCTTTCAGGTTGTGTTTTATGATCTTGTTTACTGCTTTAGTCTGGCCATTCGTCTGCAGATGTGCTGGGGAGGCATAGTAGTTGTTGATGCCGTACTTGTCACACAGCTCCCTGAATTTCTTACCATCGAATTGGGTCCCATTGTCCGTGATGATGGTGTTTGGTATCCCGAATTTGTACAGGATATTTTTCTTTACAAAGCTTATAGTGTTCGCTTCTGTTATATGTACCAACGGTTCGGCTTCTACCCACTTCGTAAAATAATCCACGGCTACTATAGCGTGCTTTGCTCCTCCAGTTGCTGTTGGCATTGGGCCAATTAAGTTAATTCCCCACATGGCGAATGGCCAGGGTGAGGTAATACTTTGCAAAAGTTCAGGTGGTTGACGGATGTTATTGGCAATTTTTTGACACGCCTCACATAGTCACATCTCGCTGCCACTCTTTTGGCGTCGGTGAATAGTGTTGGCCAGTAAAAACCCTACCTTAATGTTTTGTGGGCTAGGCTGACCCCCCCAGCATGGTTCCCACAATTTCCACTATGTATGCTTCTCAGGATATCTTCTGCTTCTTCAGGTCCAACACATCTCTGCAGTGCCCTCGAATACCCCCTTTTGTACAGTTCTCCATTGAGTACTGAATATCTTGTAGCTCTGTATTTCAACCGTTTTGCCTCTAGTGGGTCACTTGGGAGTACATCATTGACGAGATATTCTTTGATTGGTGTGATCCAGCTGTTTCTCTTGCCAAAAACTGCCCCAACTTCTTTTGATTTGACTATACTTGGCTGCAATAGGCGGATCATGGAGATATTTTTAGGCCAGATGTTGATTGTGGCAGATGCCAATTTGGCCAAGGCATCAGCCTGCTCGTTTTCTTCTCTAGGGACATGAACAATTCTGTATTCTTTAAATCTTTCTAATAGTTCTTTTGCTAATTCTAGGTAGGTGATCATGCTTTCATCTCTCGCTTGGTATTCATCTAGCACCTGATTAACAACAACTTGAGAGTCGCTGAAGATTTCTACCTCATCTGCCCCTAGGACTGTGCAAACTTTTAAACCTGCTATGAGTGCCTCGTATTCAGCTTGATTGTTAGTAGCTTTGGAGTCAAAACGCAAGGCACATTCGACTGAATCTCCTTCTAGGGTTGACACTACTACCCCTGCCCCGCTGCCGTGTGTGTTTGACAAGCCGTCAACGTGGAGTTGCCATTTAAATATTTTCTTATTTTGCTCCACCATCATTCTTACCACCTCTATGCTTGGCTCGGTGAACTCTACTACAAAGTCTGCCACTGCTTGTGCTTTAATTGCTGTCCTTGGGAGATACTCTACATCGAACTCACTTAACTCGATCGCCCACTTCGTTAATCGACCGGATACTTCTGGTTTCTGCAGAATTAATTTCAGTGGGCAGTTGGTGTATATCCCGATTTTATAAGCCTAGAAATATGGCCTTAGCTTTCTTGTTGCTGTTATTAAAGCGAGTGCCATTTTTTCGGCCAGCGAGTACCTTGTTTCGGCTGGTAACAGTGCTTTGCTGGTGTAGTATATTGGTTTCTGGATCCCCTCTTCCTGTCTTACCAGCACGGAACTTGTGGCTACTTCAGAGACGGACAAGTACATATACAGTGTCTCTCTTATTTCTGGTTTTGATAGCAGCGGTGCCTGCCCAAGGTAATCTTTCAAGGCCTGAAAAGCTCTTTCACAATCCTCATTCCACTCGACTCCTTTTCCTTTCTTTAGAGCTTTAAAAAAAGGTAGGCATCGGTCTGTTGACTTAGCTATGAACCTGCTCAGCGATGCTAGGCACCCCGTGAGTCTTTGGACGTCCTTCAAAGTTCTTGGCGAAACCATTTTTGCTAGTGCTTGGATTTTTTTAGGGTTCACCTCTATTCCTCTTTGATGTACTTGATATCCAAGAAACCTTCCAGATGGTACGCCGAATACACATTTTGCTGGATTCAACTTCATTCCATACTTAACCAGCACATTGAATGTTTCCCTCAGGTCATCTGTATGTCTATCTGCTGTGATGCTTTTTGTCAGCATATCGTCAACGTAAACCTCCATATTTCTCCCTATTTGCCTGGCGAACATTTTGTTGACTAAGCGCTGGTAAGTTGCTCTAGCGTTCTTTAAGCCGAATGGCATGACCGTGTAACAGTACAACCCCTGGTCTGTGGTGAACGCTGTCTTCTCCTCATCTGGCTTGTGCATCATTATTTGGTTATATCCTAAATATGCATCCACGAAGCTCAACGTCTCATGTCCGGCTGTTGCATCGACCAACTGGTCAATCCTTAGTAACGGGAAACTATCTTTGGGGCAGGCCTTGTTTAGATCGGTGAAGTCGATGCACATCCTCTATTGGTTGTTCTTCTTTTTCACTAGAACTACATTCGCCACCCATTCCGGATACTTAACTTCTCTAATTGATCTCGCGGCGAGCAGCTTTGACACTTCCTCTTTTATTGCTGCACTTCTTTCTGGGTTAAAGCTTCTCTTTTTTTACACAACCGGTTTGCATTTTTCACTTACTGCCAGGTTGTGTGAAATCACGCTTCTATCAATTCCCGGCATGTCTTCATGGCACCAAGCGAAAATCTCCTTATATTCTCTCAACAAGTTTGTCACATCTCTCTTAACTCGTTCAGTCAGCCTTGCTCCGATCTTGACAATTTTGTCCGGTTCTGCTTCGCTTAAAACGATCGACTCAGTTGGCTCTTCTTTTTCTCTGCTCGTTTTGTCCCTTGGGTCCAGTTCGAAGGTTTCCGGATTATCTTCCTGCTCTTCCTTGTCTAATTCGAATATGCTCAAGGTTTCAATCCCTACCTTATCTTTGAAGATTGATAGGTTGGCGCGGCGAGCCATCTCCTGTGACCCTTTCAATTCTCCGACATCAAATTATGTAGGGAACTTTATTTTCAACGCATGGGTTGAAGTAACAGCTCGAGCTTTGTTAAGAAACGGTCGGCCAAGCAAAGCATTATACGGCCAATTATGGATGTCGACTACAACAAAGTCCAAAAGGATCGTTCGCCGGCATGGTGCTGTGCCAAACCTCACCGGTAGCTTCACAGTTCCTAACGATCTCACTTCTGCACCATCGAAACCTTTCAACGGTACATGGAAAGGTTCAAGATCTTTTCTGACCAATCGTAACTCATCGTATACCCTGGCACTTAAAATATCAGCTGAACTCCCGTTGTCAATCATTACCAGAAAGACATCCCTATGGGCTATTCGAACCCCCACTACGATTACATCGTTAGGCTTTGCATCAATTCCGTCTGAGTCTTCTGCTGTAAACATTATGGGATCATGCCCTTCTTTCCCTTTCTTGGGATTTCTTTGCACAGAATTGATCTACATGCTTCTGCTTTCATACATTACTTCTCGGACTTTTGACATCCTTTCTCGATTGCTTCTTCCAGTATGAGGTCCACCAAAAATGGTGTTTATAGTGGCGTTAGGGCTGTTTCTCCTTGGACTCTTCCTTTAGTCAAATTTGAGTAGTGTTATTCAATCATTCAAATCTTGCTTGTCTAAATAGTAGTTAATCATTCAATTGTGGTATTCAATACATCAATCATCGTGGGACGAATTCTATTCATCATTGTATTACTCCTACGGCTCGATACTATTGCGGGTGCTCATTTAGGAGTGATCAGGGCGCACGACCAACGGCGACTTTCTGCTGAATTTGCACTGGTTCGGCGCTGCTCCACTTCTTCATCAGTTTTCAGCTTTTCAGCTTCGCGCACCGTTACGAAAATGGCCATAAATATCCCAAAAAACATCGGAAGCGCGATCCGTAAAAACCATTGGAAAGTAGACAGTCGGGGATTTCCGAAAATAGGTAACACAGAACCTAGTTCAATCTGAGGTGGGAGATATGGCCCCCAAAATATAGGTGTACTGCATGCGTCTTTCCCATTTCAGCCATTTTAACTTCCAAAACTCATCAATTAAGGTCAAATACCTTGTTTCTGGCAAATAACCTACAAAAAGCTCACCAAACACATTAAATATACAAAAACGCTCGAAAACAAGTACAATTGATAAGAAATGGGGGCTACATGAGTGTACAAATGGGCACTATCACTGTTATGAAATTATTAATTTATGCGACAATCGTGACTGAAATTTTACACCATGTTTCAAAAAGAAATTATTAATTATTACGATAGATGGATTTATTAACTTTTTACACTGGCCCAAGTCGGGACTGGAATTTTTTATTAATTTAGAGAGGATATTAATTTATAAGGGTAATTAAAAAAAACTCAAAAAAATGGTGGACAAATATTTATTGGATTGTTAATAGCATCACTCAAATTTGGGGTGCACATATGATTTTCAAAGTATACAAATATAGTCGCTCAATAATAGTGTGGTCACGTGTATACTTTAGATGGCAGATGAGACACGTTTACACAAGTCAAAAAAGAATGGTCCACCAAATTTAATAGTCTTTGGTTCCATTGGAAACATGGATTGGAGTGAGAAAGACATATAAATATCCAAATTTTCTCTTATAGGTACATATTATAGGTATATCTATAGAATACTAATACATATCACTATAATTTTACCATGTATATTATTATGATTGAAGTTATGTTGCTCACACGGCAAAATTATAGTGATGTGTATTAATATGCTATAGATATACCTATAATGTGTATCCATAAAAGAAAAGCTCCATAAATATCTAAGTCAACTTTGTGAAAATTTGAATGAGAGAAAACAAAAAGACAATTGATCGGATGGGGACAGAAGTAGCTGAGTGACGATTAAGGATGGATACGTATCGGGGCCGGGTCAAAATGCCCGATACCCAAAACTTGGTTGGGACAAATTAATCAAATCACATTTGATTGAAGTGATTGAATTTCAAGATGTAAATTTTAACATTCAATTAAATTTAAAATTGTCGGCACATCATTTGGGTTGTCTAGCCTAAATGATTTGGAAGATTCTAAATGCTGAGATACAAAAATTTATATTATTTCATGAAAACAGATGATAACAACGGAAATAAAACTTTGAGATAATAATACAAATTATCTTATATCCAAGTTCTATAATTTATAATTAATAGATACTTGACGAACACCCCGTTAATGTTTAGCGAGGGTATACTTCAGTGATTGAAGAATCATCGACAGACCATTGCACGGACTTACTTTTAGACTGATCAGAGTCTGTCCCTATTGTAAATTGCTTGCTGATGTCTGTTCTAGTACCGTAGAAAAAGGCAGGTTGTTGAGGTAATGCAAGAGTAACAGAGTAACTATTAAGCATGAGAACTACGGTTGCCATTGTTGGTCTAGCAACTGGATCTTCCTGGACGCATAGTAAACCTATATGGATACATCTTATGACTTCATTTCTTGAGTAAGAATCTGTCAAAGTTGAATCCAACAATTGCGTTGGTGTTCCATCTCTCCAATGTTTCCAAGCCTGCAAAATCTCAGCAAGTTATAATCGAAAACTAGCAATTCAATTAAACTACTTTATTTTTGTTTCCATGTATGTGACAATATTAGCTAATAAATTAAAGTAGGAAAAGTATATAAAGTTTCTTATTTTTCCTTACATAGTTCAGTAGATCCTCAGCACCATCTGTTTGATAGAAATTAGTGGTCTTTTTTCCGGTTATAATCTCAAGAATGAGGACACCAAAACTAAACACATCGGATTTCACTGAGAACTGTCCATGCATAGCATATTCTGGAGACATGTATCCGCTAATGAACAATAAAGAAAATTTTAAATTAGTACAGAACCAGAAACATGCATCAGTGAAGAAAGCTTAGACACAGAATGCAATTTTCTGGTCTTACAAATGATTCAACAGCTGGGATGCAAAAATGAATTTATAAATACAAATTATTATGAAAAACTGAGTAACATCGATCAAAACTTACTATGTTCCCACTATTCTGTTTGTAGTTCCTTGTGTTTGATCAACTCCAAAGATCCTTGCCATGCCGAAATCGGCAATTTTTGGGTTCATTTCCTCATCTAACAATACATTGCTAGTTTTAAGATCACGGTGAATAATTCTGAGCCGAGAGTCCTCATGAAGATAAAGAATTCCCCGAGCTATTCCCCCAATTATCTTGTATCTTCTTGACCAGTCCAATTGTCCTTGCTTTTCCAGATCTAGGTACATAACAAAATCAAAATTTCAATTGTAATACAGGAATGTAATTCAAATGCTCACAGGAATATATTTAGATTAGCCATACCAAATAAGAAGTAGTCAAGGCTTTTGTTGGGCACAAATTCATAGACAAGTATCTTTTCTTCTCCGTCCAAGCAAAATCCCAGTAGCCTAACCAGATTTCGGTGTTGAAGCTTCGCAACCAATACAACTTCATTCTTAAATTCCTCTACACCTTGTCCAGAGCTTCTTGATAGCCTCTTCACAGCTATTTCTTGTCCATTAGAAAGTACACCCTGATCATATAATATGAACAAATAGTTAGAAACATTTGTTTTCGAAAAAATTCTGAATTCTTGCCTCGGTAGCTTTTTCAAATTGTTAATACCTTGTAAACCACACCGAATCCACCTTCACCCAACTTGTTATCAGTTGAGAAACCGTTCGTGGCTGCTTGGATTGTCCCAAAATCAAATTGCAATGACTCTATAGTTGATATGTCTACACACACAAATGTTAAATTAATGTCTTGAAAAACAGATTGAGACACAAAAGATTGTTCAGACTTGATAACAAATTAGTTTTAAAATTTACCAATTTTGCCTGGTAAAGAATTGTACTTCTTTCTTGCTCTCCTAGTCAGGAAGCAGTAGCCCACCACGAAAAGCACCGCAGTGACAGTAATTGGAGCAACGATGGCGATAATAACCGATGAAGAGATTCGTTTCTTCCCTGCAATTAAGAACAGCACTATGTTTCATTGGTTCCGAGATAAATTAAATTGTATGTTCTTTTGACCCTCATTACCTGTCGGCCTTGTTACAGGGGATGGAGGAGACAGCGTAGTAGGTGCTGGTGGCGGCGATGCTGTCTTGTTATGGGTGTAAAAATCGTACAATTCGTACATGCTATAACAACTTGGAAATAATCTCCTTCCTCCGATCTTTCCCTTGGGCAAATTTTCAATAGCTTGTTCAAGACATCGAGAACAATCATCACTTGACAGGTCCTGCGTGCACTGTTGAAAAGTGTAGATTCTTTCTGAGCTGTTTGTGGAAATTCCATCTCTGGTGGCGTATCTTTTGGTATTATTAGCGGCCAGAGGTTTTGATGCGTTCATCAGACCCAACACTAGCTCGTCAAACCGTGTTGGATCTGTTGCCGCTTCTGTATTAAACAAACTGAAACTTGGACTTGTTGTTACTGTAGAGAAGATATTAGAATCCGAGTAGTGTAAAAGGCACTCGTCGTACCATATTATATTTCCTTTTTGAGTAGGACAACGTTGAGTTACTTCTGTGGAGGCGTGAACGACGCAGTTTTGGCAGGTAGAGGTGTTGAGGTCGTTGCGGCATTGAAAGAGGCCATAGACCCTGTCGGGGTTTTGCCCTGCGGTGGCGTTGGAGAATCCATCGCTGCCGTTGGAGTTGGAGGCAAGAGAAGAGAGGACAAGATTGAGGTTGGATTGGTAGGTGCTGTTTCTGGTGAAGGTATTGTTTGAGCAAAAATGATTAAGGTAGTTTGGCGAAGGATTGGGTGTTTGAGCAATGGTGAAAGCGATCAGAGAGCTTGAAAGAGAGAGCAGAAACACAAAGATCATGAAGAACTTCAATGAAGACATTTTGATTATCAGATTTGTTGCAGAATAGCTTGAAGAGTTATTACTATTTAATTATTTGTTCGGTCCTCGGAATTGTTATTTAATTATTTGTTTTTATGTAGAGTCGTAGAGATAATAAGTAGGATGTGGACACGACTGGTGAAGAGGCAGAGGAGACTCGTTTATTCAAGTCAACAATGAAAAGTCGACACAAATAATTTATTTATAGGGAAAATTGTAATCAAGTACCTCGATATTTGATGTATATACAATCAAATTGTACTTTGTCCAAAATTACAGGATAGTACCCTTCAATAACCTTAATTAGAATGTTGATAATCTTGAAGGGTTGATCAAACTGTCAAAAATTGAAAGAGTTCAACGATAGTATTTAATTATTCTATCAAAAAAAAAAAAAAAAAAAATCAGAAAGAAGTACAAGACCCTAATGCATATTCAAATCGAACTCATTCATTGTCCAATAAAAACACAATCACACGTTTTTTTTATATATCACGAAATGTATGAATGGATCACAAAACATACATGTGAGTCACGAATGGATCACGTGCTTTTTAAGAAATATGACAGAAATTGCGTAGGTTTAACAGTTCAAGGGCATTTAAAACCTGTTTTTGTTATATTTAATTTAAAAATTTAAAAAAAATCGTATTTTGTTATAAATGCCATTTTTAAAGAAAGTGGCTATATGTTAAAAAGGCCTCTTGATATTAGCCGTTTTCTGCAATTTCCACTTCTCTTGGGAATAATTCCAAATAAACAGCTGTGGCCCCAAGAGGCTTGACTTTTCCATCCTAATAAATTAAACAATAATACTAAACATCACACCTAAAATCCCACCTTTTTCATCTCACTACATGTGGCATGTGAGGTGTCAAATTATGAGTGGATACACATTAATTACACCTACCCCATGTATCCACTCACAATTTGACATCTCACATACCACATGTAGTAGGATGAAAAAAGTGGGATTTTAGGTGGGATGTGTAGCATTACTGTAAATTAAATCATCATTGATTTTTCTGTCTTGGAGGGGTCAAGTATCCTAGTTGCGTTCCATCGACAAAATTGAAGAAAAAAAAACAACTCTGATAGAGACACAGCACTACAGCAGTGGATATGTTAAATTGTTATCTGTGCAATTCTAATTGTGATAACATATATATTATCCCTGTAATAGATTTGAATATAATTTTGGTCACATAAATGTTTTTCATGATATGCATAAATATAATTATCAAACAGTCTGTTAAAAATATATATATATCAAACACCGTATAATGTATAAGTCAATTATTTTGTCTATAGGACCACTATAAGAAAAAAGGGTTATTGGGACGATTTTTTTTCCATCCCAATAACCCAAAATTTGTCTCTATAGACCTATTTGGATGAAAAAAATTTGTCTCAAATTACTTCACCTTAGATGGGTCGCAATAGGTTCTTTGTGATGAAAATTGAAATTAGTCCCCAAAAACTATCTATATGGACGAAATAATATAGGGACGAAATTTTATTAGTCGCAATTGATAATATATAGAGACGAAATGTTTCGTCCCTGCCATACACCTATGGGGACGAAATTTGTATTTTAATCCCCTTTGACACCCCATTTGGCTATGCCATTCCCACACCTACCCGCCCCATCCATCTAGCGATTCTAGTCCTTACACGGTTCCGGTTCCGCGGTTAGGTGGAACCGGTTCTGAACCTTTTTTTCTTTTTTTACATTACAAAATGTTACATTTTATTTATAAAAAAATAAAATGTTAGAAAGGACATTGTAAAGTATTGGGCCATGGCCCATAACCCTTGTCCAAGTAATTATGTTTTCCTTTCTCTTCTCCTCCTTTATATATAGGTTAGACATCTCATTCACTTCTCTCTTTATCCGATGTGAGATGTGGGATAAATGAACTTTTAGTATGTTTTTTTGTACAATATTTTCAGCTTTTTGAGATCCATTTTCAGCTTTTGTGATTCAATTCGATGCTACGGTTGACAAGACTCAAGAGTATGTGTTATGAATTATGATATGATTATGTGCATAAATTGAATATTCGTTTAGAAAGTTTAACATGAAGAAAGTTTAGAATCTTTTTTTTTTTTTTTTATAAATGGAAGGACATGTACAAAATGAATTTTTATTATTTTATTTTTTTATGAAAAAAGAAGAAGTTAGGAGATAAAGAAATAAAGGATTATAGGCTGGCAAGTTTTTGTCTGGCATTAGACTTGCCTAGTGTCTCCACAATTCACAAATAAAAAAAAAGAAATACGTAATAAGAATATATGACGTTTATTAGAGCACCATGAAAAATATAATCCAATCACAGAAATGTTATTTGGGTTTGAAAAGAGAGAGAGAGAGTGGTTAGGACTTAAGCCAAAAGGTTTGGTTAATCAAATATAATTAATTATTACTCCACTTTGCATATAATTACAAGCAGATCAAAGAAATAATTGAAACCCAAGAAAACATTATTTATATATATATATTCAAAAGTGGTCTTGACTCATCATCATTTCCATCTTCATTTGCCTCTCATCCCATCATTTGTAACTACTGTTGCCATGTGATGTACATGAACATCTTAAAATCTATATATAAAAAAAAATCATCTCACCAATGCATATTCAATTTATGCACATAAATCATGTGGCTAAAAACTTCCAATATTGTAGAAAAAATCATACTAAAAATTCATTTATCCCATATCCCACATTGGATAAATAGAGAAGTGAATAGGATACCTAACCTATATAAAAAGGAGCAGAAGGGAAAGGAAAACATAATTACTTGAACAAGGGTTATGGGTCATGGCTCAATACTCTACAATGTCCTTTCTCTTTTAAACATTTTAAGGAACTACCTATTCCAATCCAAGCGGTTCTGGCAAAAGTGGGACCGAAACCGTGCCAAGACTACATCCATCCATCCATCAGATCCATCTCATCACACCCCAATCACAATTAATCTTTTGTTCTCTTAATCTGTTGAACCTGACACTTGTGAGGATGTAAAGTCTTATCCACTTTGCTACTGGTTGGATTTGTCAATTTAGGCATCATTTTTATATATAACCTCTACATGTTATTAAATTTTTATTGATTTTTTTTCGATCAAAATTTTATTTGTAGATTAATTCCAATAATTTAAATTTTGTTTTTATATGATAAACAAATTGATATTAAAAAAAAGGTTTATAATAGTATTTAATTAAACTATTTTGTTAAAATCATATATTGTCAGATCAAAAGGTCAATCATTAATCGTACTCAGAATAGAGAGACTTTCTTTACATTTTTCAATTTACAAGTAATAGAAAAATGTAAGATTTGAATCCTTATTATAAAAGGGAAGGAGAAATGTACAACAACTTTTTTAAAAAGTGGTTTTGCATTTTAGATTCTTATTATTAATTTATAAAAAAATAATATTATTTTTGTCCTAATAAGTCCTCAAATCTCAAACCTTTTTTTTTTCTTTTCAAAGGAAAAAAAAAAAATCTCAATATTTTTAGGGACGAATAATTTATTTCGTTCCAATAGATTTCTTATTGGGGACAAATTTTTTTCGTCCCTAAAAGTCTTGTCATTTTTGCACTTTTTAGGAATAAATAATTTTTTTTGTCCCAATAGACATTCTATTGGGACAAATATTTTTCATCTCTAAAAGTTTCGTCAAGTTCGTCATTTTTAGGGACAAATAATTTGTTTCGTCCCAATATACGTTCTATTGGGACGAATTTTTTTGTCCCTAAAGATTTATTTAGGTTTGCAGTTTTTAGAAACGAATATGTTATTGCATCCCAATAGATGCTCTATTGGGACGAATAAAATTCGTCCCAAAATTTTTTGTCCCTATAGCCCAAGAAATATTCGTCCCAAAATTTTTTGTCCCTATAGCCCAATTTTCTTGTAGTGGACCTTATATATATTCATAAAACACTGCTTTAAACACATTCTAGAAGTAAGATTTATGATTAAAAAATTCGAACAAAACTTTTAGGCCATGTTTGCAACACCGGATTGGACTAGGATTGGACAATTTTAGTCCAATCCGGTGTTTGATATTGTTTTTGAAGATGAGATTACTAGTCCAAGAAGCAAAATAGTCCCATAACTATGGGATAAAATAATACCACCACCAACCATATCTTTATTAGTCCTTGGACTATTTATAAATGGACCCCACCATACCACCAACCCCACGTCCCCACCATTCCACCTAACCCACTGTTAATCTTTCATCAAATTTTGACCTATCTTCAACTTCAATTTTTTTTTTCTTCAGTGCATCAATGGCACCTTCAAATGCCATTCTCAAGTTTGTATTTTTGTTTCTGTTTTTGTGAAATCACCAATCAATTGTTTGTGTTTTGTGAGTTCAATTTGTGTTGGAGTGGAGGATTTGAGTGTGTTGATTGATAATCTTTGTTTGTATTATCAAATTTGAGGTGGAATTTTGATCAAATCTTTATTTTGTCTGATTTTTTTTTTTAATTATTATTATTTGTTAAAACCCTAGGTTTTACCAAGCGGTAAAGCACTTAGGAGAAATTTATTCAAGGGGTGTTTAAGCCCAACTCAATATTCTCTGAAAAAATTTATTTGATATACAGACCCAACCCAAAACAAGCAAGAAGAAAACCCCACAAAAAAAAAAAAAAAAAAAAAAAAAACATGTTGCCCTGAGATTAACCCACTCTGAAGACTAAAGCAAGAAAGCACCCATATGAAAAACAAACAAAACAGAGTAGGCCAGAAGCCAACAAGAAGCAACCAAAAAAACACAGAGCACCACACAAAAAAATCTGGATTGATTTTGAGTTTTGGTTGAGAATGAAGAACTGGTGATGAAGATTTAAAGAAATGATTGATTTTTGGTTGAGAATGAAGAACCGGTGATCTCCAGTAGATATTTTTTGTTTTGTTTTTCTTTGTTGTCTGTAAGGGAACTCTCAATTTACCCGTATTTTTTTAAAAATTTAAAGTTTATGTCTTGATGATAAATTCAAAGCCCAGATCTGCTCCAATAGTTTTTCCTTTGATTATTTTCTATTTTTTACAAATTAAAATGTTATCAAAATTCTTTTTTCTTGATTATTTCCCAAATTAAAATTCTATTTTCTTGATGATTTATTATTCAACTTTAAAATATTATCAAATTAAAATATTATTATATTTAGTCCAATCCTATGTTTCACCAAACAAAACATGGTATTCATTTAGTCTAGTCCCATGTTTCCCCAAACACAGTATAGTATTCATTTAGTCCAATCCAGTCCAATCCAATCCAATCTCATCTAATCCCAGTTCCATCTCAATCTAATCCAATCCCATGAAATAGTCCAATCTAATCCCGTGCACCAAACGGGGCCTTAGATAATAATCAAAATAATCTTATACGCCCCGTCACCGTTTACTGAGGATGTACTTCAGTGATTGAAGCATCATCAATAGACCATAGCATGGACTTGCTTGTAGACTGATCAGAGTCCGTCTCTTTTGTATTTTGCATGCTAAACTCTGTTCTACTACCAAAGAAAAAAGCAAGTTGTTGTGGTAATGGAAGAGTAACAGAGTAACTATTAAGCATGAGATCTACAGTTGCAATTGTTGGTCTCGTGGCTTGATCTTCCTGGATGCATAGCAAACCCACATGGATGCACCTTATGACTTCATTTCTTGAGTTAGAATCCGTCAAATTTGAATCCAACAATTGCATTGGTGTTCCATCTCTCCAATGTTTCCAAGCCTGCAATAATTCATCTAGTTATAATTAAAAAGCAACAATCTCTTCAATGTTCCTCTATGCATGTATGTTATTAGCTCTAACAAAGTAGGAAACGGAGATATGGTATCTTATTTGTACTTACATAGCTCAAGAGATCTGCAGCACCATCTGTTTGATAGAAATTGTTGTTCTTCTTGCTAGTTATAATCTCAAGAACCAAGACACCAAAACTATATACATCGGATTTCACAGAGAATTGTCCGTGCATAGCATATTCGGGAGACATGTAACCACTGTGAACCAGCAAGTTTGTTAGCATAAAAGCAACAATAAATCTATGATTAACTTATAGGAATCAATAATTATAATAATGATTTCATTAAAACAAGTAATATTATAAGTTTATCAATGGTCAAACACTTACAAGCAGGGGCGGCCCTGGGGTGGGTCGAGGGTGGGCGCCCGCCCCGGGCCCATTATGCCTAGGGACCCTAAATATATGATATGAGTTATTATTATGAGTTAAGTTGTAAACAGTAAAAACAAAGTAAAAAAAAAAAGCTCAAACAATACCCAAAAAAAAAAAAAAAATTAGAACATGATCCAATTCGTTTTATTATATTACAAAACCCAATTTTTTTTTTTTTTTAAAGTTTCATACTTTTCTATCATCTATTACCTATATATTCTTCATTTCTTTTCCACCCAAAAAAAAAAAAAAAAAAAAAAAAAAAAAAAAAAAAAAAAAAAAAAACCAGCAACTAGAGACATAAAAATCATGGATTTTTTAATTTTGATTTTGATTTTGGGATGAAGTGGGAATGATTTTGTTGGTATAGAGCCCAATTTTTAGATTTTGCCCAGGGGCCTTGGAATAGTTAGGACCGGCACTGCTTACAAGCAGGGCCGACCCTGACTTTTTGAAGGTCCGGGGCGAATCTCTAAAATGAGGCCCTTATTCATTTTCGTAGTTTTTTCAACATATATACATATAAATAATATGTTTTCATATATTTAGTCCGAATATAATAATTTAATTAAAGATAAAATAAAATCATATGATAAATACATTTATTATATAAACAAATAAATTTATCATATAAGTCGAACAAAATGTGAGTAGAAGTTCTGAATAATATATTAATATCTATGTTATACATCAAAATTGTTGCTAATTAGTTACAAAATTAAAAACATAGACTACCCTAAAATTGTTTGATTTTAGACTTTAGAGAGATTAGAGAGTCGGAGGGAGAGAGAGACGAGCGGCTACGCATTTGGTGGAGGAATAAGAACTGAATGCTAGATTATAATTGAACACATATTACCCTAAAAAAAAAAAAAGGGATTGATTACCCTAAAAAAAAAAAAAAAAAAAGGACCGAAAGAAATTTAATGATATTGGAATTATTGACATTGGGGCCTTTTTTAAAAGTGTTGTTGTACTTAGTATTAAAATAATATCAAGCTAGGCCATTTTTTTTTAAAGTATTGTTGGACTTAGTATTAAAACAACATCAAGCTGGGCCTTTTTAATTGTCAACAAAAAAATTATTGGGCCTATGTACATTTAACTAATAACTAACTTATATAAAACTTGGCCCTCCAAATAATGGGCCCTGGGCAGTTGCCCCTAAAATCCAGGACCAGGGCCGGCCCTGCTTACAAGGTCCCAACTAGCAGCTGATAATATATAATGCACTCGACCAGTAATATCTTTTGGCGTAGGGGGAAAGATAAGAGAGGAGAAGATTGAGGTTGGTTTAGTAAGTGCTGTTTCTGGTGAAGTTTCTGTCTGAGCAAAAATGAAAAAGGTATGTTGGGTCAGCTGCAATGGTGAAAGTGAACAGGGAGCTTGAAAGAGAGAGCAGAAACACAAAGATCATTGAAAACTTCAAAGAAGACATTTTGATTTTCAGCTTTTGTTGCAGAATATCAGATTATTTGTTTGGTACTCTGTTTTTGATCTAGAGTCAACAAATATGATGTGGACACGACTGCTGAAGATGCAGGGGGGGCTCTATTTATTAAAGTCAAGCAAGAAAAGTCGACACAAATAAAATAGCTTAAAAGGAAATTTAGGCGAAAATTAGGAAAAAAACATCTTTCAATGCGTAATGCACAAGGAATAAAATATCGGTATTGGTATCGATATCGGGCTTCTAAATTTATGGATAAATCGGGGATATTATCGATATCGGTGGATATTCGGTAAAAAATTAAAAAAATGACGGATATTTACATCTAAAGTTAGAATTTTTTTGTGAAACTTTAGGACAAGCTTAAACAAGTAATTATACATCAAATGAATCATATTTCAATAATAAATTAGCATAGTCGTGAGTTTATTATAAATTATAACATAGATAGAGTCTGTATATAATTTTTTAAATTGAGTATTTAATAGAATAATATTTTGTTTCACTTTTACAATATTATATACAATATAAAGAGATTAAATATTTAATAAACAAAATTATCATTAATATATATATATATATATATATATATATATATAGTTCCATACTTCCAATATTCTATCATAAATCATAATTCATACATAATAATATATTACATGTCTGAAATTTAAAACCAAAATGAATTTCTTGCTGGTTCAAATACATAAGATACATTTCTATCTTGATTCAAACAATAATTTTCCCAGGAAAATGTGCTAGCATAGTGTTATAGGTAAAAATAGTTATGAAGGACACGTCATCACCATAGAAGGCCAGGCCAGCAGGAGTCAAGATAAGTCAACTTATGAGGCAGAAACCCCCACGATAACCTACTCGAAAAAGAGAGTAAGTAGTCCGAGCACAAACGAAGACGATCAGCTTGGGCAGCAGATCTCATTCGGGCACACTCAGTCACACTCGGGCGTACATACTCGGGAACCAATAAGACAGTCACCAACACTCATATACCAATCATAATCAGCGACCAGCATGTCCATAATAAGCAACGATGTGGACCATTAGAGTTTAAAAAGGAAACAAGCAGTTCTCCTGCGAATAACGGAGAAAGAATCTCGTCCAGAATTGGACTCAGCCGAAAGAGGAAAACATAACTTAATTAGGACTAGGAAACCGCTTGAGACTTGGGGACCACAACACTAAACCCTAGCGGCCACCTTAAAACCCTAAAAACAACATGTATAAATACCCCCTCTATTCACAAACAGGGGGTACGCGAGAAGTAGCATATAGAGAGAGAGGATCATAGTGCAAAATTCTTGTAATCATTCTTCATAATGAATTTGACTTTGTTGCTAAATGAAAAGTCCTGGAGGCGTGTTTAATATATAAAGCTAGGAGGGGGGGGGGGGGGGGGGGGGGGGGGGGGGGGGGGGGGGGGTGGGTGAATAGATTTTATCTAATTATTACCCAATTTTCGCTTGCATGTCAATTTTACGAAAATACCCCTAGCAAGTCAAAAATACATACAAGTGTAATAAGATGCGGAAATAATAAATGACACTTGATGTTTACATGGAAAACCCAACCACTGGGAAAAACCACGGGCTGTTTAGTGCGCCACACTCGGACCTCGAAATCCACTAATTGAAATGGAGTTTACAACCTATGTAGACCTCGTCTAACACTCCGGTCAATAACCCCCCACTTCTACCACGCGGGCCTTTAAAAGTGGCTCTAGTCCAATTGCTTATGTGACCACCTGTTCCCGGTGTCCGACCTAATCCCGGTCAATCACACAAGACTTCAATCTCTCAAAAGAGATGCACAACCCTATGTGAATATGTATGAATATTCAATTAACAAACAAGGCTAGGGAACCTTAGATGCTTATCTAGGATGATGATATATTCAATATAAATCAATCCTAGATATAAAAATAGCTATATGTCATGGCATACAACTTTAGCTAAGTAAAGGATAACCAATCCTAGATACAAAGCTATCACAAAAAACCCACAAACATTCAAAAGATTAACTAGTTGATTAAAAAAACAATCTATCAACCTAGTTATAAATAAATCACACAAGAATATTTATGGCATAGCTTTTAGGCAATAATGACCTAATCAATTAAGCTATCAAAAATAATCTCAATCATATAATGAGATTAATTAGCTAGATATAAAATAGGCATGAAAACCTAGCTAACATAAATAACCCAATCAACACATAATCTCAATCATGTATGTAGAAATTAATCTAAACACATACAAGTAATAAATGAGATAAAATTGATAAGTAGAAACACTAATTATGTAAGATAAAAGTGTTCAACAAATCATACCATGTGTGTTGAAGAAGACCCATGCATTAGCACATGTTAGATGAACCTAGATGATGCCTAGATGATGATTTGTGCATGTGGGAATGGGTTTAGAGAGATAAAGATGTAATCTTTAAGCTTTTTCTCTCAAATCTCTCTTTCTCTCTCAAGAATAAGGAGCCTCTCTCTCTAGGGTTTGATTTTGTGGCTCTCCCCTCAAAATGATGAGAAAGATATGTATTTATAATGCCCAAATGAAACTATGTCGTTTTGGAAGAAATGGAAAAAGTATGGGCATTTTCGCGGTACTCGCGTCAGTGCAGCGACTCAAGATTCGAGCGCTTCGAAACATGACCAAACGATATCGAAACCTTTCATATAATATATCGTTGGAAAGGTATGGATGTCTAATTTCTACTCGTCTTTACAAAATGGTATTTTGATGTCTGTAGAAAAAGTTATAGTCAATTGAGTGACCAAAGGTCAGAAACAGACAACAACAGAGTTGCCCTGTTTTGGTTGTAACTTTGGAGATTTTAAAACCAATCCAAACGGTCATGAAATATTACGAATAATATACAGTTGGAAAGGTATGGGTGTCTAGTTTGTACAGAAATTTTCAAAACTCATTTTGAAGCTTTATGTAAAAAGTTATGGTCACAAGACCATACAAAGGTCAGTTTTGAAAACACTTAAAACATTGAAATCCAATCTTTTAAAACTAGACACCTTACTCCAATCAACCAAACCAAAACTACCACTTATCCAAGAGAAGAATGAGACCTTCTCAAGTGGTCAACCATCGCGCTAAGACATGCACACCATCGTGCAAGCGCGGACGTTTCCGATCACACAAACGGAAACGAATTACACCACACTTAAGACTAATCATGAAGTGCAAATGTGGGTATTGAATGCATCCTAATGCCTAACATGTCATGGCATTATCATTGAACAAGATGCACTCAATTCAAACATGCATGAATAAAATTCATGACTTTGCATCCTAATGCTTAAACATGTCATGGCATTTCATAGAACAAGATGCAATCAATTTAATGCAAGAAGAGATATTGAATAATCAATAAAGCACAATGCACACAAAATATAAACACAACATTCAAGAATAAGAGTTATGCATGTTGTGTGTGTGTGCAACTATATCTCTTCAAGGCAAAGTAAGCACAAGATATATACCTTTGGTGCTTGTCCTCTTGAGGTCTTGGAAAGGGTCTTTGATCTTCAACTAATCACCTAGACTACCCTTACAACCAAACCCCAACATGTGGTTTGCCCACGAAATAAGCCAATCAACTAAAGGGAATCCTTACACTAAAGCAACAACCCGTGGATGTTTCTCCAATCTTTGGAGTTTTACCACGTAATCGCTTGTTATTTCTTCTCAATCTTTAGTCATACTCAATCATAAACTGCAGTAATTCGAAAACAAATCATTGACTTGGTGACCATCAAAAATCACCGTCAACAATTGGCGCTAGAAGGAGGGGGACCCAAAAATTTGTGACAACAATGGCTGGCGATGGAGATGGTAGCGATTCCAGGTATAGTCAAGGCATGCCAAGTAACGAGTTGGAAGATGACACCGTGCTCAATACTGCGGATGCAACTCTGACGACGGCAGACCAGTCAGCCGCCTTGGCTGGTATTCAACGTTTCCCTACAGCTAATGAAGAAATCGCGCAACGACTCCGCGCTTCTCTGTAACAACTCATATCAGACGCAGCAAGGCAAGGGGTCGACCTTTCTACTACGGAAGGTTTGATGTCACCTCACAATCTGTCTGCCCCAAACCAGCAGGCTACAAGATTGCGTTCTACAGTAGTGATACCAACACCCGATGCACCCCTAAAGGCAAGACGAGATCCTACGGGTAGACCAGAGATGTTATCTGAAAGAGTGGCCAGAAGAAGTAGGGAGCATAGAGAGAGAAATGATTCTGACTAAGGGTATGACCAAGATCGGATAGCTGGGGATCGAGATCACCCTAGGAGGCGCAGTCACCGGAGAGACCGGTCATCCTCCTCCGAAGAAAGTGAGCAGAATCATCATCGCAAGCGCCAAAGGGGCACAGTCCGGCTGCATGGCCTAAACCGAGATCGTAGAGAGTTGAATCCGGAGAAAAGGGGCCAAAAACTAACCATAAGTCAAAACTTCAATGCGATAGCGGAACCTGAAGGGGACAGAGACATACTCATATAGAGTCTGACCTGGGAAGTTCAGAATAATCGTCGACAAATGGATGCTTTGGTCAGGCGGTATGGGCGTAACGAGCTGTCAGATGATGAATCCAGAAGCCCTTTCACCAATGGGGTTCTGAGGATGCCTTTCCCAGAGAGATTCAGGATGCCCCACATTGAGCTGTTCAAGAAGGATACCGACCCAAAAGAGCACGTCCGGAGGTATAGGAGCGCTATGGCGCAATATGTCCACAATGATGCACTGCTATGTTTGAATTTTCCCCAGACTTTTGGGGATCTAGGCTCCCGGTGGTTTGGAAGACTGCCGGCAGCAAGCATAAGCAGCTTCGGCGAGCAGAGCAAGGCCTTCTCAAGGCAGTTCCTCGGGAATGTACACAGGAAAAAGTCAGTGGCTCATTTATCCCAACTCAAACAGGGAAAAGACGAGTCGCTGAAGAAATATCTGGGGAGGTTCGGTCAAGAAGTGTCCGAAATTGGGAGTGCAAACGACGAAGCAATAATTGCCGCGTTCATCAACAACCTTCAGAACGGCCAATTGTCCTTTGACCTAAGAAGAGCCCGACTGACCAGCTATGCCGATATGATGGACATGGCAGGGGGTTACGCCCTAGCCGAAGAGGAAGAAATTGCCACAGGAGGTTACTTCGTGCATGGCGGTCGCCCAGAGGGATCAAAAACCAAAGACCAAACAAAGGCACCCGATACCAAAGGTGACAAACAGAAGAATAAAACGCGGGATGGTCGGGATGGACGACGAGCATATGACCCAAAAACCAATCAACCGCGGCAGAAGTTCCAGGGCAGATATACAAATTATAACCCATTGAAGAAAGATCAAGAAGAAGTCCTGGCAATCCTGGAAGAGAAGAACATGTCTAAAGAGCCGCCTAAGCAGTCAACATATGCTCGGAGGGACACCACCAAATATTGCCGTTTCCACAAGGAGAATGGACACGAGACATCCAAGTGTTTCCAGCTTAGGGACCATATCGAAACCCTCATTAGGGAAGGGCATTTGAAAGACATTGTTTTCAAAAGGTGGATAGGGCAGATGGACAGAAGGATAGCCGACAGGACGGGCGAGCAAGGAAGCTTAGTCCTAAGAAAGCCGAGGATGAAGGAGCAATTAACACCATTTTCGGAGGACCAGCGACTGGCAAGAGTAACAGGGAAAGGACCCAGGAAATCCGGGAGGCCATGGAGGCACGAAGAGACTTGGACGTCAATTCTATTGAACCCGACCCGAAGAGAATCAAGGAGGGCTGGGACCCGATCATATTCATAGAAGCCGACTCACACGGAGTAGACGTGAGGCCGAATGATGCGCTGGTGATCAGCGCATGGATCGGTCATAGAGAAGTTCATCGAATTTTGATTGACAATGGGAGTTCAGCAGATATTCTTAGTACAGAAGTATATGACCAACTGAGGCTAGATAGGAAAGACCTACAGCCGTTTCCCACACCCCTTAGAGGATTTGGAGGAGTCGAAGTAAGGTCGCTTGGCACGGTAAAGCTACCTGTGAAGATCGGGAAGGCTCCTTCCCAAAAAACAGTACCGCTCGACTTCGTGGTGGTAGATACAGAAAACTGGCCGTACAACGCTTTATTGGGCTGACCATTTTTGAATAAAGCCAAGGCGGGTGACAGCAACTTTATGCCCTCATGATGAAATTCCCGACCGAATATGGCGTTGGAGTGGTCAAAGGGTCACAAGAGATGGCCCGAAGAGCAAACTTGTCAGTGTATAAAGATAGGGAGGTACACCAAGTATACACAGTAACGGCTCAACAAAAGGCTGGAAAACCTGAAGAGCAGGTAGAAGTGCCAAAAGATTTTGAGTTGGATACCAGAGAAGAACCAGAGGATAGGAAAGATGAGCCGACCCAAGAGGTGGCACTAGATCCAGAAGATCCGAGTAGGACGGTGAAGGTAGGGGCAAGTTTGAGCGTACATGTCAAAACCCAACTTGTTACGCTGCTAAGAGACTATAAGGATGTTTTCGCTTGGAGTCATGAAGATATGCTGGGGGTAGACCCGAAGGTGATTTCACATCATCTTTCCATCAACCCAGAGTTCCGACCAGTGGTACAAAAGAGGAGATTATTCAATCTAGAAAGAAGCGTCGCAATCAAGAAAGAAGTGGAGAAGCTGCTTTCCGCGGGGTCGATAAGGGAAGTCAAGTATCCGGAATGGGTAGCCAATGTAGTGTTGGTCAAGAAAAAGAACAAACAATGGAGGATGTGCGTAGACTTCACAGACTTGAAAAAAGCTTGCCTAAAAGATAGTTTCCCACTGCCAAGGATCTACCAGTTGGTAGATGCAACAGCAGAACACGAATTGTTGAGTTTCATGGACGCCTACTCGGGATACAATCAGATCCGGATGAACAAGGCAGACGAGGAAAAGACATCGTTTACCACGGACCAGGGCCTGTATTGCTACAAAGTGATGCCATTCGGATTGAAAAACGCCGGGGCAACGTACCAGAGGTTGGTAAACAGGATATTCGCTCGGCAGATTGGGAAAAACATGGAGGTTTACATGGATGATATGTTGACCAAGAGCACCACTGCAGAAAAACACATGGAAGATTTGAAGGAAACCTTTGACGTCCTAAGGAAGTATCAAATGAAGCTCAACCCAAGCAAATGTGTGTTCGGGGTACCTTCGGGAAGGTTTCTAGGTTTTCAGGTACACCAGAGGGGAATCGAAGTAAATCCCGAGAAGATCAAAGCATTAGAAGGAATGGCTTCACCAAAGACACTAAAAGATGTGCAAAGGCTAACGGGATGCCTTGCGTCACTCAACCAGTTTATAGCCAAGTCAACAGACAAATGCGCTCCATTCTTTAAAGAAATAAAAAAGGGGAAAGGACTCGAATGGAGTACAGAATGTGAAGAAGCCTTTCAGAAATTGAAAGAGTATTTGGGGAGAGCACCCATCCTTTCAAAACCGGTGGTGGGAGAAACATTGTACTTATACCTCTCGGTCACAGAAATGACGACAAGTTCGGTGTTGATCCGATTGGAGGAAGGAATACAAAAGCCAGTGTACTACACAAGCAAAGCATTATTACCGGCAGAAACCAGGTACTCGCCGACAGAAAAAATAGCGCTAGCTCTGATCACATCGGCCAGGAAACTGAGTCCATATTTCCAAGCGCATACAATAGAGGTGTATACAGACTGCCCCCTGAAACTCATTCTTCAAAAGCCAGAGGTGTCGGGAAGGCTGACTAAATGGGCCGTGGAACTCAGCGAATATGATATCAGATACACACTAAAAGCGGCAATCAAAGGGCAGGCGGTATCCGACTTTGTAGCGGAATTCACCGAACCAGACGCCGAGGTAAGAAGGGTAATGGAAGATGAACAGACTACTAAATTCCAATGGAAATTACATGTAGACGGATCATCAAACACACATGGCAGTGGGGCAGGAATAGTCATAACAACCTCCGAGGGAGATACTGTGGAATGCGCCATGAGGTTCGATTTCAAAGCAACCAACAATCAAGCAGAGTATGAGGCCTTGTTGGCCGGCCTAAGGGTCTGCATAGCATTAGGGGCAGACGAGCTGGAAATTTATAGCGATTCGCAAATCGTGGTTAATCAGGTACTTGATGAATACCAGGCAAGGGAAGAGCACATGATAGCTTATTTGGACATTGCAAAGAGGCTACTTAGAAAGTTCAAAATGTACAGAATCTCTCAGATCCCTCGTGAAGAGAACGAAAAAGCAGATGCCTTGTCCAAACTAGCTTCAGCCACCACAAGTATCAGATCCAAAGCAATACCAGTGACACATCTGATTAAACCAAGTACAGCGGAATCCGAGGAAATCACAATAGCAGAGATCCGACCGAGCCCAGGCGACTGGACATACAAACTCAGAAAGTACTTAGAAGAAAACATACTACCGGAGGATGCTGTGGAAGCTAAAAGCATCAGATACAGGTCAACCCGGTACACGATTCTGAGGGGAGAATTATACAGGAGAGGATTCTCAAAAGTGCTGCAAAGATGCATTTCTGGTGAAAAGACTGGAGAGATCCTGAGAAGCGTCCACAGTGGAGTGTGTGGGAACCACACCAGGGGTAAAAGCTTAGCACACAAGATACTCAGGCAAGGATTCTACTGGCCGACTCTGTTCGCAGAGGCACAGCGATTCGCAGAGAGTTGCAAAACATGCCAAAGAATAGCAAACGACATTCGGCGACCCCCAGAATTACTTAGAAGCTTAACCTCACCTTGGCCCTTCGCCATGTAGGGACTCGACCTAATAGGACCAATGCCCACAGGAACAAAGGGAGGAGCAAAGCACGCCATTATGGTAGTGGACTATTTTACCAAATGGGCAGAGGCAGAGGCACTTGTACACATCACTGAGGCAAACACCACCAGCTTTGTTAAGAAGAATATAATATATCGGTTCGGGATCCCGAGTATCATCATAACAGACAACGGAACCCAATTCGACAATAAGAAGTTCAGAGAAATATGTGAAGAATTCAAGATCGCAAACTACTATGCATCGCCTGCTCACCCTCAAACCAATGGCCAGACCGAGGCCGTGAATAAGGTAATCAAGCACACATTGAAAGCTAAACTAGAGGCAAAGAAAGGTGGCTGGGCGGACAAACTGCCCGAGGTACTATGGGCATACCGAACAACTGTAAGGTCGTCCACGGGGGAAACTCCCTTCGCGTTAGCATTTGGGACAGAGGCTGTTATCTCAGCAGAAACAACTTTTACATCCCCCAGGGTTCAGTTATACAGCCCCGAGCACAATATAGATATGCTGCAGCAGAACTTAGACGAGCTTGAAGAGATCAGAGATGCAGCACAAGTAAGAAATTCCGCGTACCAGCAAAGGGCTGCTAGGTACTACAACTCCCACGTTCGGGAGCGGAGATTCCAACTCGGGGATTTAGTGCTAAGAAGAGTATCCCCAAATACCAAGGATAAATCATCGGGATCTCTCACCGATAAATGGGAAGGGCCATACATCATCAAGAGAATCATAGGGCACGGGGCCTACATGATAGCCCGACCAAAGGGTAGCCTGGTACCCCAACCATGCAATGCATAATATCTGAAGATCTTCTATCCCTAGAGAACCCCGATTACGGTTCTACGATTAATTTATTTTGCTTTAGCTCAGTTTTAGTTTCCGCTTTGATTATTTCAGATTTATTTGTCGATTTCATTATCATATTGATCATCTAATAAAGTTAAGTTGCTAGGTATGGAGTAGCGGAATTAATAAAATCCATGAGCAGCATTTCAATAGCGGCCACTTAGAAGCCGGCCAAATAAACACCAAAAAGAATCGGGCGCTATAAGACCGCGGAAAGAGTGGACGAGTGGTGCTCGAAGGGCGGAAAAGCTATAGTAGCGTGCCTGCCTAGTTAAGGAGATACGAGCACATCCCTTAGCAAAAAGGCAAAACCGAGGCACCAGGATAACTGGAAAACTGCTCGGAGCGCCGCTAGAAAGACTAGTGAGATGCGCAGCCGTGTTGGCCGGTACAAATTACCCTGACGGTTCGGCAAAACCTTGCACAGATAAAACCAGGAGACGTCCTAGGTGACTTGTGCAAGGACCTCAATGTATGGTCGTGGCGAGCCTCGGTGTAACGTTGAGGTAAAACAAACCTCAAAGATTGAAGGACAAAAAGCTAGTTGCATAAGATACTCGGCAAAAATTAGTTACCAGTTAAATAAGATACTCGGTCTAATCGATTAAAAAGTCAGTTACATAAGATACTCGGCAAAAATTAGTTACCAGTTAAATAAGATACTCGGTCTAATCGATTAAAAAGCCAGTTACATAAGATACTCGGCTGAAATTAGTTACTGGCCATAAGGCACTCGATCAAAGTATAGCAAAGGATTCCCGAAGGATCCATGAATTCAAAGATAGCCGAGTACAAGTAGACTAAACAAGTTCAGGTCGTCCCATTTATGCATTGGTCGCGCAGTAAAGTAGAGCAATAAGAATATAAGAGTAAATTTTATTCTTAATATGTTTGGAAAAAATACAAAGATAGTTACAAAAAGGGCTTAAAAATCAAGAGGAAGGCGCCGGGGGTTGTGAGCTGCTTCCGTCGACATCAGGGTCAGGCTCCATCACATACTCACTCAAAAGGCTATCGTCCGAAGGCCACACGATCACATCTTCCTGGTCATCCATCCAGTAGCTATAGTCGGTACCAGGAACTGGCCCCAAGTCGGGTCTCTCATTGTTGAACCTGCCCTCTCACAGGCGTAAAAAGTAGAGAAAAACTCGGCAGTAGGAACCTCAAGGTGCATGGGATGTGACGTTTTTCCTTTACTTTTACAATATGCCCGCCACTCCTTCATCTGGATCCGAAGGGATTCCAGGGATGTGTCCACATGCTTCCTAATTGAGAGGCTCCAGTTGGCCCGATCAGTCGCCCTGTTTTTCTGCTTAAAGAATTCACCAGCCGAGACCATTCCCCGCTGGAATTCCTGGATAAGCAAAGCATCATAGGCTGGAGATCTCTTGAAACGGTCAACGCTTTGTAGCTCCAGTTCCAACCTAGCTTCATTCGACAGTTCCTTAGCTGTCAGGGCTTGACACTCCAAGTCTTCGATTCGGCGTTCATAAGTTGACTTGGCATCTTCAGCATTCTGTTCGGCCCGAAGCAAGGCTTCCCGAGTGGATGACAGCTGATCCTGCAGAGTCCTGACCTCCTCCGCAGCAGAAGATGCTCGTTGCTCGGCTTCCATTTGCCGTGCTAGGCATTGATTTAAGAGCATCTGATTCGATTCGGCCTCCTCTTGACGAGCTAATTCAACCCAAGAGCAATGATCTTCACTCTCCTTCAATTGGGCTTCTAGCCTCCTTATTCTCTCCGCTTGGGCTTCGTCAGCTTGGCAAGCCCCGGACATCTCGGCCACCATCTACAGCAAGTCAACAACAAATAGAAGTGAGTAAAATGAGGAGGAATACGAAATCATGCATATAAACCAAGGCGCTACTTACGTAGGAAGCACTGTTGAAAAAATTACAGAGCCGGTCGGATACGGTCCCGGTCCTGAAATGACTCCAACGATCCTCCCCAATGTAAACCTGACCTGAAGCCATGGCCCTCAGCATGGTCTCAGGGGTAGGATCATCAGTCCGAGGGGAGGAACCCAAACCACCGGCGTTGGTTTCAGGGAGCTCGGCAGATGAGGCCGCCCGAGGGAAGTCAGTTGAGCCTCCAACATTATCTTTGATCTGGTCTGCTTAGAATGAATATACTAATCACACTATACAAAGACTTGCTTCACAATACATCACATGTGAATATTATGAATCAAGACAATAAAATATACAATTAAAATATAAGAGAAAGAGATAGGAAGAATTAACACAAGGGATTTTTTAACGTGGTAAAACCTCAAAAGAGGAAACATCCACGGGTTGAACTACAACCATTGGGTACTATATTATTGAAAAGTAAACATAGAACATTCACAAAGTGACCAATCTTTAGCTCACCCAACCTAGTGAAGTCTAAGCCTACCCAACCCTATTGGAAAGTATGAAATCCCTCAATGATGCGGAACCACCATATATTGGACAACACACTCAACCAACATCGATGGTAGATTAGAAATTCCTCAAGAGTGCATACACCTCCCGTGTACCCCGCTCTATCGGACTCTATGTCTAACCATACGCCTAGGCCTACCAATACAATAGCCAACTCCCTATCCAAGGCACTCTTGCCTCTAGGGAGCCTCCCATGCATGACTATCCGAGTCCTCCCGACTCTAGCCATGACTCCTTGCTTACCTATCCGAGTCATCCCGACTCTAGACTTCTTGCTTGGCTATCCGAGTCATCCCGACTCTAACCAAGACTTCATGCCTTTTACAAGGACTTCCTAGTGTGATCATGTGAATGCAAATGATGCAAACATTCAATACAACATAGAACATGTGATCAATACATTCTATGGCACAAATAGACCTAAACATGTGATATCACAATTAATCAAGTCTAGATGCAAAAATACATGAATAGAAACCTAAGCATGTGAAACACCTAACACATATACTCAAAGTCTCACTCACACACATAACACTTGAATCACAAAATGTTCATTAAGTACAAATTCAAGATGCTATCAATATACAATTAAAAGCTAGATATATGAGATTAAAATCAATCAATATACTAGACAAAAATATAGAGCAAGGTTTTGAGATTTACATCAATCAAAACCTATAATCTCTAAATCACATACAAATACACAAATCCTAGATTTCAATAATCAAAGGACCAAATCAAATCTCAAAGTCATTTTAACACAAAATTAATTTAATTAAGTATCAAACAACCTAAGATGCCATTCTAATCACAATACAACTCACAAACAAATGTAAAACCTAGAATCATAAAATCTAGTCAACATAAGTCCACAAATTGAGTTTCAATTAGAATGATAATCAAGCTACCTTTCCAAATAGCTTTTATAAAACAATAACCTAGATATAGAAGAAGAAACCCCAAGCAAATGGAAGGTCAAATAACAAGAAATCCCAAAGTTGAGACTCAAACCTCGGATTCTACGAAATTCAGTGTCCAACCACTTGAAATCACGATCAATCAGCCACCAAACCACTTGGAGATGTTAGAGGACTCAAATACGAACACTCTCCAACTTGAATCACTCAAATCCGACTCCGGATGAGGAAGATATGGTGTTTTGAAGTTTGGAAAAATTGGAGAGAACTCTAGACGGGAAATCAGAAATTTTTCTTCTTAGAAATTCAAATGGAGAGAGAGAGGGAAGAAATAGGAGGAGAGAGAAGGAGGAAACCGGCCAACCACGTGGTGCCATGTCACCCCCTGGCCATGGGGGGCGCGTGGCCCACACGGGAGCAGAGGCTGCTCCAGGCCATGGGGCCCACGGCCTCAACCACGGCCAGCCCTTGTGGCCCACGGCCTGGGCTGTCCTCTCATGCGCTCCCTCGTTCGTCGGCCCGTATCTCGGGCGTCCGAACTCTGAATTCAATTTTGTTTTTAGATTACGAACCATGCCTCTCTCACGCACGATAACAATAACTTTGAAAAACGGTTGAGAAATCATCTCGAAAATCATCGATGAAGTCAACACAACGTAAGAGAACGTAAAGTGGCATAGTCAACACGTTTGGACTCGAAACCTTATGAATGAGTAACCGAAACGACCGGAACTCAATAAAGCATTGAATAAGAACATGTTCAAGTCCTAAACACAAAATACGGAAACATACAAACACAAATACACACACATATGCTAGTTTCCGGACATAGTCCTAGAAAATGCAAAACACAAAGTTTATTAACTAAATGTGAATGCATGAGCATATTTTGCCAAGTGTGTGAAAGTGAAATGTAAATAAAATAAAATCATGAAGGGACACACAAGAATGATATGTGTGAGTGTGTGCCTAGCCTTGTAAGAGATAAGAGGTCTTTGAATACCTTTGTAGACCGATAATGTTCGAAACTCTTAAAAGCCAGCAACTTGAACGAATAATGGTTGAGACGTCCTTCGTCTTCGAAATCCTTCATTTACTAACCACTAAACATTACAAGTAAAACACGTTTTGATATGGAATTAATGCCAACACTAATTATCAACCTAACAAGCACCATGCCGGCGAACAATCCTGCCGGACTTTATTGTAGTCGACATCCATAATTGGCCGTACAACACTTTGCTTGGCCGACCGTTTCTTAACAAAGCTCGAGCTGTTACTTCAACCCATGCGTTAAAAATAAAGTTCCCTACAGAATTTGGAGTTGGAGAATTAAAAGGGTCACAGGAGATGGCTCGCCGCGCCAACTTATCAATCTTCAAAGATAAGGCAGGGATGGAGACCTTGAGCATATTCGAAGTAGACAAGGAAGTGCAGGAAGATAATCCGAAAACTTTTGAACTGGACCCAAGGGACAAAACGAGCAAAGAAAAGGAAAAGTCAACTGAGTCGATTGTTTTAAACGAAGCAGAACCGGACAAAACAGTCAAGATCGGAGCAAGACTGACTGAACGAGTTAAGAGAGATGTGACAAACTTGTTGAGAGAATACAAGGAGATTTTCGCTTGGTGCCATGAAGACATGCCGGGAATTGATAGAAGCGTGATTTCGCACAACCTGGCTATGAATGAAAAATGCAAACCAGTTGTGCAAAAAAGGAGAAGCTTTAACCCAGAAAGAAGTGCAGCAATAAAAGAGGAGGTGTCAAAGTTGCTCGCCGCAAGATCAATTAGAGAAGTTAAGTACCCGGAATGGGTGGTGACACGCCCCAAACCTGTTCTACAAATGTCACTATAATTTAACCTATTCTACCTCGGTTGTATTAAAGGGGCGTGCGAGTCTGGTGACCCTATTGCAAGTGCACAAGTCGTTAAACTAGTGTAGTGAGCAAGTAAGGGTATCGTTCCCACTAGGTAAGCACTACAAGCTTTCTATCCTTAGATTAACTCTACAATTTCCTAAGTCTTCTAACAAGTTTTACTAAAATTGACTAGTGATTAACAAATGAATTATTCTAAGATGAAGATGTCTAATTAGCAATTACAACTACTTGAATTTAATTCTATATTGAAAATTGTTAAGGAATTAGATTCATTCAAGTTATCTTCTAGCTTCTAATCAATCATTCATTAAGCCTAACCTTCAATTACTAACATGCACATATTCATATGAATGTTCTAAGCACCTAATTCTCAACTTAATCACAATTAAATCTAAGATTAGAGAGTGATCAAGGGGAAATCAATGATTGAGTAGTAGAGGGTTACAAGTTAGTAATATCTACGCATAGGTGCTTCACTATTAATAGCAATAAATGGTACATGCATACAATTTCATCAAGTTTTGCACTATAAGGAGATAAGTGGTTGCAACCACCACACATGCAATTATAAATGCACAAAACATAACTTAAAAGTATTATACAAATATGATTGATTAGATAACAAGGAAGTACAAGAATTACATCTAATTCCTTAACAAAAGGGATTAGCTACACATAGTATCAAAATTACAAAGATATACAAGTAAGGAAAACATCACCAATGGACAACTTGTGAAGTGGAAATGGTCTTCCTTGCAATCCAAGCAATTCACTCTTCTATGGCAACTTGAGGTAATCACTCTAAGTAACCATTAAGGGGTGTTTGGCTACCTAGAAATTGGCCAAGAAAATACTATCTTTCTTGATTCCTAAGAACAAAATATCTTTAACTAATATCTCCTTTCTAACTTCTCTCTAACTAACTCTATCTTCTCTCTAAAAACTAAGTATTTTCTCTTTGTTTTGACACCCACGTATATGCATGAGAGAGAGGAGGCCTTCCAAGGACAATAGGTGGAGAAAGGGGCAGCCTTTTTTGACTTTTGGGGTGAGCTTCAGCCAAAATGCAACTTCTCAGAATCGGCGGCAGGCTTGTACGGCAGCTTTATTCCCGTTGCTAGATCTTGCCGTGACGACGGCGGCTTTATTCCCACCGCCAGATCTCGCCATGACGAAGGCGGCATCTACGGCGGCTTTATTCCCGCGGCCAGATCTCGCCGTGACGACGGTGGCTTTTACGGCCGCTTTATGCCCGCCGAAAGATCCCGCCTGGATGACGGTGACCTTGAGCGGTGGCTTCTTGCCCACCGGCCTAACTGCACGAACCAGCCTTCTTGCTTTTCTTCTGTTCTTTGCCCAATTTGCCCTCATTTCTTCACTTTGGACAAAAATGCCCTTGAAACACCTGTTTTACCTGAAAATACTTATTTACACAATTAAACACCTAGAATGCTTAGAAATTGATTACAAAAACAAGGTAAAAGGGACGCTAAATGTAAACATTTGAAGCGCGATCAGGTGGCGAATGTAGTTCTAGTGAAAAAGAAGAACAACCAATGGAGGATGTGTGTTGACTTCACCGATCTGAATAAGGCCTGCCCCAAGGATAGCTTCCTGCTACCAAGAATTGACCAGTTAGTCGATGCAACAGCCGGACATGAGACGTTGAGCTTCATGGATGCATATTCAGGATATAACCAGATAAAGATGCACAAGCCAGATGAGGAGAAGACAACGTTCACCACCGACCAGGGGTTATACTGTTACACAGTCATGCCATTCGGCCTAAAGAACGCTGGAGCAACTTACCTGCGCCTGATCAACAAAATGTTCACCAGGCAAATAGGAAGAAATATGGAGGTTTACGTTGACGATATGCTGACAAAAAGCATCACAGCAGACAGACATACAGATGACCCGAGGGAGACATTCAATGTGTTGGTTAGGTATGGAATGAAGTTGAATCCAGCAAAATACGTATTCGGCGTACCTTCTGGGAGGTTTCTCGGATATCAAGTACAACAAAGAGGAATAGAGGTGAACCCTGAAAAAAATCCAAGCATTAGCAAAAATGGTTTCACCAAGAACTTTGAAGGACGTCCAAAGACTCACGGGGTGTCTGGCATCACTGAGCAGGTTCATAGTTAAATCAACAGACCAATGCCTACCATTTTTCAAAGCTCTAAAGAAAGGAAAGGGAGTCAAGTGTAATGAGGATTGTGAAAGAGCTTTCCAGGCCTTGAAAGAGTACTTTGGGTAGGCGCCGCTGCTATCAAAACCAAAAACGGGAGAAACACTGTATATGTACTTGTCTGTCTCTGAAGCAACCACAAGTTCCGTACTGGTAAGACAGGAAGAGGGGATCCATAAACCAATATACTACACCAGCAAAGCACTGTTACCAGCTGAAACTAGGTACTCATCGGCCGAAAAAATGGCACTCGCTCTAATAACAGTAGCAAGGAAGTTAAGGCCATACTTCCAGGCTCATAAAATCGGAGTATACACCAACTGCCCACTGAAATTAATTCTACAGAAACCAGAACTATCCGGTCGATTAACGAAGTGGGCGATCGAGTTAAGTGAATTCGATGTAGAGTATCTTCTAAGGACAGCAATTAAAGCCCAAGCGGTGGCAGACTTTGTAGTAGAGTTCACCGAGCCAAGCATAGAGGTAGCGAGAATGATGGTGGAGGGAAATAAGAAAGTATTCAAATGGCAACTCTACGTTGACGGGTCATCAAACACGCACGGCAGTGGGGCAGGGGTAGTGGTGTCAACCCCGGAAGGAGATTTAGTCGAATGTGCTCAGTGACTCTCAAGTTGTTGTCAATCAGGTGCTAGATGAATACCAGGCGAGAGATGAAAGCATGATCACCTACCTAGAATTAGCAAAGGAGCTATTAGAAAGATTTAAAGAATACAGAATTGTTCATGTCCCCAGAGAAGAAAATGAGAAGGCTGATACCCTGGCCAAGTTGGCATCTGCCACAATCAACATCTGGCCCAAAACTATCTCTATGATCCGCCTACGGTAGCCGAGTATATTCAAATCAAAGGAAGTTGGGGCAGTCTTTGGTGAGAGAGACAGCTGGATCACACCAATCAAAGAGTACCTCGTCAATGATGTACTCCCAAGTGACCCATTAGAAGCAAAACGATTGAAGCACAAAGCTATGAGATATTCAGTACTCAATGGAGAACTGTACAAAAGGGGGTACTCAAGGGCACTGCAGAGATGTGTCGGGCCTAAAGAAGCAGAAGATATCCTAAGAAGCATACATAGTGGAAATTGTAGGAATCACGCTGGGGGTGTCAGCTTAGCCCATAAAACATTAAGGCAGGTTTTTACTGACCAACACTATTCACCGACGCCAAAAGAGTGGCAGCGAGATGTGAGGCGTGTCAAAAGATTGCCAATAACATCCGCCAACCACCTGAACTCTTGCAGAGTATTACCTCGCCTTAGCCATTCGCAATGTGGGGAATTGACTTGATCGGCCCAATGCCAATAGCAACAGGAGGAGCGAAGCATGCTATAGTAGCCGTGGATTATTTTACGAAGTGGGTAGAAGCCGAACCATTGGTGCATATAACAAAAGCAAACACGATAAGCTTTGTGAAGAAAAATATCCTGTACAGATTCGGGATACCAAATACCATCATCACTGACAATGGGACCCAATTCGATGGTAAGAAATTCAGGGAGCTGTGTGACAAGTACGGCATCAACAACTACTACGCCTCCCCAGCACATCCGTAGACGAATGGCCAGACTGAAGCAGTGAACAAGATCATTAAACACAACCTGAAAGCTAAGTTGGCGGCAAAAAAAGGTAGCTGGGCAGATAAATTACCACATGTACTCTGGGCATATCGAACCACAGAAAGGGGTTCAACAGGTGAGACCCCATATTCCATGGCCTATGGAGCTGAAGCTGTCATTCCCGTGGAAACATCTTTCTTTTCACCAAGGGTACAACTCTTTCAACCGAAACTTAACATTGATATGCTAAAATGCGGTCTGGATGAATTAGAAGAAAGAAGAGAGCACGCACAAATAAGAAATACTGCGTACCAACAGAGGGTAGCAAGATATTACAACTCACATGTGCGTGAAAGAAGGTTCTCGCTTAGCGACTTAGTGCTGAAAAGGGTGAACCCAGGAACAAGAGACAAAGCTACAGGATCACTCGCAGATAAATGGGAGGGGCCTTATCAAATCACAGGCATAGCTGGTCACGGGGCATATCGCATTACTCGAGAGGGTTTAGGCGAACTACCTCGTCCATGCAATGCGCAGTACTTGAAGATATATTACCCTTGACTTTTTCGTTGACTTTAGGATTTATTTCAACCTTTTTATTTCTTAGAATAGTTTTTGTTTTAGCATTTTTTTTGTGACTATGTTAACAAAAGTTGCAAGAAGCATTCAATAAAGAGTAATTTATTACTGAAAATTCACGATTTCACTCGCCAGTCAACAAAGGGCATTCGCCTTCGTACATCACTACCATCGCGTAAAGACGAGTTTCATACTCGCAGCAATAAGAACTGGCGAGAAAAAATAAAATCCCAAGTTATAAAAATCGGCGATCGCCATTACGGGAAAATAAAATCCCTAGAGAGGCGAGAAAGCCAGCTGAGAACAAAAAAGAAGCAAAAGCAAGAGGGAGACGTCCCAATAAAATGCTGAAACTTAGCAATGGCAGCTGAACAAACAAATAACATGTTAAAAACTTGGTGTATGGTCGGACACGTCCTGACAAACACTGAGTATGCCAAAACGCAGCAATGTCAGCTGAATAAAGCTACAAAGCACGCCAAAAAACTTGGTGAAAAACTGAGTAAGCCGAAAACGCAGCAATGGCAGCTGAATAAAGCTATAAAGCACGCCAAAAAACTTGGTGAAAAACTGAGTAAGCCGAAAACTCAGCAAAGGCAACTGAACAAAAACAAAAGAGTTTATAACTTAATAAAATAAAAAAGTCATTTACAATTGAAGAGTTACGAATGAAGGTTTACAATCTTAACAGTCTGTAAAGACCTAAAAATCAACTAGCTGCATGAGGGCCCTCGCTGTCTTCCTCATCTTCGATCTCCTCTTCAGAAGGCCAGGTGACTGCTTCATCCCCATCCGGCATAAAAGGCTCATAATCCCTTCCAGCGACAGGACCCAAGTCGAGCTCAGCACCAGAACCAGAAAAGCTGCCCTTCTGACCCGAATAGTAAGTATTAAAGGCACGCTTGCTGGGGATTTCTAAATGCATAGGATGAGGCTCAGTCCTGTTATAACGGCAGTGGGCTTTCCATCGTTTTATTTGCTCTTTAATCAAACCCACTCCGCTGGCCATATGCTGTTGAAGAGACCTGTCGAAGCGCCTTAAAGCCTTTTTATTCGAATGATCCTTCATGGCGAAGAACTTCTTCTACTGCCTCATGCCTCCTTCAAACTCACGCAACAAAAGTGCTTCGTAGGCAGGGGATCTCTTGAAACGATCAACTGCTTCAACCTCTAGCACAGCCTTTAAGTTATCAAAGATGAGTTCACGTGAAGACAACTGATTGCGCAAGTCCAGCGCCTCATGCTCAGCTTTTTCCCTAGCCTCCTCAGCCACCCGCTCAGCCTCCAATCGTGCTGCGAAGGATTCTTGACTAGCAGATAAATGCTCCTTCAGCGAGCGGATCTCCTCTTCAGCAGCAGGTAGTTTTTCCTCGGCGGCTAGTTGAGCAGACAGATGACCATCTGAGGACTCTCTTAGCTGAGCAAGCTGTTGAGCATGGTATTCTTCAGCAGAAAGCTTCTCAGCAGCCAAAATAGAAGCTTGCTCGCGCAAGCGCTTAATCTCCCGGAAAGCTTTGTTCCCATACTTGTAGTTCTCAGCCAACTCAGACATCATCTGAAGAAAAAAAAAAATCTGAATTAGGAAGTGTATATGAAAAAATATAGAGATTTGTGGCAAAAATCTTACCAAAGAGTGGCAGTTGAAGAAAAATTCCATCTTTCTGTTGCAGGACTTTCCTTTAACATGCCCCCAGCTTTCACCAATGTACACATCATTCTTAACCAAGTAGGAGCAGATTTCAGTAGCCAAAAAATCAGAAAGAGACACGTTCCCTTCATCGGTTCCAGTTGGTCCTGCGGGTGGGCCTTCATGGGCAAAACCTGAACCAGAAGCAGAAGTCCCAGGTTGCTTCGATGGTCCTGGCCGATCAACCGATCCTGGCTGACCAAACGGTCTAGGCTGATCTGAAGAGACATTTGACTCGCCCATGGCCACTGGAGGAGAAGCTGTTCAGGACGGAGTAGAAGCAGGGATATTCAATTCATTAACCTCTTCGGGGGGAGGCACCGCTGCATCAGTCCCCTCAGCAGGATCCTCGCAAACATCTGTTTGAATAGAGGGAGTTTCGGCGAGAGTTGGTTCGCCAGCACCCTCCTCGTCCGAAGAGACGACATACTGCACCACCCTTGATGCCCGCTTAGGGGGTCGAGCAACGTGATCAGGTGTACTCTCAGCTGGGCGTTTACCTCTACCAGCTTTAGGGGTTAGATCACTCGCAGGATCATGAGGAGTCTCAGGGACATCCGCGTTAAAATTAGGAATGTCACTAACCCCCCCCCCCCCCCCCCCCCCCTGAAGCACCAACTTTCTCCTTGCCTTTACGGTTGGGGGTAGCCGCAGTAGGGGTAGTCGCAGCAGTAGTCGCAACAGGAGTATCTGCAGCAACTTCTGCACGCATGGGGGGTCACCCGGACTCAGCACCTCCCCCAGAAACATCATCAACTTCCTCACCGTCCGAGGGATCATCACCATCCAGGCTAGCAATTCCCTACTTGGCCAAACCAGCAGCATGTCTTTTGCTGGCAGCCTCGGAATTCTTCACGGCCCGGGCTTTCAAAGTCACACACTGCGAGAAAAATAAACCAAGTGTCACAAACAGAATAAAATGAAGTAGTAATACAAAAGGAGAAACTGATAAAGACTTACGACGAGGAAGCCTAGCAGGTAGGCGTGTGAAAACCCATTCAGCGATCATTTTCTCCTCATCCAAGAGGAAGGATCTATCCCTCAAACTCAAAGGAAGGACGGCCGCTGCAGCAAGGTGAGAAATCTTCCTATCTAGCAAAACGGGGGCTGCCTTCGACCAGGCTTCAGGAGATGTGAAGTGCTTGGGAATTTTCTTCACCGAGAGGTTACGGCGATTGCTGGCAAGCACATTTCGACCCCACTCGCCACCAATAAAAAACCAACTATTTTTCCACCTCTTATTCGAAGTAGGAAAACCCCAAATGAAGCCTTTCTTTTTCTCGTCACTGGAAATCTCTACTTGACCAGGGTTCGCCACACCCTCAGGGATCCAGTTCTCCACAGGTGAAGAGAGAAGGAAATATGTGCCACCATTGCCTGCCTGTCTTAGCGTATAAAAATGACGGATCTCGCGAGGCGTAGGGGGCCCATAACCCTTCAGCTTCCACATTAGACACAGGCACATCAGTATCCTATAACTATTTGGAGCGAGTTATGCCGGCGTAATTCAAGCCTCCATAAGAAACCTGGC
The DNA here is from genome assembly GCA_030490815.1 of Acer saccharum. Classification (NCBI taxonomy): domain Eukaryota; kingdom Viridiplantae; phylum Streptophyta; class Magnoliopsida; order Sapindales; family Sapindaceae; genus Acer; species Acer saccharum. The sequence goes on along the minus strand of CM059877.1, from coordinate 3,996,923 downwards.
GATGAAAGGCTGGAGAGGAAGGGTTACCCCGCAGCTGAGCATGGCACCATAGATGGCAACCGCATTTTTGGGAGGATTCCATACTGCTCGATCGCCAGGTAACATCAAAGTCACTAAGTCTAGAATGTCAAAACGACTCTTATACTCGCGGAGCTCTTCCTCGCCAACCACGTTAACTTCCATGTCAAAGGAACACGGACGATCTAACGAAAAATATAGCCTATCCCTCTAATGGTCTTCAACGACAGAGTCAACAGTCGTCTGCGCATCCAGTAGGGATTCACGAGGAGCCCTAGAGGCGCGTCGTTTACTACCACCCGGTTTAGAGGATCTCGGCATCATTGGAGAATCACTATTGGAAGACGAAGGATAAATGTTAGGAATAAAATCATCTTCAGAAGGCGGAACGAAAACAAAAATTGGGACCGGAGAATCCGGGTGAAAATTACGAATCAAAGATTCGATTTTGTCTGCAATACATTTATCACCAAGCTCCATAGCTTGCATCATCCGATTAAAAAGAGAAGAACGTAAGAAGGGATCCATGAAAACTCACCAGAAAAACCCTAGGTTCGAAGAATGAGCAGAAGATTTGGGGACGTTAAGAAATAAGCACGATCAATTTCAGGGCGAACCGTCTGACAATGAAATAGAATAGAAGAAATTCGTGGCAAAAGTTTCTAAGGGAGATGGAGGAACTCTGTTCTGAGGAAAAGAAGGAGAAAATAGAAGAGTAAATGGAAAGAGTAAAATGAAGAAGAAGAAACGATCGGGCCTTAAAAGAGGGAACTTTGAAATTCAAAAAGAAAAATCAAAAAGATGATACGCAATTAATGTGAGTGACGGCCACAGTAACTAGCTGCAATAGTCACCACCAAATAATGGACATGTGGTGTCTCGGGGGTCACCAAGAAGTCAGAGTGTACCATCGCCTGTCAAGTAAGTGGAAGCGCCAGAAATTGTGTGGCCAAAATTAAAGCTTGCACCGGAAGAATCAACCAATCAATGCAACGCGTGGCAAAAAGGAGAAAGAGGGAGTTAATTACAAAACGCGCCGAAATCTCAAAAGCATAGGTATAAATACTGCTCACAGAGGCAAATGAAGTAAAAAGAACAAGTCATTCACCTGGCTCGAAGTATTTATGGGGGTATTGTTGTATGTATAAATTCGCCAAGCAGACACGTCACCAAAGGAGTCAATAAAAGATGAAGAGAAGGTTGCCACATCACTCATTGACCGAGTCAAGGGAGGAAATGGGGCAAGCCAGAATGTTGATGCATTAAATCAATACAGTCAAAGGTGTGGTCTCTAGAACTAGATATATACTCGCCACAGGTAGAAACGTGGTCGTCGAAGGACAAAACGCAGGAGTGAAGGTGCTCGCTGCATCAGCATACTGGGCCCGAACTGACTCGGCAGAAACACAGAAATCAACCATAAACTTTAGAAGACCCATGGCAACAAGGAATCATAAAGAGATAAGAGAAATATCCAGGTCCGTGACAAACATGGGAATCCTAGCACGAATCAAAGAGGGAAACCTACCACCAACACGGCTAAAAACAAGAGGAAACCCTAATTAGACATGTAAAAATAGAACTGATTGGATGATTTACATACCTATTTGAGGTCCCCATTTCCTAGATTTTGTACTCGTTGTCGAGCGTGTTTTTGTATATAATGCATTTTGTGAGCATTGTGTAGGTTATATGCTCTAAAATAAGGTGTTGAGCATAATTGAAGAGTTTTTGAGGTTAAAGGGCTGAAATTGGAAATTTTAGTGCAGAGCTTTCAACTTTCAGGGGCCATATCTCCCTCCTCAGATTGAACTACATTTCATATAACCTATTTTCAGAAAGCCCCACGAGTCTACTTTCCAACGCTTTTTACGGATCACGATTCCAAGTTCTCTAGAGGAAGTTATGGCCATTTTCGTAACGGTGCGCGAAACTGGAAAACTTCACCCGAGAGAGATGCGAGCCCAAGGTGAGCTCAAGCAGCTCGCCCCTCAAGGTCGCTAATCTCTCGGGTTTTCAACAGTTTTCTTCAACCAAGAGCATCCAAATCGCCCCCAGGTGGCTCCAAGCTCGCCCTTTTACCTAAAATATGTTAAAAATCAAGATTTTACCTCCTTGCCCTTGACCTAATTCATTCATCTATATAAACCTTTGATATTTTTAAACCAAAAGGGAACTCTCTCACCAAAAAGAACCCAAGACACCATTTTTACTCTCACCTTCCATCTTCCACAACCCATCTAGCATCCAAATCTCCTTAACATCCAAACACAAACTTCACTCCCACTTTTCCACATCCACCATCACCCCACCTTTTTGGGCAAGAGAGAGTTGAAGAAAGATAGGAGGAGAAGAAGATCCAAAGAAGAAGAGGAAGCTCTCCATTAGTTTTCTCTACATCCTTTCTCCTTTACTCTTTTTCATAGCCATGTATTTATTTGATTTTATCTATGTTATGACTATTCTTTGTAATATGAGCTAAATATATATTGCTAGGATTTGATGAAACCTCACCCATGACTATATATTTATATTGATTCTTGTTTATCCATTTATGTGCAACTTGTGGTTTGTATGTGTATTTTTGTATGCTTAAAGCTTTCAAGTGATTGATCTCCATTTGAATGAATTATTGTGGTGTGTTATGTACTGACCGGAGACGCACACCACGTGTTCGATAAAATGCCCTCTATGCATGTCTAGAAAAGTACACCCACTTAGGCTAGCGTATAGGATTCGTTTAGTGCGCCAACAAACTTAATGAACTCAATTCGTATATTCCGGGTAATCGAGAGATAGGCTTGGGTACGTTTCGTGTGTAATCTACTTTGCTTGACCAAGATTGTAGGTTAATATTAGGGTGCATGAATCTAAAAATTGCATGAGTATGTTTTGGGTGAATAATTGAGTCTAAAACAGAAGTCAATTGAGGGTGGGGTGTAGTCAAGTCCTAGCATGTTTTTCTTCGATATTACATTTGAGTTTATTTTAGTGTTATTTTATTTCTTGCATTAGCATTAGTCATTAGATTAAATTAGTTTAATTTACTTAGTTTAAATACCATTTTTCGCTTGTTTGAATAGCATCTAGGCTAATCAATTTCGGTAATCGATCACTCGATCCCTGTGGGAACGAATTTTATTCACCATTGTGCTACTCTCCGACCTCGTGCTATTGCGAGTGTCGCTCACTAAAGAGAGCTAGCCATCAATTTTTGACTTATCCGGAAGTTTTAATTCTTGTTGTTTTTGCTTTCCTTAGCTGTCTTTTCTTTTTGTTTATTTGTTTTAGTTTTGCTCGAGGACGACCAAAAGATAGGTTTGGGGGTGTTGATTGCTTTAGTTCTACACATAGTGTAGCCCCAATTTCTTATCGTTTTGTGTTCATTTCTCGAGTAAAAACCGTTGTTTTAATGTTTTAAATGAGTTATACAGGGGCAAGATGTTATGTTAGCTATTCGCTGAAAAAGGAGCTAAAAAGAAGCAAAGAGCAGAACTTCCTGCTCCCAGGCGACCCCAAGGCGACCTCAGGCAGCTCGCCTCGAGGTCGCTCTGCTCTCAGGCCAGGACCAGCTTGTCTCTAACCCAGGCGACCCCAAGGCGAGCTCAAGCAGATCGCCCCAAGCTCGCCTCGAGCAGCTCGCCTTAAGCAGCTCGCCCCAAGCCCGCTAAGCTCTCGGGATTTTTCAGCACAAGTCAAAGCGAGCCAAAGCAGATCGCCCCGAGCTCGCTAAGCTCTCTGGTCCAGAAGTGCTCGCCTCCTTAAGCGACCCCAGGGCGAGCTCACCAAGCTCGCCCCGAGCTCGCCCTTCGCCCAGAAAGTGCTTTTCAGCAATGAATTTACTCTCTTGCCCTTGCCCTTGCCCTAATTTGCTCAACTATATATTCTGCAGTCCTTGTTCTGAAAGCCTTACCAACTCTCTCTCCCAAATTAAATCAAGAACACATCTTTTTCCATTTACTCACATCACCAATTCCATCCTTTGTAACCCACAAAGATCACTTCCTTCTTACCATCCAAACACAACTTCACCCTCACTTTTCCTACATCCACCATCAATCCACCTTTTGGGCACGAGATAGTTGAAGAAAGATTGAAGGAGAAAAAGACCTAAGGAAGAAGAGAAGCTCTCCATTAGTTTTCTCTAAACCCTTTCTCTTTTACTCTTTTTCATAGCCATGTCTTTATTTGAATTAATCTATTGTATGGCTATTATGTGTAATATGATGAGCTAAACTTCTAGTGCTAGGATTTGATTGAAACCCCACCCATGAATTGTATTATGTATTGACTCTTATTTATCTATTATATGCAAGTGCGATTTGTATGGGTGTTTTTGTATGCTTAAAAGCTTTCAAGTGATTGATCTCCATTTTGAATGATTTATTGTGGTATGTTACGTACCGACCGGTGACGCACACCACGTGTTCGATAAAATGCCCTTTATGCATGTCTAGAAAAGTAAACCTACTTAGGCTAGCGTATAGGATTCATTTAGTGCACCAATAAGTTTAATGAATCCATTCATATATTCCGGGTAATCGAAAGATAGGCTTGGGTATGAATTTGGGTGTAACTTACTTTGCTTGACCAAGATTGTAGGTTAATGATAGGGTGCATGAGTCTACAAATTTGTATGAGTATGTTTTGGAGTAATTGAGTCTTAAATGGGCATTAAATGTTGGGTGGGGTGGATTCAAATTCTAGCATATCTCTCTATATATTATCACATTCGAGTTTAATTTCTTGTTATTTCATTATTGCATTAGAATTAATCATTTAGTTTAATTTAGTTAATTCACTTAGTTTGGAAATTCTCATAATCGATTGTTTGAATAGCTTTGGAACTAATCAATTTCGGTAATCGGTTACTCAATCCCTGTGAGAACGAATCTTATTCATTGTTACACTACTCTCCGACCCCGTGCTATTGCGAGAGTCAAAAAGAGACTAGCCAAGAACCATCTATCCCATGAGGAAGGGGTTCGAAAACTTAGAGAGAGAGAAGAGAGCAATCGTATGAGAGATCTGAGTGTGTAACAAAACAATAAGACTAGTGCTATTTTTCTGCCCTCTAGGGCGCTGTGGTTTTTTCCCATTCAAGGGTTTTCCACGTAAAAATTTGTCTCTTGCATGCATTGATTATTTTCTCGTTTTACTTCAAGTTGATATAATTGTTGTGTGTGGCAATCCAAATTTCACCGTCAACATTCTCCCTCCAAGCAAAATCCTAACAACCTAACCAGATTTCTGTGTTGAAGCTTTGCAACCAATACAACCTCATTCTTAAATTCTTCAGCACCTTGTCTGGAGCTTCTCGATAGCCTATTCACAGCGATTTCTTGTTGATTAGAAAGTACACCTTGATCATATACATTAACAAATCAGCAAAACATTAATTTTCCGTAACCTTTGATATAAATTCATGCAACAGTAATTTTTCTGAAATTTTAATAATGATTCTGTCTATTATACCTTGTAAACCTCACCAAATCCACCTTCACCCAACTTGTTGTCTGTACAGAAACTGTTTGTGGCTGCTTGGATTGTCCCAAAATCAAATTGCAATGCCTCTTCTATAGTTGTAATGTCATTTCCAGCTACACAACCAAACGGTAAATTATTGTCTTATGAAACTATCCATATTTATATGAGAGTTCAAGTGTATAATAATTCTCTAGTCAGGACCGACATGATTTTCTACAAAACTGATTTTCACATGAGATAATTAGTGAACCCACACGAAAAAAAATAGGTCAATCCTGATTAGAAAATGACCCTTCAAGTGTAAAGAATTGAAACATAAAAGATTATTCAGACTTGATAACAAATTAGTTTTCAAATTTACCAATTTCGTCCGGTATAGAATTGTACTTCTTTCTTCTTGCTCTCCTTGACAACAAGCAGATGCCCGCAACAAAAAGCACTGCAAAGACTGTAATTGGAGCAACGATAGCAATTATTATCCGTGTAGAGAGTCCGCTCTTCCCTGCAATTAAGAACAGCAGAATGCTTCATTGGGTCTGATAATTTAAATGATAATTAAATGATGATCAATACAGAAACCAATTATGTCACGTATGTTATGAATTATTTGACCTTCATTACCTTTCGGCCTTGTTATAGGGGATGGAGGAGACGGCGTAGGTGTTACGGGGGATGGAAGAGACTGCGTAGGTGCTGCTGCTAGTGGTGGGGATGACAGCGATAAGTTTTCATTGTAAAAAAGGTACAATTCGTACCGACAATTACAACTTGGTGATCGCGCTCTAAATGTTCACATTTAGCGTTCCCTTTTCCTATCTTTTGTATTTGTTTTCGAGCATTTTTGTGTATTTAATAGGGTATAAATAAGTGTTTCAGGGAATTAGGGAAGTTCAAGGGCAATTGTGTAATTGTGGAGAAATCAGGGGCAAAAGTGCAATATTCGGGAAAGGAATGAAGATTCTGTGATTAAGAAGAAGATCAGGGGTACAGAATGTAACTCGCCAGCCAAGGCAGGCATCAGTGCCACGTCAGCAAGCAGAACGGCGTCGTTTTGGAGGGACCGCGCGTGACACTGACGCCAGCGATGACGTCATCGTCTTCAAGCTCCAGCCGGGTCAACCCAACCTGGATCCGACCCGGTGCAGACCCGGTTGACCCGGTCGTGACCCGACAGCTTGCCTGACTTTTTCCAGCCATTTTTTGACTTATTTTCTGATCGATTTCAGCCCAGATCGGAAGCCCACTTCCTCCCGGTCACAATGGGTCCATTTTGGGCCTCTCATCCAAGTCCACCAACCTCCATGGCCACCAAGCTTCAAGGCCAACTTCGGCGGCTTCTTTCCCGCGTTCCAGAGTGTTCAAACTTGCTAAACGACGGCGGTTTCATGTGGCGGGAACAAGCCCACAGTCTAGAAGGTCCAAGCTCGCCTCAATTGTCCATTTTTGCAAGGCGACTTCCGACGGCGGGCAAGAGCCCGCGAGCCTGGTATTCAGAGCCCGCCGAAGTGGCCGACCTTGGAGATATTTTGCCCAAAATTCACCTAAAACCTTCCTAATATATATATTCATCTTCCCTAAACCTAAACACTCAACCCTAACATCCAAATACCACATAGCATACACATCCTATTACACCAAATAGCTTAGAATTAAATTAGTATAGCTTAGATAACTTAGAAACACACTACATGGTTGCATGTGAGCTTCATAGCTTGGAAGGAGTAGATTTGGAGCTTCATTGAAAGACAAGAAGATTACCATCTTGTGGTTACTTCTTACTCTTACTTCTTTTCCATTCATTTGTGATTCATGTAACATGTATGTGTATAATAATCTTTATGTTGAGGGATTGATTTCCATAAGACTTATTATTGTAATTAATTGATCTCTATATTTATCATATCCATATTTAGCTATTGAATGTTGAATTGAGTTAAATTGAATGGATGCATGTTGTTGATGGACAAATTAGTAACTTGTAATCTTGTTTAATAACATTTGATTAGCTATATTGGAGAAGTATTGGTTAGTAAGTACATGATCAACACTTATTAACTAATTCTTAGGTTCTATGTGTAATTACTCTATTATTGTCATTCTAAGATCATAGTTGATAATAATTAGAGTGGTAGTTGTTGAATTACCTATGCCATAGAACTAGTGAGCTTAATTGTGATCAATTAATAAAATCCCTTCTCATTTATCCATGCTCTTGCATAACCTTGCAAGAATTAGTTAGTTTAATTAGTTATAGTTAAGTTAGTATAATTTAGTTGTAGTTAATTAATTGAGACATTAGTGTAATTTAATTGTAGTGACTTAGTGTTAATTTACTTACTTGCTTACTTAGTTGATAATTTAGTTAATTTAGATTAATTAGAATTGTATTAGGTTTACATCTCTTTAGTTGTAGTTGTAATTAGAGATTACGTATCCGTGACCATAGGATACACATAGCACAATCATAGCCATTAGCCTAGATAATTGCTTGCTACCCTCTCCCTTTTACTTTGATTGCTTGTAATTAGTGTAAATAACTTGACTATAACAAAGACGTAGAACCGACTTAAGTGTACAACACTTCCTCCGTGGGAACGATACCCTTACTCATAACCACTATACGTGGCGAACGATTCGTATACTTGCGAAAGGGTATAAACTCGCACGCATATCAGTTACCGGTAGTTTATAGAACTATCGCGTACCACATTTGCGGCGATCAAGTTTTTGGCGCCGCTACCGGGGAATAGTATACGTTTCGTAGGTCTAGTCATTGTTTTAGTCATTTTTAGTTATTTTTGTTATTTTAATTTTAATTTTTATTTTTTATTGTTCATAATCTATCTTGTTCGATTTGATCGTGTGTTGTTTGGTTGTTTCAGATTTTAGATCAACATGGAAGGTAGTAATTCGGCTTTGATCACTCAAATGGCCGACTTGAATAGGAAAGTGGAGACTTTCAATTCTCACTTTAGGCAGCCACCGGCTACGGTTTATCCACCTTTTGGGTGGAATGGACACACAGACCTTGGTCTGGAAAGAGAGCAATGGCCGGGGGAAGAATAAGTACCATCCATGTGTCCGTACGAACACTACAACAATCAAGCGAGCAATGATCAAGAACAGAACCTCCAATGGGAAAACTTTGATGAAGAAGCATACCAACATATAATTGACCAACGGCTACTTAACATAGAAGAATGCACAGAAAGGTGTAGCAGTCGGTTGGAACAATGTGTGAAGGGCTCCCAAGAAGAAACCAAGAATGAGCCACATCAACTCCACAAGGCAACTGACCCTTTCTCTTGTCTCACTGTTGAAGAAGAACTAAGAATTGAAGAGGAGCTAAGGTAAGAAAAGGGAAGGAAAGAGGCGACGCCACTGGTCAAGTCCTCAGATAGCTCGGAAGGCGACCTGGGTGAAGTTTTACTCAAGTTCGAAGAAGAGCTAAGGCTAGAAAAGGAGGGAAAAGAAGTGGACTTGGTTAAGGAGATTGCGGAGTTGATAAGCCTTAATGTAGACTACATACTTAAGGCCGATATGCTTGAGAAGGAGAGAGACTCAGAAAAGAAGAAAACACAAGAGCTCTCAATATTGGTGGAAGAACAAGAACAAGATTTCGCTTGGAAAGCGAGAATGATGCAATTAGAAGCCGAAAGGAAGGACAAGGTGTTGGAGGCTATGAGTGAGGAACTCATCAAGAAGGACAATGCCTTGAAGGTAGCACAAGTCAAGATATGTGACTACATCGTGGAGTTGGACGAAGCCAAACTGTCAATCAAGGCTTTGGAAAAGAAGGGGGCCAAGAGAAAATCAACCAAGAAGCCCCGCACTACCCAATGTGGAGCAAGCCTTCCGAAGGTTGCCCACAAGCAAGTCACAACAACGGAGGAAGACAACAAAGTTAGTCTTTCTAACTTTGCTCCTACATGCTATTTTTGCTGTATTAAAGGTCACAAAAAGGCACAATGTGCTAAATATGATAAATATTGCAAGGGTAGAGGAAGCATGTTTAGGAAAAAAGTGAAAAAGGTTAGGGAGGTTTGGATCCGTAAGGACAAACCAAACCAATCAAAAGAGTTGCCTTTCGTTGCAAGGAATGATACACCTAGTGGTAAGGTGTGGGTAGTGAAAAACCACGATAAAAATCATGATAGATTGAAAATGCCTTCAAACTTCCATAAATTGCATGATTGCTTTTCGAGTGAATTACGTGTTTCATTACACGTATGAACAAATTTTAATGAATGCTTGCACGTGTATGTGCTATTGCTTCTAGAGGAAGCTCATTTTTTAGGTCTTTTGTTATTTTTTAGGTTAGTTTTGTTTTTAGAGTCTTGAGTCGCTTAATTGTCCACTCACCATATTGCAAATGTGCTATGAGATGCATGAAAATAGATAGGTTTGGGGGTTTAGACTCCTTACTTATAAACTTGTATAGCATATGCTTGTGGTGTTTTTGGTGTGTTTAGTGTGTGTAGGTCATGGAACAAGAGAAAGAAATGCATCCGTGGGTCAATTCAGCGGGAATGAGGCCGCCCAAAAAGCTGCTGGGTTCTTTTTGAACCCTTGCGAGAGACATAGCGGCGGGTCAAAACCCGCCAGCCAGAAGGTCAGAACTCGCGGAATGCTCTGGAGGAAGTCGGCGACTTCACGCCGCGGGACATAACCCGCCATCCAGATGAAAGGAACTCGCTGAGTTCACGGCAACCTCGTGCCACGGGAATGAACCCACCGACCTAAAGCCACACATACACCACACAATACACCATACCGCGAGGCCACACCATCCTTTGAAGGTCCAATCTCTTACCCTTAAGCTTTTACTTCAAGTTAATATGTCATGTTTAGCTTAAGAGTGTGAAGTGGTTGTTTTTGCCTAGTGATTAGGATTGGTTGTTGTAATGTGATTAGTGGTAGATATTTAGGTTTGTAAATATGTGTTTATATGTTAGTTGTAGATATTAGGATTGTTTATATATGATATGGTTGTATTTTTGTTTTTATTTTTATTGTTGTTTTTCAAAACTTGTGAAGATGCCCTGTTTTGAAATTTTAAGGCGAAATGTTTCTTTAAAACTGTATTAATTGGCGAAGAAATAAATTTTTCTGCCCATGCTAGGTACATCGTTTTTTCGATATGATTCCAACGATATAAAGAACGTAAAGTTCTGGGTGGCGGTTTAAAAGTTATGAGTATTTCTTTGACCGAAGGTCACAGGCGTGCCCTGTTTTTAAAATTATGCACGTGACCTGTTTTCAACGTCTGTTTTCACACTTTTCCGATTTGAATTTTAAAATGTTTTCTACATGAAAAGTGTTCATTTGCATGTCCATATTCTTGTGTCAAAAATTGAGCAAGTTTTATGGAGTATTTTTGAAAATATGCATGTAAAAGTAGATGTTGTTCGAAGTTCAAAAGTTGACAGTTTTTCATGAAATATTTTCCTCTATTTTTAGAAACTTCTTCACAAGTTATTTTTGTTTTTTTGTGTTTAATTGTACATAAGTGTTAGTATGTTTGTGTCCAGATTTCCAAATCATGAACTCTTTGTCCATGTGCTTCAATTTTTCAACATTAAGGACAATGTCGAGTTTAGGTTTGGGGGTATGGACACATATGTGTCTTTTTTTTTCGTTTTTTGTGTTGTGAATATTGTGTTTTTATTTTTGTGTCAAAAATTTTCAAAATCTCTGAAAAATTTTGTCAAAATTTTGTGTTTTGGGAGTTGTATACTTGTGTATACCAATAGGAACATGTCATACTTGCTTTGAAATCTAAGTTCTGACTAGCTTGCATGCCATCTAAGTTGTTACACCACTATAAATATGCTTGTTCAGTGCCAATACTTGGATGTTGAGGTAAATGAATCTTAGACTTGTTGTTCCTAGGAGAATTGTGGAGACTACCCATGTGAGACATTGAGCCTTAACGATCATTTGAGAGGGTATTCTAGTCTACTCATTAAAGAGCACTTTTCGAAATTAGGATTGCATTGAGATCTCATTCACAAAGCATTTAGTATTGATTGCCATGAACATGAAAATTGTGGACTGCTTGTGCGACTTGTATTCCCTGTTAGAAAGTCTAACAGATATGATTCTAGGCATGTGTGTGCTTAACTCCATTACCCAAACACTGTCCTTATGAATGTGTGCTCCAATTGCCAAATTTGAGGCCAAACACAAACCATTCATTTCATCACCACATATTTCCATACACATCATTCACATGAAATCTTTAGTTGTTGATCATAGTTTTGCATAAGTTATAAATGCAATTGATTAGCTTAATCTGTAAATAGCGTGTACTCAGGCGATGATAGATAATGTGCAATATAGAGGCTAAACTGTAAAAGTGTTCAAAAAAATAAAAATGCTTAAAGCCTTTGTACTTAATTGATTAAATACTCGAATAGAGTACCAATTAGCACAATTATTAAAATGTTAATCTTAGCCTAGACGCTTGTAGACAAATGAATAATGAGCTAGTAGAATATCATTGTTAAATTGATCAACATCTTTAGATTTCCATTAAATTCATTCCATTCATTAAAAATCACCCATGGCCCCATTACAACCAAAGGGAAGCCCTAGCTGATCTTTTAGAAGTCTAACTTGGGAATACGGTCAAAACATGTTCTCTCCAAGTTCTTGGTGCATCAATTCATTCATGAGATCATTCACTGGAAAGTGCATTGTTTATATATTCACATGCGTTGAATTCAAATTTTATGTACATATCTTCCTATAACGTATGTGATTAATGAGAGATTGTCTAAGACTCTAAGAGAAGAAAGAGTTGAATCCGTGAGTTATAGAAGTCAAGGCAAATTCAAACCTAGGCAATTAGTTAAATGATTCATAGATCGAAACATCCCGAGTGTTTGCAAACTGGCATTGCGTGTTGTTTTAATGAAGGTGGAATTTTACTAGTCTTAATTTAAGATGCTTAGCTTGCATGAAGTTTATGTATGTATGCATATTGTTGCATCTCTTTATGAAATTCAGAGTTACGTTTGTGGGTATCGTATTTGGTAAACCCTCAGGAGACTTCACTCCTCCTACTAGGGGCACCTAGAGGTTTAAAAGGCTTGTGGCACATGCTAAGTGCCATCGTTTCTCCCACGACAGTGGACTAAGTAGTTTATATTTTATTACGCTATAGTAGTTGTTATTTGTTAGCTTTTGTTTTGTTTTGCTCGAGGACGAGCAAAAGTTAGGTTTGGGGGTCTGATCGCGCTCTAAATGTTCACATTTAGCTCTCCCTTTTCCTATCTTTTGTATTCATTTCCGAGCATTTTTGTGTATTTAATAGGGTATAAATAAGTGTTTTAGGGAATTAGGGAAGTTCAAGGGCAATTGTATAATTGTGGAGAAATCAGGGGCAAAAGTGCAATATTCGGGAAAGGAATGAAGATTCTGTGATTAAGGAGAAGTTTAGGGGTGCAGAATGTAATTCGCCAGCCAAGGCAGGCATCAGCGCCACGTCAGCAAGCAGAACGGCATCGTTTTGGAGGGACCGCGCGTCACGCTGACGTCATCGTCTTCAAGCTCCAGCCAGGTCAACCCAACCCGGATCCGACGCGATGCAGACCCGGTTGACCCGGTCATGACCCGACAGCTTGTCGGACTTTTTTTTTGCCATTTTTCGAGGGATTTTCCCACCGATTTCAGCCCAGATCGGAAGCCCACTTCCTCCCGGTCACAATGGGTCCATTTTGGGCCTCCCATGCACTAGTTTGGCCTCCCATCCAAGTCCACCAACCTCCATGGCCACCAAGCTTCAAGGCCAACTTCGGCGGCTTCTTTCCCGCGTTCCAGAGTGTTCAAACTCACCAAACGACGGTGGTTTCATGCGGCGGGAACAAGCCCGCAGTCTAAAAGGTCCAAGCTCGCCTCAAATGTCCATTTTTGCAAGGCGACTTCTGACGGCGGGCAAGAGCCCGTAAGCCTAGTATTCAGAGCCCGCCGAAGTGGCCGACCTTGGAGATATTTTGCCCAAAATTCGCCCAAAACCTTCCTAATATATATATTCATCTTCCCTAAACCTAAACACTCAACCCTAACATCCAAATACCACATAGCATACACATCCTATTACACCAAATAGCTTAGAATTAAATTAGTATAGCTTAGATAACTTAGAAACACACTACATGGTTGCATGTGAGCTTCATAGCTTGGAAGGAGTAGATTTGGAGCTTCATTGAAAGACAAGAAGATTATCATCTTGTGGTTACTTCTTACTCTTACTTCTTTTCCATTCATTTGTGATTCATGTAACATGTATGTGTATAATAATCTTTATGTTGAGGGATTGATTTCCATAAGACTTATTATTGTAATTAATTGATCTCTATATTTATCATATCCATATTTAGCTATTGAATGTTGAATTGAGTTAAATTGAATGGATGCATGTTGTTGATGGACAAATTAGTAACTTGTAATCTTGTTTAATAACATTTGATTAGCTATATTGGAGAAGTATTGGTTAGTAAGTACATGATCAACACTTATTAACTAATTCTTAGGTTCTAGGTGTAATTACTCTATTATTGTCATTCTAAGATCATAGTTGATAATAATTAGAGTGGTAGTTGTTGAATTACCTATGCCATAGAACTAGTGAGCTTAATTGTGATCAATTAATAAAATCCATTCTCATTTATCCATGCTCTTGCATAACCTTGCAAGAATTAGTTAGTTTAGTTAGTTATAGTTAAGTTAGTATAATTTAGTTGTAGTTAATTAATTGAGACATTAGTGTAATTTAATTGTAGTGACTTAGTGTTAATTTACTTACTTGCTTACTTAGTTGTAGTTGTAATTAGAGATTACGTATCCGTGACCATATGATACACATAGCACAATCATAGCCATTAGCCTAGATAATTGCTTGCTAACCTCTCCCTTTTACTTTGATTGCTTGTAATTAGTGTAAATAACTTGACTATAACAAAGACGTAGAACCGACTTAAGTGTACAACACTTCCTCCATGGGAACGATACCCTTACTCGTAACCACTATACGTGGTAAACGATTCGTATACTTGCGAAAGGGTATAAACTCGCACGCATATCAGTTACCGGTAGTTTATAGAACTATTGATCGATTCATTTCTATACATGTTTTAGGCCCCGAATTCCTATTATTTATGCTTTGTTCTTGAGTAAATTAGGTTGTTTAATGTGTTTGTTGAGCATGTGTAGGTCCATTCCATTCTAGTGGTGTTAAATCTTATTTTGGAAGAAAAGGAATCAAAAGATGGAGAAAATGAGCAAATTGGAAGAAACAATGAAAAGATGATTTTCGGCCAGTGCAGAACCTCTATGTTGCGGGGCCCATATCTCTCAGCTCCGGTTGAATTGTGTGTCCTACCACCTATAGATTGAAAGCCCCGGAAGTCTAGTTTCCGACGCACTTTTCTGATCACAATTCCGATATTCCTAGAAGAAGTTATGACTGATTTAGTAACCAAAGGTCAGGCCTGAAATGTTTACCGCGGCCCAGACCGCCCACCGTGCAACTTGCCTGGGCAGTGACCTGGGTAGCGAGCCAGAACAGAACAAGTCCGCTTCTTGTGCAGCTATGGAGGCAACTTGCTTGGGCAGCGACCTGGGCAGCGGTAATTCGTAAATTTGGTTTGTTTGGGACATCAAGTAACCTATTTTTGAGAGGATTATATATAGAAATTGATATCTTATTTTGAAGGGAGAGCCACCACAAGGGGATTAGACCCAAAAACACCATCCTTTCACATTCATTCATTCCATTCATTTATTCATTCACATCATCCATCCTTGGAGGATTCTTGGAAGCAAGAAGAAGGAGATTTCCAGCCAAGAAGCTATCAAGATAAATATGGGTTTTCTCTACATCTCTTCTATGTTTTTATTCTCTCCATTGATGTGTAACTAAACCTTTATTAGGGGATTGATGTAACCAATTTTGGACAACTCTATGTAATCAATTAGTCTATCTTTTGTTAATCAATTGGGTTTTAGTCTTGTCTATTGAATTAATTGCTCTACATTACTTATTCATATTATTTTGTGGCCTCAATTGATATGGGTTTGTGATTTAGTTTATCCATGAGATTAAGGTTTAGATGTGAATGGCCTTTTCCATTTAAACCATGATCATAAGCTTAATAGATTTTGAAAGTTAATGTTTGCATGGCCTTGTTGCATTGATTTGGCTTAGAGTTTTATTCTAAAGGATTTCGTTACTATCACTTGATACATGGCCTTTGTGCGAGTGGTAGGAAAGAGATTCGTTCTTAATTGTTTATCAAAACAAGCCCTAAACTTTATTGAAGTATTTATTGAGACTGATTGAGAGCATTGAGTGTCTAAAAAGGTACATCGATTCCCTAGTATTTCTCTCCATATATTCATCCCTTGTGTGTGATCTTTGATTTGATTTGATTCGATTTTAGTCTTTAGTTCAAGTAGTCATAATTTAGGTTAATTTTAGAATTAAACAATTTCCAAAACAAAGTATTATGCAATTTAGTTTTTCGCACTTAGAGTAATCCTTGCTAAATTAATTGGCTTTGACCGATAGAATCACCGATCTCAGTGAACGAACTTTCTTAGTAAATTGAATACAGATTTTACTGCATCAACTATCGCGTACCACATTTGCGGCGATCACTTGGCATTAATGTCCTTCCTCCGATACTTTCGTTGGGCAAATTTGCAATAGCTTCTTGAAGACAATGTGAACAATTAGTGTTCGACAGGTCCTGCGTGCATTGTACAAGAACGTACAGTGGTTGAGATGTTGTGGAATTTCCCTTTATGGTTGCGAACTTTTTGGGATCATTCACGGCCTGAGTTGTTGCTTTGTTCATCAGACCCAATACAAGCTCGTGAAAACGGCTTGGTTCTGTTGTGACGTTATTTGTATTCCACATCCTGACACTCGGACTTGATGCTGCTGTAAAGAAGATATAATAATCTGAGTAGTGTACAAGGCACTCGTCGTACCATATTACAGCTCTTTTTTGAGCAGGATAATGTTGAGCTAGGTCCGTGGAAGCAAAAGCTATACAGTCTTTGCAGGTGGCGGTGGTGACATCTCCACGGCATTGGAAGAGGCCGTAGACCCTGTTAGGGTCTTGTCCTACTGTACCGTTGGAGAATCCATTGCTGTGGTTGGCGTTGGAGGGAAGAGAAGAGAGGAGAAGATTGAGGTTGGATTGGTAGGTGCTGTTTCTGGTGAAGTTAGATTTTGAGCAAACATGATAAAGGTATGTTGGGTCAGCTGCAATGGTGAAAGTCAACATAGAGCTTGAAAGAGAGAGCAAAAACACAGAGATCATGGAGAACTTCAATGAAGACATTTTCATTATCAGCTTTCATCGCAGAATAGCTTGAAGTTGCGAAACTGAGTTTTAACTTAACTAAATAAACACAAGGTTGGTCAACTTCTAAGTCACAAAAATGATAAAACCAATAATTCCTAACAATTATTGCAAATAGAACCCAATTTTGATGGTTTGGGTAGTTTCAATTTTGAATCGAAATGATTGAAGTTTGCCGAAAGTTTATTTTTTATTTTTCAACATTCTTGATGACAATCAAAAATACTCAACAACCTTCTTACAATGGCTGTGGACTAGTATATATATAGAAATCTCTCAAACCCAAACTCAAGCCCAATATAAAGTTAACATAAGCCCAAACCCAACAAATACTGAAAACAACAATTTACAATATATTTCCTACATCAGTCTCACAGCTGGATTCTCCTGGACGCATAGTAAACCCAATTGGATGCATCTCATGACTTCATTTCTTGAGTAAGAATCTGTCAAATTTGAATCCAACAGTTGCATTTGTAAACAGTACTCAGGAGAGCTCACAATATGTAGCTACTACATCAACATCTCAGAATGTCTATCAACGGTTGTAGTGAAGATTGGAATGGATAGAATTAGTTACAAGTCAGTTAGTCAGCTGAGGTCAGCTGACGTCAGAGTTAGTCAGAAGATGTGTTTCTAATTATTCTTGATTTCCAGAAGTTTGTGAGAGACCTTGTAAAATGTTATATAAATAGTGAGCTTAGTTTGTAAAAATAATTCAATTCAATAACAACAAAATCTGAGCATGCTCTGCTCTTCAACACCGTTTTATTTTCTCAAGCTTTCTTTAATGGAGTTCTCTTAGAACTTTTGTTAAACACCTTTCCTACATTCAACAAACTCTTGCTCTGTTTGTAACTTCACAGCATTGGTGTCTATCTCTCCAAAGCTCCCAAGCCTGCAAGAATTCATCAAGTGATAATCAAAAAGTTATCGGTAAGTACTTTTGGAGTCCCTGCATTGGTAACTATTTGGAACTGTTAAAAGATGCATTATATAGCCATGTTTATATAAATATTATACCTTATCAGCCAGTAAAACTGGTCAATAGAAAAAGAAGCAAAAACAAACAGCTTTGATATAAGCTTATTCGGTTTGATATTGAAATAGGTTTCATACTTTTTACCAATCTCTTCGTGTATAGAATTAGACTTCTTTCATGCTCTCCTACTAGGCAAGAAATAGCCCGAGACAAAAAGCAGCACATATACTACAATTGGAACGACAATGGCAATAATTATCGATGATGAAATTCTGGGATTGCTATCAGTCAATAACAGTAATGTGTTACAAGTTCAAATCACCGCCACCGTAAGTGTTATATATATATATATATAAACATTGTTTCATTTGATGCACCGGAAATTCATTTTTCCTCCATTTTAAGAGACAAATTTGGCTTTTAAGGACCCATCAAATGGTTCTAGTACCTGAATGTGAACATGGCACAACCCAATAAGTGACATTACACCTAACTTTTTTCTAATTTAATCAGAAAAAAATTTAATGACTTGTTGGCATGATCAAAATCCTCTAATTAAAAACATGAAGCACTTGTTAAAATAATAAAAAGAAATTAAAAAAGGTTTTCAATAGTGCATTTGACCGCACAATGTGGCTGGTGGAAATGGCATTCATTTAGTCCATCAACATCTCAGTGTTTGAAAGACTGAAATTCTTATTTTACTGATGCGAACAGGGGAATTGGCAGCCAAGTTTATAAACTAAAAAATGAATTTTACAAGAGGTTGTGGGGGCCTTGGCCCCCATAAGCCTCTTCATAGCTTTGTTCTTGGTTTTAAAGTTAAGAGCGTGTCTTGTAAGCGTTTTTCATTTACTGTTTTTCAAAATGAAAAATGAAAATAAAATAACGTTTTTGGTTTCAATTTTGAAATCTAAAAACGCGTCTATTAGAATATACTAAAAATAAAAATGGTAAAAACAGGCCCATCGAATCAACCAAAAAATATCAAAAAATGGGCATCTGTTTACAAACTAGGCTTCTGTTTTCTTGATCAAATAATGATGTGGACAACAAAGTACTTTAGTTGGCAGATGGGACACGTTCACACAAGTCAAAAAGACACATAAATATCTGAGTCAATTTTGTGAAAAGTTGAATGAGAGAAAACAAAAAAGACAATACCCAAATCATGGTTGAGACAAATTAATCAAATCACATTTGATTGAATTGATTGAATTATAATACGTAAATTTTAACATTCAATTAAATTTAAAATTGTCTGCACATCATTTATCTAAATTCTGAGATACAAAACTTTGTATTATTTCACAAAAACAGTCTATATCAATAGGAATAAAACTTTGAGATAATAATCCAAATAATCTTATATCTAAGTTCTTTGATTTCTTAACAGATACTTGAAGAACACCTCGATAATGTTTAGCGAGGGTATACTTCAGTTATTGAAGAATCATCGACAGACCATGGCACGGACTTGCTTTTAGACTGATCAGAGTCTGTCCCTATTGTAAATTGCTTGCCGAAGTCTGTTCTAGTACCATAGAAAAATGCAGGTTGTTGAGGTAGTGCAAGAGTAACAGAGTAACTATTAAGCATGAGAACTATAGTTGCCATTGTTGGTCTCGCAACTGGATCTTCCTGGACGCATAGTAAACCTATATGGATACATCTTATGACTTCATTTCTTGAGTAAGAATCTGTCAAAGTTGAATCCAACAATTGCGTTGGTGTTCCGTCTCTCCAATGTTTCCAAGCCTGCAAAATCTCAGCAAGTTATAATCGAAAACTTGTGATTCAATTAAACTACTTTATTTTTGTTTCCATGTATGTGACAATATTAGCTAATAAATTAAAGTAGGAAAAGTATATAAAGTTTCTTATTTTTGCTTACATAGTTCAGTAGATCCTCGGCGCCATCTGTTTGATAGAAATTAGTGGTCTTTTTTCCGGTTATAATCTCAAGAACTAGTACACCGAAACTAAACACATCAGATTTCACTGAGAACTGTCCATGCATTGCATATTCCGGAGACATGTATCCGCTAAGGAACAATAAAGAAAATTTTAAATTAGTACAGAACCAGAAACATGCATCAGTGAAGGTGAAGAAAGGTTAGAGACAGAACACAATTTTCTGGTCTTACCAATGATTCAACAGGTAGGATGCAAAAATGAATTTATAAATACAAATTATGAAAAACTGAGTAACATTGATCAAAACTTACTATGTCCCCACTATTCTGTTTGTAGTTCCTTGTGTTTGATCAACTCCAAAGATCCTTGCCATGCCGAAATCGGCAATTTTCGATTTCATTTCCCCATCTAACAATACATTGCTAGTTTTGAGATCACGGTGAATAATTCTGAGCCGAGAGTCCTCATGAAGATAAAGAATTCCCCGAGCTATTCCCCCAATTATCTTGTATCTTATTGGCCAGTCCAATTGTCCTTGCTTTTCCGGATCTAGGTACATAACAAAATCAAAATTTCAATTGTAATACACGAATGTAATTCAAATGCTCACAGGAATATATTCAGATTAGCCATACCAAATAAGAAGTAGTCAAGGCTTTTGTTGGGCACAAATTCGTAGACAAGTATCTTTTCTTCTCCATCCAAGCAAAATCCCAGTAGCCTAACCAGATTTCGGTGTTGAAGCTTCGCAACCAATACAACTTCATTCTTAAATTCCTCTGCACCTTGTTCAGAACTTCTTGATAGCCTCTTCACAGCTATTTCTTGTCCATTAGAAAGTACACCCTGATCATATAATATGAATGAATAGTAAGAAACATCTGTTTTCAAAAAAATTCTGAATTCTTGCATCGGTAAATTTTTCAAATTGTTAATACCTTGTAAACCACACCGAATCCACCTTCACCCAACATGTTATCAGTTGAGAAACCGTTCGTGGCTGCTTGGATTGTCCCAAAATCAAATTGCAATGACTCTATAGTTGAAATGTCTACACAACCAAATGTTAAATTAATGTTAACAAAAGATTGATCAGACTTGATAACAAATTAGTCTTAAAATTTACCAATTTTTTCTGGTAAAGAATTGTTCTTCTTTCTTGCTCTCCTAGTCAGGAAGCAGTAGCCCGCCACGAAAAGCACTGCAGAGACAGTAATTGGAGCAACGATGGCGATAATAACCGATGAAGTGATTCTCCTCTTCCCTACAATTAAGAACAGCAGTAATTGGTACTTAAATGATGATTAATATAGAAACCGATTATGCCATGTATGTTCTTTGACCTTCATTACCTGTCGGCCTTGTTACAGGGGATGGAGGAGACAGCGTAGTAGGTGCTGGCGGCGGCAATGCAGTCTTGTTATGGTTGTAAAAATCGAACAATTCGTACATGCAATAACAACTTGGATAATATGTTCTTCCTCCGATCTTTCCATTGGGCAAATTTGCAGCATTTTGTCGAAGACATCGAGAACAATCATCCCTTGACAGGTCCTGCGTGCACTGTACAAGAGTGTAGATTGTTTCTGAGGTTGTGAAATTTCCTTCTCTGGTGGCGTATCTTTTGGTATTATTTGCGGCCAGAGTTGTTGATTCATTCATCAGACCCAACAACAGTTCATCAAACCGTGTTGGATCTGTTGGGCTTTGTGTATTCATCAAGCTGTGACTCGGATTTGTTGTTACTGTAGAGAAGATATTTGAATCCGAGTAGTGTAAAAGGCACTCGTCGTACCATATTATATTTCCTTTTTGAGTAGGACAACGTTGAGTTACTTCTGCAGAAGCGTAAACGACACAGTCTTGGCAGGTGGTGGTGTTGAGGTCGCTGCGGCATTGAAAGAGGCCGTAGACCATGTCGGGGTTTTGCCCTGCGGTGGCGTTGGAGAATCCATCGCTGCCGTTGGCGTTGGTGGCAAGTGAAGAGAGGACAAGATTGAGGTTGGATTGGTAGGTGCTGTTTCTGGTGAAGGTATTGTTTGAGCAAACATTATTAAGGTAGTTTGGCTTAGCTTCAATGGTGAAAGTGAACAGAGAGCTTGAAAGAGAGAGCAGAAACACAAAGATCATGAAGAACTTCACCGAAGACATTTTGTTGCAGAATAGCTTCAAATTTGTTCGGTCCTCTGTTTTTATGTAGAGATAATAAAATAGTAAGTGAACACGACTGGTGAAGACTGAAGAGGCAGAGGAGACTCGGTTATTGGAGTCAACAAAGAAAAGTCAACCCGAATAATTATTTATAGGGAAAATTGTAATAAAGTACCTCGATATTTGATGTATATATGATCAAATTGTACTTTTACCAAAATTATAGAATAGTACCCTTGACTAACATTGATTAGAATGTTGATTGTCTTAAAGGGTTGATCAAATGGTCAAAACTTGAAAGAGTTCAACAATAGTATTTAATCATTCTAACCAAAAAAAAAAAAAAAATTCAAAAAGAACCCTTTAAGTTTTACGGTACAAGACCCTAATGCATATTCAAATCGAACCCATTCATTGCCTCAAACACCTACCTGCTAACTGTTCCATTGTTCACTAAATCATTTGTATTCTAAAAAGTTGAGGGATTTTCAAATTTAACCAATTATAGTTTACAAAAGTAAGATATAGCCACAATTTTTTTTTTTTAATATATCGTTTATGACCAATAAAAACAAAATCTTACCAAAATACCATTCATTAAAACACAATCACGCGCTCTTTTTTTTTTTTTTCAATCACGAAATGTACAAATGGATCACGAAATATACATGTGAGTCATGAATGGATCACATGCTTTTTTAAGAACATGAGAGAAATTGCACATGTTTAACAATTCAAGGGCATTTAAGACCTATTTTCTTTATATTTAATTTTTTTAAAACCATATTTTGCTATAAATGCCATTTTTAAGGAAAGTGGCTATATGTTAAAAAGGCGTCGTGATTTTAGCCATTTTTTGCAATTTCCACTTCTCTTGGGAAAAATACCAAATAAACATTTGATGTGGCCTCAAGAGGCTTGACTTTTCCATCCTATTAAAGGGGCTTTTACAAATTGGTCACAATCTAAATGGGAAACATCACTTTTTTACTTGTTAATTCAAAATACATCAAATTAATCCTAATATAATTCAAAAAACATCAAATTGGTCCTAAGGTTAGTCAAAATAACAGTCAACTAATGTTTAGGAGGGTAGAAAAGTCATTACATATGTTTTCAATTAAAAAATAGAAATAAAATAATAATAAAATTAAAAAAAAAAAAATCAAACTTTGATCTTTGGTGGAGATCCAATTTGGATCTCCATCAAAGAACAAAGAACAAATTCAACACAACAAAATCAAACAACTCAGATCCATCTCTCTGTCTCTCTAATCCACATCCATCTCTTTGTCTCTCCAATCCACCAAACCCAGATTTGAATCGAATCTTCAACCGAACCAAACCTTCAATCGAACCTTCAACCAATTGATCACACAAAAGCGGCAAACCACCACCAAGCACAACCTAACCACGATCATCATCCCTACCAAACCTAAAACCCAGAATCAAACCAACACACCACCACCATCATCACTCTCACACACAAACACATAGCTGGGTTCGACCCAGAAAAGAAATTGAAGCAAAACTGGGTTTGAATTTGATCTGGATTCGACCCAAACTGAGTTTGACCTGAGTGAAGAGAGAGAGAGAGATAGAAAGAAAGATAGAGAGAAGACGCGGCGTCTGGGAGGAGATCGGCTCAATTGGGATTAGAGACCCACTATTGAAGGCAAGAAACTCTGATCACTCCACCTCCTGGCCTCATCGCTCCACCTCCGTGTTGTCGCTACAAGCAGTCACTCCACCTCCAGGCCTCGTCACTGTTGTTGCTTCACCTCAAGACGAACTGGGTTGAAGAGGAAGATATTGGTGTGGATTTGGTGGAGGTGGTGGTCGATCGGTGAGGATTGGTTGATGATGGAGTGAGAGAGATAGAGAAAAAAATATATTAGGGTTTGGTGATGATGAATGCGAGAGAGAGAGAGAGAGAGAGAGAGAGAGAGAGAGAGAGAGAGAGAGAGAGAGAGAGAGAGAGAGAGAGAGAGAGTTTAATTAGAGGGTAAACTTGTCTTTTCACTGATATTATAAAGTTTGACCATTAGTTTGACTAACCTTAGTACCAATTTGATGTATTTTGAATTATATAAGGACCAATTTGATGTATTTTGAATTAACAAGTAAAAAAATGATGTTTCCCAATTAGATTATGACCAAATTGTAAAAAACCCCTATTAAATAAGATCGTCATTGATTTTTCTGTCTTGGAAAAATCAGAAAAAACAACTTTGATAGAGACAGAGCGGTGGAGTGATGTTAAATTGTTAGAAAAAGTTAACTATGCAATTTTAAAAGTCAGAAAAAGTTGTGATAACATAGATTATCCCTGTAATAGATTTGAATATAATTTTGGTTACATATATGTTTTTCATGATCAGGGCCGGCCTTGACTATTTTGAGGCCTAGGCAAAAATCTAAGATGGTCCCCTCGTTCATATTAATACCAAAATAGATCTAAATAGATCACCAAATAACCGAAATAGATTTAAAAACTAAGAAAGTGTGTGAATATAAAAAAAAAAAATCTAACTGAAAAAAAAAAAAAATCAATCGGTGTGTGAATATAAAAAACCGAAATAGATCTAAATAGATCATCAAAGAATCAAAATAGACCTAAGTAGCTAAGAAAGTGAGTGAATAAAAAAACAATCTAAATCGAAACAAACAAACAAACAAGTGTGTGAATATAAAAAACTGAAATAGATCTAAATAGATCATCGAAGAACAAAAATATGTGTAAGTAGCTAAGAAAGTGTGTGAATTATAAAAAAAAAAAAAAATCTAAATCGAAAAAAAAAAAAAAAAAAAAAAAAAGAAGAACAAAATCAGAAAAAAAAAAATAGTATAATAGTATAATATTATATATATATACAGCAATATATATCAAAAAGAAATTACCTGAAAGAATTTGTAAAGAAGATTGAAGTGAAATGAGGAAGTTGAAGTAGAGAGATCAGAGATGAGTAGAAAATACTAGAGTGTTTACTGTTGAGAGCTGAGAGTCTTAAGACTTGAGAGTTGAGAGAGACGTTGGTGGCTGCCTGGCTGGAAACACAAACAAGAACCCCTATTGGACCTTTAGGCATACTGATATGTTTTAAGGAAAAAAAAAAAACATAATCAAAGATTTCATTTGGAACTTTGTTCGTCCTATGCCCAATTTTTTTTGTTTATTTTAACTTTTAAACTTTTTTAATATGAGCCTTTCGACTAATACTAATAATAAATATTTGAACCTTTTATGATCTGATATAAAGCAAAAATAGGCCCCGAACTAATACTGAAATAATGTAAACATGGACTCTTTAAAAAGGGGCCCGGGGCGGCCGCCCCTCCAACCAAACAACAGGGCCAGCCCTGTTCATGATGTGCAGAACTATAATTATCAAAAACTGTTTGTCAAAAAAATAATATCAATCACTGTATAATGTCCGAGTCAATTATTTTGTCTATAGGACCTTGTATATATTAGTGAAAACACTATTTTAAATACATTCTAGAATTAAGATTTATGATAAAAAATTCAAACAAAACTTTTAGATATTAATCCAAATAATCTTATACGCCCCGTTACATTTTACCGAGGATGTACTTCAGTGATTGAAGCATCATCAATAGACCATAGCATGGACTTGCTTGTAGACTGGTCAGAGTCCGTCTCATTTGTATTTTGCATGCTAAACTCTGTTCTACTACCGAAGAAAAAAGCAGGTTGTTGAGGTAGTGGAAGAGTAACAGAGTAACTATTAAGCATGAGAACTATAGTTGCCATTGTTGGTCTCGCGGCTTGATCTTCCTGGGCGCATAGCAAACCCACATGGATGCATCTCATGACTTCATTTCTTGAGTTAGAATCCGTCAAATTTGAATCCAATAATTGCATTGGTGTTCCATCTCTCCAATGTTTCCAAGCCTGCAATAATTCATCAAGTTATAATTAAAAAGCAACAATCTCTTCAATGTTCCTCTATGCATGTATGTTATTAGCTTGAACAAAGAAGGAAACAGAGATACGGTATCTTATTTGTGCTTACATAGCTCAAGAGATCTGCAGCACGATCTGTTTGATAGAAATTGTTGTTCTTCTTGCCAGTTATAATCTCAAGAACCAGGACACCAAAGCTATATACATCGGATTTCACAGAGAACTATCCGTGCATAGCATATTCGGGAGACATGTAACCACTGTGAACTAGCAAGTTTGTTAGCATAAAAACAACAATGAATCTGTGATTAACTTATAGGAATCAATAATTATAATTAATGATTTCATTAAAACAAGTAATATTATAAGTTTATCGGTGGTCAAACACTTACAAGGTCCCAACTATTCTGTTTGTATTTCCTTGAGTTTGATCCACTCCAAATATTCTTGCCATACCAAAATCTGAAACTTTTGGGTTCATATCACCATCTAAGAGTATATTACTGGCTTTTAGATCATGATGAATAATTCTAAGGCGAGAATCCTCATGAATAATTTCATTTGACATACTAGAAATTAATGATTCCTCAATTATAGAAATTAATGTAAGTAGTAACTTTCTGGTGTGGGATTTCCCGTAACCTCGATTTCTACCGATACGTATTGGATTACTACCGGTAGCAATCGAGGATTCCATACAAAAAATCCTGCACTTGAAAATTTTCATTAATATAAGTTCTTTGACCTTCATTACCATTCGGCCTTGTTACAGGGGATGGAGGAGGCGGCGACAGAGTCAAGTTTTCGTTGTAAAAAAGGTACAATTCATACCAGCAATTACAACTTGGAAGCAATATTCTCCCTCCTATCCTTCCAGACGGCAAACCTGAAATAGCTTCTTGAAGACATCCAGAACAAGCAGTATTCGACAGGTCCTGCGTGCACTGTACAAGACCGTACAGTGTTTGAGAGGTTGTGGAATTTCCCTTTCTTGTCGCAAATCTTTTGGGATCATTGGCAGCCTGAGTTGCTGCTTCGTTCATCAGACCCAACATGAGCTCCTGAAACCGGGTTGGTTCTATTGTGACATTATTTGAATTGTACAAAATGGCACCAGGATTTTGGGTAGCTGTAGAGAAGATATTAGAATCTAAGTAACGTAAGAGGCACTCGTCGTACCATATTACTGCTCCTTTTTGAACGGGACAATGTTGAGTTACGTCAGTGGATGCAAAATCGACACAGTCTTTGCAGGTGGTGGTGGTGACATCACCGCGGCATTGAAAGAGGCCGTAGACCCTGTTGGGGTCTTGCCCTGTTGTGGTGTTGGAGAATCCATCGCTGCGGTTAGCGTTCGAGGGGAGAGAAGAGAGGAGAAGATTGAGGTTGGTTTGGTAAGTGCTGTTTCCGGTGAAGTTTGTGTCTGAGCAAAAATGAAAAAGGTATGTTGGGTCGCTGCAATGGTGAAAGTGAGCAGGGAGATTGAAAGAGAGAGCAGAAAACCAAAGATCATTGAAAATTTCAAAGAAGACATTTTGATTTTCAGCTTTTGTTGCAGAATATCAGATTATTTGTTTGGTACTCTGTTTTTGATCTAGAGTTAACAAATATGATGTGGACACGACTGCTGAAGATGCAGGGGAGGCTCTATTTATTAAAGTCAAGCAAGAAAAGTCGACACAAATAAAATAGCTTAAAAGGAAATTTAGGCGAAAATTAGGAAAAAACATCTTTCAATGCGTAATGCAAATGTCAGCCAAATTTTAGATTGCGAACTTCAGTTTTAACTAGACAATTTTTTTTTTTTAATCAACTAATAAACAACAAAAATGACAAAATCAAGAATGCCTAACAATTATTCCAAATAAGAACCCAATTTTGAGGGTTTTGGTTTCAAACCAAAATGATCAAATTCATTGAAAGTTCGGTTCAATCAATCAATGTGTGTTTAGGTTGCGAAAATGAGTTTTAAGCAAACCTAAACAAGTTTGATCAGGTTATAAGTAATCAAAGTGAAAAAATAAATTATTTTAAATAGAACCCAATTTTGTGGTAAAACCAATCATTCCTAACAATTATTACAAATAAAACCCAATTTGAATAATTTCGACGGTTTCGGTTTCATACTGAAATGAACGAATTTGAAGCTGATCATCAATAAACTTATGTTGAAGTTGTTATTATTTGAATATTATTAGGTCGGGCATCTGTTTTCTTGATCAAATAATAATGCGGACAACTAAATACTTTAGTTGGCTAATGAGACACGTTTACACAAGTCAAAAAAGAATAGTCCACCAAATTAAAAAATAAAAATAAAAAATTGGATAGGGAAAGAACTAGCTGAGTGACGTTTAGGGATGGATGGCTAGGGATCATTGAATATTCACATCATTTGAGTTGTCTACAATAATGATTTCAAAATTTTCATTTTCGAAGATTCTATTTGCTGCAGATACGAAACTTTATTCTTTCATGAGAAAAATAATGATAAGAATTCAGACGAAACTTTGAGATAATAATCCAAATAATATTATATCCAAGTTCTATAATTTATTAACAGATACTTGAAGAACACCTTGTTACTATTACCGAGGATGTAGTTCAGTGATTGAAGCATCATCAACGGACCATGGCACGGATTTGCTTTTAGACTGATCAGAGTCCGTCTTGTTTGTAATTTGCATGCTGAGGTCTGTTCTAGTACCGAAGAAAAATGCAGGTTGTTGAGGTAATTGAAGAGTAAGAGAATAACTAGTAAGCATGAGAACTATATTTGCCATTGTTGGTCTCTCAGCTGGATCTTCTTGGACACATAGCAAACCCACTTGAATGCATCTCATTACTTCATTGCTTGAGTAAGAATCAATCAAATTTGAATCCAACAACTCTGTTGGTGTCCCATCTCTCCACTGTTTCCATGCCTGCAAAATCTCAACAAGTTATATATAATCAAAAAATGGCAAGTATGTAACAATATTAGCTAATCAAGTAGGAAAAGTATCTAAAGTTTCTTATTTTTACTTACATAGCTAAGCAGATCATCAGCTCCATCTGTTTGATAGAAATTGCTATTCCTTTTACCGGTTATAATCTCAAGAACTAAGACACCAAAACTAAACACATCGGATTTCACAGAAAACTGTCCATGCATAGCATATTCTGGAGACATATATCCGCTAAGAAACAATAAGGAAATTTTTTAATTAGTACAGACCATAAACTTCATTTGCACAACCGGTTTGCATCAGTGAAGAAACTTAGAGACAGAGTGCAATTTTCTTGTCTTACCAATGATTCAACAGAAAGATGCAAAAATGAATTTATAAATCCAAATTATGCAAAACTGAGTAACCTTGATCAAAACTTACTATTTCCCCACAATTCTGTTTGTATTTGCTTGAGTTTGATCAACTCCAAAGATCCTAGCCATGCCAAAATCAGAAATTTTCGGGTTCATATCGCCATCGATCTAACAGTACATTGCTAGCTTTGAGATCTCTATGAATAATTCTAAGCCGAGAGTCCTCGTGAAGATAAAGAATTCCCCGAGCAATTCCTCCAATTATCTTGTATCTTCTAGACCAATCCAATTGTCCTTGCTTTTTAGGGTCTATGTACATAACAAAATCAAAATTACAAATGAAATTAAGAAATGGTGTTTCAAATGCTTACAAGAATATATTTGGATGAGCTATACCAAACAAGAAGTAGTCAAGACTTTTGTTGGGCACAAATTCGTAGACAAGTATCTTTTCTTCTCCCTCCAAGCAAAATCCTAATAGCCTAACCAGATTTCTGTGTTGAAGCTTTGCAACCAATACAGCCTCATTCTTAAATTCTTCTGCACCTTGTCCGGAGCTTCTCGATAGCCTCTTCACAGCAATTTCTTATTGATTAGAAAGTACACCCTAATCATATACATTAACGAATCGGCAAAACATTAATTTTCTGTAACCTTTGATCTAAATTCATGGATCAGTAATTTTTCTGAAATGTTAATAATGATTCTGTCTATTATACCTTGTAAACCTCACCAAATCCACCTTCACCCAACTTGTTGTCTGTACAGAAACTGTTTGTGGCTGCTTGGATTGTCCCAAAATCAAATTGCAATGCCTCTTTTATAGTTGTAATGTCATTTCCAGCTACACAACCAAACGGTAAATTACTGTCTTATGAAACTATCCATATTTATATGAGAGTTCAAGTATATAATAATTCTCTAGTCAGAACCGACCTGATTTTCTACAAAACTGATTTTCACATGAGATAATTAGTGAATCCACACGACAAAAAAAATAAAAAAAAATAGGTCAATCTTGATTAGAAAAAGACCCTTCAAGTGTAAAGAATTGAAACAGAAAAGATTGTTCAGACTTGATAACAAATTAGTTTTCAAATTTACCAATTTCGTCCGGTACAGAATTGTACTTCTTTCTTCTTGCTCTCCTTGTCAGCAAGCAGATGCCCGCAACAAAAAGCACCGCAAAGACTGTAATTGGAGCAACGATAGCAATTATTATCGACGTAGAGAGTCCGCTCTTCCCTGCAATTAAGAACAGCAGAATGCTTCATTTGGTCTGATAATTTAAATGATAATTAAATGATGATCAATACAGAAACCAATTATGTCATGTATGTTATGAATTATTTGACCTTCATTACCTTTCGGCCTTGTTACAGGGGATGGAGGAGACGGTGTAGGTGCTGGTGCTGGTGGTGGGGATGACAGCAATAAGTTTTCGTAGTAAAAAAGGTACAATTCGTACCGACAATTACAACTTGGCGTTAATGTCCTTCCTCCGATACTTTCTTTGGGCAAATTTGCAATAGCTTCTTGAAGACAACGAGAACAATTAGTATTCGACAGGTCCTGCGTGCATTGTACAAGAACGTACGGTGGTTGAGATGTTGTGGAATTTCCCTTTATGGTCACGAACTTTTTGGGATCATTCACGGCCTGAGCTATTGCTTTGTTCATCAGACCCAATACAAGCTCGTTCTGTTGTGACGTTATTTGTATTCCGCATCCTGACACTCGGACCTTTTTTTTTTTTTTTTTTTTTTTTTTTGGAAAGGCACTTTATTAACACAGCCCAGCAAAAGGGCAAGGGAGAACACAAAACAAACACGCCCAGCAAAGGGGCAGAAAAACACAACAAGAAAACAAACAGGGGAGAGCAGAAACAAACAAACAAAGGCCACCAACAACCACACAAATGAAACAAACAAAAAACAAACACAACTAAACATCACTCCACTCAACAAAGTCCCCCCTACCATCCGAACCCATTTTTGCCAAACTATCCACAAACGAATTAAAACCTCTGAAATCGAAAACAACTTTCAGGCCTCTGTGCTCCTCAAGAGAGCTCCAAATGTCGTAAATAACGTTCACGAGATTAATATTCCCAAAGTCCTTCGAGTTAACCCACGAAACAGCAGTTTTGGAATCACTCACCACCGTGATGTCACGGTTACAGACATTTGGATTAGCAAGGCACAGATCCACAGCCTTCTTACACTCGGACTTGATGCTGCTGTAGAGAAGATATAAGAATCTGAGTAGTGTACCAGGCACTCGTCATACCATATTACAGCTCTTTTTTGAGCAGGACAACGTTGAGCTAGGTCCGTGGAAGCAAAAGCTACACAGTCTTTGCAGGTGGCGGTGGTGACATCTCCACGGCATTGAAAGAGGCCGTAGACCCTGTTGGGGTCTTGTCCTACTGTGGCGTTGGAGAATCCATCGCTGCGGTTGGCGTTGGAGGGAAGAGAGGAGAGGAGAAGATTGAGGTTGGATTGGTAGGTGCTGTTTCTGGTGAAGTTAAATTTTGAGCAAACATGATAAAGGTATGTTGGGTCAGCTGCAATAGTGAAAGTCAACAGAGAGCTTGAAAGAGAGAGCAAAAACACAAAGATCATGGAGAACTTCAATGAAGACATTTTCATTATCAGCTTTCATCGCAGAATAGCTTGAAGTTGCGAAACTGAGTTTTAACTCAACTATATAAACACAAGGTTCGTCAACTTCTAAGTCACAAAAATGACAAAACCAGTAATTCCTAGCAATTATTGCAAATAGAATCCAATTTTGATGGTTTGGGCAGTTTCAATTTCGAATCGAAATGATTGAAGTTTACCGAAAGTTTATTTTTTATTTTTCAACCTTCTTTAATCAAAATTTCTAGTCATCAATTTTTTATTTTTATTTTTGGTAAGGGAGTTATTTTCTTTTTGTTATTATTATTTTTTTAATATTTAAATATTTGATTTTCGTAAACCCTTATGTTGAAATCCAATGGCTACCAATTAATCCAGTAACAGAACTTGTATAGTAGCTAAACCCTTCATATAATACATATACAATAATAATTGAAAGTTGAACAATTAACACCTATTGCCAATAGGAGAGTAGCTCAGCTAGTAGATGAACGAGCTTAGGACTTGAGCAAATGACTCTTAGGTCAGCGGCTCGAATCCTACCAATGGCGATAGCTTTAAAAAAAAAAATACCTGGTCCCAAATTAATAAATATTGTCAAAATAAAAAATAAAAAATTAACACCTATTAGTCAACTGCTCTATTGGAATAATTTTTGTTTCCTGAAAGTACTTGAAAGTGACCAATAAACATTTGCCGGACGTGGCCACAAGAGAATTGACTTAGGTTCTTCTGTCTGCAACAAAATATATTATGTGAAGAAAACAATTTAATAGAAACAGAAGTGGAAGAGTGGTCCTACTATTTGTGAATTTCTTTATGTTATCACACGTTGTCATAAGATTGTTCATTTCTGAAACATATTTAATTATCTCTTCCACCACAGAAATATCATATTCTATTCTACCTGTATTAAATATATTATCATGTTTTGTTGATTAAACTAGTGAATTATAATTTGATCATATTTATGATACAAAATGACCAAATTGTACTCTTTCCCGAAAACACTCTGTTTTAAACAGATCATGGAAAAAGACTTATTACAACAACTCTATACAAAAGTTAGAGATGACAATCTGGCATGGACAACCTTTTTTCTTTTATATTTTTTGAGATAACAATCTGGACAACCTTAACCACCGCCTAATGTGTCTTGGTGGGAAAAAGCTGTCATTCACCTTGGCAATGTCTCCATGTTCGAGTTGTAACACCACAAGTGGTATATCAAAAAACAATCTGGACAACCTTACTGTCGTGGTTGTATGTCGGAAATTTTTTAAATAAATTGAATTTGAATGAAATTACACAACTTTCCGGATGTTGTCAATGAAAATTCAACTTTTTAAAATGGTGTTTGTGTGTCTTACCTAGTAAACAGACATAACTTTATGCTTAAATGTTGTATCATTTAAAGAATGGATGCAAAGCAGCAAAGTTTACACCTCTTCACGAATGGGTGCAAATTGTAAATCACTCTATAAAATGTTCATTCCTACATCATTTGAGAGAGACCTGAATTTCGGCAAACTTGGAGAGATATTGTTCATGAGCTATTTCCCTTCCTATTTTATCACATTAAAATATTTATATTATTTTCTTACATTAAATTACTGATATTCTATCGGTTGGCGCAATGGTAGAATTTCATATATTAGCAAGGCTGATATCAAAGGTGTTCACTGTCCAATTTTGATAGTGAACAACGTCATTAGACACCGATGCTTCATTGTATCAAGCATATTTGCATAATTCGGTGCAACACCCGATTGTTGGGGGAAAATAGTGTTTTAAGGAAAGCATCATCAATGACATGCCAAGTTTGAAATATTTTTGCATAACTCGGTGCAACACTCGATTGTTGGGGGAAAATAGTGTCTTAAATAAAGCGTCATCAAGGACGTGCCAAGTTCGAAATATTTTGTGCATACAATTTTTATTGAGGTTCCAAGTTCAAATCCCTCTTTCCCCAAATTCAAAAAAAAAAAAAAAAAAAAAAAAAAAAAAAAAAACATTTTACTGTTTAACGAGGCTATACTTCAGTGATTGGAGCATTGTCATCAGACCATGGCATGTACTTGCTTGTAATTTGCTTGTTCAGCTCTGTTCTGCTACCATGGAAAAGTGTAGGTTGTTTAGGTAATGGAAGAGTAAGAGAGAAACTATTAAGTATGAGAACTACAGTTTCCATTGTTGGTCTCGCAGCTGGATTTTCTTGGTCGCATAGTAAATAACCCATATGGATGCATCTAATGACTTCATTTCTTGAGTAAGAATCTGCCAAAATTGAATCCAACAGTTGCATAGGTGTGTCACTTCTCCAAAGTTACCAAGCCTGCAATCATTCATCAAGTGTTAATCAAAAAGTTGCAATTCTAACTCTTCTCTTTCTCCTTGCTATTTATTCTAACTTACATAGCTCAATAGGTTCCCAACACTGTCTATTTGATAGAAACTGTTATTCTTCTTTCTATCTAGTTATAATTTCAAGAACTAGAACACCAAAGCTGTATACATCAGATTTTACGGAGAACTGTCCACGCATAGCATATTCCGGAGACATATATCCACTAAGGAACAATAAGGAAGAAAGCTTAGAGACACAATGCAACATTGTGTTGTCAAAAAATAAGAAACATTTTAAAATAGTCATAATTATGAACTTTATTTAGAGTAATATTGATAAAAACTTACTATGTTCCCACAATTCTGGCTGTATTTGCTTGAGTTTGATCAACTTCAAATAACCTTGCCATGCCAAAATCTGAAATTTTCAAGTTCATATCCCCATCTAACAATACGTTGCTAGATTTGAGATCACGATGAATAATTATGAGTCGAGAGTCCTCATGAAGATAAAGAATTCCTCGAGCAATTCCTCCAATTATCTTGTATCTTCTAGACCAATCCAATTGTCCTTGCTTTTCAGGGTCTTTGTACATACCAAACTCAAAATTTCAATTGACACTAAGAATGGAATTCTCAAATGCTCACAGGAATATATTTAGATAAACCACATACCAAATAAGAAGTAGTCAAGGCTTTTGTTGGGCACAAATTCATAGACAAGTATCTTTTCTTCTCCCTCCAAGCAAAATCCCAACAGCCTAACCAGGTTTCTGTGTTGAAGCTTGGCAACCAATACAATCTCATTCTTAAATTCTTCTGCACCTTGCTGGGAGCTTCTTGATAGCCTCTTTACAGCTATTTCTTGTCCATTAGAAAGTACACCCTGATCATATATATATTAACGAATCGTTAGAAACATTTGTTTTCGAAAAATTTCTGAATACTTGCATCGGTAACTATTTCGAATACCTTGTAAACCTCACCGAATCCACCTTGACCCAACTTGTTATAGGTAGAGAACTCGTTTGTTGCTTCTTGTATTGTCCCAAAACCAAATTGCAATGCCTCTACATTTGTAATGTCATTTCCGGCAACACAACCAAACAGTAATTACTGTCCATAACTATATGAGGGTTCGAGTGTAAAGAATTGATTCATAAAAGATTGTTTAGATTTGACAACAAATTAGTATTCTAATTTACCAAATTTTACCAATTTCTTCCGGTATAGTATTGTATTTCTTTCTTGCTCTCCTAGTCATGAAGCAGTAGCCCAAGATGAAAAGCACGACAGAGACAGTAATTGGAGCAATGGTGCTGATAATTATCGATAACGAGAAATGGCTTTTCCCTGCAATTAAGAACAGCAATAAGTGTTAGTAACCATCAGATTTATTTAACCTGATAGGAAATGACCTAGAAATGACACAATTGTATTTAAAAACTCTAACACCCATTTACGTTATGTAAGTTCTTGTACCTTCATTAATTACCTTTTGGCCTTGTTACCAGCGCTGGTGCTGGTGGCAGGGGCTGAGAGGTCATCATCAGGTTTTCGGTGTAGAAAAGGTAGGATTCGTATCGGCAATTACAACTTGGAAGCAATGAACTTCCTCCTAACCTTCCGGATTGCAAACCTGCAATAGCTTCTTGAAGACAACCAGAACAATCATTATTAGACAGGTCCTGCGTGCACTGTACAAGAACGTACAGTGGTTGAGAAGTTGTGGAATTTCCCTTTCGAGTCGCGAACTTTTTGGGATCATTCACAGCCTGAGCTGCTGCTTCGTTCATCAGACCCAACACGAGCTTGTCAAACTGGCTTGGATCTACTGTGACATAAGTATCATTCCCGGACACGATACCAGGATTTCGGACTGCTGTAGAGAAAATATAAGAATCTGAGTAACGTAAGATGCACTCTTCGTACCATATTATAGCTCCTTTTTTATCAGGACAAAGTTGAGTTGCATTTGTGGAAGCTAAAGCTACGCAGTCTTGGCAGGTGGTGGCGGTGACGTCACCACGACATTGAAAGAGGCCGTAGACCCTGTCAGGGTTTTGCCCTGCGGTGGCATTGGAGAATCTATTGCTGCCATTGGTGTTGGAGTGAAGAGAAGAGAGAAGAAGATTGATGTTAGATTGATAGCTGTTTCTGGTGAAGCTTTTTAATGAACAATTATTAGAAAGGAATGTTGGGTCAGCTGCGCGGGTGAAAGTGAACAGAGAGCTTGAAAGAGAGAGCAGAAACACAAAGATCATTGAAAACTTCAAAGAAGACATTTTTGTTATCAGCTTTTGTTGCAGAATAGTTTGAAGAATTTGCAGTTAAGTTCCAAAAAACAACTTTTTTATTTTTTATTTTTTATTTTTTATTCAAAATTTCAAACATTTTTGTGAAGGAAGAGTTTTCTTATGTTGATACACGTGCTTCTCCATGATTCTCTCCATGATTATCTCCCTTAAACCCTGCTATTATTTGTGTAATTATTGTGTTTCCCTAAATAATAGGAATGTTTAAACATTCTTCAAAAACCTTGTTTCATATTTTTTTTTAGAATCGAATCCCGCACTTCCACATCGTTGGGGAATCAAATCCATGCAGAATCCTACACCCGATAATTTTCGATTACTCTACAGGCCCAAATGAGATGCCAAACTTGGAGTTTCCTTGCTATTTCTTAACCTTGCAACACTTGAAATTACATTCAATTGGTTAGGAATATAAAGAAGACTAGAGCAGAATTTTGGCACAACATTTAGCATCTAGCCACCTACTAGTCAACTGCTCTATTTATTTATATAATTTGTTTTCTAAAAATACCAAATAAACAATTACAGCTGTGGCCCCAAGAAACATGACTTTTACATCCTATTAAATGAAAACAGACTGTCTTAATTAAAATATAAAATATCAAACTCAAGTAAAACAGTTGCTTTTTCATTATGAAATTGACAAGAAAACTACTTTGATGGAAGCAGTCCTTTTTTATTTTTAGATATACCACTTGTAACGGTGGCGACCAAAATTTACAACATTATCAAATTGAATGAACGCTCTAGACAAGCTTATATCTAAGTTCGGGATAAAAATGCAGGTATTCGAGGTAATTGAAGAGGTAATTGAAGAGTAACATTGTAACTATCAAGCATGAGAACTAAAGTTTTCATTCCTAGTCTGTTAGCTGGATCTTCCTGGACACATAGTAGACCCACATGGATGCATCTCATGACTTCATTGCTTGAGTAAGAATCTGTCAAATTTGAAACCAACAATTGCATTGGTGTTCCATCTCTCCAATGTTTCCAAGCCTGTAAAATTTTGAGCAAGTTATAATAAAAAAGTTGAAAGTATTTTTATAGTTTCTTATTTTTGCTTACATAGCTCAGCAGATCCTCAGTGCCATCTGTTTGATAGAAACCGTTGTTCTTTTTGCCAGTAATAATCTCAAGAACTAGGATACCAAAATTAAACACATCTGATATCACATAGAACCACTGCATAGCATATTCCGGAGACATGTCACCACTGCAAACCAGCAACTTCGTTAGTATAGAAACAATATGGAATGTTTGAAATTAATCCATTAACTTTGTCTGCAATGATAGTAGTCGAGGCTAACTGGTCTTTGTGTTTTTTGATTTCGAGAAGAAATTTGTTGAGTTTCATATAATTCCAGTTGACTCAACAGTTAGGATGAAATAATTAATCAATTTATCATATCCAAATAATGCAAAACCAGTAATAGCTTTTAAAAAAAACTTACTATGTCCCCACTACTCTGTTTGTATTTCCTTTAGTTTGATCAACTCCAAAGATCTTTGCCATGCCGAAATCAGAAATTTTTGGGTTCATATCGCCATCTAATAATACATTGCTAGCTTTGAGATCGCAATAAATAATTCTGAATCGAGAATCCTCGTGAAGATAAAGAATTCCCTGAGCAATTCCTTTGATTATCTTGTATCTTCTAGACCAGTCCAATTGTCGTTGTTTTTCAGGGTCTACGCAATTTGCCAAAAACAAAATTTGAATTGAAACCAAGGAAAGGAATTCAAATGCATACTGAAGTAATTCTATCCATCTAAAAAAGTCAAATGATAAAAAAAGCAAAAAACAAATTAAATCTATCTAAATCTTGGAGACTCAAAGACTCATTGAAATTTATTTAGATGATTCATACCATATAAAAATTGGTCAAGGCTTATATTGGGCACAAATTCATAGACAAGTATCTTTTCTTGTCCCTCCAAGCAAAATCCCAGCAGCCTAACCAGATTTCTGTGTTGAATCTTGGCAACTAATTCGACCTCGTTCTTAAATTTCTCTGCACCCTGCCCGGAGCTTCTTGGTAGCCTCTTCACGGCTATATCTTGTCCGTTAGGAAGTACACCCTGAAAATATATATTAACGAATCGTCGGAACGGTAGCGTTCTTTAAGAATTCTTGCATCGGTAACATTTTTGAAATGATAAAAATGACTGTGTATAATATTATACCTTGTAAACCTCACTGAATCCACCTTCAGACAACTTGTTTTTAGTTGAGAATCCATTCGTGGCTGCTTGGATTG
Organism: Acer saccharum; assembly: GCA_030490815.1. Taxonomy (NCBI): domain Eukaryota; kingdom Viridiplantae; phylum Streptophyta; class Magnoliopsida; order Sapindales; family Sapindaceae; genus Acer; species Acer saccharum. The sequence goes on along the minus strand of CM059877.1, from coordinate 3,958,197 downwards.
TCCCAAATCCAAATTGCAATGACTCTACAGTTGTAATTTCATTTACAGCTACACAGCAAACACTAAATTACAATCCTTATAACAAAAAAGTTGTGACAGATTGATGAGATTTGATAACAAGATAACTTGCAAAGTTTACCGATCTCTGCATGTATGGAATTGAACTTCTTTCTTTTTCTCCTAGTCAAGAAGCAGCAATCAATAATGATGAAAAGCACCACAGCGACAGTAATTGGAAGGACTATGGCAATAATTATCGATGAAGAGATTCGTTTCTTCTCTGCAATTAAGACAACAGTATGTTTCATTAGGCATACTAGAAATTAATGAGCTCCCAATTTTAGAGATAAAATCGGTTTTTATGGTGTGTTTACTAATCATGAAAGTTTAATGGACAAGAGAAATTGATTCCTTGAGTGAGAAGTAGGGATGGCAACTAATGGGATTGGGGCCGGATCGGCTTACCCCAAACCCAACCCGAATGAGGCAAGGGTACCCCAATTTCATTTAAGAAAATGTTCAAACAATTAGATATACAAATTTTACTATACATTTGAATTTTAGGATAGGAAACTTAAATTTTAATATTCAATAAAACTAAAAAATAAACAAATTAAAAAATATTTTTAAATTTAAATATATATACACTTAAATTTAAATTATATTTAAATTTAAACATAAATGATAAAAAAATATATAAAAATTTAAAGTTTAGCATACCCTTAAAATTCAAATATAAACTTAAATTTAATAGAATATAAAATCTAAATTATATAACCATGAATTCAAACATAAAATATTAGACCGATTTAAAAAAAAAAAAAAAAAAAAAAAGAGTTTTTTTTTCCTCTTTTTTTTTTTTTTTTTTTGACAATAGTTTTTTTTTTTTTCCTTTTAGAGCCAATTGAGAATCGAATTATACAAGTTTCACTTAGAAGGAACTTAATTTCTGATTTTTGTGTGAGATTCACAGCAGTCATTGATTAGAAATTAAGTTCTTTTTTCCTTATTAGAATTTTTTATTAGTAAATGCATCAAAGTGAAATCATACCTTTTGGCCTAGTTACATGCCAAAGTGAAGTGGCGTTGTAGAATCCATTGCTGCTGTTGGCGTTGGAGGGAAGAGAAGAGAGGGGTCGATTGTGGTTGGTTTGGTAAGTGCTGTTGTTTCCGGTGAAGTTTGTGTTCGAGAAACGACTGGAAAAGTATGTCGGGTCAGCTGATGCGCTGCCGATGAAACTGAACAGAGAGCTTGAAAGATAGAGAAATGCAAGGATCATTGACAACTTCAAAGAATACATTTTTGATTATCAGTTTTTGATCATTTGAATTTGATTATTTGTTCAATCTTCAGTTCTTGATATAGGTTTTATCTGATATATGTGAACATGAGTGGTGACTGGTGACTTGTGAAGATGTAAATGCTTGTGAGCTGGCAGAAGAGGAGACTCGTCGTCGTCGTTGACATAAAGTCAACTAAGAAAAAACCACCCAATCTATTTTTAGAAACTTTTATTTAAATCCTTAATTATTTGCGAAATTTCACTTTTTTCAAACTTTTTTATCATATTTGTACCTTTAGTCCCTTGTAGACTCGTAATTCTCTTACTAAATTATTAATGGTCAACTGTAAAATAAATAAATAAATAAATAAATAAAAAATAAAGTATGATTTTGCTCTTATTATCATTTAGTTAAGATAAAACGACAATTTTACTCTGAAATATTTTACAATATGACACCTTAATCTTTCTATGTATTGTTCAAAAAAACCACAAACATTATAAGATTTTTACATATTTACCAACATAAAGTAAAAGGATGCAGATATTGTCACTCATAAAAATAATTAGTACACTCATTCTTATAAGAGCATCTCCAAAAGATTTTAAAATTTTCACTCTTTAAATGTCTATTCGCTTACCAATATGGCAATTTAAGGAGTGAAAAAAGAAAAACTCTTCCAAAAGACTCTTCAATTAGAAATAAGTTTATATTATTTTAATGAAAGCACTCAAATTCCCCCCTCCACACCAACAAATCTTATTACCCTTCATTTTTTTCAAGTTAGAAATAATAACTTTTTAAATAATACTAGTTTCATACATATGAAACTAGTGTTATTTTTAGGTGGATATGAAAATCATTTGAATGACCTTTCAGATTATTAATATGTTATTATTAAATATTCAATATTAATCTCATTTTAAGGATCTAGATGAAACCTTTCTAATGGCATATTTTTTATGATGATTAAATTTATAAATTAAAACTTATTATATATTAATTGAATTTAATTAAAAAGATAAAAAAAGATATAGATGTCAAATATTAGTGATGTTGTGTTATAAAAAAAATGATATAATAATAATTGGGGGGAGAAGTTGCTCTTCAATATTGACTCTCAAGTCATCGGCTTGAATCCTACCAACAGCAAAAAATAAAAATAAAAATAAAAATAAAAATAAAAAAATTAAAAAAAATTGAAGAGAGATAAGCAAAATCTTATTAGAAAAATCTCATTTGAAGTGTCCGTTAAAGCCAAATATGCTGATGTGGCTCATTTAACTTTAACAATTATCTTATTTGAAGAGTCTTTTGGAGATGCTTTAAATATCATTAAAATTAGGGTTTATTATAAGGTTTATTTTATTTTATTTTATTTTTTTATGAGTTAATGATCGAAGCATAAAGAGAAGACGACAACAAAGAAGAAGGAAAATTAAGATCCTAGTTTGACCCAGTCTTGTAGTGAACTAATCGGCTAGACCAGTTGAGAGCTTGGGGAAGTTCTCTGTTGGCTGGTTTCGAGCGGACTCGTGGAGCTGCTGCTTGGATTATCCTAAGAATGGGCCATACAGCAAAGTAGCAGATGTTACTCTCAGAGTTCGATATTGTGTACGTCACCCAGAAGCCCTAAATGAGTAAGGCAAGGGGCAGGCATCATTGGGATAGCAGGGGGGACGGTGCTTCGGGTTAGCGCTCTCTTTTTCCTTTAGTAAACAAGTCTCATTCGTTTGGTCGACCGAAATCGTGAAAGAGTTCAGTTCTCTAGACCCATTTGCCACCCTAAGGAAGGAGGGAAAGCGGTGTTTAGTTAAAACCGCTTCAGGAAAAAAAAAAAAAGGTTGTTGGAAAAGAGTGGAACGAAAGTAGACAGGTGAAGACCAAAAGAGACAGGATTTTGACTAAACACTACCCGGAATCATGCAATCCACAACAAATCGGATGAAAGCCTAATACTTCTCACCTACTCAGACGAGATTGATGATAACTCTTATTTCTACACGCTGTGTATCTCCTTACTTTTATCTTTTATGTTTGTTTTCTGGGTAAAACCGGGTATTTAACGTTTTAAATAAGTGTTTCAGGGTATTTTTAATCACAGGGGCTAAAGTGCAAAAATGGAGAAATATTGGGGCAAATGTGCAATTTCAAGAAGTCAGTTCGGCACCCTTGTGTTTCTGGGTTTAGGTGCCGTAGAAAGGGACCAGAACATCACATTTTTGGCTTCAGTTATGCGCCCTATTATGCGCCCTTGGACGCAGAACAAGGGTGCATTTTTGGCTCATCAGATTCCCACTTCTTTAGTTATGCGCCCTAGGGCGCAGAATAGGGAGCATAACAGGGCGCGGAATTTTAGCGAAAGTTTCCTACATAATGCTCATCTTGCGGGGCCCATATCTCTCTCATCCGATTGAACTGGGTTTCATGCTACATATGGTTGGAAAGCCCTAGAAGTCTTATTTCCAACGGTTTTTCAAGATCGTGATTCCGATGTTTGTGGAGAAAGTTATACCCGTTTCCGTAACGGTGTGCACTGATGGAAAGTCACTCGTGAAGCCCCCAAAATCAGCCACTTATGCAAGGGCATTCTCGTCCTTTCACCATCAATTCTGCTCTAGCCCCCTCCCCACTATAAATACCCCCTTTTCTCTTCAGTTTTTCAGAATCCATTCACTCCCTCTCTCTCTATCTTCTGCCCCACTCTCTCTCTCTTCCATTTTCTTCACCTTCTTCACATTCTTCACCAAATAAGGAGAGGATCCAAGCTCCCATGGAGGTTTTTCCTCCATAGGAGCTCCCCATACATCTCCACAACCCTGTTTTACACTTCCTCCATCCATTTTAGGGCAGATTGCAAGGAATAGGAGTGGTCTTTGGACCAATTTCGAGCTATGAAAGCTAGGAGCTTCTTTGAGGGTTTGTCTTCAAAGGTTGTCTCCTTTTTACTCATTTCTTTGTATTTCTTGCTTCTTTGATGTGTAACCCCGATTTGGGGAATATTGTAAACCCTACACTTGTGTTATATATGTTGTGTGTTCTTAAATTCTTGGGGTTTTGTTTTACTCTTTGCTAATTGCATGTTTTAAGCTCTAATTGCAATATCCATGTGTGTAGAGGTCCGAAATTGATATGTGTCCATGATTGGGATTAGGAGTAGAGTAGTTTAATGTAGGAGTAGTGTAATTTAACTTCCCATGATTGTTGATTGATTGATGGATGACCAAAATGCCATGTTTAGAGTAATTTGAGTGTTAGAGATTTAGCTACAAAGAGTAGGAAAGGTTTCAGTTCAGGCATTTAGTTGCTAAATTGGCCTTAGTTCAAATCCTTGTGCTTAATAGGTCTTTTTAAGACACAATTGCCCTTCCTTGGCCGGATTGGGTAATAAATTGATTTAGGGAGAATTCTCAAATCAAGAGGATGAACCCTTAACCTAGATTGAATGGTCTTAATGAATAACAACCAACTTATTGCACATTGTTGTTTGGTAAACTTGTTTCCCATGTCTAGCCATCGTAGGGAGATTGATAAAACCGAATCCGTATATAAAGTAAAGACAAACTAAATTCCTCTTATGCTTGTGTAGTTATATGGGTATTTCATTGCTTAATGCTTTCACTTGGTTAGCCACCTTGTGGATGATATTTAGGCTATGTGTTATATATTGAGTGGTTCACATTAACATGTCCAACGTGATATCCTCTACATTTGACCGGACAGTGAGAGATACACTAGGCTGGCGTGTAGAGCTCGTGTATGTGTCCCACAGTCCTTAATGAATCCAAGCATTTATGCATGGATGTAATCTCTAAGACATCGAGAGAGATTAGAGATTAATTAAGGGGACATGAGCATAAAACATACGTGTTGTATGGGTATCTCATATTCTTAATGTTTTCACTTGGTTGACATCCCGTATTTGGTTAGTCATTGTGAATGAATTATTGGCTGTAGTATGGCCCACGTGGTTGCGCATTACATGCCCAACGAAATAACCATTGTATATGACCAAACAGTGAGAGATACACTAGGCTGGCATACAAGGCTCTTGTGTGTGTGCCACGACACTTAATGAATCCATGCATTGTATGGATGTGATTTCTGAGACTCGAGAGATATTAGAGATCAATTAAGGGGACACGAGCCTATGATATACTTGCACATTGAGGGACTAAGTGAGTCTAGAGCTTAATTAGGAGAATTGTTATGGTTGAGTCATTGCCCTAGTGTAACCACATTTCATGCATCTCTCTATTCCATTCTATCCATGTATATATTATGGTAGTTAGTTTATTTACTTATATTATTACTTACTTTTCCGCAAACGCAACACACGAGTTCTCTCGGAGTGTTGTAATAATAGCTAGAACCGGTGACGATCGGCGGATCCCATCTCCCTGTGGAACGATACCCTCACTTGCTGCTGTGCTAGTCCTTGTGACTCGCGCGCTAGCGAGGTCGAACTTAAATGTTCATCTTTTGACCGACACTGCAACGACGTGTCGTCAATTGAAAACTACCATTCCGTTGAATCGGAAAAGGTTTCGAAGAGCGTGGAAGGTCAGTTCGGTGGTAAGATCTGAAGGGGAGATTTTTTAATAAAGAGATATAGTTGAAGATATGAGTTGGGGCAAAACCATAAATTTTATTTTAGGTCGACTGTTGACAATTTCATATAGATAAAAGATAATAATAATAATAATAATAATCATTTTGACAACAAATCTAGACGGCACGAGGGAATTTCTATTAATTAAAATAAAAAGTACACCTAGTCAGGGGACATAATAAGCCCTTACCCTCATATACATATTCTAAACAAGAAAAACACAAGAAAATATTTTTGAGACGTATTTTTCTCAATTTAGTTTTTTTTTTTTAGTACATTGGAGGGCAAAGCCCAGGAAACAAAAGAAAGCTAGGAAAAGACTCTATTGGTCGCAAGGCACTGTCTCATACAAGAGATGCCTCTACAATCAGCAGCAAAAATACTTCTGACATTAGCAGGAGGGTCATCGAAGAACCTAGTACCCATTTTCATCTTATGTCTCAATTTAGTTTTTCACTTAGTAATGGAAATACAATTGGCTTGGATGATGGTTTGAGACATATTAAGTTGTTGGGTTTATTTTAGTTATAACAAATATTGAAAAGTTTAATAGGCTATTTCAGTTGGGCATGGGAGATTTAAAACTAAATTGGGTGTATTTAGAACTAAATGGGATGTATATAGAATTATTGTAGAAACTTTTTTTTTTTTTTTAATGCTAGGGTGGGATACAAGCCAGGCCCATTTCTGCTCCTGGATGTGAGTGTAATTAATAAGTGTATATAATATTTGATTTATTTTTAATTAAAGTATTTTTTTCATTATTAATAAATTTCTATTGGAATATTTTTGTAATTAAATTTTTTTAATAAAATATGGGTGTACTAATTAGTTTTATGGGTGGCAATATTGACACCAAAAGTAAAAATAACATCTTCACTAAAAATAAAATAAAATACAAAAATTATAATTAAAATATGCAGTAATGAACTAATTAAACTAATCTTAATATCAAAACTATTTTAATAATAAACTATCAAATAAAAAATATTAAATTCATTCATTATATATATATATATATATATATATATATGTTAACTGTTAGAACGTAATTTTAATATTTTATTCTATTTTTTTAGTGAAGAGAAAACAACATCAATGGAGAACAGGAGTGGAAGTCTGGAAGATGATGTTATCTGCACATTTCTTTATGCCATGAAAGGTTGAGATAAGATGATGACTCATTCCCGGAATATATTTAATTATTTCTTGGTCAAAAGACAAGCATGTCACGCCAGTTATTTTTCTATAGTCTGTCTTTTTTTAATTGTCATGCTCTGTTCTATTAAATAAACTAGTACTCTGTTGTGTTCTTTGCACAAAACACTCTGTTTCAAACAGATTAGGAAATGAACACACATATTAACAATTAAAAAGAAAACAAAAAAGACAAAGTTTACACTAGACCGTACAAACTTAATTTCAAATTCTATCATTTACTAGCTTATAATTGAATTGGAGAACACTTTGTTACTATTTAACGAGGGTATAGTTCAGTGATTGAAGCGTCATCAACGGACCATGGCATGGACTTGCTCGTAGACTTATCAGAGTCCGTACCCTTCGTAATATACATGTTCATATCTGTTCTGCTACCATGGAAAAATGCAGGTTGTTGAGGTAATGGAAGAGTAACAGAGTAGCTATTAAGCATGAGAACGACGTTTGCCATTGCTGGTCTCTCAGCTTGATCTTCCTGGACACATAATAAACCCACATGGATGCATCTCATGACTTCATTTCTTGAGTAAGAATCTGTCAAATTCGAATCCAATAATTGCATGGGTGTCCCTTCTCTCCAATGTTTCCAAGCCTGCAAGAACCCATCAACTTATCATCAAAAAGTTGCAATTCTAAGTCTTTTCTTTCCACTCGCTATTTACTTGCATGTTACGATACTAGCTACGGTATGATACTCAAACTTACATAGCTCAAGAGATCCCCAACGCCGTCTGTTTGATAGAAACTGCTGTTCTTTTTTCCGGTAATAATCTCAAGCACTAGGACACCAAAGCTATACACATCCGATTTCACAGAGAACTGACCATGCATAGCATATTCCGGAGACATGTAACCGCTAAGAAACAGTAAGGAAATTTAAAATTAATACAGAACCAACAACTTCATTAGCACATAAACAGTAAGGAATTTTTGAAAGTGATCTAATAATAAGCAAAACATTTGTAAATCCTCATTATTATCAATGATTTAACAGGATGCTAAAGTGAAGTAATCAAATCTAGATTATGCAAAGCTACTAATAGTGATCAAAACTTACTATGTCCCCACTATTCTGCTCGTATTACCTTGAGTTTGATTGACACCAAATATCCTTGCCATGCCAAAATCAGAAATTTTTGGGTTCATATCCCCATCTAACAATACATTGCTAGCTTTGAGATCACGATGAATAATTCTGAGCCGGGAATCCTCGTGAAGATAAAGCATTCCCCTAGCAATTCCTCCAATTATCTTGTATCTTCTTGACCAATCCAATTGTCCTTGTTTTTCAGGGTCTATGCACATACCAAAATCAAATTCTCAATTGAAAATTATGGCATGGAATTCAAATGCATACTGAAACAGCTTTAGAGGAATCCATACTGTATAAAAAATAGTCAAGGCTTTTGTTGGTCACAAATTCGTAGACAAGTATCTTTTCCTCTCCCTCCAAGCAAAATCCTAGTAGCCTAACTAGATTTCTGTGTTGAAGCTTGGCAACCAATACGACCTCGTTCTTAAACTCTTTTGCACCTTGCCCAGAGCTTCTTGATAGCCTCTTCACAGCTATTTCTTGTCCATTATGAAGTACGCCCTGAAAATATACATTAATCCATCATTAAAAACATATGTTTTCTCTATTTTAGAACACTCATGAATCTGTAACTATCCACATCTTTTCCAAACATGGATATGCCTATATTAATATTATACCTTGTAAACTTCACCAAATCCACCTTCACCCAACTTATTATTTGCAGAGAACTTGTTTGTGGCTGCTTCAATTGTCCCAAAATCGAATTGCAAGGATTCTAAAGTTGTAATGTCATTTGCATCTGCACAACCAAACAATAGATTACTGGAATTAGCAAAAATCAACATTGCAACAACTTGGTTCGATTTACTAATAAAAATAGCTTCCAACGTAATTTACCAATTTCTTCCGGTATTGCATTAAACTTCTTTCTCCCTCTCGCTCTCCTAGTGAGGAAGCAATAGCCCAGGACGAAAAGCAGCACAGAGACAACAATTGGTACAACAATGGCAATAATCAATAAACTTTTGTTGTTGCCTGCAGTTCAGAATAGTGTCATGATATAATCAGGGAACACACAAAGACATTCTTGATTCCTAAAGTTTAGAGATGCAATTAAGGATCCGTAATGGTACCCAAATAACGATCATGCTTTTTTTTTGAAATACTAAATGCGGTGGCAGCGACTCGAAACATGAGAGATTACCGGTGGAGCACGAAATTCAAGTTCAGGGACATTTTATAAATCCAAAAACTTTTGAGGGGCCAAAGTGAAAAGTGTTTAAAATTTACCTTTTGGCCTGGTCAGAGAACCAGGGGAGGGAGGAGACCGGAGTACAGGCGTCGGCGCCGGTGCAGGTGTCTCAGTCAAGTTCTCATTGTAAAACGGGTACATCTCATACCTACTATAACAACTCGGATACAATCTCCTTGCTCCTGGTTTTCCGGTTGGCAAATTCGCTATCGACATTCGAAGACATCGATTGCAATCACTACTTGATAAGTCCGGCGTGCACTGTACAAGACAGTAGATATCTTGAAAAACTGTGAAGTTCCCTTTTCTCGTCGCGAACATTTTCGGAGAATCCGCGGCCTGAGTTGCAGCCAAGTTCATCAAACCACCCATCACCTGATCAAACCTTGTTGGGTCCGAAACGTTATTTGTGTTCAACAGAGCAACAGTTGGGGTCTCAGTTGATGTAGAGAAGAAATTGCTGTCTGAGTAACGTAGTAGGCACTCGTCGTACCATATCGTGATTCCTTTTGATACAGGGCAGCGTTGAGGGGCGTCTCCGGTGGCAAAAGTGACACAGTTTTGGCATGTGGCTGCAGTGACATCGCCGCGGCAGAGGAAGAGGCCGTAGACCCTGTTGGGGACTTGTCCGAAGATGGCGTTGTGGAAGCCGTCGCTGCCGTTGGAGGGGAGAGAAGAGAGGAGGAGACGGTTGAGGTTGGTTTGGTAAGTGCTGTTTCTGGTGAAGTTTGTGGAGGAGCAAAAATGGTAGAGGTATGTTGGGTCGGCTGCGGTGGTGAATTTGATCAGAGAAGTTGAAAGAAGAGAGAGAAATGTGAAGAACAGCATGGAGAGCTTCAAAGATGGCATTATGAATTTGTCAGATTAGCTTGAAGAGTTTGGAGTTCATTTTATTTGATTTGTTGGTTTGGTCACTGGCTCTGTTTTTGATCTAACAAGAATGTGGTGGATAGAGAGTTGGGTGAAGATGTAATAAATACATTAGAGTTGGCAAATAAGACTCGTTTTCCCAAGAGAAAAAGTAAAGTTTCTGCTGTTCGTGGAGTGGAGTGAAAAAGACACAAAAAATCTGAGTCAACTTCCTGGAAAGTTAGATGGCAGAAAAGACATTAATAAGATGGGGACAGAAGTTGATGGGTAGGGTACTAAGGTTGGATCAAAGGGTTGCTTTTATATGAGAGAAAAACTTGGGTGGATCCGATGTACCATGATGAACGAGTGACACATGACACTTGTTAAAGTTAAAAAAATATATATATATTTTTTTTATTATTTTCTTTCCATATAGGAATATGGCGAGGCCAAGACAATGATGGTCACAGCAAGTAGATGATGATATTTGAGGAAGAAGAGAGAGAAAATTCACCTTTAGTAGAGAAAATGAATATATATATATATATATATATATTTTAACTTTAATGTCACTCGTTAAGTGGAACCGATGCACCATTATCAAATTCTAACGTGATACAATGGTTACACCCAAGTTTTTCTCATATTTTTTTTTTTGAAAGAAAGTTTTTCTCATTATATGACCACATTTTAAGGACAATCTTTCTTTCCAAAAAATGGTTTTCTGTATCTGTAGAGATTGATTTTGGCATGTCCCTATGGATTCTTAACCGGTTTGGTGATAATGGATTGTATAAAAATTATCCAATTGAATAGGGTCATGCAAGATATAGATAAATGGAAATAGGTTGATTATATGATTAATTAAATTTTGGGTGTTTTTTTGAGGGAGGCCATATCTTATTAGTAGAGCCCTATGAGCAAAAAGGAATATACATTTGTGAAATTCATCTTTGGGTAATATATTGATTTATATTATTATTATATTATCGTTTTAGTCTTAAGCACACTTTTTGAACATTGAAAAACTGTTTTATATTATTATTATTATTATTATAAACATTATGAGGATGAATAAACGTATCTTTCGTGGGGTTGTTTCACAATATTATTTTCCTAGTGCTAGTTTGTCAATATGCATAGGTAGGAATGTAAGATGATAGAAACTTGGGTTGGGTGGATTCTCTTTCATGGGTAATGTAAGCCCATCTTATGTGGCCCAAAGACAAGTTGGTTTATTGTGAAAACATCAAGCAAGGCCCATCTTGTGCTGATTTTTAGCCTTTTCATTTTAATTGAAGGTTTGTATTAAATCATTACTAAGGAAATTACATAATTACCCAATAAAATTAAGCTAAATTAAGCAAGATCACATATATTGATCATTTTGATACTTTTATGAGTATAAACACTTTTTTCCCTCTACAAAGAAATATTCTCCAAAAGGACCAAAACAACAACTTGAAAATCCCCCAAAATTCATCTAGGTGAGATGCTAGAAACTGTCATTCCATTTATAGATGGATTTGTTGTTGAAGACTCATCTCTGTGAACAATTCTACAAACAGAAATAGCTGGTTGCCTTGGCTGAGGAAGTGCTATTGATTGATCACTTTCCAAAAGAGCCACCACATATGACATGGTAGGTCTGCTTGCTGGATCTTCCTGCACACATAGAAGACCAATTTGCATGCATCTCATGACTTCTGTAGTCGAACACGATTCGATCAAACAAGGGTCTACGAATTCAAGTTCTTTTCCTTTATTCCATAGCTGCCATGCTTGCAAATCCGCATTTGAAACTAACAATGTCACTCATATTATTTTAAAAATAAATATTACAATAAGCATTCATCCTAATGCCAATAGTACCCTTATTGAAATGAATATATTCATTTTAATACATGTTATTTATAAACCCTCTTAAATTATAAACACACTCAATTTATATATATATAAATCATATTATTTTTGGAATCAAATCATCTTCTAATGATGGTCTAATTTACTTTTGAAAATGTCTCGAATGTAGGAGCCTTATGAAAGGGAAGATCTAGAACTGGATTATATATAGGGTCAAGAGATTTTCAATATGAAATTCTCTTATATATATAACTATCTTTAAAATAAATAATAATAAATAAATAAATAACCTCATTGATATCTATAACTATCTTAACTATATATATTTTTTGTTTATTAATAGAGTTCATAACTAGAGATAAAAGAAAACAAAAAAAGGGTAAAATAATACCTACCTCCGTATGATCATAGTCTTCTAAAATTTTTTTTTCCATTACTTGGTTATATGATAATCATGTGATGATGATATAATTTGATACTTGAAATAAAATTAGAGTTTAATTAGAATTTATCATTAAAATTAGGGTTTATTATAAGTTTTATTATTATTATTATTATTATTATTATTATTATTATTATAATAAAGAGATATAGTTAAAGATATGAGTAGGGGCGAAACCAGATTTTTTTTTTTTCTAGGTGGGTTGTTGACAATTTCATATAGATAAAAGATAATAATAATAATAATAATCATTTTGACAACAAATCTGGACAGCACGAGGGAATTTCTATTAATTAAAATAAAAAGTACACCTAGTTAGGGATATAATGAGCCTTTACCCTCATATACATATTCTAAACAAGAAAAGCACAAGAAAATATTTTGAGACATTTTTCTCAATTTGGTTTTTCACTTAGTAAAAGAAATATAATAGGCTTGAATGATGGTTTGAGACATATTAAGTTGTTGGGTTTATTTTAGTTATAACAAATATTGAAAAGTTTAATAGTCTATTTCAGTTGGGCTTGGGAGATTTAAAACTAAATTGGGTGTATTTAGAACTAAATGGGATGTATACATAATTATTGTAGATTTTTTTTTTTTTTTAAATGCTAGGGTGGGCTACAGTCCACCCTAGTCATGCCCAATTCCGCCCTTAGATATGAGTGTAATTAATAAGTATATATAATATTTGATTTATTTTTAATTAAAGTACTTTGTCATTATTAATAAATTTATATTGGGATATTTTTATAATTAAATTTTTTAATAAAGTATGGATGTACTAATTAGTTTTATAGCACCAAAAGTAAAAATAACATCTTCACTAAAAATAAAATAAAATACAAAAATTATTATTAAATCAAAACTATTAAAAAATATTAAATTCATTCATTACATATATATTAACTGTTAGAAAGTAATTTTAATATTTTATTTTATTTTTTTTTTTTAGTGAAGAGAAAACTACATCAATGGAGACAGAAGTGGAAGATGATGTTATCTGCACATTTCTTTATGCCATAAAAGGTTGAGATAAGACGATGAGTCATTCCCGGAATATATTTAATTATTTCTTTGGTCAAAAGGCAAGTATGTCACGCCAGTTATTTGTCTACAGTTTGTCTTATTTTAATGGACTAATTGCACAAACGTCCCTTAAGTTTAGGCATAATTATATGTATATAAAATTTTTACCCATAATTGCACAAACATCCCCTGTAATTAGTTGACTTTGTTAAATCTAATCATTGACCATAATTTTAACAAAAAATAACTAAAGTACCCCTAGTTACCTATTTTATAATTAATTATATATACACTTTTTTTTGACAATTTATATATATACTTAAAAAAATAATTATATATATACTTAAAAAATAATTATATATATATTTAAAAAAATAATTACATATATACTTAAAAATAATAATTATATATAATACTTAATTTATTTATTTAAAAAAATGGATTATAAAAATGTAAAAAATGGATTATATAAATTATTAAATAAATAAATTAAGTATTGTATATAATTATTATTTTAAGTATATATATAAATTGTCAAAAAAAAAAAAACAGTATGTATATAATTAATAATAAAATAAGTAACTAGGGGCACTTTGGTCATTTTTTAGTTAAAATTGTAGTCAATGGTTAGATTTAATGAAGTCAACTAATTACAGGAGATGTTTATACAATTATAGGTAAAAATTCCATATACGTACAATTATGCCTAAACTCAAGGGACGTTTGTACAAGTAGTCCTATTTTAATTGCCATGTTCTGTTCTATTAAATAAACTAGTACTCCGCTGTGTTCTTTGCACAAAACACTCTGTTTCAAACAGATTATGAAATGAACACACATATTAACAAATAAAAAGAAAACAAAAAAGACAAAATTTACACTAGACCGTACAAACTTAATTTCAAGTTCTATCATTTACTAGCTTATAATTGAATTGGAGAACACTTTGTTACTATTTAACGAGGGTATAGTTCAGTGATTGAAGCGTCATCAACGGACCATGGCATGGACTTGCTCGTAGACTTATCAGAGTCTGTACCCTTTGTAATAGACATGTTCATATCTGTTCTGCTACCTTGGAAAAATGCAGGTTGTTGAGGTAATGGAAGAGTAACAGAGTAGCAATTAAGCATGAGAACGACGGTTGCCATTGTTGGTCTGTCAACTTGATCTTCCTGGACACATAATAAACCCACGTGGATGCATCTCATGACTTCATTTCTTGAGTAAGAATCTGTCAAATTTGAATCCAATAATTGCAAGGGTGTCCCTTCTCTCCAATGTTTCCAAGCCTGCAAGAATTCATCAAACTTACCATCAAAAAATTGCAATTCTAACTCTTCTTTCTACTCACTATTTACTTGCATGTTACGATACTAGCTACGGTATGATACTCAAACTTACATAGCTCAAGAGATCCCCAACGCCGTCTGTTTGATAGAAACTGCTGTTCTTCTTTCCGGTAATAATCTCAAGCACTAGGACACCAAAGCTGTACACATCCGATTTCACAGAGAACTGACCATGCATAGCATATTCTGGAGACATGTAACCGCTAAGAAACAATAAGGAAATTTAAAATTAATACAGAACCAGCAACTTCATTAGCACATAAACAATAACGAATTTTTGAAAGTGATCTAATAATAAGCAAAACATTTGTAAATCCTCATTATTATCAATGATTTAACAGGATGCTAAAGTGAAGTAATCAAATCCAGATTATGCAAAGCTATTAATAGTGATCAAAACTTACTATGTCCCCACTATTCTGCTCGTATTTCCTTGAGTTTGATCGACACCAAATATCCTTGCCATGCCAAAATCAGAAATTTTTGGGTTCATATCCCTATCTAACAATACATTGCTAGCTTTGAGATCACGATGGATAATTCTGAGCCGGGAATCCTCGTGAAGATAAAGAATTCCCCTAGCAATTCCTTCAATTATCTTGTATCTTCTTGACCAATCCAATTGTCCTTGTTTTTCAGGGTCTATGCACATACCAAAATCAAATTCTCAATCGAAAATTATGGCATGGAATCCAAATGCATACTGAAATAGCTTTAGAGGAATCCATACCGTATAAAAAATAGTCAAGGCTTTTGTTGGTCACAAATTCGTAGACAAGTATCTTTTCCTCTCCCTCTAAGCAAAATCCTAGTAGCCTAACTAGATTTCTATGTTGAAGCTTGGCAACCAATACGACCTCATTCCTAAACTCCTTTGCACCTTGCCCGGAGCTTCTTGATAGCCTCTTCACAGCTATTTCTTGTCCATTAGGAAGTATGCCCTGAAAAGGTACATTAATCAGTCATTAAAAAACATTTGTTTTCTCTATTTTAGAACACATGAATCAGTAACTATCCACATCTTTTCAAACATGGTTATGCCTATATTAATATTATACCTTATAAACTTCACCAAATCCACCTTCACCCAACTTGTTATTTGTAGAGAACTTGTTTGTGGCTGCTTCAATTGTCCCAAAATCGAATTGCAAGGACTCTACAGTTGTAATGTCATTTGCATCTACACAACCAAACAACAGATTATTGGCGTTAGCAAAAATCAATATTGCAACAACTTCATTCGATTTGCTAATAAAAATAGCTTCAAACATAATTTACCAATTTCTTCCGGTATTGCATTAAACTTCTTTCTCCCTCTCGCTCTCCTAGCGAGGAAGCAATAGCCCAGGACGAAAAGCAGCACAGAGACAACAATTGGAACAACAATTGCAATAATCAATAAACTGTTGTTGTTGCCTGCAGTTCAGAATAATGTCATGATTTAATCAGGCTACACAACATTCATGATTCCTAAAGTTTAGAGATGCAATTTAGGATCCATCTAATGGTACCCAAATGACGATCATATATTTTTTTTTTTGTTAGTAACATATATAGTGGCGGCGACTCGAATCATGAGAGATTGCCGGTGGAGCCTGAAATTCAAGTTTGGAGACATTATATAAAGGGGAAATTACACACACCCGCTTAAGGTTTGAGGTTAAGACACCTATATGGAAGAGTGTGCTTAATCTACAATAACACCCCCTGCATTCAACCATTCTGTTAAGGAGACTTAGTTTGACTCGTGAAAGGCCCAAAATGCCCTTATAATAATAAAATAAGAATAAAAAAAAAGGAGTAAAGAAAATTTAATAAAAAATTGAAGGCCTTTGTCAATGGACGCCACATGGTGGAGGGGTTCACTGTTACCACTTACCTCCTCCACGGCTCCACACAGCCCTCCACCAAAAAGAAATAATGAAAAAAAAAAAATCCTTCCAAACATTTTCATCCTCCCAAAACCCAACTGAAATCAAAATCCACAAAACCAAAAATGCATCTCAAGTCAAACTCACAAGATCTAAAATCAACAAAATCTTCAACATAAAACTCAAATATGGTTTAGTGAGTTTTTTTCTCCATCAATGGCAAGTGATCGGGATAGGTGGAGTTAGGAGGAGACTGTTGGTGGTTGTGAGTTCGGATTTTGTTTGGCCGCCAGAATGGTGGGTTGAATTTGATGTTTCTTCGATGAAATTCTAAAAAAAGATCTTGATTTTTTTTTTTTTAATCTGGAAATGAACATACCACCACACAAATCATCCAAACACCCTTCCAAAACCCATTCATCTCTTCACCAACATCAGCATCATCAACACACCTCCATGGAGATCAATTAACACAAAATTTAAAAAAAATTATTGATCTGGTGAACCAAATCAAACCCAGACCAAAACCCAGAACAATCACCGACCAAAACCCATAACTATCACCGATCACCATCGACCAAAACCCATAACTATCACCGATCACCATCGACCAAAACCCAGAACCATCACCGATCACGATCGAATCCAGATCGACAACCAAAAGAAAATCAATCCAAAAATCTTTTAAAAAAAAATCACCAAACCCTTGCAGCCCATAAACACGCCACCACCACCATCAACCACCCCGAACCCGAGAAAGAAGAAGAAGAAGATGATGAGATAGAACGAGAAAGAAGAGATCGGCAATCCTTCATTTTTTATACTATGAAATTGAAATCATTCTTCCCTCAAGTGTCAAGCATAGAGAAACTGCAGTGGAAAGGGTGTGAATGTGTGATGGCTGCAATCCAGTTCCCTAATTCCATCTCTCTTTTTTTAAATAAAAAAAATTTCAGTGGTATTTTTTATAAATAAAATATCAAAAATACCATAATACCCTTACAACGTTAGTTGTTAATGGATCTCTGTTAAGTCTCAGGGATTTCCTTGTAGAATAACCATATTTCACCATATAGGTGCAACTAGGTCAAACCTCAAGGGTGTCAGTACAATTTACCCTTATATAAATCCAAAAACTTTTGAGGGGCCAAAGTGAAAAGTGTTTAAAATTTAATAATGATTTTATAATTTTAAAAAATTGCAAACTCATAACTTTACCTTTTGGCCTGGTCAGAGAACCGGGGGATGGAGGAGACCGGAGTACAGGCGTCGGCGCCGGCGCAGGTGTCTCAGTCAAGTTCTCATTGTAAAACGGATACATCTCATACCTACTATAACAGCTCGGATACAACCTCCGTGCTCCTGGTTTTCCGGTCGGCAAATTCGCTATCGACATTCGAAGACATCGATTGCAATCACTACTTGACAAGTCCGGTGTGCACTGTACAAGACAGTAGATATCTTGAAAAACTGTGAAGTTCCCTTTTCTCGTCGCGAACCTTTTCGGAGAATCCGCGGCCTGAGTTGCAGCCAAGTTCATCAAACCACCCATTATCTGATCAAACCTTGTTGGGTCCGAAACGTTATTTGTGTTCAACAGAGCAACAGTTGGGGTCTCAGTTGATGTAGAGAAGAAATTGCTGTCTGAATAACGTAGTAGGCACTCGTCGTACCATATCGTGATTCCTTTCGATACAGGGCAACGTTGAGGGGCGTATCCGGTGGCAACAGTGACACAGTTTTGACAGGTTGCGGCGGTGACATCGCCGCGACAGAGGAAGAGGCCGTAGACCCTGTTGGGGACTTGTCCGAAGGTGGCGTTGTGGAAGCCGTCACTGCTGCCGTTGGAGGGGAGAGAAGAGAGGAGGAGACGGTTGAGGTTGGTTTGGTAAGTGCTGTTTCTGGTGAAGTTTGTGGAGGAGCAAACATGGTAGAGGTATGTTGGGTCGGCTGCTGTTGTGAATTTGAACAGAGAAGTTGAAAGAAGAGAGAGGAATGTGAAGGACAACATGGAGAGCTTCAAAAATGGCATTTTCAATTTGTCAGATTAGTTTAAAGAATTTGGAGTTCATTTTATCTGATTTGATTTGTTTGGTCACTGGCTCTGTTTTGATATAATAACAAAGTGGACAGAGAGTTTGGTGAAGATGTAAATACTTAGAGTTGGCAGATAAGGCTTGTCTTCACAAAGTTAAAAAGTAAAATATGAGTGGAGTGAAAAAGACAAAAAATCCGAGTCAACTTCATGGAAAATTAGATGACCGAAAAGACATTAAAAAGATGGGGGACAGTAGTAGCTACTAGGTCAGGTTGGAATCGTTGGATCTAAAGGTTTGCTGTTATATGAGAGAAAAACTAGGGTGCATCCGATGCACCAAGCATCAATTCTACTCGATGAGTGACACATGATACTTGTTAAAGTTAAAAAAATATTTTTAGTTGTTCTTACATTTTCTCTCCATATCGGAATATGATGAGACTGGAATGATGACAGTCACAGTAAGTAGACAATGATATCTGGGAAAGAAGAGAGAGAGAGAAAATTCGGCTTTAGTAGAGAAAATGAAAAAAAAACAAAATATATATATTTTTTAAACTTTAATGGGTGTACATGTCACTCGTTGAGTGAAACCGATGCACCACTATCAGATTCTAACGTGATACATTGGTTGCATCCGAGTTTTTCTCGTTATATGATAATATTTTAAGGACAATCTGTCTCTGTAGATTCTTCACCCATTTGGTGATAATGGATTGTATAAAAATTATACAATTGAATAGGGTTATGCAAGATATAAATAAATGGAAATATGATTAATTAAATTTTGGGTGTTTGACTTTAGAGGGAGGCCACATCTCATTAGTAGCCCTATGAGCAAAAAGGAATATACATTTGTGAAATTCAACTTTGGGTGATATATTTTTATAGAGGTTGTGTATTCCATGTGGCTACTGAAAAAGCAAAGTCATTAGTACATTATTAATTTATTATTATCATTTTAGTCTTAAGAACACATTTTGAACATTGAAAAACTGTTTTATATAATAATTGTTTTTATATTTTACCGAAACATTATGAGGCTGAATAAACATATTTTTCGTGTTTCACAATATTATTTTACTAGTGCTAGTTTGTCGATATGCATAGGCAAGAATGTACGATGACAGAAACTTGGGTTGGGTGGATTCTCTTTCATGATTAATGTAAGCCCATCTTGTGTGGCCCAAAGACAAGTTGGTTTATTGTGAAAACATCAAGCAAGGCCCATCTTGTGCTGATTTTTAGCCTTTTCATTTTAATTGAAGGCTTGTATTGAATCATTATTCATTACTAAGGAAATTACATAATTACCCAATAAAATTAAGCTAAATTAAGCAAGATCACATATATTGATCATTTTGATACTTTTATGAGTATAAACACTTTTTCCCTTCTACAAAGAAATATTCTCCAAAAGGACCAAAACGACAACATGAAAATCCCCCAAAATTCATCTGGGTGAGATGCTAGAAACTGTTATTCTATTTATAGATTGATTTGTTGTTGAAGACTCATCACTGTGAACAATTCTACCAACAGAAATAGCTGGTTGCCTTGGCTGAGGAAGTGCTATTGATTGATCACTTTCCAAAAGAGCCACCACATATGACATGGTAGGTCTGCTTGCTGGATCTTCCTGCACACATAGAAGACCAATTTGTATGCATCTCAGGACTTCTGTAGTCGAACACGATTCGATCAAACAAGGGTCTATGAATTCAAGTTATTTTCCTTCATTCCATAGCTGCCATGCCTGCAAATCCGCATTTGAAACTAACAATGTCACTCATATTATTTTTAAAATAAATATTACAATAAGCACCCATCCTAATGCCAATAGTACCCTTATTGAAATGAATATATTCATTTTAATACATGTTATTTATAAACCCTCTTAAATTATGAACACACTCAATTTATATATATATAAATCATATTATTTTTGGAATCAAATCATCTTCTAATGATAGTCTAATTTACTTTTGGAAATGTCTCGAATGTAGGAGCTTTATGAAAGGGAAGATGTAGAATTGGATTATATATGGGGTCAAGAGATTTTCAATATGAAATTCTCTTATATATATAACTATCTTTAAAATAAATAATAATAAATAAATAAATAACCTCATTGATATCTACAACTATCTTAAATATATATATTTTTTGTTTATTAATAGAGTTTATAACTAGAGATAAAAGAAAACAAAAAAAGGGTAAAATAATACCTACCTCCGTATGATCATAGTCTTCTAAAAATTCTTTTTCCATTACTTGGTTATATGATAATCATGTGATGATGATATAATTTGATACTTGAAATAAAATTAGAGTTTAATCAGAATTTATCATTAAAATTAGGGTTTATTATAAGTTTTTTTATATATTTTTTATTTTTTATTTTTATAATAAAAAGATATAGTTAAAGATATGAGTAGGGGCGAAACCAGATTTTTTTTTTCTAGGTGGGTTGTTGACAATTTCATATAGATAAAAGATAATAATAATAATAATTATTATTTTGACAACAAATCTGGACGACACGAGGGAATTTCTATTAATTAAAATAAAAAGTACACCTAGTTAGGGGACATAATGGACCCTTACCCTCATATACATATTCTAAACAAGAAAAACACAAGAAAATATTTTGAGACATATTTTTCTCAATTTAGTTTTTCACTTAGTAAAGGAAATATAATAGGCTTGAATGATGGTTTGAGACATATTAAGTTGTTGGGTTTATTTTAGTTATAACAAATATTGAAAAGTTTAATAGTCTATTTCAGTTGGGCTTAAGAGATTTAAAACTAAATTGGGTGTATTTAGAACTAAATGGGATGTATATAGAATTATTGTAGAAAATTTTTGTTTTTTTTTTTAAATGCTAGGGTGGGCTCCACCATAGACAGGCCTAATTTCGCCCCTGGATATGAGTGTAATTAATAAGTGTATATAATATTTGGTTTATTTTTAATTAAAGTACTTTGTCATTATTAATAAATTTCTATTGAGATATTTTTATAATTAAATTTTTTAATAAAATATGGGTGTAATAATTAGTTTTATGGGTGGCAATATTGGCACCAAAAGTAAAAATAACATCTTCACTAAAAATAAAATAAAATACAAAAATTATTATAATTAAACTAATCTTAATAATAAACTAATTTTAATATTTTATTTTATTTTATTTTTTTAGTGAAGAGAAAACTACATCAATGGAGACAGAAGTGGAAGATGATGTTATCTGCACATTTCTTTATGCCATAAAAGGTTGAGATAAGACGATGAGTCATTCCCGGAATATATTTAATTATTTCTTTGGTCAAAAGGCAAGTATGTCACGCCAGTTATTTGTCTACAGTTTGTCTTATTTTAATTGCCATGCTCTGTTCTATTAAATAAACTAGTACTCTGCTGTGTTCTTTGCACAAAACACTCTGATTCAAACAGATTATGAAATGAACACACATATTAACAATCAAAAAGAAAACAAAAAAGACAAAATTTACACTAGACCGTACAAACTTAATTTCAAGTTCTATCATTTACTAGCTTATAATTGAATTGGAGAACACTTTGTTACTATTTAACGAGGGTATAGTTCAGTGATTGAAGCGTCATCAACGGACCATGGCATGGACTTGCTCGTAGACTTATCAGAGTCTGTACCCTTTGTAATATACATGTTCATATCTGTTCTGCTACCTTGGAAAAATGCAGGTTGTTGAGGTAATGGAAGAGTAACAGAGTAGCAATTAAGCATGAGAACGACGGTTGCCATTGTTGGTCTCTCAACTTGATCTTCCTGGACACATAATAAACCCACATGGATGCATCTCATGACTTCATTTCTTGAGTAAGAATCTGTCAAATTTGAATCCAATAATTGCATGGGTGTCCCTTCTCTCCAATGTTTCCAAGCCTGCAAGAATTCATCAAACTTATCATCAAAAAATTGCAATTCTAACTCTTTTCTTTCTACTTGCTATTTACTTGCATGTTATGATAATAGCTACGGTATGATACTCAAACTTACATAGCTCAAGAGATCCCCAACACCGTCTGTTTGATAGAAACTACTGTTCTTCTTTCCAGTAATAATCTCAAGCACTAGGACACCAAAGCTGTAAACATCCGATTTCACAGAGAACTGACCATGCATAGCATATTCCGGAGACATGTAACCGCTAAGAAACAATAAGGAAATTTAAAATTAATACAGAACCAGCAACTTCATTAGCACATAAACAGTAAGGAATTTTTGAAAGTGATCTAATAATAAGCAAAACATTTGTAAATCCTCATTATTATCAATGATTTAACAGGATGCTAAAGTGAAGTAATCAAATCCAGATTATGCAAAGCTATTAATAGTGATCAAAACTTACTATGTCCCCACTATTCTGCTCGTATTTCCTTGAGTTTGATCGACACCAAATATCCTTGCCATGCCAAAATCAGAAATTTTTGGGTTCATATCCCCATCTAACAATACGTTGCTAGCTTTGAGATCACGATGGATAATTCTGAGCCGAGAATCCTCGTGAAGATAAAGAATTCCCCTAGCAATTCCTTCAATTATCTTGTATCTTCTTGACCAATCCAATTGTCCTTGTTTTTCAGGGTCTATGCACATACCAAAATCAAATTCTCAATTGAAAATTATGGCATGGAATCAAAATGCATACTGAAATAGCTTTAGAGTAATCCATACCGTATAAAAAATAGTCAAGGCTTTTGTTGGTCACAAATTCGTAGACAAGTATCTTTTCCTCTCCCTCCAAGCAAAATCCTAGTAGCCTAACTAGATTTCTGTGTTGAAGCTTAGCAACCAATACGACCTCATTCCTAAACTCTTTTGCACCTTGCCCGGAGCTTCTTGATAGCCTCTTCACAGCTATTTCTTGTCTATTAGGAAGTATGCCCTGAAAATGTACATTAATCCGTCATTAAAAACATTTGTTTTCTCTATTTTAGAACACATGAATCAGTAACTATCCACATCTTTTCAAACATGGTTATGCCTATATTAATATTATACCTTATAAACTTCACCAAATCCACCTTCACCCAACTTGTTATTTGTAGAGAAATTGTTTGTGGCTGCTTGAATTGTCCCAAAATCGAATTGCAAGGACTCTACAGTTGTAATGTCATTTGCATCTACACAACCAAACAATAGATTATTGGCATTAGCAAAAATCAACATTGCAACAACTTGGTTCGATTTACTAATAAAAATAGCTTCCAACGTAATTTACCAATTTCTTCCGGTATTGCATTAAACTTCTTTCTCCCTCTCGCTCTCCAAGCGAGGAAGCAATAGCCGAGGACGAAAAGCAGCACAGAGACAACAATTGGAACAACAATGGCAATAATCAATAAACGGTTGTTGTTGCCTGCAGTTCAGAATAGTGTCATGATTTAATCAGGTTACACTCAAGGCATTCATGATTCCTAAAGTTTAGAGATGCAATTTAAGATCCATCTAATGGTACCCAAATGACGATCATGCTTCTTTTTTCTTTTTTTTTTAATACCACATACGGCGGCGGCTACTTGAATCATGAGAGAATGCCGGTGGAGCCCGAAATTCAAGTTTGGAGATTTATATAAATCCAAAAACTTTTGAGGAGCCAAAGTTAAA
Organism: Acer saccharum; assembly: GCA_030490815.1. Classification (NCBI taxonomy): domain Eukaryota; kingdom Viridiplantae; phylum Streptophyta; class Magnoliopsida; order Sapindales; family Sapindaceae; genus Acer; species Acer saccharum. The sequence goes on along the minus strand of CM059877.1, from coordinate 3,933,692 downwards.
AGTGTTTAAAATTTAATAATGATTTTATAATTTTAAAAAATTGCAAACTCATAACTTTACCTTTAGGCCTGGTCAGAGAACCGGGGGATGGAGGAGACCTGAGTACAGGCGTCGGCGCCGGCGCAGGTGTCTCAGTCAAGTTCTCGTTGTAAAACGGGTACATCTCATACCTACTATAACAGCTCGGATACAACGTCCTTGCTCCTGGTATTCCGGTGGGCAAATTTGCAATCGATATTCGAAGACACCGATTGCAATCACTGCTTGACAAGTCCGGCGTGCACTGTACAAGACAGTAGATATCTTGAAAAACTGTGAAGTTCCCTTTTCTCGTCGCGAACCTTTTCGGAGAATCCGCAGCCTGAGTTGCAGCCAAGTTCATCAAACCACCCATTATCTGATCAAACCTTGTTGGGTCCGAAACGTTATTTGTGTTCAACAGAGCAACAGTTGGGGTCTCAGTTGATGTAGAGAAGAAATTGCTGTCTGAGTAACGTAGTAGGCACTCGTCGTACCATATCGTGATTCCTTTCGATACAGGGCAACGTTGAGGGGCGTCTCCGGTGGCGAAAGTGACACAGTTTTGACAGGTTGCGGCGGTGACATCGCCGCGGCAGAGGAAGAGGCCGTAGACCCTGTTGGGGACTTGTCCGAAGGTGGTGTTGCGGAAGCCGTCGCTGCCGTTGGAGGGAAGAGAAGAGAGGAGTAGACGGTTGAGGTTGGTTTGGTAAGTGCTGTTTCTGGTGAAGTTTGTGGAGGAGCAAAAATGGTAGAGGTATGTTGGGTCGGCTGCGACGGTGAAACTGAACAGAGAAGTTGATAAAAGAGAGAGAAATGTGAAGAACAACATGGAGAGCTTCAAAGATGGCATTTTAAATTTGTCAGATTAGTTTGAAGAATTTGGAGTTCATTTTATTTGATTTGATTTGTTTGGTCACTGGCTCTGTTTTTGATTTAATAACAATGTGGACAGAGAGTTTGGTGAAGATGTAAATACATTAGAGTTGGCAGATAAGACTTGTTTTCACAAATCAAAAAGTAAAGACCGAGTGGAGATGCCCCGAAAAAGACACAAAATCTGAGTCAACTTCCTGTAAAGTTAGATGGCCGATACGACATTAATAAGATGGGGACAGAAGTAACTGGGTCAGGCTGGATCAAAGGGTTGCTGTTATATAAGAGAAAAATTTGGGTGCAACCGATGCACCACGCATCATTTCAACTCACCCGAGTGACACATGATATTCGTAAAAGTTAAAAAAAAATAAATTATTTGTTTTTACATTTTCCCTCTATATCAGAATATGACGAGATCAGAACGATGACGGTCACAATAAGTAGACGATGATATTTGGGGAAGAAGAGAGAAAGAGAAAATTCGGCTTTAGCTGAGAAAATGAAAAAAATAAAAAATAAATATTTTTTTTAAAACTTTAATGAGTACCACATGTCACTCGTTGAGTGGAACCAATATACCATCATCGGATTCTAGAGTGGTACATTGGTTGCACCCGAGTTTTTCTCGTTATATGATCATATTTTAAGGGCAATCTGTCTCTACATATTCTTAACCCATTTGGTGATAATGGATTGCATAAAAATTATCCAATTGAATAGGGTTAAGCAAGATATAGATAAATGGAAATAGGTCGATTATATGATTAATTAAATTTTGGGTGTTTGACTTTAGAGGGAGGCCACATCTCATTAGTAGCCCTATGAGCAAAAAGGAATATACATTTATGAAATTCATCTTTGGGTAATATATTTTTCTAGAGGTTGTGTATTCCATGTGGCTCCTGAAAAAGCAAAGTCATTAGTAGATTATTATTATCATTTAGTCTTATGTTTTGTTTTTTAAGCAAAGCCTAAGTGGTTAGCAGACCAACAAAGGAAAATATAAAATAAGAATTGTGTATCATTTAGTCTTATATACACATTTTGAACATTGAAAAACTGTTTTACATTATTATTATTATATTTTACTAAGACATTATGAGATATTATGAGACTGAATGAATGTATTTTTTTTTTTTTTTTTTACGGTATCTATCTATCCACATATCTAGACTATATATTTTTTAGAAATTTTTACTATTGATAAGATTTGAGCCGCTAACTAAATAAACGTATCTTGTGTGTCGGTTGTGTTGGTTGTTTCACAATATTATTTTACTAGTTTCAGTAGTTTGTCAACATGCATAGGTAAGAATGTAAGATGATAGAAACTTAGGTTGGGTGGATTCTCTTTCATGGGTAATGTAAGCCCATCTTGTGTGGCCCAAGACAAGTTGGTTTATTGTGAAAACATCAAGCAAGGCCCATCTTGTGCTGATTTTTAGCCTGTTCATTTTAATTGAAGGCTTGTATTGAATCATTATTCATTACTAAGGAAATTACATAATTACCCAAAAAAATTAAGCTAAATTAAGCAAGATCACATATATCGATCATTTTGATACTTTTATGAGTATAAACACTTTTTCCCCTCTACAAAGAAATATTCTCCAAAAGGACCAAAACAACAACATGAAAATCCCCCAAAATTCATCTGGGTGAGATGCTAGAAACTGTCATTCCATTTATAGATTGATTTGTTGTTGAAGACTCATCACTGTGAACAATTCTACCAACAGAAATAGCTGGTTGCCTTGGCTGAGGAAGTGCTATTGATTGATCACTTTCCAAAAGAGCCACCACATATGACATGGTAGGTCTGCTTGCTGGATCTTCCTGCACACATAGAAGACCAATTTGTATGCATCTCAGGACTTCTGTAGTCGAACATGATTCGATCAAACAAGGGTCTACGAATTCAAGTTCTTTTCCTGAATTCCATAGCTGCCATGCCTGCAAATCCGCATTTGAAACTAACAATGTCACTCATATTATTTGATTTTGGCTAAAACATGTTAGAAGGAAAGTTGAAATTAATCTTGCATATATGTAACATATTTGTGGCCATACGTATGCAAGTAGTGTCGGAGCCAGCCCAGTACGATAGAATCCACTGTTTCTTTTGCCACTTATGATCTCAAGCAATGTAACACCGAAACTGAAAACATCAGATTTCACGGAGAATAGTCCTTCTATGGCATACTCTGGAGCCATGTATCCGCTGTGTCAAATGTAAACATTGTAGTCTAAAGTATAGCTTGAAAATGAATATAATCCGGGGAAGAGAGAGAAAATATAAAAAGGAAGAAGCATACTATGTTCCTACTACTCTCTTGGTGTTAGCTGTGTTTTGATTTTCACAGAATATCCTCGCCATGCCAAAATCTGAAATCTTGGCCACCATCTCTCCATCCAGCAACACATTGTTCGGCTTTAGATCTCGATGAATGATTTTGAGTCGAGAATCCTCATGAAGGTACAATAAACCTCTGGCAATCCCACATAATATGTCACAACATGTCTTCCAATCAAGTCGTGACCGTTTCTCAGAATCTAAAATTGAGTAATGAAATAACGATTAGTAACTACACCGAATTATCAATATCTCCATATACAAAAATAAAAAAAATAAAAAAAATAAGGACAGACCAAATATGAAGACATCAAGGCTTTTGTTGGGCATGAACTCATATATAAGCAGCTTTTCGTCTCCTTCTACACCACATCCCAGTAGTCTTACAAGGTTTCGGTGCTGAAGTTTCGCGATTAGTATGATTTCATTCTTGAACTCTTCTAGACCTTGCCGTGACTTCCTTGACAGCCTCTTAACTGCTATTTCTTTCCCATTTGATAGCACACCCTGAAACCAAATTTTAGACTTAAAAATCTAGGCCTATATATGTATGAACTAACAATTGAAACACACTACACTTGCTGTTTCTTTTACCTTGTAGACAGAGCCGAAACCACCTTGTCCGAGCTTATTTGAATCGGAAAAGTCATCTGTAGCTGCCCTTATTATAGCCAGATCCATGAAGGGCAATTCCTGAGAACTTACCAAGTCACATTCTTGTATAAGGGTGACCGTTGTTTGTCTAGCCAGATTGTGTAGCAACACAAGCTGACTACTTGCTTCATCTGCAATGCATACAAGAGTCGTTATTGAGGAAAATTTTGATATGTAGTGATAACAAGCCGGTAGCCATTCTTTCAACAAAGAAAAAAAAAAAAAAGCCAGTAGCCATTTAGATGAATCTACCTGTTTGTGCTCTTCTTTTCCACTTGTGATAGACAAAACATGACCCAATAAGCACCAATAGTATAAATATAGATATGCATGTGACCACTACAACCATCCCAATACTCCATTTTCCACCTGCTTTCAATGACAAAAACCGCCTTCTCAATTCAAATTCGCCTTTAAAATTTAACAAAATTTGAAGAACAATTCTGGTGACTAAACAAGATTTGGATACCAAAGCTTAAACCGTTAGAAAATGACCCAACATATTTAAGTATTCTATACATCTTTTCACATGCAAGACCGACCAGTTTGCCTTGTGCTAGAAGCACAAACACAAATTCAAATAACATATAACAATAATTACGATAATCACATGGGGAGACTCGAACTCAGGCTATCGGGACATGAACCCAAACACTCCTGGTAAAACAACACTCTAACACCATATTAGTCACCGCTAGATCCAAAAACTCAAAGCATTAGGAAAAGACTTGATATTAGTATCTAAGAATAGCTGAAATGGGCGTTCTCACCTGAAGTTGGGTATGTTAAGGATATACTTGAACCGTTATAGAAACGTTGAAGCTCAAATCTCACATTGCAATTCGAATCAACAACAATCCCACCTTCAAGATCACCATACTTGTCTACGAGTTCTACCGAGGCAGAGCTTAAGCAACTGTTGCAGTAGCTAGCAGAGATGTCCCTGGTACACTGTGCAAGCCCATATATGTTGTTGCTTTTTATGAAGTTGATTTCTCCAACCGCGAACTTTAATGGATCACTGGAAGCCTCAGATGTGATGTTATCCATTAAATACTTCAGAACTTCAGTAAGAAGAACAGGATCCGATATTCTTTTTCTCTGGTCATTCGAGTCAGGGAATTTTCCATAATATCCCGTATTGATCGAAAAGAAATTCTGGGACGAGTAATGAATTTGACATAAGTCATACCATATGATTGCATCTTCACTACTGCAATTCTTCAAGATATCTTGAACAGCATTTTCAATGCAAACCTGACAGGCTGTGTGGTTGGCGTCCCCTCGACAAAGTGCTTGACCATAAACTCGGTTAGTGTCATCTCCAATGGAGGAGTTGTAGAAGCCTCCATTTAGTGAAGTATTGGAAGATAATGACTGAAGAAGAAGCTTCAGGTTTTGTTCAAATGGGCTGTTTGGAGTGTAAACACTTGAATCTGGGCAATCTAATTCGAGACGATTTGCATTTATAAAGCTAGAGAATATGATCATTGATGTAATTAGATAAAACATAGCTGAAAGTAGATGTTTGTCCATTTCCTTCGTCTGGGAGCTCATTGGACAAAGATCAGTAAATGAAAAAGCGTGGACACCAAAGTATGCTATATGCAGATAATGATAGAAGGTAGAATTTTCCAATATTTTTCGGAATCATTGACTTTGCTTGGCCAACACCATGTGAGACATTTTTGTTTTTAAATGGCAAAGAATCTTTAACAAGAAATGTCTAGTCAATTTAAATGAATAGGTTCTATTCAACTGACCATTCTACTTGAGCAATTGAGCTATGAGTTTCCTGGCAATGGTGTTGAAAGAGATGGCAGGTAGAATTTAGTGGGCTTATCAGCTGAACCATGTGTATCATGTTGTAATTTCATGATACATGTGTTAATATGTTAGAAATATTAGAGAATTTTATCAGTGGATGGGTGACAACTTTGATTTTTGGTCTAGCGGTTACAAATATGATATCAAATCTTTATTTGATCTAGTCTTCCCATATGCACCGTTTCCGTATTTGTTTTGCCTTTATATTTGAATCTAAATATGTATTTGGGCATGATACATGCGTTGATTTCTGTATTCAGGTGGACTGGATGATGAAGAAACTGCTCATAATTAATTGGTTCAGAGGCCATCCATGGTCCTTGTCAATGAGCTCACTTACAAGTTGAATAATAGAGTCGATTGTTTTTAATGAAATTTTTTTTTCAAGGCTTCATTGTTTGATCATTCTTAGGCTTTAGATTCCAGGAAGCTGATGGCCAGATTTCATTCAGAGGATGCAGAGAGTAGATCATAGTTAGTACTCTCTAATCTCAGGAATTTGGTATAAACAAGAATTGACCAACTCTATGATGATCAGTTTAGGTGAACCTGTTAGAGGGTGTCATTTTCCTATCGGCTTAAACTTTTGGGTCTGTTGGTTACTAACATAGGATCAAAGCTTGGTTTGGTTTAAGAATCCTGGGTTCGAATCCCCCCCCCCCCCCCCCCCCACATGCATTTGTATTCGGGCTTGGTCCATGTGCCAAGTCTGTTTGTCTTGCACATAACGGAATGTGTTAGCTAGAGAGCGTAAATACTACTATTGTTGGGTTATTTTCTATCTAACTTTTGGGTTTGTTGGTTACTAACGGAACCATATATGTTTGTGCACTTGAGATATTCCTGTCTTCTCCAGAAAACAGAAGCTAATTAATTTTTTGTCTAAACAATACTTTACCATTGACTTTGATTATTCAATCTCCATGTCTTTTTTTAGATTAAAAATACAGAAATTGTCGTGTTGACTAAATTAATTAAAATAAAATATACAATGCAGAACAAATTCAAATACATATAACAAATACAATCACATAGAGCACCCTTATGCAGGGACCAGGGCCGTCTTCAGACATTTGGGGGCCCGAGCGATTTTATGACATTAACAAAATTCGGGGCCTTATATAAAATTATTATCATTAATATAAAATAATATTAATAATAATTCGAGTCAAAATCAACATGTAGAAATTAATTGAAAACAAAAATCATACCTTTGATAAATTCGATACTTCAAACGGCACAACTTCAAGAATAAAACAAAGAGGCAGAGAGAAGAAAAGAGAGAGCAAAGTGAAGGTTTTGAATTTTGATTCGTAATTCGTTTAGCAGGTGTTATATATATATACAAAAATTCTATTATCAGTTCGAACTGACAAAAGTTATATCAGTTCCTTGCATATGGACCACTGGATTTAAATACTTTGACTTGGCTGCATGCACTTGTCAGTCAAAGTATTTAAATCCAGTGGCCCACATACAAGGAACTGATAAAACTTTTGTCAATTCAAACTGATAATAGAAAGATTGTATATATATATATTTAATAGTGCAGTGATGTCATGGTCTCAGAATCATATTGGGCCTTTAAAGTTTTTTTTATTAATTGAGGCCCCAAAGATCATTAACAAATATTGGGCCACAATGATGTCATGGTCTCAGAATCATATTGGGTCTTTATAGAATTTTTTTTATTAATTGAGACCCCAAAGATCATTAACAAATATTGGATCATGAGGCCCCAAAGAAGAAGAAGAAAATTGCATCAGTTGGGGGCCCCAGCATTTTGCTGGGTTGGCTGCCCTTATGGGCCGGCCTTGGCAGGGACCTGACAATACCTATCTTTGATACCATATTATATATGAAAAATATATTAAAAATTCTGCTCTCTGACTTTGCATGCATTCCTATATGAAAATTACAAATTACCTTAAACAAGACAATCAGACATCATAACAACAATTCTTTTAAACAATTACAATTTTTTAATGTGTTCAGTTAAGCAAAGAAAATTCAAAGTCAGTGACAGATTCTTACAGGTAATTACAAAATAAAATAATAGAAACCAGGCAATCGTTTCTTGACTGTAAGTTTTATAGGACAGGACCACAGTGACTATTCAAATCAAACCCATTCATTGAACCAATCACCGAGGTAAAATATCCGAAACTGTTAAAGCATTAACGGAACAATCGTTAGCATTTACTTCGCGGTGATCAGTAAATCTTCCCATGGAGAAGGCTGGTCTTTCAGGTTGACGAAGAGTCACGGTTTCAGCTTTCAACATTACAACAACAGATGACATTGTAGGCCTGTCAAAGGCATCCTCTTGTACACACAGCAATCCGATACGGATGTATCTTGAAAATTCATCTGGAAAACACGTATCGCCCAATAATGGATCCATCAACTCCAATATATTGCCTTCATTCCACAGCTGCCATGCCTGTATCATTTTTCAACAGAATCAGTCATGCAAATTTGAAGTATTAACACTTTGCAATAAGTGTAGAATTGTTTATGGTGAATAAATTTACATATGCTAGGAGGCTAGTGGCGCGTTTAGAATGATGGAAGCCTGCGTTCCTTTTCCCAGTTATAATCTCAATCAAGAGCACTCCAAAGCTAAAAACATCAGATTTAATGGAATATAATCCTTCCATAGCATACTCTGGAGCCATATATCCACTATTCACAGCAAAAAAAAAAAGAAAAAAAAAAAGAATCAGATTTTTTTTATGGTAAGAAACATTTTGAAATATTAAAAGAGAGAGTAATTTTCACTTACTATGTTCCAACTATTCTAGCAGTATTAGCTTCACCTTCACTTCCAGCAAAGATCCTTGCCATTCCGAAGTCTGAGATTTTCGGGTTCATGTCTAAGTCCAGCAAGATATTGCTAGCTTTTAGGTCTCTGTGAATGATTCTAAGTCGAGAATCCACGTGAAGATAAAGAATTCCCTTTGTGATTCCATTTACAATATTAAGACGTTCGCTCCAACTGAGCTGTGCACGTTTCCTTGGATCTAACCATTAAAAGTGAAAATCAAGGACTCAATAATCAAATTGAACCTATATATATAGCTGAAAGAATTCAGAAATAAAATTATGTAAAAGAAAACATACCAAAAAGGATCACATCAAGACTGTTGTTGGGCATAAATTCATAGACAAGCAGCTTTTCCTCTCCATCTACACAAAAACCTAAAAGCTTAACAAGATTCTTGTGTTGTAGCTTTAAAATCAGTAGCACTTCGTTAGTGAATTCCTCTGTGCCCTGCTCAGAACAGCTGGATAGCCTCTTGACTGCTACTTCCTTTCCATCACTCAATATACCCTGGAAAATTTAATTTCTTTTGATTATTTGGTAGTTACTAATCATCGGACCTAAAAGTTTAAGCTGTAGGAAAATACTCAACAATAGTATTTAATCACCCTAACAAATCCCCTCACGTGCAAGTGCACGTAGCTCAAACCCAAACACAAACACAAAACAAATTCAAATAATCATGTAGAGGGATTAGAACCCAAGACTTCTGGAATAGAAAAGCTAACAATCAAACCTAAAAACTTGTAGTATTTAAGCACTCTAACAATATCAATATATTTTCATTTATATAAGATATCAAAAATGAGAAATATTGTATACCTTGTAAACAGGACCAAAACCGCCTTGTCCTAGCATATTTGAATCAGAAAAGTTATCAGTTGCTAAATGTATGGATTTCAGGTCAATGTAAAACTCCTGAGCTTCTATATCATCCCTCCCTTGCATATGTTGGTGATAGTTCCGGTCACCACTGATATCCTGTGATTCAACTGAAACACAAATATAAAATGTAAAAACAACAATAAAAAGGAGATGCTAGAACTATAAAGATTCTAATAATCACCTCCGGTTTTACGAATTCCCTTTTTCTTTGTAAGATGGTAGACAGTGCATGCCAAGAGTCCGCTAAGTACAAAGGCTGCTACAATAGTTAGAATTATAATCATCCATATATTTCTTTCGCTACCTGCATTTGAGAACACAGTACTAAATATCGATTTTTGAATTATTTAACACCATCATCATTTAAGCAAATTCTTATGTTGAAATTGTGGCATGCACTTACCTTTCCCTTTGGCTTGGTTTCCGGAAGAAACAGAAGATTCAGAGGCACCATTAACAAAGTCATACAATTCATACCTCAAAAAGCAACTACGGCTGTGAACTCGTGCTCCACGAAGAAAATAGCAGCAAGATAAAATCTCTCTAGTAGCAGTCTGGAGGCATGAACTACAATCATCACCGGATAAGTCTCTAGTGCATTGAACTAGAGCATACAACGTTTCTGTTTTCGTAAAGGATTCTACTCCGGTAGCAGACATGTTATTTACAGGATTATAAGCTGCTTGCTTGGAAAGAGTACTCAGACTTCTGTTCACGACTGATCTGTACCTTTCCGGGTCTGATACGTTTTGGGAGTTAGCTTTGGGAATATTTCCTTTGACATCCAATTTGCCAAAGAAATCTTCGCTAGAGTAGTGCAACAGGCAGGAATCTTCCCAAACAATTGCTTCCTTTTCGTTTGGACAATACCTGACGATGTGTTGAGACGCGGTCGTGGCTATACAGTTTTTGCAATCCACATATGTAGTATAGTTATAATTGAAGCACATGTAGAGACCATAAACTCTATCAGAGTTATCTCCGGTGTAGAAACTGGAAAACTTGGTTACAGAAGTATTCAAGGACAAAACACCTAAGAGATTATACAGATTATTTTCGAATGGACTATCGGTTGCATAATTGTTACTGTTTGTACAAATATTGTATGGAGGATCACCACTAGTGATATCTTGAAGATTGGCATCAGCAAAATCACAAAGACAGGTTATAAGAAAATAAAGAAAAAGTAGTTGCATGGTTTTTGTAACAATTCTGACATGAAACATATTTTTTCTTTTGAAAATAAATTGTATTTTGCAGCTATATAAGCAAACCAGGCATGCAGTCATGTAGTGTCTAGGGATGTAGTTAACTGGTGTTTTCTCTGAAAAATTCCGAGTAGAAAGTCATATCAATTGTTTTTCTGAGATTTGATTAAGGTTCTTCTTTAATCAGATCGGCAAACTTGAATGTAGCCACGTGAATGTAGTTTCAAGGAAGGTGTTTGTATATTAAAAAAAGAATCTTAGACCGACTTGAAATGATTTAATGACATGACTTCTACTTACATATTCAATGTACATTAGTACCTCACATTGACTGGAAACCAATTAGCAAGCTGACAACATCATCAGAATAACTAAACTAAATGACAAATTTAGATTAGTCAATGAAGATAATTTGATTGTAATTTAATAAAATTTAGAGTATGACTTTGAATACAAAAAAGCTCTCATAAAGCAATTATCTTGGAATTCATTACCTGAATTCAAAATGAATCATGGAAATTTGAAAATCTCATTTAAGCAATAAATAGGAAATTCAACAAAGGATTAAAGAACACTTTTTTTAAGATGAGATCATGTCTCATGATCTTTTATATAAATGTCTTGATGAGATTAATTATATTTACAACACAATTTGAAAAGTCTGACTGGTTTAATTATTGTTTGCGTTGCATTAATTATGAATAATTAGAAAGCATAATTGTATTCATGACTTTCTCTTTAGAGGAAGAAGAGATGATAGCTGGACTACTGATACAAAGATTGATAATTATTAGCCAAAGTAAGATCACTATTTCTTTTTATATAATTAGTAATACCACAAACAATGAAAAAACAAAAGAAAAAAAAAAATCGTTACCGAGGTAATACATTTGACATGGTTACCCCATTAATTGAACAAACGTTCATATCAGATGAGGATTGAGCATATTTTTCAACAATTCGCCCAACAGAAAATGCAGGTTGGGTTGGTTGAGGAAGTTTTATGCTATCACTAGCTAACATAATAACCACGGATGACATAGTAGGTCTGTCCGTTGGGTTTTCTTGTACACATAACAATCCAACATGAATGTATTTCATTAGTTCGACCGGAACACATAACTCCATGAGTACTGGATCGATAAACTGTAATGCAAGTCCTTCACACCATAGTTTCCATGCCTGCATGCAATGTTATATGTCATGAACTAAGATTGTTGTATGGATAATTGGCAATCATTCTATAAGAACACAAATAGATTTAGTTACTTACATAATTAAAGAGACTTAGACCGTTTTCTGAATGATAAAATCTACCATTCTTTTTCCCACTTATAATCTCCAGCAATAGAACTCCGAAACTAAAAACATCCGATTTGATAGAAAATAGTCCTTCCATAGCATACTCTGGAGCCATGTATCCACTGTTCAAAAACAATTAATTACCAAACCTCAAAATTATAATAGTTCCAAAAAAAATCAAGTATAGAAGTGAATTTTTTGCACCTTGATTGCAATAGGAAGGAAAAAGAGCTAATTAGAAAGAAATGCACTTACTATGTTCCAACAACTCTAGTAGTATTAGCTTCATTTTGATTCCCACCAAATATTCTAGCCATCCCAAAGTCTGATATCTTCGGATTCATATCATGATCTAACAAAACATTACTAGATTTCAAATCCCGATGAATAATTCTCAATCTGGAATCTTCATGTAGATACAAGAGACCTCGTGCAATTCCATTAATGATGCTTACGCGTGCTTTCCAATCCAGTTGCACACTTCTTGTTGTATCTAACAATGAATTAATGAAAACAAATAAAATTTAGACATGGATTGTGTAAATGTTTTACAGTAACAACTAATCAACAGGCATTAGAAAGCTTGAGAGGCAAACCAAAGAGGAGGAAATCAAGGCTTTTGTTGGGCATGAACTCATAGATGAGCAGCATTTCATTGCCCTCTAAGCAGCAACCTAACAGCCTCACAAGATTCTTATGTTGTAATTTAGCAATTAAACCAACTTCATTCTTGAATTCTCGTATCCCTTGTCGGGATGTTGTAGAGAGTCTCTTTACCGCAATTTCCTTACCATCCTCTAAAATTCCCTGGATTGTGCCATAAAACACAAGAACAAAGTGCCTATTTGAGTCAAACGTGTCCTTTAATACACAAATTCCATTAATCAATCGCATAACACAACATAACTGAATGGAAGATACACAGTGAATTGAATGTATTCTACACTCTTTCCAACACATGACCAGTAAGGTTCAATTCAGACTTTTTTTTTAATGTAAAATTTAGAGCCATATATTACCTTGTAGACAGTGCCGAACCCACCTTCTCCAAGCTTATTTTCATCAGAGAAATCTTGTGTAACCTCAAGCATGAGACTTAGTGGAAACACAGGAAAGTCTTGAGATTCCGTCTGATTCTGATGATCTCTTCGTAAAATATCATATGACCGTTCATCTCCCATTCTTCGTTCTGACATTGGAGTTATTGGAGCCTCTTGATTGTTTATTTCCTCTTCTGTAAAGTAAAGCTAAATTAATGAAGGAAAACATACAAAAACAGAGTGGTAGTATAGCTTTGATAATGCCAAGTAAACAAACTACTACCTTTGTCTCTTCTCCACCTTCTCCACATACACCAGAAAAAAGAACTAAACAGCGCAATTATGATAAATACCGATACGGTTATTATAGTGATTAGAATCCATGCTCTGCTTTCCTTCTTTCTCCTTCCGCTGTTATCTACGTAAATCGATTATTAGACCTATAGCGCACCTGATAATTTCTATTTATCTAGATATTTAGATAATGAAAAATTTATGAACTCACCATTAGGTTGAGAGATGGGGCCTGGAGATCCAACAACGTAAGGATCCCCATAAAAACGGAACAATTCATACCTAACAAAACAGCTTGGAATAAGAACTCTACCGCCTTGCTTGCCCTGGACGCTATCTGCTGTAACTCGATCAAAAGCAGCTTTCAGGCAAGCGCCGCAATCTTCTGTAGACAAATCTTCTGTGCACTGAGCAAGACTATATAGTCGTTCAAAGTCTGAAATGTTGCCTTCGTGGATCGCGTACTTAGAAGGGTTCAAAGGTGCCCTCGCGATTAAATCATTGAAGGTCTCATTCAAAATGATCGCAAACTGACCAGGCCGAGTAATGTTTCCTGCATTCCATGCGTATAGCATTGGAACTAACTCCAAGGTAGAGAAGAAATTCCTGTAAGAGTACCGCACCATACACGTTGGATACCATAGAACTGCCTCCTGCGTGCCATTACACTGTTCCATGATGTTTTTGGTTGCATTATTTACGCAATTCCGGCAGGTTTCTGGAGAAAAATCGAATCTACAAATATAATTACTATAAACTCTGTCTGGGATTTCCCCATAAGTTGTATTGTAAGAGAGAGAGTTGCCACGCTCATCGTAAAGCTTTCCGTTGAAGAGGTTGTTGAGATTGTCCCTGAACTTGGTAGAAGCAGTGTTATTCGAACCGCGAGGGCAATGCGAGAAAGGGAACGTCTGTGACATCACCATGGATACAAAAGAAAGCAAGTAAAGCAAGCAGATACTTCCTGAGCAAGTAAATGCAAGAGTCGACATCTTCCTTGTGGCCTTGAACTAATCAAAACACCATTGGCAGGAACCGTACATGATCATTAATGTGACGATGGACTATCTATAAAAGTCAATCAAAGCAGTTATTGGAACCATTTTCAAACTTGAAATCTGAACTGGGACAACTAGTTTTAGCTGGCAAGAAACAGTCAATATTGAAATAGTTAACATATAATTTGTCAACTTAAACTTTTTAGAAAAATCAATGAAAAGCAAAATAATCAAACAATACGGCTAGTCTTCTTAGTCGTGGGTAGGGAAACTTTCAAAGCAGAGCATCCACAATTAGTTTCAATTGGCCTGGTAAAACTTGATGTGAAAGATGTCAAGAATATTGGGACGACTTTAACTTAAAAAATTATTCTTCCAAAGAATATTGAGACAAAGACCAACATAATTGAGATTAGAGTAGAAATCTCATATAGCTTAGTTAAAGAGGTCATTGTTAGAGGACAAAAAGACCAAAATACTTTAAGGTGACACGGAATGAGTTAGAGGACTATCGGGACCTGCTGTGGCCTAGATAGCTACTGTCATATCTAGTAGATATCTACTGCTGCGATCCAGAATTCTGCTACCATTTCCGGTAGATATCTAATAGATATCTACTCCCACAAATACCGGGATGTGCAACTTGTTTTAAACAAATACATCTTGTTCTTCAGGTCAACTGGTTATAAATCTTATCCCTCAAAATACTTTTCTACTAATAAAGTAATATTAATACATCAATAGTCTATGTTGCATAATTCAATTTCAATACTTTCTAGATTATAGTTGAAATATTAAGAGTTTTTATTTATTAAAAAAAAAAAAAAAAAAAAAAAGCAATCCTTTTATGATTTGGTGAAATTAACCAATCGAGTGTTGAGAAAATCTCTTAGTCTGATGTGAACGATTCATTGACAAATTGACAACAAAACTTGCATCATCCGGTTCATTTTTCTAATGGGCCAAAGTTTGACTGGAAAGAGATGAGCAACCAAAATCAAAATGAGTACAGTCAATGATAATATATGTAGAGTATGACTACAAATGACACATAAATGAATTTTTTACGAAATTCAAATAGAGCAACGTAACAATTGTTAAATGTTACGTGTAAGGCTCTCTATGTAGAGTCCAGAAAAGATCTTTCATATAAAAAAAATTCTCCAAATATTGACCGTTTAATAATATTGGATTCGAGTCCTTCCCCTCTAAAAAAAAAAAAACCTTGAATTTATGTAATACTTTAAAAATAATAATAATAATAATAATAATATATTAAAAAAAAAATTATCTGGTAAGGTCCAGTTCCAGTTAGATTTTCCCAAACCTAGTATCCAGACCAAACATATGATCCAAGATCTAGTTAGATAGGCCCAAAAGCCTAAGCCTAAGCCCAATTAGACTCACAACTTGCTATTAGATAAGTTTTTTTTTTTTTTTTTTTTTTTTTTAGAGAATTTAATTGAAGAGGCAACTAGCTGCCAGGTGGAGTGCGTGTATGTGGGGTGGCAAGTGTATAAGTGCATGTGTGGCTTATATATAATAATATAGATTAAAAAAAAAAAAAGAGACGTGAGAAGTGAGAAGAGAGAAGAGAGAAGTCAGGCGGTGGAGAAGAATAAAAGAGAAAATAAAGAGAGAAATGGTAGTTCATTCTTTTAATTGAAACACGCAAATGTGCATATTTTTAGATATCATTATTTTTTTTATAAATAGTTTTGAATATGTAAATATTTAGTAGATGGGTCCAATACAAAGAAATTAGATTTTTGATTTTAACTATAGTATATTTTATGATGGGCCATAACCCACATATTTAAATTGCATTTTTAAGTTACAAGGTGGAAAAGTTTTAGAAAGCCGAAGTGATCATTACAGATTTTATTAGAAGCCACATTCATATGATTTTCTATAAGGTTTTCTAGAAGATTTCAAATTTCAGTTAAAAAGATAAGATTTTCACAAGATTCCCTCGTACTCAAGATAGGAGTTGAGTTGGGTCTTGTCATATCTGAATACTAGTTTTAATTCTATTTTTAATGTGACACTGAATGGATCGGAGGCCTGCCAGGACCTACAGCCATTAAGTACTAAGTGTACGGTTCGGATATCTACTCCCTCAATACCGGGGAGAAAACTATCCATGTGTACTTATAAAATGTTCATAATGAAATTCAAATAATTCAATGTGGAAGCATAGGCACCTATACTTTAAACTGGTAGGAGCCTTATTGGTATTTTCTTTCTTCACCTTAAGTACATCTTGTTCTCTAGCTAGGTCCGCTAGTTATAAATCATATCTTTCAAAATACTTTTCTACTAACACCTCAATATATAGTTTATGTTGCACAATTCAATTTCAATACTTTTTAGATTATAGTTGAAATATTAAGAGTGTAAAATACTTAAAAAAAAAATTAAAAAAAAAACCAGAGAAAAAACAATTCCTTTAATAATTTGGTGAATTAGCCAATCGATTGTTGAGAAAATCCTAAAAATTGTTCTTTTGAATACCTTCTACATTCCCCTGTTTTGGTCTTAGTGATCATATATTGTTCTTTCTTATATAGAGAATAGACTTTATTGTATAACAATAAAGATAGTGGGAGATAAACGAGCTTTGCCAATAATTACACACCACATATGTCTTTTAATCATCGAATACATTAAACAATTAAGAAAAAAGGAAAGGAAAAAAAAAAAAAAAAATCATGTCCACTTCAAAACAAAGAGTTGCATGCATGTTTTATGTTTTTGCTAACCGAACCCGGTTCGATTAATTGAAGGACGGAATGAGAAACCCATTGAAGCATTGAAATCAAATAAATTAAGAGAGAAGACAAAGAGATTACTTGAACTAAGGGGGCGTTCGGTGTCGTTTCTGAGTGTTGTTTTTTGTTTTTTTAAGTTTAAAAAATATAAAAAACTTGTTTGGTACGCCATTTTCAAAAAAAAAAAAAAAACATTAAAAACTATTTTTTAATTTAAAGCATGAAAAGTTGGACACTGGTTGCTTTTTGTTCGTTGGTTTTCATTCTTCGTTTTTTATGGACCCACTACCGCTTTTTTTTATTATTTTTCTTTGAAAACATAAATTAATGGTATATTTGACTTGGAATGTGATCTACGGCTGGAATATTTGATTGTGGCTGTTTGCATTGGGAGAGAGATGGTGTTCTTTCATAAAAAAAGAAAAGAAAAGAAAAGGCCAGAATAAAATTCATGTACTATTATTCTGATCACCATCTTGTTAGGATTATTATTGTGTGAAGACTTCAAATGGCCAAGGAAATTAATTAAAAGCAAGTTAGGTTGCTTTTGTCTTTTATGTGATAAATTGATAAAGACAAATTTTGTCTTATTTGAAGTTGGTGGATTGTGTAGACAAAGTCAACAAAGGAAGCTGGTTTGCTTTGTGTGATTCACGCTGTGTAATATGGCAGGGTATGTAGTAGCGGTTTGCAATTGTGCTGTAAACGCTGCGCATGTCGCTGCGAGTTGTGGCAGCGGTGAGGCAGCGGTTTCACCAGTGTTTTGCGCTGCGTATTGCGCTGCTAATTGTTTGACAGCGGTGTTGTCACAGTAGGTCACGCTACGAAGAGCGCTGTGGCTATGGCAGCGGTTCGACTTAAATCCGCATGCAATAAAGATTTCACACAGTAAAGACAGAGAGAAAAAAAAAAAGGAAATAGATCCCAATTAGGATTTGGCCAACCCTAGTGCTCCCATATAAATACCACCATTATGTGTACTCTGATGGGTGTGTTAAAATCACCATGAGTGAGAAAATATTGCTAGAGAGATAAAGAGCAAATTGTAGAGAGACTGAGAGATTGTAATCAACTCTGAAAGTAGTGGATTGAGTGCGGTGCGCTCCGTGGACGTAGGCAAATTGCTGAACCACGTAAAATCTTTGGTGTCGTCTTTTTCTTCTTATTGCTTTCATATTATCTGTGTGTTTTAGATTTGTGTGTGCGATTTTTTCTTACAACAATTGGTATCAGAGCCTGGTTGGGGCAGGTTATTTTTCACACAAATATAGGTTTTCTCGAAGTCAACGATTTTATCGTGGAGATGGGATTAGAGAAAGATTCTCACAAGATTGAGTAATTCGATGGAACGAATTTCAGTTTCTGGAAAATGCAGATGGAGGATTATCTATACCAGAAGGATCTGCATTGGCCGATAAAAGAGAAGCCGACAACTATGACTGATGAAGAATGGTCAAAGAAGCGGAAGCCGAAGAACATGGATGAAGAGGATCTCGAACTCCTAGACAGGGAGCAATTCGTCTCAGTTTGACGAAGCAGGTCGCTTTTAATGTAAAGGATCAGCTAACTGCCAGAGATCTGATGAAGACTTTATCAAACCTGTATGAACAGCCTTCTGTGGTAAGGAAGGTCCATTTTGTCAAAAAGCTATCAAATTTAAAGATGACGGAAGTTCAGGGTTTCAGAGAGTATCTAAACCAGTTCAATGAAGTGAAGGATAGGTTAACTTCTGTGTCTATGGGTTTCGATGAAGAATTCTTGGCAGTGTTTATGCTCACCCAATTGCCAGAAAGTTGGAAGATAACATGTCAGTCAATTGCCAACTCGTTCGGGAAAGAAAAATTGGATTTCTCACAGGTTGTAAACATGATCATGACTGAAGAAATCAGGATGCGTGAAGAAGGATTTGGAGCATCTACATCTTCAGCATTGAATATGGAAGGTAGAGAAAGCAGAAACAGAAATAGGAACACGAATCAACAAGGAAGATCAAAGTCAAGAGGTAAGTCTAAATCCAGGTATTAGGTCAACTATTCGGGAAATCAGAAATGAAACAAGAAAGATGTAGAGTGCTGGAACTGTGGTAAGAAAGGCCACTTCTCTTATGAGTGTAGATCTGAGAAAAAAGATAAGGGCGCCTACTGTGTGTCGGAAGAGTTAGATGACTGCCTCATCTACTCGTTGGAAAGTAAGACGGAGTCTTGGGTTCTGGATTCAGGAGCGTCTTTCCATGCCACACCTCACAGGGAGTTGTTCGAGAATTACGTCTCAGGAAATTTGGGTAAGGTGTATCTTGGTGACTGATAACTCTTATTTTTACACATTGTGTAGCCCCTTACTTTCATCTTTTATGCTTGTTTTCCGGGTAAAACCGGGTATTTAATGGCTAAAATAAGTGTTTCAGAAATTTTTCCAGATTAGGGGCTTATTTGCAAAAAGATGAAAATGTTGGGGCAAAAGCGCAAATTCAGAAACTTGGTTCTACGCCCCATTTCTGCGTTAAGGGGCTGCAAAAATGGGCACAGAAAGGGACCAGAAGACCCACTTTTTATAATTCTATGCCCTAGGGCACAGAATAGGGCGCAAAAGTCAAGGCGGAAAATTTGATGAAAGTTTCTTGCAGATTGCTCATCTTGTGGGGCCCATATCTCACTCCTCTGATCGAACTGGGTTTTGTGCTACATATGGTTGGAAAGATCCAGAAGTCTTCTTTCCAACGGTTCTTCAAGATCACGATTATGATATTTTTGGAGAGAGTTATTCCCGTTTCCGTAACGGTGCGCGCTGTTGGAAAGTCACCCACGAGACCCCCCAAAAATCTGCCACTTAAGGGCATTTTCGTCTTTTCCCCTCAATTCTGACCTAAACCCTTCTCCCCACTATATATATCCCCTCTTCTCATCAGTTTACACAGAATCCACACACCCCCTCTCTCTCTCTTCCGCCCCACTCTCTCTCTCTCTCTCTCTCTTCCATTTTCTTCACATTCTCCACCAAATAAGGAGGATCCGAGCTCCCATGGAGCTCCCCATACATATCCACAACCCCATTTTACACTTCCTCCATCCATTTTAGGGCAGATTGCAAGGAATAGGAGTGGTCTTTGGACCAATTTCGAGCTAGGAAGGTTTGGAGCATCTTTGGAGGACTTGTCTTCAAGGGTTTGCTCTTATTTGCTCATTTCTTTGTATTTTCTGTTTCTTTGATGTGTAACCCAGATTTGGGGAATTTTGTAAACCTACACTTGTGTAATATATGTTGTTTGTGCTTAAATTTGGTTGGGTTTTGTTTCACTCTTTGTTAATTTCATGAATTTAGCTTTAATTGCAATATCCATGTGTATAGAGGTCCGAAATTGATATGTGTCCATGATTGGGATTAGGAGTAGAGTAATTTAATATAGGAGTAGTGTAATTTAACTTCCCATGATTGTTGATTGATTGATGGATGACCAAAATGCCATGTTTAGAGTAATTAGAGTGTTAGAGATTTAGCTCCAAAGAGTAGGAAAGGTTTCAGTTCAAGCAAGTTAGTTGCTAAATTGGCCTTGGTTCAAATCCTTATGCTTAATGGGTCTTTTTAAGAAACAATTGCCCTTCCTTGGCCGGATTGGGTAATAAATTGATTTAGGGAGAATTCCCAAATCCAGAGGATGAACCCTTAACCTAGATTGAATGGTCTTAATGTATAACAACCAACTTATTGCACATTGTTGTTTGGTAAACCTGTTTCCCATGTCTAGCCATCCTAGGGAGATTGATAAAACCGAATCCGTATCTAGAGTAAAGATAAACTGAATTCCTTTTGTGCTTGTGTAGTTATATGGTATTTCATTGCTTAATGCTTTCACTCGGTTAGCCACCTTGTGGATGATATTTAGGCTATGTGTTATATATTGCGTGGTTCACATTAACATGTCCAGCGTGATATCCTCTACATTTGACCAGACAGTGAGAGATACACTAGGCTGGCGTGTAGAGCTCGTGTATGTGTCCCATAGTCCTTAATGAATCCAAGCATTTATGCATGGATGTAATCTCTAAGACATCGAGAGAGATTAGAGATTAATTAAGGGGACACGAGCATATAACATACGTGTTGTATGGGTATCTCGTATTCTTAATGCTTTCACTTGGTTGCCATCCCGTATTTGGTTAGCCATTGTGAATGAATTATTGGCTGTAGTATGGCCCACGCGGTTGCGCATTAAATGCCCAACGAAATAACCATTGTATATGACCAGACAGTGAGAGATACACTAGGCTGGCATACAGGGCTCTTGTGTGTGTGCCACGACACTTAATGAATTCATGTGTACTTTGTATGTGTGGATGTGATTTCTAAGACTCGAGAGAGATTAGAGATCAATTAAGGGGACACGAGCCTATGATATACTTGCATATTGAGGGACTAAGTGAGTCTAGCACTTAATTAGGAGGATTGTTACGGTTGAATTGTTTCTCTAGTGTACACCACATTTCATGCATCTCTCCATTCCATCCTATCCATGTACATATTATGGTAGTTAGTTTATTTATTTATATTATTACTTACTTTTTCGAACCCGCAACACACGAGTTCTCTCGGCGTGTTGTAATAATAGCTAGAACCGGTAACGGTCGGTGGATCCCACCTCCCTGCGGAACTATACCCTCACTTGTCGCTGTGCTAGTCCCTGTGACTCGCGCGCTAGCGAGGTCGAACTTAAATGTTCATCTTTTGACCGACATCGTAACGACGTGTCGTCAGTGACGATCAAGCATGCAACATTACCGGGAAGGGAGATGTGAAGATTCAGCTGAAAAGGTCAGTTTGGAAGCTTAACAACGTGAGGCACATACCGGATTTGAGGAAGAACTTGATCTCTATTGGGCAACTGGCGTCAGAGGGTTACATGACGACTTTTACAGTTGATAAGTGGAAGATTTCGAAAGGTATTATGACAATCACCCGAGGAAATAAGAATGGGTCGCTTTACACAACTACGAATGGTTGTGGTTCAATCGCTATGGCGGAAGGTAAAGATGATCCAAACTTGTGGCACCAAAGGTTTGGGCACATGAGTAGTCAAGGGCTGAAGTGTCTACATTCGAAAGGTAAGTTGCCAGATTTGAAGAGTGTTGAGGTTGATTTCTGTGAGAGTTGCGTGTTAGGAAAACAGAAGCGAGTGAGCTTCAAGAAGACCGGAAGGGTACCTGTAAAGGAGAAGTTGGAACTAGTGCACATCGATGTTTGGGGTCCAACTTCATTCTCGTCAACCGGAGGTAAACAGTATTTCGTCACATTTATTGACGACCACTCCAGGAAGGTATGGGTTTATTTTTTGAAACACAAGTCTGAGGTGTTTGATGCTTTCAAGAGATGGACAGCTAGGGTTGAGATCGAGACAGGGTTAAAGATCAAAAAGCTGCATTTAGATAATGGTGGAGAATATGAAGATAGTGAGTTCAAGAGGTTTTGCTATCTGCGTAGGATAAAACTCAGTAGAACGGTTCTTGGAACCCCACAGCAGAATGGGATAGCAGAACGTATGAACAGCACATTGACTGAGAGAGCCAGAAGCATGAGGTTACATTCTGGGTTGCCAAAACAGTTCTGGGCAGAAGCAGTCAATACAGCAGCATATTTGATCAACAGAGGACCATCAAAGCCTTTGGACCTTGCTATACCAGAAGAGATCTGGACTGGTGATAACTCTTATTTCTACACGTTATGTAGCCCCGTACTTTCATCTTTTATGCTTGTTTTTCGGGTAAAACCGGGTATTTAACGTTTTAAATAAGTGTTTCAAGTAATTTTTCATCACAGGGGCTAAAATGCAAAAATAGAGAAATATTGGGGCAAAAGTGCAATTTCAAGAAGTTGGTTCTGCGCCCTTGTTTTGCGATAAGGGGACGCAAAACAGGGTGCATAAAGGGACCAGAACATCATATTTTTGCAATTCTACGGCCTAGGGCGCATAATAGGGCGCAAAACCAAGGCAGAATTTTGACGAAAGTCTCCTGCAGAACACTCAATTTACGGGGACCATATCTCTCTCCTCTGATCGAACTGGGTTTTTTGCTATATATGGTTGGAAATCTCCAGACATCTTCTTTCCAACGGTTCTTAAAGAACATGATTCTGATGTCTGTGGAGAAAGTTATGCCCATTTCCGTAACGGTGCACGCTGCTGGAAGCCCATCCACTAAATGCCCAATTTTCAGCCACTTAAGGGCATTTTCGTCCTTTCTCCCATTATTTCTGCCCTGGCCCCCTCCCCAATATAAATACCCCATTTTATCTTCAGTTTTTCCAGAAACCCTTCACTCCATCTCTCTCTTTCTCTCTTCCATTTTCTTCACATTTTCCACCAAATAAGGAGGATCCAAGCTCCCATGGAGGTTTTTCCTCCATGGGAGGCTACCATACATCACCACCACCATGTTTTTCACTTCCTCTACCACAATTGAGAGTAAATTGCAAGGAGATAGGAGGGGTTTTTGACCAATTTCGAGCCAAGCATGGAAAGGAGCTCTTGGAGGAATTTCTTCAAGAGTTGTATCTCCTTTTACTCATTCTCTTTGTATTTCTTGTTTTCTTAATTGTGTAACCACCAATTTGGGGATTTTGTAAACCTACAATTGTGTAATATATGTTGTTTGTGCTTGAATTCGGTTGGGTTTTGTTTCACTCTTTGTTAATTTCATGAATTTAGCTTTAATTGCAATATCCATGTGTATAGAGGTCCGAAATTGATATGTGTCCATGATTGGGATTAGGAGTAGAGTAATTTAATGTAGGAGTAGTGTAATTTAACTTCCCATGATTGTTAATTGATTGATGGATGACCAAAATGCCATGTTTAGAGTAATTGGAGTGTTAGAGATTTAGCTTCAAAGAGTGGGAAAAGTTTCAGTTCAGGCATTTAGTTGCTAAATTGGCCTGGGTTCCAATTCTTGTGCTTAATGGGTCTTGTTATCAAGACATAATTGCTCATCCTTGGCCGGATTGGGTAATAAATTGATTTAGGGAAAATTCCCAAATCAAGAGAATGAACCCTTAACCTATATTGAATGGTCTTAATGTATAACAACCAACTTGTTTGCACATTGTTATTTGGTAAACTTGTTTCCCATATCTAGCCATCCTAGGGAGATTGATAAAACCGAATCCATATCTAGAGTAAAGACAAACTGAATTCCTCTTGTGCTTGTGTAGTTATATGGGTATTTAATTGCTTAATGCTTTCACTTGGTTAGCCACCTTGTGGATGATATTTAGGCTATGTGTTATATATTGCGTGGTTCACATTAATATGTCTAGCGTGATATCCTCTACATTTGACCAGACAGTGAGAGATACACTAGGCTGGCGTGTAGAGCTCATGTGTGTGTCCCACAGTCCTTAATGAATCTAAGCATTTATGCATGGATGTAATCTCTAAGACATTGAGAGAGATTAGAGATTAATTAAGGGGACACGAGCATATAACATACGTGTTGTATGGGTATCTCGTATTCTTAATGCTTTCACTTGGTTGCCATCCCGTATTTGGTTAGCCATTGTGAATGAATTATTGGCTGTAGTATGGCCCACGCGGTTGCGCATTAAATGCCCAACGAAATAACCACTGTATATGACCAGACAGTGAGAGATACACTAGGCTGGCATACAGGGCTCTTGTGTGTGTGCCACGGTACTTAATGAATTCATGTGTACTTTGTATGTGTGGATGTGATTTCTAAGACTCGAGAGAGATTAGAGATCAATTAAGAGGACACGAGCCTATGATATACTTGCATATTGAGGGATTAAGTGAGTCTAGAGCTTAATTAGGTGGATTGCTATGGTTGAGTCATTTCTCTAGTGTAATCACATTTCATGCATCTCTCCATTCCATCCTATCCATGTATATATTATGGTAGTTAGTTTATTTATTTATATTATTACTTACTTTTCCGCAAACGCAACACACGAGTTCTCTCGGAGTGTTGTAATATTAGCTAGAACCAGTGACGGTCGACGGATCCCACCTCCCTGCGGAACGATACCCTCACTTGCCGCTGTGCTAGTCCTTGTGACTCGCGCACTAGCGAGGTCGAACTTAAATGTTAATCTTTTGACTGACATCGCAACGACGTGTCGTCAACTAGGAAAGAGGTAAAACTTTCTCATCTTAACATGATATGTTCTTTGTTCATGGATCAATTCTCGATCTCTCTTTTCTTATAAGAAATCATTGGTTTGAGGGAAAAAAAATGATGATGAATAGAAGAGAATAGAAGACTTTTCTGGATTGTTGCTGTGTTGTGTGCAGACTGAGTTGAGTTGAGTTGAGTTGGGTGGATGGAAGGGGTTGAAAGAAGAATCTCTCACTTAGCCTTCTAGATTCATCATGGCTCTCTCTCTCTCTCTCTCTCTCTCTCTCTCTCTCATTCTCATCATACACTTGTTTTTTATTATTCGTTCATTCATTTATTACTATAATTTAATTCCAGTTTTATTTTTTAATTTCAACACCAAGAACAAAGTAAGAGAAAGAAGAAGAAGAGAGATCAAAGCTCAAAGGAGATCCAATCTTGGATCTCCACCATCCATCTATCTTGATGGACAGTGGAGATCCAATCTGGTGATTGAAACTCCACTCTTTTTTTTTTTTTTTTTTCCAATTTTTTTTTTATAAAAAAATCTATTACGTCTCCA
Organism: Acer saccharum; assembly: GCA_030490815.1. Classification (NCBI taxonomy): domain Eukaryota; kingdom Viridiplantae; phylum Streptophyta; class Magnoliopsida; order Sapindales; family Sapindaceae; genus Acer; species Acer saccharum. The sequence goes on along the minus strand of CM059877.1, from coordinate 3,907,954 downwards.
CTAAGGGTGGGCATAAAAACCAAAACTGAATTGGACTGAACCGAAAAAGGGTATTTGGTTCGGTTCGTAGCTTCTATTTGGTTCAAATCGATTTGAAGTTTATAAATCGAATAAACTAAATTGTCTTAATAAATTACTTTGTAAGGCTCAATTTTATTATAGACCGTTAGTTGTTGACGTTTTATTTTGGACTACATTATATACTACATTTTTTTTACTTTTATTTTATAGAAGTTATGAAGATTTTATATTTTGATTGAGTATGTAGATTGAATATGATTGAAAATTTAGATTTGGATTGAAAATTGGGTTGTATTTTGTTTAAATTTTTTTTTTACATATTATGTTTTCTTAAAAAGTTTAAGCCTAAATGCCAAAAAAGTAACTTAAAGGCCCAAAAAATTAAAAAACATATAAAAAAAACTTTCAAAGCCCAATAGGCCTAAAATCGAATTGAATCGAATCAAACCAAACCGAGATAAAGGTGTTCGGTTAATTCGGTTTAATTCGGTTTTCAGGTTCAAAACGGTTCAAACCAATTCATATTTTTTTAAACCGAATATATATCGATTTAATACAATTTTGACCTAAACCGAACCGAACGGATCCATACCCACCCCTAGTCTCCACCATCTGTCTTTGAGATGGATGGTGGAGATCCATTAAAAAAGATTTTAATTTTTTTTTTCTTTCAGTTTTTCAGTAAATTCAATTATTCCAATATATATATAAAGAAAAATTGATATTATCATTGTTTACTCATTTTAGAGTATTCTATTAGACGTGTTTTTTATGTTTACATTCTCAGAATATCGTTTTCAATAATTGCTACCAGATGCGTTTTCAAACTCAAAAAATATATAAATCAATTCTTGAAATCAAACGAAAATAAGAAGACAAAAAACAGAAAACGAAAAAGTTATCGAACATGCCCTTAAATTTCTACTAGGTTTATTAAAACAACTTGCTCGTCATTTCATCAAAGAGAAACATCTTTGTACAATTGGCTAACATGTCTAGTCACATTAGCATCGAAGTCCAGCATGACAAGACATGTCAGCCACGAGTCTGACATGCCAGGAACATCAGCCAATCTTTATTGACATGTCATGGCACGTTATTAGAGCAATTCCAACCCAATATATCAAATATTACACCAATTTATCATTAAAAGGGCATATTTCTTATACAGTTATACCAAAAAAATTTCCACTCCAATGTATTCACATCGAATTTTACACTAAAAGAGCATCTTTAAAGAATATTCTCCCAATACATATTTGTACAATACTAATTAATTTATATTAATTAACTTATACAATGATAATTAATTTTTTTTGGCCTAACAATATTATTCTTAAATAATTACTCATATAATGTTACAAAAAAAAAAAAAAAATACTATATTGGTTAAATGTATTAATTAATAATTAAATTTAATAAATTAAATATATATCAATATTGGTATCATTTTAAAGATCTCAACGAGATCTTTCCAACGGTATATTTTTTTAAGAATACATATTGTTATAATTAAGTATGAGAGAGTTAAATTAATAATTTTAATAAATCATAATTGTTGATGTGACATTTAACCAAAAAAAAAAAAGGAGATTTGGTGTAGCTATAGTGCTCACCAAATTTGGTATGCATTGTGGATCTACTATTTTATTTATTTAATTATTTATTTTATTTTTTTTGTGTTTGTTGTATTGGTTGAAGATGATTTTTTAGTGCATTTGGTGTGAATAGCGTGTTAGTTAGATGTTGCTTTAAACAACCCACCAAGTTCAACTTGAAGTTCACAATATTCCTTTTCACCGTTGCTCTATATTTAAGTTTCTAAAAAAAAAAAAAAAAAAATTATGATATGGAACAGTGCGCATTATAGATCGCGCCTGTTCACACACAAAAACCACCAACTTTTTTATTTTTTATATTTTTTATATTTTAATTTATTTCAATTCTTTAATTTAACCCTCATATACTTAATTTTAATAATATGTATTCCTAAAAAATATACCGTTGGAAAGATCTTGTTGAGATCTTTAAAATGACACCCACTTTGATATATATTTTTTTGTCAATAATTGTTTTTGAATATTGTATAAGTTAACTAATAGAAATTAATTGGTATTGTATAAATATTTATTGGAAGAATATTCTTTAAAGATATTTTTTTTGATGTAAAATTTGGTGTCCAATATTGTAATAGAAAAAAAATTGGTGATAACATATTCTTAAGAGATTCTTATTTAACTTCAAATTGAGGTAAAATTTAGTATTGTATATTGGAGTTGCTAATATTTCTAGACAAATAAGCCGCTCAATGAAGGAAGTTATTTGGCACGTCAGCAATGTTTAATGACGTTCCCACTCACATCAACAATGTCAGCAATTGTTATTTCGTACGACGTCGTTTCTCTAGTTGCCCTTCCCATTTTCGTTTTCATCGTCTCTACTATGCAGAAAACTAAAAGTGATCCGACGGCGGCAATGATCAGCAACGATCGATGATCAAAAATTGCTGATGCTTGATAGGGATGTAATCGACAAGACAATCTGGGATAAACCAATTTGAACTTTGAAAGCAATCATCTACTCTTCTGCTTAGATATTCACTACAGTAAACTGGGCTCAGTTGTTTTCACTCGGTCGCGATATTCCCCTCTGCAACTCCATTTTCACTTAAAACACACACCACTACAATCTACAAACAAAGCTTTATTCTTCATCTCAAGAATTCACATTCTTCAAAACCCACCTCCAGTTCTGGGATTCTTTAACGGGAAACAACAATGATCATGAAGCTGTTATCGCCATTCTACATGGAAGGTAAATGTTGCTCCTTAAACATGTCAATATGTTGTCAATTTATATGTGTTTTTATGTATGGTTCAAAAAGTTTTGATTTTTTGTTGGCAAAGTGTTTGTGAAATGTCTCAGAGAAGGATTGTTAGTTTGTATAGTGGGAGACATAGAGGAACTTTACCAATAATCACAAAATTGGTACTTTTCGGTTTGATGGTTTGCAAATAACCGTGCCTGAACAAGATAATAAAACAACCATACATGTTTGGTTGTAATACATCACAGCCAACGTAAAAAAAACACGGTCATCGGCTCATCGCTACTAAAACACCCGAATAAAAGTTAGGTCTCCATTTTATGGAAAATATATTACACATTACATACATGTCTCTAAATCATCGAATACATCAAACAATTAAGGAAATAATAAAAAAAATCGTCATCTAGGATATTCATTTGAAAGTGTTACCTCATCAATAGAACAAACTATAAAATCTTGAGAAGGTAGAGCTAATCTTGCAACTCGCCCAACAGAAAATGCAGGTTGTGTTGGTTGAGGAAGTTTTATGCTATCACTCGCTAGCATAACAACCACAGTGGACATAGTAGGCCTGTCTATTGGGTCTTCCTGAACGCACAACAATCCAATATGGATGCATCTCAATAGTTCATCCGGATCACATGACTGCGTGATTACTGGATCCATCAGCTTTAGTGTTTGTCCTTCACACCATAGTTTCCACGTCTGCAATGTTATATACAAGTCATGAACTAAGATCGATATATCAATCATTAGAAATAATAATAATAAAAAATCCTCAAAAGAAAAGTTGGATTCAGTTACATACATAATTTAGTAAGCTTAAGCCGGGTTCTAAAAGATGAAACCCACTATTCTTTCTTCCACTTATAATCTCTAGTAGTAAAACTCTAAAACTGAAAACATCCGATTTAACGGAGAATAGTCCTTCCATAGCATATTCTGGGGCCATATATCCACTATTTGAAAAAAGTAAAAACAAAGAAAAGTTAAAAAATTAGTTAGGATTCAATGACTATATCTCTTAGATCACATAACACCATATGTTATTCATGTTAAGAAATAATTTGCAAGAGCAAGGATACAGGACCAACTAAAAAAATACACTTACTATGTTCCGACAACTCTATTAGTATTAGCTTCAGTTTGATTCCCACCAAATATCTTAGCTATCCCAAAATCTGATATCTTTGGGTTCATATCATGATCTAACAAAATATTACTAGCTTTCATATCCCGATGAATAATTCTTAATCGGGAATCTTCATGTAGATATAAGAGACCCCGTGTAATTCCATTAATGATGCTCAAACGTGTTTTCCAATCCAATTGTAAACTTCTCGTTGAATCTAACAATGAAAGGAAAGACAAAATTAAATGATTAATCTACCTCATGCTGTGGCTAAAAAGAGGAAAGGGGGAAAACTAAAGACTTGGATACAATTCTAGTAATGCAGTAATGATGGTAGTTGTGCTACAAAAACAGAACAAAACACGTAAACATTTAACAACTTATTAGCTGAGTAGTAAATGTATCCAAATCTTTGATTTTATATGTACAATAACAGCTAATAAGCATTAGAAAGTTTGAGGGGCACACCAAACAGGAGTAAATCAAGACTTTTTGTTGGGCATAAACTCATAGATGAGCAACAATTCCTTCCCCTCTAAACAGCAACCCAAGAGTTTGACAAGATTTTTATGTTGTAATTTAGCAATCAAAGTAACTTCATTCTTGAACTCTAGTAACCCTTGTCCGGATGATTTTGAGAGTCTCTTCACTGCAATTTCCTTACCATCTGCTAAAATCCCCTGGTTTGTTCCATAAAACACAATAAAAGACTTCCTATGTCAGAAAAATTGGTCCTTTTAAAACACCAGTTCTATTTCAAATAATGCAATTGGCCAATTCTCTTGAAGTCTAACAAACAAACTGCATGGAATATATGTCTCAACACATGATTTGCAAGATTTTATTGACAAGTTGTTTGAAGAAAATTTAAAACCATCACCATACAATGAATACGTACCTTGTAGACAGGGCCGAACCCACCTTCTCCAAGCTTATTTTCATCCAAGAAATGTTGCGTAGCCTCGAGGGCCAGACTTAGTGGAAACAACGGGAACTCTTGAGATTCCATCTGCTTTTCTCCTTGCAAATCATCATACGAGTAGTTATTTCCCATTCTACCTTCTCTTGAGCGAATTAATTGAATCTCTTGACTGTTTGCTCTCTCCTCTGAAAGTCACACTGAATTAGTTTAGAGTAGGTAATAGAAAAGGAGAGATTCATCGTCACATATGTGTGCATGTATGACTACTAAAACAATGAAATGTGTCGTATAACATAATATTATGAGGTCAGATATAAATATTGAAACATTTACCAAGAAATTAAATGAAAGGGTCATATAGCTTTTACAATGTCAATCAATCACCTTTGTCTCTTTTATTTTTTCTCCACATATGCCAAAGAAAATAACTCAACAGCACCACTACAACTGCTAATGCTGTTATAGCCATTGGAAACCATGCTCTACTTTCTTTCTTTCTCTTGCTTCCCGAATCTGATTTTTCATTTGATACGTTCAATTCAATCGATAAATAAAATTTATACAAATAATGAAGAGAAAAGATTTAACATATGAACTCACCACCATTGTTGGGGCCTGGAGCTCCAGCTTTAGTTGCAGGTTCTGGAGTTCCATCTGTAGTTGCAGGATTCCCGTAAAAAGAGTAAAGCTCATACCTTATATTACAACTTGGGTTAAGCACTCTACCACCTCGCTTGCCTTCAAATAAACTAGAAGCAGCTTTAGTCAGGCAAGCACGGCAGTTTTCTGTCGACAAATCTGGTATACACTGCACAAGACTATATACTTGTTCATTGTTAGAAATGCTTGCACTCATAGTCCCATAGTTAGAAGCCGATAACGTCACAATTGCGTTATTTAAGGTCTGTTTCAAAATCTCATTAAGCTCATCAGGTTGAGCCACGTTCTGTACATTCATCCAGGTTACAGATGGAGATGTCTCCAAGGTAGAGAAGGAAGATATGTTAGAATAGCGCACCATACACTCGTCAAACCATGCTATGGCAGTCTTGTTGCTGTTACATTCTTGTACAAGCCAATCAGTTGCGGTAGCTAAGCAATTCTGGCAGGTCTCCTGAGTAACATCGAATCTACAAAGATAAACGCCATAAACCTTATCTGGATATTCACCATAATATATAGACTTGTTACCTTTGTCGTAAAGCTTTCGGTTGAAGAGCTGACCGACATTGTAAATGTAATTTACTGAAGCAGTATTGTTTTGATCTGGTGGGCAAATGAAAGAGAGTGGTGTCTGTGACATAGCAGAGGGCAGAAAAGAAAGCAAGTGAAGGAAGAGGAGAGTTCCTGAGCCAGAATCTACAACAATCGACCACAAAGACGAAGACATCAACATCGACATCGACATCGACATCGACATCTTCTTCCGGCTAATTTTGAACTCTGAATCGAAGGTTTGGTTTGGTTTACTTGGACAGGAATATTGATGACTGAAACTGGACATTCAGTAGCAATTTAATTAGATTGCAAGAACACTGTTGGTTAACGAAGAAGAAAAAACTAGTTGCTAGCTTTAGCTTATGTGACTAATTAAATTAAAAGAAGAACTCATTCTAACTTGATATGATTTAGTCTCTACGTGCATGTACGTATTTGCCAATGACTCAGTCTCAAAAGTTTTGGATGTTCAAATCTGGACCATCTCAATTTTCTTCGCAACCTTCGCATTGGAGTATTGGAATTTAGTCAATGTTGTGGGGTTGGACTAATTGGTAATTTTTTATTGAAAAATGTTTTTCTTACTACTTTTAGTTCATCCAATGTCAAGGATGCTAAGAAAATTGACAAAGACTTTTGAGACAGAGTAATTGGCAAATACATTCACTTAATTTTATTATAAATTTTTCAAGTCTCATTCAAGTGGGTGTGGGATCAACATTGTAATTGTAAAACTAAAAGCAACATTGTAATTGTAAAACTAAAAAAAACTTTAGTATTCTCTAAGCTTCTTGATAAAACTTGTCTTCTGGCTCCATTTGAATACAAATGAGTGAATCTTTTTGTTTAAATATTTGATATAACCATTCATGCAAAGCATTTTCGCACCGTCCAAGCATCATATCACTTTCAATTCAACTATGTATGTATATTGTATGCATCTTAGAATAGTACTGCTGGCCTGCATATATACTCCAATTAAACAATTCAATAATGGTGTGGATCAGTGAAAAATTAGTTGGAGGCCAGGAGGTAGACAAATCCTTTGTGGGGAGGGAAGAAGATGGAAAGTGACTCCTATGCATTTCAAAACAATTTTCCAGGGAGAATGCTAGCTACTATCAGGTTCTTCTCACAGTGGACTAGACTTACTAGTCCTTCGATGATTAGTTGATGGAAATTTCTCAGATATAACTATGGATTAATCCAATTAGGTACGCTGCGTATGTCATTGTCTTTTGAGAAGACCATGAAATTCAATGGCTCCAAATCTAGAAACACAAAAATAACTAAGAAGGCACAACATACCAATGAAGGGTTGAATCCACTTACTTCAAGTTCTCTCCCAACACTTGCTCTGTTAAAAAAAAAATAAAAAAAAAATAAAAAAAATAAAAAATTCAGGGGATACAATCAAATATTTAATGCCACTACAAAGCTTCAATTGACTACAGCAAACTCTGAAACTTTTATCGACAGAGATTTACAGATGGGTTTGCTTTCTTTTCTTTCGGTTTGGGGTTCTTTCTTAGTTATTCTTTTTCTGCTTCTTGTTCGTCATCGTCTTCCACTCCCTCTTCTTCTTCACTGTGATTTTAACAACTTTACAGGGTATATGACACATCAGCTTGCTCGTCTGCACAATTGGCTGACGTGTCTAGCCACATGCAGGAGTACGTCAGCACAATTGGCTGATTGTCTAGCCATATCAGCGTAGAAAGTCTGGCGTGACAGGACATCAGTCAGGCTTTATTGACGTGGCATAGCACGTCATCTGTGATACAAAAATTTGAAATTTGAAGGAGACAAGAGAAATCATCTTCTCTTCTGCCTAGATTTTCACTACAGTAAACTGGGCTCCATTGTTTTCACTTTGATACCATTCTTCTCTGCAACTCTATTTTCACTCAAAAGTCAAAACCCTTGTTCTTCTTCTCAAGAATTCTCATTCTTCAAAACCACCCACCTCCAGTTCTCTCCAGAAGACTGTTTCTTCAATCTGGGATGCATTAACAGGCAACAACAATGCTCGTGAAGCTGTTATCGCCATTGGTCGTGGAATGTAAAAGTTGCTCTCTTTAGACATGTAAATATGTTGTGAATTTATATGTGTTTTTTACGATTCAAAAAGTTTTGAATTTAAGTAGGCAGAGTGTTTGTGAAATGTCCCAAAGAAGGATTGTTACCGGTGTCCATGACAAATTGACCACAAATTGACAAATAATCACAAAATTGGTGTCAAAACAGAACTTCCTCAGGTTCCACCTGAATAGTTAATATTCAATTGGTTCCTGAGGAAGTCTGCAACTGATTTCGAACAGAAGGAAACCGATATAAACATATCGCATTGGTGAGTCGGTATCACAGAAGACAATGATGGGAATGTTCACACTTCACATTACTAAAAAACATGCATTTTTATGGACTTAGAGGTGGAATTAGATATTTAGATTTAATAGAGCATGCATCTTTATGGACTTAGAGGTGGGACTTACATTTGATTTTAGCAGGTGATGATGTTGATTAAATTTCTAATCACATGCAATGTAGGGTTGGTGATGTTGACAAGGAAACAACTGTTCCTAGAAGGAACTAGCTACTTGCATCTCTACTAATACAAATTATGAGATAATAATATTCTCTCAATGATAATATATTGATACCAAAAGTCCAACAGTCTTCATAAACTTAAAAACTGCAAAAGCTTTGAAATTGATGTTATTGTTTCCAAATACATTTATGTTGATTGATTATACATAAATGTACTGTGAAAGAAATCCAATACCACTTTAATTGTGTGGATAATCCAATACATAAACTTAAGTTTAATGTTGACGGGTCCGCAAGAGGTCAACCAGGTAAGGCAGGGATTGGGGGAGTCCTAAGGAACAATAGAAGCATGGTGGTGTGTATGTTCTCCTTTTTCATAGGCACTCTGGATTCAAATACGGCTGAATTACGGGTCATAGAAAAAGCCTGATCCCTATGTGTTTCGAATCCCTCTTTGAAAGGCATCTTCATCGAAATTGTTAGCGACTCCAAAACGGCGGTCTCGTAGATTAACAGCGATTCTTTTGGGAGCTTGGCTCACGTCAGCTTGGTGTATGATATCAGGGACTTGTTGACTTTCCATGGTGATCTGGTTGTTAGTTACAGTTTGAGAGCATCAAATTCCGTCGCTGACAATTTGGCTAAAAGGGGATCCAAGGAGGAGGACGATTTAATTCAATGGGGGAACTTTTGAGTGTTTTTGTTTTGTGTTTTGCAGTGATTTTTGTGTTTGCTGCGTTTATTTTTGGTTGTGGGTTGTTTGCTCTGTTTTTTGGCGTCTTGCCTTTGTGGTCTTGGTTGGCTGCTGCTGTTGTGTTTGTTTCTTGTTGTTGGTCTTCCTGTCTTGTTGTTATTACCGTGCTTTAATAAAATCTGACGTTTCAAAAAAAAAAAAATGTGAGGAAAAAAAAAAAAAAAATGTTATTTAAGTTCAGATTTTAGTCCCTATTCAGTCTTTAGAAAAATTCAGGATTATTCAGTTTTCAGACAAAAAAAACAAACGACCCCTTAGTAATAAACTAATAACATTTTTTTTTTAAACAACTCTAATTCAACTATTTACATTAAAATCCAAAATTGGCATACAGAAATTTAAAAAGACAATAAAATTGTATCAGTTTATGAGAAAAAGCTGTTACCATATTAGGGTCAACTATTGTAATATTCTCATCTCATTAAATAAATATTTTTAGAGTCTAAGATGAGGCCTACTAGAAGTTCTAATTCTTAACATTTTTAGTTTAATTAAAAAGTTAGTAAATATATATATATAAGATAATCGAAGAACTTATCGTTCTTTACTTATAATTAATAATATATATTTCTTTTAAAGAAAACTAATTATAATAATTAACAGCTAGAACTGTATCCGCCATTGATTTTATCTAACACCTTTCAAATTGAAGCTCCACTAGGTTCAAACTCTTGTAAATATATATTCAACTTTGCCCATTAAACTGCACACTTTGCCTATGATAGCTGGACTACTGATACAAAGATTGATAATTATTAGCCAAAGTAAGATCACTATTTCTTTTTATATAATTAGTAATACCACAAACAATGAAAAAAGAAAAGAAAAAAAAATTGTTACCGAGGTAATACATTTGACATGGTTACCCCATTAATTGAACAAACGTTCATATCATATGAGGATTGAGCATATTTTTCAACAATTCGCCCAACAGAAAATGCAGGTTGGGTTGGTTGAGGAAGTTTTATGCTATCACTAGCTAACATAATAACCACGGATGACATAGTAGGTCTGTCCGTTGGGTTTTCTTGTACACATAACAATCCAACATGAATGTATTTCATTAGTTCGACCGGAACACATAACTCCATGAGTACTGGATCGATAAACTGTAATGCAAGTCCTTCACACCATAGTTTCCATGCCTGCATGCAATGTTATATGTCATGAACTAAGATTGTTGTATGGATAATTGGCAATCATTCTATAAGAACACAAATAGATTTAGTTACTTACATAATTAAAGAGACTTAGACCGTTTTCTGAATGGTAAAATCTACCATTCTTTTTCCCACTTATAATCTCCAGCAACAGAACTCCGAAACTAAAAACATCTGATTTGATGGAAAATAGTCCTTCCATAGCATACTCTGGAGCCATGTATCCACTGTTCAAAAACAATTAATTACCAAACCTCAAAATTATAACAGTTCCAAAAAAACTCAAGTATAGAATTGAATTTTTTGCACCTTGATTGCAATAGGAAGGAAAAAGAGCTAATTAGAAAGAAATGCACTTACTATGTTCCAACAACTCTAGTAGTATTAGCTTCATTTTGATTCCCACCAAATATTCTAGCCATCCCAAAGTCTGATATCTTCGGATTCATATCATGATCTAACAAAACATTACTAGATTTCAAATCCCGATGAATAATTCTCAGTCTGGAATCTTCATGTAGATACAAGAGACCTCGTGCAATTCCATTAATGATGCTTACGCGTGCTTTCCAATCCAGTTGCACACTTCTTGTTGTATCTAACAATGAATTAATGAAAACAAATAAAATTTAGATATGGATTGTGTAAATGTTTTACGGTAACAACTAATTAACAGGCATTAGAAAGCTTAAGAGGCAAACCAAAGAGGAGGAAATCAAGGCTTTTGTTGGGCATGAACTCATAGATGAGCAGCATTTCGTTGCCCTCTAAGCAGCAACCTAACAGTCTCACAAGATTCTTATGTTGTAATTTGGCAATCAAACCAACTTCATTCTTGAATTCTTGTATCCCTTGTCGGGATGTTGTAGAGAGTCTCTTTACCGCAATTTCCTTACCATCGTCTAAAATTCCCTGGATTGTGCCATAAAACACAAGAACAAAGAGCCTATTTGAGTCAAACGTGTCCTTTAATACACAAATTCCATTAATCAATCGCATAACACAACATAACTGAATGGAAGATACACAGTGAATTGAATGTATTCTACACTCTTTCCAACACATGACCAGTAAGGTTCAATTCAGAATTTTTTTTTAATGTAAAATTTAAAGCCATAACCTCGTAATATATATATATATATTACCTTGTAGACAGTGCCGAACCCACCTTCTCCAAGCTTATTTTCATCAGAGAAATCTTATGTAACCTCAAGCATGAGACTTAGCGGAAACACAGGAAAGTCTTGAGATTCCGTCTGATTCTGATGATCTCTTCGTAAAATATCATATGACCGTTCATCTCCCATTCTTCGTTCTGACATTGGAGTTATTTGAGCCTCTTGATTGTTTATTTCCTCTTCTGCAAAGTAAAGCTGAATTAATGAAGGAAAACATACAAAAACAGAGTGGTAGTATAGCTTTGATGATGCCAAGTAAACAAACTACTACCTTTGTCTCTTCTCCACCTTCTCCACATACACCAGAAAAAAGAACTAAACAGCGCAATTATGATAAATACCGATACGGTTATTATAGTGATTAGAATCCATGCTCTGCTTTCCTTCTTTCTCCTTCCGCTGTTATCTACGTAAATCGATTATTAGACCTATAGCGCACTTGATAATTTCTATTTATCTAGATATTTAGACAATGAAAAATTTATGAACTCACCATTAGGTTGAGAGATGGGGCCTGGAGATCCAACAACGTAAGGATCCCCATAAAAACGGAACAATTCATACCTAATAAAACAGCTTGGAATAAGAACTCTACCGCCTTGCTTGCCCTGGACGCTATCTGCTGTAACTCTATCAAAAGCAGCTTTCAGGCAAGCGCCGCAATCTTCTGTAGACAAATCTTCTGTGCACTGAGCAAGACTATATAGCCGTTCAAAGTCCGAAATGTTGTCTTCATGGATCGCGTACTTAGAAGGATTCAAAGGTGCCCTCTCGATTAAATCATTGAAGGTCTGATTCAAAATCATCGCGAACTGAGCAGGCCGGGTAATGTTTCCTGCAGTCCATGCGTATATGATTGGAACTAATTCCAAGGTAGAGAAGAAATTCCTGTAAGAGTACCGCACCGTACACGTTGGATACCATAGAACTGCCTCCTGCGTGCCATTACACTTTTCCACGATGTTCTTGGTTGCATCATTTACACAATTCCGGCAGGTTTCTGGAGAAAAATCGAATCTACAAATATAATTACTATAAACTCTGTCTGGGATTTCCCCATCTGTTGTATTGTAAGAGAGAGAGTTGCCACGCTCATCGTAAAGCTTTCCGTTGAAGAGGTTGTTGAGATTGTCCCTGAACTTGGTGGAAGCAGTGTTATTCGAACCACGTGGGCAATGCGAGTAAGGGAACGTCTGAGACATCACCATGGATACAAAAGAAAGCAAGTAAAGCAAGCAGATACTTCCTGAGCAAGTAAATGCAAGAATCGACATCTTCCTTGTGGCCTTGAACTATCAATCAAAACACCATTGGCAGGAACCGTACATGATCATTAATGTGACAAAGGACCATCTATAACAGTCAATCAAAGCAGTTATTGGAATCATTTTCAAACTTGAAATCTGAACTGGGACAACTAGTTTCAGCTGGCAAGCAGCAGCCAATATTGAAATAGTTGACATATAATTTGTCAACTTAAACTTTTTAGAAAAATCAATGCATGAAAAGCAGAATAATCAAACAATATAGCTAGTCTTCTTAGTCGTGGGTAGGGAAACTTTCAAAGCAGAGCCACCACAATTAATTTCAATTGGCCTGGTAAAACTTGATGTGAAAGATGCCAAGAATATTGGGATGACTTCAACTTAAAAAATTATTAATCCAAAGAATATTGAGACACAAAGACCAACATAATTGAGATTAGTGTAGAAATCTCATATAGCTTAGTTAGAGAGGTCATTGTTTCATGCATGTAGAAACTCGTTTTAAACCTTTTTTTTAAGGTGACACCAAACGAGTTAGAGGACTGTCAGGACCTGCTGCGGCCTAGATAGCTACTGTCATATCTAGTAGATATCTACTGCTGCGGTCCAGAAATCTACTACCATATCCAGTAGATATCTACTCCCACAAATACCGGGATGTGCATACATCTTGTTCTTTAGGTCCACTGGTTATAAATCATATCACTCAAAATATTTTTCTACCGATAATACATCAATAGTTTATGTTGCAAAATTCAATTTCAATACTATCTAATGGGCCACAGTTTGACTGGAAAGTGATGAGCAACCAAAATGAGTACGGTCAACGACAATATTTGTAGAGTATGACTACAAATGGCACATAAAGAAGTTTTTACGTGTAAGGCTCTCTATGTAGAATCCAGAAAAGATCTTTCATATAATTTTTGAATTTGGATCATCTGCTGATCTTATTTTTTCTGACCTCATCTACCCTCATGACACATAAGTATTGTAATGAATGTATGGTTAAGATGTGATTGGTTTCTACAACCACTTTAACAATAGCCAATCGCAGGCTTTAAAAATATCAGGAAAAATATTATATTAGTAGAGGATCCAAATCCATAATTTTTTTTCTCCAAATATTGACCGTTAAATAATATTGGATTCGAGTCCTCCCCAATCCCATCCTAAAAAAAACCCTGAATTTATATAATACTTCAATATATATATATACATATACATATATATATGGTAAGGTCCAGTTCTAGTTAGATTTTTCCAAGCCCAGTATTCAGGCCTAACAGTCTAACACATGATCCAAGATCTAGTTAGATAGACCCAAAAGCCCAAGCCCAAGCTTAAGCCCAATTAGATAAGTCTAAAAATATATATAATTTAAGTGAAGAGGCAACCAGCTGCCAGGTGGAGTACATGTTGTGTGGGGTGGCAAGAGTATAAGTGCATGTGTTTGTAGTGGCTTATAAAAATATAGATTAAAAAAAGAAGACGTGAGAAGTGAGAAGAGTGAAGAGAGAAGTCAGTCGCCCAGGAAGTAGAGAAGAATAAAAGAGAAATAAAGAGAGAAATGGTAATTCATTATTTTAAATTTTAATAAAAACACGCAAATGTGCATATTTTTAAGATATCATTATTTTTTTTATAAATAGTTTTGAATATATAAATATTCAGCAGATGAGTCCAATACAAAGAAAGCAAATTTTTTATTGAGTGGCGATATTTGCATCCCTCAAAAACTGTATGTACACCCCAAAGTAGTATTTTATTGAAAATCCAATATTACCCTTGAGCAAAATTACTTAAAGGGCTAAATAGTTTGTAAGTACACCCACCGATAATTATTAATTGGTTTTATATTAATCCTTTAAAAAAAAAAAAAAAAAAAAAAAAGAAGTTTCCTATTTGATATTCACATATATAATAAAAACTATTCTATTTTCTCAAACCCTAACTTCTATTTAAATACTAATTTCAATTTCTTCTGAGGAATACAAATTGATTGGGAAGTATGGAGAATGAATCAAAATCATCAGACGAAGTTGGTTGTGAAAAAAGTAAGTATTAAATTATTTTTTATTACAAAAATAAAATCATATTGCATTGTCTTCTCTATAATATTTGTATTTTTGTAGAAAAATTGAAACATACTATAGATTTTTTTTATTAGTTATCAATATTTTCCTGAGAAATTTGATAGCATGATATAGCTTAAAGTTAGCACATTGTGGAACTATACGAGAACAATACAACAATATTACTGCAATGTTGATGATTAACGATAATTTATTGCTATAGAGACCATGATTGAGTGAAAGAAAAGGCAATACCAATTTACTGCTATAGAGACCAGTTTTCGTTTCTTGTTTCGCTTTGGTTTTGATGTTGTTTTTCTCGTTCTGTTTTCTCTGTTTATGTGCTCTGTTTTCTGGGCTGGTGTCTCCAGGCCTTGCTCTTTAGCCTCTTGTGTTTCTGTTGGCTTTTTGCCTTTTAATGATAATTCTGCTATTAAAAAAAAAAAAAAAAAAAGTATATATGAGCTTTGTATATTGTTTTAACTTTGTACTGTTGTATGAATAACATAAATTTCATGTCTTATTTTATTTGATTGATTAAATTGTATAAATGACTATTTATTAAATTTTTTTTATGATATATTAAGGATGAAAATTGTAGTATCATTGAAAATCAGTTGGAACTTGTGGACTACACTGAAATTTTTACAACGGATCAGGTACATATGTTTTTGATTTTTTTGTTAGTCACATATACACATAATCATTTGGCTAAAATAAGAATGTTATCATGTAGGTTTTCAACAGTAGAGAATCATTAATAGAATGGGCACAAGACACCGGAAGGAATAACGGACTCGATATAGTAATAAAAAAAATCTGATGTGAATGTTGATAGGAGAAGACCACGGATAAGTTTTGCATGTGAAAGAAGTGGTGTTTATAAGAAAAAGAATAACGAGGGTCAAAAGCCAAAGTGATTCAAGGCAACCGTTACAAAAAAATGTGACTGTCCATTTTTGTTAAAGGGACTCAAGTTGGAAAGTAATGATGATTGGATGTTAAAAGTGATATGTGGTGTACATAATCATCCTGCTACGAACCATCTCG
The DNA here is from genome assembly GCA_030490815.1 of Acer saccharum. Lineage (NCBI taxonomy): Eukaryota > Viridiplantae > Streptophyta > Magnoliopsida > Sapindales > Sapindaceae > Acer > Acer saccharum. Next base: position 3,891,799 of record CM059877.1, on the reverse strand, counting down.
AGGGTCACTCATATGTAGGTAGGCTTACAAAGGAAGAATTTGAAATTTTGGTTGATATGTCAAAGAGTAATGTTAAGCCCAAAGACATATTGCTTACATTAAAGGGTAGAGATGAGAACAATGCTACTACAATGACAACAATCTACAATGCATGTCGAAAGTTTAAGTTTAAAGAACTTTATGGGCGATTGCAAATGCAACAACTTTTAAGCAAATTAGCTGGTTATAGCTATGTTGAGTGGCATCGAATAAATGAGGATACGGATAGTGTTAGAGATTTGTTTTGGGTCCTTTAGCAATTGAGTTATTACGAGCTTTTCCCCGTGTTCTAATTATGGATTGTACATACAAAACCAACAAATATCGTTTTCCGCTATTGGAGATAGTTGGGGTCACATCAATAGAGATGACATTTTCAGTCGCTTTTGTGTTTCTTGAAAATGAACGAGTAGATAACTATACATGGGCGCTAGAGAAATTGAAAACTATCATGGAAGAAAATATGCTTCCGAGTGTGATTTTAACTGATAGAGAGATTGCATTAATGAATGCCATTCAAAATGTATTTCCAAATGCATCTAATCTTCTCTGTAGATGGCATATTTCGAGAAATGTACTAGCTTATTGCAAAAAGCTATTTGAGATCAATGAGAAATGGGAGACATTCATTTGTAGTTGGAATGTATTGGTGTTATCTTCTACGAAGCAAGAATACATTCACAACTTAAGTCTTATGGAGAGGGAATTCTCTAACTATCCGATTGCACTTGATTACGTGAAGCAAGCATGGTTGGATAAGTACAAAGAAAAGTTTGTTGCAGCATAGATTGATTTAGTTATGCATTTGGGACATTCAACAACAAATAGGTAATTTTTTTTTTTTTTTTTTTTTTTTTTACTTTTATGAATATAATTTTAAATTTTAACATAGTTTATGATATTATTAAACTTTGTGTTTACAGGGCCGAATCTTCTCATTCACAATTGAAGAGACAACTAGGGTCATCTCAAGGCAATTTCCTAACGTCATGGACAAAAATTCATGGTTTGTTACAACTGTAGCATAATGAGATTAAAGCTTCATTTGAGAGGAGCTTGACCTTGGTGCAACATTCTTTTAATCCTTTAGATTTTAAGGAATTAAGGGGATTTGTATCAAGAAATGCATTGAACAAGATACTTGATGAGTATGAAAGAGTTGATTCAAATGACTCTATCTACAGTTGTGTAGTTCAACTCACACACGGGTTACTATGTGCTCATGAGATTTCAGGATACAAACGAGAAGGTCGACCTATTCCTTTATCCTCTATACATTCCCATTGGAGAAAATTATACCTTGTGCCCACCACTGATAATGAATTGCCAAAATTAAATTGTAAAGTTGAGATGGAGATGATTGAGAAACGTTTTGACAAGATTGATGATGGGAGCAAGTTGCAATTACTAAAAAAATTGAAGGAGTTAGCAAATCCAGCATCAACTTCTCTTATCGAGCCAGAGGTTAAGTGTAATACAAGAGGTTGACCTCCAACGAAGCATGATACATCTACTCGTCGTAATCCATCTATGTTCGAGTATGTATTATCCACACAAGGAAATCATTCTCCATCTTTGATGTCTTTGAAGGAAATCATTCTCCATCTTTGATGTCTTTGAGTACAAATGTTGTGCATTCAAAAAGGCGAGAAAAATTAAAAGAGGTTAAGTCACAAACATTTAAGTCTATCTCTTTCATTGATTCATTTCCAATAGGGGTTAAGACCATATATTCGTGATGTTAAGGATGTTCTTGGTGATGGTAATTGTGGATTTCGAGTAGTGGCTAGTTGGATGGATATGGGTGATGATAATTGGATCCAAGTAAGGAGAGACTTGATTGACGAGTTGCAACAACATTATGATTATTATACTCAATTATTTGGCTATCGTGATAGAGCACAAGAGGTTATAAATTCGCTCTCATACGTTGAGGCCAATCCAGGCATTGACTATTGGATGACCATGCCGAACACTGGTCATCTAATTGCTTCTAAATATAATGTTGTACTACTATTAATATCTCAACGACAATGTCTTACATTTCTCCCACTGCAATCCATTCCATTAACCCGCTCCTCTCACAAAATTATTTCTATTGGTTTTGTGAATGATTGTCATTTCGTAAAGGTATATGTTAAATAAATTAGAATGTTTTCACATAATTCAATTTATTTATTTTTTTAGTTTGATGATTTTTATTTATTTGGTCTGTAGGTCTTCATGTTTCCAGGTTCACCTATGCCTCCTATAGCATCTAATTGGTTTAAATATCGTTATCCATGTGTAGAAGGATGGGCAACTCTATATACAACTAATATAAGTGCTTTCAGAAACTTAGTATCAGATGGTGCTAAACATAGGACAATTACTCTAGATAGCCAATGAGTACATTTTTCCGTGTTAAAGTTTGTATTTTCTTGTATGTAACAAGTAATATTATTAATATTTTATGGCTATTTAAGTTTATTTATCGACAACATTTTATTGCGCTTCATATTCAACTTTTTTTCTACAGGTATTATAGTATCATGATCATACTGATATGCTTAAAATGGAATTAAGACCATTACCTATTTATTTTCTTTAGTTTTGTTTCTTTGATGGAATGGTTGTTTCCTGTTTAGGTGTAATGCCCACTCTAGGTGTGTTTGAGGTTGGCACAAACAATTAAATTGTCCTTTTTTTTTTTTTTTTTTTTTTTTTTTTTTTTTTTTGCTTCAGTTGACACATACTTTAGAATTTATAGACTTCCTTTTTTGCACATGTATTACAGAAGTTAAAAAGAATGCAACTAAGCTTTTTTTTTTTTCCTCTTTAGCACATGTGTTACAGGTATTACAATAGCTCAAATTTTGACTGATAAAGTTTGGACTTCCTATGTGTTAAGGAAGCTAATCAGGCACCAACATTCCTTTTGTACTTGTTGCCATGTAGTGTGGTGTTGGATCAATCATCTAATCCTATGATGATCTATGATCAAGGCTAGAGGAAGAGCTCATAAGCTTGTAACATAATTAAATGGGGCGATTGCTAATGGGTTATGGGGTGTGTCTGTTGTTTTGTTTTCTGGGTGTCTTCGGTTTTGGCTCTCAGCTAATCAGGTTTTCTGTGGAGACTATCTTCAAACACCTGTGCTACAGGTTTTTCAACATTAACATTACAATGAAGTTCATAAGATCATCATGCCAAACAAAAACACCACATAAGAAATATTTTACCTAATATATATCAATCATAGTTGGTTAGATTTAACGAAAGAAAATGAAGGATGTCATGGAGGAGAGTAGGAGACGGAACTTAGAATTTGGTAATTAGAAAGGAGGAAGGATGAGAGTAGCAGTCTGTAGCACCCTATAAAGACATGTTGGGAGATGTTTGGGTTTGACAAACAAGCTTGAATTAAATTATGATGTCGATTGCATCTTTATCATTCAAATTTAGAAGAACACTCATACTTGACTACTTTTAATTAGGAAATCATTTTTTTTTAACAGCAAAAACTTTATTAAAGGCCAAAGGAGAGGCCAAGCTAGAAACAGAAACAGAACAGAACGACGTAGGCAAAAGAGAAGCCAAAGACTCAGACCCTTACAAGAGACCAGAGGAACCAAGCAATAAGAAACACGAAACAAAAAACATATGGCAGCCGCACACCCCAACAGAGAAAAACGAAAAACCAGAACCCAACCCAAAAAGAAAACAGAAGGAAAACTATCAGGAAAAACTCCACACAAAGATGTCACCCTTTTTAGCCAAATTATCCACCAAAGAATTGTTGATCCTTGGATTAATCATGAAATCATTCTCCACCAAAATTTCTTACTAATATATATTAATTACTCTCTCCACACCCAATTCATTTTCTCTCTCCACCACTCCACCACCACCATCTCTGACTCATCATTTCTCATCAACGCCGCCACCAGCCACCGCCTTGCCTACTCTAATTTAGTCTTCCAAACCACCAATTCCCTCGCTCTCTGATGATTTCATTTCCGATATAAATCACTTTGTCGACCTCAGTATACCAAAATCACTTGAGCTTCGAGTGTGAGAGAGATAATTTTTCTGCCTTTGGAGTGAGAGCTTTTTCAATTTGGTGGAATCGGAGAAGATTGAGAGAATTTTGAGCTTCAAAAAATTAGAGAATTATCAAAACAAAAAAAAAAAAAAAAAAAGTATAGTTGCAATGAAAAGAAATTTTGTTCAGAAAATTTTAAAGTGATCCCAGATGTTTTTTTCGGGAGTTGGAAATTTTTCTACTTTTTTTCATGATAAATTATTTAGTTGAATAAAAAAAATAAAATAAACTTTCAAAAAAAAATTATATTAAATAATAATAAAAGTGATTAGATAACAAAATAGTGGGGTGTACTTGCAAATATAATACAATAAAATTAAAGAAAGGGTATTTTTGGTATTAAATGGGGATTATTTACGAATTAAAGATTTTAAAAATATCTTAGGGGTGTACCATATACATACGGTTTTTGAGGGGTGCCAATATCGCCACTCTTTTTTATTTTAATTGAAGTATATTTTATGATGGGCCATAACCCACATATTTAAGTTACAAGGTGGAAAAGTTTTGAAAAGCCAAAGTGATTGTTAAAGATTTTATTAGAAGCCACATTCATATGATTTTCAATAAGGATTTTTTAGAAGATTTCAGATTTCAGTTAGAAAGATAAGATTTGCACAAGATTCCCTGGTACTCAAGATAGGAGTCGGGTTGAGTCCTGTCATATCTGAATACTAGTTTTAATCCTATTTTTAATGCGACACTGAATGGATCGGAGGTCTACCAGGATCTGCCGCCATTAAATACTAAATATACGGTTCGGATATCTACTCCCTCAATATTGGGGAGAAAACTATCCATGTATACTTATAAAATGTTCATAATGAAATTCAAATATTTCAATGTGGAAGCATAGGCACCTGTACTTTAAACTGGTATGAGCCTTATTTGTATTTTCTATCTTCACCTTAAGTACATCTTGTTCTCTAGCTAGGTCCACTAGTTAATTATAAATCATATCTTTCAAAATACTTTTCTACTAACACCTCAATAGTTTATATTGCACAATTCAATTTCAAAACTTTTTAGATTATAGTTGAAATATTAAGACTGTATAATACATAAAATAATAATAATAATAATAAACAGAGAAAAAAAACAATTCCTTTAGTAATTTGGTGAATTAGCCTATCGATTGTTGAGAAAATCTCTTAGCCTAAACAATTCTGATAGAATAACAGTATAGATTGCAGCTCTATGTAGAATCCAGAAAAGCTCTTTTAGTTAATTTATATTGTCTAATAATGTTCTTGTCAAATAATTTCATGAGAACCCTAAAAATCGTTCTTTTGAATACCTTCTACATTCCCCTGTTTTGGTCTTAATGATCATTGTTTTTTCTTATAACAATAAAGAAAGTGGGAAGATATATGAGCTTTGCCAATAATTACACACCACATATGTCTTTTAATCATCGAATACATCAAACAATTAAGAAAAAAGAAAAAAGAAAAAAGAAAAAAAGAAAAAAGAAAAAAAAGAACTCGTAAAAGTCTAGCATGGCAAGACATGTCAGCCACAAGAGTCTTGACATGCCAGGAAAACAAGCCAGTCTTTATTGACGTCATTATTTTTGATGCTTGATAGGGATGTAATCGACAAGACAATCTGGGATAAACCAATATGAACTTTGAAAGCAATCATCTTCCCTTCTGCTTAGATATTCACTACAGTAAACTGGGCTCAGTTGTTTTCACTCGGTCGCCGTATTCCCCTCTGCAACTCCGTTTTCACTCAAAACACACACCACTACAATCTACAAACAAAGCCTTGTTTTTCATCTCAAGAATTCACATTCTTCAAAACCCACCTCCAGTTCTGGGATGCTTTAACGGGAAACAACAATGATCATGAAGCTGTTATCGCCATTGGTCGTGGAATGTAAAAGTTGCTCTCTTTAGACATGTAAATATGTTGTGAATTTATATGTGTTTTTCACGATTCAAAAAGCTTTGACTTTCAGTTGGCAAAGTGTTTGTAAAATGTCTCAAAGAAGGATTGTTACCGGTGTCCATGACAAATTGACCATAAATTTGATAGTGGGACAAATAATCACAAAATTGGTGTCGAAACAGAACTTCCTCAGGTTTCACCTGAATAGTGAATATTCAATTGGTTCCTGAGGAAGTCTGCAACTGATTTCGAACAGAAGGCAACCAATATCAACATATCGCATTGGTGAGTCGGTATCACAAAAGACAATGATGGGAATATTCCCAAGTGCGGCTGCCTTAATATACTGGTAGATCTGTCTCTAGCTGCCAATGTAATCTGCCTTAAAAAGAAATCATGTTTTAGAGGGGCGTTTTCACATCTGCGTTTTCACATGTATGAGATCTAGCTCTTTTAGGGTCTGCAACTGATTGATGTGCAAATGTTTGAATCTTCTTAGAAGCATTATGAACATCGTTGCTAGTTTATGCCTTGTTGCAAAGTACTAAAGTCTGCAACTGATTTCGACCTTACTAGAATGTGGATTTGGGAGTGGTCATTTATCGTGGAACTAAAGTCTTGACAGTTGCTAAAGACCCAACAGGCAAGGACATTATTGCTCTTGAGCAGCACATAAAGAACCTTCTGTCCCAATCATCCCCATCATCCCACTTATGTGAAGTGGAAATTTCTCAGATATAACTATGGACACAATGCTACTACAAAGCATCAATTGATTACAGCAAACTTGGAAACTCATATAAGCAGAATCAGTATCAAACTATCATTGCTCAGAATCTGAACCCGCACTAGAAGTTATAAAGACTTCACGATCTGAATATTCTTATAATGTCCTCTTATTGTAGGAGGAGATTTCATGTCAAGATCATCCCCATAGATGAAAAATTACATCAAAGATCACATTAATTTCTCTATTAGATTAAAAATGAAGACTTTTGCTATGTGCCCACTTCAAAACAAAGAGTTGCTTGCATGTTAATGTCTTTGCTAACCGACCCCGGTTTGATTAATTGAAGAACAGAATGAGAAACCCATTGAAGTGAAAGTGATTTAAAGCATTGAAATCAAATAAAATTAAGAGAAAAGACAAAGAGATTACATGGTTATTTGAAACATATCACTTTCAGTTCAACTATGTATATATATTGTATACATCTTAGATTAGAATAGTACTGCTGTATACTCCAATTAAACTATTCAATAATGGTGTGGAGAAATTAGAGGTTTTGGTAGTGGTTGATCAGTGAAAAATTAGTTGGAGGAGGTAGACAAATCCTTTGTGGATTGATTGTATTTTCAACTTTTCGAAACAATTTTCCAACGAGAATGCTAGCTACTATCAGGTTCTTTTCGGTAACAAGTCCTTGGATGATTAGATGCTGGAAATTTCTCAGATATAACTATGGATTAATCCAATTAGGTACACCGTACACTGCATATGTCACTGCCAAATCCCATGGTTTCCATCGGTGATTTAGTAACTGAAAACAACATGAACTCGGAAAGTTTTAGTTGATTAGCAGAATCATCAGTATTCAGTATCAATGCTCAGAATCTGAACCTACACTACAAGTTATAAAGACTTCACAAGCTGAAAATTCTTAAAATGTCCTCTTATTGTAGGAGCAGATTTTCATGTCAATATCACCCACATAGATAAACCATTACATCAAAGATCACATTAATTTCTCTATTAGTTTAAAAATGAAGACTTTTGCTGTGTGCCCACTTCAAACCAAAGAGTTGCTGCATGCTTATGTTTTTGCTAACCGACCCCAGTTCGGTTAATTGAAGTATAGAATGAGAAACCCATTTAAGAGAAAGTAATTTTAAGCACTGAATTGATTGAATTACAGAATGAGAAACCCATTGAACACAAATTAAGAGACTTACTTGTATATTCGCAGAGATTTAAAAGTAAGACCAAACAAACAATAACTATTTACAGCAAAAAGAATCAGTTTTTATTGATGCACGCCATGGCACGCCATCAGTTTGCTGACATTTTAAAAAACACGTAAGCAACTCGATGCAGAAGATATTGGGCACGTCAGCAATTTTTAATGACGTGCCCACTCACATCAGCAACATCAGTAAATGTTACTTCCAAAAATTTACATGTACCAGTCTGACATGGTTTCTTTACTTGCCTTCTCATTTTGGTTTTCCTGTCCCTGCTTGATGGAGATGTATATATGCTGTGATTTTATATGCGTTTTTATGGTTCAAAAAAGTTTTGATTTTTAGTTGGCAAAGTGTTTGGTGAAATGTCTAAGAGAAGGATTGTTACTGGTGTCCATGACAATGGGATAGTGGGAGACATAGAGGAGCTTTGACAATAAAGATAGTGTTTATGAAAACTCCTAGAGAAGGATTGTTACCGATGTCCATAAAAATAAAGATAGTGGGAGACGTAGAGCAGGAAAATTACAAAATTAGTATTTTTTCGGTTTGATGGTTTGCAAATAACCAAGCATGAACTAGATAATAACGCAACCATACATGTTTGGTTGTAAAACATCACAGCCAAAGTAATAAATTTTATGGAAAATATAGATGGTTATACGTCAACATTTGAATCATTAAATACATTAAATAGTTGAGGCAACAAAAATGAATAGTCATCTAGGGGATAAAATTGAAAGTGTAACCTCGTTAACCGAACAAACTGTTGCATCTTGAGATAATTGAGATAATCTTGCAACTCGCCCAACAGAAAATGCAGGTTGTGTTGGTTGAGGAAGTTTTATGCTATCACTCGCTAGCATAACAACCATAGAGGACATAGTAGGTCTGTCTATTGGGTCTTCTTGAACGCACAACAATCCAATATGGATGCATCTCAATAGTTCAACCGGATCGCATGATTGCTTGATTACTGGATCCATCAGCTTTAGTGTTTGTCCTTCACACCATAGTTTCCATGTCTACAATGTTATATACAAGTCATGAACTAAGATCAGTTTATCAATCATTAGAAAAACAATCCTAAAAAACAAAGTTAGATTTAGTTGCATACGTAATTTAGTAAACTCAAACCGGGTTCTGAAAGATGAAATCCACTATTCTTTCTTCCACTTATAATCTCTAGTATTAGAACTCCAAAACTGAAAACGTCGGATTTGATGGAGAATAGTCCTTCCATAGCATATTCCGGGGCCATATATCCACTATTTGAAAGTAGTAAAAACAAAGAAATGTTAAATTATTATTGAAGAATCAAGGGAAATATCACTTAGAGCATAGAGCATCTCCAACTATATTTTTAAGAAATAATTTGCTATGGGAAGAAAATGGGACCAACTAAAAAGAAATACACTTACTATGTTCCAACAACTCTATTGGTATTAGCTTCAGTTTGATTCCCGCCAAATATCTTGGCCATCCCAAAATCCGATATCTTTGGGTTCATATCATGATCTAGCAAAACATTACTAGCTTTCATATCTCGATGAATAATTCTGAGTCGGGAATCTTCGTGTAGATATAAGAGACCACGTGCAATCCCTTTAATGATGCCAAAACGTGTTTTCCAATCCAGTTGCACACTTCTCGATGAATCTAATAATGAATGAAAAAATATAATATAAAACAATATTGTTCTAGTAATGCTGGTAGACTAGTAGTTGTGCTCCAAAAACAAAACAAAGCATGTAAATATTTCATAATTTTTTAGCAAGTAGTAAATGTATCCAAATCTTTGTTTTCATGTGTTGTGTACAATAACAACTAATATGCATTAGAAAGCTTGAGAGGCAAACCAAAGAGGAGGAAATCAAGACTTTTGTTTGGCATGAACTCATAGATGAGCAACAATTCGTTTCCCTCTAAGCAGCAACCCAAGAGTCTAACAAGATTTTTATGTTGTAATTTGGCAATCAAAGTGACTTCGTTCTTGAACTCTCGTAACCCTTGTCCGGATGTTTTAGAAAGTCTCTTCACTGCAATTTCCTTACCATCCGCTAAAATCCCCTGGTTTTTTTTCCATAAAACACAATAAAAGAGTTGGTCCTTTAAAACACCAATTCTAATTTAGATAATTCGTTTGGTCAATCCTTGAAGTCTAACAAACACACTCTATGGCATATGTATATATATATATATATGTATATATGTCTCAACAAATGACTTGCAGGGTTTAATTTAGAAATTTTTTTTTTTTTTTTTTTTAAGGCCATCACCTTACAATGGCTTACAATTATTACGTACCTTATAGACAGGGCCAAACCCACCTTCTCCGAGCTTATTTTCATCACAAAAATGTTGTGTAGCCTCAAGGGCAAGACCTAGTGGAAACAAAGGGAACTCTTGAGATTCCACCCGATTTTCTCTTTGCAAAGCATCATCCGAGTATTCATTTCCCATTCTATCATCTCTCAAGTGAATTAATTGAACCTCTTGACTGTTGGCACTCTCCTCTGCAAGTCACACTAAATCGGTTTAGAGTAGGAAAAAGAAAAGGAGAGATTCTTTGTCACACTTGCATCCGTGTGTATGACTACAAAAATCATGCAATGTGTCTTACTATATAACACCTTATTATGAGTTCGGGCATAACTATTGAAACATTTGCCAAATTAAAAGAAGGGTAATATAGCTTCTTTTTTTTTTTTTTTTTTTCTTTTTTTAAACAGCAATTTTATTAAAAATAGCCCCATTTGACAAGCAAGAGAAACCTGTCAAAACAGGCAGAGGGAAACAACAATATTCCCAAACACAGAGCAAAGCCCCCAAACAACAACAGCGAAAGGGAAATAAACAACATTAGGGTAATATAGCTTTTATAATGTCAATTAAGTAAATCAATCACCTTCGTCTCTTGTATTTTTTCTCAACATACGCCAAAGAAAATAACTTAACAGCACGACTACAATTGCTGCTGCTGTTATAGTTACTGGAATAATCCATGCTCTGCTTTCCTTCTTTCTCTTGCTTTCCCAATCTAAGGTTTCATTTGATAGGTTCAGTTCAATCAAGAAATACAATCTATACAAATAATGAAAAGAAAAGATTTGATACATATAAGAAACTGAAAAACATTTAATAACAAAATGAGATTAATATATGAACTCACCACCAGTGTTGCTGGAATTATTAGATGGAGTGTCGGGGGCTGGAGCTGCAACTGTAGGTGTAGTGTCCCCATAAAAAGGGTAAAGCTCATACCTCATATTGCAACTTGGGTTAAGATATATACCACCTCGCCTGCCCATGAACCAGTCTTCGACAGCTTCCAAGACAAAATTAGCAGCATCATCCAGGCAAGCACGGCAGTCTTTTGTTGACAAACCCGGTAAGCACTGCACAAGACTATATAGTGTTTCATTGTTAGAGATGCTTACATTCTGGATCCCATAGTTAGAAGCCGATAACATCGCAATTGCTTTATTGAACGTCTTATTCAAAATCCCATTAAACACATCAGGATGAGTAACGTTAGTCATATTCCATATTCCTACACTTGGATACAACTCCAAGGTAGAGAAGAAAGATACATTAGAATAGCGCACCATACACTCTTCAAACCATATTATTGCAGTCTTGTTGCTCCTACATTCTTTTACAAGCTGATCGGTTGCTTTATCTATACAATTCTTGCAGGTCTCACCAGTAATATCGAATCTACAAAGATAAAGGCCATAAACCTTGTCTGGGTACTCACCATAATCGATAGACTTGTTACCTCCGTCATAAAGCTTTTGGCTGAAGAGGCGACCGACATTGTACATGTAATTTCCGGAAGCAGTATTATTTTCATCTGACGGGCAAGAATTATAGATATAATTCAGTCCGCCATATAATGAACTCTGTGACATAGCAAAGGACAGAAAAGAAAGCAAGAGAAGTAAGAGGAGAGTTCCTGAGCTTGAATATACAATAATTGAAGACATCGTCCTTGTAGCTAATTCGAACTCTGAATCAAAAGTTTGGTTTGGTTACTTGGACAAGAATGATGGTCAATATAATTAGCTAGCAAGAGAACTGGTGGTCATTGAGTAATTAATGGTGAAAGGAAATCACTTAAACGTATTCAAGCTACAGGGAATAAAGGTTCGAGGCAGGGGAGCCACATTTCTCAATCCACAATTACCAATCTGTCCGCCCCACAACTTTGACTAAACCCCATATAAAGAAAAGGAAACGCGTAAAACTTGTGAATTACATTCATGGAGAGTATTGAAAATTGAAAATGGTATCTCCCACGGGCCACGGCAAGTCCTACAAATAATTGGTGAAGATGCCCAGAAAATGCAAGCTGCTAATCTACTATCACGTTGTTCACGGGGTGGAGTAGACTTACAACTTACAAGTCCTTAGATGATTAGATGCTGGAAAACCCAATACCAATTTGGGCAGAACAGAACAACATTTTTCAATCAATAATTACCAATTTGCCCACCCCACAACATTTTCCAATACTCCAATGCGAAGGTTGCCAAGAAAATTGAGATGGCATAGCAATAAATACTACTTTTTTAATTACAAAAATATCATTATATATATTAAATGAAATAATGAATGCATTCATGGAACTTTATATTGGAGTATTAAAATAAATAATGAATGTATTAATGGTAAGCATTTATTTTTACAATTTTAATTAATAAAATAATAAAAATAGCATTTTAAATAGAATTGTGCATTATAGCACAATGCTAAATTGATATGCAAAATATAACATTTTACTCTTTTTTGAGCCAAATTTAGCATTGACATATACATTGAAGATGATCTTATACTTTGTCCCAAATTACTGAAAAGATGCAAACTGATCTTGTTTGGTTGTAGCAAATTCAATTTTTACATTGGTTTATATTATTGTTTTTAACTCTCAAAGAACTCAAGGAAATAGCAATGGATTTCTAGAATCTCGCAAGGACAATCATCACAAGTAGAATCCAAAAATTTCCATAAAAACTATTATAAAAACTATTTGGTCTTGTGCAAATAGCACCACATTAATAAGTCTTGTCACAAAAAATGGAATTTGGACAAAAATATCCCCCAGCTTCTTTTCTTTTCTCTTATGAGTCCTTCACTTTTTTTTTTCTTCTTTTTAGAAAAACCTCCATTGATGGAGCTTCAATGGAGTTGCCACTGTCGACCGATGAGTTGACCGACAAAACCACTGGGAAAACATTCGTTGAGTGTCAAGCATTGTAATCAAAGTGTTCGTTTACATTTTCAAGCTGTGTAGAGAGAGAAACGAAGCCAAACCCAAACCGTCATCGAATCTTTATCGCCAGATCTATGACGATCCGTCACGAATCTGACGTAACCGATGGCGCCAACGAATTCGGCATCGTTCGATCTTCCAAATCCAACTATCTCTGGAGTTAACCGGCGCCGTCGTCAGCTGGTCACTTTCACCATTGATGGAGGTCGAACATAATAAGTCTTGAAAATTAATGAATTAAGTCCCAAAACGCATAAATAAGTCTCGAAAACTCATGAATAAGTTTCGGGTATTCATAAAATAAGTCTTGAAAATGTAGCAAATAAGTCTTCATAAATTAAGTCTCGAATAAGTGTAATAAGTCTCGGGTATTCATAAATTAAGTCTCGAATAAGCGTAACAAGTCCCGAGTATTCATAAATAAGTCTCGAAATGGAACAAATAAGTCTCAAAATTTCAAAAAATCTCAACTTCGGCTACTGTTCATCTTCTCCGATTTGACAAACCCAAACCCAAACCCACCAATTCAAGATTCAAATAACCCCATTCAGATTCAACAAACTCATAATTCACATCAAAATTGACAACAAAATCACAATAACAACTCAAAATCAATCAAAACGAAATTAATATTACAAAAATCAACAAAAAAAATTTGAGTGAGTTTGTCAAATCGTGAACCCAACCCAGTTCGTTCGTTGAATCGTCAACCAAAATCGCAAGTGTTCGTCGAATCGTCAACCCAGCCCCGTCGAAGTGTTCATTCTTAGACAAAGAGAGAGAGAGAGAGAGAGAGAGAGAGAGAGAGAGAGAGAGAGAGAGAGAGAGAGTCTGTGAGAAACTAAGAATGGGAAAAAGAGAGAGAAATATTCAAGTGGGGGCATTTTGGTCTCATCACCTACTTTGGTGCTAATAAAACATGAGTTATTGAAGTAGTGATAGTTACACAAATCCATTTTCAAAAAGTGCTATTTACCTCTATTTCCTCATAACTTGAATTTGTTTGGGCTCAGCTTGTAAAATTGAACCTAGGCTCAAGGCCAGTTTGGTATTGTTGTAACTTTTATAATAATCACGGTTGGCTGTGCTAAATAAATAATCAGCCGTAAAGTTAATCAGCAGATGTTTGGTTTATTATACTATTAAAATTACTGTATAGCTCAAAAGCAGTATACATATGTTTGGTAATTTTATTTCAAAAGTGCTGAAATTAGTTATAAACTAAAATAAACTTGATTTTAGAACCTTATTTCATTTTTTTTTCATTAATTATATTATATTAAATCAGTATTTAAGTAGAATATTTAAATTGGAAAAAAAATTCATAAGAATAATAAAAATATTTTTAAAAGAATTTATAAATCAAATCAATATTTAATTAGAATTTTTAATTTTTAAATGAAATAAGGCATATAGATGATTTTAATTTGATTTCATTAGGATAATAATGATCTTCTCTTAAATTTCACCCAAAAAAATCCATGGAATATTATTCCTAATATGGATCTATAGATGCTTTTAAAATGCTTGTTCAGATCTTAAATTAAGAGTCGGACCTATAGAAAGAAGACATTGTGGAAGATGGGAGTTTACAATTGTAGGTCTTCTACTTAATGTTAGTGCTGATTTGTACATTTAACCAAACATTTAAGGCCAAGCTCACAATTTCCTTCTTCACGAAAAAAGTATCTCAGATAATTCAAAAAAAATAAAAAAAATCTCAGATGGATCTAATGACAAGTCCACGACACAAAAAATCTAAATCTGAAAACGACTCGTTATATACCAAGAACATGTAAGCAATACAGATCCAACTACTTTCTTGCAGATTGAAAATAACTCCTTTCGTTATATACAAGTCTTCTGCTTCTGTAGCGGTACTAATGGTCAACTCTAACTATATATATATAAGTACAATTTTACCCTTGTCAAAATGATTTATTAAGTTTTAAAAATAAATAATATTAAAATGATGAGGTTGAATTAATTTGTTTTAATGAAAACAAACTATTATCTAGAATGATGAGGTTTTTTTTTTTCTTCTAATTTATATCTACAATGTCCCAACATTTCTACTTGTATGGCCTAGAGTTTGATCCATTTAATAGGATGGAGATCGGAGAAGAATCAAAGTCGTTTTGATTTAATAGGATGGAGATTGGAGAAGAACAAGTCTCGGCCGGGGCCATATACTGATGATATACATGGAAAATGTTTACATATTAACCACTCAAATAGAACAAATGTTGCTGTGTATGAATATTTCCATGAAGCCAAATCTCATTTGAAGAAATTTTACAGAAATATGTTATCTCACAATATGAAATTTGAGTTGTTAAATTTAATTGTCTTTGTTAAACATCTATTTAAACGTCTTTGTTAAATTAGTAACTTAAGTCCCTTGCTTGTTCAAAATACACCACTTTAATCTATTTGACCAAAATATTAATAGTCAACTCTAACTATATATATTAAAGTACAATTTTACCCTTGTCAAAATGATTTATTGAGTTTCAAAAATAAATAATATTAAAATTGTTTATAAAAATAAGTAAACAACAAATAATTATTTTCTAAAAAAAGAAAAAAAGAAAAAAAAAGAAAAAAAAACTAATGGATTATAGAAAATATAAAATTAAAATAAATAATAAATTGAAAGTATTTAAAAAAATTAAAATTATTTCAAAAAATAAAAAGAAAGTTTTTTTTTTTTTAAATAAATGGATGTCCATCATTAGATGCGCACTGTTCACAACGTTACTCCATCCAGCACGTCAACTTCAACATAACACGCACTGTTTACAAAAGTGCTCTCCAACGTTGCTTCATTTTGATTCGCCAAGAAAAAAAAACCGTGTTGAGTAACAGTGCACCACTGGGTATGAAGATGCACTGTTCCTCAGCACAACTCATTTTTTTTTTATATAATTCTAGAAAACGTCACATCATCAGTTCTTTTTTTTTTTTTTAATTATCTTTTCTAATTAATTTTTTTATACTTAATTAAATGATATATATTCCTAAAAAATATATCATTAGAAAGATCTTGTCGAGATCTTCAAAACTACACCCACTTTGATATATATTTTATATCAATAAAATTATTGAATATTATATAAATTAACTAATAGAAATTAATTGGTATAGTATAAATGTTTATTAAGATAATATTCTTTAAATATGTTTTTTTAGTGTAACATTTGGTATTAAACATTAGAGTGGAAAAAAATTTAATATAAATATATTCCCAGAAGATTCACATTTAACTTCAAATTGAAGTTGAAGTTGGATCAAAATATTGGAGATGCTCTAAAGGACGGGTCAGCTTTTAAAAAATAAATAAAAATTAAAGTAGCCTTGAAATTATTGAAGGCTACTTTTATGCTTTATTACTTTTGAATACTGCGAATCATCAGCCTTGAAATTATTGAAGGCTACTTTTATGCTTTATTACTTTTGAATACTGCGAATCATCAGCCTTGAAATTATTTAAGGCTACTTTTGGGGAGTGCCAATGAAAATGTCAGTGAGAAGGATAATGTTACACATCCAACCTTTTTGTCCAACCCTTGATGTGTCAGTTGGTGAGTGGATGTATGGATAAATCATTATTAATGTGCATCCACTCACCAACTGACACATCAAGGGTTGGACAAAAATGGTTGGATGTCTACCATTCTCCCAGTGAAAAACACAAGTGGGACAACTAGCAAGAAACTGACTTAAATAAAAAATAAAAAATAAATTAAAAAAAAACAAAAAAAAAAACTAGCAAGAAAGTAAAGCTCAGACGGTCATTGATAAATTGAGCTCACTTTATCTATTATCTATTATGCGTTTTTTAATTTTAAAAAAGGAAGACAATCTGACGACGTACCCACATGAAATTATTGAAGGTAACTTTATGAAATGAAATCGATCAATGGAACAAAGATGTCTACTTTAATTTGTATATTCTTTGTCAAATACCAATTATAAGAATGAGGTATAATAGTGTTGGTGTACTTTCTTGCTAGTTTTTCTTTGCTTTCGTGTGTACGTGCTTTTTATTGCTTTTGGGTTAGTTTATTTCTTAACATATCCTTATTTCATTTTTAATACCTCATTCTTCTGTTTAACTTTATAAAGGTTAGTCTTCTCCTAGCTACAACGTTTTAGTTCTATAGGATAAAATTGACTATTTGTGATTGTAATTTGGCAACTTGTACAATGTATATCGTTTGGGAGAGGTGAATTTTGTTTTTCAAATTTTATACCACTTTTGTTGTGTAAACATGATCAGAAAATTCCTGCACCTGCGACTATCATAAATTTCATAATCAAAGTGTTTGTGATATGTCTCTGAAACGAATTAGTAAAAAAAATACATAAATATCACCGCATTGGTTGCGGACATGATGCAGTGGAGGTGAGTGAAAGTTTGCATTATCAAATATATCATTGAAAAAAGCAATGAGAAAACATAGTTTTCCATCAAACAACATCAGATGAGAATCGAACTCGTCTCGCAGCCTCATTAGAAAAATCACTAGCATCAGATGAAGATAGACCTTGTGATCTTGTAGCCTCATTAGAATAAAAATTAACATCAGATAAAGATTGACCTTGTCTCGCAGCACGGCCAACAGAAAATGCAGGTTGGGTTGGTTGAGGAAGTCTTATGTTATCGGTCACTAGCATAGCAACCACAGAAGACATGCTAGGTCTATCTGTCTGATCTTCCTGAACGCACAATAATCCAATATGAATGTATTTCAATAGTTCAACTTGATTACATGACTGCACTAATACTGGATCCATCAGCTCTGGTGCTTGTTCTTCACACCATAGTTTCCAAGTCTGCAATGTTATGAGCATGTCATGAACTAAAACTTTGAAGTAGAATCATTAAAAAACATTCCTTAAACAATAGAGAGATAGAATTACATACGTAATTTAGCAGGCTTAGACCATGTTCTGAAAGATAAAATCCACTATTCTTCCTCCCGCTTATAATCTCTAGGAGTAGAACTCCGAAACTAAAAACGTCCGATTTAACAGAATATAAACCTTCCATAGCATATTCAGGAGCCATATATCCACTGTTTGACAAAAAAAAAAAAAAAAAATTAAATGCTATTGAAAACCAAAGCCTAAATCTCAACTAATTTTTTAGATGGTATGCCTGATATCTTTTACGAGAACCAAAGCCAAAAAAAATTAAATGCTATTGAAAACCAAAGCCTAAATCTCAACTAATTTTTTAGACAGTATGCCTGATATCTTTTATGAGAACCAAAGCCAAAAAAAGAAAAATTAAATGCTACTGAAAACCAAAGCCAAAGAAGAAGCAATACACTTACTATGTTCCAACAACTTTGATGGTATTAGCTTCACTTTGTTTTTCACCAAATATTCTAGCCATTCCAAAGTCCGATATCTTTGGGTTCAATTCATGATCTAACAATACATTACTAGCTTTGAGATCTCGATGAATAATTTTGAGTCGAGAATCCTCATGCAAATATAGTAGACCCCGCGCAATTCCATTGATGATGCCTAAACGTGTTTTCCAATCCAATTGTTTACTACGGCTTGAATCTGAAAATGAGTGGTTTTTTTTTTTTTTTTTTTTTTTGAAACAGCAAACTTAATTAAAACAAGATCACAAACACCAACACAACAACCAACAAGCCAACAAAAGCAAGGCAAAGAAGCCAGGAACAAAAAGAAACAGAGGAAACAAGAAGCAAAACAGCACTGAGCCACAACAACAAAAACAAGAGCGCCGAGCCAAAGCAACAAAAAAACAAAAGCGCCCACAAGGCAACCAGGACCCAAAACACTAACATAGAGAAAAGAATCAGCTAATCACCCATTGAGTTAAATCCCCTCCCTCCATAGAGGCCCGCTTGGCTAAATTGTCAGCATAGGAGTTCTCAGCTCTCAAGCTAAACTTAACCACCAAACTACCATAATATATTAAGTACCTATATATGTTAATTAAGAAAGAATAGTGTTACGGTGTCCAAATTATTTGAGGAAAATCTTATCCAAATGATGTGGCAAATGACATCTAAATGGTGAATATACATTCTTCAAGACCCACCTCCAGTTCTCTCCAGAAGACTGTCTCTTCCTTCTGTTCCTTCAATCTGGGATGCTCGTGAAGCTGTTATCTCCATTTGAAGTGGAATGTTGCTCTTTAGTCTTTAGACAGGTCAATATTTTGATTTTCATTCGTTTTCATCCATTGCTTCTTATATAAAGTTTAGGTTTCGTAAAATTTGGTGATGCTTTTGTTGTTATTGTTAAGGGCATATTTTCAATGACAGATTACGTATATAGTTGGCAAAGTAGTCGTGAAATGTCTCACAGAATTAAAAATGATGTTTACATTTTAGGAAAAGATGTTTTATATCACGTACATGTCTCTGAATCATTGAATACATCAAACAAATAAGTAAACAAAAAAAAAAAAAAAAATTGTCTAAACAAAAAAAAAAATTGTTATATGAAATTGAGATAGTGCTAAACCATTTTGTAAACTGCAGTATAATAGTGGAAATAGAATGTTGGTGTGCTTAGGGGATGTAGGCACACACCAAACAACGTAAAATATTGTCTATTATTTTTGTTTGCTTTCGTGTGTGCGTGTTTTTTATTGCTTTTGGGTAGGGGTGGGCGCGGTTCGGTTCGGTTCGGTTTTGGGCAAAACCGGATTGAACCGAAAATATTTCGGTTCATCCAAAATTGAACCGGTTTGAACCGAATAAGAAATGGCAACCCAACTGAACTGAATTGATTTTAATCGGTTTGGTTCGGTTCGGTTCAATTCGGTTTTGAGCCTAATGGGCCTTATGGGCTTAATCAATTTTTTAATATGTTTTTAAATTTGACGGGTTGTGACCCACAAAAAAATTACTGCAGTTTACTAATCCCTTGTGGTATTCTAATTTTGGGCCACAACATTTAATAGTCCAAGCCCAAAAAAACTGAAATCAAACCTTACTAATAATAAATAAAGCACTAATATTTAACAAATTTTTTAGTTTGATTGTTTTATTTTATTTTATTGTACATAGATAATTAGTGTTGTACACAGTATACTTTAAACAACATGCATGCTTGCCACATGGTGCCTGTTTTGACATGAGTTACAATTACAAATTTTCAAAAATTTTGCAGAGTTCCATTTGAAATCTCACGAATCCATGAATAAATACAACACTTTAATCAAATTATACATAAATGAAGTAATCAAATTCATGAACCCATCATCAGAACATGCACCAGTTCACCACCCGAAGTAATCAAATTCATCTACACATGCACCACCCACCACAACCACAACGAGAATTAAATTAATTTCAGATATTTTAATTGCTACCTGTTGGAAAACAAACATGCAACTGATCATTGTTTGAGACAACAAACAAACAAAGATGAGATACTGGAAATTATTGAAAACAAAATCACTAATATATTATTATGACCATTGAAAGCCAACATTTCAATAGACAGCTTTTACAACTGGAATGCAAATTAATCAAAAATACTCCACAATAGCATCGGCTTATTGCACACATATAATTATTTCTACTAATAAAAATATTCAAAACATCAACTCTTCAAAACAAACACATAAAAAATAGTAACTTTGAACAATATAACTATATAAGAGAAACCCAGATGTAATCATGTAATATAAATAAAAAATCCAAACAAAATTGAAACTTTATAAGAGAAACCCAGACAAGAACCAACCTTTTGTTGAAGCAGATTGGATGAGTTGAAGAAGAGAAGATCGAACAGCAGCAGGTGGAGAAGTCGGAGGTTGAGCAGC
The DNA here is from genome assembly GCA_030490815.1 of Acer saccharum. Lineage (NCBI taxonomy): Eukaryota > Viridiplantae > Streptophyta > Magnoliopsida > Sapindales > Sapindaceae > Acer > Acer saccharum. The sequence continues at coordinate 3,870,721 of CM059877.1, read as the reverse complement.
AGGCGGCGGAGCAGAATGGAGGTAGAGAGCAGAGTTGAGGAAAAAATGAGATGCTTTTCTAATGGGAGAAGAGAAGTCTGGACTCAGATTTGAGAGAAGTGAGAACAGAGAACTCAAAGAGGAGAGGAGAAGTCTGAGAGAAGTGGCGGAAGTTTCAAAGAGTCAAAATGAAAGAAGATTTAGGGTTTTATTTTTTTCACTTATATAGCCGGTTTAAACGGTTCAATCCGGTTTTAGTAGAGTCAAACCGGTTTAAACCGAAATTTTTTCGGTTTTCAACATTTTAAACCGATTTCATCCTATGAACCGAACCGAACACCCTTTTTTCGGTTCGATTCGGTTCGGTTTCGAACTTAGTGTCCACCCCTACTTTTGGGTTTGTTTATTTCTTAACATATCCTTATTTCATTTTTAATACCTCATTCTTCTGTTTAACTTTATAAAGGTTAGTCTTCTCCGAGTGCATTTTTGCTCACCCACACTAACTAGGGTGAACCTGTCCCAAACTCAAAGTTAACCCAAAGTTTGGGACACGTGTCAACATCTGGAGTGGGTGGTAATGGTTCACCCTAGTTAGTGTGGGTGAGCAAAAATGCACTCGTCTTCTCCTAGCTACAACGTGTTAGTTCTATAGGACAAAATTGACTATTTGTGATTGTAATTTGGCAACTTTTACAACGTATATCGTTTAGGAGAGGTGAGTTTTGTTTTTAAAATTTTATACCACTTTTGTTGTGTAAACATGATCAGAAAATTCCTGCACCTGCGACTATCATAAATTTCATAATCAAAGTGTTTGTGATATGTCTCTGAGACGAATTAGTAAAAAAATACATAAATATCACCGCATTGGTTGCGGACATGATGCAGTGGAGGTGAGTGAAAGTTTGCATTAACAAATATATCATTTATTTCGTTGGAAAAAAGCAATGAGAAAACATAGTTTTCCATCAAACAGCATCAGATGAGAATCGAACTCATCTCGCAGCCTCATTAGAAAAATCACTAGCATTCGATGAAGATAGACCTTGTGATCTTGTAGCCTCATTAGAAAAAAAATTAACATCAGATAAAGATTGACCTTGTCTCGCAGCACGGCCAACAGAAAATGCAGGTTGGGTTGGTTGAGGAAGTCTTATGTTATCGGTCACTAGCATAGCAACCACAGAAGACATGCTAGGTCTATCTGTCTGATCTTCCTGAACGCACAATAATCCAATATGAATGTATTTCAATAGTTCAACTTGATTACATGACTGCACTAATACTGGATCCATCAGCTCTGGTGCTTGTTCTTCACACCATAGTTTCCAAGTCTGCAATGTTATGAGCATGTCATGAACTAAAACTTTGAAGTAGAATCATTAAAAAACATTCCTTAAACAGTAGAGAGATAGAATTACATACGTAATTTAGCAGGCTTAGACCATGTTCTGAAAGATAAAATCCACTATTCTTTCTCCCGCTTATAATCTCTAGGAGTAGAACTCCGAAACTAAAAATGTCCGATTTAACAGAATATAAACCTTCCATAGCATATTCAGGAGCCATATATCCACTGTTTGACAAAAAAAAAAAAAAAATTAAATGCTATTGAAAACCAAAGCCTAAATCTCAACTAATTTTTTAGACAGTATGCCTGATATCTTTTACGAGAACCAAAGCCAAAAAAATAAAATTAAATGCTATTGAAAACCAAAGCCAAAAAAGAAGCAATACACTTACTATGTTCCAACAACTTTTATGGTATTAGCTTCACTTTGTTTTTCACCAAATATTCTAGCCATTCCAAAGTCTGATATCTTTGGGTTCAATTCATGATCTAACAATACATTACTAGCTTTGAGATCTCGATGAATAATTTTGAGTCGAGAATCCTCATGCAAATACAATAGACCCCGTGCAATTCCATTAATGATGCCTAGACGTGTTTTCCAATCCAAGTGTATACTTCTGCTTGAATCTGAAAATGAGTTGAATATAATATATTAAGTACCTGTTTTAATTTTCTCAAAAAAAAAAGTACTTATGTTAATTAAGAAAGAATAGTGTTAAGGTGTCCAAATTATTTGTCGAAAATCTTATCCAAATGATGTGGCAAATGACATATAAATGGTGAAATGATGTGTTTATTACTCTTAAAAATAAATTCAAGTCTTAGTTTCCATGTATATAGTAAAGTTTGAGAGGCAAACCGAAGAGGAGGAAATCAAGGCTTTTGTTGGACATGAACTCATAGATTAGCAGCATTTCATTGTCCTCTAAGCAGCAACCTAACAGTCTCACAAGATTCTTATGTTGTAATTTGGCAATTAAAGTGACTTCATTTTTGAACTCTTGTAACCCTTGTCCGGATGTTTTTGAAAGTCTCTTCACTGCAATTTCCTTACCATCCGCTAATATCCCCTAGAAACAGTTTTCAATCTTTACCTTAATGTACAAAGAAAAAGCAGTGCCTATTTTATGAAAATTAGTCCTGTAATTACACCAATACGATTGAGTCATATATTTACATTATACACAGGGCCGAACCCACCTTCGCCAAGCTTATTTTCATCAGAGAAATGTTGCGTAGCCTCGAGGGTGAGATCTAAAGGAAACAAAGGGAACTCCTGAGATTCCATCTGCTTTTCTCCTTGCAAAGTATCATATGAGTAGTCATTTCCGATTTTACCTTCTCTCAAGCGAAGCAATTGAACCTCTTGACTGTTTGATTCTTCCTCTGAAAGTCACACACAGAATATTATCAGTTCGTAAATGGATAAATGGATTTTGTAATGCAAATTAAAACTGTAAAAGACATCATTACCTTTATGTCTCTTATTTCTTCTTCGAATTTGCCAAATCAAAGAACCAAGCAGCACCATTACTACAACTGCTACTAAAGATATGGTGATTGGAATCCATGCCCTGTTTTCCTTCCTGTTCCTCCCCAAATCAGCGCCTCCAGTATTGTCGGAGACGGGTGGTGGAGCTTCAACCGGAGAGACCGGTTCTTGAGCTGCAAGAGAGTTCAAAATTGGTCCTGCTGGAACCTGGCACTACAACTTGGGTAAAGATGTCTTGAAGAATTCCTTTCGTATTTTAACAACTGAGCAGCACTATTTAGGCAATTGCGGCAGTCCTCTTCCGACAGATCCGGTATGCACTGCACCATAGTATACAGAGTAACTGAACTGGAAATACTAACAATATCCGTTGCATACTTTAATTCACTTGAAATTGCATCGGCGATCAGTTGACTAAACGACTGATGCAAAGCTTTCCTGAATGCAACAGGGTCCGAATTATTGTGTCCCCACATCGTTAAAGCTGGTACTGATTCGAAAGTAAATGAGAAAGGTCTGTCAGAATATCGCACCATACACTCTTCATACCATATAATTGCGCTCTTGGTGTTCATACAGTCTTTAACAGGGTCACCAATTGCTGAACTTATGCAACTCTGACAGGTTTGCTTGGTAACGTCTCCTCTACATAGATAAAGACCATAAACTTTGTCAGGATCTTCTCCTTCACTTGTTCTGTTATAATTGAGACCGTCAGTGTAATGATTCTGGGTGAAGAGGCGGCCCTGGTTGAAGATATACATGCCTGAAGCAGTATTATTATTATTTGTATCATTGCAAGAATATCCGATAGGAGTGACCTTATCATCAGCTAAAGAGATCTGTAACATAAATAAAGATAGAAAAGAAATCAACCAAAGAGAGCGAATAGTTGTTGTGGCAGAGAGTTCAACAATCGCCATTTTCTTGTGAAAATGTCCAGGTTGATGACTCAGGTTATATACAAACTTAAACCAAGTAAATCGGGACCATCCTTGGAATTGGTCTAAATGCAGCCCAAGGATTAATTACAATTGCAAGAAAAGTAAAATGAAGACTTCTGTGGCAGCAAACACGACCAAGACAACAGTTGACCCGGCCGAAGGTGGTCATTCACTTTCAGGTGGGTGAACTAGCTAGACTTACAGGTCCTTCGATGATGTTTACATGCAGCTGGAAATTTCTCAAAGAGCAATGTTATCCATTGACCATTGAATACATGTATTACTTTATTTTATAAGCCTTTCAACTTCTTATTTGAGGATTAATATATAACTTTTCTAATATTCTTTTATGAATTTCAGGTAATATTCATATTTAAATTTCCAAATAATTTTAAAAAAAAAACATTTTGAAACAGGCCTTTGTTTTTATGCAACCCCCAATTGCCGCGGCTAACCTACCGTGGCAAATATAAATAGCTTTGCTACAGAATTTGCTGCGGGAAATTTACCACCGCAAAGCAAGTTTCCACTGCAGCAAATCCATTGCAAGACTTTTTGCATTGGCCGTATTTGCAACACGTCTAATCCGTGGCAAAAGGCTTTTTGCCATGGATTATGCCGCGGATTCGGCCGCTGCAAAAGGCCCTGATTTTTGTAGTGACAATATATGTTATTCCAATATTACCCTTTTGGTCACTCTCAACAGTACCCCACTGTTATGTTCTGTTGAACTACAAAAAGGCCATGGATATCCTCAACTTCAATTCATGAATAATCTTTTCCTGCAATGTGATATTAATTTTTTTTTTTTTAAATATCGGTGGCTGCACTTGTACTCATTTTATCTTCGGACCGAGTGGTATCACCTCTCCTTCCACCTTTGTTAGTGCTTGATCCCAATAGACTCCAACCTGATCGGTGTCAAAACAAAAAAAAAAAATCCTGATCGAACCTATCTAATTTTGAAAATTAGGGTCAAATATACATAGAGTATTCCTAGAATTTTGTATTGAGGAATATTCTAAGGTGGGATGCCTTGATGTACTTGGTTGGGGACCACTTTTGTTGAGCTGAGTTGAGCTGAGTTTCTACCACTTTTGTTGTGTAAACATGATCAGAACAATCCGGCACCCCAGACTATCATAAATTTCATAATCGAAGTGTTTTTGATATGTCTCTAAGACGAATTGTTGACAGTAATGTCTACGACAGTAAAGAAAGTGGTAAAAAAAATACATAGTTAATCATGGCATTGATTGTGAACATGATGCAGTGGAGGAGAGTTAAAGTTGGCCTTATCAAATGTATCACTTATCACATATTTGCATCGAAGAAAGCAATAAGAAACCATAATTTTCTATGGTCTACATTTTTCAAAGGGATAATTACCCTGATGGCCATCAATTTGTGTCATCACTATCAAAATGGCCATAGATCATTTCAAAATGTCCATTTTTTGCGAAAAGTGTGATACTAATGACCATTCCATCTAATTCCATCAAATGAGTGACATTTTGGTAAATAAAAGGGATGACATTAATTTATTTTATATGTTTTTTGAAAATCAATTTTTTCTTTTGTTTTTTGAAATGAATAATTCTATTTAGTGCGTATGTATACGTATAGCATATCTCTAACATATATATATATATATATATATATATTCCCTTATTTTAATTTCGGTAAGGACCACCATTTATTTTTTTAGCAACAAAATATAAGTTCATGGTAAGGACCACCATGAAATCACACGATTTGAATGAATTTTAATCTGAATTTTTTTTTTTTTTTTTTTTTTTGGATAATAAGTTCATTGAAATTTATATGTTAATAAAATTTTAAAAAAATTCAAGTACAAGATCTATTTTATCCCAGTTTTTTTTTTTTTAATTTGAAGGCATTGGAAAAATGAGCAAAATATAGGAAAAATCATTCACAATTTGCTACCGCATATACCCAATAACAGAACATGATTCTGCATTCAGAATTTTGAACTTGAGATTTTTTAATCCAAAGCTAGAAAGCGTTGTTTTAGTCTTTTATTTTTTTGGTTGATTGTGTCTTTCTCAGGTCCTGTCCTGAGATGTGATATTGTGTAATCTATTACTACTTTGATTACACCGGAAATTATTTCCAGAATTAGACTCGTGGAGGTAGGCATATTGACCGAACCAAGTAATTCTTGGTATTATTGTGTTTGCGTGTTGAGTTTGGTATTGTGTTATTATATCCCAACAAGTGGTATCGGGGCAATTTTCATAACAAATCGATTGGGTTAAATCGGATTATAATAACCAGACCACTTGCAACCCTAGTCGGGTTTTTGTTGGCCTGGACCCTACAATACCGTAACTTGTGTAAGAAACACGCTTCGGGCAGGCCGGAATTCAACAATTATTTTTGAGATACTTCAAGTCGCATTCATGTAAACAACAAAAGACCTGTAAGTCAAAGCACATGCAGCCCAGGTATCTAAATATCCGATTTTATTTACTCGGTCCTGGACGGGGAATCCTTGTGTATAAATATCCAATACGACAAAAAATTATCTAAATATCCAATACGACAAAAAAGTATTCATTGGACTTACTGCATGTATTCCGGGTTTGCAGTCGTGGTTGTGTACTTGTGTTTTCTGAGATACCACTTTTTTTTTTTTTTTTTTTTTTTCCTGTTTTTTGTTTTATATATTTTTATTTGAAATTGAGAAATTTATTTTTATATTTTTAGAAAATTGAAATTTTCTGTTTTTTGTTTGTGAAATTTTCCCTTTCTTTTTTAATGATTAAACAAATTGTTTTTTTCTCTGTTGAACTAGAAGAAGACACAATCAGAAGCGATCAGAAGCAATCGAAAGGTAATGGTCAAAAAGGTGGTGCTTATAAAAATAATGAGACGGGAATTGTGAAAACATCATATTGACGTTTTCAATGAATCCAACTTTTAACGTTACCGAAGACTTTCTCAACGTTTTTTTTTTTTTTTTTTAATTCAAAAACCAAAAAAGGGGCTTCGAAAACGTAGCCGAACACCCCATAAATAACCTAAGGATGACTCATACCGGACATTTTCACAGGAAAATGGCCATTGTTGTACTCTCTGCTCCAACAACTGTTCATCGCTGGCTTTGGTTGATTTCTTTTCTATCTTTTTTTATGTCACAGATCTCTTTAGCTGATGAGCTCAATCTTGTTGGAAGTTCTTGCGGAGGAACATTTAACAATACTACTGATTCCAACCTGTATAGATCGAACCTGGCCCGCCTCTTCAGCCAGAAGCTTTACAACGAAGGTGGCAATTCAAACTATAACAATTCAAGTTATGGAGAAGATCCAGAAAAAGTTTATGGTCTTTATCAATGTAGAGGAGACGTTACCAATCAAACCTGTCAGAGCTGCATAAATTCAACAATTGGTGACACTTTAAACTATTGCAATGAGTCCAAGTCCGCAATTTTATGGTATGACGAGTGTGTGATGCGATATTCTGACAGACCTTTCTCCTTTACTTTCGAATCAAGGCCAGCTTTACGAAGGTCGAATGGTATCAGTATTAATGCTTCGGACCTTGTTACTGTCAAAAAAGCTTTGAATCAGTCTTTTAGTAAACTGATCGCCGAATTAGCAACTTCAAGTGAATTAAAGTTCGAAACAGTTAGTGAAAACCTTTCAAGTTCATTTACTCTGTATACTCTCGGGCAGTGCATACCTGATCTGTCGACAGAGGACTGCCGGGCCTGCCTAAATAGTGCTGCTCAATTGGTAGAATACGAAAAGCGAAGTTCAAGATATCTTTACCCAAGTTGTGGTGCCGGGTTCAATTTGATGAACTCTTCAACTGATGAACCCATCACTCCGGTTCAAGCTCCGACATCAAGTGGTGATGGTGAGTTGAATCGAAGGCTTTAAATTTATTCATCTCAATAATCTTGAAATCAGGACATCTCTCTTGTGGTTGAATGTGTTAAAGTAATATTTCAGATTCAGGGAACGGGAAGGAAAACAAAACATGGATTCCTGTTGTGGTGACAGTATCGGCAGTTGCAGCAGTGGGGCTGCTTGGTTTTTTCGCTTGGCGTGTGCACATAAAACATAGAAAAAATGAAGGTAATTGGATTATTTTGAATTACAGAAACTATTTATTACGTATCATGAACTTTATTAATTCTGATGAGTGACTTGTAGAGCAAAAAGCAAATAGTCAAGTAATTCGATTACTTCGCTTAAGAGATGGTATTGGAAATAATGACAACACGTATGAAGGAGACCAAAACCAGGTGGAATCTCAAGACTTGCCTCTGTTTCCTTTAGAACTCACCCTCAAAGCCACTCAAAATTTCTCAGAACAAAATAAGCTTGGAGAAGGTGGTTTCGGTCCTGTTTACAAGGTAACTACAAGTTGATGACCTTAAATTGGTGTTATTATAATTTATGCACTCTTAATTGAAAATTGCTTTCAGGGCATATTAGCGGATGGTAAGGAAATTGCAGTGAAGAGGCTGTCGAAAACATCTGGACAAGGCCTAAGAGAGTTCAAGAATGAAGTCACTGTAATTGCCAAATTACAACATAAAAATCTTGTGCGACTCTTGGGTTGTTGCTTAGAGGGAAATGAATTGCTTCTTGTTTACGAGTACATGCCGAACAAAAGCCTTGATGTCCTCCTCTTCGGTTAGCCTATCAAACTTATCTCATGTACTTAATACTTGGAAACTAATTAATTATATAAGACTTGCATTTGCTGCTGTTGGTGTAAGTTGTAAACAAGGCCTTTCAAGTGGCCATGTTTACAATGTTTTCTCTGTTTGAGGATCATACCACCCACTAGTGACCACACTTGAATTGAAATATCAGATTGAGTTATTAAATATTATGTTCAACTCATTGTTAGATTCAACTACGAGTGTACAACTGGATTGGAAAACACGTTTAAGCATCATTAATGGAATTGCACGGGGTATTTTGTATTTGCATGAGGATTCTCGGCTCAAGATTATTCATCGAGATCTGAAAGCCAGTAATGTATTGTTGGATCATGAGATGAATCCAAAGATATCGGACTTTGGAATGGCTAGGATATTTGGTGGAAATCAAATCGAAGCCAATACCAATAGAGTTGTTGGAACATAGTAAGTGCATTATTGCTTCTTATTTGACTTTGTTTCCTTTTTTGTTGAAAGTTATTTCTCTCAAAGCTATCAAGCTTAATAAGTCTAGAAAACTAGTAAGTAAAGAAGATAAGAATTGAATAATTTTTCTCGCTGCCATTTCATTGATTTTATGTCACTATTTATAGTGGAATATACATATGTATGGAGAGATATGCTCTCAATTTATAACAGTCATGAGAGAGATTTTATCTCTATTTACAGAAATGAGAGTGATTTGCTCTCGATTTACAGAAAAGATTAGGGAAGCATTATTTTGGTCAACTACTCTATTATCTAAACAGTAAGTGTAAAAGCAAACATCAGTATTAATGCAAATAAATAAATAAATAAACAAATAAAAGATTAGCTAGGATCCACTTATTATACTTGATACCGGTAATATTTCTCTTTCAAGATACAGTGATTTTTGCATCATCATTTTGTGATATAATCCCATGAACCATGAATCATGTTTATTCTTTTATCTTTATCTTTTCAAACAGTGGATACATGGCTCCAGAATATGCTATGGAAGGATTATTTTCTGTCAAATCAGACGTTTTCAGTTTCGGAGTTTTACTTCTAGAGATTATAAGTGGGAGAAAGAACAGTAGATTTTATGTTTCAGAACATGGTCTAAGCCTACTAAATTACGTATGTAAACTATATATTTATCTATCTTTTAAGGAATGTTTTCCAGTGATAATTATACATCAAAAATTTATTTGTTCACAACTTCACATAACTTGTGTATATATATAACATTTCAGACATGGAAATTATGGTGTGAAAAACGAGAAATAGAGCTGATAGATCCAGTATTAGTGCAGTCATGCATTCAAGTCGACCTATTGAAATACATTCATATTGGATTGCTGTGCGTTCAGGAAGACCCCGCGGATAGACCTACTATGTCATCTGTAATTTTTATGCTAGCAAGTGATAACATGAAACTTCCTCAACCAACCGAACCTGCATTTTCTGTTGGCCGCAATGCAAAATCATCTCAATCTTCATCTGATGTTAATGTTGTTTCTGTCAATGAGGTAACCCTTTCAAACGTATTCCCTCGATGACAATTTCCACTCATTTCTTATATAAATAGGTCGATGGACATGTATTATGATTTATTATATTTGTATATATATATATATAGTGTATGTAAATCATTAGAAATTAACTTTCAAAAAAAAAAAAAAATCATTAGAAATTATCAAGTGATGGATGTCGTATGTTTTTTCATGTGGAATCCTAGATTATAGCTATTTGGTGTATTTGTAAAAAGTGTAGCATAGCATTACTGCAGGCTGGTTGCTGGACATGAATTGTGGCCCAAATTGATGTAGTCAACCTGAGTATTTATTTCCTTAAGTCTTCCTGAGAAATTTCAACATATAATAATGAATTAATAGATTAAATGAATATTAAATGTAAGACACCAATTGACTAACTAAAGTATCCAGAACAAAGACTGTATAAATAAATTATTGATTTATTAAATATGAATATTCAAGGCATGCCGGACTTATTAGTTCTTTATTTATGGTGGAGACTTGAAGACATCATGAGAAAAAGGAAAATATTCACAACGCATTTTAAGTCGCACTATTTTGTATACTAATCATCACCGATGTTTATCCATTTTTCAATCATCACATCGTAAGTTTGGGATATAAAGATGAGATGTCTAGCATTTCTCATGAAGTATTATACACATATTGGACGAGATTAAAGTTTAATAATTTGCATAGTGTGACCGCATGCCAATGTGGATTGCTGGTAAAAGACACTCAACAATATGAATTGCTAAATGACACTCATCCAACCTAGTAATATTTCATAGTCTAGTTACACGCCGGCGCATTACATCCATCCCACTCAAGTTTTATTCTGTTTAAGTGTATATCCTCCCTGAATGATCAGTGTGCATGCACATTTCAGACGACAATGGCCAGTGTGATTGTGGTATTCTTCGGCTCAACAACAACTATTTGCTTGCTTTACCTGCTTTGTTTTATATCCTTTTTTCATGCCAGATTGTTGTTTAGCAGCTGAACTCCAGCCTATCGACTGGTTTTGACACCGTATAAATGGAGATTTAAAAGAGAAAATACAAATGAACACTCCGAGATAGACAACTCGCCACTCTAAGGAATCCACCTAAGAGATAAGAGCTATAAAATAGGAAGAATACTCTCTTCACTAAATTATTATTATAATAAATTCTTACAATTCTCGATGTCTTATTTCATGTGGGTAAAGGGGGTTTATATAGTGTCATGGAACATCCTTCCATGAATAGGTTACATTTCTTTATTTATTACTGGGCATGAACGTAAACAAAAAACAATAAACTTTCACTCGAATTAAATGAGATAAATGCATCTTACAGTTATTGAAATAACCCATGTGCAATTTGTATTAATTGATGGAGTTATGTTTCTGTGTCATACGCTTCCGCTGCATGCAAACTCGTCCCCGAGTTCTCTTCATTTTCTTCACTAAGATAAGGAGAAAGGTCAGCTACGTTGAAAGTTGCCGATACACCATAATTTCCAGGAAGCTCGATCTTGTAAGCGTTATCTCCTACCCGCTTGATTACTTTGAACGGACCATCAGCTCGTGGCTTTAACTTCGCATGCTTGCCTCGAGGGAATCTCTCCTTTCTAAGATGAATCCAAACTAGATCACCCTCATTGAATTCAGCTGGTTTTCTATGCTTGTTAGCTTGAGCTCGATACTTCTCATTTTGCTTAATGATTCGATCGCGTACTTGTTCATGCAACTTCTTTATATTTGTAGCTTGCTCTTCTGCATTTCCACTAAATTGGTAGCTCGTAGGAAGTGGAGCCAAATCCAATGGACTTATCGGGTTCCTTCCATAGACCACCTCAAATGGGCTAGTGCCTGTAGTTTGACTTGTAGACCAATTATAAGCAAATTCAGCCTGGGCCAAAGTAGTATCCCACTGTCTGATATTCTTGCCTACCAAACTCCTTAATAGATTTCCCAAGCTACGATTGACAGTTTCAGTTTGCCCATCTGTCTGTGGGTGATGAGATGAACTGAACTGTAAGGTAGTCCCCAATTTCCTCCATATAGTCCTCCAAAAATGACCCACAAATTTTGTATCACGATCTGATGTAATTGTCTTCGGAATGCCATGAAGTTTAACAATTTCTCTAAAGTATAGATCAGCAACATGAGATGCATCCAAAGTCTTTGCACACGGTACGAAATGAGCCATCTTGGAAAATCGGTCCACCACAACCATAACAGAGTCTTTGTTTCTTTGTGTGCGAGGTAGACCAAGCACGAAATCAATGCTGACATCTTCCCAAGGTGCCATAGGCACAGGTAATGGTGTGTATAACCCTGTATTTTGACCATGACTTTTTGCTATATGACATGTTCGACACCTCTCTACATGGCGCGACACGTCTCTCACCATCTTAGGCCAGTAAAAATGTTCTTTAACGAGACAAAGGGTCTTGTCTCGACCAAAATGACCACCAAGTCCACCACCATGGGCTTCCGAGACAATAGCTTCTCGTAAGGAACATTCAGGAACACACAAACGAACTCCCTTGAAAAGAAAACCATCTTGTAACAAATAAAGACCACAAGAACCTTTGGAACAATTATTCCAAATGTCTTTGAATATGGGATCATTCTTGTAGAGTTCTTTGATCACTTCAAATCCCACGACTTTTATTCCCATGGTACTCAAACAAGAATGCCTTCGACTTAGAGCATCAGCAACCTGATTCCGCTTTCCAGATTTATGCTTGATATGAAATGTATAGGCTTGTAAGAATTCCACCCAATGAGCATGCCTACTCTTCAGCTTGTGTTGGCCATTAATAAATTTCAAAGCCTCATGATCCGAGTATAAAATAAATTCCTTGGATATGAGATAATGACGCCAGTGACTCAAAGCTCTAATGATTGCATAAAATTCCTTATCATAGGTAGAGTACCTGGTACGAGAATTAGTCAGCTTCTCACTGAAATAAGCAATTGGCTTTCCTTCTTGACTTATGACAGCGCCGATCCCAACATTGGAGGCATCGCAATCAACTTCAAATACCTTGTTGAAATCAGGGAGAGCCAAAATAGGAGCTTCTGTCATCTTTTTTTTAATGAGTTCAAAGCTTTGTTGCGCATCGGTAGTCCATTCATAGTTGCCTCCTTTCAAGCACTCAGTAATTGGGGCAATGATAGTGCTGAATCCCCTGATAAAGCGCCGATAAAAAGAAGCAAGGCCATGAAAGCTTCGAATATCATGAATTGATATTGGAGTGGGCCAACTTGTGATAGCTTCTACTTTGCTTGGGTCCACCATAATACCTTTACCTGAAATAACATAGCCTAAAAACAAAAGTTTATTGGCAAGAAATTCACACTTTTTGAGGTTAGCGAACAACTTTTGTTCTCTCAACACATCAAACACTTGTCGTAGATGTTCCAAATGCAACTTTTGTTCCTTGCTGTATACGAGGATGTCATCAAAGTACACAACCACAAATTTACCAATAAAAGACTTGAAAATATAATTCATGAGCCGCATAAATGTACTTGGAGCATTAGATAGTCTGAAAGGCATTACCATCCACTCATACAGACCATCTCTTGTTTTGAAGGCAGTCTTCCATTCATCTCCAGGCCTCATGCGGATCTGATGATATCCACTTCGGAGGTCTATCTTAGAAAAAATTGTTGCTCCGTGAAGTTGGTCAAGAAGATCATCAAGACGAGGAATAGGGAAACGATACTTGATAGTTATTTTGTTCACCGACCGGCTGTCTACACACATGCGCCAAGATCCATCTTTCTTTGGAACAAGAAGTGCAGGAACAGCACAAGGACTCATGCTTTCTCTGATCAGTCCTTTAACCATTAACTCATCAACTTGTCTCTGGAGTTCTTCAAATTCTTTAGGATTCATCCTATATGCTGCTTTATTTGGAATGATTGCGCCCGGAACAAAATCAATGCAATGTTGAATTCCTCTCATTGGAGGCAGGCCATGTGGGATTTCTTCTGGAATGACATCTTGAAATTCTTGAAGCATCGGTTGGAGCATTGGATGGATCTCGATTTTGTTGTCATTTACCTCAAAAATAACAAGTGCATAAGCTGTCTTACTTTCCTTTGCTAAAATAAGAAACTTAGATTTAGAAAGGAAAGTACTTCCGTCGCTTCTCAAAGGTTTCAAGATTCCATCTAACTTGCTAGGACCCAAGATGATTTTTGCTCCATCTTTCTCAAATGTGTAAGTGTTTTTAAAACCATCATGAATAACTCTTTTATCATACTGCCAAGGTCTACCAAGTAGCAAATGACAAGCATCCATGGGAACAACATCACACCATATTTCATCTTGATAGTGCTTCCCAATAGAAAATTGAATCAAACATTTTTTATCAACTTTTACCTCATTTCCCTTGCGTAACCAAGAAAGCTTGTAAGGTTGTGGGTGCTTCTCTGTCTTGAGATTTAGTTTCTCCACCATAGTAGTGGCCACCACATTCTCACAGCTTCCACCATCAATGATAACATTACAAACTTTTCCAAAGGCGGTACACCTTGTATGGAAAATATTATTGCGCAACCAATTATCTTCCTCAACATGAGAAATATTCAAGCTTCGTTGAATAATCAAACTCTCACCTTGATCACCATAAGTGATTTCTTCATCAAATTGTGGCCCATCGTCTTCGATTAGTTCATCTTCTTCAATCATATCGTCTATAGTTTCCTCCACCAAAGAGACTATCTTTCGATTAGGGCAATCAGATGCAATATGGCCTATTCCTTGACATTTGAAACATCGAATCGAAGAAGAACGATTAGAACTACTTGCTGCCCCTTCTTGCTTGCGTGTTGCTTTTGGAGTTGCACCAATATTTGTGGAAGAAACAGCTTTGGTTGTGGACACTGATGCCCGATTAGTATTATTTTCTCTAATCCAAGATCTTGAAGAACCACCACGACCTTCCCTAATTTGTTTCTCAACCTTCAATGACAGCTTGACGACATCATTATAAGTCCAATATGGTTGTAATTGCACAATATTGGAGATGTCAGTCCGAAGTCCCCCAAGATAACGAGCAATAGTTTGCTCATCGGGTTCAGTTATATCACAAAGCATACGTTGATTATCAAATTCTGACGTATACTCCTCCACAGATAAATCTTTTTGTTTGAAATTATGGAACTTAAGAAAAGAATCTTGACGATAATTTTCTGGCATGTACTTCCTCTTCAATTGTGTCCTCATCTTTTCCCATGTTTCAATACGCCCTTTGCCTTCTCGAGTTCGTTGTTTCTTGAGATGTTCCCACCAAATTGAAGCATGTTTCTTCAATTTGATAGCCACTAACTTCACCTTGCGATCTTCAGGTACATCTTTATAATCAAATACTCGCTCCACAGTATTGAGCCAATCAATGAATTCTTCGGGTTGCATTTTCCCTTCGAATTCTGGAATATCAACCTTGACATCAAAATTTGGTCGGATAAAATTATTCATGTGGCGATGCCTACGATTATTCCCATCATTTGATGCTCGATCGTAGCCACGACCAAAAGGATTGGTATTTTCTTCATCTGTTGGTTCATTTTCTGAATCATGACGAGACACATCATGTTCCAGAGGTTCGAAGTGCTCAAGACGTTGTTGGAGTTGTTGCACTTGTCTTCTAAGATCATCCACTTCAATGTCACGCAGGTCTCGTTCACGATTTGGTGAATCATGTTGGTTTGGAGGTTGGTGACTCCCACGACCTCCACGACCTCCACGCCTCCCAATCATGATCGGATAGTGCTCTGATACCAAATTGACACCGTATAAATGGAGATTTAAAAGAGAAAATACAAATGAACACTCCGAGATAGACAACTCGCCACTCTAAGGAATCCACCTAAGAGATAAGAGCTATAAAATAGGAAGAATACTCTCTTCACTAAATTATTATTATAATAAATTCTTACAATTCTCGATGTCTTATTTCATGTGGGTAAAGGGGGTTTATATAGTGTCATGGAACATCCTTCCATGAATAGGTTACATTTCTTTATTTATTACTGGGCATGAACGTAAACAAAAAACAATAAACTTTCACTCGAATTAAATGAGATAAATGCATCTTACAGTTATTGAAATAACCCATGTGCAATTTGTATTAATTGATGGAGTTATGTTTCTGTGTCAGGTTTTGTCCAGACACTTTGAATAATACTGCTTCAGGAAAGTTTACATTCAACCTGGGGCGCCTCTTTAATCGAAAATGTTACATTCAAATTGGTGCAAATACCTGCATTGTCAGAGGCAAGTGAAGTTTTTTTTGGCTTTGAATATCTTGTAAATTGTAATAGCTTGCTACAACAAATATCACATATAATAGCAGCAGAAAAATGCTATCAAAAGTAAATAATAGCATTCAATTACATGCCATGACAACTAGTGTGATTAAAAGTTTTATCTTTTCATAGTATTATTTGCATGCTATAAATTTAGTTTTTTTTAATGCTATAATTATTCTTTCATAGCGTTTATATCATTAATAAAAAAAAAAAAGTTATTATTTGTAGTTATTATAACTTCTTAAAAATGCTATTGTAATTTTTCCCAATATAAAAATTGTATATTTTTAATTTTTACTTAATTATTAATTTAAAAAGTTTAATTGTGCACAAAACAAAAAATGGGAAAAAAAAAATACAAGCATTAAAGGAAAAAATATAAATATTTATTATTGAATCAAAATAATTACATGATTCATAGAACATATCAAACTTAAAGGAAATTTCTATATACAAAAAATTGAATTTAGTTTTATAAGAAAAAAATTACAAGAACATGATTTTTTTTTTTTAGCTAATTACAACAACATGATTGCTCCGCCAATCTTCATCTTCTGCTTTTAATAAAACACAGCAACTTCATCTTCATAACCTGAAAGATATCAATAAAATAAAGTTATATTTAATCAAAACCAAATAAACATATATGACTTTACATAGCCATTAGAATTATGAAATAGAGATTGTAGAAATTGTAACTAAAATCATGAGGATGGAATAAAAATCAAATAATGAAACTAACAATTAATGTAAAAAAAGAAAAAGTCTCTTACCAAGAAATATAACTTCCACATGTAGATTCATAACCAAACTTTCTAACTGAAATATATATATATATATATATCAAATAAACACATCTATAGTTAATCAAATAATTAACAAGAATTAAACTTGGGTTTTCAAAAAATGAATGAAAAAGAGAACAACTTACCAAAAAATATGAAGTTTTTAATGAAAATAGAAGATAAAGACAAGTATTGATGCTTGAGAGCTTTATGGAAAAAGTAGGAATTTTGAGTGGGTGGTTTGGTGGCAAACTGGCAGTAAAACAACTCTAATAACAGGTGAAGAGAATATAAAGTAAAAGTTAGGGTTTCAAATTTTGAAAAAGGAAATAAATTTGTTCTCTCTTTTGTTAGGATTATGCTCAATAGCAAGAGTGTAATATTGTAATTAACAATCTTTTTCATATTAATAAAGTGATTTCTGGTTTAACAAATCGTATAGCATTTATAGTTTATATTATAATTGTCAAAGTAAATAATCATAAGGTCTAAAGACTATGGTAAAAGAAGAATTGTTCGTACATCTGGATATGTATGTGGTAGACACAATTCTTTAGTTAGTCTTGAATAATGTTCACAACTTAAGTTAAAGGTTGGGCACCTTTATCTTGTTACAGTTGTAGAATTCTTTTGCTAGCATTTGAGTGGGATCAAATGAGATATAATGAGTCTAAAATCATCGGAGTGTCTTCGAGCAAAAGGATCTAGTGCACTGGGTGCATTGAACTGGATCACAATGAAAAGCTTTATCTAGAACCGTCAGTAGATAATAGTCTTTTCATTATCAGGACAATCGGAGGGTCTATCTTAATCCTGAGATAAATGATGGACTTATGGTTGCAAGTGATATCATTTGAGTTATCAATGAGTACGATTATATCGCATAGTCTATCCTCGATAGTTTGGTGATATTCATTTGTTAATCGATAGAGGACTTCATTTATAGATATGGACATCGTGGCTCCATTTAATTAAATGAGAGTATAATATCATCATATGGATGTTTTGAGGTAATTGGATATTAAATCTCAACGTTGAGTTTTCGATAGTGTCTATTGAAAACATGGCTTCTGGACAAGTCAAAATATCCAAGTTCAAAACGTGGTCATATGAGTAAATATGGTAACTTGGAGAGTTATAGGCGGTCTATGAACTCTTGGCGATTACTGATATCAATCACGAGGATACACTATCTCCAATATGATTGTCTAGGGTATGAATGAGGAGCATCTTCCTTTTCTATCTTTATTTAAGAGTTCAGTTTTAGCTCTTTAGTGGAATGAGTTAAAATTAATGGATCGGACCTAAGTGAATCATTTGTTGATTGTGATTAGGTTATGTCTATTGAAGCTTAAATTTAGATAGCCCGCCAAGATCCCCAATCCACACGGACTTGCATGGATCACTTGATATATTCTACCGGACCAATTTAAGGGTCCATCTAGAATTGCATTTAATATATTAAGAATATAATTTGCACATTATTTAAGTAATGGGCTGCTCAATTATATCAATATATTAATGAAAGACATGTGGGCTTGTTTCTTTTAGTAAGAATGGGTCTGGTTCACATGTGGGCTTTTTATTTAAAGTCCAATGGATTAAATGAAATAAGAAAATAATATTAGGCCCAATCTTATACAAGTGGAGCGGCAAGGTTAATGTTTTAACCTAAAATATTATTTTGTTTCATTTGTTTTAATTAAATAAGAATTAATTAATTTATTGATTAATTGTTTAATTAAAGAAACAAATCTTTCCTAAAAGTAAAAGACTTGTTTGATAAGGAAATAAATAAATTAGTTTTATTTATTTAATCAAATAAGGAGTCTTTTTATTTAGTCAAAATAAAAGAATAAAAATTAATGAGTTGGATTAGGGTTTGAAGTCTTAAAAGACATGTGTATTTGGGTGCAACACAACTCCTCTTTTGTAGAGGAAAATTGCGGCAACCCTAGTAGTATCACATGAAGAATTCGGCCACCCTAAAAGAAAAGAAGGAAGAAAATTTGGCCACCTATATAAGTGCTCTTATAGATTTCGGCCAACACAATGCTTGGTGCTTGAGATTTTATTTTTCTTCTTCTTCTTAATTCATAGAGAGTTTTTATTCTAAGAAAGACAAAAAGGAGTGTTAGATTATTCTTTGATAGTATACTATTGCTTAATCATCAATAAGCTTGTGTATACGATATCGATCTAGGTTCACGCGAGTTTCGATCATTAGATTGAGAACTCAAAAGTGACCGGAATAATCTTAGACATTTTTTTGATTGTTTTGTGACTAACAAAGAAAAGAAAAGTTTTGTTTAGTCCATTCACAGGTTTGCAATTCAAAGAAAAGGGAGACCACGCTCCTAGGTGATCCACGTTCGTGCTCGGATTGAAGGTCTTGCGGATTACCATCGACGTAAGTCAATCGGATCACGCGACAAAAGGTAATCTACTTTTTGTTAATGTATATGCATGTTTATTGATTAAAAGGGTTTAAGGTTCATAAAGGAAAAATTTTTAAAAGTCACTAAATCTAATTTTAGTATCGCTTCCGCTGCGTGTACCACTTTTGTTTATTTTTCCCTACATCTTTATCTTTGAAAAAAAATAAAAATTGAGGGACAAGAATTCATTTTCCCTATTTATCTTTAGAGGTATTTTTAACACGTATTATAGCATTCTTAAATGCTATATAATTAGTTTTGTAAATTACATAACTTTTAAAAAAAAAAATTGATATTTTATATTTTATGTACGTTAAATTGTATATTTGTTAATAAAATTTTAAAGCACAATAATAATAATAATAATAGGTTGAAATTTTAAAAAATAAATTATAATAGCTTATATGATTTAATGACATATCATATCATATTTAAAATGCTATTAAATTATTATTTTTTAAGAAAAAATAATTAACATTTGGGCTATATAGTTTAATAGCATTAAAAGTGCTAAATTATTGAAATCAAAATGTTATTTAAACTAAAGTGTTATTTTTTAACATCTTTTTATAGCATTTTATTATAATATGCAATAATATAGGTACATTTGATAACAATTTTAAAAAGAATGCTATAGTGCAATGCTATAAAAAGTCATATTTGTGGCAATGACCCAGATTCGAGTTGTTACCGTATGTGGTATAAAAAAAACATCACTTGTACAAGAGATTGTTAAAAGAATAAAAACTCGTTTACTCCAACATAATGAGTTTCACTGGAGGGTTTTTTTTTGTTTTTTTTTTTTTTTTCAGTGATATATCACGTGCGGCAGCGTCAATTCGAACATGGCATATTTTCAGACTGAATGAGTGCCCTAACCAAACCACATTTCATTGTCGTTACCAATTACCATTAAAACAAAAGAGAAAAGGGTGCCTTGTCGATTGCTTCGACTATGCAAACCTGACAGGTTTGCTAAGCAACATCTTGTCTACAGAGATTAAGACCATAAGCTTTGTCAGGATCTTCCCCATTGGATTTTGTGATATAGTAGATGGAACAGTCACTTTCATCATAAAGCTTTGATTAAAGAGGCGCCCGGGTTGAATGTAAACTTTCCTCCTGAAGCAGTATAGATCAAAGTATCTGGGCAAAATCAGTCGATATATATGCTGGAGTTCAGCAGCTAAACAACTCTCTGGCATGAAAATTGATAGAAAACAAAGCAGGTGAAGCAAGAAAATTGTTGTTATTGAGACGAGGAATAACACAGTGGCCATTGTCGTAGCAAATGTGCACACTGATCATTCAGTGAGGATATGCACATAAACAGAGTAAAACTTGAGTGGGGTGGATGTAGTGCACCGGTGCCAGCTCACTCACCTCCTGCAACTCTCGAACATTGACATTGCAATGAGCGTCCATTACCAGTAATCCATATTGGGTGGTCACAATGCAAATTATGAAACTTTTAAAATGATCTATTATCTCGTCCAATTGTGTATCAAACTTTACAAGTAATGTTAGTCATCTTATCTTTGTATCCTAACTTAGGATAGTAGAAAAATGGATACTCACCGTTAAGAATACAAAATAGTGCCACTTGAAATGGGTTGTGAATATTTTTTGTCATGATGTCTTCAAGTCTCCACCATAAATAAAGAACTAATAAGTCCGGCATCGGCCTTGAATAATCATATTTAATAAATCAATAATTTATGGGTCAAAAAATTGAGTCAGAAATTTGAGTTGATATAGTCTGACCCCGTAATTTATATATATAGTCTTTGTTCAGGATACTTTAATCAGTCAATTGGTGTCTTTTAATATTCAATTTATTAATATATTATTATATGTTGAAATTTCTCAAGAAGACTTTAAGGAAATAAATACTCAGGTTGACTACATCAATTTAGGCCAACACTTCATGTCCAGCCGGCCACCAGCCTGCAATAATGCTATGCTACACTTTTTACAAATAAACCAAAAAGATATAAACCGGATTCCCTATGAAAAAATGTACGAAATCCACAAGCACCTGATAATTTCTAATGATTTAGATTTTAGATACACTATATTTACGGTTTACAGTTTTTGATAGTAAGCTTTTACAAAAGAAAAACCATAAAAAATAAATAAATAAATAAAAAGTATATATAATAAATCATAATACATGTCCCTCAACCTAGCTATGAATATAAGAAATTAGTAGAAATTGTCATCGAGGGAATACGTTTGAAAGCGTTACCTCATTGACAGAAACAACTTTAACATCAGATGAAGATTGAGATGATTTCGCATTGCGGCCAACAGAAAATGCAGGTTCGGTTGGTTGAGGAAGTTTCATGTTATCACTTGCTAGCATAACAACAACAGATGACATGGTAGGTCTGTCTGCAGGGTCTTCCTGAACGCACAACAATCCAATATGGATGTATTTCAATAGGTCAACTTGAACGCATGACTGCACTAGTACCGGATCTATCAGCTCTATTGCTTGTTCTTCACACCAAAGTTTCCATGTCTGCAATGTTTATATATACACAAGTCATGAACTAAATTTCTGATGTATAATCATTAATTGGAAACCATTATGTAAAAGATAGATAGATATGGTTTACATACGTAATTTAGCAGGCTTAGACCATGTTCTGAATGATAAAATCCACTATTCTTTCTCCCACTTATAATTTCTAGAAGCAAAACTCCAAAACTGAAAACATCTGATTTGACCGAAAATAGTCCTTCCATAGCATATTCTGGAGCCATGTATCCACTGTTTGAAAACCAAAATCAGCTGCCATCAAAAATTGAAGGGCTTGTATCCCATAATACAGTGTTCCATCCTTTTTTTTTGCTTTTTCATAATACATGTTTTCTGTAATCTACTCTATTATTTTTATATATCATAATTTGAGTGCATATATTTGACTCATTCATGGGATTATATCACCACAAATAGATAATTTTCCAAAGGGAGGAAAAAAAAAAAGCCAAATAAGAAGAAATTCACTTACTATGTTCCAACAACTCTATTGGTATTGGCCTCATTTTGATTTCCACTGAATATCCTGGCCATTCCAAAGTCAGATATCTTCGGGTTCATTTCATGATCTAGCAATACGTTACTAGCTTTGAGATCTCGATGAATAATTTTGAGTCGAGAATCCTCATGCAAGTACAAAAGACCTCGTGCAATTCCATTGATGATGCTTAAGCGTGTTTTCCAATCCAGTTGTACACTCCTAGTTGAATCTGATAATGACATGAACATAATATTAAACTTAATTACAGGATTTGCTATGTGATTTGGGTGGAGGAAGGAAAACAAAACAGCCCTAGGATATGTCAATTCAAGTGTAGCTTGAGACTATGATCCTAAAACAGAGTAAATAATGTAAACATGGCCACTTGAAAGGCTTTCAAAGGCCTAGTTCCAAGCTAAAATTAAATCTGCTCATGTTATCGTCTTTCTTTTGCATGACTTACCACAGCCAGCAATTAAAGAAACATATACTAGTCTTAGTTTCAATGAATAAGGTAATTTAAAAATTATCATATGTGGGAATCCCACATGTTTTTTCTTGCGAGATTCGATTACACAAGGTTGTATAACGTTTCCACAACATAAGGGAACATATTACCCAATGTTGTATAACTGATTCTCGCATGAAAAAACGTGTGAGATCCCATATCTAATCAACTTTCATAGTAATTAACATAAGAAAGTTTGAGAGGCAAACCGAATAGGAAGAGATCAAGGCTTTTGTTAGGCATATAATCATAGATAAGCAGCAATTCATTTCCTTCTAAGCAGCAACCTAACAGTCTCACAAGATTCTTATGTTGTAATCTGGCAATTACAGTAACTTCATTTTTGAACTCTCTCAGCCCTTGCCCGGATGTTTTCGAAAGCCTCTTCACTGCAATTTCCCTACCGTCCCCTAATATTCCCTGAAAGCAGTTTTCAATTTTTACCTCAACACAGAGACAACAGTGCCTATTTGAGGATAATTGGTCCTGTAATTACACAAATACATATGAGGCATATAGTAATTACCTTGTACACGGGACCGAACCCCCCTTCTCCAAGCTTATTTTCATCAGAGAAATGTTGCGTAGCCTCGAGGGTGAGATCTAAAGGAAACAAAGGGAACTCTTGAGATTCCATCTGCTTTTCTCCTTGCAAAGTATCATATGAGTTGTTGTTTCCGATTCTACCTTCTCTCAAGTGAAGCAATTGAACCTCTTGACTGTTTGATTCTTCCTCTACAAGTCAAACACAGAATATTATCAGTTCGTAATGTAGAGACTATACGAAACAGAGCACTGCACTAGTGACTATGTGTGATATAGCTCTAGTCAATAGGCTAACTCTGGCTAGTTAAATAAAAAGGTTAATCAGTTGTTAGTATTAGAATAACAGAATATCAACTCTAGTTAATAATCTGTCAGAATCTCCAGAACACGTGAATTGTATTGCTCACTGATATACTGATATATAAATCAGTCTCTGGTTGTAAATCAAAAATATATCAATCATAGAAAATATCTTCTCTAGTTCTTCCTACATTAACAGAGCTTCTTCAAGCTCATCTTAGTTTTTTCTTTCAATCATTTTATCGAACACTTTGCAGTGTTCTCACACGTAAAAGGATAAATGGATTTTGTAATGCAAATTAAAACTGTAAAAGACATCATTACCTTTATGTCTCTTATATCTTCTTCGAATTCGCCAAATCAAAGAACCAAGCAGCACCACTACTACAACTGCTACTAAAGATATGGTGATTGGAATCCATATCTTTTTTTTAGAGACGGGTGGTGGTGGAGCTTCAACCGGAGAGAGCGGTTCTTGAGCTGCAACAGGAGAGTTCCAAAATTGGTCCAGCTCGAACCTGGCACTACAACTTGGGTAAAGATATCTTGAACCATTCTTTTTGTATTC
Source organism: Acer saccharum (assembly GCA_030490815.1). Lineage (NCBI taxonomy): Eukaryota > Viridiplantae > Streptophyta > Magnoliopsida > Sapindales > Sapindaceae > Acer > Acer saccharum. Next base: position 3,846,261 of record CM059877.1, on the reverse strand, counting down.
TAACAATTGAGCAGCACTATTTAGGCAATCGCGGCAGTCCTCTTTCGACAGATCCGGTATGCACTGCCCCATAGTATACAGAGTAACTGAACTGGAAATGTTAACAATATCTGTTGCATACTTTAATTCACTTGTAATTGCATCGGCAATCAGATGACTAAACGACTGATTCAAAGCTTTTCTAAACTCAACAGGATCCGAAGCAGTAAAATTGTGTTCATTCGACATTTTTAAAGCTGGTACTGATTCAAAAGTAATGGAGAAAGGTTTGTCAGAATATCGCACCATACACTCATCAAACCATGTAATTGCGCTCTTGGTATTCTGACACTCTCCTACAGGGTAATCAACTGCTGAATTTATGCAGCTCTGACAGGTTTGCTTGGTAACGTCTCCTCTACATAGATAAAGACCATAAACTTTGTTAGGATCTTCTCCATCAGTTGTTTTGTTATAGATGGATTTGCTACCATCGTCGTAAAGCTTCTGGGTGAAGAGGCGGCCCAGGTTCACGCTATACGTGCCAGAGGCAGTATTATTATTAAATGTACGATTGCAAGAATATCCAATACGATTGAGCCCATCAGCTAAAAAGATCTGTAACATAAAAAAAGATAGAAAAGGAATCAAACAAAGCGAGTGAATAATTGTTGGGGCAGAGAGTACTACAACAATCGCCATTTTCCTGTGAGAATGTCCAGGTTGATGACTCTGGTTATTTACAAACTTAAACTGAGTTAATCGAGACCAACCTTGGAATTGGTCTAAATGGACTAAATACAGTTGCAAGAAAAGTAAAATGAAAACTTGTGTGGCGGCTGACCTGGAAGGTAGTCAGTCACTTTCGGGTGGGTGAACTAGCTAGACTTACAGGTCCTTCGATGATGTTTACATGCAGCTGGAAATTTCTCAAAGAGCAACGTTATCCATGGACAAGTGAATACAATATACTTCATTCCAATATTACCCTTTTGGTCAATCTCAACAGTACCCCGTTGCTACGTTCTGTTGAACTACTGATGGGCATATTTTATATCATATTTATAACCCTTAATTTGGATTTGTTAACTACTTGATTTATTTATTTTTGTTTAATTAGAGTTATTTTTGTGTTTTATGTGAAATTGTATGGAATCCAGAAAATAATCAATTTTAGACAAGGAGGTATATGTAAGATTAATCAAAGTAATGTGAGCTTATTTTAAAGAGTTGGAATATTTGAATATCCAAGCCCAAATTCAAGTGCAGACTCAAAGATCCAATTCAAGCCCAAAGTCTAACCCTTCGATTGTAAGTGGACCGCATGAAGACATTGAATAAAAGAAGTTGTGGACTTAAGTCTAATTGAGAGAAGCTAAGGTGTAAGGAGCCAATGAAGAAAAGTCACGTGGACCAATTGCATTCAAAGGGAAATTGACTTTCCTCTTTGGCTTTGGAAACCGACTGGGAAGAATTATAAAAGACCTTATGCGCTGAATTGAGAATTGTCGTTTGGGGGACGCGTGGAGTTGTGTAGTTGAGCAAGTGATTTCCGGGTTCTATTGTTATTTTAGTTTTAATTTCTTTCTAATTTTCTTTGTGTTATGGTAGACGATGAAACCTGTGTCATGGAATAATTTCCAAATATTTTTATTAATTCCCAATTATTGTTCTTCAATATTTATCGTTTTCGTTTCTATTTATTTTTAAGTATAAAACCCTTTCATCTCTAATATCATGTATTTTTGATAGTTAGGTATATATTTTAATCAATGTTTGGTTTCGTAACGTTTATTATAATTCCTTTAATTCTTTGTTTTTCATTAATTTTGATACATAGAATGCTTAGGGATTATATTTTGAAGCGAAGGAAAACCAACTTAAGGTTTTTATTAAATGTACTTATTGTTAAATTCATGGGTAGACAATAAATTGATTTTTAACTGTCATTCTAATTTGGGGAATTGATAAATTATCAGGAAGCTATGAAATTACACAGTGGTGGATTCCGACCTTAGTATTCTTTAATTGATTGTTTTCGATTCCATTTGCTATTAGTTCTTAGTTTAATTCATCACATTCGGTTAATTAGGTTAGGATTAGATTAAATTTAGATTTGATTAGTTTTTCATCATTCCTCATTGGATTGACCTCGTACTCCGCATAGTATATTTTACAGTAGACTTGTGCACTTGCAAGTATTTCAAAATTTAGCACAACAAGTTTTTTATTTTTTTATTTTTTCTGACTTTCTCTCTCTAGAACATTCTTGAAACTACTTAAGATGATGAGATTTTGCAGACTTTCCAGGACTCTCTAGAAGCATCTCTTGCATTGTAAAAATCTCAGCCAACTTACAATTGGCTAGAGACATCTAGAAATATCGAAGTCGGCAAACTAACCGACTTAGTGGGTCGTTATATATAGGGTTAATTGCAATAGCATGCCCTGATGTTTTATAATAATACAGGAATATTGAATTTTTGTTGAAAATTAAATGACAGAAACATACCTTTGACATGTTTGACCAACGTTAGTTTTGACAGTTGACCAACACTATATTGTAAAATGTCGAGATTGCCCTTCAGTTTTATAGTTTTTATTAATTATTATAATATTGTTTGTTAAGTAAATAATAAAATCAATTAATATTGTTTCAAAAAAAAATCAATTAATAACAATAATATGTAAAGAAAAAAAAAAAAAAAACTTTTATAATTTCAGGACGTTCAACCACAGCCACACATTCACATTAGGCCCACAACCACACATTAATAGATACTCACACCCAATGTGAATGTGTGACTATGGGTGAATGTCCTGACTTTATAATTTATTTTAGGACGTCCTTATATATATATACAGAAATTATATTATCAGTTCGAACTGACAAAAGTTATATCAGTTCCTTGCATGTGGGCCACTGGATTTGAATACTTTGACTTGGCTGTATGCACTTGTCAGTCAAAGTATTTAAATCCAGTGGCCCACATACAAGGAACTGATATAACTTTTGTCAGTTCGAACTGATAATAGAAAGACTATATATATATATATATATAGTGGTTCTCTCATGAGGAGGGATCCTTCATTTATAGAATTCTAAAGACCGTATTATTTGACCGTTGGATATATCTAATGGTCATAAATTAATTAGATTTTGAAGCATCCAGGCAACTAAAATTGAGCAAGCTTCCCGCTGGAATATGGAAAAAGCAATTAATGCTCTCTTAATTATTTATTTGATTTTCCATAACCATTATATTTTATTTTAAGCATTTACTTATCAATATTTTTTTATTTAATTTTTTTTTACCGTGGGATCCTCTTCAGATTTCCCTTTCTTTTTTTCGGAAGCCAGACTTCACTTTCAAGTTGGACAAAATTGCCTGCAATTTTTTGCATCATAACAAAAGCTGAGTACTCCTACAACTATTTTTCCATCTAAACCATTTCTTCTCTCATATTTGTCACAAACAAGTAAAATCTGATTTTATTTGAAAATTAACCAAACTACTTTCTAGGAAAAAATCTGTAAAACGATGAAAGCCAATTCGAGGCCGGAAAAGAAGATGAAACTCCAATATTTTTTAAGAAACACGTTTCAAGCCACCTGGAATTCAACAATTATTTATATGTAACACTACATGACTGCACGATTATTGGGTCCGTCTACATGCTCTAACGGTTGTCCTTCACACCATAGTTTCCATGTCTGCAATATTATACAAGTCATGAACTCAGATAATCACTGATGTTGCAATTACTAGAAATCAATCTTCAAAGACATAGATAGTTATAGTTACATACATAATTAAGGAGGCTTCAACCATGCTCTAAAAGATGAAAACCGCCATTCTTTTTCCCACTTAGAATCTCTAGCAAAAGAACTCCGAAACTGAAAACATCGGATTTAATTGAAAATAGTTCTTTCATTTGTAGTATCTAGAAATAAAACATTTAAAAGGAAAATAGTAGTTGAAATATTAGTAGGGAAAAGAGCTAAATCGGAGGAAATGCACTTACTATGTTCCAACAACTCTATTGGTATTAGCTTCATTTTGATTCCACCAAAACATGAATATCATTCCAAAACCTGAATATCATTTCATGATCTAACAAAATATTACTAGCTTTAAGATCTTGATAAATAACTTTGAGTCGAGAATCTTCATGCAAATACAAAAGACCCCGTGCAATTCCATTGATGGTCCCTAGCTATGCTTGTTTTTCAATCCAACTTTACCTTCATTGTTGAATCTGATAATGAATTGAACAAAAAATATAACTTTTATGTTCCAAAAACAGAGCAACCATGTAAAATAAAATAATTATGATCACTCGGAAGGCTTGATAAATACAGTCTAGCAAGGAATGTTTGTAATTCCATCTACTACAAAACAAAGTTTATGGTCTCTATCTCTGTAGAGGAGACGTTACCAAGCTAACCTGCCAGAACTGTATAAATTGGGCTATCAATAATAATTAGCTTGAGATTATCAACTCCATTCATCATCACCGAAGAAGCCATTACTAGCTACTAGTATCTAGTTCACACATTGAAAGTCAAAGCACACGCAGCCCGGGTATCTTAATATCCAATTTTATTTACTCGGTCCTGGTCAGGGAATACTGAGAAACGATAAAAAATTATTCATTGGACTTCTTCTTTCAACATTTTTTATTAGAAACTTACTGAGTGTATTCCAGGTTTGCAGTCGTGGTTGTGTTTTCTGAGATACCATAGAAGTTGTAAGTACATGTTCGATAATGTTTTTGTTTTCTGTTTTTTGTTTTATATAATTTTATTTGAAAATGAGAAATTGATTTTCATATTTTTAGAAAATTGATTTTCAGTTTTTTGTTTGTGCAATTTTCCCTTTTCTTTAATGATTAAACAAATATAGATTTTATTTTCCCTCTGTTGAACCAGAAGAAGACAATCAGAACATTGACATTACAATGTGCGTCCATTACCGGTAATCCATATTGGGCGGTCACAATGCAAATTATTAACCTTTTAAAATTATCTATTATCGATCGTCCAATTGTGTATCAAACTTTACAAGTAATGTTAGACATCTTATCTTTGTATCCTAACTTAGGATGGTTGAAAAATGGATACTCATCAGTGATGGTAAGGATACAAATAGTGTCACTTGAAATGGGTTGTGAATATTTTGTCATGATGTCTTCAAGTCTCCACCATAAATAAAGAACTAATAAGTCCGGCATGCGCCTTGAATAATCTTATTTTTTTTTAGATCAAAAAAATTTCATATATAAAATAAAAAAGAAAACAAAAGAAAAGAAAAAAAAACGAAAAGCGAAAGCAAAGTGACGCCTAAGCCCTAAAACAATAATCTAAAAAGGTACGCAGACCTCAACAGAAGGTAAACATGAACCTAAAAAGACATAAAATTAACCATTCCCTTCTGCCTCAACCAATGCAGCCCAATTAAAAATATCTACACAATGTAATTCTGCATCATATTTAATAAATCAATAATTTATATATGTAGTCTTTGTTCAGGATACTTTAGTCGGTCAATTGGTGTCTTTTAATATTCAATTTATTAATATATTATTATATGTTGAAATTTCTCAAGAAGACTTTAAGAAAATAAATACTCAGGTTGACTTCATCAATTTAGGCCAACACTTCATGTCCTGCCGGCCACCAGCCTACAATAATGCTATGCTACACTTTTTACAAATAAACCAAAAAGATATAAACCGGATTCCCTATGAAAAAATGTACGAAATCCACAAGCACCTGGTGATTTCTAATGATTTAGATTTTAGATACACTATATTTACGGTTTACAGTTTTTGATAGTAAGCTTTTACAAAAGGAAAACCAAAAAAAAAAAAAAAAAGTATACATAATAAATCATAATACATGTCCCTCAACCTAGCTATGAATATAAGAAATTAGTAGAAATTGTCATCGAGGGAATACATTTGAAAGCGTTACCTCATTGACAGAAACAACTTTAACATCAGATGAAGATTGAGATGATTTCGCATTGCGGCCAACAGAAAATGCAGGTTCGGTTGGTTGAGGAAGTTTCATGTTATCACTTGCTAGCATAACAACAACAGATGACATGGTAGGTCTGTCCGCAGGGTCTTCCTGAACGCACAACAATCCAATATGGATGTATTTCAATAGGTCAACTTGAATGCATGACTGCACTAGTACCGGATCTATCAGCTCTATTGCTTGTTCTTCACACCAAAGTTTCCATGTCTGCAATGTTTATATATACATAAGTCATGAACTAAATTTCTGATGTATAATCATTAATTGGAAACCATTATGTAAAAGATAGATAGATATAGTTTACATACGTAATTTAGCAGGCTTAGACCATGTTCTGAATGATAAAATCCACTATTCTTTCTCCCACTTATAATTTCTAGAAGCAAAACTCCGAAACTGAAAACATCTGATTTGATCGAAAATAGACCTTCCATAGCATATTCTGGAGCCATGTATCCACTGTTTGAAAACATGAAGATAAAAAAACAAACATGATTCATGGTTCATGAGATTAAATCACAAAATGATGCAAAGATCCCAATCTTGGTTTTTGCATTAATACTGATGTCTGCTTTTATACTTACCATTACAGCTATTTAATAGAAAAAAAAAACATTGCAACTATTTTTCTAGACAGTAAGCTTGATAGCTTTAAGAGAAATACTTTTCCACAAAAAGAAACACAAAGTCAAATAAGAAGAAATAATGCACTTACTACGTTCCAACAACTCTATTAGTATTGGCTTCAATTTGATTTCCACCAAATATCCTGGCCATTCCAAAGTCCGATATCTTTGGGTTCATCTCTTGATCTAACAGTACATTACTGGCTTTCAGGTCCCGATGAATAATCTTGAGTCGAGAATCCTCATGCAAATATAAAATACCACGTGCAATTCCATTGATGATGCTTAAGCGTGTTTTCCAGTCCAATTGTATACTCCTAGTTGAATCTAACAATGAGTTGAACATAATATTTAAAAACTCATAATCTGATATGTCAATTCAAGTGTTGTCTGGTGGATATATGTATATGATCAAACAGAGAAGTTTGAGAGGCTAATACCAAAGAGGAGGACATCAAGGCTTTTGTTCGGCATGTACTCGTAAACAAGAAGCATTTCATTTCCCTCTAAGCAACAACCCAAGAGTCTCACAAGATTTTTATGTTGTAATTTGGCAATTACAGTGACTTCATTCTTGAATTCTCTTAGGCCTTGTCCAGATGTTCTCGAAAGCCTCTTCACTGCAATTTCCTTACCGTCCGCTAATACCCCCTGAAAGCATTTTTATTCAATTAAGAGTGCGTAAGGAAAATGGGTCCTATAATAACACCCATTTAAATTCATTGATCAACTTGTGTTTAATTACCCTGTAAACAGGACCGAAACCACCTTCTCCGAGCTTATTTTGATCCGAGAAATTTTGAGTGGCTTCAAGGGTGAGCTCTAAAGGAAACAAAGGCAAGTCTTGAGATTCCACCTGGTTTTCTCCTTGCAAAGTATCGTTTCCAATTCTACTATCTCTCAAGCGAAGTAATTGAATCTCTTGACTATCTGCCTTTTCCTCTACAAGTCACTCATTAGAATTAAGTTCATGATATATAACAAATGGTTTTCTTCTGTAATGCAAAATAAAGCCATTACCTTCATTTTTTCTATGTCTTCTGCACATACGCCAAGCAAAACCACCAAACAGAACCACTGCAATGACTGCTGATACAGTCACGACAACAGGAATCCATACTTTGTTTTTACCATCAGCGCTTGATCCAGTCTTTGATGTTGGAGCTTGAGCCGGAGTGATGGGTTCATCAGCTGAAGAATTCCTGAAAAATTGGTACAGCTCAAACCTCGTATTACAACTTGGGTATAGATATCTCGAACCGAGCTTTTCGTATTCTAATAACTGAGCAGCACTTTCCAGGCAGACCCGGCAAACCTCTGTGGACAGATCCGGTATGCACTGTCCGAGAGTATACAGAGTAACTGAACTGGAAATGTAAACAATATTGGTTGCAAACTTTAAAGGGTTTGAATTTGCATTTGCAATCAGTTGAGTGAAGGATTGATTCAAAGCATTTTTCATCGTGACAGGATCTGTAACGTTTAAATTATCAGGATTCGACAAGATCACAGATGGTTGCAATTCCATAGTAGACGCGAAAGATCTGTTATTATAGCGTACCAGACACTCTTCAAACCAAATAATTGCAGTCTTGGTTCCTTTACATTCCTTTATCAGGTTATCGATAGCTGAATTTATACAATTCTGACAGGTTAGCTTGGTAACGTCTCCTCTACAGAGATAGAGACCATAAACTTTGTCAGGATCGTCTCCATCAGTTGTTTGGTAGTAGATTGAATTGTCACCTTCGTCGTAAAGCTTCCGGCTGAAGAGGCGACCGAGGTTGAACGTAAAGGTTGTGGAAGCAGTATTGTTCGGTGTACGTCCACAATTCCATCCAATCCGATGGAGCTGATCATCAGCTGCTGAAGATCTCTGTGACATGAAAAAGAAGATAAATGAAAACAGACAAAGGCAGCGAATAGTTGTTGAAGCAGAGGAGATTTTGATGTCCATTTTCTTGTGGAAGTAATGTCAAAGCTTGATCAAGTTGTAAACATTTTATTGATTGGCACATAAAGCCAAAAGAAACTTCAATCTTCTATAGTATCTTGTACACCTACCGCTTATATTATGCTGAATTACATACGCTGACGCATCAGTGATCAACCCAGGGCTTTATTATATATATACTCCTTTAATTCTAGGATTTTAAATTACGAGAGAGAAACAAAATAGAGAGCAAAATTGAGAGAGAATTTGTTTCGCATCGTAAACAACGATTTAATAATGAAAGTTGAGTATCGGTACGTGTACTCCATGGATGTAGGTTTACGCCGAACCATGTAAAATCTCGTATTTCTTTATTTTTCTTTGATTTTGTGTTATTTGATTCTTGATTTGGGTTTGCATTTTTTGTAACAACCAGTCTTCAATGTAAAGAGATAGTGATATGATATCACAAGCTAGATACAGTGAAAACCACATGGCAGGATAATATAGAAGTCACTACCGTGCACTGTAAGTCTCTCATAAATAAAAATTGTTGAAAGAAGAAGTCCAATGAAGACTTTTTGTCCTATCTCAGAATTCCCGACAACGACCGAGTAAATAAAATACATAGGCAGTTGCTTAATTTGACTTTCAATGTGTGAACAAGACTTCTACAGATCTTTTCATGTTTACATGCATGTGACTTGAAATATCTCAAAAATAATCAATGATGATGAATCAAAGAGAGATATGAAACAGGCCGGCAATGGTCTCCGACTCACTTAAATTAAGATTATCAATCACTTAAAGAAATCCTCCAACCCAATTTCAAACCTTATGTAACTTATAAATTTATTTTTTAAAAAAAAAAAATTAAAATAATACTAACCGATAATAGCTTCAACGTGTGATTTTTCTAATTTATTTGATGGTTTGTGGTTGAATCTCACTTAAATTAAGATTATCAATCTCTTAAAGTAACCTGTTAGCTGGCTTTTTGAAAATCGTTTAAGCGGCCATCCTTTGCGCTAACCAACACTAATTAAGCGACAAAAGCACAAACCTATGATTTTTCTTATTTTTTGGTAGGTTTGTGGTTAAATGTCACTTAAATTATGATTATTAATCTACGTACTAATGCTAGTTAGCCCAAAAATCAACCCAAATGATGTGGCAAGTGATTTGTCCTTACCATATCATTCACTATATCATCCCATGATTTGTATAGTGATGACAACTCATTTGCCACATCATTTGGGTTGTATTTTTGGTTAATTTTTTGGGTTATATAGCATTACTCTTATTAATCACTTATAGTAATCCTTCAACTCCATTTCAAACTTTACGTAACTTCTAAGCTTTTTAAAAAAAAATCTAAAATAACCCTTAAACGTTTGATTTTTCTATTTTATTTGATGGTTTGTTGTTGAATCTCACTTAAATTAAGATTAATTATCAATCACTTATAGTAATCTTCCAACTCCATTTCAAACCATATGTAATCTCTAAAATTTTCGAAAATGCTTAAGTGATCATGATTTACGCTGACCAACGCTTACCGGCACTACCAGAGCACAAACCTGTGATTTTTCTTAGGTAAAACTTGGAAGTAAACTAATTTTCTTGCAAATATCATTGTATCATGAGTGTGTGAGGTGAAACTTAGTCAATGTTATACTTGCAATTTTTTGATCTTATCACATTTATTAGCATTCCGATGAAAAGCCAAGTAGTTAGCTCTCATATATATGCTGTTGGAATATTCAGCAACTGATAAAGTGTTTTATAATATAGAAGTCATTGCTGCCGTGCACTGGAAGTTTCTCTCATAAATAAAATATTTTGCAAGAAGAATTCCAACGAAAGACTTTTTGTCTTACCGAAGTATTCCTGGCCATGTCCGAGTAAATAAACTCCGATGTTAGGATACCTGGGCTGCAGGTGCTTTGAATTCGGATGGAGTAAACTTGCAGTTCTTTTAATGTTTAAATTCGACTTGCGGGGAAGTTCACAGCTATCAGCTGTGATTCGAGCTAGTTACGCTTCCCTCTGAAAATCAGGGAATCAGTTAAGCAATGTTGACTTCATTCTGTATATATATTGAGCTCAGCTTGTAAACGTTAATTAATGAAAAAACAAAGCAAATATATTGCTAAGCTTGTGAAGCTTCATTAATGGCTTCTTCATCTCTTTCAATTTTCTAATAATTCTGTGTTTTATACTTTTCATCAAACATCTTAAATTCATTTTATCAAACATTGTGTGTTTTTCAGAAATATCCCAAAAATAATTTTAGGAATTAAACCACCTAGTTTCAGTAGGATAATAATTTGTAACGTTAATGTAGTTAAATTTTTTTAGTCCAAGAATTAATAAGATATTCATCAGAACAAAGAGCTGATTAAAAATAGTTTTGGAAAATTATTATTTTTCCTACAGTCGATGATCAATCAAACAAAGAAATCAAACTCGCGATCTTATTGATGTCCCAACAAGGTATTTTTAACTATAAGAAAAAGTCACAATCTTATTGATGTCGGTATTAGAGGTTTTACAATATATAATTTTATGTATTTACAATCATAGTTTAAATATAAGCAGCAGTGAGCATATATCAGGTAAATGAGCTCCAGGAGAGGCATATTCTTGCTTCCATGCCATAATGTTTTATGCCGAAACTATGCACATTCTCCTTCATTCGAGGTAAGACTCAAAGATAGACCCCTGAAAATAATTCCATTCATATGTCATGCATCATGATACAAGCAAAAAAGGAAAGTATCATTGAGTTGGATGTGATACTGTTGAAATTGAAAGGGTTACCTCATGTACAGACAGACATATCTTCAATATCAGATGAGTAATATTGAGCTGATTCAATATCGACACGGATTGGTTTTGGTTCTGTAAGTTTTACGTCATCACTTGCGAGCATAACAACCACAGATGACATAGTAGGTCTATCGGTTGGGTCTTCTTGAATGCACAACAATCCAATATGGATGCATCTCATTAGTTCATTATTGTAATTTTCACATGACTGCTTGAGTGCTGGATCGATCAAGTCTAATGCTTGTCCTTCACACCATAATTTCCAAACCTACAATTTTATACGAGTCATAAAGTAAGATTTTATTGGTGTATCAATCATTAGAAATCTTTCCTCAAAAACACAAATAGGTACAATTACATACATAATCCGGCAGGGGCGTCAATTCACATTCCACTAGGTCTTTATTCTTTTTCCCGGTAATAATCTCCAGTAGTAGAACTCCAAAACTGTAAACATCTGTTTTGACTGACAATTTTCCATGTATATCATATTCCGGGGCCATGTATCCACTGTTTGAAAATCGAAAGAACAAAATAAGTTGAATATTATTGAAAATTGAAGAGCCTATGTATCTATTAGTCAGAATGCTCCATTTGCTTCGTTTACTTTGTTCATGCTTTCTTTAATCTAGTACTCCATTATTATTGAATAGAAAAGGTAGCATCACAGCCAGGTTTTCAAATACTCTATAAAACAATTGATAATTTAAAGCAAACAAGGCCAGAAAAGAGAAGCACTTACATTGTTCCAGCGATTCTATCTTCTTGAATTTCATCTTCATCAAATATGATCTTGGCGAATCCAAAGTCAGATATATTTGGATTCATATTATCATCTAACAGTATATTACTATGTTTGATGTCACGATGAATAATTTTGAGCCGAGAATCTTCATGCAGGTACAAAAGACCCCGTGCAATTCCATTAATAATATTTTTTCGTGTTTTCCATTCTGCTAGTCTTATATCCATACTTGAACCTGACAATGGATAGAACATGATATAAATTAAGTACCTATTTACCATGATTGTCTGGAACAGAGGAAGTAAAAGAAAAGAAAAAGGCCCAGGATGTGACATTAATTTTAAGTGTTGCTGGTGACTATAATCCACAAAGAGAGAAAATAATGTAAACATGACCACTTGAAATCTGCTCACATTATCTTCTTTCATTTGCACAACTTACCAACCAGCAATTGATGAGATATTCAAATGGTAGCTTTGACGTTTCCATGTATATATATCATATATGTAGTAAGTAGCATAATGAAGTTTAGAGGCAAACCAAAGAGGACATAGTCGAGGCTTCCGTTGGACATGAATTTATAGATAAGCAGCTTTTCATCTCTCTCTATGCAGTAACCCAAGATTTTGACAACATTTTTATGTTGTAAGTACAAAAGGGTAGAAACTTCATTGATGAGAGACTCAGCAAATTGGGAGGATGGTGAGAGCCTCTTTACTGCAATTAGTCCACCATCATCTAATTGGCCCTGGAAGTAGTTTTCAGTTGTTACCATAAAACCAAAAAAGATGAAGTGCCTATATAAACAAAATGGGTCACATAATAACATGAAGATGATTTTTTCAGATATTTATATTACCATACACAAAATCGAGGTCATTTTCTATATAGTTAGAATTACCTTGTATACGACACCAAAAGAACCTTTTCCTAGAATTCTGTCATCAGAAAATTGTTGTGTAGCCTTGAGGATTACTTTTAACGGAAACGAAGGCAAGCCCTGAAACTCCACCTGGTTTCTGATCTTAGTTTCAAAGGAGATATATTTTTTAAACTTGCGGATGACATCTAACGGAAACAGAGGACGGCGTTCAGATACCATCTGGTTTTCTGATTCTCTTCGCAAAGTATCATGGGAGTTGTCGTCATTTCCACTTCTATCTTCTCCTGAATCAATTAATTCAGTCTCGGGAATATTAACTTCTCCTGACTCAATTAGTCCAGTCTCTCGGATATTGCAATTAAATTCTTAAATGGATGACTCAGCGGTAAATGACCCTGCAAGTGATAAAAAATAATAATAAATAAAAGCCAATTACCTTCAAATAGTGCGTCTCTTCTCCGCATATGCCAAGTAGAAGAAACAGCAATCAACACTAATGCAACAGCTGATACACTCAAATACATCTTCGATGCCCTGTTTTTCAAATTCGATGATGCACTCAAATGCATCGATTCTGAAACTGTAGAGTCCCTGAAAAACGGTTGCATCTCAAACTTCATACTACAACGTCCTGGGCAAAGCTTTCGGCTGAAAAGGCGACCGTGATTGAAGTTGAACTGATCATGATCAGCTAAACAACTCTGTGACATGAAAAGGGACAGAAAATAAAACAACCATAAAAACCAACGAATATTGGTTGTTGAAGCGGAGGACAATACAGCAGCAATCGCCATTTTTCGATGAAAATGTACTCCAGTTTTCTGCAAACGTTATCCTGAGTTGGTCCTTGTAATTGTCTAAAGCAACCCAACGACTGAAACGACCCGCAATTACTGTAAAATGAAGACTTTTGTTTTCGTTCCGGGTCCACCCGGCCTGCCGGCCATGACTGTGGTGGAGAAAAACGTTATCCTGAGTTGGTCCTTGAAAAGTCAAAAGTGGACTTGCTGTTGTCTTATTGTGGAATTACAGTTTTGTCCTTTTATTCCCTCCAATCATATAATGCCACCACTATCTAGTGTTCTCGCGCGCATTTGTGGAACCACTTTTGACTTTTCTTCGAATCACAAGTACAAAGCTTGAAGCTTTTTCTTATATCAACTAATTAATGGCGGTTAATCTTAAACGATTTTCCGTTTTCTATTCCAAGAAGAAATATACCCAAGACTTTCTTCGTCTTTACAATTTATCTGCTATATCCGGTAAGTGTTTTTCTTTTTGTTTCTATCAATCAAACCTTCATTCAATTTTGCAGTCCACCTGTTCGTGAAAATGTTTGAGAGAAACTTGGTATGTGATTTTATGCGTTTCAGGAGTAGAAAATCCCCAAGATTTTCAAAAATGGCATAACGGAGGTGGGTCCTTAAATCAATCAGCCTGCATTGATCCAACGGCGCTGATTGAAGTCGGGGCTATAGTTCACTCAAAAGCTTTACTGGGGGCAAACGTTTGTGTTGGATCAGGATCTGTTGTTGGACCTGCTGTTACTATCGGTCAATCGACAAAGATAGGGTGATAAATTTATTTTAAATTTACATTTTTTAGTATTTTTTAGTATCGGTCTATCGGACCTGATGTGACTGTATATATGTATTTTTTTTTTTCAGGTATAATGTTGCACTCAGTAATTGCAATGTAGGTGATTCATGTGCAATCCACAATGGAGTCTCCATTGGTCAAGATGGTAAGTAAGAAGGGGTTATTTAAAACTTTGGTTGTGTTTGTTTTCAATAGAAACAAATTTCTGGATTTTGAAATTGATTGCCAAGTTGTTTATGATACAGGGTTTGGGTTTTTTGTGGATGAGCATGGCAACATGGTGAAGAAACCTCAAGTTGGTGATATATATTTGGTTTTAATTCATTAATAATGGAATAGTTTAGTTTCCCGTAGATCGCAAGAAGGTCGGAATCTGACGAATAATGAATTAAAACTTGGAAGTAAAGTAATCTAACGAGTGTGTGAGGTGTAACTTGGTCAATGTTATACTTGGTATGTCTTTGATCGTATTCTAGTTAGCACTCGGACGAAAAGTCTAGTAGTTAGCTTAGCTCTCATATATTGATCAGCAACTGAAGTATTTTATAATACAGTAGTAATACACGTTCTTTCCCCAGATGCTAATTGCTAGGATAGGGAACCATGTGGAGATAGATGCAAATTCCTGCATTGACACGGGCAGGTTTTTACTTTGAATGTCTTCAAAGAGTTTGTAACATGCATAGTATAAGTTTAGTTTCTTATACTTGCTTGCACTTGAAAGACGCCCAAGTTGAATACTGAATTACCTCCTATTTGGTTTTGCAGTTGGAGAGATACGGTAATAGGGAATCATTAATTTCGTGCAGGTATATTTATTGATTCTAAGAGGAAAGAACAATAATAACATAAAAATATTTTTTCTGAATTGTTGGCTTTCTTTGCAGATCGGACATAATGTAATTATTTGAAAAAATTGTATGTTTTGTGGATAAACTGGAATTGCAGGTTCAGTAACGTATGTTACATTTCTTTCATTCTTTTTTTTTTTTTTTTCGTTTTTTTATCCTTCACCCTATATTTCATTTATCTTTCATTTAAGGACTACCGGAAGCTCCAAAGATCCTGATAGTTATGTCCGTATCATGTGTTCTTCTTTAGAATAGGAGACTATGTAACTCTGGATGGGAGGGTAGCTGCTCGTGATCATGTCTCTATTGCAGCTAAGGTATTTCTTGATTAAGCAAAATATTAATAATAATAGCTCTCCCGTTGAGACTGGCTCTATCATTTTTTTTCGATTTTTGTTGGAATAATGAAGTTCAATCATGTAAAGCGTGTATTTCTGTGTATGGTTAGAGAGTAATGGACTTTGAAATCTTATTGGTGTCGGAATGTTTATGCTTCGAAAGGATTTTGAGTCTCTACCATCCAGGCCTGGCCAATCTTATTCTTCCTGCAGCTGTTTGAAGTGGACATACATAGCACTCAGACAGATCTTTCCTCCGTCAACTTAAATGCGTCTGCCCCCTTGTTCCATTCTTCGATTAGAGTGCACATGTTGATTTTATATGTTGTGATTGTTTAGATGTCGTTCTTGATATATTGCATCCAATTTTTGACTGCCCTCATTTATTGAATGATTAAGATTTTTGTGCTATAATTAGATATCTGAATACATTGGGGTTGCAGGTGTAGCTTTGCTGCTAATATCTGAATACGGAGCCTGGAGATTATGGCGGCTTCCCTGCTGTGAGGACTTATATTATGCTCTAGTTTCATTGCATTTGATTTGTAATGAGGATTAAAAATTGAGTGTATGAGCAAAGTTTCTGTGTCTGTTTGTATTTTGTGGACAGCTATATGAAACTGATGTGTAAACCTATTCTGTTGATTGCTCTTCGGGTACCGATTCATGAGTGGAGAAGACAGGTTGCGAACCAGTTTCGGATTCCAAAGAAGGGGACACCATAGAGTTATTAGAAATGAGGTCTATGTTCAAATTATTTATGTACTTTTACCAGCTGTAACATCTGTGTTCATATTCTTCGGTCAGGCATTGGTTACTAAAATGCCCGAATTAGGCCAAAGATAATGCAGAAAATTACTTGTAGATTTGTAGCCTGATATGGCCAACTTCTTCCGAATTACACAATATTACTATTTCCGGTTCCATTTATAATCAGTTTATCAAACTTCCTGTACAAACTTTAACTGGGATCCTATTCTACAAGATTTTATAAATTTGATTTGATTAAATTGCTCTGCAGGTACCAAAGCAGTATATTTACTATTCTTCAATTATGAATATGTGAAGCTTTTACTCTCAATTTCTTATATGCATGCTTCAGCTTGATCTTCTTCTTACCACCTACTAACTCAAATTTAAACTCACTAAAATTAAGATTACCGATTACTAATAGTAATCCTCCAACTCTTAAATAAAATTAAAACAATCCTTATTAAAGCTAACCGACAATATATTAAATGTGTGATTTTTGTAATTTATTTTATGGTTTATAGTTGAATCTCACTTCAATTAAGATTATCAATATCTTAAAGTTATCTTCCAACAATTCAATTTCAAACCATATGTAACCTCTTAGCATTTCGAAAATTGTTTAAGCAACCATTATTAAATGAGCTGATCAACAATAGCACTAACCTATGATTTTTCCTTTTCCTTTTTTTGATAGGTTCTTTTGTTTAAACTCACTTAAATTTTAAATTTTTCCTGTTTTGGGTATCGAGGATCCCGGACTTCATCTAGGCACATATCTGCCTGTCCTCCCCCAATTGCATGACTCGTCGTGGCCTGTATGTTGGAGACCCCCAACTGCGTGATCCACTGTGGTCTGTATGTTGGCTTCACTGAGTATGACGGATAAGAAACCCCGGCCCACACACTTGGCCCCACAAGGATGCAAGCTGGTAAATCAGAATTCGCACCTGCGGGTAGGATTCGAACCGCTGACGTTAACCCCATGTCTGTCCTTCCACCAGTAGAGCTAAACGCCATGAGGGTTGTCCACAATGTAATTGCCAGGAGTAAAACCAATGTACTTGGGTTTTTAATCTCAAGCCTTGGATCACCAAGGCAACCGCCTTGTTGTAAATTATTAGTCACTTCTAGTAATCCTTCAAGCTTCAACTCCATTTCACTTCTTGATGGTTTTTGGTTGAATCTCACTTAAATTAAAATACAAAAACAACAAAAATTAGGGGACCACGATGAATAAATTTAAAATATAAAAATAATTTCATAAACTTAATTTTTATAAAATTAGCCACATTTGGGCTGTGTCCAACATAATGAGCTTCAAAAGAGATATTTTCTACAATCACAACTTTTACCTTTCTTACACAAGAAATATTCATTGATTTTCTTGATTTAATCTTGTTATTTTCTTTCTCAACTTTTTTTATTAACAATTACACTAAATAATAGCTCCTTGAACATGGCTTTAAACCAAATATTTTTACAAATTGAGTGTTAGAAATGATATCTATGGGACTGCACTTGTATTCTTGTAAGCTGTAATATTTTTTGGTCAAGCATTCATGGCTTGAAATAGGCAAAATATAATGTGTATTAATATATGTTGGTTTTATGCATATCCGATTTAGTGAGAAAAGCTTCTGAGCTGCTCATAAGCTATTAGCTAAGTCTATTAATTGCTTTCTGTGTTACTGATCCCTTGTAGAAACAGTGGTAAAGGTTTCAACGTCCCTTACAGAATTGGATTTTATTTTTTGTACGGCTCTGATGTTTGTTTATCGAATGTCTGATTAATAGTCGTAGGGGTGCAGAAAATCATAATCCTGCTACAGCAAAGACATACATTTTCCTTCAATTACTACAGGTACAACTACATTTTAATCAATATATGTTTGAATATTTTTCTTCGGGTGTTCTTGCTTTGTATCAAGATACTGTTTCGAAAACAGGAGTCTGAGGTTAAGGGGAAACCACGAATTGGAACTATGTAGCAGTAAACTGCAGAATTCTTTGTTTGTACAAGCTTGATGTTTATATATACAAATACAATCAGGGTAGAGGGTAAGATTAGGAAGGCAGCCCTCCTGGTGGATTGTTGAGGAGACTGAGTACTGCTGTTTAGGTTATGTATAGAATTTGTCTTTTTGTATGAATATGACCAGCCTGGTATGTTTGTTTTCACTTTTTAATAGAATTGATTTCAGTATAATTCTATAATTGTTCATTCTACTCATTTAATTGTTCTCTCATTATTTGTAAATGCATATTTTATTGAATTTTCCATATGTATGAACCATGACAGGATCAATGGATCATCATCTGGGACCGGACAATTCATCTGGCGCAATGTGTGAAGTGGAGTCAACAATCCAATTATTGTGAAACTGGTAAGTATAGGTAAAGTCTTGGCGAATTATCTCCTCTTTCTGCCACTCCTCCCATCTTTCGGACAAGCCATCACCTTCAAGCATTCTAACTACCTTCGACATCTTCGGCCGTTCCATTGCTGTGTTTTGTGTGCATAGAAGAGCCACTTCGATCAGCTCCTCCACCTCTTCCCCAATGTAGTTACCCTGCAGATCGCAATCAGCTAGCTGTTCCAACTTCTTCTCTTTCAGAAGTCCTTTCACCTGAAATTTCAACGTTTTGATGTTCAAACCAAGCTTTTATGAAAGACATGAATTACACATACTAAATTACAACTTCTTAATCACATCAAAGTCAACAGAAGTTCAATCATATTCAAATTTAGCTTAGCCATCATATGGCATGATTTCGGAATAGATCAATTTTGTTCTATGTAACATTCTAGCATATGCCAATTCGCTTAATTTAATGTAAGAATTGGGTTCTCAAAGAATCAACCTTGCCTACCTGGACTTCAAGGAAGCAGAAACATAGTACAGTAATTGTTCTGAACAGATTTAGCCAAATTATATATAACCCCCCTCTCTAAGTAAGATTATGGGTGTATCAATCATGGGAAATCATTACTCAAAAACACAAATAGGTGCATTTACATACATATTCCGGCAGGAACATTTCACGTTCCACAAATAGGTCAGCATTCTTTTTCCCAGTAATAATCTCCAGTAGTAGAACCCCGAAACTGTAAACATCTATTTTGACTGACAATTGTCCATGCATAGCATATTCTGGGGCCATGTATCCACTGTTTGAAAATCAAAAGAACAAAATAAGTTGAATGTTACTGAAAATTGAAGAGCCTATGTATCTATTAGTCAGAATGCTCCATATGCTTCGTCTACTTTGTTCATGCTTTCTTTAATCTAGTGTTCCATTATTATTCAATAAAAATTAGCATCACAACCAGGTTTTTAAATACAGTATAAACAATTGATAATTTCAAGCAAACAAGGCCAGAAAAGAGATGCACTTACATTGTTCCAGCAATTCTATCATCTTGAATTTGATCTTCATCAAATATCATGGCCAATCCAAAGTCAGATATCTTTGGATTCATATTATCATCTAATAGTACATTACTAGGTTTGATGTCACGGTGAATAATATTGAGCCGAGAATCTTCATGCAGGTACAGAAGACCCTGTGCAATTCCATTAATAATATTTTTTCGTGTTTTCCATTCCGCTAATCTTATATCCATACTTGAACCTGACAATGGTCATGACATATATATATAAATTAAAAGAAAAGAGGAAGTAAAAGGAAAGAAAAACGCCCAAGATGTGACATTAATTTTAGGGATATTATCATTTCCCTCCCCACGACCATTGCCCTATTAGAAAGGTGAAGACAAGGTTCGTCCATATTGGCCTGTCTCCCCTCAAAAATCAAAACAATGTTAAAACAACCCTTTCTGTTAGCTTTTTGAAGTCCAAACGTTACTCTGACATTGTACAGTGTGTAAATAGACGAAAATGCCCTTCTATACAATTAAATACTAGACTTTTAATTTACATATAAAAATTAAAAAATTAAACTAAAACTAAAAAAACTCTCCTCTTTCAAGCCCTACCCACCTTCATCAGATTAATAAACTCAAAAAATCATCAAACTAAAAACACAAAAATCCAACTATCAAACTTCATCATCAATCAAGCCACCGCCATCAAAAACAAAAATTTGTGGATCTAGAAACCCAGTCCAGCCATAACCATCACGATCGAAATCACAAAAAACAAATAAAAAACAAAATCCAAGAACACCACCATCTGACGGCTATGCTTAATTAGTGGGTTTCTCAAGTCACTTCGTGCGCTTGCTCGGTCGATTGGTGTGCGGTGAATCGGTCGTGCGTGGTGATCGAATGGGATTGGGTATTATTTTCGATTTTTTTTTTTTTT
The DNA here is from genome assembly GCA_030490815.1 of Acer saccharum. NCBI lineage: Eukaryota > Viridiplantae > Streptophyta > Magnoliopsida > Sapindales > Sapindaceae > Acer > Acer saccharum. Next base: position 3,825,351 of record CM059877.1, on the reverse strand, counting down.
TTTTTGTGGAATCTGATATTGATTGAATGGTTTGTATATGGATTTTATTTTCGAATGGGATTGGGTTTTATTGTTTGGATATGGATTGATGAATTGGTGTTTCAAATGCAAGAGATGAATCGGTCGATTGGTGTGTGGTGAATCGGTCGTGCTGGTGATCTACACCGCCACCACCATCTACCACTTCCAAACCAAACCACCCACACCCATTGTCAATCATCAACACCAACCCAGAACAAATCCACACCGCCACCACCACCAAATCCACGCCGCCGCCACCAAACTGCCATCAAAGGCCTTCAAACTACCAACAACTTGAACGGCTCCATCGCACCAGATCCTTCAACGGCAAGAAAGGTGAGGAAGTTGTAAAGATCGGTGATGACTCTTCTCAGTGTTCAATCGTTCGTCGGACGGTGGCAAATACTCCGGACCAAACTGATCTCTCTCCATTCGTCTCTCTCTTCTGTCTCCGGGTCGACTCACTGGAGCGAAAACCCGCTCCTCCACACTCTCCTCCTAATGGTGTTGATGGTGGTGATTTGGTGTTGGAATTGGGTTTTTTTATTTGTTTTTCGGTTTTTTTATTTGTTTCTTGAAATTGCAGGTGCTAATGTTCTTGGAGATTTGGGAAGAAACATGGAGGATGATGGTGGTCGACTGGTCGTGGAGGAGAAGAAGAAGAACTTGGGGAGAGAGGTTTTTTAATTTGTAATTTTAATATTTAATTTGTTTAATTATTTTCATAGGACTGATGTGGCATGATCTCCTCCACCCATTTGTTTTTTTATTTAATATATTTTTTATTTTTTTATTTTTTTATTTTTTTATTTAATATATTATTAATTGTTCCCACTGATGAGTTTACGATTTGAACCCCTTCATTAACGGTCAACGCTGTTTTTGGATAGAATTGCTAACAGAAGGGGTTCTTTGAACATTATTTCGATTTCGGGGGGGTTAACGGACAATATGGACAAACCATGTGTTCACCTTTCTAAAAGTTTCATTTCATGGGGGAAAATGATAATATCCCTTAATTTTAAGTGTTGCTGTTGACTATAATACACAAAGAGAGGACAACACTTGGGTACTGACCAACTCAATAGTTGGTTGCCACATAATCCAAAGTAAGGAGAAAAATATAAAAAGTGAAAGAGTTTTTGGCCACGTGATAACACCCCATTGAGTGGTTAGTATACTTGGGTACTGACTCCCAGTCAGTACCCAAGCATTTTCCGAGAAAGAAATGTAAACATGGCCACTGGAAAGGCGTGATTTTGCCTGACATCAAGTTGAAACCTGCTCACATTATCTTCTTTCATTTGCACAACTTAGCAACCAGCTATTGAAGGGGGGAAAAAAAGCATCATGTGTGTGTGTATATATATATATATATACAGGGGCATAGCTAGAAAAAAAATTGGTGGTGGGCTAATATAAATTTTGAAACTATGAATATTGAAACCGTCGATTTTGGTTTCCATTATATGTGGGCTTATAGGATTCTAATTTTGGTTGGAATGGTATCATGTCTATATATGCTCTTCAAACCTCATCTTGTTGATTAACATCATACATCCAAATTGGTTTTCGTAATCCCGGGTCTCGTTCAAAAGAAGCATCAACTTTTTCGGATTCAAGCCTTTAACATTTAAAAGAATGCGACTCATCAAAACCTCTACTACTAGTAAGAGCATCACTTGTAGATTAGTTCCCACTTTTATTGAAAAAAAACTGTATAGTTTGTTGTTTACTTGATTTAGAAATATGATGAATATTTGACATTATAACCTGCAATAAAATAATGACATAAATAAACGTTTAAAAACAAAGAATAATCTTTAAAACTTATTATTAATTTTTTACTGCAAGTCCAATAAATAAATAAAATCGTCACAAATTCCCAATCAATAAGTTTAAGCTTTGACATACCATCATAAAATTAAAATTCAAAATAATTACCATTTCTGTTAATTAATAAATTCAATATAAAATGGAAGAAAAGAAAGACAATGTATTTTATAACAATTTGTTTGGGCAAGTGGGCTAGTAGGGCTGTTGGGTTTATTTTATTATGTTTAAAGTTATTGGGCCATTAGTTTAAAAATGAAGATTGAATTTTAGATGGGTTACCTGCAACTATTTCATTTGGGCTATAACTGATTTGTTTTTTTAAAAAAAAAAAATTCAAACATAGAAAAAAATTCAAAAAACTTGGGTGGGCTACAGCCCACCCAAGCCCCTGAAGGGCTTCGCCTCTGTATATATATAGATTTTTTATTGTCAATTTGTCCTGACAATAAATATATTAGGACAAAGAATGTGGACCACTAGATTTACATACTTTGACTTAAAGTGTATGCACTTGTCAAAACTTCTCCATAATCTATGGTCCACATTTTTCGTTCTGATATATTTATTGTCATAACGAACTGACAATAGAAAAACGATATATACATATATATATATATATATATATACAGATTTTCTATTATCAGTTTGTCATGACAATAAATATATTAGGACGAAGAATGTGGACCACTAGATTTACATACTTTGACTCAAAATGTATACACTTGTCAAAACTTTTCCATAATCTGTAATCCACATTCTTCGTCATGATATATTTATTGTCAGGAGGAACTGAAAATAAAAAGATTATATATATATATCAATAATGCTAGAGGACCCAAAAAAGTGACTCAAATTTTGGACCCAAACCTATGTGGCAACATCACAAACAACATAGACCCACATCACTTTTCCCAAAGATTCTATGTGATGTTGCCATATAGGTTTGGGTCCAAAATTTGTGTCACTTTTTTGGGTCCTTTAGCATTATTCTATATATATAGTAACTATCGCAATAAAGTTGAGAGGCAAACCACAGAGGACATCAGCGAGGCTTCTGTTGGATATGAATTCATAGATAAGCAGCTGTTCATCTCTCTCTATGCAGTACCCCAAGATTTTGACAACATTTTTATGTCGTAAGTGGGAAAGTAGAGCAATTTCATTAATGAAATCATCACTTGTCCCATAAAGTCTCCTTGAGAACCTCTTTACTGCAATTAGTTCACCATCATCTAGTTGGCCCTGGAAGTAGTTTTCAATTGTTACCATAAAACCAAAAAGATGAAGTGCCTATATAAAGAAAATGGGTCACATAATAACATGAATATGATTTTTTCAGAGATTATATTACCATACACAATCGAGGTCATTTTCTATATAGTTAGAGTTACCTTGTACACGACACCAAAAGAACCATTTCCAAGAACTTTGTCATCAGAAAATTGTCGTGTAGCCTTGAGGATGACATCAAACGGAACCGAAGGCAAGCCCTGAAACCCCGCCTCTGCCTTGTTTCTGATCTTAGCTTCAATGAAATATAGTTTAAACTTGCGGATGACATCTAACGGCAACACAGGACAGTGTTGAAATACCACCTGGTTTTCTCTTTGCAAAATATCATGGGTGTTGTTGTCATTTCCACTTCTACCTTCTCCTGACTCGATTAATCCAGTCTCTCGAATATTTTCTCGTTCCTCTGCAAGTGGATTGCAATTAAGTTCATAAATGCACTCTTTTGGGTTCAAGTCGCCGCCACTACAAGTAATATATGAAAATAAAAATAAAAAATAAAAAGAAAAGCCAATTACCTTTAAATAGTGCGTCTCTTCTCCGCATACGCCAAGTAGAAGAAACAGCAATCAACACTAATGCAGCAGCTGATAAACTCAAATACATCTTCGATGCTCTGTTTTTCTTCCCGTTCCTTTCCAAATTCGATGATGCACTCAAATGCATCGATTCTGAAACTAGAGAGTCCCTGAAAAACGGTTGCAGCTCAAACTTCATACTACAACCTGGGCAAAGCTTTCGGTTGAGGTGGCGGCCGAGGTTGAAGTTGAACTGATCATGATCAGCTAAACAACTCTGTGACATGAAAAGGGACAGAAAATAAAACAACCATAAAAACCAACGAATATTAGTTGTTGGAGCAGAGGACAATACAGCAGCAATCGCCATTTTTCGGTGAAAATGTACTCCAGGTCTCTGCAAACGCTATCCTGAGTTGGTCCTTGTAATTGTCCTGTAAAAGCAACCTAACGACTGAAACGACTCGTAATTACCGTAAAATGAAGACTTTTGTTTTTGTTCCGGGTCCACACGGCCTTAAATTGAAAAGGATATGCAAATGAATCATAATGTATTCCTGAATTTCCCATGAAGATGCAAGGAAGATGCAAGGAAGTTGCTATTGCTATTGCTATTGACTTAAGGGGGTGGACAGTGGACTAGACTTAAGTTTACATCCAGGAAATGTCTTGAGAATTATATCCTACCTTAATATCAAACATCATTCCATTTAAAAAGAAAACAAAAAAATGCGCGTATATATATATTTACGAAAATTACCGGATGTGAGAATTTTGTACGTTTTTTCATATAGGACCCTAATTGACACTAGTGTAAAATGCAGATTTTTTTTTTTTTTTCATTTTACACCGGTGTTAATTGGAATTCCGCACGAAATGATTTCTGCACTGGTTAATTTTTTCTCCTTGCAAACCATCTTATTTACAAATCATTCACAACTTGATGAAATTTAATTAATTTTGATAACTTTTTATTTTTTATGAATGTTAAGAAAAGAATAATATGCTTGGTAATAAAAAAATCAATTTTTTTATTAAAGTAATCCCGACCAAGAGTTCAATTAGCAGTGACCAAAATAAAAAAACAGACTTATGAATAGGGATATTCCCGAAACTCACAAAGAAAAAGGAAGTGAGTTAGATAAAAAGAAAAGCAACTTGGACAAAAAGAGAAGCAACTTGGACAAAAAGAAACGAAGTGATTTAGACAAAAAAAATTTGTCAACAACCTCAGACCAATCAATCGAATATTGATTAATATGTAATCGATCGAACACTACTTGAAAATGGCTCTTTGGTTTACTTTTGGACATGCTTCCTTTGCTCTGCTCTTCTTCTTCGGGCACATTTGGCACGTTGCTAGAACCTTATTTAGAGATGTTTTTGTTGGAATTGACCCAGATTTGGATGCTCAAGTGGAATTTGGAGCATTCCAAAAACTTGGAGATCCAACTACAAGAAGACAAGTAGTCTAATGCAGCATTGCTCTGTTATTTTTCGCTTCTCACTTCTATTTTCTCATTGTGATTTTACATAGGATACTGAAAAATAATAATGATAATTGTTATTAAAGTACGAATTTAACTACTATACGGAATCTGTAATATTAATAAAGTGATCTACCAGTAAGCACACCTATAACTATACAAAATTTGTACAGTCACATGAGTCACATGACTCTTATAGTAAAATTATGAAGTGGAGTGTAATGAGATAAACTTTAATTTTTCGAACAACAACGCTAATAAAGATAAAAATTAAGGGTATTGATCAAAATGTCTTTAGTCTTGTTGTGGAATTACAGTTTTGTCCTTTTATTCCCTCCAATCATATAATGCCACCACTATCTAGTGTTCTCGCGCGCATTTGTGGAACCACTTTTGACTTTTCTTCGAATCACAAGTACAAAGCTTGAAGCTTTTACTTATATCAACTAGTTAATGGCAGTTAATCTTAAACGATTTTCCGTTTTCTATTCCAAGAAGAAATATACACAAGACTTTCTTCGTCTTTACAATTTCTCTGCTATATCCGGTAAGTGTTTTTCTTTTTGTTTCTATCAATCAAACCTTCATTCATTTTTGCGTCCACCTGTTCGTGAAAATGTTTGATTGAAACTTGGTATGTGATTTTATGCGTTTCAGGAGTAGAAAATCCCCAAGAGTTTAAAAAATGGCATAACGGAGGTGGGCCTTTCCACCAATCAGCTTGCATTGATCCAACAGCGCTGATTGAAGTCGGGGCTATAGTTCACTCAAAAGCTTTACTGGGTGCAAACGTTTGTGTTGGATCAGGAGCTGTTGTTGGACCTGCTGTTACTATCGGTCAATCGACAATGATAGGGTGATAAATTTATTTTAAATTTCCTTTTTTTAGTATTTGATAGTAAATGTGACTCTATATATATATATATATATATTCAGGTATAATGTTGCACTAAGTAATTGCATTGTAGGTGATTAATGTGCAATCCACAATGGAGTCTGCATTGGTCAAGATGGTAAGTAAGAAGGGGTTATTTAAAACTTTGGTTGTGTTTGTTTTCAATAGAAACAAATTTCTGGATTTTGAAATTGAGTGCCAAGTTGTTTATGTTACAGGGTTTGGGTTTTTTGTGGATGAGCATGGCAACATGGTGAAGAAACCTCAAGTTGGTGATATATATATTTGGTTTTAATTCATTAATAATGGAATAGTTTAGTTTCCCGTAGATCGCGAGAAGGTCAGAATCTAACGAATAATGAATTAAAACTTGGAAGTAAAGTAATCTAACGAGTGTGTGGGGTGTAACTTGGTCAATGTTATACTTGGTATGTCTTTGATCTTATTCTAGTTAGCACTCTGACGAAAAGCCTAGTAGTTAGCTTAGCTCTCATATATTGTTCAGTTTGGGATCAGCAACTGAAGTATTTTATAATACACGTTCTTTACCCAGATGCTAATTGCTAGGATTGGAACCATGTGGAGATTGGTGCAGATTCCTGCATCTACAGGGGCAGGTGCAGCATGTTTTTACTTTGAATATCTTCAAAGAGTTTGTAACATGCATAGTATAAGTTTAGTTTCTTATACTTGGTTGCACTTGGAAGATGTCCAAGTTGAATACTGAATTACCTCCTGTTTGGTTTTGCAGTTGGAGAGATACAGTAATAGGGGATCATTCGAAGATTGATAATTTAGTGCAGGTATATTTATTGATTATAAGAGGAAAGAACAATAATAACATAAAAATATTTTTTCTGAATTGTAGGCTTTCTTTGCAGATCGGACATAATGTAATTATTGGAAAAAATGGTATGTTTTGTGGCCAAACTGGAATTGCAGGTTGAGTAACGTATGTTACTTTTATCTTTTTTGTTTGTTTTGTTTTTGTTTTTATCCTTTACCCTGTATTTCATTTAGCTTTCATTTAAGGACCGCCGGAAGCTCCAAAGATCCTAATAGTTATGTCCGTATCATTTGTTCTTCTTCAAGATAGGAGACTATGTAACTCTGGGTGGGAGGGTAGCTGTTCGTGATCATGTCTCTATTGCATCAAAGGTATTTCTTGATTAAGCAAAATATTAATAATGATAACTCACTCGTTGAGACCAGCTCTATCATTTTTTTTCGATTTTTGATGGAATAATGAAGTTCAATTATGTAAAGCATGTATTTCTGTGTATGGTTAGAGGATAATGGACATTGAAATCTTATTGGTGTCAGAGTGTTTATGCTTCGAAAGGGTTTTGAGTCTCTACCATCCGGGCCTGGCCAATCTTATTCTTCCTGCAGCTGTTCGAAGTGGATATACATAGCACTCATACAGATCTTTCCTCTGTCAACTTAAATGCGTCTGCTCCTTTGTTCCATTCTTCGATTAGAGTGCACATGTTGATTTTATATGTTGTGATGGTTTGGATGTCGTTCTTGACTTCTTGCATCCAATTTTTGACTGCCCTCATTTATTGAATGATTAAGATCTTTGTGCTATAATTAGATATCTGAATACATGGGGGTTGCAGGTGCGGCGTTGCTGCTAATAGCTGTGTCACCAAGGACATCACGGAGCCTGGAGATTATGGCGGCTTCCCTGCTGTGAGGACTTGTATTATGCTCTAGTTTCATTGCATTTGATTTGTAATGAGGATTAAAAATTGAGTGTATGTTGATAAATCAGGTGCCACATCACAACAAATTCGATCTGGTCCAATCATTTGACATCTTCCATCTCTGTTCGTAGTGTCAAAAGAGATATATTGTAATATTTTAATGAGTAATATTATACAACCCAAAAAATTAACTCAAAATTCAACCTAAATAATGTAAATAAAATGTAGCAAGTGAGTTGTTATCATCACATAAATCATGAAATGATGTGGTTAATTTAAAAATCACTTACCACATCATTTGAGCTAATTTTTTGGATTATATAACATTAATGTATTTTAATTTGGGAATTATTCAACACGTGCAATTTATTGGACAAAAAATCTAAAAATGTGACCAAAGGTCTTTTGTCTTGATGGTTGGAGACTTTAAATTGAAGCTCCACCACCTGTGTTTAAACATTGGTATTATAAATATATATTTTCTCATTAAACCACAAAGTGTGAGGGGACAACTAAACATAATTTTATATAGAATGATGATCACATTATTCAAACCCCCGGACATTATTTTTGTTCGGGGTTTACTTGAGAATTTATATATATAATGTCATACAATAAAAGATTTAAACATTATCCTACATAAAACCCAAAGTACACCACTTGAAATTGCAAACTATTTCTCTTCAAAAATCAGAAAAAAAGAAATTGCAATCCATTAACATGTAATACATTATATTGTACATGTTTGCTGTTGATCTTTGAATGGAAGAAAATATGAGGAAAAGAGAAAGGAATTTGTCATCGAGGGAATTCGATCGAAAGGGTTAGCTCGTTGATAGAAATAGAAATACCCCAAGTATCAGTTGATCTAACTGGGCTTCGCGGATCAAATGCAGGCGAGTTTGGCTGAGGAAGATTTATTTCATCACTTGTTAGCATAGCAACTATAGATGACATAGTAGGTCTATCTATCGGGTCTCGTTGAACGCACAACAATCCGATATGGATGCATCTCATTAATTCAATATGATCGCATGATTGCACAACTGCTGGATCCATCAGCTCATCTAATGATTGTCCTTCACACCATAGTTCCCATATCTGCAATGTTACATACACTAGTTATAAACTAAGATTATTGGTGTATATATCAATCATTGGAAATCAATATTTCTCAAAACACACAGATAAGAGGGTAGTTACATACATAATTCTGTAGGAGTTTACCATATTCCGGGAAAGAATGACTATTCTTTCTCCCACTAATAATCTCTAGTAGTAGAACTCCGAAACTATAAACATCTGTTTTGACAGAATATTGTCCTCCCATTATATATTCTGGAGCCATATATCCACTATTTGAAAATTGAAAAAACAAACTAAAGTTAAATGCAATTGAAAATTGAAGAGCCTATATGTATCTATAGTTCCTTATATTATTATACTTCTTTTCTTCTGTCCATGCATTCTTTAATTTAGAAAAAAGATCCTCAAATCCTGTTTGTTTTTGCATTTAGAAACAGTATAATATTGGTATGTTTTAACTTTTATGATAGATAATTTTACAAAAGAAGAAAAAAATAAGACTAAAAAATGCACTTACAGTGTTCCAGCAATTCTATATGTAGTATCTTCAAATTGATCTACATCAAATATAATGGCCAATCCAAAATCAGATATTTTTGGGTTCATAGCATCATCTAGCAATACATTACTAGGCTTGAGATCCCGGTGAATAATTCTGTGTTGCAAAACTTCATGCAGGTACAAAAGACCCTGAGCAATTCCATTAATAATGCTTATGCGTGTTTTCCATTCTAGTACTCATCCTGTTCTTGAATCTGTCAATGAGATTGAACATAAAATAAATATACAACACCTTTACCATGCTAAATATTAAGCGGGTAAAAAGAAAATATTATAGAAAAGCCCTAGGATGTCACATTTCAAGTGTTGATAGTAGGGATGGGCGTTTCCCCACGGGGCCACATCCCCCACGAGGCCCCATGGGGTTTTGGGGATTTTGCCCCCAAATGGATTTTGGGGGTGGGGGTGGGGGCAAACTTTGCCCCCAAATAGATTTTGGGGGAGGTGGTGGGGGTACCCACCCCCAAACCCAAAACCCCATTTCCCTCAAAATAATATATATATTATTTTGATTTTTATTTATATGTAAAAAAATTATTTTGTATTGTATTTTGTATTATATTTTATTACTTTTTGGATTGAATATTTTAACAATGTCAAATTAAAGATTGGAATGTCTAGATTTTAAATTCCGAATTCCGATTTTCAGATTGGAAATTGAAAATTTAAAATTGAAATTGAAAAGAAACGGGAGAAATGGGTTTTAGGTGTGGGGTAGGAGGGACCTACCCCCAAAACGCCCTCACCCCCAGTCCCCCCAAATGGGTTTTTGGGGAGGTGGTGGGGGTACCCTCCACCACCCCATTGGGCCCCCACGCCCATCCGTAGTTGATAGTGACTATGCTATCCCGCAAATAATGACATTCCATGTAGTATCCAACATAATCGAAAATTATCAGGTGTAGGATTCTGCACGTTTTTTTTTGTGCAATATTCGATTCAACAACATAATGTTGTAGAATCAGGATCGATCCCGCAACTGAAAGTTACTATTAGCATATGTAATAAAGTTTGAGAAGCAAACCAAAGAGGACATCATGAAGGCTTTTGTTGGATTCTGCACGTTTTTTTTGTGCAATATTCGATTCAACAACATAATGTTGTAGAATCAGGATCGATCCCGCAACTGAAAGTTACTATTAGCATATGTAATAAAGTTTGAGAAGCAAACCAAAGAGGACATCATGAAGGCTTTTGTTGGGCATGTATTCGAAGATAAGAATCAATTCATTTCTTTCCGTGCAGCAACCCATGAGCCTCACAACATTTTCATGTTGTAATTTGGAAAGGAAAGTAACTTCCTTCTCGAACTCTTTTATTCCTTGTCTAGATGTTTTTGATAGCCTCTTCACTGCGATTTCTTTACCATCACCTAATATGCCCTGAAAGCAATTTGTAATTGTTACCACAAAGATATAAAAAAGGGTGTATTAACTAATCGGACATCCTAACAAAGGAAAGAGAACTTAATCTCTGATTTATGATTACATTATTTACTAAAAAAAAAACGTTGGGACTTGGGAATCAAGTTATGTGGACCTCATAAACAAATCCACAATTAAGTCCACTATGCAAAGAGACTATCACTAAAGAATTAATAAGTTCCCTATCCTGATTCCATTTTATTTTCATTTCCGACACAAGAAGCCTAAAAAAAATAGCTATCTATAGATAATTACCTTGTACACGGAACCGAACCCACCTTGTCCAATCTTTTTTTCAACAGAGAAATTTTGTGTAGCCTCGTAGATGACATCTAATGGAAACAAAGGCAAGTCTGGAGTACTTTCCACTACCACCTGGATTAAAGGTAAGTCTGGAGTACTTTCCACTACCACCTGGTTTCCGATCTTCTTTTCAGTGGAGAAACATTTTGTAACCTTTCGGATAAGATGCAACGGAAACAAAGACAAGTCTGGACATTCAACCTGTTGGTTTCCTTCTTCAAAAGTATCATCCGTGTTGTCGTTTCCGGTTGTACTTTCTCTCGAGCCAAGTATTCCAGTCTGATCTTGACCATTTTCTTGTAACTCCTCTGCAAGTAATTACTCGGAATTAATTAACTTCATAAATTGATATTATAAAGCAAATTTAAATCATTAATTACCTTCATATAGATGGTTTCTTCTGTTCATATGCCAAATAAATGAACACAGCAGCACCATGACTGCAGCGGCTGATACAGATGCGCGAACAGGAATCCATGATATGGATTCTCGAGCTGCTACAATTGGAGAATCCCTGAAAAACGGGTACAACTTACAACTTGGGCAAAGTTTTCGGCTGACGAGGCGGCTGCGGTGGAGTTTAAAGTACTGATCATCAGCTAAACAACTCTGTGACATGAAAAGGGATAGAAAATACGAAAACAACAAAAACCAGTGAATGGTTGTTGAAGTAGAGGACAATACAACAGCAGTCGCCATTTTCCGGTGAAAATGTACTCCAGGATTCTGCAAACGTTATCTTGAGTTAGTCCTCAACGACTGAAACGACCCGCAATTAAAGTAAAATGTAGACTTTTGTTTTCGTTCCGGTCTACACGGCCATGACCGTGGTACATATGCTGTGTAATGAACACAGACGTGGAAAGATTGAGTTCGTTTAATTTATGTTCCGTGACGTAATTAAACAATCACATTTAATTATTTATAGCTTGATGTAAATTGAATAGAATATACAAATGTTTCATAATGTATTCCAGAACTTCCCATGAAGATGCAAGGAAGTTGCTATTGACTTAATGGGGGTGGACAGTGGACTGGACTTAATTACATCCAGGAAATGTCTTGAGAATTATATCCTATCATAACATCAAACTCCATTCCATTTAAAAAGAAAACCAAAAAGTGTGTATATATATTTACGAAAAAAAACTATCGAATGCAGGAATTCTGCTCGTTTTTTCGTATAGGATCCTAATTGGCACTAGTGAAAAATGCAGATTTTTTTTTTTTTTTTCATTTTACACCAATTTTAATTGGAATTCCGCATGAAATGATTTAATTTCCACACCGGTTAATTTTTGTATAAATGAAGATTTTCTCCTTGCAAACCATCTTATTTACAAATCATCCACAACTTGATGAAATTCAATTAATTTTCATAATTTTTTTATTTTGTATGAATGTTAAGAAAAGAATAATATGCTTGGCAAAAAAATTTTTTTTTTTTTTTTGTAGTAACCCCGATAATTGTTATTAAAGTAAGTACGGATTTAACTACTATACGGAATCTGTAATATTACTAAAGTGATCCACGAGTAACCACACCTATAACCATACAAAATTTGTACAGTAACATGACTCTTAGGTAGGGACGAAGCCAGAAATTGTTTCCAACGGGGGCATCATAAAATAATGAGTTATATTAATATGTATTTTAGTGGATCTGTTAAAAGAAAAAAAATTAATAAAAAAAATAATGTTAATGAATATCAATTGATACATTAGTTGGAATACAAGTTGAGATATAAAGTTGAAATGTCTAAAATTACTCTAAAAATAATATAGAAAAACCTTATGGCTTTTAATTCATGATACAATAATAGTGTTTAAGAGTTAGAAATTAAACTAATTAAAATTTAGATTGTACTCCTAGTATTTTTATAACATTCAAAAACTAGTTTAATTTTAAAATATGATAAAAGTTTGTTTGATAAAATATGTTAATAGTTAAATATAAAATATATATGTTTGGTTGACATGTTTTAACCGTATAAATTAACACATATTGATTATATTAAAATAAATATCATATCATAAGTATAACATGGTATTTGTGTTAGATAAGTAAGATTGGAAGAGAAAACAAAATTATTTGAATGAGAAAATAATATTAATTAAGATAAAACATATATGTTATAATTAGATTTGCATTTATATTTAAGATACATAGAAAGAAATACCATGCATAGAATCAAATATAATTTTTATGTGATTTGAGTGAAAAATATTATGATTTCAGACATTAAAAACAAGCTCTAAATGTCTAGTTAATTTATAGAAACATTAGAAAATTGCTTCAAAAAAATTAACATTAGAAAAAAAAAATTAGGGGTAAAACTGTAAAAGCATATATATCTAAAAATTAAGAATTTTACAAAATTGACTAGAGCCAAATTTGTGAATTTTGAAAACTTCAAGAAGAGGGGGGTGCGGGGGCGGGGGTGCAGTGGCCCCCTCTGGCTCTATACTGCCTATGCCCCTGCTCTTAGGGGTCATTTAGTATGGTGTAATCAAAGTTTTTTGATTCCTGGAAAAGTTAAAAATGTTAATGTGATTCCTAAGAAATCTGTATAACTGTGTTTGGTTATGTATAGGAATATCTTGTCAGATAACTGTGTTTGGTTGTACATAGGAATCTTTTTTTTTTTTTCCTTTTGAATGAATTTTTAATAGTTAATAATCATTATTTTCATATTGATTATAATAAATAGATTTATCATATAATAAATATTTTAAAAATTTTAAAAAAAATTACAAATTACTTTAGATTATGATCATAAAAGAAAAAAGATAGTTTAAAGATAAACATAGAATGTTTAAAAAAATAACCATATAGAAAGCAAAATTTGAAACATATAGAAAGTTATAAAAAATAAAAATTAAAAAATTAAAAAAAACATGAAATTGTCATAAGCAATAAACTGTGAATGTTATACAACCCCATGGAATATTGAAATGTAAGTATAAAGAAGAGAAAAAAAAAAAAAAAAAAGATCAAACTTAATAATACAGTACAACAAGTTAAATGTGTAACTCTATAGATATAACATCTATGAATGTCAACTTCCCTACCATTGCTCAATTCTCTTGTCAAGTTGTCCCTCCAAGTGGTCCAAGCATTTGATGTTTTAATGTGAGCGTAACAAATCACATTATGAAGTGGAGCGTAATGAGATAAACTTTAATTTTTCGAACAACAACGCTAATAAAGATAAAAATGAAGGGTATTGATCAAATTGTCCTTAGTCTTGTTGTGGAATTTCCCTCCAATCATATAATGCCACCACTATGTAGTGTTCAAGCGCGCATTTGTGGAACCACTTTTGACTTTTCTTCGAATCACAAGTACAAAGCTTGAAGCTTTTTCTTATATCAACTAGTTAATGGCGGTTAATCTTAAACGATTTTCCATTTTCTATTCTAAGAAGAAATATACCCAAGACTTTCTTCGTCTTTACAATATCTCTGCTATATCCAGTAGGTGTTTTTCTTCTTGTTTCTATCAATCAAACCTTCATTCAATTTTGCAGTCCACCTGTTCGTGAAAATGTTTGAGAGAAACTTGGTATGTGATTTTATGCGTTTCAGGAGTAGAAAATCCCCAAGATTTTCAAAAATGGCATAACGGAGGTGGGACCTTCCACCAATCAGCTTGCATTGATCCAACGGTGCTGATTGAAGTCGGGGCGATAGTTCACTCAAACGCTTTACTGGGTGCAAACGTTTGTATTGGATCAGGAGCTGTTGTTGGACCTTCTGTTACTATCGGTCAATCGACAAAGATAGGTGCGATAAAAAAAAAATGAATTTACAAATTTAAATATTTGATAGTAAATATGACTGTAAATATGTGTTTTTTTTTTTTCAGGTATAATGTTGCACTCAGTAATTGCATTGTAGGTGATTCATGTGCAATCCACAATGGAGTCTGCATTGGTCAAGATGGTGAGAAGGGGTCATTTAAAACTCTGGTTGTGTTGTTTTCAGTAGAAACGAATTTCTGGGTTTTGAAATTGAGTGCCAAATTGTTTATTTTTACAGGGTTTGGATTTTTTGTGGATGAGCATTGCAACATGGTGAAGAAACCTCAAGTTGGTGATATATATATTTGGTTTTAATTCATTAATAATGGAATAGTTTAGTACTCCATAGATCGCGAGAAGGTCGGAATCTAACAAATAATGAATTAAAAGTTGGAAGTAAACTACTTTTCGTGCAAATTTCTGGTGTAACTATGTCAATATTATACTATCTATGTCTTTGATCTTATCCTAGTTAGCATTCTGACAAAATGCCAAGTAGTGTTTTATAATATACGTTCTTTCCCTAGAAGCTAATTACTAGGATAGGGAACCATGTGGAGATTGGTGCAAATTCCTGCATTGACTGGGGCAGGTGCGACATGTTTTTACTTTGAATGTCTTCAAAGAGTTTGTAACATGCATAGTATAAGTTTAGTTTCTTATACTTTCTTGCACTTGGAAGATGTCCAAGCTGAATACTGAATTACCTCCTATTTGGTTTTGCAGTTGGAGGGATACGGTAATAGGGGATCATTCAAAGATTGATAATTTAGTGCAGGTATATTTATTGATTCTAAAAGGAATGAACAATAATAACATGAAAATATTTTTTCTGAATTGTTGGCTTTCTTTGCAGATCGGACATAACGTAATTATTGGAAAAAATTATATGTTTTGTGGACAAACTGGGATTGCAAGTTCAGTAACGTATGTTACTTTTATTTTTTTTGTTTGTTTTGTTTTTGTTTTTATCTTTAACCGTGTATTTCATTTATCTTTCATTGAATGACTGCCGGAAGCTCCAAAGATCCTGATAGTTATGTCCGTATCATTTGTTCTTCTTCAGGATAGGAGACTATGTAACTCTGGGTGGGAGGGTAGTTGTTCGTGATCATGTCTCTATTGCATCAAAGGTATTTCTTGATTAAGCAAAATATCAATAATAGTACGTAGCTCTCTCGTTGAGACCAGCTCTATCATTCTTTTTCGATTTTTGATGGAATAATGAAGTTCAATTATGTAAAGCGTGTATTTCTGTGTATGGTTAGAGGGTAATGGACATTGAAATCTTATTGGTGTCACAGTGTTTATGCTTCGAAAGGATTTTGAGTCTCTACCATCCGGGCCTGGCCAATCTTATTCTTCTTGCAGCTGTTCGAAGTGGATATACATAGCACTCATATAGATCTTTCCTCTGTCAACTTAAACGCGTCTGCTCCCTTGTTCCATTCTTCGATTAGAGTGCACATGTTGATTTTATATGTTGTGATGGTTTAGATGTCGTTCTTGACTTCTTGCATCCAATTTTTGACTGCCCTCATTTATTGAATGATTAAGATCTTTGTGCTATAATTAGATATCTGAATACATGGGGGTTGCAGGTGCGGGGTTGCTGCTAATAGCTGTGTCACCAAGGACATCACGGAGCCTGGAGATTATGGCGGCTTCCCTGCTGTGAGGACTTGTATTATGCTCTAGTTTCATTGCATTTGATTTGTAATGAGGATTAAAAATTGAGTGTATGTTGATAAATCAGGTGCCACATCACAACAAATTCGATCTGGTCCAATCATTTGACATCTTCCATCTCTGTTCGTAGTGTCAAAAGAGATATATTGTAATATTTTAATGAGTAATACTATACAACCCAAAAAATTAACTCAAAATTCAACCTAAATAATGTAGATAAAATGTAGTAAGTGAGTTGTCATCATCACATAAATCATGAAATGATGTGGTTAATTTAAAAATTACTTGCCACATTATTTGAGCTAATTTTTTAGATTGCATAACATTAATGTATTTTAATTTGGGAATTATTCAACACGTGCAATTTATTGGACAAAAAGTCTAAAAATGTGACCAGAGGTTTTTTGTCTTGATGGTTGGAGACTTTAAATTGAAGCTCCACCACCGGTGTTCAAACATTGGTATTATAAATATATATTTTCCCATTAAACCACAAAGTGTGAGGGGACCACTAAACATAATTTTATATAGAATGATGATCACATTATTCAAACCCCCGGACATTATTTTTGTTCGGGGTTTACTTGAGAATTTATATATATAATGTCATATAATAAAAGATTTAAACATTATCCTACATAAAACCCAAAGTACACCACTTGAAATTGCAAACTATTTCTCTTCAAAAATCAGAAAAAAAGAAATTGCAATCCATTAACATGTAATACATTATATTGTACATGTTTGCTGTTGATCTTTGAATGGAAGAAAATATGAGGAAAAGAGAAAGGAATTTGTCATCGAGGGAATTCGATCGAAAGGGTTAGCTCGTTGATAGAAATAGAAATACCCCAAGTATCAGTTGATCTAACTGGGCTTCGCGGATCAAATGCAGGCGAGTTTGGCTGAGGAAGATTTATTTCATCACTTGTTAGCATAACAACTATAGATGACATAGTAGGTCTATCTATCGGGTCGCGTTGAACGCACAACAATCCGATATGGATGCATCTCATTAATTCAATATGATCGCATGATTGCACAACTGCTGGATCCATCAGCTCATCTAATGATTGTCCTTCACACCATAGTTCCCATATCTGCAATGTTACATACACTAGTTATAAACTAAGATTTTTGGTGTATATATCAATCATTGGAAATCAATATTTCTCAAAACACACAGATAAGAGTGTAGTTACATACATAATTCTGCAGGAGTTTACCATATTCCGAGAAAGAATGACTATTCTTTCTCCCACTAATAATCTCTAGTAGTAGAACTCCGAAACTGTAAACATCTGTTTTGACAGAATATTGTCCTCCCATTATATATTCTGGAGCCATATATCCACTATTTGAAAATTGAAAAAAGAAACTAAAGTTAAAAGCAATTGAAAATTGAAGAGCCTATATGTATCTATAGTTCCTTATATTATTATACTTCTTTTCTTCTGTCCATGCATTCTTTAATTTACTTTCTAAACCTCAAATCCTGTTTGTTTTTGCATTTAGAAACAGTATAATTTTACAAAAGAAGAAAAAATAAGACTAAAGAATGCACTTACAGTGTTCCAGCAATTCTATATGTAGTATCTTCAAATTGATCTGCATCAAATATAATGGCCAATCCAAAATCAGATATTTTTGGATTCATAGCATCATCTAGCAATACATTACTAGGCTTGAGATCCCGGTGAATAATTATGTGTTGCGAAACTTCATGCAGGTACAAAAGACCCTGAGCAATTCCATTAATAATGCTTATGCGTGTTTTCCATTCTAGTACTCGTCCTATTCTTGAATCTGTCAATGGGATTGAACATAAAATAAATACGACAACTTTACCATGCTAAATATTAAGCGGGGAAAAAAGAAAATATAATAAAAAAGCCCTAGGATGTCACATTTCAAGTGTTGATAGTGACTATGATATCCCGTAAACAGAGCAAATAATGACATTTCATGTAGTATCCAACATAATCGAAAATTATCAGGTGCAGGATTCCGCACGTTTTTTTTGTGCAATATTCGATTCAACAACATAATGTTGTAGAATCAGGATCGATCCCGCAACTGAAAGGTACTATTCGCATATGTAATAAAGTTTGAGAAGCAAACCAAAGAGGACATCACGAAGGCTTTTGTTGGGCATGTATTCGAAGATAAGAATCAATTCATTTCTTTCCGTGCAGCAACCCATGAGCCTCACAACATTTTCATGTTGTAATTTTGAAAGGAAAGTAACTTCCTTCTCGAACTCTTTTATTCCTTGTCTAGATGTTTTTGACAGCCTCTTCACTGCGATTTCTTTACCATCACCTAATATACCCTGAAAGCAATTTGTAATTGTTATCTCAAAGATATAAAAAAAATGGTGTATTAACTAATCGGAAATCCTAACAAAGGAAAGAGAACTTAATCTCTTATTTATGATTACATTATTTACTAAAAAAAAACGTTGGAAATCAAGTTATGTGGACCTCATACACAAATCCACAATTAAGTCCACTATGCAAAGAGATTCTCACTAAAGAATTTATAAGTTCCCTATCCTGATTCCATTTTATTTTCATTCCCAACATGACAAGCCTAAAAAAAATAGCTAGCTATAGTTAGTTACCTTGTACACGGTACCGAACCCACCTTGTCCAATCTTATTTTCAACAGAGAAATTTTGTGTAGCCTCGTAGATGACATCTAATGGAAACAAAGGCAAGTCTTGAGTACTTTCCACTACCACCTGGTTTCCGATCTTCTTTTCAATGGAGAAATATTTTGTAACCTTTCGGATTAGATTCAACGGAAACAAAGACAAGTCTGGACATTCAACCTGTTGGTTTCCTTCTTCAAGAGTATCATCCGTGTTGTCGTTTCCGGTTGTACTTTCTCTCGAGCCAAGTATTCCAGTCTGATTTTGACCATTTTCTTGTAATTCCTCTGCAAGTAATTACTCGGAATTAATTAACTTTATAAATTGAAGTTATAAAGAAAATTTAAATCATTAATTACCTTCATATAGATGGTTTCTTCTGCTCGTATGCCAAAGAAATGAACACAGCAGCACCATTACTGCAGCGGCTGATACAGATGCGAGAACAGGAATCCATGCTACGGATTCTCGAGCTGCTACAATTGGAGAATCCCTGAAAAACGGGTACAACTTACAACTTGGGCAAAGTTTTCGGCTGACGAGGCGGCCGCGGTGGAGTTTGAAGTACTGATCATCAGCTAAACAACTCTGTGACATGAAAAGGGATAGAAAATACGAAAACAACAAAAACCAGTGAATGGTTGTTGAAGCAGAGGATAATACAACAGCAGCCGCCATGAAAATGTAATCCAGGTTTCTGCAAACGTTATCTTGACTCTTGAGTTAGTCCTCAACGACTGAAACGACTCGCAATTAAAGTAAAATGTAAACTTTTGTTTTCGTTCCGGGTCCACAGGACCATGAACGTGGTACATATGCTGTAATGAACACATACGTGGAAAGATTAAGTTCGTTTAATTTATGTTCCGTGTAGGGATGGGAGTGTGACCCATTGGGGCTGGGGAGGGTCCCCCCACACCCACACACACACACCCATTCCTAAAACCTCATTTTAGGGGAAGTGGGGGGTGGGGGTGGGGGGTGGGGGCAAGTCCCATCCCCCATTTTCTCTATTTTTAATTCTAATATTTTCCAATTCAAAATCCGAAATTTAGAATTTGAGAATTGAAATTCGATCATTTTAATTGTTCGATTCATCATGTTTCGATATCCAATCCAATAAATAATCTAAAATATATAATTGATTTAATTTAATCCAAAATTAATACAAATAACTATAGTAATACAATATTACATATAAAAGTCTAAACAACTTTAAAGCTAAAGTTTTTTTTTAAGAAAATAAAAGTAAATATATATATATATATATATATATATATATATATGGGGAAATGGAAGAAATGGGGAAATAGGGCCCCACCTCACCCATATTTAGAGAAATGGGGGTGGGGGTAGGTTCCCCCACCCCCAAAACCCATTTGGGGGTAAAATTTGTCCCCAAATGGGGCTGGGGCCCATGGGAGAAATTCTCATCCCTAGTTCCATGACGTAATTAACCAATCACAATTACGTTTAATTATTTATAGCATGACTTAATCGAGTAGAATATGCAAATGAATCATAATGTATTCCTGAATTTCCCATGAAGATGCCAGGAAGTTGCTATTGCTATTGACTTATGGGTGTGGACCGTGGGCAGTGGCCTATAGACTTAAGTCTACATTCAAGAAATGTCTTGAGAATTATATCCTATCATAACATCAAACTCCATTCCATTTAAAAAGAAAACCAAAAAGTGTGTTTATATATTTACGAAAATTATCGGATGCAGGAATTCTATACGTTTTTTCATACCGGATCCTAATTGGCACTAGTGTAAAATGCAGATTTTTTATTTTTTTTCATTTTACACCGATGCTAATTGGAATTCCACATGAAATGATTTCCGCACCAGCTAATTTTTGTATATATGAAGATTTTCCCCTTGCAAACCATCTTATTTACAAATCATCCACAACTTGATGAAATTTAATTAATTTTGATAATTTTTTATTTTGTATGAATGTTAAGAAAAAGAATAGTAATCCCGATAATTGTTATTAAAGTAAGTACGGATTTAACTTCTATACGGAATTTGTAATATTACTAAAGTGATCTATGAGTAACCACACCTATAACTATACAAAATTTGTACAGTAACATGACTCTTAGGGGCCGTTTGGTGTCGGGTAATCAAAGTTTTCTGATTCATAGGAAAGTTAAACACGGTAATGTGATTCCTAGGAAATCTGTATACTTGTGTTTGGTTGTGCATGGGAATATTTTGTTAGATTCTTGGAGATGTCAGATAACTGTTTGCACATAGGAAAAAAAAAATTCTTTTGAATTTTTAATTAATTTTTAATAATCATTATTTTCATATTGATTATAATATTTATTTTTTATATAAAAAATTGATATATAATAAATAATTTTGAAATTAAAAAAAATACAAATTACTTTAGATTATGATCATAAAAGAAAAAAAACAGTTCAAAGATAAACATAGAATGTAAAAAAAATAAAAAATAAAAATAAAAATAAAAATAACCACATAGAAAGCAAAATTTGAAACATATAGAAAGTTAAGAAAAAAACACATGAAATTGCCATAAGCAATAAACTGTGAATGTTATACAACCCCATAGAATAGGAAAAATAAGAAAGGGTAAAACTTAATAATACAGTACAACAAGTTAAATATGCAACTCTATAGATATAACATCTATGAATGTCAACTTCCCTACCATTGCTCAAACATTTCTCTTGTCAAGTTCTCCCTCCAAGTGGTCCAAACATTTAATGTTTTTTTTTTTTTTTTTTTTGGTACAGAGCAAGGAAACAACCCAGAAACAGAGAACGAAAAAAGAAAAAAACTAAGAAGAAGGATAGGCCAAACACTGCCTGCAACAAGCTAGCCCTCTGAGATCAGCCTCATAGATATCCCTAATCCCTGACGGAGGCTCTCCAAAAAAGTGGAGGCCATGCCCCATACGAGCTAAACCATCAGCCAAATTATTACCTTCCCTAAAAACATGAACAAAATTGAAATTCCACTCTGTAGAAATGAGATGTTTGCAGCTCTGGATAATGCTAAGAAGAGGATGGCTAGGACCAGAAGTTTTAGGAAGGAGTTAGACAGTATAGAGGGAATCAGATTCAACAACAATATTACGATACCTAGAATTCCAAGCCATAGAAAGACCCTCAAACATGCCCCATAATTCATTTGATGTTTTTATGTGAGCGTACAATCACACTATGAAGTGGAGTGTAATTAGATAAACTTTAATTTTGCAAATAACAACGCTAATAAAGATAAAAATCAAGGGTATTTATCAAATTGTCCATAGTCTTCTTGTGGAATTACAGTTTTGTTCTTTTATTCCCTCCAAAGCTCCAATCATATAATGCCACCACTATCTAGTGTACTAGCGCGCATTTGTGGAACCAGTTCTGACTTTTCTTCGAATCATAAGTACAAAGCTTGAAGCTTTTTCTTATATCAACTAGTTAATGGCGGTTAATCTTAAACGATTTTCCGTTTTCTATTCCAAGAAGAAATATACCCAAGACTTTCTTCGTCTTTACAATATCTCTGCTATATCCAGTAGGTGTCTTTCTTCTTGTTTCTATCAATCAAACCTTCTTTCAATTTTGCAGTCCACCTGTTCGTGAAAATGTTTGAGAGAAACTTCGTATGTGATTTTATGCGTTTCAGTAGTAGAAAATCACCAAGATTTTCAAAAATGGCATAACGGAGGTGGGACCTTCCACCAATCAGCTTGCATTGATCCAACGGTGCTGATTGAAGTCGGGGCGATAGTTCACTCAAAAGCTTTACTGGGTGCAAACGTTTGTATTGGATCGGGAGCTGTTGTTGGACCTTCTGTTACTATCGGTCAATCGACAAAGATAGGGTGTGATAAAATTTATTTTGAATTTACAAATTTAAATATTTGATAGTAAATATGACTGTAAATATGACAATATAAAATATTTATATTTTATTGTAAATATGTTTTTCAGGTATAATGTTGCACTCAGTAATTGCATTGTAGGTGATTCATGTGCAATCCACAATGGAGTCTGCATTGGTCAAGATGGTGAGAAGGGGTTATTTAAAACTTTGGTTGTGTTGTTTTCAGTAGAAACGAATTTCTGGGTTTTGAAATTGAGTGCCGAGTTGTTGATTTTTACAGGGTTTGGATTTTTTGTGGATGAGCATGGCAACATGGTGAAGAAACCTCAAGTTGGTGATATATATATTTGGTTTTAATTCATTAATAATGGAATAGTTTAGTTCTCCGTAGATTGCGAGAAGGTCGGAATCTAACGAATAATGAATTAAAACTTGGAAGTAAACTACTTTTCTTGAAAATTACCTGGTGTAACTTTGTCAATGTTATACTTAACTTTGTCAATGTTATACTATCTATGTCTTTGATCTTATCCTAGTTAGCATTCTGACAAAAAGCCAAATATTTAGCTCTCAAATATTGTTCAGTTTGGGATCAACAACTGAATACGTTCTTTCTCCAGATGCTAATTGCTAGGATAGGGAACCATGTGGAGATTGGTGCAAATTCCTGTATTGACAGGGGCAGGTGCGACATGTTTTTACTTTGAATGTCTTCAAAGAGTTTGTAACATGCATAGTATAAGTTTAGTTTCTTATACTTTCTTGCACTTGGAAGATGTCCAAGCAGAATACTGAATTACCTCCTATTTGGTTTTGCAGTTGGAGAGATACGGTAATAGGGGATCATTCAAAGATTGATAATTTAGTGCAGGTATATTTATTGATTCTAAGAGGAATGAACAATAATAACATAAAAATATTTTTTCTGAATTGTTGGCTTTCTTTGCAGATTGGACATAACGTAATTATTGGAAAAAATTGTATGTTTTGTGGACAAACTGGGATTGCAGGTTCAGTAACGTATGTTAACTTTTATTTTTATTTTTGTTTGTTTTGTTTTTGTTTTTATCCTTAACCATGTATTTCATTTATCTTTCATTGAATGACTGCCGGAAGCTCCAAAGATCCTGATAGTTATGTTTGTATCATTTGTTCTTCTTCAGGATAGGAGACTATGTAACTCTGGGTGGGAGGGTAGCTGTTCGTGATCATGTCTCTATTGCATCAAAGGTATTTCTTGATTAAGCAAAATATTAATAATAATAGCTCTCTCGTTTAGACCGGCTCTATCATTTTTTTCAATTTTTGTTGGAATAATGAAGTTCAGTTATGTAAAGTGTGTATTTCTGTGTATGAATAGAGAGTAATGGACATTGAAATCTTATTGGTGTCGGAGTGTTTATGCTTCGAAAGGATTTTGAGGCCTGGCCAATCTTATTCTTCCTGCAGCTGTTTGAAGTGGATAAACATAGCACTCAGACAGATCTTTCCTCTGTCAACTTAAATGCGTCTGCTCCTTTGTTCCATTCTTCGATTAGAGTGCACATGTTGATTTTATATGTTGTGATGGTTTAGATGTCGTTCTTGACTTCTTGCATCCAATTTTTGACTGCCCTCATTTATTGAATGATTAAGATCTTTGTGCTATAATTAGAGATATCTGAATACATGGGGGTTGCAGGTGCGGCTTGCTGCTAATAGCTGTGTCACCAAGGACATCACGGAGCCTGGAGATTATGGCGGCTTCCCTGCTGTGAGGACTTATATTACGCTCTAGTTTCATTGCATTTGATATATAATGAGGATTAAAGTTTCTGTCTGTTTGTATTTTGTGGACAGCTATGTGAAACTGATGTGTAAACCTATTATGTTGATTGCTCTGCAGGTACCGATTCATGAGTGGAGAAGACAGGTTGCGAACCAGGTTCGGATTTCAAAGAAGGGGACACTGTAGAGTTATTAGAAATGATGTCTATGTGCAAATTATTTATGTACTTTTACCAATAACATCTGTGTTCATATTCTTCGGTCAGGCATTCGTTACTAAAATGCCTGAATTAGGCCACAGATAATGCAGAAAATTTCTTGTAGATTTGTAGCCTGATATGGCCAACTTCTTCCGAATTACACAATATTACTATTTTCGGTTCCATTTATAATCAGTTTATCAAACTTCCTGTACAAACTTTAAATGGGATCCTATTCTGCAAGATTTTATAAATTTGATTTGATTAAATTGCTCTGCAGGTACCAATTCATGAATGAAGAAAGACAAATTACAGGTACCAATTCAAGTGAAAGAATGAAAATCTCTTTATTGTGAATAGTGATTGATATAAATATACAAAACATAAACTAGCAAAGCCAAAGCAGTATATTTACTATTCTTCAATTATGAATATGTGAAGCTTTTACTCTCCATTTCTTAGATGCATGCTTCAGCTTGATCTTCTTCTTCTTACCTAATAACTTGCCATCCTTACCGAATTTTCCCGTCCCTTGCAGGTGCACTCCTTGATGCTTACTCTTTATTCCCCAAGTCTTGTATCGCAACCCCGTTACAACCCCGACCTTCACTTCAGCTGTCGCGTTCAATATTGCATTGCGAAGAGCTTTCCATACGCGGCCATCAACACTTAGATCACGAGCAGCCATTCTCTGAGTCTTGCCCTTGCCTAGAGTGAAAGCTGAAATTCTATCCACAGCTGCTCTATCCTGGCCGTAGTAGAACGTCAACAAAATGTCATCAAAATAAATATTGGAATCCTTGTTTTGATTTTCAGTCTCAAGAATGTAATAAAGGGTTCCATTGTTGTTGCCATCATCAGTCACAGAAGTACGATTATCGCCTGGTGGGAGTGACAATTCAACAACAGTAATAGTCGGGTTCCTGGGTCGTAGACTTAGCCATAGACATAACGCAAGAAGGCCTAAGAGACCTAGGACTTGGAGAAGCCATATGTAAAAGTTCTTCGCTTCACACATGTTTTATTATATTTCTGGAGAGATTGAGAAGAAATTATGGAACGATCGAGCCTAGAATCTGCATTAATGTATGGAGTTTTACAGGGGAATCTGATGTTTAGTGTTGCCATCAAGAGAGGAATATTATTTATGCAAGTTAGATAAGTTTCCAAGAACCAGAAACTTGATGCTTTTCTTTGGAGTGTCATTTTGCTTTCTGTAAAAAAAGGCCACATGAAAGTAGCTTCATGTAAAAAAGAAAATCATGTAATCATAAAGCTTCAAGGAGGAGGTTTAGACAATATAGGCAACTGAAATTTGAAAGTATAAATCGGAGAAATGATGGGATGATACCACTTTTATATCTTATTTTATGTTGTATGATTATGGATGTTTGTTGCATTTTTTTCACGTAAAATATAAAAATTTAACATTTATTTCTATTCGATATAAAGATGGATGGAGTGATCGAGGATGGATTATGAATATCCCTACCTCGATATGAGGTTTCCTCGGATCCTCTCCTCCTACTTAAAAATGGGGATGGTCCCGTCACCCGTGATAGTGATCTATATCTCAAATGGATACGAGAATGAGGTATCTTTCCCCAATTTACTCCATTATCATCCCTATTAGCAAATTAATTTGTGACTACCACACCAACTCAAATCAACATAATTACTACAAATTTACTTGCCGCATAACTTTTGCACAAATATTCTGACAATATAGCATTATTCGTAAAATTAACTTCAATCATGATGCCAAAACCTCCTTTCTCTAGCTTAAAATAATGGATCATGCTACCATCTCATACCATTACAATATGAGTCCATATTCATTGAATTTTAATTTAAGGATTCATAAATTTTTTTGAAAAAAATAAAAATAATTCTGTCCCTAGGGTTGAAGTTCTATTGGTAGATGAATGAGTTTTGGGTTTGGACAAATAACTCCCAAGTCAGCGGTTCGAATCCTACCAACAACAAAAACTTCAACAACAAAAAACTCAATAACGATACTTTGCCCAAATTTAGACAATATAGGCAATTGGAATTTGAAAGTATAAATCGGAGAAAGGATGGGATGATACCACTTTTATATCTTATTTTAAGTTTGAAGATAGGAATGGATATAATCTATGGATATCCGCCTCACCTGGCCCTCGTTATCGAGTTTAATATTTTATAAATATAATAAATTTATGTTTTATTTTGTAATCGTTAACTTTAATTTAAAAAAAAAAAAAAAAAAGAGCAATATATAAATTATTGTTTCTTTTTTTCAAAAAAAAAAAAAAAAAAAACCCTAAAATCTAGTTTCTTTACTATACTCTTCATGACAAACTTGGTCTATTGTATGAGTTTATTATTGTTTTTAATATTCATTTTTGTGGAGCTATCAAGATTATTTAATGTGAGAGAGATTTTTGAAATATCTTTAAGTATTTGTTTCTTCTTTAGCTATCATTAGAACATATGATTATGGCCGTTTGTTATATTTTTCTCATGTAAAATATAAAAATTTAACATTCTTTTTTATTTAATATAAAGATGGATGGAACAAGGATGGATTATGGATATCCCTATCTTGATTTGAGGTTACCTCGAATCCTCTCCTCTAACTTAAAAATAAATCTTTTTCTAATAATTCATTAATTATATTGTTGCAATATAATTTTTTTTTTTTGAGGAAACAACAGAATATAATAGCTAACCCTTGAAATAATAATTACTCATATTATTATCATAATGGATTGCAATAATTGAACAATTAAATTAAACCTCCCTCAGTCGCTCGTTACAATTAACAAACCAAATAAAAAAATAATAATAATAATAATAATCGATAATATTACATAAACCAAATCCGAATCAAGTAAAATAGACAGGACACCTCTTATCTTTTGAAGTAGGCAAGATGTACCCATTGGGACCCACATAAACATCACACGTGGCATGCATCGTGTGGCGGTGGAAGTCCCACGTGGATACCTTGAATCGGACGACAGATTTTATATCAAGTCGGAAACCAATTTTTCCTTTTCCACGGTCGTTCAAGAACTCCTCCCACCGCCTGCTGCTCACAGTCAGTGTGGCCCCACTCAACGTCGCGTCCAAAACCGTTGTCGTTTTAGGCTTCTGATAAAACGGGTCCTTCAGGTGGATCGACCCGACCTGCTGGTCCCTGTAGTAAACCATCCCCTCCATCGAATAATAGTTTATCCCTATGTTCTGGTTCGAGTTTCGGGCCGTGACATTGAATGTTATCTGGGCATTTTCGAACCCGGTGGCCTGATCCAGACCCGGAATCGAGAACTCGTGGATGTGGAATCTTGGCCGGTGAGGACGGAGACTGAGCCAGAGAATGAAAGCGACAATGCCGAGAACGAGGAGGATTGAGAGGAAGACAATGCAGATGGTTTTGGAGACTCTTGTGGCGAGGCTTTCGCGGACGCGGTGAGCGTAGTAGCGAGCGGTGTGGTGGCGCTGGAGAGGTTGGGGTTTTTCCGGTGGAATTTGGATCGGTATCCGATTTGGGGTTGGCATTTTTGTTGTCGTTTTCGTTGTTTTGTCGGTGGAGGATTCACCGGAAAGTTTTTTTTTAACTAATGGAAGAGGATGTGAGGACTGAGGATGTTTATGTAGTAGATGAAGGTGGCGGGAAAAGGAAGTTTATACAACTTTTGATTACTTTGCATTGGAGAAAGAAAAGAATATTTAAGGTTATGAGAAATTTTTTTGGCTTACCTGACCGTATTCGTTTTTGGTTTAAACCATATCATATGGCATAGATTCACATATGATTATAGTCGGTGAATAATTATAAAATACTGAACACGAGATCAAGGGTATTACCAAGAGGTCCAAGACTTACCGAAATCAAACGGAACATACAGGGAGGCGGAGTCATAAAATTTTATTTGAGGGGATAATGTAGTAAAATACAATATTTTTGGGGGCCAAAGTTTAATTTTTCAAAATTTAATATAAAATATATAATTTTCTTAATAGATTTTTTTTTTGTTGCCTACACTTCTTAGTATATGTTAAGTTTGGATACACTTAACGGTCCGGTTGAGGGACTGTCTTGACTTGCCAAATCAAATAGTGCATGTATATTGTTTGGATATTTACATCCTGATCTGGTCGAGAGACTGTCTTGACTTGCCAAATCAAACAGTGCATGTTATACGGATATCTACATCCATAAAATTGGAGAGAAAACTCTTCATACATGCTTATAAAACGACACCCAACATTGTTTCAGCTTGTGTTGCAAGTCTTGTCAAACTTGGTAAACTAAAGGCTACAAGTTATGCTATGCTTAGCTTGAGCTTAGAATAATAGCCTTTATTCATATTCATGTGCGAGAATAAAGTTTAAAGAGTTGCCTACAGGAAATGAAAAGTATTTGTACGCGCGAATTCCCAAAAGCATGTGGGCATGTGCATGTGGCTCTATTCATTTTCATCTAAAAAAATCCCAGTTTGTATGATTCACGAACCTCTTCTTATATAGTTTCAGCCTATATAGTTTTTTTCGTAATAATGTAATTAAAGATCAAATTATATATATATCATTCTAAGCAAAGAATAATATGTGTAACTCAAAGATTTTATAGCTGATTAAGTAAGAAAATTAAGGGCCTGTCCTGTATCGTTTTATAAGGTTGTTTTTTATTTATTTTCCAAATCCAATTTCGAATATGCGTTCGTTATCGTTTTCTATTTTGTTTTTCATTTTATTTGCAAAACAAAAACAACATCAGTGTTAAAAGTGAAAAATTTCCAAAACAACTTTTTGATGTTTTTCATTTTGTTTTTCGTTTTGTTTTTCACTCTAAATAAAAAACTCACATTTTTTAAACATTTTTTCTCACTTTTTTCTCTCCTCTTCGCTGATCAAAGACAGCCTTCATCTTCTTCTTCTTTCATTCTTCGCTCGTCGACTCCAGGTCTGCATCTTCTTCTCTTCTCTTCTCTTCTCTTCTCCTCCTCCTACTCCTTCTTCTTCCTCTTCTTCTTCCCCTTCCAATTCTCCGTGGAAGCAAATTTGGAGGAGCCAATCTGCTCCTCCATGGCCAGAGGGGGTGGGATCCTCCTCCGGCGACGTTGATCCGGCCATAGAGGAGCAGATTGGCTCCTTTATTACTTTTGTTTTCAAAGATTTACAAAAATAAAAATAAAATAAATAAAATAAACTGGGCACAACATGTAATTTATGTTTATTATTTAATTTTATTTTTGACTTCAAAAAGTGATGATCAATTATAGTTGTTGGCCATTAAAGTGGTTGTTTACAACGAAAACTGATTTAGATATAAGAAACAGAGCAACGAACATAAATGGGTGATTTAGACCCTCTTTTTACAACGAAACAGTGCAGCAACAAACATAAAAAAAAAATAATAATAAATAAATAAAAAATAAATAAATAAATAAAAAACTGGGCATTTGATTGTTTATTTGGGGTTTAATCAGGTATGAGAAGTAATGACATGAATTTGATGAAAACTGATGGAATTAAGGTGGTTGGTAATTGATTTGTAAAATTTTTAAATGGGTGTAGGTAGAGATTAATCAGGTGTCTAGAGAATTTTTTGGGTGGCATAGTTGATTTAGATGAATTATTGATCCACATTTTACTCAAATTAAAAAATTACAATAGAAAAAATATTAGGAAAATTACAATGTTTGAAAATTTTCAGATAACCTACCAGACGCGTTTTTTACGTTTTCATATTCAGAATACAGCTTACGGGATATGCTACTAGACCCGTTTTTGGATTTCGAAATTGAAACCAAAAACACTGTTTTCATTTTCATTTTTATTTTCGAAAAACAAAAACAAAAACACCTTTGAAAAACGTTACAGGGCGGGCCTTAATATATTGTATATTTTGTACTAATTTAATCACGGATTGATTAAGTAGTGTACGATTAATTTTCGGTAGGATTTCTCATTAGCGAAATATGAGTTTTGAATATATGAACCTTTATGCTCCCTCACGTAAGCTGGCCGATTTCAATGAGCAATTCTACCGTAAGATTCGTTGTAATACGTATGTACAAATCCAACATCTTCATATCATACGTAAGATATTATTTGAATAATCGATGTGAAATTTTTTGTAATTCATTTACATTAAGATTGATGTATCTTTAATCTTGATATCATTAAATGTCTCATGTGGGAGCTAGGAGCTCTACAAATTTTTTTATATAAAACCTACGGGGTATGACGATTTGAATTGGAATATTACCTGATTGTATGAACACCATTTATTATACTGGGTCAGGAGTTTTGCAATTAAAAAGTTTAATAGTGTTTACATTTTAATTCAAAAGTAGAATCTTTTTAATTAAAAAGAAAAATGACTTTTACATTTATAACAAGTTTATTGTAATACAATACAAACATAACATTGTGAGGACTCGGTCAACCCACAAATTCAATTATTCAAATAAAATAAAATGAAATACACAACGACAACATAACATATATGGTGAACAAATCATTTGAAATGCACGTGACACCTTTTGCCTCTAAAATGATGCAACATCGACCCGTCCGGACCCAACCCGACATTGCATTTGACCCGCATCCGATGCTCAGTTGTATCCCATACTGACTTTCTATACTTGACGTCCGATGTGAATTTCAAGCTAAACATCACCGTCCCTTTCACAAGATCACTTTTGAACTCCAACCGACGTTGATTATTCACCGTTGACGCAGTCATGGTCCCACAGAATACCCTCTCCAAGACAGTTGTGTTTTTGGGCCCTTGATAATAATGTGAATGAAAAACGGGTTCCACTGCGATCAAGTGGTCTTTGTAGTAAACCGACCCGCGCATGGCCTTGTAGAAGATCCAGGCCCGTCGGTTCGGGTTTTGGACCGTCACGTTGAAAACAATGTGGGAGTTTTGAAACCCGTTTGTTTGACCCAGACCCGGAATTGAAAATTCTTGGAGGTGGAATTTCGGGTTGTGTGCTCGAAGACTGAGCCATAAAACGAGAAAAATGAGGCCCAAAGCAAAAATTGGAGTCAAAATAATTGCAAACATTAGCTTCCTTTTTGAGGGTCCTTTGTTGTCAACCATTTTCTTGGGTGAGAAAATTTGTAATGCAATTGAGAAAATTTGATGGGTATGGCAAGAAAATTTGGCCAAACAATTGGTGTTTATGTAGTGAGAGAGGCGGCTCAAAATGTCAGGAAATTTTTTTTAAAAAAAAATAAAAATTGGAGGAACTTGTGTCTTTTGATTGAAGAAAGAAAAGAATAACTAAGGTAACTTATGATTAATTGGACAGATGATGATTGCAACGTGAGCATATGGTACTTTACAGTGTGTTGAATTGCACTTTCTTGAGGTTAGTGGAGCCCAGGAAAAGGTGTTTTGATATGAACTAATAAAAAGATAATATTTTAACAGGAAAAGAATGACGTTGATTGCTATAGAGGATTTTGTCAGAATTTTGATCTGCCTTGTGACTTGTGAGATAGGTGATGCTTTGTTAATTGAAAGCAATATATTAATCAATTTGAACATGAGGGACTATTGATGTAGCTTGAATGTGACACTCTTGAATGAAAGCTTTATGATATATGGGTCTAATATAATGTTTTATCACAAAAAGGCAAGAGGAGAAGAATAAGAGAATACGTCTTATGTAACTTGGTGGTGAAAAACGCTCATTCAACCTAGTAATGTCTCAATTTCAAATCGTCATACCAACTGTGGTACCAGTAGCCCAGCAATAATGTCTCATTTCCTTTTTCTTTTTTTCTTCCACAAAAGTGAACATAGCAGATAGTTGGTCAATTACTTAAATATGATGATGATACGATCTAGAATTCAAATCTTCTCTTAATCTCACCACCATTTTACCTCTTAAGATCTTGTTGTTGGAAATTGTTGTATTATTGAATGATAAAATTTGGTTAAGTGTTATGACTTTTCATGACAATTGTATCATTTCATAAGAGTTGCATCTTTTTATAAAAGTTGTATCATTTCTTAAAAGATATATATTTCCTTTAAAGACATGTCCATTCGAAAGAATATGTGTCATTTCAAATAGGTACGAGGATATTTATAAATATAGATGCCCTCTAACCATTTGTAATTTAATTAATTTTCTACACTCTTGTTGTCTCTGCATAAAATAAATAGTGTCTCAAAAGTTTCAAGTACAAAACATCGATTTGAGTACGACGGTTTTTTAAGTTTGAAGTGCTGCTACTTGAAGAACAAAATATGTTCTATACTAAGAGACAATTGTTCATAACATTAAGCACCATTCATGGAGGGAGCAAAATTGTCTTAAGGAAATTGTAAATATCACAAGGCTTGGATTATTTTAATTTTTGCACTCTACAAACTGTAAGTTTTTCTGTATTCAAATTTCCTTTCATTGTGTTGTACTGTATGTGAGTTTATTGCACGCAATATATATTTATATAGTAAATATAACACAGGTTAATAACACTTGTGACACATAACTATTATATTATAAATGGATAGTTAGGATCTGATTGTGTTCAGGTATTACTTTATTAACAATCAATCGTAAAATTCGGAAAAAGTATAGTGATATAAAAATGAGATAAGGAGACACTATTACTAAATCTAATGTATAACTGAGGATTTCATTCCAAAATCTCTCAAATCATAGCATGCAAGTAAAGTCACACATACAATTCGATCCATATAAAAGGCATATCATGTCACAACTATCACAATTTTAATTGTTACATACTATTACAAATAAATTCACAATGGACGATATACACATCTAAGATACGTACAAATTACATATTCATGAACACACAAAACATAAAATTTACAATCAAATGATCAGCTCAAATTTACAGGACATCTATCATGCACAGAACTTGGCAAGATCAAGCCATCCGGACCAACATCAATATCACACTCCGCATGCATCCGATGGTGCCTTCTATCCCAGATGGAATTCTTGAACCGGATAAAGGACGCCAACCTTACGCTAAATTTCACAGTTCCTCCCGTACGATCGTTCATGATCTCCCTCCAACGGTGGTTATTCGCCGATGACATGGTCACGGTCCAACCAAATACCTGTTGCAAGATAGTTGTGTTCTTGGGGGATTGATTGAATGAATATAATAGGGGCATGACCCCAACCTTTTGGTCCTTATAGTAAATCGACCCGTCTATGGACTCATAAAGGATCCAAGTGCTCCGGTTTGGGTTTCGGACAGCTACGTTGAAGGTAATGTTGACATTCCTAAACCCATTTAGTTGATCCAAACCCGGAACTGAAAAATTCTGGATTTGGAAACTGGGGAAATGTGGGTGGAGACCAAGCCATACGAGAAATAAAATCAGGCCTATAACAAAAATAGTAGTCAAAAAATTGGCAAGTATGAGTTTAGCGGGTGAGCTTTGTTGAGTTTGTTGATCAGCGATTTTAGGCGGTTCTGTCATTTTTATTTGCAAGAGAATTTGTTAAAGGTTGCAAGAAAAATTTGGATAAATAGAGAAGTTATTGGCTGAGGATGTTTGTGTGGTGAGAAAATTATGTTGTTGCTAGAAATGACACAGAAAGAGAAGGAAAAAAAAACCTGAAGAATCTTGGGCTTTTGCTCTTGGAAAGAAAGGAATAAGCTTTTTTTTTTTTTTTTTTCTTCATTGGCTGGCCAATTTCAAGCTATGCCAATGTGATTAAATGATACTTTAATTTACACTGCACTTTGCGTGCTAGTTGGGAATCATAATGACGGAAAGAAACTTAATTCCTATTTTGTTATTACATTGTTTACTAAAGAACAAATCCGAATCAAATTATGTACATGTACCTTAAAAACAAATTAGGAATTAAGTTTTTGACGGAGAAAGAACTTAACTCTCTCATCTCACCCAAAGAATTAAGCTCCCTATCATGATTCATTTTTGCATGGAACTTGTAGCGTACGTGTTGAATAGTCAGAAATACTGAGTGAAAGGGAATTTAATTCATGATTTGTGATCAGTTACAACGTTTACTAAAATCATTTGGGAATCAAAGTATGTGGGTCACATACACAAATCAAGGTTAAGTTCCTACTTGATGGAACTTAATTTGGAGTGATATATTTTAACCTCAGACTTTATTATTTGTACTCCTATAATTTTAGGGTTTTAGATTGCGAAGGAGAAAAGAAAGAGTCGAATTGAGAGAGAGTGTTTCACTATTGTAAACATCAATTTGATAGTAGAAGTTAAGTGCCAGTGCGTTATGTTGATGTAGGCTTACGCCGAACCATGTAAAATCCCATGTCTCTTTTTATTGTTCTTTTTTTCTTTCGTATGTGATTGTCTTTAGGTTTTCATATTCCTTAACAAAATCTTCTAGCTGTAAGTGTTGTCTTAAGAAATAATGGCTTTCTTGATGTAAATGTTGACTTAATAATTAAGATTTTCTTGATAGATTTTGAATCTTTCTGCAGGTGCTCATTCAATTGGACTTTGTCATTGTGGTTTTTTTTGTGGATCGGGTCTACAATTTCAGAGGGTCAGGCAAAGCAGACCCCAACATGGACCAATATTCAGTTGATCTCCTAAAAAATATGTCCAATCAAGACCAGTTAATGGAGCCTTCAATTTGAGCAGTGACCCAAAAGTGCTCATAACTCAAACAGCTAACACAAGTACTACTACTTTCAAGCTGAACAGCTCTTTCTACCGAGAAGTGCTTATTAATGAAGAAGCAGTGATGCAATTAGATCAGGAGCTAGCCTTCACTGATCTTACTAGTGAAATAGCTGCGGATTACGCGAAGGAAATTTGGCAAGGCCATGATTAAATTGGGGAATGTCAATTCGCCGGTGTTTTAACAGGAGGAGAAGGAGAGATCAGGTTCAACTGCAGAAGAATTAACCACCACAAAACACACCGAGTTATATGTGATCAATTAGTACATAAAGTCTTAAGTCCTTTCGGGTGTACATGTGAGTGGGATCTTAATTCAAAGTTGTCAATTCAGAATAGCAATGCCTCATATTCGAATCGTCACACCACATATGATACATATAAAGAAAAAAAAAAATCAATATCACCAAATTAAGACTTATATTCTTGACTATTGAACAATCAATATCACCAATTTAAGACTTATTATTGGCTATATATTGAACAATTAATATCACCAATTTAATTTTGTTTACTCTAATAATAATAATAATGTCACCAACTTTATTTTTTCAGATATTTTTTCATTTATGAGTCATGATATTATGAAGACAGTTTATTACAACTTAGATAGTAATTGCATTATGTAATCATTAATTATGATGTATGTCATCTCTCAAACTTAAAATTTATGGAGTGATATCTCACTTTATCTTTAAGATCAATACTTTGTAATTTGTATTGATCTTTTATTGTGTCTATAATTTTAAATATATATATATATATATATATATTTTAATTATTACAATAAATTTAAGATTTGTGAGAGTGGAATACAACTCTAATCTACAATTTCATATTGTAGGTGTGATGTCAATAGACAACCTCATCTCATTCCATATGTTTTATGTTTTTTTTTTTTTTTAATTATTATTTGATATACCACTTACGGTACAAAGCAACTCAAAGCAAAGACATTATCATACTTTATGAATTTCATTTACCACCTATCCACATCTACGTTAACCTTATCTATGAACCATTGACTTTCAACCACAGTTGACATGATCTGCACTCTGCAGCAACATGATCTGCGCTGTTGCCTGCTATATATCACTCCCTATTAAATTTCAATACTCAAACCAATGAATTAATTATTTAACTAAATGATAATTAATGCCAATTTTCAGACATGATTAAGCTAAGACAACTAAATGTTATAAATATATTTTATATGTTTTTATTAATTATTGTTATCCAGTCTCAGTTGACAGCCTATCTAATTGTCTGAACCCCACGATAACAACTATATGGAACCCCACGATCCTTTTTTTTTTTTTTTTTTTATTGTAAACTTGGAGCCAATCATGCATATGCATTCTTGGCATCTTAGACTATGCATATATACGACAATAGATAACCTTTTTTGATTGTTTGTTTTGTTTTTTTTCCCAGCTATTATTAATCTATTATTGCAAAATTAATAATAAAAATACTTTTATAGATCAGAAAAAGAAAAAAGAAAAAAAGATTTAGAGTATTTTTTTCTTAAGAAAAAAATTACATATGTGTTTCTTTAGAAAGTAATTTGGACAATTCTAACAATTTTTGTTGCATTTTGCCAAAGGTATTCATTCTAATTCAATCTTGATCATGAAGAGAAGGATTAAGAATATTAATTAATCAAAATTTTAATATCTGAATTGTTGTGACAATGTTATCATTTCTTTAATTTCCCCCTTTTTTTTTTTATTTTTTACATTCACTTCTTGTTTTTTTCTTTTCTTTTCTTTATTCATTTTATATGTGTTGACTTACATCATTATAAAAGTTGGTGCATGCGTATATCTTTTTAAAATATTTATATATAATCATCCAAGAAACATATAATTGGATAGGTTTGATATGCAAGACATTAATATACTTAGGAGCCAGAGTTCTTTTTATATAATCATTAGTGTTGAACAATTCCCTAATCGTTTCATTTTTATTATTTTTTTTCTTATATATAATAATAATAATAATAATAATAATAATAATAATAATAATAATAATCTAATCTCTGGAGAGTGGAGGGTTATAATTAACTATTTTTAACATTACAAGGCTGGCTCTATTTTGTTTTCTCCCAATAATCTTTTATTTTAACTAAAAATAAGAATCTAACAAAATACATTGATTTTAATAAATTTGATATGATTTTTTTATAATAAATTTAATGAAATTTAATTAGAAAAAAAAAAAATGAACATTTTTTAAATACTATAACTATTTTTTCTTGATTTTTTTGAATATAAAAGGGATAATTACCCCGGTACACCACAAGAAAAAAGAGGTTTTATGATGGAGAAAAACCGTCATAACAGGCAATTCATGATGTTTAAAAACCGTCATTAATCTCAGCGTCAAGAACAGTTTCTTGACGGTTTTAAAAGCGTCATAATTTTATGACAGAATTTGATATCATAAATTCTTGATGGTTTTTAAAAATCATAAATGAGCGTCATTACATCTTGATAGTAGTAAACCATCATAAATTTATGATGGTTATAAACCATCAAATTGTTTTCTTATAAAATGAAATAAAAAATTTACCGCTGCCATCTATAATAAATAAATATAATATTATATAAAATTGAAACTCAACATATTTAAAAAAAAAAATGCAATAGTATAATTAAAACTCAATAAAAATATGGCAAAAAATAATCTGTAATAATCAATATCATTAAAACAAGCAAAAATTTCATTACATATACTTTTTTTTTTCTTTTTGAAGGGACATTACATATACTTTTAAACAACATAAATTATACTACATCATCTTCTACTAACATAAATCAATGATTTGATATGTGCATCTCCCTCCAAGGTCAATGAGCTCATGAGAATAAGTTGTTTTTCTTTCAGATCTTTTTTACTCCCACTTCTATTCAACTGTAGTCTGTAGATGCAGTCCAAGCAACTAATCTGCAAATATAACTTCAAATTGTCAATTTCGATATTTTTAAAATAAATATAAAATCCAAATGAACTAAAATGAAAATTTATTTTTTAATAAAAAAATTACTAAATAAAATGATAAATTTACATAGAACACACAAAAAATATATATATATAAAAAAATTGTGCAACAAAATTGTTATTACATAAAAAAAATCAACATTAAAAACCCACAAAAGAGAGTTCGAAGACACAAAATATTTGAATCTCTATACTTATCAATTTAAAATGACAAGAATAATATATTACAAACCCATAAATAAACTTTTCATGATTGTTTTTTTTTTTTTTTTTTTTTTTTTCATATAGTCATGTTATAGTCTTGAATATAAAACAAATATATATATATATATATATAATAACACGTTTGTTAAAAAAATAAAAAAATAAAAAGGTCACCCAAAAGTTAAATACCTCGTGTAGAAGGACTACGTGGTGACGATGTAGGTGGTGTGGGACGGTGTGGTGACGAAGTTCTACGACTTCAAAGGTCGTGCGTGGTGATGAAATCTGAAAACTTTAGACGGCGTGGTGACAAATCTTGAGTCTTTGGACATCATGGTGATAAAATCTAGGGCATCGACGATCTGGTAATAAAAAATGAATGGTGAAATTTCAAAGTAGAGCTAATGGAAAGCAAAAAAGAAATTTAATTGGAAGAAAAATAGGTGTGTGTGGCTGTGAAAAGTTAGAATGGTTAGGGTTAGGGTTGTGATCATTTTATATAAGTGAAATGATTGTGTGCACTCATGAGTATGGTAAACACTACAACAACTAATAAGAATATAATATGTGTCACTTGGAGCCATTAATTAACTTATATATCAATTTAAGATTAAAATAAATAATATCAATTACATAATCTTTACCAAAAATAAAAATTACATAATCAAAATTCTCAATTGAAATTAGAATATAAAAACAATAATATAATACTAACAATTGAATTTTTTTTTTCAATAAGAATATTTTTTTTATAAATATATAGATATAAATACTAAATTTTATTTATCTTTCTTATTATCAATTCATTCTTTTTAAATTTCAACCTTTTTTGACGTTTTTTAAGTATCAATAATTCTTGATGGTTTTTAAATATCAACTTTTCTTGATGGTTTTTGAATGTCAACAATTCTTGATGGTTTTTAAAAACCATCAACATTTAATGATATTATGTACAAGCGTCATTAAATCTTGACATTTAAAATAAACCATCAAGTTTTTATGATGTTTTTAAAAAACCATCATATAGGTTTGATGGTTGAAAAAAACCATCATAAATAAGTGTCATAAATCATCTTTTTTCTAGTAGTGGTAGTCACCAATTTAATGACACACTATCAAAATTACCACTAGCTAGATTGAGAATTGGTTTCAGAATGACCATTTTTAGCGACAAGTGTGACACTAATAGTCATTCTATCTAATTTCATCCAATGAGTGGCATTTTGGTAAATAAGGGGATGACATTAATTTATTTAAGATATTTTTTGGAAATAAATTTTTTCTTTTATTTTTTAAAACGAATAATTATATTTAGTGTATATATGTATAGCATATCTCATACATATATATATATATATATATATATATATATATATATTCTTTTTCTTTTTTGAGAAGATTAAGGCTACAGAATCTAAAAAACAAAAAAGAGACATATGTATTGATCTAAACCATTTCTTTTGTATTTTGAAACGAATAATTATATTTAGTGTGTGTATATACACATAACATATCTCAAACATATATATATATATATATATACACACACACTAAATGTAATTATTCGTTTAAAAAAATAAAAGAAAAAATTAATTTCCAAAAACATCTAAAATAAATTAATGTTATCCCCTTATTTACCAAAATGCCACTCATTGAAAAAATTGATTTTCAAAAAACATCTAAAATAAATTATTTTCATCCCCTTATTTACCAAAATGCCACTTATTTGATAGAATTATATGGAATTGGATGGAATGGCCTTTATTGTCACATTTTTGGCCAAAAATGTCCATTTTGAAACCAATTCACAATCTAGTGATCATTTTGATAGTGTATCATCAAATTGATGGCCACGGGGTAATTATCCCAATAGAAACTTCATAATTTTGGCAATTAAATTTATCTTTTAATGCACTTAAAATGTTAGACCTCAGAAGTTTTGTTATCCGAAATTCTCATAACAACATTTGCACTAAAATTGTTGTTTGTGTATATACATTCTACTACACAACAGTAAAAAAAATAAAAATAAATTTCTCTTCATTTTTTTTTATTCATCGTCATATTTTTTTTCAATTATTTCTCGTATGAGTTGGTTTATATAGGAACTCACTCACTTTTTAAATTAGAAATGCAAAAACTACAAGCTAGCAATGCTGAAAATAAAAGGAGATCGATGTCAACCAAAAAGCACTTTTTCGTTTTATTATTTCTGGAAACAAGTACATAGAATATCAAACTAACAAACCCAACACTGCTGCATGCACACTTAATTTTCCTGATCTTGCACTCAAATTATTCCCCAAAAAACACAAATTAACTCAATCAAATTTCAACATCAAAAAAAAAAAAAAAAAAAAAAAATCAGTCAAATTTCCCAACTAAAAACCAATTAATTAATTAACTCTACTGCAAACTTTCCTAATTTCACCAGATTTTCCTGTAAGAACTTCAATTCTACCCATATTAACCATTGAAACACCAAAGTCTTTGAAGAAAGATCCAAAGCTTTTCCCAGCTTGGCTTAAAATATAATCTCTGGTCTCTTTGTTTTCAAGAAGAGCTGCATCTGATTGGAACAAGCCTCTCCTTTTACTCACAAGTGTGTAATAACTTTCATCAAATGTCTTGAAGCTTCCGGGATCCATCTCCACTAGAGTTTTCTGATCTCCTGGTTTGCACTTGAGCTTCAATTTCTCCATGTATTCCGAATCCAATCTGGGATCAGCGTTGCCCTTTCCGGTGAAGTTGTATAGCCTTTCGTTGAAGGACGAGCAGTGAGAAGTTCCAATGGTGTGTCCACCTGAGTTAAAAATCAGTCATGTTTAAATCAAGACGTTCCTGACTAGAGAAAGACTGGAAAAAATTTCAAACGTCGTTTTAAGTTATTACCTGATAAAACGACCAAATCTTTAACGCTTAGACCCTTTCGTGCCCATCCATTGACCAATGTACTGATGTTTGCAGTAGGTCCGATAAGATTCCC
The DNA here is from genome assembly GCA_030490815.1 of Acer saccharum. NCBI lineage: Eukaryota > Viridiplantae > Streptophyta > Magnoliopsida > Sapindales > Sapindaceae > Acer > Acer saccharum. Next base: position 3,783,376 of record CM059877.1, on the reverse strand, counting down.
AACGGTTTCGGTTGCATTCGAAATCCTTCCATCTCTTCTTCCAGTTTCGACATCCCATGATAGTCCTCTGAGCTGAGATATCATTATGATATACAATTATTGTTTTAATTATATGGAGATTTTATTCTTGAAAAGAATAAGGAAAAGTCTTTATCTGTTACAGGAATCCCGTATGTTTTTTTGTACAGAATTCCTACATCTGATAATTTTCGGAATAAGAAATTAGGAATGGAGTAAAATAGTTAATTACCTCAACCACAACATCTCTGGCAACTAGGGCCACAATGTCAGCACATGAAACCACACCAGGACAAGCCTTTTCTACTGCAGTTTTAACTCTATCAATAATTTGGTATCCTCGAAGAGTTTGATTTGGAATTGCATCTTTTTCGGCTTGTTTTGTTGGAGAGTCTAACAACAGTGAGCCATCACAACCCTGTGGAAGTATATTCAATATTCATTAAAAAAAATAAAAAAAAAATTGATTATGAGATAAAGTTGGTTTAGTAGTATATAATATATTATATAAAACAAATGTACGTACCCTGACAAAACAATCATGGAAATGCATTCTCAACAAAGGGCCACCAAGAGAAGGCGCTACTGACATGACTTGATGGATAACATCCTTGACAACAGCCTCAGCTTTCGGGCATGATTTTGCGTAAAACCCTACTTTCAATCCCTGGGCATTGGCAGGATTGAACACAAAAACTAGGAAGGTGAATTGAAAAAACAAACACAAAAAGAGCTTTGAAGTAGACATATTATTCTTAAAAATGATCAAGATTCTGCTTTGAAATGATTTGAACATAAGCTAAGTCATATATAGAGCTGAAAATTGGACATTTCATGTGTACAGGCTGTCGGTTTGGATGCTTGATTGGTGAATAATTCATGTCGAATATTTTAATTAGAAAGTGATCGAGTGGTTAAAATATAAATTATTTGAGTCAAGTAGTGTTAGAATTTGATATTGAAATTTGAAACCCATCAGAACCCACAGATGATGATTCATGTGATGAAAAAATTAGTTTATTAGGCTCAGGGTTGCAAGATGGCTCTACGTCTCCCGCAAGAAAAGATTTCTATAGATTTTTTTCCTTTGAAAAAGTAAAGGAAAACAAAAAAAAACTGGATCTACAATTGCACAATCAAAAATTGAGTTGTGTTTTGGGCTAGCTAGAAGAAATTAATTACAGTTGACTTTAATTTGATTATAGTTAATTACATGTTCAAAGCACGTTGTTCTTTTTTATTTAATTAATTTTTTTTTTTTTTTAAACTTTTGCATTGTCATACTTCAATTCACATAAGTTGTGATTACAAAAATGATCTTTGTAATTTATCCGGAAAGAAAACTTCTCACAAATGTTTATAAAATAAGATGGTGAGACTCAAACCCTTCACTATTAAGTGGGAGGGAAAATGCATTACGGCAATATTAATTCTATGTGACTTGGAGTTGTTAATTGTTTTGTTATTAATGTATTAACTTATAATTTTAGAATCTATTAACATGTAATCTTGTTAAGGAAAACTCTAATAGAGTCATCATGGGAATTTAATACCAAAAAAAAAAAAAAAAAAAAGGTTCACTTTTATATCATTCAATCATCAACTTTGTTGTAGTTAGAATCGATTCCATAAAAGAATATACTTGTTAGGTATATTGGTGACCACCGGGTTAATTATCTTTTTAAAATATTTATATATAATCATCCAAGAAACATATAATTGGATAGGTTTGATATGCAAGGCATTAATATACTTAGAGCCAGAGTTCTTTTTATATAATCATCAGTGTTGAACAATTCCCTAACCGTTTCATTTTTATTATTTTTTTTCTTATATATAATAATAATAATAATCTAATCTTTGGAGAGTGGAGGGTTATAATTAAGGATTGGGATCCCCTACTCATCTCATTTGTACTCATCTTTTTAACATCCAGTGACATGTGGCATCCAAACAAATGAATGGTTAGGATTAATTTGTCTTAATTTTTTTTTTCTCTCTCCCCTAACAAACGACATCGTATCTCTCAAAACAAAACAAAAAATCTTCTTCTTTTTTGTGTTCCATTAAATTCCAAAAAATAAATAAATTCTAGAAAATAAATAAATAAATAAACTAAGGAGATCATCCATCTTTACAATCCCAGATTCATCAACACCCAGAAACCAAAAAAAAAATTAATATGACCAAGGATTTCCCTTCTCTTTCCCTCATTTTGTCAGCAACCAACTAAACAAAAACCCATTTCACAAACCCATAAACGAAATCCAATCAAAAAAAATTGAAAAAAACAAAAAAATAAAATAAAAATGAACATTGATGGATCATAAGATATTCATCAATGGAGAAATCGCACCACCACCCAAAAACGAAATCGCACTAGTCAAACCACCATCAAAATCCAAACACGAAATCGACAAATCGCACCACCACCAAACCCGAAATCGCACCAGTCAACCACCACAAAACCCAAACACGAAATCACATGAAATAGGAGAGAAAGAAGGCAGCAAGAAGATGGACCGGAGAGAAAGAAATGGAGGAGATTGATGGAGATGGATTCGCGGAGAGAGAGAGAGAGAGAGAGAGTGATGAACCAGATGTGAAAAGAGAGAGAAGACGCAGCGGCAGCGGCGGCTGAAGGAAATCGAATGCGATGCGAAGAGAAGACGCGGCGGTTTAGGTGTTGGTGTTGGTGGAAGATGATGATGATGATGATGACCAATGAGTGTGGTAGAGTGGTGTCTGGTGGTGTTTTTTTTTTTTAAAGATTTATTTGTTTTTTTTTTTTTTAATAGATTTGCTAACTTTTTATGTTTGGAAAGATTTTATTTTCTGGTTTGTGTATTATAATTCAATTTGTGTTTATGAAAAATGAAGATTAATGATATGGGTTTGTGAAGAAATGAAGATTAATGATATGTTTTTTTTTTTTTTTTTTTTTTTTTTAAATCGTTTAATCTGTATTATGAGTCAAACAAGAAGATTTTTTTTTTTTTTTTTTTTTTTTTTTTTTGTTTTGAGAGATACGATGTCGTTTGTTAGGGGAGAGAGAAAAAAAAAAATTAAGACAAATTAATCATAACCATTCATTTGTTTAGATGCCACATGTCACTGAATGTTAAAAAAATGAGCACAAATGAGATGAGCAGGGGATCTCAGTCCTATAATTAACTATTTTTAACATTACAAGGCTGGCTCTATTTTGTTTTCTCCCAATAATCTTTTATTTTAACTAATAATAAGAATCTAACAAAATACATTGATTTTAATAAATTTGATATGATTTTTTTATAATAAATTTAATTAGAAAAAAAAATGAACATTTTTTAAATACTATAACTATTTTTTCTTGATTTTGTTGAACATGAAAGGGATAATTACCCCGGTGGTCACCAATTTGATGACACACTATCAAAATGACCACCGGCTAGATTGAGAATTGGTTTTAGAATGACCATTTTTAGCGAAAAGTGTGACACTAATGGTCATTCCATCTAATTCCATCCAATGAGTGGCATTTTGGTAAATAAGAGGATGACATTAATTTATTTAAGATATTTTTTGGAAATAAATTTTTTCTTTTATTTTTTAAAACGAATAATTATATTTAGTGTGTATATTTATAGCATATCTCATACATACATACGATTAAGGCTACAGAATCTAAAAAACAAAAAAGAGACATATGTATTGATCTAAACCATTTCTTTTGTATTTTGAAACAAATAATTATATTTAGTGTGTGTATATACACATAACATATCTCAAACATATATATATATATATATATATATATATATACACACACACTAAATATAATTATTCGTTTCAAAAAACAAAAGAAAAAAATTAATTTCCAAAAACATCTAAAATAAATTAATGTTATCCCTTTATTTACCAAAATGCCACTCATTGAAAAAATTGATTTTCAAAAAACATCTAAAATAAATTATTGTCATCCCCTTATTTACCAAAATGCCACTTATTTGATGGAATTATATGGAATTGGATGGAATGGCCTTTATCGTCACATTTTTGGCCAAAAATGTCCATTTTGAAACCAATTCACAATCTAGTGATCATTTTGATAGTGTATCATCAAATTGATGGCCACGGGGTAATTATCCCAATAGAAACTTCATAATTTTGGCAATTAAATTTATCTTTTAATGCACTTAAAATGTTAGACCTCAGAAGTTTTGTTATCCGAAATTCTCATAACAACATTTGCACTAAAATTGTTGTTTGTGTATATACATTCTACTACACAACAGTAAAAAAAATAAAAATAAATTTCTCTTCATTTTTTTTTATTCATCGTCATATTTTTTTTCAATTATTTCTCGTATGAGTTGGTTTATATAGGAACTCACTCACTTTTTAAATTAGAAATGCAAAAACTACAAGCTAGCAATGCTGAAAATAAAAGGAGATCGATGTCAACCAAAAAGCACTTTTTCGTTTTATTATTTCTGGAAACAAGTACATAGAATATCAAACCAACAAACCCAACACTGCTGCATGCACACTTAATTTTCCTGATCTTGCACTCAAATTATTCCCCAAAAAACACAAATTAACTCAATCAAATTTCAACATCAAAAAAAAAAAAAAAAAAACTCAGTCAAATTTCCCAACTAAAAACCAATTAATTAATTAACTCTACTGCAAACTTTCCTAATTTCACCAGATTTTCCTGTAAGAACTTCAATTCTACCCATATTAACCATTGAAACACCAAAGTCTTTGAAGAAAGATCCAAAGCTTTTCCCAGCTTGGCTTAAAATATAATCTCTGGTCTCTTTGTTTTCAAGAAGAGCTGCATCTGATTGGAACAAGCCTCTCCTTTTACTCACAAGTGTGTAATAACTTTCATCAAATGTCTTGAAGCTTCCGGGATCCATCTCCACTAGAGTTTTCTGATCTCCTGGTTTGCACTTGAGCTTCAATTTCTCCATGTATTCCGAATCCAATCTGGGATCAGCGTTGCCCTTTCCGGTGAAGTTGTATAGCCTTTCGTTGAAGGACGAGCAGTGAGAAGTTCCAATGGTGTGTCCACCTGAGTTAAAAATCAGTCATGTTTAAATCAAGACGTTCCTGACTAGAGAAAGACTGGAAAAAATTTCAAACGTCGTTTTAAGTTATTACCTGATAAAACGACCAAATCTTTAACGCTTAGACCCTTTCGTGCCCATCCATTGACCAATGTACTGATGTTTGCAGTAGGTCTGAAAAGATTCCCAACGGTTTCGGTTGCATTCGAAATCCTTCCATCTCTTCTTCCAGTTTCGACATCCCATGATAGTCCTCTGAGCTGAGATATCATTATGATATACAATTATTGTTTTAATTATATGGAGATTTTATTCTTGAAAAGAATAAGGAAAAGTCTTTATCTGTTACAAGAATCCCGTACGTTTTTTCGTACAGAATTCCTACATCTGATAATTTTCGGAATAAGAAATTAGGAATGGAGTAAAATAGTTAATTACCTCAACCACAACATCTCTGGCAACTAGGGCCACAATGTCAGCACATGAAACCACACCAGGACAAGCCTTTTCTACTGCAGTTTTAACTCTATCAATAATTTGGTATCCTCGAAGAGTTTGATTTGGAATTGCATCTTTTTCGGCTTGTTTTGTTGGAGAGTCTAACAACAGTGAGCCATCACAACCCTGTGGAAGTATATTCAATATTCATTAAAAAAAAAATAAAAAAATTGATTACGAGATAAAGTTGGTTTAGTAGTATATAATATATTATATAAAACAAATGTACGTACCCTGACAAAACAATCATGGAAATGCATTCTCAACAAAGGGCCACCGAGAGAAGGCGCTACCGACATGACTTGATGGATAACATCCTTGACAACAGCCTCAGCTTTCGGGCATGATTTTGCGTAAAACCCTACTTTCAATCCCTGAGCATTGGCAGGATTGAACACAAAAACTAGGAAGGTGAATTGAAAAAACAAACACAAAAAGAGCTTTGAAGTAGACATATTATTCTTAAAAATGATCAAGATTCTGCTTTGAAATGATTTGAACATAAGCTAAGTCATATATAGAGCTGAAAATTGGACATTTCATGTGTACAGGCTGTCGGTTTGGATGCTTGATTGGTGAATAATTCATGTCGAATATTTTAATTAGAAATTGATCGAGTTGTTAAAATATGAATTATTTGAGTCAAGTAGTGTTAGAATTTGATATTGAAATTTGAAACCCATCAGAACCCACAGATGATGATTCATGTGATGAAAAAATTAGTTTATTAGGCTCAGGGTTGCAAGATGGCTCTACGTCTCCCGCAAGAAAAGATTTCTATAGATTATTTTCCTTTGAAAAAGTAAAGGAAAACAAAAAAAAATCATACTCGATCTACAATTGCACAATCAAAAATTGAGTTGTGTTTTGGGCTAGCTAGAAGAAATTAATTACAGTTGACTTTAATTTGATTATAGTTAATTACATGTTCAAAGCACGTTGTTCTTTTTTATTTAATTAATTATTATTATTTTTAACTTTTGCATTGTCATACTTCAATTCACATAAGTTGTGATTACAAAAATGATCTTTGTAATTTTTCCGGAAAGAAAACTTCTCACAAATGTTTATAAAATAAGATGGTGAGACTCAAACCCTTCACTATTAAGTGGGAGGGAAAATGCATTACGGCAATATTAATTCTATGTGACTTGGAGTTGTTAATTGTTTTGTTATTAATGTATTACCTTATAATTTTAGAATCTATTAACATGTAATCTTGTTAAGGAAAACTCTAATAGAGTCATCATGGGAATTTAATACCAAAAAAAAAAAAAAAAAAAGGTTCACTTTTATATCATTCAATCATCAACTTTGTTGTAGTTGGAATCCATTCCATAAAAGAATATACTTGTTAGGTATATTGGTGACCACCGGGTTAATTATCTTTTTAAAATATTTATATATAATCATCCAAGAAACATATAATTGGATAGGTTTGATATGCAAGGCATTAATATACTTAGGAGCCAGAGTTCTTTTTATATAATCATCAGTGTTGAACAATTCCCTAATCGTTTCATTTTTATTATTTTTTTTCTTATATATAATAATAATAATAATAATAATAATCTAATCTCTGGAGAGTGGAGGGTTATAATTAACTATTTTTAACATTACAAGGCTGGCTCTATTTTGTTTTCTCCCAATAATCTTTTATTTTAACTAATAATAAGAATCTAACAAAATACATTGATTTTAATAAATTTGATACGATTTTTTTATAATAAATTTAATGAAATTTAATTAGAAAAAAAAAATTAACATTTTTTAAATACTATAACTATTTTTTCTTGATTTTGTTGAACATGAAAGGGATAATTACCCCGGTGGTCACCAATTTGATAACACACTATCAAAATGACCAGCTAGATTGAGAATTGGTTTCAGAATGACCATTTTTAGCGAAAAGTGTGACACTAATGGTCATTCCATCTAATTCCATCCAATGAGTGGCATTTTGGTAAATAAGAGGATGACATTAATTTATTTAAGATGTTTTTTGGAAATAAATTTTTTCTTTTATTTTTTAAAACGAATAATTATATTTAGTGTGTATATTTATAGCATATCTCATACATACATACGATTAAGGCTACAAAATCTAAAAAACAAAAAAGAGACATATGTATTGATCTAAACCATTTCTTTTGTATTTTGAAACGAATAATTATATTTAGTGTGTGTATATACACATAACATATCTCAAACATATATATATACAGTGGTTCTCTCATAAGGGATCTCTTATTTTAATTTCGGTAAGGACCACCATGAAATCATATCGATTTGAATGAATTTTAATCTGAATTTTTTTGTAGATGATAAGTTTGTTGAAATCTACCTATGAATAAAATTTGAGAATTTTTCAAGCATGAAAACTATTTTTACCGATTTTTTTTAAATATGAAGGCATTAGAAAAATAGGCGAAATATAGAAAATTCAAGAAAAATAGTTTTTGTGCTTGAAAAATTCTCAAATTTTATTCATAGGTAGATTTCAATGAACTTATCATTCACAAAAAAATTCAGATTAAAATTCATTCAAATTGATATGATTTCATGGTGGTCCTTACCGAAATTAAAATAAGGGATCCCTTATGAGAGAACCACTGTATATATATATATATATATATACACACACACACACACACACTAAATATAATTATTCGTTTCAAAAAACAAAAGAAAAAAATTAATTTCCAAAAACATCTAAAATAAATTAATGTTATCCCCTTATTTACCAAAATGCCACTCATTGAAAAAATTGATTTTCAAAAAACATCTAAAATAAATTATTTTCATCCCCTTATTTACCAAAATGCCACTTATTTGATAGAATTATATGGAATTGGATGGAATGGCCTTTATTGTCACATATTTGGCCAAAAATGTCCATTTTGAAACCAATTCACAATCTAGTGATCATTTTGATAGTGTATCATCAAATTGATGGCCACGGGGTAATTATCCCAATAGAAACTTCATAATTTTGGCAATTAAATTTATCTTTTAATGCACTTAAAATGTTAGACCTCAGAAGTTTTGTTATCCGAAATTCTCATAACAACATTTGCACTAAAATTGTTGTTTGTGTATATACATTCTACTACACAACAGTAAAAAAAATAAAAATAAATTTCTCTTCATTTTTTTTTATTCATCGTCATATTTTTTTTCAATTATTTCTCGTATGAGTTGGTTTATATAGGAACTCACTCACTTTTTAAATTAGAAATGCAAAAACTACAAGCTAGCAATGCTGAAAATAAAAGGAGATCGATGTCAACCAAAAAGCACTTTTTCGTTTTATTATTTCTGGAAACAAGTACATAGAATATCAAACCAACCAACCCAACACTGCTGCATGCACACTTAATTTTCCTGATCTTGCACTCAAATTATTCCCCAAAAAACACAAATTAACTCAATCAAATTTCCCAACTAAAAACCAATTAATTAATTAACTCTACTGCAAACTTTCCTAATTTCACCAGATTTTCCTGTAAGAACTTCAATTCTACCCATATTAACCATTGAAACACCAAAGTCTTTGAAGAAAGATCCAAAGCTTTTCCCAGCTTGACTTAAAATATAATCTCTGGTCTCTTTGTTTTCAAGAAGAGCTGCATCTGATTGGAACAAGCCTCTCCTTTTACTCACAAGTGTGTAATAACTTTCATCAACTGTCTTGAAGCTTCCGGGATCCATCTCCACTAGAGTTTTCTGATCTCCTGGTTTGCACTTGAGCTTCAATTTCTCCATGTATTCCGAATCCAATCTGGGATCAGCGTCGCCCTTTCCGGTGAAGTTGTATAGCCTTTCGTTGAAGGACGAGCAGTGAGAAGTTCCAATGGTGTGTCCACCTGAGTTAAAAATCAGTCATGTTTAAATCAAGACGTTCCTGACTAGAGAAAGACTGGAAAAAGTTTCAAACGTCGTTTTAAGTTATTACCAGATAAAACGACCAAATCTTTAACGCTTAGACCCTTTCGTGCCCATCCATTGACCAATGTACTGATGTTTGCAGTAGGTCCGATAAGATTCCCAATGGTTTCGGTTGCATTCGAAATCCTTCCATCTCTTCTTCCAGTTTCGACATCCCATGATAGTCCTCTGAGCTGAGATATCATTATGATATACAATTATTGTTTTAATTATATGGAGATTTTATTCTTGAAAAGAATAAGGAAAAGTCTTTATCTGTTACAGGAATCCCGTACGTTTTTTCGTATAGAATTCCTACATCTGATAATTTTCGGAATAAGAAATTAGGAATGGAGTAAAATAGTTAATTACCTCAACCACAACATCTCTGGCAACTAGGGCCACAATGTCAGCACATGAAACCACACCAGGACAAGCCTTTTCTACTGCAGTTTTAACTCTATCAATAATTTGGTATCCTCGAAGAGTTTGATTTGGAATTGCATCTTTTTCGGCTTGTTTTGTTGGAGAGTCTAACAACAGTGAGCCATCACAACCCTGTGGAAGTATATTCAATATTCATTAAAAAAAAAAAAAAAAAAAAAAAAAAAAAATTGATTACGAGATAAAATTGGTTTAGTAGTATATATTATATAAAACAAATGTACATACCCTGACAAAACAATCATGGAAATGCATTCTCAACAAAGGGCCACCGAGAGAAGGCGCTACCGACATGACTTGATGGATAACATCCTTGACAACAGCCTCAGCTTTCGGGCATGATTTTGCGTAAAACCCTACTTTCAATCCCTGGGCATTGGCAGGATTGAACACAAAAACTAGGAAGGTGAATTGGAAAAACAAACACAAAAAGAGCTTTGAAGTAGACATATTATTCTTAAAAATGATCAAGATTCTGCTTTGAAATGATTTGAACATAAGCTAAGTCATATATAGAGCTGAAAATTGGACATTTCATGTGTACAGGCTGTCGGTTTGGATGCTTGATTGGTGAATAATTCATGTCGAATATTTTAATTAGAAATTGATCGAGTTGTTAAAATATGAATTATTTGAGTCAAGTAGTGTTAGAATTTGATATTGAAATTTGAAACCCATCAGAACCCACCGATGATGATTCATGTGATGAAAAAATTAGTTTATTAGGCTCAGGGTTGCAAGATGGCTCTACGTCTCCCGCAAGAAAAGATTTCTATAGATTTTTTTCCTTTGAAAAAGAAAAGGAAAAAAAAAAAAAAAAAATCATACTCGATCTACAATTGCACAATCAAAAATTAAGTTGTGTTTTGGGCTAGCTAGAAGAAATTAATTACAGTTGACTTTAATTTGATTATAGTTAATTACATGTTCAAAGCACGTTGTTCTTTTTTATTTAATTAATTAATTTTTTTTTTTAACTTTTGCATTGTCATACTTCAATTCACATAAGTTGTGATTACAGAAATGATCTTTGTAATTTTTCCGAAAAGAAAACTTCTCACAAATGTTTATAATAAAATAAGATGGTGAGACTCAAACCCTTCACTATTAAGTGGTAGGGAAAATGCATTACGGCGATCTTAATTCTATGTGACTTGGAGTTGTTTATTGTTTTGTTATTAATGTATTACCTTATAATTTTAGAATATATTAACATGTAATTTTGTTAAGGAAAACTCTAATAGAGTCATCATGGGAATTTAATACCAAAAAAAAAAAAAAAAAAAGGTTCACTTTTATATCATTCAATCATCAACTTTGTTGTAGTTGGAATCGATTCCATAAAAGAATATACCTGTTAGGTAAATAAATCTCAACAGCAAAAATCCAAAAATATTCATTCAAAACATTGTATTTGAATGTAGTTAGATTCTTTCTTAATGAAATAATTAACTGTAGTCAACTGTAGTCAAATGTACATTTTACATTTTTTTTAACTCTTGGAACTATTAGCGTTAGCACCAAAAACCAGAACAGATAAAGAGATAAAAATAATGTTTTAACACAATATATAAAATGCAAAAGAGTGGATGGTCATGACTCATGAGAGTGATTGGTTACGGTGTCGGCTATGAAAAGTTTTAAAAAAAGACTTTCATAAAATATTAGATTTTAAAAAATAAATAAAAACTCTGAAGTTGTGATTAGCATAGAAAAATTCAAATTCGTGTGCTGTCAATTTGATGAGAGAAATAATTAGGTATAGATGTATATGTTTTAGATGTTATTAATTATTTAGGTGGGTTCTAAAGAAATTGAATTATGGAGAGTTTAAAACTTTAAATTTTTATTTATTTATTTATTTATTTTATACATCATTTGCTGCGGTGATTACTTGAACATTGAATATTGTCGCACTAAATAAACGCCATTCACACCAAAGTATATCAAGAAATGATACCTTTAAATATTTATAGATTATTAATGTTATATATATATATATATATATATATTTTTTGAGATAGATTATTAGCATCTTTGATTGAATAAGACAATATGTGGGCGTTTGTTGAACCGTATAGGCTTGGGATTGGACTATAATAGTCCAAAGCCCACGCTTGGCTCAACAAAAGATTATGATACCTTTTCCCAATAGTGCAAAATAATCCCACCCCTCCTCATGGTTTTAGTTATACTAAAACTAATCATTGTAATTGTTTTTGTTTTTTTCACATTAAAACTGATATTTTCTTCTTTTCTTCTCTTTCTCTTCAACCGCTAAGCCTTCATGTCCTCATATTCCTGGAACAATTTTTTGTTTCCAATAATCTGGTTTGTGACTAATTATAATTAGAATTATTTGATATTTTTGATTTGTTTTCCTTTTCCATAATCTATTTTGTGACTAATGTGTTTGAATATTTCTTTGATTTTTTTTTTTTTTTTTTTTTTTTTTTTTATGTTTTTGATTACCCAAAAAATGAAAGAAAGTACAAAAGAAAATGAAGGAGATCAACTACGATCCATTGGAGATGGAGCCTTGAGCTTCAGAGCTAGTCCAGGAGCGCCATCAGAGATAGACTCCATCTCCGGAGCTCGCTCGCTTGCTTCACCTCATCGAGGATGGAGCTCTCTCCTCTATCAATCAGGATGTGGAGACGGAACTTTTATTTATTTTATTTTAAAAAAAAAAACAAAATAAAAAATCTCGGTCTGGAGAGGAACTTCTATGACTTAAAAAAAAATGAAAAAAATATAAAAATCTTTTTTTAGATCTCCACCAATCACTTTTACTAACTCACTTTTATATTTTTCTTAGTTTTTTTGAACAAAAATTTGGATCCAAAGAATCTCACACAATTTCAAAATATTATCAAATTAAAAATATTATTATATTTTCCTTTCAAAAATAAATAAATATATATATATATATATATATATATATTATATTTAGTCCAATCTCTTGTTTCACCAAACAAAACATGGTATTAATTCAGTTCAATCCCATGTTTCTCCGAACACAACATAGTATTAATTTAGTTCAATCCAGTCCAATCTAATCCCATATAATCTCAGTCTCATCTCAATCCAATCCAATCCAATCTTACGAAATAGTCCTATCTAATCTCGTGTACCAAACAGGGCCAATGGGTTTTAATTGGTAAAGGCAATTATCTATATATATATATACACGGTCCCGTTCACATCAATGCGCACTAATGTAAATATAATGTGAGACACTCATTATGGAAAAGTTTTGACAAGTGCATACACACTAAGTCAAGGCATGGAAAATGAGTGGCTCACATTCAATGTCCTCATATATTTATATCAGTACGCACTGATGTAAATATATATATATATATATATATATGAAATATTACATTAATTTGGAGTTTTTTAGTAGGGGAAGGACCCTAACCCACGACATCGTGGCGTGGATGTGAGTGATTTACCATTGAATCAACCTCAACGCGTCGGCAACTTTATATATATATGCGCTTTTCAAAAAGAAAAAAAAAAACTTTATATATATATATATATGCATCCAAATCTCAATGATTTTACAATTCACAAACAAACAACTTAAATTTATGGAGCAAGTGTGTACTCAATCAATCTAATTGAGCCACATTCACTCTTAGTTCACACACTTAATAAATCTATTTGAGCCACATTCACTCTTAGTTCAAATAGTGTATACCTCCTCGTCCACCTCAGTGGTGAGGGTTCAAGTCTCACCATACACATTTACGATGTGTGATCATGGGGAGTTTTCTTCCTGTATTGTGGGAGTAGAGGTCTTCCAATTGTGAGATTATAGGCCTAAGCCGTCGATGTAATGATTGATCTTGATAGATCCTGACAGACTCCTGACCCGTTTGATATCATATTTAAAAATAATAATAATAATAATAATAATAACAATAATAATAATTGAAAGAGAATGATAATAATAAAAACAATAATAATAAGTGCAAGAGAATGATAATAAATAATAATGACACCAATGATTGAAATAGAATGATCAAGTTGTCTAGTTTTGGATTGGCCCACATTGGATTGATTTGAGTGAATGAGGATATGTGAAAGGCCCACTGGCACTCTTCGGACACCTTAGAGACAGAATGCAAGACAATTCTCATTAATTATGCAAATAAAGTTATTTGGATTTATACAATTGCTTCTACAAATTTAATATTTAATTAAAATAAATTAAAATTCTATGAAATTTTTAATAAAATTGATATAAATGACAAAATTTATACCATTTGGAATTGGATTTCACTAGACAACAAAAATTAACTAAAATAGCTGAGGAAATAGCCAAATTAGGCAGAGAAGAAACATTGAAAAGGCCAAAAGGCCCATTAAACATGGCAAGGTCACTTCACTCAAAACAAAGGTTAGAGAAGAGTGAATTGATTCGAATTTATGATTTCGTTAATTGACGTGGATGTGGATGTGGATGTGAGGAGCTTACTGCTAAATTATCTCAACTTCCATCAATTTCTTTATATTATTCAAGGGTTTAGCTACAATACATAACTAGTTATGTGAAATGTTAGTTTTGATTTTTTTAAACTATTAGATTGAAATTTGATGACTAAAAACTAATCCTGTAACTAAAAACTAATCCTGTAACTATAAAGTACATGTATAGTAGTAGAACCGAAAAGGAAACGAAAAGAAGTGGAAAAAAAAAAAAAAAAAAAAATCTAAAGCCATTTCTGCTTCAACTGGGCTTAAATCAGAAGAAGGCCCAAATCCCTCAACATATAACCTATAGTCTTCAAATAATTGAGATCACGAGACAAATGAAACTATAAAAAGTCAAATAATGTCCCAAATTTTTTTAACATTACTTGTTTAACACTTATCAATAAAGATAAAATGGAAGAGATTGTAAGCGATCATAGGAGTGCCCACACTAAAAAGCATATACACTTTCCTTTTCAAATGATAACCTTGATAAGTTAACTTCCTTGTCTTATACGTTGTCTCAAGTTCTACTGGTTTGTTCCGTGATCAATTGGTCTGTTTTTGGTCTTTAATGGAGTTAAGGGAGACAAGATATTTTTTTCATAGAAATTTACATTCAGATCATGTCGTATTGTTTAAACATTTTAAATAATTGATCTCCTGGACTGTATAACATGATATTAATTGATAGAGCATGTACATTACGATGTCAAAAAGAATCTCTCCTAAAAAGAGATGGAAAAAGTGAAGGCAAAATGCATTTAACTTGAAATAGAAAATAGAAATGGCAAGATATTATCTTATCTCTTTTAGGGGCCCTTTTAATAAATCACGCAAAGCTTGCATTGCATAAATTATAAAATCTCTCTTGTGTATATTTAATTTATTCGGTTTCCACTTAAAGCAAAAGCTATATGTATATATTGAAAACCTAATGTATATCCCATGTTTAGTGATATATTCAATTAACAAAATTTTGTGCTTTTAAGAAATTAAAATTGAAGCTCCCCAAAAAAATAAAATGGAATGGTATATAAAAAATCATTGTCAAATGAAATATAGACATCCGAACGTAATTTTTTTATATTGAAAACCAAGATAGCATAACTAGTCGTTTAGGTTTTGAAATCAATTTGTCCAATTCTGAAAATATATATATAGAGAGAGGGGAGGGGAGGGGAGGGGGGATGGGGGGTGCTAATTTAAATCCTCAATTGTTGGAAAATTTCAATTGGTTTTTATCTCAACCAACAAAAATAATAAGTTTTATTAGAGTGCTTTAATTCGGTCATTTCCTATTATTTTAAGTTTTTGGATTTAATAGTTATTAATAAGTTTGATTGATGTACTTTGGGGTGCCACTCCCTTATATTCATATAATAGTGATCACATTTGAAGCGGACACTGTAATTATGATCATACCACTACATTATATTTAATTTAAATTCAAGGAATGATAATAAAAGCAAAGAAAATATTCAGATCAAGAAATTAAAACAAGGAATGATAATAATAATAATTAATATTGAAGAAAAAAAAGTAGAAACCCATATATATATATATGTGTGTGTGTGTGTGTGTCGGTTGCCGATTCAATAAGAAGAAGATCAGCCACAACGCAGCCTTTTGGTGGGACTTGCACCGGCCAAGATATATAATCAATTAATCTAATCAATTAATCTATAATCAACATGTCAATCGACCTTATAAAACAATATAAACTTTGGATAGACTCTGTCTAATTATCAATCAAGTAATGATTAATTAATACGTCAAAACTATTACAAATTAATATGAGACATATTGATGCAAATTTACATATATTTTTTTTAAAATACAGTATTACACTATTATATAAATTCGGTTTTTTAAGGAAATGATTCGAATCTGTAATTTTGTGGTACAGGTGTGAGGGAGGGTTTCACCACCAAATCAACGTCATCTCATCCAATTTACATTTTTATTGACGTGGGTTCAAGTGACAGTTTTGCTTCATGGTTTTATTATTTAAACTCTTCTATTCTTAGGGTTCCAGAAGAAGAAAGAGAAAAAATATATATATATTAATAATCGAATTGAAATAGAAAAAAGAACTTTCAGTGCCGAATTGAGAGAGAGTGTTTGCAAGTTATTATAAACAATGATTTGATAATGAAATCGAGTGTCGGTGTGCAGTGTGCTTCATGGATATAAGCTTATATCGAACCATATAAAATAACATATCTCTCTTTATTTCTTTATTTACTTCCGTATATAAATATTGTTTGATTGCCTTTAGTTTGTATACTCCTTAACAGACAAATGATTATATACTAATTTAACAACGATAATAAAAAAAAAATCGTGATAGTCAGCATATAACAAGTACTCTTCCATGGAAGACTTTTCTCTATTGTAATATAAGGCTTTAAAAAAAAAAAATAAAAAAAAAAAAAGGGTAATTTAGTAAGATTGGCTTGTAACCCAAGAAAATTGCCAAAATAGGAAGTGGTCATTTGGAAATAATTGCATCATCACCAAACGGTGCGGCTGTGGATGCAAATTATAATTGCAAGCGTTGAATTTATAAATTTATTGCAAGTACTGAGAGCCACCCAAAAGTTCAAATTGTGATTGTAAATATCATGATTCGTGGGAAGCCAACATAGACCAAAAAATTTAGAGTTGTTGATTGTGTACATAATTAGCCTTCTCAAAATATGTATATACTAATATACTCCACCTTCTAATTTGACTTTGGAAAAACACAAACATCAATTAAGAGGAATCTAACTACTCTTGTAACAAAGCTATAAATATAATTTGCAAGTTGTCTGGAGTTGTTAACCAATATCTAAATTTGAAATTGACACACACACGTACACATAGGGCAAAGATAAATAATGATAAATAAGATTTGACGTGGTTCGGTGTAAATCTACATCTGAAGTCTGAAGTCTGAACACAATCTTTATTTATAATGTAAAGCAAAAGCTCTCTCTCTCAAATCGGCTCTCTATATTGTTTCTCTCTCTCTCTCTCTCGTATTCTAAAACCCCTAAAATTACAAGAGTACTATACAATCACGGAGCTTGACCATTGATATGATGCGTCAGTGCAACTAATTAATATTAAAAATTCAGACTTCACAAACCCAACCATTTCCGTTTCTGAGAAAATCGGATTAAATCTCTATAAACGAATCTTGAAATATCTAAATTTATAAATCATCTCATATTTATTTATGTTTCTTTCAAATGATATGTTTGAATTCGAGACACACACATATATATATATATATATATATATATATATATATTTCATCATATATCTTTCTAGGCCAGATATTCTCTCTAGTATGAGATTTAGAGTTGTGGTCACATCGTCGTATTTTCATTATTAAAGACAACTATGACGAGGGTCGAGGGTCGAGGGGACCCAAAATGAAAAGGAAGAATATATATATATATTTGATACAGTGGCATGACTCATGAGAAACAATATATCATTATAACTTAATCAAAACGTTTGTTATTTAAAAGTGACTGTTCATAAATCCAAGATATATATATATATATATATATATATATATATATATATAGGGATACTCTAAAAATAAAAATAAATAAAAAAACCCTCTAGTTTGGGTTTTTGGCCAAAAAACACCCTCTAGTTTTTAATGGCCAAAAACCACACCCTGTTTTTTTTTTTTTAATTTATTAGTCAAAAACCACCTTACCATTAACATTTCTAACCAAAAATACCATTTTACCCCTATATTCAAACAATATTAAATAATATTAATTTAAATAAAACAATTATTTGATAAGAAACTAATATTAAATATTAAAAAAAAATCAAATGCATTATTTTATCCACAATATATTAATTAAAAAATAAAAAATAATTTCCTCTCTTTCTCCATTCTCTCTCAATCCCCAATCTCTCTCTCTCTCTCTCTCTCTCTCTCTCTCTCAATCTATGGATCCCTCGCTCTGTCTCCCTAAACATTGTTTCTCTCCAAACAAAAATTGATAGTGGCTGGGTTTTTGTGGTGCTTTGCGAGATCTGTCACTACCTAATCCAACGCCATCTTTAGACCTTTTTTTAATTTATTTTTTTGTTTGTTTGAGTCATTGTGGACTGAATCTGAGATGGGGTTGTTTCCTCTTAGGGTTATGATTATGGATTTCTATGTTTATGTTTTTGTTTCCGGGTTTTATGAAAAAAAAAAATCAAAATCAATGCTGGTGTTCTTTGTGGTGGTAGAGAGAGATAGCAATAGAGAGATTCATTTTGGATTCATATGATTGTAAACTCTCACTGTTCTTGATAGAATTTTATATATGAAAGAATGCAAGCTGGTTTGGTTCAAAAAAAAAAAAAAAAAAAAACAACCACACCGGCCACCAAATCCTTACGCCTCTCTCTCCTCCGAAATTCCAATCAACAGCCACGCCACCCCAACGACCACCCCGAACCACAACAAAATACCCAGCCACCATCCCACATGTAAGAAACGAGAGAGAGAGAGAGAGAGAGAGAGAGAGAGAGAACTACAATGAGAAGTAGGGAGGAGAGAGAAAGAATATTTTTATGTATTTTTGTTAATTAATATTTTTTTAATTGAATATTATTTGTTTTGTTTTATTTATTTATTTTTGTTTAAATTTGAATATAGGGGTAAAATGGTATATTTGGTTCGAAATGTTAATGCTAGGGTAGTTTTTGACTAATAAATTAAAAAAACATAGTGGTTTTTGGCCAATAAATTAAAAAAGAGGATGGTTTTTAGCCATAAAAAAACCAGAGGGTGGTTTTTGGCCAAAAACGAAACTAGAGGGTGGTTTTTGACCAAATACCCAAACTAGAGGGTTTTTTTTTTTTTTTTTATATAGTATCCCTATATGGGATATATATATATATATATATATATATATATATATATATATGCGTCACTCATTATGGGGAAGTTTTGACAAGTGCATACACACTTGAGTCAAAGTATGTAAAACTAGTGATTCACATTCAATATCCTCATGAAGTTATATCAGGATGCACTGACTCGAAAATTTATATATATAAATGTTCAAGTCAGTACGTAATGATATAACTTTATCCTTTATCAGTGCGTTGAATATAGACCATTAGATTTACATACTTTAACTCAAAGTGTATGCACTCATTAAAGCTTCTCCATAATCAGTGATCCACATGCATTGATACTAATGTAGTTACATCAGTGCACAATGATATGAATGAGACCATGTATATATATATATATATATATATATATATATATTATTGTTCCTTTATTTTAGCAGATTATATATAGCAATAATTCATTTTTTACAAGTTGGCAAAAAAATCCAAGAAATTTTAACTTCAAGCGAGAAAACAAGAAAAAACATGAAATGGGTTGTTGGTTTGTGAATCTTGGTGTGTTTGTTGATGCCAAAATAAACTTATATTTCAATTGGCAAACATGTTGCTGCTTCTTCAGAAGTGACAACAGACTTTAAAGAGTCTGGATCATTCGAGATTCGAAGATATTTTGGAGAGATGTGTTTATATTTCTATTTTTATGTTTTTTTTTTTTTTTAATTATTTCTAATTTATTTGAACCATTGAATTGAAATATAAAGGATATTAAACTACTCAATAATATTGTTAATATTATATACTAGTCCAATCCTTGATTTCCAATAATAATACCTTACTTTTTTTTAAATTAATTAGCTAATACTCTTGTCAAATTAATTCAACACTAAAATCACTTTTCTTGATTAATTACTTAAACAAATATCAAATTATTCAAAAACAATTTTGTTATTTCGAGACCAATAATCCTTTGTGTTTTCTTGAGAGATTTCTATTTAATTTCTTATAAAATCATCATAGATACCTAGGAGCATGTTTTAAATTAATAATTAATCATATAATTATAATAAGTTGATATTATTATTATTATATTTTTTGTACTAGTTGTCATTTGTGTAAGCATGCATGTGCAACTATTCTTTGTTTATATAAAATCAAATTATTTATATATTTATGAATCACTTATTTTCTAAAAAAACTTTGGTAGTGGAAAATACATGATCTTCCACGATTATAAAACCCAGAATTAGAGGATGAAATTGAAAAAGAATGTAATATTAATTGGCTCCATGACATGCGCCGCACCTGCTTTGCCTACTCAATGTGTGCATGCCTTTACTGCCTTCCATATTTTTAAATAAATAAAGATGGCAGCCATTCAATGTTTATTTGTTTTTTTTTTTTTTTTAACATGGGTCAAGAGTCTGTCGGAACCTGGTGAGATTAGGTTCTATATATAAGCACGGTTCGAAATGAAACTCCCGGTTGAAGAGAGGGGTCACCCCACACTTTTTGAAGTCTCCAACCACCAAGACATATGATTGGTGAATGTTTATTTTCTTTCAAAACATTATTTTTCCAAACAAATAGGATAATGTTTTAATGCATGCAGGCTCCCTCTTAGATCAATCAGTTTGTGTCTCCTGATTTTCCACACTTGTGGTGGAGGTTCAAGTTCCGTTATACTCAACTTTTAGTATGTGTGGAGTTATCTTTGTGGTGTTTGTGGGTTCGTGTTGTTCATATACTAATCAATATCATGAGTAGGTCCCGACTCCCGACTCCCCAACGTATCCTAACTCGTTCGATGTCAAATTTCAATATATTTTGATATTGTATTTGAAAAATGGAAAATTAAAACTCAAGAGTCAAGAACACAACCAAAGATCAAGTTGTTTTCTTCTTATTGAAGAAACATGAATGATATCCCTTCTTGATTTTATTTTTCTTTTTCAAAAGCATTGTTTTATCACATACATTTCATTAATTTTATTCTTAAAAAAATAATAATATGTTTATCTCTAATGATTGGAACCAAATAAACAAACCATAATGCACCACCATTTTAGAAAAAAGTATGCAATCAATCATCAATCAATTACCAAACTCACAATCCTAATGACATCATAATTAAACATCCCATGTTTTTCTTTATTTATTTATATGAATCTAAATTAAAGGCATTTAATTAAGTATTGACTACCTTCAAAAGTCCAAACTATAGATAGTCTTGGGATTCAGGAGAATTGAATTATGTGATTAATTGGATAATTTGAAAAACAATAAAGAAAAAAATTAAAAAAAAAAAAAAAAAACAGACAGAAAGAAATAAAATTATTAATTGATTTTGGAACACGCATGTGGTTAGATGAATTTCATTATTTTTAAACCTTTTTCTTATTGTTGACTTTCATATATTCATTCAATTTCTCATATTTATAATATATCATCGAAATTTGATTTGATTTATCATTTTAATTGATCCAAGAAAACAAAGTAAACTAAAATAAAATAAAATAAACCACAATATACAACATATAATCATTTGATTATCATCATGATTATTCAATCAATTATAATTAATAAAAGAAGATTTGAATCGTAATTATCAAGTCATGCTTGCAACTTGCATAGCTAATATTAGTGAAAAGTATATGGGGATAATGTGGTGGTCAATGTCACACGTACACCAACATTGCTGGTTGTGACAAAATGTTTAGGTTTATCACGCAATTGTTTTTCTCAATCTTTTCAAATTCTAATCAATTGAATAATTGATAATTAAACAACACATGGACCCACAACAATTGTTCTTCATCTGAATTTTCTAGGTGATAGATATATCATCTCTCTCATCTTTAAAATTAAAAAGTTTACTTGGATATAAAACTTTCATCATCATTCTCACAATGACTATGTATACAGCTAACTTTTCCGGCAATCGATTAGGATTTTGTTGCACATGCACCCTTAGATCAAGTGATATGTATATTCCTATTCACAGACCACAGTACTGGTGTTGGGGATTCAAGTTCCACCATATGTCTGTACCTATTTAGTGGTATATATGAGGAGTTTTCTCTTCGTATTTGTCTCCCGATTATAGGAATATATAGATGTTTGGACCGCATATGTAAATATGTAATGTTTGATTTAGACAAATCTCTATAGACTTCTGACTTGTTATGTGTTTTATGTTTTTTTTATAGAAACAAAAATAAGGATTTTGCTGACAAAATGACGTTGGCCAGATTTTGATGACGAGATAATATTGGTCCAAAAATATACCTCACATTAAATTTGTGGGTTTGGGAATATAATCAATTGATTAAAAAAAAAAAAAAAAAAGGATTCAGATCCTCTATTCTGCTAAATTGTTAATGTTTAGGATAAATTTGTTGAGGTCAGGACAAAGATAAGCTCAATTGAGATTTTTAATCCAAAAAAAAATACATAATTCTCCCATAATTAATGATTTGATTTCCTTCCTAATTTTGGCTTCTTAATTAATTATAATAATTAATCAAAAATTATTATTCCTTTGATGGCGTCTAAATCACAACAATCAAATTATTAAAAATATCATACTTTGCCAATAATTATTGATTTCTTTCACACATATACAGTACATCCAAATCATTAAAAAAAATTAATTAATATTAAATTGATTTTTTTCCTAGTAATCCAGTGGTCAACGCCCAAAAATACAAATTCAATCTTATCATACACCCAGTTCCACACAATCTCTGTAAATTATTAAATTTTTTTTTTTAATACAAACGATACACAACACAAACAACACAAACAACAACAACGCAAACACAGTTCATTAAACAACTCATACTCATATAAAAACAACATCACCAACTCAACACAACACAATTCAATCTCTTCGATTCCACCAGGTTCTACTGTTCTGTTTCTCTTCTTCACAATCACATCCACCCAGACGACCAAAAAAAAAGACGAAGCAAGGTACGTAGTTTATATGTAGTGGTTCTCGTGAACAGAATTATTTTTTTCTGGGGAAATTTTCTAAATTTTATTTTTTTTCGTCTATCTTGTTATTGGTGATGATGGGGTTTGGTGATTTTTCTTTCGTTTTTCCAAGTCGTCTCTCAAAAATTATCTTTGATTAGTATGTTTCACGAGATGGGGTTTTCGTTTTTTTTACGATTATTTTTTTTTATTATTATTGGTGTTTAAATCTTGTATCTTTTGACTTATTTGATTTTTCTTTTCTACCAATCAGGTTCTTCTGCGTAGAGAAAGAGTGAATTTGCCCCATTCGATACGCAAGTACTCCTGACTCTGCAATCTGTATCCACACATATACATACACATACACCAAACTCCCTCTTCATCATTTTCTCGGCTGCTGTTTTATTTTATTTTATTTTATTTTTTTCCCGAGAAAGTGACGGAAATGGCGGACAACCCAAAGCTGGTGAGCATCCTTTTTTTTTTTTCTTTTTTCTTTTTTTTCTGGGTCAATTTCATTTTTTATTTTTATTTCTATTTTCTGTTAGCTAACTGTTTCATCGGGTGCTGTTACTCTCTCTTGTGTAGTTTTCACTTTTCATTTCTGATTTTGTAAATATTTTTTCAAGGATTCTACATCTTCTTGTGAGGCTTCAGGATTTGAAGACCACAAAAACAACAAAGTTTCGATTTTGGATCATGTGAACGGATTTCAATACAACGCTATCAAGAAATCCGATAGCTTTGTTATTGACATGGACACTTTCTCTGGACCCATTAATAAAGATCATATCAATGCAAATTCAAGAATCACAGTAAGTTTTTAATTTGTTTTCTCTTTAGTTTTATTGGGTTTTTTTCTTTTTTTAAGTTTCTGACATGATTCTATTATTAAAAAAAAAAAGTTGCAGAGATCACTTTCCAGAAAAGGTTCACAGCGTGGCGGCGCCGCAGCCGCCTCCGCTGCAGCAGCCGCGGCGGCAGAGAAGAAGATCAATTCAATTATTAATGACAGAGACACCATAGTTTCCACATCATCTCCTAGAGGTAATTAACCATGCTCATTTACTCGCTCACAATCACAATTCACAAATATGGAGTTTTTTTTTTTTTTTTTACTAAAGATAGAATGAGAAAAATTCTGGACCGTTGGATTAGATTGTCAATGGCAAGTGAACAGAATCCGATTAGGGTTCGTTTTTGTTTGACCTTTTTTTGATCGAAACGTTGAAGGCAGATTGGCAGATGCAATGCAAACAATACTAGGAACAGATTTAAAGAAATTAAAAGATTGTCTCATACTCATTCGGCTAATATACCCATATGGTTATGGTAGCACCAAAAATTGGGAACCATTCCGGCTAATATACCCATACGGGTATGTTCGCACAAAAAATTGGGAACCATTTTTGGTTGATTTTAACATGAGAGAGGCTCGCAAAACTCAGGGTGGGTGGTTTCCAAATTGAACATCTGAGTGGTTCTCAGATTTTAGTGCTACCATAAACCAATGTGGATATAGTAGCCGAGCCCATTTTTTCAATTACAAAAACAAACCCCAATTGATTCATGCCACGTCGTTTTGATTCTCTCACAACAATTAATGGCCCTTTATACATGAAAGTAGCTCAGTACTCTGTTTTGTTTTTTTCAATAATAAGAAGCAGTTGAGTTGGTTAAATGTTAAGCTTGTGAAAGCGAAATGTTACCAAACTAGTTGGTCAGGTTTTTGGAGGGTTTTATTGTGTGTATGTGTGTGTAGAGTGATTAATCTGCAAGTGTTTATTTTTTGTAGGGCACGGCACGACGCCTGAAAAGCAGACGATGGCGGCGGCTGCAGCAGCGGCAGTGGGAGCAGATCATTCAGGTGGTGAACGCGGTCAAGGTCACCATCATCATCATCAGATCACGATCACCACCGGCAATATGATCAGCGGCAGCGCCTCACCGGATAACAGAAGTGCTATGAAGAAGAGAAATTATTTCAAGAGGTCTTCTTCTACATGGGTCATTGATCCCAAAAGGGTTCTTCTCTTCTTTGCCACATTGTAGGTTTTTTTATTTTATTTTTAAACAATCCCTAAAGCAAAATAGTCTCTATCATGGAAATCAATTCGAAACATTTTATGATTTTTCTGGGTTTGTGGCTGCAGGTCGAGCATGGGAACAATTTTGCTGATATACTTCACAATCGCTGTCGGAAAGTACCATGCCTCCGACGAAAGTTTTCTTGATTAGCAGTACAGTGACAACAAGAGACATGAATTGGTCTTTTTTTTTTACTACACAATTGAGCACAAAAAAGCATGGCAAAAAGAACTGCAAAAGAAGATTAAACAAAGAGGCAGCTTCAAAATCCACTAGAAACTTTTTTGAGAGCCCTTTTAAAAAATTCCGGAGATGAAGACAAAAAGATACATTGCACTGAAACAAACAAGAGGAATCTTCTTCTTCTTTATTTACATGTTGAAAAGGAAAAAAAAAAATCAAAAAGCAAAAAGCAAAACATGGTGTGTGTGTATTTGCTGTACAGAGAGAGCTTAATAGATTAATGGAGGAACAGAGAGTTTACTTTTTTCTCTCTATTATACTACTGTACTTTTTTTTTGTTTCTTTCCTTTTGGCCCATACCACTTATGGTTTCTATTCTTGTATACCCATTTTGGAAGTGATTCCTTTTTGTTGTTGTTTGTGGTGTTCATGTGAGCAAAGTGAATTCAACGAATGAGCACAAAAGGCAAGAGATTTGGTGTGTGTGTGTGTGTGTGGGCAGGCAGAAGCATGCGCACTCCAAGCTTTTTGTGCGTGCTAAGAATATTGTGCAGTGGTAGAGGAATGCCTAAGCCTAACGACATTATACCTACCGTTGAGTGGAGTACTGTCATTTCACTCAAAGTTCAAGTTGGTCGCGGCAACTTTGAATTGAAGCAATTCTCAGTTCAAGAAATGGCTTCAGATTTCTCTATGAACATCATGAAAAAGCAGCAAGAGAAGCCAAGAACATAATAATAACTCTAGATTGTGTGTTGATGTGTTTCAAACAATTGAAGTTATTCGTACACGTACATATGCAGTGTGCAAAACCGCGAAAGAACTTTATGAATTTCACAATGTCAATTGTCATGTAAATAATGTTCTAAAATCTAACTAATGGGTAGCAGGTGAAGAGGTTCTTTCAAGCTCTAATCCAACGACTCGATTAATCAGAACCGAGAAACTGACCTTGATGACATCTTCAAAATCTAACTTTCAACTAATGACATGAGCAACAACCACAAACACAAACACAAACACAAGTAGTTTCTGAGACCAGGGCCCAGGTAATCTAAATTAAAACCATGTCATTCTCAAAGTAGTTAATGTTTCCTAGTTGATAATCTGAACAAAGTAAGACTAAAAAGAACCTACTAACATTTAGTTTTCTTCACTACTTTGTCTGAATTTCAAATTATGTACCAATTTTAGCCCGCCCCTACGAAGAAAAATTCTCATGGCCATCAAAAGTTTAACCATAAACAGGCGTCAATAAAGTATTTTGTTGAAAAGTTCAAACGTACCAGCTAGCAATAAGTTTGGACCGCTGCTAGTTGAGACATAATGAAATTTCCAACAGATTTCCACAGACCTTAAAGTTATAGGAGATGTAGCTAGCCAAGGAAAAATTGAACCATAACTTAGCGAAACATGTAATTTTTGTCAAATCCGACACCTCACCTCACCATTAATGACTGTTTGCTCAACGGTTTAAATTATTTTGTTTGAAAAAACACCAAAGAAAGTCTAACTTCAACAGAGGCAACTATAAAGCTAATCTATTGTATCATTGACAAGAAGGAAAATATATATATATAAAAGTATATTACAGAGGTATACGCCTTGGCTGTATTTCACTATATTTTTATCCAAAATTTACAATGTATAATAATACATTCTGATATTAATTGGTTCACGACTCTTTGACATCAACATGTATGCAGTCATCAGTCATCCCTGGAGACCTAAGAGTGAGAACATTACCTCTCTAGTATCGTTTCGAGATTCGTGGCATTGAGCACCTGTTTTTCCGATCATGGTAAAGCCTGAGCACAACTGCTGCAGTTTCTTCAATCGCTTTGCCTGTAACTTCTGCAATCACAAATAAGCCATGTATTTGCTTAACAAATTGAAGTAACAATTCAATAAGCTAAAACCTTAAGCGACTTTTTTTCTAAGACAATTTGACATGCCTTACCAATTACAGGCCAAGCTGGATTTTGAGCAAAAATCCTTCCAGCAAATTCCAATTCCTCTCTAACATAATCCATCTCAGAATAATTGCTTCTCACTTCTGCACCGAATCCGAGACTCTTAGCTCTTGCTCTTCTTATCGCTTGCAACACCACTGAATTAACAGTCAGACCAAAAACCTTTTCAGGATCCACCTGAAAAAGAGTCTTTGGCAGTTCCACACCCATCACAATAGGCACATTGGCAACCTTGTACCCCTTCTGCGCCAAATAAATCGACAATGGCGTCTTCCCAGTACGAGACACACCCGCCAGGACTATGTCAGCCTTGATCAAGTTCTTTGGCAGGGCTCCATCGTCTTGCTTGATCGTAAACTCAATCGCCTCAATACGTTTAAAGTACTCGTCACTGAGAGGGAAGTTCCGGCCTGGAGCTCCACGTGGAAGTCCTGACGGGGACACACCCAGATGAGAAGCAATTGCCTCCGTGATTGGACCCAATATGTCTGTTGAAGGTATACCCCAGATCTTGCAGGCCTGTTCTGCAGACTCAGCCATTGAAGGATCAGCCAATGTGTATGTAACCATTGCACCTTCCTTTGCTGCTTGCTTTATTATCCCCATTAACTGCTCTACATCATCAATCTAACAAGATTGAAAATTTTAAAATTTATGTTATCAATAATTTCAAGATATATTATGTACTTCAAACAATTCAAGAAAACAATAAATTTGATAAATGAAAATTTAGATTTTACAATGCAGTTCAAAAATGTCAAAAATTTTGAAAATTTCACTGAATATATCAAAAATATCAACAACACAATCAAAATATCAGGAATATTCAATAATATATTTTTTATATCGACTCCAAAATATGAAAATATATATATATATATTTTTCGATCATATATCAATAATTAGACGATTGAAGATATTA
Source organism: Acer saccharum (assembly GCA_030490815.1). NCBI lineage: Eukaryota > Viridiplantae > Streptophyta > Magnoliopsida > Sapindales > Sapindaceae > Acer > Acer saccharum. Next base: position 3,754,943 of record CM059877.1, on the reverse strand, counting down.
TCCACACAAAGAAAAAGCGAAAAAAGACAAACGTACCCCTGAGAAGAGGTGAGTATTCACAGCGCAGCCGCGATCGACTAAGCAGTGCTCGAACTGTCCCAACGCGGCATTAACGGAATGTTCCACCGTCCATCCGGTGCCGTCAGATATCATGTAAATTGACTTTCCCGCCGTTTTCTCAACGCCGTCACTCGTTTTTTCCGTCTCCAACGAGACGCTGCTCTCTGTAGATTGAAAATGAACCGGAGGAGGAGGAGGAGACTTCACTCCAGCCACCGCCTGACCGGACTGGTTTCCCGACCGGTCCAACTTGCGGCCGGACCGTATGGCGCGGGCTCTGGACCAGCGGTTCAGCTGAGAGCTGCTCTTGAGTTTCCGAGCCTGCGGTTCGGAGTTAGGTTCGGAGGTTGAAGCTGTAGAGTTGAGGTTCGGGAGACTCAATACTGGACAAGCTATCATTTTTATTTAATGAGGATTTTTTTTTTTTTATTTGGTATTTTCTATTTTATTAGGTTAGTTGAAAACTAACATCACATATAATTTTATTTCATTTTTTCTTTTTCAAATTGAACTTTATATATGTATACACATAACTTATCAGGTACGAGATCTCGACAGGAACCGATGTTTCTGGTGTAATGAATTTTTTATATATTTTTTTTCATTTTACACCGTCGGAGTCAATTCATTCTACTAAGTCGATATCGATTCAGATCTCGTATAAAATAATTATATTGAAATCATCAAGAATATCGTAATAATACAAATGCATATTTTGATTAGATAATTAACAGGTTAGTAAATATAAATCATATTTAATTAATTAGATGAATACCGTCCAATGTATTTCGGTAGTAATATATTTGTAACTGTATTTAATTTTTCTCTACGTAAAATTATTCAGAATTGGTAAATAGTATATTATATCTGGTTAAGATGAATGGGCTTGAACTATTGGGCTGAAGAGGTGTGGCACGTTTTATATGAGTGGACTTTAAACCCAAATTCAAGTGTGGGTTGTTCAATCAAAATCCCAGACAGGCCCATTATTCATCTATAGAATTTGAAGACAATATAAACAATAATTCTTTTTCTTAAGAAATCAAACCAAAGAGAAACATTTGCTTAAAATATTTATTTCTGTACAGAATTTGAGGGGAATATATATATATATATATATATATATATATATATAACACTACGGTACAAAAAATTACATTAAAAAAAGTATACAGTACACAAAATTAGCATCTAAGCATACTAAAAAAAGGCTATTTTTAGACTAGATAGGGTTGATCTAGTTGTAGGTTGTAGGTTGTAGGTTCGAGTCTCTCCCCCCTTCCCCACAAAACCCAAATTATTGTAATATTAAATATTTCAAAAAAAAAAAAAAACTATTGTTCTAATTAAACTTATCCACACACACACACACACACATATATATATATATATATATATAAATTTTCAAATGAGGACGTCATGATATAACTTTATGAGAATATTGAATGTGAGCTACTAGTTTTGATAAGTGCATATACACTTGAGTCAAAACATGTAAAACTAGTGGCTCACATTCAATATTCTCATGGAGTTATATCAGGACGACCGCATGAGAACGAGACTATATATATATGTAAATATATAAATGCCATATTTTTCTTATAAATAATAAGCTTTTTTTTTTTTTTTTTTGACAAGGGACTAAAAAGCAAGTTTTTATTTATTTATATGTATATATATATATATATATATATATATATATACATATTGCAAGGGGTGACTCGAATCTGAGACATTGTCAAATTGAATGAGCGCACCACCGAGACATATTGCCATTGGGCGGTGGTTGACAAAAAAAACCTGGTTGATATCAATATATATATATAATGGCATCAATGTTCATTTAATTTAGTGGCTTCTTAAAAGAAATCTAGGGAGCCCTACTTTGTGACCAAACTTTTGCACATCTTCCTGAACTTGTTGTCTGAATTCTATGAAGCTAAACTTCCTATATAGAGAAGGCTTGGTAGTACAATTCTGATGAATCACTGTGTCATATGATGGACACAAGAAATATGCAGTCGAAAACCTCTCCACAGATGGATTCGTCATAACGCGGTGTTGAACACTCTTATACACATCGTTGCTCCATGCCTGCAATCAGAAATCAATTGTATATACATGATCAGAAGTTACGTTTAGGTTTCTGATGAATTTTAAAACCAGTCTTATTGACTTGTATTTATATACCTGGAATAAGTCTCCGACGTTGATAATAAGAGCTTCGGGATTGGGTTTAACCGCGATCCATTTCCCATCTTTGACTAATTGCAATCCTCCAACTTGATCTTGATGTAATATTGTGAGGAAATCGCTATCCGTATGTGGCATTAGCCCGAATACTTCTACAGGAATAGGGCAAGGTGGGTATCGATTCATTCGGAGATAACAAGTGCTTGGCAAACAATTTTCCCGGAAGAATGTCGACTTGTGGCCTAATTTTTCTGCCAATATCTCAGCCAATTTTTGTGCAAGTCCAGCTACTGTTGCAGCAAACTGTTCCATTGTTGAACTGCATATATATATATATATATATATATATGCACATAAGGAAAATGACTTAATTAATTTAAAACAATTGGAATAAAGTTTCATATGATTTGAACTGTTCAACTAATCATATTCAATTCAAAAACAATTAATTTAAGTTTCAAATCATTATCTTCAACTTAAAATTAAAGTACTTTTCAGACATTTTATTTCTATGTTTTTTGTAATTTTAAATAGACATTTTAGTAGTACCAATCATAATCACAATTATAGGACAAAATCTTATCACTCTAGTGCATTGTTAAGTGGTGCATCCGACCATTGAAGATCAAACATGTAATAAGAAAAACACTTGTGCCGCATATATGACACTTATTTTTTACAGCATGTTTGATCTCCGGTGGCCGGATGGATCAGACCGGATGCACAACTCAACGGTACATCCAAGATTTTCTCCCATGTACCAAAGAGAGTCCACATCAAAGCAATATTTTTTTTTCCAACACAGTGGGACTGGTGAAGCCTGACTTCCAGCTCATGCACCACAGCATGCACTTGGTGACAATCGATTCACGTGAGCAAGCAAGTGGTGATAATAATCAGAAGACATAGCAGGATCGTGTAGTGATAGATAGAGAGCCAGCGAGCCTAGCTCAAGCATGCATGCAAAAATGTCGTACACATGATTTGATGTGTGCTGATAAGTTCGCAGAACAACCCAGACACCCAGTAAGGCATACACGTACCAGCAAGCAGTCAAGCACCACCAACCATTAATAGTCTTAATTAAACCCACGTACAGTGAAGTTCTGTATCTATGTACTATAATTTTGGATATCTTTCTCTTTCTCTTTCTCTCCCCCCATAATGGAAAATCGCTTTTAGAGAAAGCTACCACAATTGAATGACACCACACACACACACATAAGGGACGGAGCCAGAAATTCAAGTTTAAGTAATATTATACAAAAGAGTAATACTATACGGTTTAAAATTCAACCTATGATAAATGAGTTATTATCACCACACAAATCATGAGGTAATGTGATGAATAATATGGTAAAGATAAATCATTTACCATATCATTTGGATTGATTTTTAGACTAAATTTATGGGTTGACTAGCATTGGTATATACAAAAAAATAATAATAATAAGAGAATCAAAGTGAAAAAAAAGTTTAAAATTTAGTAATAATTTTGTAATTTTTTAAAAAGAATTATAATTTTTAGGGCAGGATCCCCTCCCTCCCCACTAGTCACACATGATAGATATATATATATCGGGTTCTTCGCTAAGCAAGTCAAAAAAATATTTAATGACCTGAGTTGCCTTACTTTATGATTTATTTATTTTTTTTGAAAAGGCAATTTATTAAGACAACGGACCAGCACAAGGGCAGAAGAACAAGAAGAGACCAAGCAAACAGGGGAGGCCAGAGCGCATCAAGCGACAGCCACAAACAACCCCGCAGACAGGGGAGGCCTAACTTTATGAAATCGGTTCATCAAGCGACAGCCATAACTTCGGTTTTTTCAAGGCAGACTCGACTAGAGTACCCTACTACTCCTACTAGAATATCTTGCAATATAAGCTGCTTACAACTTGCAAAAAGCTGTGATTCCTAGCATTCGAACGTGTAAGAAAGATATAGGTGGCCTTCCATTGATTTTCTCACCAGCTGGGTGGTCTCTTCTATATGGTTACTGTTACTAAATATACATGTAAATTTTCTATATGGTTTTGAAAAAGTTACTTTTATTAGTCAATAAATTAATTCTCTCACAAAAAAACCAGCGGAGTCTTGATTATCAACTACAACACACATACATATATAACTAAGGTTAGGCTTCCCAAATTTTTTCCTAAAAAACTTCGCAAATTATATGGTATGGTGAGTTATCAACATCTTTTAAATCATGAGTTTATGTAGTGTTAACAACTTACCATGCCACATAATGACATAATTTGGAAAGTTTTTTGGGAAAAAATTTAAATAACCCAGCGTTGCTCTATATATATATATATATATATATATACAGTATTTCTATTGTCAGTGCAACCTGACAATAAATATATCATAACGAAGAATGTGGACCATAGATTATGGAGAAATTTTGACAAGTGCATATACTTTAAGTCAAAGTATGTAAATCTAGTGGTCTACATTTTTCATCCTGATATAATTATTGTCAGGACGAATTGATAATAGAAAATCTGTATATATATATATAGTATTTTTACTGTCAGTTCGTCCTTTATATCAGGACAAAAAACGTGGACCATAGATTATAGAAAAGTTTTGATAAGTGTATACACTTTTAGTTAAAGTATGTAAATCTAATGGTCAATATTCTTCGTTTTGATATATTTTATATCAGGACGAACTGACAATTGAAAAATTATATATATGAGACATTGCTGCATTTTTAACCCTAGATAGGCAATCTCTATAAGATGAAAGATTTCAAGTTTGGGTTGGGTTAGATGAAAAGATGAAAATGAATAAATTAAGTTATCGGTTTCATATAAAATAATATATAGTTTCGATAATTACCCACCTTAATATTTGTAAAATTTTAACTAACCACAACTTGGTCAAGAGTTTGGTTGGGTTTTTTCACCTACAAGCATATATATTGTCTGTCTTTTTCATCTTATTAATTAATAATTTTTATTCTAGTACTAAGAATTTGACAGATAGATATATAAATGTTATTATTTTTCTTCATTATATGTTCTCGTGTATTAGACTTTGGTTGACAATAATCACATGTTCACATTCACTAACAAGTGTTGATAAATGGGATACTCTTTAATATTCCTAGCTAATCTCTAACATTTTCATTTAAAATATATATATATATTCCTATAAAACACTTTTTTTTAGGGGGAGGATTCGAACCCGTAACCTCATGATATAGGTGTGAGGGGTTTTACTACTGGACCAAATATAAAATATAACAATTTCCATAGGACAACTAATCATTGATATAATAAATTAAGATTATTATTAGGATATTTTAACTGGTCAATGTAATCCACTTGACTGTAATATTATATATATATATATATTAAAAATATTATCTAGAAATGTCTTCGGAAAAAAAAAAAAATCAGGATCGAAATTAACAATATTGCAAAACTAAATATAGTTTTGTAATGTTATAAAATACATAATCCTGAATTCTAGTTTTGTAATACTATAAATTACATAATCTTGAATTTTTGTTTTCAGGATCGACCTAGCTATAGATGGATACCCTGTATATATAATTTTAAAATTTTCTCTTCTACTGTCATGTATTACTCAGCTCTCTCTCTCCCTTGATTAAAACGAAATGGAAAAAACTAGAGACAAATAATAATTAAAAATATGAAGAACTTAAGAAGAAACAAATCTCTGAAATAAATAAATAAATAAATAAACTTTTAAAATACCTGAGAGTGGTGTTGAAACTTCCAGAGCCACCAGCATGGATGTCTGTCATAGGAATGTGAAAAGCTTCAGACCACGACAGCTGCCGGAGACAGGTGGCAGTGGGTGTCCCCCAACGGTAACTACCGGCAGGGAACTTGTCTTCTTTGGTCTTGATGTGAAATGGTTGCTTGAAAACCTTGACTTGTTCTTGTCTCATCTTCTCCAACAATTCCCTTGAAATCCCATGATTGATGACTTGAAAAAAACCCCACTCCTGTGAAGCCCTAGCGATCTCTGCCTTGCAACTTTCTCTCTTCTCCGCCGATTCACGGTAGCTCAGCCGGTTGAGATCGATCAATGGAAGCTCGCATTCCTCTACAGCAATTACAAGGTTTTCGATGGTGTTGGTGTCCTCGAAGAGGGTCTTGTAGGTTTGGCGAAATGGTGGGTCCGAGTCCATACTTAGCTGCTGAAAACAAGACGTGAGAATTAATAGAGAGAGAGAGAGAATATTAATGTAATGTTTATATATACAGAGAGAGAGAGAGAGATGGTCTTTTTCTATTGAGAACCCGATGTGAAAATTTTCGTACAATCTTAAGTAATATCATATAATGATCGGTTAAACATCAATTTATATATTTTTAAAAATTATTATATGATGATCAGTTAAACATCAATTTACACATTTTTAAGACTGTATGAATATATATATATATATAGTCCCGTGATCAGTACGCACTGATATAACTTCATGAAAATATTGAATGTGAGTCACTTATTATGGAAAAACTTTGACAAGTATATATACACTTAAGTCAAATCATGTAAAACTAGTAGGCTCATATTCAATATCCTCATGAAATTATATCAGTGCGCAGTGAATTGAAAATTTATATATATATATATATATTTCAAAAAGTTGTTGGAAGTTTTGTGTTGAAAGATAGAGACATATAGAAAAAGGATTTGGGACACTTCTTTGTTTTGTGTTCCCTTTGTTTGTTCGATGAAACCATTATATATATGTCGGTTGGCTTTCCACGTTTCGGACTTTGAGGGCAAAGTTGATTTCTTGTCTTTTTGCTCACAATCTTTTTTTTTTTTTTTTTTTTTTACTTTTGCTTTGATCAATAGGGTTTTTTATTATTTTTGTTTTCTTTGATTGGAATTTGTTTTATATATATATAGGTGGGAAAATATTTGGGTGTTTTACGATGAACTTTTGTTTATTATTTTTCTAGATTCATATTGGTATTTACTTTTTTATCTAATCTTACGGTCTAAAGTGTTATAAACTTACGATGAATTTCTTATACAATCAAATTATGAATTTGTTTTTAATGTGTACATAGAGATTGGGTATATATTTTTAATTTTGTAGTTCATAGATTTTTGAACGGTTGTCATATAATCTGAATAACTGACGTGACAACCTAAATGATTGCTACGAATTTCTTGCCTAACCATAGTTATGACACTTGTAGACTGTGAAAACTATGCAAACCGGTCCACTCCAAATCATAATTAATAAAGATATACCTAAGCATCCATACTAATTTTTTTTATCCTTTGTTTGTTTTAACTTTTAAGATAAGAGTTTGAGAAGGTTAGAGAACCAACAAACATGTGCTACCATGATTCAATTTTTTATTTTTATTTTTCTGTCTATAAAAATCGTATCGAATTTTATTAATTAGAATTATATAATATAATATAATTGACAAAATAATTAAGGACTTATTGCACAAACGTCCCCTAAGTTTAGGTGTAATTGTATGCATATGGAACTTTTACCCATAATACACAAACGTCCCCTGCCATTAATTGACTTCCGTTAACTCTAACCGTTGACCACAATTTTAACCCACAATGACTAAAGTACCCCTAGTTACCTATTTTATTATTTAAATTAATAATAATAATAACCCAAATTCATCAATTCTACAACCAGTTAACAATATCCATTTTTATTTTATTTTTTTTTAAATAGAACTTCAATGGTGGATTTTTAAATTTTAGGTTGAAGTTCTAATTTATTTATTTTTAAATGGATGTGGTTAACTGATCGTGGTATTGATGGATTTGAGTTTTTATTTGTGGATTTTATTCTTGGTTGTTGTTGGGGATTTGAGTTTTGGTTTTGATTTATGGGATTGAGTTTTGGTTTTTGTTTGTTAAGGTTATTTTTGAATTGTGTTTGGGGTTGAGATAATGAAAGAGAAAAAAAAAATGATTGATTTTGTTTTCTTTGTCGTTTCTGTTTCATTTTTTAATTATTAATTTAAATAATAAAATAGGCAACTAGGGGCACTTAGTTATTGTGGGTTAAAATTGTGATCAGCGGATAGAGTTAACGGAAGTCAACTAACGGCAGGGGATGTTTGTGTAATTATAGGTTAAAGTTCCATATGCATGTAATTATGTCTAAAATTAGAGGATATATGTGCAATTAGTCCAATAATTAAAGATGATGTGATGAGTGAATCCAAGTCTTATGAATAGAACCTGCCCAAAAAATAAGAAGAGTCTTATGATAGGACTGATGGGACAATAAGCAGGAAAATAAATTGAACTTAATAATTATTTTATGGGTTATTTATTTATTTATTTATTTTAATTATATTTATGTAGCTAGTCATATGTTATGTTGATTCGTTGAAGAATAAAATTGCCTTGTACCAAACATATTCATATTATTGCATCGTTAATGAGTGGGACCTTACTACAATATCTCAGGTTTTGGCCATGCTTTGAGGGTTCCATCAGACCGTTCATCACCAAGAAAATTCAAGAAGATTCATTCATCCAACGGTAATTTTAACATAGACTTGTGAATATATGTATATATATTAATTATCATGTGCAAATCATGAGACGTAATTCTCATACAGGATCACTGATTGTCAATCAATTTTATAGTACTACATACTGGTTGTTACGTATGTCAATCAATATGACTCTGTACGAAAATTCTGACAATTCAATGATCCAATACGAAACTTACGTCTAAGGTTTTGGACGTGTGATGTTTTATATATATATACATATTGAGTCTTTCATGAGGAATCATTTATTTTAATTTTGGTAAGAATATTGGTGAAAATACATTGATTTTAATTAATTTTGATATGAATGTTTTTGTGGATGATGAGTTCATTAAAATTTACCTATGAACAAAATTTGAGAATTTTTGGAATACTGGGACTATTGAATTTTCCTATATTTCACCTATTTTCCAATGTCTTCATATTTAACAAAATTTGGATAAATATTTCTAGTACTCGAAAAATTCTCAAATTTTGTTCATATGTAAATTTCATTGAACTCATAATCCACAAAAAAAAAAAAAAAATTCAGATTAAAATTCATTAAAACCATAATCCACAAAAAAAAAAAAAAATTCATCATGGTCATATTAAAATTAAAATAAGAGATCCCTCGTGAGAGACTCACTTTATATATATATATATATATATATATATATATATATATATATAAATTATCGAGTGAGTGATCATTTACTTTAATTTCGACCTCGAAAAATCACATAGATTTTTATGAATTTTGATCTAGATTTTTTTGTGGATGATACGTTTAATAAAATCTACCTATGAATAAAAAAATTTGAGAATTTTAAAAGCACTATAACTATTTATCCCTATTTTGTTAAACATTAAGGCATTGGAAAAATGGGAGAAATATAGGAAAAAAAAATTGTTCTAGCACTTGAAAAATTCACAAATTTTATTCATAAATATATTTCAATGAACTTATTATCTTAATAAAAAAAAATCATAAAAATATATATAATTTCACAAAAGTCATTACCGAAATTAAAATAATGAATCCCTTATTTTATTTTTTATTTTTTTAAACCTCATATTTGTTTATTCTAAACATAAGAGGCTATATGTAAATGTATATCAGAAGAATAAGTATGAAACCACACGACACACACTGACCCAAATCTCTATTATCAAATCATATGGATCACAAAAGAGAACATTTTTAAAAATATTATAATTAGTTCAGGATTTCAGAAAATATATACGACTCAAATCTATAATTTCAATAGTATGAGTGTAAAAATGAGTCCTGTTAATTCCATTGGTCAAGAGTCAAGACATTATTATAATATAAAATGTTAATATTGTAAACATTTGGAATTTTGTATTCTACGATGAATTAATTAAAAGAATCGGACCCCCATAACAAAATAAAAAAAAATAAAAATCATTTTTATTTGACCATGCATGGTGAAAAATAAATAAATAAAGACAGTAATTATAATGATTTTATTCTCTAATAATTACCTGCTTAAAGCTCGACGACACAAAGTTATCAGGATCAACCCTTAATGCTCTCTTGAATGATTGATAACCCATTTCGCAACTGTTGGTATAGTGTCAATTCTGCAGTATTTCATGAGTTAAAACATAGACAGAAAGAAAAACAAAATAGAAATTGATCTCAGCAAATCCCGTTACACCCTTATCAGACCGAATGATCACAAAAGTCACATAAGTGTAAAAGATAAAGTTGCTAGATAACAAAGACAATTACTTGCATTACAATGCACGGAAATGTCCACGTCTCTCCTAGTAGTTTTCAGCTATATATTTCCAAGCTATAATTTCATTACTTTATATATATATATATCCCTCTCATGTTCATGTTGAAAATAATGGGTAGTCAGAAAACAAACAATATTGAAAGATTAAGACAGCAGAAAGTTATATATATATAGACACACATTAGCAAAAACATAGAGCTTTTAGCAGAAAAAAAAACGCAGACCTGGAAGAGAAGATCACCCAAAGCTGGCTTGAGAGAGAGAGAGTATGTGTATGTGTGTGTGTTTTTTTTTTTTTTTGTAGTCCAAAGAGGGATGAGGAGGGGGAGATAATTTATAGCTAGGAGAGGGAGAGGAACAGATATCGATCAATTATTTGTTTTTATTTTTATATTCATCATATGATCAATTATTAATTGGGATTATTATTGGTGTTAATTGATGAGGAGAGGATTATAAGCCTATGCTTAATATAAGAACACGCGTCTCATAGAGATATCAGAGAAAATGTACATGTATATATAATATTATAATTGCTATATACTGTATATAGTTATTTACTACTTTTTTAAGTAAGACAAAAAACTACATCCTTTTTCATTTGTAGTGTCGACAAAAAATTGAAAGAAAAGAGATAAAAGGCAGAGAGAGACTACTTTGATGAATGACAACCAGATAAATTTTCACCGATGCTAGTCAACTAAAAAATTTAGTTCAAAAACCGATTGAAATGATGTGTCTAATGATTTATTTTTGTCATATCTTTCATAACATTACCTCATGATTTGTAAGGTGATTACAACTCATTTAACACATCATTTTAGTTGAATTTTGAGTTAATTTTTTGATTTGTATAGTATTACTCATAAATTTATTGTGATGAAATGAAAATCGCCTCTGAAATAATTTAGAGTATTATTATACAACTCAAATGATGTGGTAAGTAAGTTGTCATCACCATATAAATCATGTGATAATATGGTGAATGAACAAATTACATGCCACATCATTTGGTTTGGTTTTTAGATTAATTTTTTGTGTTGTCTAGTATTATTAATAATAAATTCATCAACCATTAATCCAAGGGTTTGGATTGAATACGAAATTGGGAATCAATAATTGGTTACACATGGAAACAACAAGTTTAAAAAATTTATATTGATAAGAAAAGTTGATGTAGTATAGTGGTAAGCTTTTCACATTCACACGTTAAGGTAGTGAGTGTTCAAATTGTATCCACCTTTCTTAAATCTCAAATTTATACTTCAAAAAAAATAAAAGAAAAAGAAAATTGACATGACTTGCTTGCATGCAACTATAGAACTAATAATAAGTCTAAATAACATTTATTTGTGTTAACTTTGTGGGTTTATCACCGATTTAATGATTTGAGTTACGATAGCATCAAAGTAACGAAACAAACCAAAATGCTTTTATTTAACTTCAAACGCCAAGAGGTTCGAAAAAAAAATGAGAGACTTAATAAGTAAAATTTGTGTTTGCTGTCGAAAGGATATATTTATAAAAAACACATTAATTTTTTATGATATTAAAACTTAAATTATTAAGTTTATAATAATTGGGTAGTGTTAACCCGTGCTCTAAGGCACATAGGCACATGTTACACAACTACGAAAATACTATAAAAAGGGTGTTCTTTCTTTTTATAGTTGTTAGTCTATACCTCTTTTAAGGGCACATTTTAACATTACCCATAATAATTACACAAAACAAGTACCAAATAGAGGTTCCTAGAAATTCAAAGAATCTTGCAATTATAATACAAACTTTTGTGTTTTAGTGGATAAAATTTCACTACCGACAAAAAAAAAGCATTAAAAGATAACAAAGCGTGCTAATATATTATTTTTCTTAACTTACTTGGATTTGAGATTCGAAATAAATTAAGATAAGATAAATATCTATGTTTTCTTTTTCTTTTTTTACTATTCCAATATTTCGGAATTAGGGAAGGGATATAACTTATATCAACAACATCTCGATTATAGGTGTGAGAGACTTATCATCGGTCAATGGAAAAAATTTATATGGGACGGTCTTATTGTCACATGGTGATCAGACCGTCTAATGAAATTGTACCATTATCTCGAGAATATAAAAATAAATTATAAAACTCTAATATGCATGGCACGATTTTATTGGACAGTCTCACAATATGACCTTGTACCATCTCATACAAGATTTTCTCCTAATCAAACATAACTCATGTGATCGTGTATCTTGTAAGAGAATAATACTATGCAATCCAACAAAATTTATATATCTCAAATAATATGATCGAGACATGAAATAAACTAAGGCACATGATTATGGAGGGGACCCAACCGTATAACTGTAACCGCAGAGTACATGTCGGCACAGACGTGGCAACATCTAGAAACACATGCATGATCATCAATATCAAATAGCACATATATCATTTTCACGTACCCAACAACAAACAGCGCAGAGCATATTTGAGAATTCTAATTGGGTCAAAAAAGAAAAAAGGGACATGGATCCATGTGCAGTGCTTTGATGTTAAACGACATGCGTATCGTCACTGTAGGATCCATGCCCAAATTCCATGTAACACAGGTCCATTAGAAATATCTCTACCTGTATTTTTAAATAACTAGCTAGACATTATAATTAAATTCCATGTTTTCCATTACACAACAAATGTTTCAATCAGGTAACGTGCCCTGCAGCAGCCAGAGATAAAATAATTAATATATACGTAATACGTGATACATACTACGTATGGATAGCGTATTACGTATATACGAGTCATTCTTTGGTATAGATGTTCTATCAAAGATCGGTGGTTAAGGTGAATGATTATGATAATGTATTAAAAAATAATGATAAGGGATACTTGCAACTTGGATATTTGTGTCAGGATTATAATCTTCTACTTTCTGGCCAAGTAATTGGCACATTTCTGGTACCTGCAGATTGTTCTGGGAGTCAAAAAGGTCAAAGAAGGAGGCAGAGGAAATCTGCATGAACATCCTGCTGTTGGAAAAATCCAATTGCCTGTAACACAAGCAATATCTCGATTCATTGCACTTAAAATGCCCGAATTATTGAAGTGTCTTCTTCAATCTGTATCTCTCTCTACCGTATTTGTGATTGAGGTTTGATTCTTTAACTCATAGGTTTAAAAAAAAAAAAATGTCGGGAGTAGAGATGAAGCCAGCTTCTTTAAATTTAAAGGGATTGAAGAACCCATGTCAAGAAACTTTTTAAAATAAATGTAACGTACTCTAGGCCTTCGGTGGCATTGTGGAAATATGTATATGAGTCCTATTAGCTAGTGTGCTTATGATCATTAGTTGATTTTCTAATGAACTTTTCTAGAAGATGAACCTAAAATAAACTTTTCTAGAAGATCATGAACCTATAATTTAGTGCAAAGTTTTAACTTTAATTAAAGCATGTGATGCATCTATCTCCACATGAGCATCTTTTAGGGTCAAATGTTGAGTTGTATATGATGCCTTATAAGTCTTAAAAATCGAATCGAACTTGTGTACAATCGCTATCAATATGACTACAAATTAATTCCAGAAGCCAGCACATTTAGGGTTACATGATATGTGCCCTAATCAACCAATCATTCAAGGGGACCAGTCTCTTCACAATATAGGACCACTAATATTAATAGTACTATGTGTATAATTCAAATTCAGTGAACTTGATCCATAAATCAACCTATGCATTTTTGCATTAGTGTAGGATGTAAATGCATAGAATTCCGTACGGAAAAAAAAAGTGTGAAATTTACACAATTGATAATGTTTAGATGGAAAAGTATTTTAATTCTAATAAAAAAAAAATTGTAAAAAGACTCATCATTGAATTATTTTGGTCTATTTAAAATCTTATATTGTTCGTGATAATCTCATATATGAGAACGTCTAGAAGTAAATCCATGAGAGAGAGAAAATGAGGTGGGTGGAAAAAAAAAAAATAGTAACACGTGTTATTTAGCGAGTGCATCTGATGCATCACCATCGAATTCCAGTATGGTGCATCCGATGCACTTAAGTTGTTCTCCTTTCAAGAGAGAGAGAAGGAGAGTCTCCTTTGAAAAGTGAGTGGTGTGATGGGCAGAGCAGGTCATGTCGTTTTTAGATTGAGAGAGAGAAGGAGAGACCCATTTTTAATTGCCAAGAGGCAAGAGCCAGTTATTGGGGTGATATCATTGTGAAACCCTAATAAGATTCTGTCTTTTTTCCTCATATTTATAATAAGGGTGTCAATTTTGCCGACCATAATACTAAAAGGGTTTCTCCTTACGATCAAATATTTTTCTTTTTACATTTTATTTTTAACAACACTTCAATTTTAAATTTTAAATTTTAGAAAAAAAGTTCTAAATACATTTTTTTTTCTAAAATTATATTTTTATCTTTTGACACTCCTATTCTAATGACACTACATTTTTTTTTATAAATAAATCTAAAGACATTCCATTTTATTTTAATATTACCCGTTTTGAATACTTTTCTTTGGAAATTTTGAAACGGAAAATAGAGAAGAGATATGAAGTAATCAAATAAAAATAAAACTGAGAATAAAAATGAACAAAAGTGATGAGATTATTCAAAAAATATAAATGAGGAGATCACAACAATAAGAAAATTGTTTTGGAGATCAATCTGTGAAAATAGGAAAATAATATTTGTTTTTCTCTTTTGGATTTCATGTTGAGTAAAAAAAAATCTATCGTGTAAAAAAATAATTTTAAATATATTTTTCTGGAAAAAAGGATATATATATATATATATATATATATATATATTCTAGTGATGGTGATGATTAAACGTGAGTGGTATTTGAGAAAAAAAAATGATTTCAAATTTGGTTGAACCGGAAAACAGGAAAACTTATATATATAACTATAACTAGTGAAGATAATGATTGGGGGTTTGATGGTGTATGAGAAAAAAAAAATATATATTTTGAAAAGAAGAAGAAGATATTTAAGGGTTTGTAAAACATAAATAAATAAAGATGGTAAAAAACTTGTTTTCTAAAAAAATGGTTTGTCTTTAGAACTTTCTTGTCTTGTTTGGTAATTTTAATTCAAATTAAAAATGTTATTAATAAAAAAAAAATGGAGTGTAAACATGTAATTAATTGATTGTCAATATCATTTCTCAAAACTAATTAATACATCCATATTTTATTAAAAAAAATTAATTACAGAAATAAAATATCCTAATAGAAATTTACCAATAACAAATTACTTTAATTAAAAATAAACCAAATAGTCAAATACTTGCTACACTCCTTACATACATATCTTCAACTATATCTCTTCATTTAAAAAATAAAATAAAATTATGATTAACCCTAATTTTTATGATAAATTATAATTTTATTTAAAATATCAAACCTTTTCATCATCACATGATTATCATACTGTATAACAAAGTAAAAAAGAATTTCCAGAGGACTATGATCATACAGTGGTAGGTATTATTTTATTTTATTTATCTTTCTTTTATGTCTAATTATGAATTCTATCAATAATCAAAATAATTTTTTTAAAGGTAGTTGTAGATAACAATGAGTTTTTTTTTTAGATAGGTGTATATATAAAAGAATTTCATATTAAAAATAAAAATAAATCTCTTGATCTCATATACAATCTAGTTCACATCTTCTGTTTCATAAGAGCATCTCCAATACAAGCGTGACTTATAAAATAAAAAAGATGCCACGTAGAATAAATAGACAGTCTATTAAAAGATGCATCTCTAAGTGCATCTCCGATGCAAAAGTGGCTTGCATATCAAAAATCGTTGTCATGGCAACAATGTCAAGAGACTTGCTTCATATGTGGCATAAAGATAGACTTGATAAACAATCAACTTAAAATTTGGCCTCTAACGCTTCCATTTAAAACACTTTTTTTTTTAATGACGTGTCCATTTTTATTATTATTTTTTTTTTATTTTCTTACCAAAAATAGATGATAAATTAATATCAATTTTAAATACTTGCTGAGTTAACTGAAAAAATAGTTATACAACAGGCCATCTGAAAGTAGACGGTCATATTGACAATGTCTAATTTTTATTTAATTTTTTGCTACAGTAGCGTGAGGTTGAATATGCACAGGTACATTGGAGATACATTTTTTAATAGATTGTTTATTTATTCTATGTGGCATCTTTTTTTTTTTTCATTTTTTTTTTTCATAAGTCATGACTATTGCATTGGAGATGCTCTAATGCAGTTGTGCATATTTAACCTCACACCGATGTGATAAAAAAAAAAAATTAGATATTGTCAACATGACCGTCTACTTTTAGATGACTTGCACAACTATTTTTTTGGTTGATTCAGCAAGTGTTTAAATAAAAGAAAAAAGAAAAAAGAAAAAAGAAAAAAAATTGGACATATTATTAAAAATAATTGTGTTTTAAACATAAGCATTTGAGATCAAATTTTAAGTTGATTGTCTATCAAATCTATCTTTATGACACATAGGAAAGTCTCTAGACATTGTTGCTATGTCAATGATTTTTGGTAAGCAAACCAATTTTGAAAGGCTCTTATATTCGAGATATTTTCAAAAGTAAATTGAACCATCGTTAGTAAATGATTTAATTCTAAAAATAATATGATTTTTATTTTATTTTATAAATTGGGAGTGTTTATAATTTAAGAGGGTTTATAAATAAAATATAGTAAAATAAATATATTGATTTCAACTATTGACATTAACATGAGTACTTATAATAATATTTATTTTTTAAATTTTAAACATAAATGTATTAATTAGTCTTATCGAGGGCAATAATGTGCACCCTTGTAATAATTATATAATATGTATTGTAGACATGGCATTCGATCGTGTCGGTGAGTTTAACCGACACGTGGCATTCGATAATGTGGAGGAAAAATTCTTGAGTGCGTAGTGAGTCGTGATACATATACTTTATAGTGCATCTTCCACTATGATTTTGTTGAAAAAACTAATTAAGTGCATCCAATGCATATTAATAGCTTTTATCATCATGTGAATGATTGTGTTGTTAATTTTTATTTTTATTTTTATTTACGATATCTATTAATTCGGGACCATATATTTTTTTTAAAAAGTTTTTGTTATTGGTAGGATTCGAGCTGCTGACCTAGGAGTCATTTGCCTATACCCTAATCTCGTCCATCTATCAGCTAAGCTCCGCCCTTATTGGTGATTGTGTTGTTAAAGAATAGGTTAAAACTATCAAGTTTAATTTGACTCCTCTCCCGTTAATCAGATAATTTTTTATTAATTCTTGTTGGATAATTTTTACACTAAATTTTGTATATTTACATTTTTCGTTTTAACTTTTTTATCATTGCCCTTAGACTTTTTAAATTTGACGAATTTGCTGTTAGACTAAACATTAAGATTTTACTTTTCTCTCTCATGCATACTAACAAGTTTTTCATTCAAATTCAAGAACTCTTATAAAACAAAACATCAAAAACCCAGATCAGAAGAGGATCCAATTAACTCGTTAATTAAATCCAAATTTAGCGCAATACATAACTTGGAAAGTATATGGCATGCAATCAATCAGTAACACAATATTATTGGTTTAATTTTGCAGTTGATTATTTACTTTATTTAGAAAGTTAATTAAAACCCCAATTTAGATAGACATGATGCATAAAACATGAAATTACTTGTTGGAAAATAGAATAATCACATCACTAACAAAAAAAGTAAATGATTTTTGCATATATATATATATATATAGTATTTCTACGGTCAGTTCGTCCTGATATAAAATATATCAAGACGAAGAATGTGAACCATAGATTATGGAGAAGTTTTAACAAGTGCATACACTTTGAGTTAAAGTATGTAAATCTAGTGGTCCACATTTTTCGTCTTGATATATTTTATATTATGACGAATTGACAATAGAAAAATTGTATATATATATATATATGAGTAATACTATACAAACCAAATAATTAACCAAAATGATGTGGCAAGTGAGTTGTCATCACCACATATAACATGAGATGTTGTAATTAATGAAAAAACCAATTATCACATCATTTTGGTTAAATTTAGGGGTTGTCTAGCATTTTAGTATATATATATATATCGGAAATTATCCTATCAGTGCATCCTGATAGAATTATATAAGGATATTAAATGTGAGCTACTCGTTTTACATACTTTGACTTGGTATGTATGCACTTGTCAAATCACTGTTATAAATGAGTGGCTCACATTCAATATCCTGATAAAGTTATATCAGTGCATCCTGATAGGATCGGGACCGATATATATATATATATATATATATATATATATATATTATGTGGCTTATAACATTGACACTTAACTGTGTTTGTACAAGTAGTGGCAGGATGGGACTCTGATCTTTTGCAAACGATTTTCTCTTCTCTTTTTAATGCCTGTCACACTCAAAATATCATCAAATTAATTATTTTCTCATCATTAATCAATCATCAATTGTAGTAAGTGGGTATTCTTTCACAAGTTGTTTAATATGGAAATCAAGTGAATAAATTATTTGATTAAACTATAAATTAAGAATTATATCATATATAATTCATTATAACAATACTGTATATGGAACTTAATATCATGTTACACTTCATTCATTTGCACAACCGACTTTTAGCAAAGTGGTTGGATGCTTCCTCTATAGGGTTCGAGCTCACATTTGTCCATTAATATATTTCAAAGTGTTGGGAGACCACTCATTTCTAGTGGGATCAAGTTGACATTCCTGACTATAATTATAGCGGTTTCATTCAAACCAACTCTTAATTATTTTGAAGGATCCATGAAGAATAGGTATTTGTTTAGTCTATATCATCAAGTTAGGTAATTCGGATATATAACTTGTTGTCTATGGGAAAGTTAAAAGGAAAGAAATTAAATTTATCTAAAATTATCTTACCTTACTATTATGACTTTTCCATTCAATTGAAAAGAAATTTTTTACATACATTTTAGCATAATGTTCTTCAATACAATGACGTGAAACATTTATTTATCTGGTTTTCATATGCACTTGTAATTCTTCGCTATGGGTAGCTAGGCTATACACCTCTACCTTAGTGAGGAGAGTTCGAGTTTCACCTTGCATATAAAAGAAAAAGTGTGGGAAGACCTCTCCCGATTGTGGGAGAGGCACTTCTTCATCGAAGAGCACCTAACAAAAATATCTACCTGGACCGTACTTATAACGCTTCATCAAATTATACGTCATAACAGAACCTAAACCTAGTGTCAAACCCTAAAAAAAACAAAAATGTTTGCAATTATGATAGTCCTTAGATAAATATGTTATATTTTACCTTTTTTTTTTTTTTTTTTTTTTTGAACTAATGTTATGTTATTATACCTTTGTTATGAGATGATGATACTATATAAGATCAGTATAATCACAAAAATAATTATTAGTAATTAGATTCTAATCTAAGAATCCATAAAAAGTGAAGGTTTGAGAAAATAAGAAAAATTGGAAACTAAAAAAACGAAAAAAAACGAAAAAAATAATAAAATAAATCTCTTTCATAACTACCCGTTAACTATACAATCGCATAATTGTTAACAATAATGTTAGAGGACCCAAAAAAGTAACCCAAATTTTGAACTCAAACCTATGTGGCAACATCACATAGGATCTTTAGAAAGAGTGACGTGGGCCCATGTTTTGTGTGATGTTGCCACATAGATTTGGGTTCAAAATTTGGGTTACTTTTTTGGGTCCTTTAGCATTACTCAATTGTTAAATCTTACGAAAAAATGTTGAATATTCAGTTAATCAGTTGGGCTTCCCTTTGGAAACACTAAGACCATGAGAGCCGATTTAGTTTTCGGGCCAGCCCATTTACACCTGCCCATTTAAAGGAAAAGTGGGCCGGGGCTCCATTTATCATCAAAAACCAATATTTATGAACCACAAATGCATTTGACTTTCATTTCATTTGGTCAAACACCGATTTCGACTTCGAGAATTCCATTTTTTTCACCTCTGGAACGCAAAAGAATCGAAGGAGACGATGGCGCCACCGGTACCGATACGGTGGTGGGCACTCACATCAGCTATGGTGTTGTTCCTTCTCGTCTCTCCGTCGATCGCAATTTACTGCGACGAGGACGATTGCTACGATCTACTAGGGTCAGCTCTAGCTCCATCGTTTTACAAATTTAACCTTTTAATCAATCTCATTTTAACTTTTTTGTTCTTTCACTGAATTTCTAGGGTTTCGCAGAACGCAAATGCATCTGAAATCAAGAAATCTTATTACAAGCTCTCGTTGAAACAGTAAGTTTTTTTTTTTTTTTTTTTTGGTTGTAACATGTATCTGTTTATTGATTTGATTGATTATATTTATATACATGAAATTTGGAAACTTTTTTTTATTGGTTGATTGATTTGTTCTTTTGGTAATGTGATTAGTCATCCGGATAAAAATCCGGATCCGGAATCAAAGAAGCTGTTTGTTAAAATTGCTACTGCGTATGAGGTAATGTCATTTATTATTATTATAATCTTTATTGATTGCTGAGCTCAATTTCGTTTCTTTGTTGTTGTATTGTTGCTAGTCAATGCTGATAAAGGTTTTGGGTTTAGCTTTTCGTGATTTTGGATCTTCAAGATTGTTGTCTTGTTGATTGAGATTAATATCGCTTTCATATGTTTTAATGGATATGATTTTTTCGATTGCAGATTCTGAAAGACGAAGCCACAAGGGAGCAGTATGATTATGCAATTGCACATCCGGAAGAGGTGCATTAGAGTTTATATTCAGACCGTAATTTGACTAAGGCTTAATAAACTATTTCCCTTATTATTCTCTAGTTGTTGTTTTGCAAGCCTGAGTAACAATTGAATTTTGTCTGAACAATTTCAATTAGCCGCACCAAATTTCTTGGTTGGTAACTCAAAGAAGAGTAAATGTAATCTGTATAGCATTTCTTAACCTTAGCTTCTGGTTGACTTTGATGATATTGATTCAATCTGCATTTTTGGCTCTAAATGGTCATCTATTCTATGCACATGTCTTGGTTACATTAAATTGTATCATTATTTATTATAGATGATCTGTTTAAGAGTCTGAATAGTTTGAAGCTACTGAATTACACTTCTAACTTATGTTGTTTTTCTTTCGGGCCAAAAAAGACTTTTAAAGCTTTGTCCTCATATGTTTAAACTTAGACCTTCACTACAGAATCGGGACTTGATGAATGTTAAATACAGAATTAAGCTCTGTTCTCATATGCTGCAATATATGGTATTTTAGCATGGATTTTTAGGACTGTAAATGTTTTGAGCTCAGAACCACTTCACTGTGAACTCTTGTAAATGTTGGAAGTCCATATCATATATGCCACTATAGATCTGCTTTGGTGATATGTTTTTGGTAACAATTTGTGAACTGATTTAGTCTATCCTTGATATTATAATTTTTGATGGAATCATAATAATTTTTCTAACACATCTGAATATTAGTTTCATGGGATTGTTTTTGGCTCCTTGAATTTCCTTAATTCATTTAAACACCTTGAGTTCTCTGGCTCATAGTGTATAATTGTATATGATTGTTAAAAAGGAGAAGCAAAACAACTAACACAGAACACAGTAACACTCATTCTTTTTTGTTGTCAGGTTTTTTACAATACTGCTCGTTACTACCATGCTTATTATGGTCACAAAACGGTGAGAATCTCTTTTATTATTGAACTTGCATAAATTGTTGATTCTGATTTGGTCCTTCTTCTGCGAATAGAGAAATTAGCTTTCAAATCTTTCAAAGAGAAATGACAGATTATATTTTTCATTCAGCCTTGGATTTTTTTTAACTTTAAATATACATCTTTTCCAGGACCCGCGTGCTGTCCTAGTTGGCCTTCTTTTGGTTCTCTCAGGATTTCAATATTTGAATCAATGGACGACGTATAATCAGGTACCGTGATATATCAAGTAAACTATCACTTTGGAATCTTGACACGATTGTGTTTCATAATTAAAGTTGAATGTTGGTCGATAGTATGATTAAAAACTTTATGCAGTATGAAAGCTATGTACTACTTCATCTTTTGTTCAATGAGGAATCACCGAATCAGGAGTGTTGGCACTGGGAAATTGTATAAATGAGCTCATCCAGTTCAAACCCAAAAGTTTAAGCCAATGGATCCTTTTTTATTTATTTATATATATATATGAAATGAAAATTATATTTAAGAAAAAAAAGTGAACCAGCAAAGGACTAAACAACCCTAAAAAGGAGGTTCCTAAGGCTATACAGGAGCATCAAGACTGTTGTCTGACCTATACTTTCAATGAACTATATCCCTCCAAAAGAATATTAATAAAACTAGCCCAAAAAATACAATGTTAAACCAAAACCCTTCCCATTAAGATGAATAAAGGAAAAAAGAAAAAGTTTAAATTCCCTTGTGTACAATTCCTCTCAACTCTGAGTACAAGTCCTTCAATTGTCTTTCTTTTTTACGTCACTGAACTTCCTGTAATGATGAATATTAACTGTAGGTGTAAAAATATATTCACGATCTTGTTGTTTATCAGCTATATATCATGTAAAAGGCTTGACAGTTTTCTTATTTGGCATCTCAAATTCTTATTCTTGATACAGGCTATAGCCATGGTCAAGAAAACTCCAGCTTATAGAAACAGGCTGAAAGCATTGGAATTTGAACGTAGTGGGGGAGTTACAAATAAAAAGAAGAGTAACAAGCAAATGAATAAGTATGTACTGATTTCTTATTAGAAAAAGATACTGTGCAGCCTTTTGTGATAATTGGATTTCCTTTGTTATTCGCTAAGGCTCGAATAACCAAACCATTCTTTATGGCAGGAAACCTGACGAAGACCTCAGCAAAGAACTTGATCTACAGATAAAGGGAGCTGAAAAACCCTCCATCTGGGAACTTATTGGTGTCCGTTTGATTCTCCTACCATATACTATTGGCAAGGTTAGATAGAGATCCCATTGTTTTCAGTCTAGAATAGCTACACTTAGAATGAAATCAATAACGATGATAATTTTGGATTTATAGTTTGATTTTTTTCTTTTGTTGTCTTCTAGCTTTGGTACTACAATGGTTACGGATTTATGCTTTTGTGCAGTTATTGTTGTGGCATTGCCGTTGGTACTGGAGATACAACGTGAAAAAAGCTCCATATGCTTGGGAAGATGCTGCTTACCTGACACAACGATCGCTTAGAGCGCCTCTCGATTCATGGATGAATATTGGTAACTTTAACAGAATTACTCCATCTTATTTAACAGCATAAAATTTATATATACAAGAGCTTTTCATCTTTTAGACCAAAACCAAAAATGACGAAGCCATTTGTTTCTGTGGTTGATATGCCATTTACTTTAGGCTGCAAGGTGTGTGGTCGATACCACAATAACCAAAAACTGTACATTACGGGCAATGACTTGAAATTTCCTGACATAGGTTGCATGAATTATTATTTCATATTTCATAAATTTTTGTTCTACTTAAGCAAACACTGCTTGTGTTTCTATCAGATGAATCAACCAAGGAAGATCTTGTTCAGAGACGTTTATGGGAGAAATCCAACTTAGAGAGCTACACGGCGGAAATGCGTAAGGAATCCAAGCGCAGAAGATGATAGCAGGTTTTATCGGTTGCTATCACACGCTCACACTCATTAAACATCGACAACAAAATTTTTGACAGAAGATTAATACACAGAGATTGTTACCCATATTGTACCGTAATAATATGTGAACTGCCAAGTAAATTTCTGTATCAGACAAGACTAGAATTCTTATCATTTACAATTCTTTTTGCCAATTTCCAAATTGTTAAATGTGTGTTTCTCCAAATATGAAATTTTATATGATTTTCTGATCTTCATTCATGTGTGTTGCCATCATCTCAATGCACCATATTTCTACTGGATCATATACAGCTGCTGCAATCTGGAAAAATAGAAGGAGACATTTTTACAAGATCATAAGTTACTGTGAAAATTGCACAAACACCCCTAACATTAGATCTAATTGCATGCATAGAAAACTTTGTTCAAAATTGCATTAACATCCCTAGCTATTAGTGGTCAACGGTTAACCGTTCTCTCTCTTGTCCATGTAAAAGTTCTAAAATGCTCTTAATGCTCTTAATGTATGTTTGTAAATTTTCAAAAAAAAAAAGCTTATTTAATTGAGGTTGGTACATTTTCAAACTAAAATCTGAAAATTTATGGATTTGAATGAACAAGAACTCCAACAAAGCGACGTCGTATTTATCACTTTAATAAATGTGCGATGCGGCGTCGTATAGAAGGTGCATACTAACAGGCTTCATTTGGGACGGGCCCACATTCAACTGACCCATTACAAAAATTCTTCAAATTTTAAAGCAAATATTATCCATGAAACAAAACGGTGCGTTTTGACCAATACACTATTATTCAACTAAGCTGTCTTCTTCTCCAGTAGTAGAAGTCGAAAATTCGAAAACATTTCTCAAAAACCAAAAATCGAAGTCGTCCTCTGAAATTTTTTCATGCAAAAACTTGAATGTCTGCAACGAAGATTGGATATTTGGTTCCACTCAATAACGACTTCAAAGAAGACACTTCACTCTCGAACATACCACTCTCTCCAGGCCTAAATGTGATCGGCCGCAACAACATTTCCTATTATTGTGATACTTTAAGTTGTGTCTAGGCAACATGCATATTATTGTCTAGATTAATTATCGGCATAGATCCTCTTTATTTCTGTTTTGATATTTCTGAGGTATTTTACCCTGCTTTTTTATTGTAGCTTGTCCGGCCCTAGCAAAAGTTCCCCATATCTTGGTTATTCATGGGGAGGGTGACGGTACATTGGAACATATGAAGGTTTGTTTAACTCTGGTTTATACTAGTTTTGTTTATCTGTTTACGGTTAAACTCTGAAAACATTTTCTTTTTGCTCTGATTATATCAGAGGAGGAAACGTGCAAATTGGATTTTGCACAAACCCCCGCTTCCTATTTCATTTGGGACGCACCATTCTAAGGCCATGCTTCTTGTCTATCCTCGAGGAGTGAGAATTATCGTGCATACTGCAAACTTGATACATGTAGACTGGAACAACAAAAGTCAAGGTTTATGGATGCAAGATTTCCCCTGGAAGGATCAGAATACTCCGAGCACGGGTTGTGGATTTGAAAATGATTTAGTCGATTATCTCAGTGCACTGAAGGTATGGATCATGTGTTCTCTTGTGAACTCATCAAAAAGCATATTCTCTTGTGCAAGTATGAAACCTAGCCATTCATGTTTCATGTGTTTGTCTAGCTTGAATGAGGAAATAAGAATGTAGGCTTATGCATGGAAGTTCACAGTTAGCTTACATTGATGTTTCAAACTTATTAACTTTACAAAGTTCACAGTCAGCAATGTTTAATGATGTGCCCACTCACATCAACAACGTCAGTAATTGTTATTTCGTATGTCATTTCTCTAGTTGCCCTTCCCATTTTCGTTTTCATCGTCTCTGTTATGCAGAAAACTAAAGGTGATCCGAAGGCAGCAATGATCAGCAACGATCGATGATAAAAAATTGCTGATGCTTGATAGGGGTGTAATCGACAAGAAAATCTGGGATAAACCCAATTTGAACTTTGAAAGCAATCATCTTCTCTTCTGCTTAGATATTCACTACAGTAAACTGGGCTCAGTTGTTTTCACTCGGTCGCCATATTCCCCTCTGCAACTCCGTTTTCACTCAAAACACACACCACTACAATCTACAAACAAAGCCTTGTTCTTCATCTCAAGAATTCACATTCTTCAAAACCCACCTCCAGTTCTGGGATGCTTTAACGGGAAACAACAATGATCATGAAGCTGTTATCGCCATTCAACGTGGAATGTAAATGTTGCTCTTTGAACATGTCAATATGTTGTCGATTTATATGTGTTTTTATATATGGTTCAAAAAGTTTTGATTTTTTGTTGGCAAAGTGTTTGTGAAATGTCTCAGAGAAGGATTGTTAGCTTGTTACCGGTGTCCACGACAATAAAGATAGATGGAGACATAGAGGAGCTTTGCCAATAATCACAAAATTGGTACTTGTCGGTTTGATGGTTTGCAAATAGCCATAAATGAAATAGATAATAAAACAACCATACATGTTTGGTTGTAGAACATCAAGCCAACGTAATAACACTGTCATCGCTACGAAAACACCCGAATAAAAATGATGTCTCCATTTTATGGAAAATATATTACGGATAACATATATGTCTATGAATCATTGAATACATCAAACAATTAAGGAAACAAAAATAAATTGTCATCTAGGGGTTACATTTGAAAGCGTTACCTCATTAACAGAACAATCTATTACATCCGGTGAAGGTTGAGCTAATCTTGCAACTCGCCCAACAGAAAATGCAGGTTGCGTTGGTTGAGGAAGTTTTACGCTATCACTCCCTAGCATAACAACAACTGATGACATGGTAGGTCTGTCTGTTGGGTCTTCCTGAACGCACAACAATCCAATATGGATGCATCTCAATAGTTCAATCGGAACACATGACTGGGTGATTTTTGGATCCATCAGCTTTAGTGTTTGTCCTTCGCACCATAGTTTCCATGTCTACAATGTTATATACAAGTCATGAACTAAGATCAATATATCAATCGTTGGAAAAAAAATCCTCATAAGTAAAGTTGGATTTAGTTACATACATAATTTAGTAAGCTTAAACCGGGTTCTGAAAGATGAAACCCACTATTCTTTCTTCCACTTATAATTTCTAGTAGTAGAACTCCAAAACTGAAAACATCCGATTTAACGGAGAATAGTCCTTCCATAGCATATTCCGGGGCCATATATCCACTATTTGAAAAAAGTAAAAACTAAGTTAAAATATTATTGAGAATTCAATGACTATATCTCTTAGAGCACATAACACCATATGTTATACATGTTAAGAAATAATTTGCAAGAGCAAGGAAACAGGACCAACTAAAAAAAATACACTTACTATGTTCCGACAACTCTATTGGTATTATCTTCAGTTTGATTCACACCAAATATCTTGGCCATCCCAAAATCTGATATCTTTGGGTTCATATCATGATCTAGTAAAACATTACTAGCTTTCATATCTCGATGAATAATTCTTAATCGGGAATCTTCATGTAGATATAAGAGACCCCGTGTAATTCCATTAATGATGCTCAAACGTGTTTTCCAATCCAGTTGCACACTTCTCGATGAATCTAACAATGAAAGGAAAGATAATATTAAATGATTAATCTACCTCATGCTTTGTGGCTAAAAGGAGGAAAGGGGGAAAACTAAAGACTTGGATACAATTCTAGTAATGCAATAATGCTGGTAGCTGTGCTACAAAAACAGAACGAAACACGTAAACATTTAACAACTTACTAGCAAGTATTAAATGTATCCAAATCTTTGTTTTTATGTGTACAATAACAATTAATAAGCATTAGAAAGTTTGAGAGGCACACCAAACAGGAGTAAATCAAGACTTTTATTGGGCATAAACTCATAAATGAGCAGCAATTCCTCCCCCTCTAAGCAGCAACCCAAGAGTCTGACAAGATTTTTATGTTGTAATTTAGCAATCAAAGTGACTTCATTCTTGAACTCTAGTAACCCTTGTCCAGATGATTTTGAGAGTCTCTTCACTGCAATTTCCTTACCGTCTGCTAAAATCCCCTGGTTTGTTCCATAAAACAAAATGAAGGACTTCCTATGTCAGAAATATTGGTCCTTTAATACATCAATTCTATTTCAGAAAATGCAATTGGCAAATTCTCTTGAAGTCTAACAAACAAACTGCATGGCATATATGTCTCAACACATGACTTGCAAGGTTTAATTTAGAAGCTGTTTGAAGAAAATTTAAAACCATCACCTTACAATGAATACGTACCTTGTAGACAGGGCCGAACCCACCTTCTCCAAGCTTATTTTCATCCGAGAAATGTTGCGTAGCCTCGAGGGCTAGACTTAGTGGAAACAACGGGAACTCTTTAGATTCCATCTGCTTTTCTCCTTGCAAATCATCATATGAGTAGCCATTTCCCATTCTATCTTCTCTTATGTGAATTAATTGAATATCTTGATTGTTTGCTCTCTCCTCTGCAAGTTACATCGAAATAGTTTAGAGTAGGAAAAAGAAAAGGTGAGATTAATTGTCACATCTAAGTGCATGTACGACTACTAAAACAATGAAATGTGATGTATAACATAATATTATGAGGTCGGATATAACTATTGAAACATTTACCAATAAATTAAAAGAAGGGTTAATGTCAAGTAAATCAATCACCTTTGTCTCTTTTATTTTTTCTCCATATATGCCAAAGAAAAAAACTCAACAGCACCACTACAACTGCTGATGCTGTTATAACTATTGGAATCCATGCTCTGCTTTCTTTCTTGCTTCCAGAATCTAAGGTTTCCATTCAATTAATAAATATAAAATATACAAATAATGAAGAGAAAAGACTTGTACAAATGGGAAACTGAAAAGCATTTAATAACAAAATGATATTAATATGTGAACTCACCACTAGGGTTGCCGGAATTATTAGGTGGAGTATTGGGGGCTGGAGCTGTGACTGTAGGTGTAGGGTCCCCATAAAAACGGTCAAGCTCATACCTTGTATTACAACTTGGGTTAAGATATCTACCACCTCGCTTGCCCTTGACCGAGTCTTGGGTTAAGACTCTATTAACAGCAAGATTCAGGCAAGCACGGCAGTGTTCTATCGACAAATCCGGTAAGCACTGCACAAAACTATATAGTGTTTTATTGTTAGAAATGCTTACATTCTGAGTCCCATATTTAGAAGCAGATAACATCCCAATTGCTTTATGTAAGGTCTGATTCAAAATCTCAGCAAATACATCAGGTTGAGTAATGTTGTTTGGATTCCACACGTATAAAGCTGGTTCTGTCTCGAAGGTGGAGAAGGAAGAGTTCCTGTTAGAATAGCGCACCATACACTCGTCAAACCATATTATTGCAGTCTTGCTGCTCTTACATTCTTTTACAAGCCTTTTGGTTGCGATACCTATGCAATTCTGGCACCTATCGGCAGTAATATCGAATCTACAAAGATAAAGGCCATAAACTGTGTCTGGATCTTCACCAGAATGGATAGACCTGCTACCTCCGTTGTTGAGCTTTTGGTTGAAGAGGACAGCGACATTGTAAATGTAACTGTCGGAAGCAGTATTATTTTGATCTGGTGGGCACAAATGATAGAGATAATTCGGTTCACCATCTAACTGTGACATAGTAAAGGACAGAAAAGAAAGCAAGTGAAGTAAGAGGAGAGTTCCTAAGCCCGAATATACAACAATCGAAGACATCATCAGTAGCTAATTTCGAACTCTGAATCAAAAGTTTGGTTTCGTTATTTGGACAGGAACGATGACTGAAATTGAAAATTTAGTAGCTATTTACTTAGTCTGCAAGAACAGAGTTGATCATTGAGTAAATTAACCATCAAAGGTCCACAATGAAAAGTCGTCTATTGGGCAGAACAGAACAACATTTTTTCAATCAACAATTACCAATTAGTCCAACCCCACAACATTGACTAAATTCCAATACTCCAATGCGAATGTTGCCAAGAAAATTGAGATGGTCCAGATTTGAACATCCTAGTCATTGGCAAATACATGCAATTAGAGACTAAATGTTCTTCTTCCCTCCCCACAAAGGATTTGTCTACCTCCTGGCCTCCAACTAATTTTTCACTGATCCACACCATTATTGAATTGTTTAATTGGAGTATATATGCAGGCCAGCAGTACTATTCTAAGATGCATACAATATACATATAAAGTCAAATTGAAAGTGATATGATTCTTGGACGGTGCGAAAATGATTTGCATGAATGGTTATATCAAATATTTAAACAAAAAGATTCACTCATTTGTATTCAAATGGAGCCAGAAGACAAGTTTTATCAAGAAGCTTAGAGACTAAAGTTGCTTTTAGTTTTACAATTACAATGTTGCTTTTAGTTTTACAATTACAATGTTGATCCCACACCCACTTGAAAATTTTATAATAAAATTAAGTGCATGTATTTGCCGATTACTGTCTTAAAAGTCTTTGTCAATTTTCTTAGCATCCTTGACATTGGATGAACTAAAAGTAGTAAAAAAACATTTTTCAATCAACAATTACCAATTTGTCCCACCCCACAACATTGACTAAATTCCAATACTCCAATGCAAAGGTTGCCAAGAAAATGAAATGGTCCAGATTTGAACATCCTAGACTTTTGAGACAGAGTCATTGGCAAATACATGCAATTTATGCTGAATAGACCAAATTCATGAGTTTCTTTTTCATGAAAAGGAAGATGAAATGACAGCAACTAGTCAAGATGAAATGAGGGCTGTCGGTTTGGATGCTTGATTGGTGAATAATTCATGTGTCGAATATTTTAATTAGAAATTGAGTTGTTAAATTATATGAATAATTTGAGTCAAGGAATGTTAGAATTTGATATTGAAATTTGAAAAAATTTCAAGTGATGAAAACATTAGATTATTAGGCTCAGGCGCTCAGCGTTGCATGATGGCTCTATGTCCCCCGCAAGAAAGATTTCTATAGATTTTTTTCCTTTGAAAAAGAAAAGGAAAAATAAATAAAATCATACTCGATCTACAATTGCACAATCAAAAATTGAGTTGTGTTTTGGGCTAGCTAGAAGAAATTAACAGTTCACTTTAATTTGATTATAGTTAATTACATGTTCAAAGCATTTTTTTATTTATTTTAGAGAAAGAAAACAACAAAACAAAACCAAAAACTAGAAAGCACATCAGCCCGGATAAGCTTCTCCACGCAGGGAGGAAAAGAATCAATCCAGAGACCTCCTCTGAAGAGGAAATCGCCAACTTTGCGAGGCCATCAACGGCCGCATTCGCAGTTCAAGGAGCAAAGGTAGCAGAATTAATAGCCCTGTCTCGAATTAAAGGGAGAATATCCCCTCTAACATTACCAATGTCAGCCGAAGGCATAGCAGTATAGCACCCAATTCAAAGCATGTTGTTCTTTTTTATTTAATTAATTAAAAAAAAAAAAACTTTTGCATTGTCATACTTAAATTCACATAGTTATGATTACAGAAATGATCTTTGCAATTAATCCGGAATGAAAACTTCTCACAAATGTTTATAAAATAAGATGGTGAGACTCAAATCCTTCACTATTAAGTGGGAGGGAAAATGTGAGGAAATAGGGGGTTTTAACTTTTAACACTTTTTGAGTTGGTGTTGCATGTGGGGCATCACTTTAATAACTTAAGTTTAAAAGACACTAAAGTAAGTGATTTCCAAAAATACTCTTACTTTACACATTCTCTTACTTTGAAGTTTTCTGAGATTTTATTTTTTCATCTTCTTCATAGAGGTCTATTTGACATACCTCCAATGAAGGTCGAATATCATAACATTATCAATGCATCTTCATTGGATAATTAGTTTAGCGGCGTTAAGTAGACACATTCGAGGGTCGAGCTCCCCGCTGAGCTCGCGGTGGTTGAGGTTTGAGATTTTCGAGTGGGGAAGAGGATGAATAGTAACTTTGTGATTGTGTTCCGAGACTTTGTGTTTGTGTTCCGAGACTTTGTGTTTGTATGTCCGAGACTTTGTGTTTGTGTTTCAAGACTTTGTGCTTGTATGTCCGAGACTTTGTGTTTGCTTTTCGAGACTTCTGGGTTGTTATTCTGTGCTTCTTTGTTTTTTGTTTTGTTCATCTTCTCCAACCCCAAATTCCTAATTCGAAACCCTTCGTTTTCAGATAAAGTTACATACTTCGTTTTCTTCAGAGAAATCAAAAGTTGCTATTGTGTTTGGTCGTGGTCGTCAATAGCAACGTACATGTGTTCATGGTCCACCGTCGTCGTCAGTGTACGTGTGTTCGTCGATTCATCAATTCCACTTCCATTGATGGAGGATTTTAAAAAAAAAAAAAAACCAAAATGGTGAAGAAGGTTACTGTGGAGGGGCTTTTTTGCCCGTTCACCATAATAGGTGTTTTTTAAACATAAGTTGTGGGTCCATGTGTTGTTTAATTATCAATTATTCAATTGATTAGAATTTGAAAAGATTGAGAAAAACAATTGCGTGATAACCTAAACATTTTGTCACAACCAGCAATGTTGGTGTACGCAGTGTTCGAAAACGCAGCCGCCTAGGCCGATTAGTCGGATCAAAACAGCTAGGCAGTCGGAAAATGCACCGAAAAGGTGAAAATCGGACCATTTGGGCAGTGGGCGCGTAATCGGGCACGTGGCTGAGTAATCGGGATAGGCGGGTCAAAGTCGTTGACTCCGCCATTCTTCTACACCGGAAATCAGCTGGAATAAGGTGTGGGATCGCTGTTTCCGACGACTTTGGCTAGTCACTTTTATGACTCTCGCAATAGGAAGAGGTCGGAGAGTAGCACAACGGTAAGTAAAGTTCGTTCCCACAGGGATCGAGTGATCGATTACCGAAATTGACTAGTTTAGGTGCTATTCAAACAAGTGAAAAAAGGTTGGTTTTCCAAATAAGCAAAATAAACTAAACTAAAAATGCTAAATGCTATTGCGAAAGATAAATAACAAGAAATAAACACAAGTGTAATAATGGAGAAAAACATGCTAGGACTTGACTACACCCCACCCTATATTGACTTCCGTTCTAGACTCAATTATTCACCCAAAACATGTTCATGCAATTCATAGATTCATGCACTCTAAAATAGGTTACACCCAAAACATACCCAAGCCTATCTTTCGATTACTCGGAATGTACGAATGAGTTCATTAAGGATATTGGTACACTAAACAAATCCTATATGCTAGCCTAAGTAGGTCTACTTTTCTAGACATGCATAGAGGACATTTTATCGAACACATGTTGTGCGTCTCTGGTCAGTACATAACACACCACAAAAATTCATTCAAATGGAGGTCAATCAATTGGAAGCTTTAAGCACACAAAAATACCCATACGAACCACACTTGCACAAAATGAATAAACAAAGGTCAATATATAGATATTCAAGGGTGGGGTTTCATCAAATCCTAGAAATAAAAGTTTAGCTCATATTACAACTAATAGCCATGCAATAAATACTCAAGTGAGTACATAGCTAAAATAAAGAATGCAAGGGAAAGAATTTAGAGAAAACTAATGGAGAGCTTCCTCTTCTTCTGTGGATCTTCTTCTCCTTCTATCTTTCTTCAACTCTCTTTTGCCCAAAAGGTGGAGTAATGGTGGATGTGGTAGATGGAAATGGGAGATGTGATGGTGTGTGGAAGAGATGGTGAAAAGAGAGGGTTTTTTGGGTGAGTTGGGTTGAATTTTTGTTTCTTTGTGTGTGCTCGTCCCCTCTCTCATGATAAGAACAAGAGAAGTATATATATGGCCTCAAAACAGGGCAAGGAACTCGTCCAAAATGACCACAAGATGGACTGCCGCAGTCTAGGATTTTCACAGTTGACGGAAGCGACATCTGAACCGCGGCAAGCTCAGAAAAACTATTGTCGCTAGAGGTGCCACGGTTGAAGAACGCGGCACATTACTATCGCTAGGGGTGCCGCTAGCATGTCGCGGTGGTGGGAAATGGAGGTGGAAGCCATGAAAGCCATGAAAGCTTGGGAGAATTGGAGGTGAGAGGAAAAGTGTGCATGTGGGCTCAAAAGTGTTGCCAAGCAGATAAGGAGGAGGTCGGCCGTCGATCTGGGCGAAGAGGCACTGGAAAATACGTCGAAAACCAGTCGAACGAGATAGGTCAGACGTCAGGTCTCGAACCGGGTCGGACAACCCGCTCGAGCTGCAATCGGGTTACTGCATGAAGAAGACGACGTGACATCATGATGACGTCACACTGATGTGTCGGGTGCAAACAGAGCTGGGCTGGGGTGTACTCAGCAGCTGGGTCTGGTCTGTTTGGGTGAACTGAATCTGGGCTGGGTTGGGCTGAGGCCCAAGGCAAAACACACCGTTTCATTAAATGATGTGGTGCTTTGTGGTGTGTTGCCTGGAAAATTACAAAAGGTACCCCTAACTTCTCCTTTAATCACATTTTCTTCAATAATTTCTCTATATTTGCACTTTGACCTCTGATTCTCCAAAATTACGCCAATGCCCTTGAACTCTAAAAATACCTGAAACACTTATTTTATCATATTAAATACCCGGTTTTACCCGAGAAACGAACTCAAAATGATATGAAAATGGGGCTACACTTTGTGTAGAATTGAAGCAATCAGACTGGACCAGTTTGGGTTTGGTCGGCAATGGAGGCAGGCGTGAGGTTGAAGATGAAGTTGAGGAAGGTGGGGTGCGTTTAGCAATGGGTTGGGGTGTATGCAGGCCTCATTTCAGTCAGTTGGGATAACGTTTGGGCCTAGCTTGGTTGCCCCTTTTAATTGAAACGCATCGTTTCACTACTGATGTGGTAAGCTCTTATTTACGTGGAAAATTACGAAATGCTCCCTGATCTCTTATAAAATCACAACAGCTTCAATCTTCCTTCAATAATTACACTTTTGCCCCTAATTGACCAATTTTATAAATACTTGGAAAGAATTTGTTTGGATTTATAATTGGAATTTGTTTGTGATTGGATTTTTATGTAGGAAAATAAAAAAATAGGTCTAGCGTCTAGCGCCTAGCGCCTACTAGAACACTAGGTGTACGTGTGACACTGACTACTAGGGATGACAATTAAACCTGAACCCGTGGTACCCGCCCGAACCCAACCTGCTTAAAGAGGGTTTGGGATGGGATGTGTGTACCCGTGGATGGGTTTGGGTTTGAAAATTGTACCCGTCTCGGGTTCGGGTTCCGGTTCGGGTATGGATTTGGAAAAAAATCCATACCGGAAAAAAATCCATACCCAAACCCATGTACCCGCGAACAATAAAAATTATTTTATATTTTATTATTTAAAATATTATAAATTTAAACTCCAATAAAAACTTTTTAATTATATAGAGAATAAAATGTAAACATTTCAATCTATTAAGTGTTTTTATTCTTTAAAATTATAATATTTCATATATTTAAATAATTTTCAAAAAAATAAAAAAATTGGCGAGTTCACGGGTTTTACCCGTGGACCCGCTTGTTTCATGGGTTAAGTGGGCGGGTTTGGGTGTCTCCCAAACCCGCGGGTAAAACTTGAACCCGAACCCATTTATTTTTGCGGGTTCGCAGGCGGGTTTGGTAGACACAAAATTTCACGGGTTTAGGTTTGGATTTTGCCAAACCTGCCCGAACCTGCCCCATTGCTATTCCTACTGACCACATTATCCATATATTTTCCACTGATATTAGCTATGCAAGTTGCAAGCATGACTTGATAATTACGATTCAAATCTTGTTTATTGATTATAATTGATTGAATAATCATGATGATAATCAAATGATTATATATTGTATATTATGGTTTATTTTATTTTAGTTTAGTTTAATTACTTTGTTTTCTTGGATCAATTAAAATGATAAATCAAATCAAATTTCGATGATATATTATAATATGAGAAATTGAATGAATATATGAAATTCAAGTAACCACATGTGTGTTCCAAAATCAATTAATACTTTTATTTCTTTCTGTTTTTTTTTTCTTTATTGTTTTTCAAATTATCCAAACAATCACATAATTCAATTCTCCTGAATCCCAAGACTATCTATAGTTTGGAACATAGTCAATACTTAATTAAATGCCTTTAATTTAGGTCCATATAAATAAATAAATAAAAACATGGGATGTTTAATTATGATGTGATTAGGAATTGTAAGTTTTGTAATTGATTGATGATTGATTGCATACTTTTTTCTAATATGGTGGTGCATTATGGTTTATTTATTTGGTTCCAAACATTAGAGATAAACATATTTTTTTAAGAATAAAATTAATGAAATGTACATGATAAAACAATGCTTTTGAAAAAAAAAATCAAGAAGGATTATTATAATGACAACTAGTACAAAAATAATAATAATAATAATAATAATATCATCTTATTATAATTATATGATTAATTATTAATTTAAAACATGCTCCTAGGTGCCTATGATGATTTTATAAGAAATTAAATAGAAATCTCTCAAGAAAACATTTAACTAAAAATAATAATTGATACATCCTTAAATTCCCTTGTGTACGAGTCCTGCCAACTCCGAGTACAAGTCCTTCAATTGTCTTTCTTTGTTTACGTCGCTGAACTTCCTGTAATGGTGTAAAAATATATTGTTGTTTATCAGCTATATATCATGTAAAAGGCTTGACAGTTTTCTTAATTGACATTTCAAATTCTTATTCCCATGGTCAAGAAAACTCCAGCTTATAGAAACAGGCTGAAAGCATTGGAATTTGAACGTAGTGGGGGAGTTACAAATAAAAAGAAGAGTAACAAGCAAATGATTAAGTATGTACTGATTTCTTATTAGAAAAAGATACTGTGCAGCCTTTTGTGATAATTGGATTTCCTTTGTCATTCGCTTAGGCTCGAATAACCAAACCATTCTTTATGGCAGGAAACCTGACGAAGACCTCAGCAAAGAACTTGATCTACAGATAAAGGGAGCTGAAAAACCCTCCATCTGGGAACTTATTGGTGTCCGTTTGATTCTCCTACGGACCTACCATATACTATTGGCAAGGTTAGATAGATCCCATTGTTTTCAGTCTAGAATAGCTACACTTAGAATGAAATCAATAACAATGATAATTTTGGATTTATAGTTTGATTTTTTTCTTTTGTTGTCTTCTAGCTTTGGTACTACAATGGTCACAGATTTATGCTTTTGTGCAGTTATTGTTGTGGCATTGCCGTTGGTACTGGAGATACAACGTGAAAAAAGCTCCATATGCTTGGGAAGATGCTGCTTACCTGACACAACGATCGCTTAGAGCGCCTCTCGATTCATGGATGAATATTGGTAACTTTAACAGAATTACTCCATCTTATTTAATAGCATAAAATTTATATATACGAGAGCTTTTCATCTTTTAGACCAAAACCAAAAATGACGAACCCATTTGTTTCTGTGGTTGATATGCCATTTACTTTAGGCTGCAAGGTGGTGTGTTCGATACCACAATAACCAAAAACTGTCCATTACGGGCAATGACTTGAAATTTCCTGATACAGGTTGCATGAATTATTATTTCATATTTCATAAATTTTCGTTCTACTTAAGCAAATACTGCTTGTGTTTCTATCAGATGAATCAACCAAGGAAGATCTTGTTCAGAGACGTTTATGGGAGAAATCCAACTTAGAGAGCTACATGGCGGAAATGCGTAAGGAATCCAAGCGCAGAAGATGATAGCAGGTTTTATCGGTTGCTATCACACGCACGCTGACACTCATTAAACATCGACAACAAAATTTTTGACAGAAGATTAATACACAAAAGAGATTGTTACCCATATTGTACCGTAATAATGTGTGAACTGCCAAGTAAATTTCTGTATCAGACAGGCTAGAATTCTTATCATTTACAATTCTTTTTGCCAATTTCCAAATTGTTAAATGCGTGTTTCTCCAAATATGAAATTTTATTGATTTTCTGATCTTCGTTCATGTGTGTTGCCATCATCTCAATGCACCATAATTCTACTGGATAATATACAGCTGCTGCAATCTGGAAAAATAGGAGACATTTTTACAAGATCATAAATTACTGTGAAACTTGCACAAACACCCCTAACATTAGATCTAATTGCATATTATAGATAACTTTCAAAATTGCATTAACATCCCCAGCTATTAGTGGTCAACGGTTAACCGTTCACTCTCTTGTGCATGTAAAAGGTCTAAAATGCTCTTACTGTATATTTTACTATTTATTTTAATTTTTTTTTAAAATCCATTTTCTCACCCCCATTCTTCAATTTTTGGGCAAATTTTGAAGTTGCTTATACCCACAATTAAGCCTAATGTCAATTAATTAATTATTCGATTATCCCGGTTAATTGCATTCACTCTATCAAAGTGAGTGTTTGTAAATTGTCAAGAAAAAAAGCTTATTTAATTGAGGTTGGTAGATTTTCGGATTTCAATGTACAAGAACTCCAACCAAGCGACGTCGTATTTACCTTTAATAAATGTGCGATACGGCGTCGTATAGAAGGTGCAAACTAACAGGCTTCATTTGGGCCGGGCCCACTTTCAACTGACCCATTACAAAACTCTTCAAATTTTAAAGCAAATATTATCCATGAAACAAAACGATGCGTTTTGACTGTCTTCTTCTCCAGTAGTAGAAGTCGAAAATTCGAAAACATTTCTCAAAAACAAAAATCGAAGTCGTCCTCTGAAATTTTTTCACGCAAAAACTTGAATATATTTATATTCTTCTTCAATGTCTGCAACGAAGATTGGATGTTTGGTTCCACTCAATAACGACTTCAAAGAAGACACTTCACTATCGAACCTACCACTCTCTCCAGGCCTAAATGTGATCGGCCGAAACAACATTTCCGTCTCCGACAAGCGCCTCAGCCGCAAACACCTCACCCTCACCGCCGCCGCCGACGGCTCCGCCAATCTACTCGTGGTAATTTTACATTTATTTCTCTATTTCACCTAAATAATTTAACTCAAATTTATTGCTTTTATAATTTTTTTTGGCGGTTTTTATTTGATTTTTGAGTGAAAATTGTAGGAAGGGACTAATCCGGTGGTTGTTAAATCCGGTGATCAAAGAAAGAAACTGAAATCTAACGAACACGTGTCGATTTTTGACGGTGATATCATAGAGTTGATACCTGGACATCATTTTTTCAAGTATGTGACTAGTTTGTCTCGGAAGAGACCACCTTCTTTTAATGGTGGAACAGACAATGAGGAGTCTAGTACGAAAAGCGAAAACATGTATGTTATTTATTTGAGAAGTTTAGTTTTTTATTTGTTAGAATATATTGGTTTTCGGTTTCGGTTTTTGATTTATAATGTATGTATATAGGCTGAATCTGAAAATGGGATTAGGAAAGGAGAGAATTTAGAGGAGGCGATTCGTGATTTTCATGTTTCGAATGATAAGTTACCCTTAACTTTCCGGCTGTTGCGGTACAAGGGCTGCCTGGTTGGGCAAATACTTGTAGTGTTTCTATAGGGGATGTGATTCAGGTGATGTAAAATTTGCAAGCTTGATGAGGCATTGTGATTTATTGATGTAAAAGACTTGGTGAAGAACTTGAAATGAATGTTGATGAGTTTATTTGTTTGGTAGGGGGATGTTCTTGTTGCTATCCTGTCTAATTACATGGTGGATATTGATTGGTTGATGCCGGGTTAGTTCTTTTAATTTTGGTTTTATCCTTATGGTGTTGTTGTTTTTCACTTCGTATGGTTAACTATATGTTGCATAGGCCAGATGGATTGTTATTTAATCTTTTACGCATACAAAAGCTGTGCTTTACAATATATTTACAATTTACTTTCTATGATATATTGTATGTTATCAAATATAGTGTCGGTATACACTAATAGTTTTATGGGAAATTTTGCTCCAATATTATTTTCATGTAGCCTGTGCCAGGAACCAAATGTATATCTTTTCATTTACTTTAGATAATTGTGCATAATGTGCATGTGTCATTATATTTGTGCTGATGCTCCGCCTATTGGGGATTCTACTATATGGTAGTTTTATCATTTATGGGCAGAAAAATCTGTCTTTTCTGAGTTATCTGGTGGTAATTGTTCTGTGTCATTGAACATGGTTTCTGGGGATTTTAATCATTAGTTTGGTCTCTTGTACTAAAGCTTTTATTTTCCTTATGTTGTTTTGGATCACACTTGTTATTGTGATACTTTAAGTTGTGTCTAGGCAACATGCATATTATTGTCTAGATTAATTATCGGCATAGATCCTCTTTATTTCTGTTTTAGTATTTCTGAGGTATTTTACACTGCTTTTTTATTGTAGCTTGTCCGGCCCTAGCAAAAGTTCCCCATGTATTGGTTATTCATGGGGAGGGTGACGGTACATTGGAACATATGAAGGTTTGTTTAACTCTGGTTTATACTAGTTTTGTTTAGCTGTTTACGGTTAAACTCTGAAAACATTTTCATTTTGCTCTGATTATATTCAGAGGAGGAAACGTGCAAATTGGATTTTGCACAAACCCCCGCTTCCTATTTCATTTGGGACGCACCATTCTAAGGCCATGCTTCTTGTCTATCCTCGAGGAGTGAGAATTATCGTGCATACTGCAAACTTGATACATGTAGACTGGAACAACAAAAGTCAAGGTTTATGGATGCAAGATTTCCCCTGGAAGGATCAGAGTACTCTGAGACCAGGTTGTGGATTTGAAAACGATTTAGTCGATTATCTCAGTGCACTGAAGGTATGGATTGTGTTCTCTTGTGAACTCATCAAAAAGCATATTCTCTTGTGCAAGTATGAAACCTAGCCTTTCATGTTTCATGTGTTTGTCTAGCTTGACTGAGGAAATACGAATGTAGGCTTATGCATGCAAGTTCACAGTTAGCTTAAATTGATGTTTCAAACTTATTAACTTTACGAAGTTATGGATAATATATCCAATGATGTTGATGCTTTTTTGAAAATGTACAGTGGCCTGAATTCAATGCTAACTTACCAGGCCTCGGCAACTTCAAAATCAATCCATCTTTTTTCAAGAAGTTCGATTATAGCAGTGCAACGGTATTCTTTCCACTTGTTTAAGTTTTAGTTTCCTTCCTCAAATGATATTTCATCTTTATGTGGAGGGTTTGATGGTGCATGTTGGACCCATTTGTCTATAGCATGCCAGTATATGGAATCATAAAATGTATGTAAATATTTCAGGTCCGATTAATTGCATCAGTCCCTGGATATCATACTGGTCCCAATTTGAAAAAGTGGGGGCATATGAAGCTACGTACTGTTCTCCAGGAGTGTACTTTTGACAAAGAATTTCAAAAATCTCCTCTTATTTATCAGGTATGGTTGAAAGCCTGTCATTTTAGTGATGGTCATACTGTAGCTGAAGTTGCATTTAATACTCTTTGCGTTTTATGAGACAAGGGGTAGAATTACTTGATTAAATATCCTATTCAGCGATGTTTTTACCATTTGTTTCTTCTCCTGATTTGTGGTGTTCTGGGCCTGATCTTATTTATTTTGTATAGATTTCATCTTTTTTTTTTGGCTTTCATGACCAGTGATATGCAATAAGTCAGTTATAGTATCATAGTCTGAATGTGTTTTATTTAGGGTTTTAGATTTGCTTTTATGGATGATGGTGGCATAACATGTGTTTCACAGGGAGGGATATCTTTATTAATTTGTCAACTTGAATCTTGCAGTTCTCTTCTCTTGGTTCCTTGGATGAGAAGTGGATGGCTGAGCTGTCATCCTCAATGTCATCAGGTTTGCAGATGATAAAACACCGCTTGGTCTTGGTGAACCACTAATCATATGGCCTACTGTGGAAGATGTCAGATGCTCTTTAGAGGTACTATCAAGTAGGTTTTTCACGGGCCTTTTTGGTCATTCATTTCTTCATAGTAATAGTAGAATCGTATGCTGAATACTCTCCAAGTTCTGAATGTTGGTTGTAGTTGAATATTTATTTGACCTTGACATTCTTTGAGTTAGCAGTGCCATTAAAGTAGAGAAATAATTTGATCTAATATAGCAAATTCATATGAAAATTTAGTCTCTTTGGATTTATTATTTTAGAATTTTGTTTAAATGATCTATTTGCATGCTTAGAGCTAAAAGGCAGGCTTCAAATGCTTTCACCACAAACATTCTTTCTAGATTCTTTGGCAGATTTCTTATTTGGCATCATTTGACATATGCTACAAATGAATGTAGCATGAAGTTGAATTCTATATTTCTCCCGTTCGCATTTTATTTTAGATTACTGAGTTTGTATTTCTTACATATCTACACCTACTATTTGAAGTTTTATTGCATTAATTGTTCTATTTTGTTCTCTAGGGTTATGCAGGTGGGAGTGCCATCCCGAGCCCACAGAAGAATGTGGAGAAAGGATTCTTGAAAAAGTATTGGGCTAGATGGAAAGCAAGCCACACTGGCCGCTGGTATATAGACCAATTCTTTGATATTTTTCTCATATTGAAAGTTTTGACCAGAGACTGCTGAGTAGCATTTCTGAACTGGGATCAGCATTCATATTGTGTCCTTTGCATCCCAGTTCAGAGATCAACTTGTTTTCTTCCCGCTACTTTGTACTCCTAGTCCTATACTGAAGTAAAATACTAAGTTAAAAATTGTGTTTCTTGTATTGTTGTATTATTTATAGTATTTTAACTTACTAGTTTTTTCATACTGTTGTTTTCCATCTTACCTGAAGGAGGAAGATAAATTATCACCATTAACTATAGGAAATTTCATTTACTCTCTTCTAGAGCAGGTTTTCCTTCTTTTCTTCACTTCTAGAACAACTACTTTTTTGTCATACCTTCGGCAATGTACTTCTTTTTGGAAATTAATTGATTTGAGATAACCAGACAGGATCTTTCTCCAAATGACAGAGCACCAATAAGGAGGCCCAGAAGAAAGAAAAAAAAGAAAAAAAGATTTTCATTCTGATTTCTCCTCTATATATAATTTATGATTCAATTTTGTATTTGGTTGTTTTTTCATAGAGAAATTCTCATTTGTAGTTCTCAACATACACTACTTATTGTTCTTTGTCAGATACGAATGGTATTGTGCGTTTTAAGTTAATCTTTTCTGCAAGTACAATTTCATAGGTTCAATTAAGTTATGAGGTTTCTGCTTATTCTTTTATGTTTGTATTACATGGAACCTTCACTGTTGTTTTTCTATCTTTTTTTTCTTCATCTTGTTCGTTACCTTCATATTGTGCTTACAATTTTGCTTATTTTTTACGTTTCAGTCGGGCAATGCCACATATAAAGACTTTTACCGCGTTATAATGGTCAAAAACTGGCGTAAGAGTTCATTGGAGACCCATTGATTGTGGTTCTAAAAGTTTTAGTTTTGACTTCCTTACATTATCACTCGGAATCAAGCTAGTTTTGAGTTATAACCGTGAAATCTTAATCTTCTTTTTCCTATAGTTGGTTCTTGCTCACTTCATCAAATCTCAGCAAGGCTGCCTGGGGAGCACTCCAGAAGAATAATTCTCAGTTGATGATCCGTTCTTACGAGGTACGTATACTAAAACTCTTGCCATTTTTATATTCACTTAGATTGAGAAATATGATGAGCTTCATTTCATCCCGCATTACGGATGTCCCAATCCTAGGAACCTAGAGGCTAGAGATGCCAATGCATCGGATATCGGTTCATGCTTTAATATTCACAATTCTTTTTTTCTTTTGATTTCAATGAATCATTCTAGCTGGGAGTGTTGTTTCTACCATCAATGAAAAGGCATGGTTGTGGTTTTTCTTGTACAAACAATGGAGATCCATCCAAGGTAATGGCTATATCCTGGTCATCGGTATCATTTTTCGCTAACAGGTTCACAACTGTTGTCAGCAGAAGAAAAATATAAAGTCAATCTGATTATGTTATGATTTTCAGGATCAACGTGGATTGATAAAAAATCCTGAGGTTCAGAAAACCAATCTAGTTACCCTAACTTGGCAAGGTAGCCACCGGAACACAGACGAATCCTCTGAAGTGATTTCTTTGCCTGTGCCTTACGAACTCCCTCCTCAACGATATTCCTCTGAAGGTGACGAAACTATATATTCTCTGATCTACTTCCATGTTTCCTGGATTAAAATTGAATCTGACCCTTTTTTTTTTTCACCTCCGCAGATGTTCCGTGGTCTTGGGATCGTCGATACACCAAGAAGGATGTTTACGGTCAAGTTTGGCCACGACAAGTTCAACTGTAAGCTGCTTTCCCAGGATTCCTGATTTCTTAGATGTAAGCTCAAAATTCTGTATAGTTGGATATAACTCTATTGAAGTTCTTTCAACACATTTGAACATTAAAACATTTATTTTTTTTTAGTTTCACGATTTCTAATAACAAGTCTTTTGACATTTTATGTGTATCCGGTGGCACCAAAATCTGTCTGCGTAATTGCAAATTCAAAATCAGAACAAAAAGAGAAAAGAAAAAAAAGATGAACTTGAATTCAAATTTACATGGTAATAAATGTAGTGATTAGATGGTTTCAGTTGTGAATTATATGGATAAAAAGATTTAGAACGAATTACACCCACCTCCCCTGAGGTTTGCTAAATTACAGATGAAAACGACTTTATCATTAACTAACACTCCCCTCCCCTCCCGTCAGTCAACGGCCGTCTAATCTAACCATTGACCTTGTCAGACCATGTAAAAGTCTAAAATACCCCTAAGTATGTCTATTTACTTTTATAACCCCATAAAAAGACA
Source organism: Acer saccharum (assembly GCA_030490815.1). Classification (NCBI taxonomy): domain Eukaryota; kingdom Viridiplantae; phylum Streptophyta; class Magnoliopsida; order Sapindales; family Sapindaceae; genus Acer; species Acer saccharum. The sequence continues at coordinate 3,709,961 of CM059877.1, read as the reverse complement.
AAAACTAAAAAATCAAATTACAATTAAATTTAAAATTAAAATATATAAAAAAACTTATTTATTATTATTATTATTAAATGAAGTAAATTTAAATTTTTTAAAAATTAAAAAAAACAACAAATTTAAAAAAAAAAAAAAAAAAAAAAAAACGAATTTTAAAAAAATATGTTGGTCCATCTATTTCACCACCACCATCATCATCTACAATTAAAATTTTATAACTAATTATTTCCTTAAATAAAAAATTAAAATTAAAATAAAATAAAATTGTTAAAAAAAATCCTTAAATAGAAATTAAAAATTTTTATAGATAAATCTTTAATATTAACACAAAACAAATAATTAGATATATATATATATATATATATATATATCAAATTAAATTACTGAAAACAATTAACAAATAATTAGATATATATATATATATATATATATATGTGTAAATCAAATTAAATTACTTTAAAAAAATTTTGGATCGAGGAGTTCCCAGATTTGGGAGTTTTCAGACCCAAGCCATTCTCTCTCTTATCATTTTTTCTCTCCATCCTTTTTCTTTAATCAATCACCGGATCCATTTTTTTTTCTCCATCTTCTCTCTCAAACATTCAAACATCAAGATCAAAACACACATTAACCACCCACCATCAAAGTCTCTGAAACTTGACGAATCAAAGTTCGGTTGTTGTCGTGTAGTCACCGGTGACGAGGCATCGACCACCAGAGACGAGGTCGTCGGCGCGGCGAAGAGCGGCGGTGGTGGTTTTGGGCAATGGATCTTCAAATGCATCAATTGTCTTTCTTCATCTTCAATCAAACTGCTAGTAGATCTCTGCCACCACCAGTCTCTCATCAGTGGAGGTGGATCTCCAGATCGAGATCCATTTGAATCTCATGGAAACCCGATGATGGATCCCTTTCGTGTAGGTCTCTTTCGTCGGGGATGGAGACACAACACCAGGCCTCCATCGTCTCCAACTCCGATGATGGTCGATGATGGACGATGATGGTGATGATCGATGATGATGGCTATGGGATGATGATGAAGATGATGATCCCTTTTGTCTCCACCAGTTCATCAATTTTTTTTTTTAATTTGATCTCTATGAATCAGTGGATTCTTTTGGGATTATTAATTTGTGGATTTTTTTTTGGGATTATTGGTTTGTGGATTGAAGAAGAAAACAGAAGATATGAATTATTGAATTTGACTTGTGGATTTTGTTTTTGAGATATGAATTATTGAAAGGTGAAAAAATTTCTTCTTTTTTTATAAATAGATTTTGGGTTTTTAGATATATTTGTTAATAATTTTTAATTTTTTTTTTTTTAATTCGACCTCCACTGTCCATCATGGTGATGGACGGTGGAGACAAATCTTTTTTATAAATTCTATTTATTGAAAACAAATTAAAAAATTTAATTATATTTCTCTAAAAAAAATAATTTGTTCTTAAATATGATGATGATGAATTTTTGGTTCAAAGGGAGAGAGAAGAGAATGAATCTGGTCAATTGATTTTTATAAATATTGGTTTTTTTTTTTTTATTAAATCAATATATTTTTTTTATTTAAAAAGTTTAAAAAGTTTAGTTTTTAAATTTATAAATAGATTTTTAGTTTTTTTTTTTTTTTAAAAGATTTTTTCCATTTGTTAATTTTGGTGTATCAGTATTTTTTCATTTATAATCTGACGTGTACAGTATATAAGTTATTAAATGACGAAATTACCCTTCCTCACAAGGTCAACAATTAGATTAGACGGCCGTTGACTGACGGGAGGGGAGGTGAGTGTTAGTTAATGATAAGTCGTTTTCATCTGTAATTTAGCAAACCTCAGGGGAGGTGGGTGTAATTCGTTCAAAGATTTATATAACCCTAAACATAATTAAAAATCAAAACTTGATAGATAGGATAGATAAATCATCAATCATCATCACATAAACAACTACCAAACAAAAATATGTCAACAAGGTCAAATGGTGACGGGGGAGATTCCCCACTTCCGATTGGAGGTAACAGGGGGGTGGGGTAGTTTGCAGGGAGATATCCAATCCTCACTCATTTCCCTCTGTCTCCAATTCCTCATTTGACCCCGTTTGACTTCATTTTCGAAGGATATTTTCGGGTGGGAGAAATTGGGATGGCCCCGGCCTCTGCCTCCATTTAGATTTGGGGTTGAATTTGAGGACCTTTTACCCCCAAATGGAGATCCGAGGGTGGGGATTTTGAAGCTGAGCAGAGACACATACATTTATTAAAAAGATGACATTTTTCGATATTTTAAGCCAAAATTATGTAAACCCTTTTAAGAAGTAAATTATCTAATTATCAAAAACTTAATTAATTCCAAGTTATATATATATATGATCTCCATGCAAATATATCGGTAGACAGTTAGAGAAAATCGGATATTGTTACAACTACTACAGTCTACACATAATCCACATTATATCAAATCCAACCTTCTCTTTCTCTCTCAGTCACCAGTCTCCATTAAAGACTTTGAAGAAGACCTTCTCTTCTTCTTCTTCTTCTATTTCTATGGATGTCATCTTCGAACCCCAAAGAGGAGGTGGCAGATCACCCTTCTCCATTGAAGTGGGTTTCTTCGATACAGTCTTAGAAATCAAAGAAAAGATTCAAAAGTACCATGGAATCCCCATTACTAAACAAACCCTAGTTTTCAATGGCCATGTTCTTCTAGACGATCTCGACGTTGAAAACTGTGAAATCCTCCACAACTCACACATTCAGCTCCTTGTGGCGGAGTCAGAAAAACCACCACCACCACCACCACCACCACCTCCACTGATTACCACCACCAAGAACAACAAGATTCATCTCAAGATCAACATGCCTAATTCCTCCAAGACTCATCACCAACTCTTTCTTGACATGGAAGTCACCGATAGTATCTTGCGTTTGAAAGAAAAGATTCATGAGATGGAAGCTGTAGTTCCGGTCAACAGATTGGTAGTAGTTCAATCAAACGGTGGTGGTGGTTCAACAGAATTGCAAGATCATAGATCTTTACAGGAATGTGAACTCGTGGACAATTCGGAGATTGATGTTAATATAAAGCCGTCACCTACAACTTCAGGCACGGTGTCAATTGGGCAACAACAACAGACAATGGGGACAATGGGGACGACGATGGGGACAGGGACAAAGAAGCTGAGAGTGATGGTGTTGCCAAAATGCGGGAACAAGAAGATTGCGGTGGACGTAAATGCGTCCGATAACGTTGGAGAGCTGAGGAAAGAACTACAGAAGTTGCACCAGAGGTTACATTTTCATCTTCCGCAAGAAGGGTATTTCTTTATATACAAACAGAACGTCATGGACGATGATCGGTCCTTCCGGTGGCACCATGTCAGCCAAGGTGACACGATTGAGATCTTTAATGGTAGTGTCACCGGTGGATCGTAGATTGTAGATTGTAGAATATACAATTTTGCATATTAATTGCCTATAGAATTGAATACATTTTTAGTCAGAAATTAAAAAAAAAAAGTGGTGCAATGGCCTTTGATAGTTACTTGGTGACATTTTTTTGTATATGTTCTTCTAGTCTTCACTGTATATGTGACAGTTTTCCTTGATTCTTCTGCTTGAAAGTTTACAATGCTGGGTGGGATTTCTCTCCTTTTTTAGTAAGGATTTGTTATTTTTCTCAGATATTATACAGCGATTTCGATGGCGAATTCCCTGTATAATGCTTGAGAGATTGTTGTTTCCAGTTGATCTCCGGCCTCCTATTTTCAACAGCATAAATTTTTAAGCCTGCCTGGACTATCTAGCTTGATGTCCCTATTATGTAAGTGGCCTACAGGAAATTTCAAAAAGTAAATAGTAACTGAATCTATTTACAAACTGTCAAAAGTTATACTGTAAAAACTGGTCACCCCTTTTGCCTCGTTTTCGGATTATTGCTTACTTTTTTATAGTTCGGGAATCTGAATTATTGCTTTCTCTAAATATCTCTGACTAGTCTATGTAGCTTTTCTTATCTTTTTTCTTATCTCCACAGGATATGTTTTCATTTACTTATCTAAGACAAACGTGATTAGAAACTTCCACGTGTTTTTTTTTTTGTTAAGAGTACAAGATTCTTTTGGAAATTGAGATCATAATAGTACTTGTAGACAACAAAAGAAACAAAAAAAAATTGCATAATCACACCACCAAACAGTAGTTTCTCCGCAGATTTTCCATGTCTGACAACAACTGTTCAGGGGTTGAAGAAGGAAAGCTATAATATGATATACTTGAAGGATCGGATACCGTTTTATTCAATTTTCATTCGAAAAAAGCCTCGTACTTAGTTTCAGAAGAGATCGATTGAACTATGAAATTAAGAAAATATAATTTGATTGAACTATGAAATTCAGAAACTACAGAATTTCTTCATGATCACTTGCAGACAAAGACTAGCTTCCATAAAATTGACATTTCAGAGCCATCTAAGACCAACTTGAATATTTTCCATGTGCCATATCACTTTGATCTTGGGACCATATATATTTCCACTACAATTCAAGCTGTCATCTTTATATTTTCAAGCTATAGAATTAATTATAACTCTGGCCTACCCTTTTTTTTTTTTTGTTTGTTTGTATTTTGAGAGCTTATCACATAAGAGGACTGTAAATTGAAGGACATATTTTTATCAGTAGTGACTTGAACAAATGATGATATGGACAGTTCACCAGCTCTATAAGAAAACTTGATAGAAACAACATGCCCTACCACTAGCGATATGAGACTTTGGAAGACTCACGCTGTCTGGACATGAGTTCCACGAGGATTATTCTTTCTCTTACGTACACTAATCGAATTGTACATGGGCACAAGGGATGATGAGGAGTCAAAATCTATAAGATCATGTTGTTTACCACAATCCTCTTAATGTTTTCATTGCAGACCACAAATGAATAAAAAGCAGAGTGACTTCCCAAAAAATCTTGTATAGTCTCAAGTCTCAACAACCATCAAGTTTATCTTATTCAACTACCAGTCCTCGTTGATTCATAACCATCCATTGCTCATTCCCAGCTATCAATTTCGATTGTTTTCGAGAAAGTACTTCACTATTTAAACACCTCAGCAACTTCCCCAAAACCAGTACTTATTGGCTCTTCATTTGATCACAGCAGTTGTTGATTTAGATAGATACCTCTGAAGTCTCCTTCAGTTCTCTACATGGCTGACTCTGAACAGTCCTCTACTGAAAACCATACTGTCGACTCTCAAGGTACCAGTCTGATCTAAATTTAAAACATTTTCAAGGTTTTCTAACTCTGTAAACATTTGCAGTTCTGTTTTATATCATAAATCTTCGTCCCTTCTGCATGTTCCTGAACTCGTTTTTGATTGTATGTCGTAGAGGTGACAAGCGAAAACTTAAAGCATGATTTCTCAGAAGATGAGGAAACACTTATCAGAAGAATGTATAATCTGCTTGGAGAGAGGTTGGTTTTCATTATTCTAACAAAATAAAGACTCCTCCATTAATAATCTCAAGCTAAGTTTGAAATTGTAATCAGGTGGCATCTTATAGCTGGGAGGATTCCTGGAAGAACAGCAGAGGAAATCGAGAAGTACTGGAATACGATGTACTCGACCAGTGAATGAATGAGATACACGAAGTATCGATTGTACCTATAACTATATATCATGTACAATCAAGCAACGTGCAACCAGAAGAGAATCGTGTTACGCGTTCAATTAATATTCCATCAATCCTGTTTCTGCTAAGTTTGTCATGTTTTTTTGTGTGTTTGAAGTTTGGAAACCTCAGAGTGTAAGAATTCCTATCAAGCTTGTTCATTTAACCAGAAGATGTTCATTTCCTATCTTGATGACTATTGGAACAATGTTTTATAAAATGAGCATGAGTTCTGTGCACCATTGAATGACACTCTACCAAGCTTGTTTCCGAAAAATAAGATATCGGCAGGTAAATACTGCAATCTTGCCAGGTAAATTCAGCCAAATACACGACGAGAACGAAATGATTCTAACGAATGCTAATATTGTAAACTTAAACGATATCTACTACTTCAAAACTTTAATTAGACTAAAAGTAAGCTGCTACGGTACACGATTAGTATGGTAAACCAGAAAGAGGTTGTCAAACTTCATCAATCATCAGTGCAAACACCCTATGAAATTTGGGTTAGCCAAAGCTTCCAAAAATGGCATATAAACAAACCAAATACACAAACGTTAACAACATAATAGGCTCCGCTACGTATTTGAGAAACTAAACCGGAACTGATGGCCTCTTCAAATTAGGCAACACAAACTATATTCGAAGATCATTAACATTCAACTAACTCAAGCAGATCAGGATAGTTGCAGAATCTAGACTTCGATAAAACAGAATGTTACAAGAGTGATACATTGCAGTGAAGAAGAAAACCCACCAAGTATATAACATCATTGTCGATGATTATTTACATATCATAATTGTAGCTCTCAGCAACAAATCTGGTGAGTTTTTAAATGGTAACGGAAATGATATTATCTAACAGTTAATAGTAACTAGCATCTCGTCTTGCATTATACATTGCTTTGTTTGTAAAACTTGGTGTCGAGAACTTGCTTACCACACATTGCACAGACCCCTGCAAAAACAGATAATAAGCAATAACACTTTAGAAATAGTTACTCGAAACATAAACAATAAACATAACTGCATATTCTATATGACCAGCTACAGCAAATAATATTACCTTTGCTATAAGCGCAGGTGTGACAGTACTTGCCGTCTTGGTGCACTTGCTGCTTGCATATCATGCACTTGGTAGTTCCATAAGGCGTCCATCTGCAAACAATTAGAGTTCCGCGTAAGAGCTTGGGAAAAATCACGAAACTAACAATACAAAACCCCCATCAAATGAAGTCTAGCAAATTAAAATCTAACAAACATGATTTTGATTGCATGGATAATCTATAAACCACAAAAGTAAACAAACTCAATCACCAGAACAGCAAAATATTGTAAGACCACCCGCATTGCAAATTCATATACAGTTCATAAGTACCAACAATATGTGCTACCGAATCGGTGTCGAATTAGCATGATCAAGGAAACCCCATCAAAACCAGCAACAACAAAAGCATACCCTTCAAAATCCCAATCATTATTTATACTTTATCTCAACAATATTACTAAATTAAGTCAGAATCCATTCACACAAGTCAAAGCAATCATCAATTGAAAGCAAATAAAAACAAAATTTGGGATTTTTCAGGAATAACACAAACAATTAGACAAACTAGAGAAGGAAAAAGAACCTTTTTTTCTTGGAGAGGAGCTTGTTCTCGTTGATCTTGCGGCCACCGCCTTCGGTGGTGTTGCTGGCTCCTTCCTTCCACTTATCAGGAACTATTACTTTCGATAGCTTCTTTTCACCTAAACAACGATGGAATCAAACGACAATCAATAATTGAACAATTTAGTCAATTTCGAAGACCCAATTGAAGAAAAGACGAGAAAAACTTACACTTTTCGCACACCATTGTTGTTGCTGCTCGCTTCTCCGCAAATTCGAAACCCTAATCTGAATCTTCCTCTGTAATTATAAATTGGATCGGAATTGTTTTTCCTTTTTCTTTTTCCTTTTTAAATGTTTGCGCGATTTACAAAATTGACTATAATACCCTTCCCTTCCTTATTGAGATTAGAAAGACTATACAAAATTATTCTCTTTATTTTTTTAGTGTTTTTTTTTTTTTTTTTTTTTTTTTTTTTTTGACAAGAATTATTTTTTATTTTCTAAAAAAATGAAGTTATTACTTAGTAGTAGATAATTTGAAGTTAAGTACCGTAAAAATGGTGAGTTTAGTCTTTTTTATTTTTTATATTTATTTATTTTATTTATTTTTAATATGACAACAAAAGGGTTGAGAGATACCATGACCTATCGATATCAAACACTTTAGTTGCGAATCGAGTAGGGTTGTACATTGGGGAAACGGGGATGGATATAGGTCCCCCCATCCCCATCCCCATCCCCATCCCCACTTCCCAATACCTTACAAAATAAAATATTTCAATAATCCATTAGTGTAAATGAGGTTTTCAAATAATAAAAAACTATATATATATATATATATATATATATATATATACACAATAATTTTCAAGTCAGCACCCCCTCATTGTATTATTATCAGCACATTTTAATGAAAGTCATTGGATTTAAATGCTTTGACTTGGCTGTATGCACTTGTTAAAGCATCTTTTAAATCCAATGACTTTCATTAAAAAGGTGCTGCTAGTAATACAATGAGGGGATACTAACTTGAAAATTACTATGTATATATATAATTATATTTATAATGTTTTAGGGGAAATGCATTTCAATTTGGGGATGAAAATCATCCCCATTCCCACCCATTTCCCAATTTTCCCCCAAAAAAAATTCACCAAATGGGGATGGGGACGCGGGGAAATGGGGATCCTGGGGAAAATGTGTAACCCTAGAATTGAGCATTAAATGTGTAGTCCAAATATCGATTTTCACAATTGGTAATTGTCTTGGAGATTATTGACTCCCACGATAACGGGGAGACAAATCCAATATATATATATATATAAAATGTGTATGATGTGACTCTACTATTTTAAGAGTATACGTGGTATACAAACTTTGTTTCTATACAACCTTTTTTAGTTAAATTCTTCTTTTTTCACAAATAATCTTTAAAAGAAATAATGCTCAATTGTACAAGTTTGAGTTAATTCAATTTTTGATTTCCCCAAAAAAAAAAAAAAAAAAAAAAAAAAAAAAAAAAATTCAATTTTTGTACTGATTTTGAGATGATTTTTTTTTTTTTTTTAATTGGTTTTTGCATTATTAAAGATAATAATAATTCTTATGCATATGATTTTACAGTTCTCTGATTATATCTTCTTTTCATTTTATTTTTTTCTCTAAATAATCACCACTAATCTACTGTGCCCCAATTTTTTTCTTTTCCAAATCTAACACCAATTCGTTTCCGGTGGTATCTATATTTCAACGAAACCAATTGCCACAAGCATGGTCCATAATATAAGAATAGTCTTCCCTCACTTTTTTCAAGTATTACATAAATTCGGTTTTAAGATGTTTTTTTGGGAAAAAGGATGACTTGAACCCACAATCACATAGTATAGGAGCAGGGGCATACCCAGGATTTTTTGTTCGAGTGGGCTAAAACAAAACTACATTTTTTTACAAGGAAATTTCATAGTTAAAAAGTAAAGATACATTTATATAGGGAAACAGAACAAGCCTTACACCTCGAAATGCATAAGTAAACAAAATTACATAAACTTTCGATAAGATAATTTTAAAAAATAATAATTTTGGGTAGAGTTAACCACCAGCTGGCTAATTACTGTGTCTAAAAATACAAAATTTAAGTAGGGTTTCATTAGAATTGATAAAATAAGGACTAAAAATTAAAAATATCAACTTAAAACTCTAATTTATTAATTAGAAATAAATTAAAAATTAAGAAAATGGTTTCCGAGTGCGATAACGAAGTATGCATATTTTTTTTTTCTTCTTTTGAGTTTGAAGATGGATGATTGTTGTAAATTTGTAATGGTATTTAATAATTTGATATTTTAATTTTTAATTAACACAATAACAATATAACACTTGACAGTTGACAGAATGAGAGGAGATGTGCCATGTGTGAGTTTTGTAAACCAAAAAGAAGAAAAAAAAAGTGTGGGACCGGGATTAAAGCAGAGAGAGGGCTGGTGTGATGTGGTCTGATGCGATGTGAGGCTGCATTGGTTTAGCCCGGGTCAGCCCTCTTGTCCGTCCGTCCGTCCGTCCGTCCCGATATAGGAGTGAGAGGTTTACTACCAGACCATTCTCATCTCGTCTTTCTCCGCTTAATCACGACATTTTGTTGAAATATAACATAAATAAATAATTTTTTTTAATAAATATTAGATATCCAATACTAAATATAACAAAAATACAATAATTGAAAAACTTTTTTTTTTTTATTTTTTTTTACACCCGCTTTCACAAAATTGAAATTATAATAAATAAATAAAATTTATGAGACTTATCATAATATCATCATTATCAAATATCAATCCCATGGACTAATAGAACACTCAACAGGCAAAGTCGGATACCTCTCTGAATCCTTACAATAATCGTAAATGACGAGGTTTCTCTGAATCCACGCGTAATCCATCTTCTGTGAATCCGACAGATGCCAGGCGTCGTACTGGTCCCACCAATTCTTCGTCGTCGTCGACACGCATTCCGGGTAGGGATCCTCCCACTGGCAACCTTCCACGTTGAAATCCTTGTACGACGACACGAACGGCGCCTTCTTCCAGTCCGTCTTCTCCAAGCCGCCGCGCGTCGCCCACTCGTCGGCGTTCCATATGCTTGAGTATAGGTACATTGGCTTCTCGTTCGGGAAGAAGTTATTGGTTTCGCCGTTGTTCTTGAACACTCTCACCGCTACTCTGTCCACGAAAAACCTGTTTGATTGATTGTGCCAGATATTTACGTTTGAGTTGTGAATTTCAAATTATTTTATTTTATTAAAGTATTACGTTAATTCGAGGTTTTTTTTTTTTTTATGGGATGGACCTTGTGACACAAGTGTGAGAGGTTTAGTATCGGACTAACCTCATCTGAAATTCAATCTTGGAAACACTAAAAATTTGTGAATTGATTTTTTTTTTTTTTTTTTTTTTAAAGAAAATTGAGACATTAGCGGACCGAATGAATTTGCACTGATGTTAGAGCTCTGAATTTCAATCATGGAAACACAAAAAAAAAAAAAAAATTGTGAATTTGACTTTGTTTGTGACTCGAATAATTCCAATCGTGGAAACAATAAAAATTTGCGAATTGGACTAATGCTAGAACTGTGAATTTCAATCTCGAAAACCCTAAAAACTTGCAAATTGAACTTTTTTTGTGACTCGAAAGGTAGGATGTTGTTAGGCCTAATGAATTTACTTTAATGTTATTCAATCCAGAAATCATATAAAATTTACAAATTTGACTGTTTTTTTTTTTTTTTTTACTCAAACTTAGAAAATTGTCGAAATGAATGAATATGCACTAACATTTTTAGCTGTGAATTTCAATACAGGAAACACTAAAAAATTACGAATTAGACTTTTTTTCGACTCGAAACTGAAGACATTTTAAGGCGGAACGAATTTCCACTAACCTATTTCAATCCTAGAACACTAAAAATTCGTGAATTGGATTTTTTTTTTTTTTTCGAAACTTGAAACATTATTAAACTGAATGAATAGAATACGAAGAACTTACACGATCTGGTGGTTGTTCCAGAGAATGGAATATGTATGGAAATCCTCGGTGGGGTCAAACCAGAGCATGTGCCGCATCTCACGACCACCAGTTCCATTCTTGTACACATTTGTCTGAATCAAATATGGTTGCCCACTTCTGTTCCCCAAGAACTCAAAATCCAGCTCATCCCTCGTCGGCCCTGCACCATTCTCCGTACACATCTGCAACCATTAACGAAACCAGAATTTCAAATTTAACGAAGCTTAGAGGGCCAAAAACTATATGATTTTGCTCAAAACTTAAATCAAACAGTTTTCTTCAATCTGGATTAATCTGATCTTACATAATAAGCTGTTACTACGCCGGCAGAGTCACCTCCGACCAACTTCAGTTTCATGCTAAACCAACCAAATCTGTAACTCTGTTTAGTCTGAAACCCACAACCTATAAATATCAAGTACATTAATTCTATGTTTTCAATGTAAATTGAACAAAAAAAAAGAAAAAGAAAAAAGAAGATAAATTAATGTATACCTGTTTCTTTGTCTAAAGAGAGGTACCAGATCTGACCATCTTCAGAGGTTTTGAAATGATCTTCAGACCACATTATGCTGAAGTTATCTTCAAAAGATGATTTTGACTGAGCTGAAGAACAATAAGAACAAGCAGCCATTAAAGCTGCAATGAAGAGAAGAGTTGTGGTGGCCATTGAAGAGTTTTGTTTTGTTTTTCTTCTTCTTCTTCTTCTTCTTCTTTTTATCAGCTGGATCTCTTATTTGAAGATGATGTGCATTAAATATCTGTGCATTTTGACAGAAAAAAAACAGAGACTGTCCATGTGAAGGGTATAAGTGGAAACCAAGTTGAAAATTTCATTGTCTGATTAAGTAATTAATTAATTAAGTAATCAGACCATTGATTCTTCTTGGTTTTGTATAGATTTATAGGATCGAGATCGATAAAGGGGTCACAAAAAACCGACATGGGCAATTTGGGAATTCAGAGAAAAAAAACATGATGCATGGGAGAAAATAAAAAGGATTGGAGTGAGCCAGGCTGCCCTCCAATGGATTCTATCTAGCATTGCGTAAAAAAAAAAAAATAAATAAAAAAAATTTGGTGGCTGGGGTCCACATGCTGCTTGTAAGAACGTGATCGTTTGGTCATTCAGTAATCAGAAAATTCTTGGAATTTTTGACAACTGGATTTGCTGGTCGTGTTGTTTACTGCTCGGAGCAAAAAATTTAACTACAAAGTTTCCGCGTCGTATATCTTCCATTCAAATTGTACGATATCTCAATAAACGTAAAACTGAGGTAGTTTAAATACTGAGAGGCAGTCAGTTTTATCAAATTTCAAGGGTTTACAGTCAATTTGAAAAATTTAATAAAAAATGTAAATAACAAAAAAAAAGGGTCAAATTTAAATAAACCTTTTTAAAAATAATTGTGAATAGCCATGGCTGATAGCCCCTTAAAGTGTAGAGTGGATCTGATACACAATATATTTTTCATTTAAATCACGTCACAATACGTATTAGAAAATATACATCGGACATAGTTTACTTTCACTCGAAATTATAAAGTAATGAACAAGATTAAATTAAGCAAATCAAAGAATCACTTTACTACTTTAAACTATAGTCAAAAGGAATTAAAAGGGCTTAATTAGCATCTAACAATTTTGAAATTTTAACAAAATCTTTTCCCTATCTGCTTTGGCTTTCTCTGTTTGATTGTGTTCTACTTTAATGCAGCAAAAACAATGGTTTTCTTCATATTATTATATTAAACAAAATTTTACTGTGCAGTGCAAGATAAAAAGCTTTACTTTTCTTGGTAGTAAACATGACCAGCATGCTACATAGTCACAGAAACCAAAAATGAAAGATAATGCATGCTTTTATCTTTTCTAGCTAGATAAAATAATTATTAATGTTGGTTTTCAGTTTGGCCCAGATTATTAAATTTTTTTATATTTTATTTTATTCTGTATATTTTTTTTAGGGTATCCATCTAACAATGTATCTAGATCGGATATTTTTTTTAAGCCTTTTATGATTAGTAAGATTCGAACCATTGACTTGAAAGTCATTCATCTAAACCCCAAGTTCGTCCATCTACCAGTTGAGCTACGCTCCTAAAAGTAGCCCAGATGATTAAACTTGCAATAATATTCATTAATTGTAACCGTTTGATTGATCATCTAGTCAGTGCTCTTGTATCATTGACTTAGAGAGATTAATTGAAACCTAGATCATCCACATGCCATGTCAGGTAGGTCAGATGACTGATCATGGAGTGTGCATATGACAAGGTCCCTCCACTTGAATGATTGTAGAACATATAAATTAATGGTTTGATTGTGATCAGAAGAATTAGATATACAATAGCTGTAAGTGAAGTAATTAATTAATAATTTATTTATTTATTTTTTTTTTGAAGTTTTTTGTTATATATATAGAGAGAGATTGTTATATGAATGGTACCTGAATCTGATTGTATGTTTCAAGAACTTGTTCAATATAATTATCAGTGTCACTTTCTGGGCAATCAGTCTGGCTCCTGAACATGCATATGGAGCCACCTCACTAGTGGTTTATTGTTTGATATATTGTCTCCACTACCAAGTTGGATCTCAATATATATATATATATTAGTCTTTTATTGTTAGTTCGTCCTGATATAAAATATATCAGGACGAAGAATGTAGACCATAGATTATAGAGAAGTTTTGACAAGTGCATACATTTTGAGTCAAAGTATATAAATCTAATGGTCTATATTCTTCCAAACTATTAGAAAAACTATATATATATATATATAATCCCAAAAGTCCTATCTCTTACAATAGAGTGCATTTTTCTGAATTTTGTGTCTTAGGGTCAACTCTTGAATTTCAAACAATATTCTAAACCAAATTGCATTACAATGTTAAGTAATTAAACTAGAAATTAGTTATCATCTGCTGACAGTTTGGCCGAGTGGTCTAAGGCGCCAGATTTAGGCTCTGGTCCGAAAGGGCGTGGGTTCAAATCCCACAGCTGTCACTAATTTTTCATTTTTTTTTTTTTGTCAACCGGAGTAAATATCCGGCAAACCCCTGACCCCTTTTTTTTACATCTTATTCACTGACCTAATATTAGAATTATAATCATAGACCCTTACCATTACAATATCTAATATGATTTACTAAATATTTTTCAATCTAATCTATAGTAAATATCCCCCTACATTCGGAGCGATGGTGATATCGGGGCAGCCCAATGCGATGGATGGGACATTCGGTGAAGAAGTTAGGGAGGTACAACCGGAGTTTATTCTTGTTACTACCGAGTCTGGTGACATTGTTGATGCCTGAAGTATTTTTTTCCGGTGATAGAAAATAAACAAATGAAAAATAAGTTGGTTGGAAATTTTATGAGAATATTATTATATGAATAGTTGAAGAGAATTATTAAATCCAGTTGTTAATTTTCTTTCATGGCAAGATTGGTCTAATTAGCTTTGCTTGATCTTTAAATAATGTCTGAAAATTGAATGTGAAAAAGGTAATAATTATGGACCTATATCATGTTAATGACTTTACATTAGAAATGTGGCAAGCCGCAAATTTTTTTTTTTTTTTTTTTTTTTTTTAATCGGGGAAGGGAATTTGAACTTGTAATCTCAACATTTGTTAAAAGATGTGTTTACTACCCAACTATATCTGCAACCATATATCTTAAATGAACAATATATGATGATAATAAACCAAAAAGTTGAAACTCAAAACAAAATCTTATATAAACCGATGGACTTAACTTGAAAATGTTTTATAATATAAGATTGTAACAATAAGTTTGAGCAATTACAGTGGGGTATAGTTCAGCTGGTAGATAGACGAGCTTGGAGATTGGGCTAATGATTCTCAGGTTAGCGGCTCGAATCCTACTAATAACGAAAGTTTTCAAAAAATTACCTGATTACGAATTAATAGATATTGTCAAAAATAAAAAATAAAAAAATTGACTGTATATACTTACAACCATATAAGGTTGGCTCAATCACACCCGTAATATTAAGGTTGTGCATTTGAGTTGTGTTTCTTCATTAAAACTCCGAATTAATTGTAATAATATGAAAAAAAAAAATTATAAAAAAAAAAAAGATGAGACACCAATCCAAGACCACTTAAAACGACACCGTTCTGCTATATGTCCTCTCGTGTCAAATAATAATTGCCCTGAAAAGTGAAAACATCAACCGTTTCACTTCACTGAAATGTTTCTTCACAGAACTCGGCATTTCATCAAACACATTTCAACTTCGACGACAAAAACAACAACAAGAGCTTCTGTCAACTGGAGAACACAAATCGAACAGAGCCGATTAGTCCAAAAAATCTCATTGATTCTCTTGCAAAGACACAACTGGGCTTCACTTCTCAACAGTCTCTATCTCTCCTCCAAACTAACCCCATCTCTCTTCCTTCAAATCCT
This sequence comes from Acer saccharum, assembly GCA_030490815.1. Taxonomy (NCBI): domain Eukaryota; kingdom Viridiplantae; phylum Streptophyta; class Magnoliopsida; order Sapindales; family Sapindaceae; genus Acer; species Acer saccharum. Next base: position 3,694,180 of record CM059877.1, on the reverse strand, counting down.
CCACAAAACCCAACACAACCCACAAATCTCACTCGACTTCTTCAACTGGACAGCAACCCATCTCCGGTTCAAACCAGACCTCAAGTCCCAGTGTCACGTCATCCAACTAGCGGTCAGTTCGGGTCAAACCCAATTCGTCAAACCCATATTGGATTCTCTAGTCCAGACTCACTCCTCAACAGTGCTGACCAGTTCCATGATTCAAGCTTGTAAAGGTAGAGACTTTCAAATTCAATCTGTAACTTCAAGTTTTGTTCTTGATTTCTATTCACGTAAAGGTTTGATTTTGGACGGTTTAGAGGTATATAAATTGATTAGAGTTTCTGGGTTTGTTCCTTCAATAAGTGCTTGTAATGTATTGCTTGATGTTATGTGTAGAGAAAATGAGATTAGATTGGCTTGGTGTTTATGTGGTTCTATGTTTCGATATGGGGTTTTTCCGGATAAGTTTACTTGGTCGTATGTTTCTCAGATTCTTTGTAAAAATGGGAAATTTGAGGCAGTTTTACGATTGTTAGATTCGGGCATTTACAATTCGATCATGTATAATCTTGTTATTGATTGGTATAGCAAAATTGGGGATTTTGAAGCTGCATTTGATAGATTAAATGAGATGTGTGATGGTAGAAAACTCAATGCTGGTTTTAGTACTTATAGTTCAATACTTGATGGAGCTTGTAAATACGAAAATGTTGAAGTCAGTGATAGGATAATGGATATAATGGTAAAGAAGGGATTGCTCCCGAATTGCTCTGTGTCGGAAAATGATACTATGATTCAAAAGCTTTGTGATTTTGGGAAGACATACGCGGCAGAGATGATTTTCAAGAGAACTTGTGATAGGAAGATTCGGTTACAGGATGATACGTATGGAGGTATGTTAAGGGCATTGTCGAAAGAAGGAAGAGCAAAGGAAGCGATTGATATTTATCGAATTATTTTTGATAGGGGTGTATCGGTGAAGGGTAGTAGTTATTATGCATTTGCGAATGTTATTTGCAAGCAAGATCAGTCAGAGGAGGCATGTGAAATGTTAAGAGATATCGTAAAAAGAGGATATTGTCCTTGTGCAACGGAATTGTCGAAATTCGTAGCATGGCAATGTAGTAAACATAACTGGGGAGAAGTAGAGAAATTGTTGAATGCGGTCTTAGAGCAAGAATTATTGTTGGATTCGTTTTGTTGTAGTTCGTTAATGGAGCATTACTGCTCTTGCGGAAAGATCGATAAAGCTATTGTTCTTCATAATAAGATGGAGAAATTGAAGGGCAGTTTAGATGTCGAAACATATAATGTACTTCTCGTTGGGCTCTTCAAGGATGAGAGGATTGAAGAAGCAGTTAGGGTGTTTGATTACATGAAGGGACTTGATTTGGTGAGCAGCAAAAGCTTCACGATAATGATTAGCGGGCTTTGTCGTGTTAAGGAGCTGAGAAAAGCCATGAAAATTCATGACGAAATGTTGAAGATGAAGCATAAACCCGATGATGCAACCTATAAACGATTGATTTCCGGTTTCAGGTGATGCACACTTCAGTCGAAATGTTCCTCACGATCAGTCTGAGCTGAGAAAAGAAGCAGGAATTCGTGACAAAACGTTGAAGATGGGACTTAAATTAAAGGTGAAGCAACACATAAATGATTGATTCTCGTTTTTCCAACGAATGGATCTACACAACCGGATGTACCTCCGGTGATCAGGATAGCAAATCTGTAAGAACATATTCTATGTTCATGTTGAAACTTGAAATGTTTACTGATGCAATTGAGTCTCTAAAAGCTTTGTGGAGGTTGTCACAATTAGATAATGCAAATGTTGATTCTATCAAATGTTAAACTATATATGATAATATGATAAATAAATTAATAAATATTAATGTCTTTTGAAATTACCTAGTAAATTAATCGATTCATATATATTATAATATGATAAATTAATTAATATGTCATTTGAAATTATTTAGTAAATTTAAGAACCTAAAAACGACACCGTATAGATGTGAGTAGAAGTCGAAGTCATCTTCATGCTTGTTTGGTTATTTGAGTTTTTTTAGAGTTGTTTCGTTGGACTTTTGAGATTATTTATTTTAAATGAGTAATGATACACATCCCACCTATAATCTCATTATTTCCATTACAACACATGTGGCAGCTGATGTGTCATTTGATGAGTAGATACACATTAATTGTTGTGTGGATACATGGGTAAGACAATTAATATGTATCCACTCATCAAGTGACACATCAGCTGCCACATGTGATGGGATGAAAATTGTGGGATTGTAGGTGGGATGTTTAACATTACTCTTTACGTTTACCGATAGAGGGTTTTCAAAAGTCCAACCAAACAAGCTCTTCGTCGATTTCCCAAACTCAAAAACCTAAAAAAAATAAAAATAAAAAATAAATAAAAAATTCCAAACACCACTTCACTTGACAAAATGGGGATCTCTGGAAAATTAAACCATCTGATCCTCCTCACCACCGTTTTGACGACGCTCTTTGTCGCCACTGGGACCGCCGATTGGGACTCGGACCTGGTCTCGGATCTTCTCAACCTCCAATCACAATCCAAGTCGGGTATTATCCGATTAAATGATCAACTCGTCTCTCGTTTCCTGACCTCCACCAAAACGCCGCGACCCTACTCCATTCTCTTGTTCTTCGACGCCCAGCAGCTCCATGACAAAACGGAGCTCAATCTCAAAGAGATCCGCGCCGAATTCTCACTCGTTGCCTCCACTTTCATCGCTAACAACGCCGCCGCCGATGGCGACAGCGACAGCGACGGAGACACCTCAGATTCACGAGGAAAGCTCTTCTTCTGTGACATCGAGTTCAAAGAGTCGCAGTCAACGTTCGCGCTATTCGGAGTCAGCGCTCTGCCTCACATCCGACTCATAGGTCCAGACGCGGTGTCGCTGAAAGATGACTCGATCCGGATGGAACAGAGCGACATCGCGCGAATGGCCGAGTCAATGGCTGAGTTCATCGAGTCACGAACCAAATTAACGGTGGGACCCATCCACCGACCGCCGTTCCTCTCCAAAAAACAGCTCGGACTCATCGCCGTGATTACCTTAATCTGGTTGCCGGTCGTCGGTAAAAAGATATTCGCCGGCGATACATTGCTCCACGACCGCAAGATTTGGCTGCTGGGTGCCGTTTTCATCTACTTCTTCAGTGTCTCCGGCGCGATGCACAACATAATTCGCAAAATGCCGATGTTTTTGGCTGACAGGAACGACCCGGATAAGCTGATATTCTTCTACCAAGGCTCCGAAATGCAGCTGGGAGCAGAGGGTTTCGCGGTGGGGTTCTTGTACACCATCGTCGGGTTGTTGTTGGCGTTTTTGACGCACTTGCTTGTGAGAGTGAAGAATGTGATGACACAGAGAGTGATCATGATCATCGCGATGTTGATATCGCTCTGGGCTGTCAACAAGGTTGTTTACTTGGATAATTGGAAGACCGGATATGGAATTCACGGGTTCTGGCCTTCAAGCTGGAACTGATACATGTAATATCAAGATATGGTCAGGATTTTTTTTCAATGTTTTCAACAGTTAAGATTTTGCTAATAGAGATTTTGCTTCAACTTTAATATTTTTTATATGTCCAAGTTTAGATTCTTACTGCTTGACTATGATATGATTATGATAATCTCTCACCCTTTTGTAGTTCGCATAGAACTGATAGTTGAGTTAGTAGTGTTTCGACTATATTTGCTTGAAAATGTGGTAAGTTTCAGGAATGGAGAGGTTTGATTGCTTGCCATTCTTGCTATTAATTGTCAGGATAGTATTTACCACTGGCTTTAATTGCTTAAATAAAGTTCTTCGATGAGAATATGTTTTTGGTTTAGCTTTGTTGTATGGTGGTCATTCAGTTTATGATTGAACTCACTTCTATGCTCGATACCCTTAAGTTCCCGATGTTGGGACACCCTGTCCTGAGGCTTTTTGCATGGCAATATTTTTTTTAATTCAAAGTTTCCTTGAAGGACCAAAAGAAAGAAGAAAATGAGGCTGCAGCTGGTACTCTGTTGCACAAGGCATTGGATGTGAACTAGCAGACTGATTGTTTAGAATATCATTAAGCTATTGCATCATATTGCACCAATTTATTGCAACTTTACAACCTATTGCACCCATTTCAACTCAAAAACATAAACTTAAGACCATCTCCAACCTATTGCACCAATTTGTTGCAACTTTGTAGCAAAATGTAGCAACTTCCACACCACCATCTCTAACCCATTGCATCCAATCTTACTCTAAAAAGAATATTCCATAAATATTAACTTTTTTATTATTTTTCAACAATTTACATTTCACCCCCTAATTAAAATAATATTATGATAAGTTAAGAAATTAACAAATTATTAAATTAAAACAAATATAATTTAACCAAAAGCATTAGATAATTGAAAGGATACAATCGGAAAACATTTGATTTAATAGGGGTAAAACTGTGATTAAACAAAACTTTTAAATAAAGGATACAATTATAATATATTTTATTTAATAATGGTCAATACGTGAATACATAAAAATGGAGAGACTAAAAAAAAAGTAAAACAACAAAGTAGCGCAGAAGATCAACCATCGCTAGATCTGGCGTTGAAAATTATGGGGTTGCATTTTGGCGTAGAGATTGGCGCACGATTGGAGTTCTTTCTTGCTGCAAAATGGAGAATGGCGCTCCCGTTGGAGATGCTCTATATGTTATGTTTCAAAACTCAAAATACCTTAAATGGAAACCAAATAAAGGATGTATGGTAATGTTAGAATGAGACGGCTGAGACGGAATGAGAAGATGGCCAGTGATAACGTTTTGACGGAGACAAAGATGTCAATACTTGCCGACGAAGAAGTTGTTGATCCTCGTTCGTGTTGCTAGTTGGCGAAGTCAACGGTGCCCGCTTGGTGGGATGGGCAACTGGACGGCGAAGTCGGCGACGCTTGCTGGAACTCGACAACGAAGTCGGTGACGCTTGCTGGAACTCAACGACGAACTAGACGATGAGTGAAATTGGATCGGGATAGAGTGGTATCGGGAAAGGTAGGCATGAGGGTTTGGGATGGTTAGGGCAATCGGTTAAATTGGATATTATTATTTTTTAAATCAAGGGTAACAATGTCATTTCAAGGTAGTTTTGCAATTGAATTATATTTTAGGGTAGATTTGCTATTAAGCCCCTAAAATAGGGTATTTTTACTACAAACCCTTGTATGTGTGTGTGTATGTGTGTAATAGTATTAATGAAATGACACGTGACGGTCTCTGGTTGAAAATAGCTATTTTTATTATATAATGATAAATGATATGGTATGTCGATATGATATTATTTATATTAATAATTTTATCAACATTAATGAAGTTGACGCCATCAGGGGCGTAGTTCAGCTGGTAGATGGACAAGCTTAGGGCTTGGGGCTTGGGCAAATGACTTATAGGTCAGTGACTCGAATCCTATCAATGGCGAAAACTTTCAAAAAACGGTAGATAGACGAGCTTGGGGCTTGGGCAAATGACTTCTAGGTTAGCGGCTCGAATCCTACCAATAACGAAAGTTTTAAAAAAAATATTTGGTCTCAAATTAATTAATATTGTAAAAAAAAAAAAAAAACCTTAATGAAGTTGACACATGGTGGTTTCCAGTTAAAAAGAGTTATTATCATATGTGATATGATACTTGGTTCCGAATTAATTAATATTGTCAAAAAAAAAAAAAAAAAAAAAACATTAATGAAGTTGACACATGGTGTCTTTCGGTTAAAAAAAACTATTATTATATTATTATATATCATATATGATATGTAGATTTTCTATTATCAGTTCGAACTGATGATAAATATATCAGTTCCTTACATGTGGGTCATTGGATTTAAATACTTTGACTTGGCTGTATGCACTTGTCAAAGCATCTTTTAAATCCAATGGCCCACATGCAAAGAACTGATGTATTTATTGTCAGTTCGAACTGAAATAGAAAGATTGATAGGATATGATATGATTTATATTAACAATTTTATTAACATTAATGAAGTTAACACGTGGCGGTTTCTGGTTAAAAAAAAAAAAAATGTTATTATATGATTATATATGATATGATAACACACTTGATTTTCCACATAAGAAGTTAAAAACGACACCGTATAGACGTGAGCAGAAGTCAAAGTCATCTTCATCAATTTCCCAAACTCAAAAACCTAAAACAAAAAATAAAAAAAATTCCAAACACCACTTCACTTGACAAAATGGGGATCTCTGGAAAATTAAACCATCTGATCCTCCTCACCACTGTTTTGACGACGCTCTTCGTCGCCACCGTGACCGCCGATTGGGACTCGGACCTGGTCTCGGATCTCCTCAACCTCCAATCGCAATCCAAGTCGGGCATTATCCGATTAAATGACCAACTCGTCTCTCGTTTCCTGACCTCCACCAAGACGCCGCGACCCTACTCCATTCTCATGTTCTTCGACGCCCAGCAGCTCCATGACAAATCGGAGCTCCATCTCAAAGAGATCCGCACCGAATTCTCACTCGTCGCCTCCTCATTCATCGCCAACAACGCCGCCGATGGCGACGGCGAAGACAGCGACAGCGACGGAGACAACTCAGATTCACGAGGAAAGCTCTTCTTCTGTGACATCGAGTTCAAAGAGTCGCAGTCAACGTTCGCGCTATTTGGAGTCAACGCTCTGCCTCACATCCGACTCATAGGTCCAGACGCGGTGTCGCTGAAAGATGACTCGATCCAGATGGAACAGAGCGACATCGCGCGAATGGCCGAGTCAATGGCTGAGTTCATCGAGTCACGAACCAAATTAACGGTGGGACCCATCCACCGACCACCGTTCCTCTCCAAAAAACAGCTCGGACTCATCGCCGTGATTACCCTAATCTGGTTGCCGTTCGTCGGTAAAAAGATATTCGCCGGCGAGACATTGCTCCACGACCGCAAGATTTGGCTGCTGGGTGCCGTTTTCATCTACTTCTTCAGTGTCTCCGGCGCAATGCACAACATAATTCGCAAAATGCCGATGTTTTTAGCGGACCGGAATGACCCGGATAAACTGATATTCTTCTACCAAGGCTCCGGGATGCAGCTGGGAGCGGAGGGTTTCGCGGTGGGGTTCTTGTACACCATCGTCGGGTTGTTGTTGGCGTTTTTGACACACTTGCTCGTGAGAGTGAAGAATGTGATGACACAGAGAGTGATCATGATCGTCGCGATGTTGATATCGCTCTGGGCTGTCAACAAGGTTGTTTACTTGGATAATTGGAAGACCGGATATGGAATTCACGGGTTCTGGCCTTCAAGCTGGAACTGATACTTGTTATATCAAGATATGGTCAGGATTTTTTAATGTTTTCAACAGTTATGATTTTGCTAATAGAGATTTTGCTTCAACTTTAATATTTTATATGTACAAGTTTAGATTTTTACTGCTTGACTATGATATGATATGATAATCTCTCACACTTTTGTAGTGATATCTTTTATTGCTCGCATAGAACTGATAGTTGAGTTAGTAGTGATTCTAATCGTGGTTTCGACTATATTTGCTTGAAAATGTGGCAAGTTTCAGGAATGGATTAGTAACTAAGAGGTTTGGTTGCTTGCCATTCATGCTTTTAATTGTCAGGATAGTATTTACCGCTGGCTTTGATTTCTTAAATAAAGTTGTTCGATGAGAATATGTTTTTGGTTTAGCCTTGTTGTATGGTGGTCATTCAGTTTATGATTGAACTCACTTCTGTGCTCAATACCCGTATCTAGGTTTACTCTGCCATCGTGCATCCATTTTTCGATACTGTTTTCTTGAGTATAACATTTGGCATTAGATGCATTGTTGTTGGGATATGTATGAACTCTACCTTCTTGTCCTCTGATGAATGGTCTTTCGAAGCTGATTCATTTCTGAATTGTGATTCTTGTTACTGTATATGAACTCGACTGAGGTAGATTTATTCAGAAAATAAAATGATAACCCACTTGTTTGTTCATTTGAGCTATATATGTTCTCTGAATCAATGATCAAAATGGAGTTCAGAGCTTCTTACTTTAACTTCCTTTTAGAAATCTTGTCCCGATAATCTCTTTCTGTGCACTTTCTCCGTTGCAACTATTAGTACAAGTTTAAATTTCTACCAGCATACCATCTGAGGGGAGACTCTGTTTCTCCATGGTATTGTAGTTTCATCGGATGGTAAGTAAAATCAACACACTCCTCCATCCTCGGGAAGGGAGTGCGTTTAAAGTTGTTCCTCCTCGCTTGAATTTTGTTCTTGTGAGAAGATGTTCCTCCTCGCATGGATTTTCTTTAGTAGAATATGTTGTCAATAAGTTTTATGGTTATCATCTGTGGTTATTCATACACGTTACAAAATCCAGATATGAAGATGAATTTGTACTTCTGTTTCACGGGTTTTTCAAGATCCCATCGTATGATGATTGATCACCGCGGCTGATGATCATGAGTGATCGTGATCATGGACACTCTGTCCACTCATTTACTCTTCATCCAACCTTCTTCATCTGTGACTTCAACTTCTAGTTCTAGAATTCGTTGTATACTTCGAAGGCATACTATTCGTCGTAAATATTAGCTTTTCAACCTTTCTGGTTCTACAATATTGAAGCACTTTTATCTTTATATAGTGAAACAGCATATTTGATGAAAAACACACACACACACACACACACCTCTCAACTCTGCAAATCTGAAATGGTTTTGGGTGCAAAATATAAGTAAATGGATGGCTATACAAAAAAGGACTTCCTACTAAACTTTCTCTGTGAGGAAGGTACAATAATAATACAACAAGAAGCATAAAAAAAATTACAAAGAACGATGGTCCAAAAAAGGATATATTCCAATTTTCTCACTTTCGGCATAGCAACAGAAGCAGAAGCAGAAGCTAACCGAAAAAGTGCTTTCACCACATGAAGTTTGATGCCATTGAGAAGCCCTTTTAAATCAACCATGCAAACTTTGCGTACAAAGGCAGCACTCTGTTGATTCTATCTAGACATCTAGTACTATCCTATAGTTACCCTAATGCCCTCTCTCTTCACCTTATATTCTTGAATAAATTTTTCGATACGTAGGGGTATAATTGTCATTTAGCAACATTTCATGTTCTTTATAATATTTTCATCCATGGCTTTTGTGCATTGTAGAGAAGAAGAAGAAGAAGAGAAGTTGAAAAATTATTTTGAGAATGGAAGAAAACACAGAGATGGTTGGGAAGTCATTTGTTGATCATTTTTACCATCTTTTCGACAACGATAGAGCTTCTCTGTCGTCTCTCTATCAGCCAACCTCCATGCTGACCTTTGAAGGCCACAAGATACAAGGAGTTGAAGACATCTCTGCCAAGCTGAGGCAGCTTCCGTTCGATCAATCCCGTCATCAGATCAGCACCATTGATTCCCAGCCTTGTTCCTCCACTGGTGGCATTGTGATCTTTGTTAGTGGCAGCCTCCAATTGCCAGGAGAAGAGCACCTCTTAAGATTTAGCCAGGTTAATTAATTATCTCTCACAAATCTCTCTTTCTCTTAATTAGCCTCTATTATATATAATTGTATTAAATTTCAAACACCTGCCCTAAGGTTTGGTTAAAATAAGTAAGAACTTACAGGGGCGAAGCCGGCTCGGCTTTATCAAATTTGGAAGGTCTGGGAAGGGGGCCAATTTGAAAAATTGATACAATTTTAACAGAAAAATGTAGATAATAAAAAAGGGCTCGAACATTTAATAGCATTCTTTTTAAAGAGTGAGTTTTAAGACTATCACAAACTTAATAACTTAAGTTTTAATTAATAGCATCTAAAGTGTAGATCTGACAAAAATACCTTTAAAACACACTTACAAGAATAAGTATCACGTTTTTTTTTTCGGAGACTTAATTTCGTGTTTCTGGGACTTATTTTGGTATTTTTGAGATTTATCTTGGTGTTTCCGAGACTTATTTGTTTTTCCAAGACTTTTATTCTAATTTTCTAGACTTATTTTTAGTTTCCAAGACTTATTATGTATATTTATAATTTTTGAGACTTATTGGGTAAAAATGAAATTTTCCAATTTGTTTTATTCATCTTCTTCATCGAGATCTCCAATTGGAGATTGAAGGTCTTTCATCTCTATTGATGGAGGACCTCAGTCGATTGAGGGTATTGAGTAAAAAAAAAAAAAAAACCCTAAAAATGGTACAAACGTAATAAAAGAAGGAGATGAAGGTATTTTTTTCCATTGGTGCCATTTAAACCTAACATATTAAACTAGTGATATTTTCAAAATTCAACATAAAAAGTGTTATTTCCTACCATTTCCACTAATTAAAAAAAAGTAGGGTAAAAATTAAATAAATTTTTTTTAAAAAAATTGTGGGTTTGGAGGGTCATGACCCCTTCACAATTCACATCATATGGTGGCTTTGTCGCTGCGAATTTGGTAGACGAGCTTTTAGAGAAGATCTACGACAAATTTTGAAACCATTTGGAGCCGTCTATACGTAATTAGGATATATCTCAGAGACGGTGACTGAAATTTATTTCCATTCGTTTAAGATTAAATAGTAAATATAATTTGAGATTTAATTTTTTTATTATTATTATTACATGTTGCAGATGTTCCATCTGGTTCCCACTCTACAAGGAAGTTTCTATGTGCAGAATGACATCTTCCGACTCAATTATGGTTGATTTTGTTTCTCACTTCAAATATCGATGCTTTTTTTTTTTTTTTTTTATCAATCAACTTTATTGAAGTCTCTTGAAGGAATTAATAAACTAATATATATATATATATATATATATATATATATATATATATATATATGTTTATGCATCACCATTTGTGATTTCCTGAAGCTTATAATTTTAAGAAGCACTTTCTTATTCTTATTATTATAATTTTCATATATGGTTCTTGTGGAATTAATCTAATGGAAGCTTATAAGTAATTTTTCAAGAAAAGTGGGAAATGAACAAGAAACCAAAATAACTTGCTAGTGCATTGACCATGTTTTTGATATGACATTTTCTTGTATTAATATTAATACAAGAAATACTCCTATTAATATTATATATATATATATATATATGATCTTGGAATTTGGATCCTATGCTGATCTCATCTTTTTCCTGACCTGACTTAATCTCATGACTAGGGGTGGGCAAAAAACCAATGAACCGAACCAAACCGGTGAACCGAACTGGTCCAATCGGTTTTTTTCCGGTTTTTATTGTTCATTGGTTCGGTTCGGTTCGGTTCGTTTTTTTAAAAACCGGATATTCTGGTTCGGTTTCCGGTTCAAGGGTTCGAACCGGTGAATCGAACCGAAAACCGGTGTATATAATAAAAAATACCTACATTTTTACGAATCCTATCACTCTATAAGTATCTGTTGCCTCTTTGCCTTTTTTTTTTTTGGGTGTTGCCTTTATAAAATTGATGAAAATGTCAGATTGTATATGTTTCAGATTGTATATGTTTTATAAAATTTATAAAATGATAACAACCCCCTATAGCTGCTTCATAATATGCTTGAAATTCTGCCATGTTAAGTGATTTCACACAACTATTAAAATGATTTAATACAATAAAAAAGCTTGGAAATAGCCTAAATTGCTTTGAAATTAAAACTAATAGCAGCAAGTGAAACAAACTGAACACACAAAATGTATACACACACACACACACGCATTGACCACATCTATAACATTACTTCCTAGCCAAAAAGGAAAAATATTGATAAATATATGGAAATTCCCTAGTGCTTTCAGTTAAACTAGTTCGAGAATTCTTTCAAAAATTACAATAATTCACAATGAAAATATCTCTGTAAAAAAAATGTACTTCAATCTTTCAAAAATTTGTGTTTTTTCAAATTTTCTAACCATGACGGATTTTAAAAATTAAAGCCCAATAATTTGGCCAACTAGGCCCAAAATCGAAAAAACCGAACCGAACCGAACCGAACCGGTTCAATCGGTTTTTGATCGGTTCACACTTTTCAATTTTATCGGATCGGTTCACTTTTTCAAAAACCGGATATTATCGGTTTTTTATTGGTTCACTTGAAAAGTGAACCGATTCATTAAACGCCCACCCCTACTCATGACACATAAGCATTGTAATGAATGAGTGGTTAAGATGTGATTAGTTTTCATAACCACTTTATTAACAATCAATCACATGCTTTAAAAAGAGGGGAATTCTATCTACCTTTCCCATTTACCTTTCCCACTCATTGTTTGACACGAGTACACTTTTTCATTTAATAAAAAGCTCTCACTTTTTGCTATAAAGCTTGTTTACGTATTTACCCTTGATGGTTGCTTTTATCATTTCATTAATAAGGGGTAAAGACGTAAACAAGCTTTGTAACAAAAAGTGAGAGCTTTTTATTAAATGAAAAAGTGTACACGTGTCAAACAATGAGTGGGAAAGGTAAATGGGAAAGGCAAATGGGAAAGGTAGATAGCATTACCCTTAAAAAGATCAGGAAAAAGATCAGATCAGTAAAAGATCCAAATCCATGATCTGGTGGCTCTGATCGGATCAGAAAGATATATAATCTCAATTAGTGGAGGATAATATATATAGTTTTGATCTTTCTAGTTTCTTTCATCATTTTGATGGCCTTATTGCATTAAGATAATAAGATATAATTATTAGCTACACTTTAATTTTAATGTTTATCCAACAAAGACCTTACCCTCTATGTAATTAATTACTCTTAAAAAGAAGAAGCCTAATTGGAGCACAGCATATGAATAAAAAATAATAATTAAATATATAAGATATACGAAGTACATAGGATCTTTTATTTATTTATTTATGAATATGTCAATTTTTAATTTTTAATTTTTAATTTTTAATTTAAACGAAGTTGAGATTGATTGATTGATAAAACCCTACAGAAGCCACTTCAATAAAATTATAAGTTCGAATAAAGTGAATCGACCATCTTGATTTGAAAATGTTCATATATAGAGGTGCAAGAGTTGGAAATGCGGGGGTTGTTGTCTGGCTGCACGCCTGCACCCACATGTTTTCCAACTTTATCTTTAGAATTTAGATAAAGTTATTCACTATTGCTCTATTAGACACTAATAAATACAAATTAAGTGCGGCTAATTAGAAAAAAAAACAAATATAATATACGCACAAAAAAGTTCCAGTCTCCACATGATCCTAGTGGGAGATGGAATCATGAGTCCCCCAATTTATGCTTTTCCAAAGACTTGACTTTTCAATCCCTCACCAATATGTAAAAAATCATCGGCACATTGTTAAGTGGTGCATTCAATCATTAAGAATGAGATATGTGATAGTAAAAGCTTCCACTGAGGATGAGACATGTTGGCATGTTTCTGTTAAATGTGTGCCACATAAACTTTTTCTATATCATATACCTCATCCTCGGTGGCTAGATGGACTACTCATCCTCTATGCATTGTAAATTTTCTCATCAATATGACCCTCTCCCTCGTGCAAGGACTAAAAATCTCCATTTTTGTCTCCCATTTCAATCTAATTAATTACCTCACTCAGTTATCACCTTGTTGAAATATATATATATATATAAACCTGTCAAAATTAAAAGTTTAAAGTTAAAGTAGATTCATTTTAATATAATCTTAAATGGATATAATGATGGTGAAATGGCCAACCATATAATGATAAAAACCATTTTTTAAGTCGATTCTAGATTTCTAGGTGCTGGGGGTCCAATAATCACTACTCTCACCTTTCACACTTTCATTTTCCCTTTATTTATTTTTTTATTTTTTTGAGTTTCTGATAACGTAGGAATTTAAATCTGTTGGAACCAGTCTAGATTAAATAATACATGAACGATCTGAATATCTACTCAAAACAGTTTTCTACAAATTTAATGGAGAAGCATGGCTCTAGTGTGTGTTGTCTATTTAAGAAGTGTAGGATGAGGCAATGAAAAATATGAAAAACATAGCAAATACTTGATTGTATTATCATGGCAACATTAATTTCCCACCATGATCATCATCAACAACAGCCTCTGCTAGAAACATCAAAAACCTCTAATAAGCCCAAAATTCTACTTGTAATATTCCTCTCTTTATCATTTACAGCTCTGGTGTTCTTAGCTTCAACCCAACTACAAATTAGCTACTTATCAAATCCTCCACTTTTGAGACAAATTTGTGATCAATCTCATGATCAAACATCATGCTTGCCCATGGTCTCAGAAATCAATAGTGATGATGGTGATCATGATGATCTGTTGCAGATCTTCTTAGAGAAATCTGCATCAGACATACAACACACTATCAAGATAGCCCGTCACGACGTTAACCGTCGGATCAACAACCGTAGAGAACAAGCGGCCGTGATTGATTGTGTGGAGTTGATGGAGCTATCAGTGGACAGAATCAAGGATTCAATAGAGGCTCTCAAAAGAAGAACCACCAATTCTAATGAAGATGCACATACATGGCTAAGTGGGGTACTCACCAATCATGTCACTTGCCTGGACGGCATAGACGGGTCAGGATCTGTCAGGACCATGGTCAGTGATTTGATAACAAGAGCAAGAAAGTCTCTAGCAATTTTTGTTGCACTTTCACCTTATAACAACACCAAAGTCAACGTCAGCCACCCAATCAGCCACAATTTCCCGTCGTGGGTCACCGGAAGGGATCGGATGCTATTACAGGCTCCGCCTAATGCAATCAAGGCCAATGTTATTGTGGCCAAGGACGGCAGTGGCAACTACAAGACGGTGAAGGAAGCTGTGGCAGCAGCACCAGATAAAAGCAAGAGCAGGTATGTGATTTATGTGAAGAAAGGGATTTACAAAGAAAATGTTGAGGTGGGTAAGAGCAAGAAGAATTTGATGCTTGTTGGCGATGGTATGGATTCCACCATCATCACTGGTAGTCTCAATGTGGTTGATGGAGCTACCACCTTCAAATCTGCAACTCTAGGTAATGATAATCATCTCTGAATCCTCTTCTATCAGGGTCCTACTTTTAGTTTAAATGATGATTTCTTGGATATATTTTCATAAAATATAATTCTCGGTAGTCATATCGGTCCTGGAGGATCGAAGTTACATAACGTTATTGTACCGGATTTACAACGTTAGGAAACTAGACGTTAGTTTCTACACCGTTATGTAACTTTGGTCATGATATTTTTTTTTCAGAACCAATAAATTAACTATTGTAAAAAAAATAATGCATTTTTTTTAGTGTAATGACCCTCCAAACAAAAGTAAAAATCAAAATTGAAGCAAAAATTAAAAAATTAAAAAAGTAATACACTTTATACAAATAAAAATTTAATTTTGGCTTTGATTTTTTTTAATATAGTTTTATAAAGTTGTAATTATTATTATTTTTTTTCATAGATAATTTTTTTTTAAAAAAAAAAAGTAAAAAAAGTGAAAAATTGAAAGGCATAACAATCTTTTTATTGGTCAAACAAAGTCAAGATAACGGAATTCTAACCATTTTTAATTTTGGGAGAGATTGTTGAATAATAACATCAGTAATGTTACACATCCCAACTAAAATCCCACATTTTTCATCCCACTAGGCACTACATGTGGCATGTGAGGTGTCAAATTGTGAGTGGATACATGGGGTAGGTGAGATAAATCATTATTAATGTGTATCTACTCACAATTTGACATCTCACGTGCCACATGTAGTGGGATGAAAAATGTGGGATTTTAGGTGGGATGTTTAGCATTATTGATAAAAAAATAAAATGATCCGAATGAATGTTAATGTACTAACGTCACACTTTGCACAATTAATATAGCTAACAATTTTTTTTTTTTTCAAATGCAGCTGCCGTTGGGGATGGATTTATAGCCCAAGACATCTGGTTTCAAAACACAGCTGGGCCACAGAAGCACCAAGCAGTGGCGCTCCGTGTTGGTGCCGATCAATCTGTCATCAACCGTTGCCGGATAGACGCTTACCAAGACACTCTCTACGCCCACTCAAACCGCCAATTCTACCGAGACTGCTTCATAACTGGCACGGTAGATTTCATATTCGGTAATGCAGCTGTAGTGCTACAAAACTGTAAAGTTGTAGCGAGAAAGCCCATGGATGGACAAAACAACATGGTCACGGCCCAAGGCCGGATCGATAAGAACCAGAACACAGGGACATCAATCCAGAAATGTGAAATCATAGCAAGTTCTGATCTCAAGCCCGTAAAGGGCTCGATCAGGACTTACTTGGGTAGGCCATGGAAAGAATTTTCACGGACAATTTTCATGCAATCCTACATCGGCGACCATGTTGATCCTAGTGGATGGTCAATTTGGAGTGGAGATTTTGCATTGAAAACGTTGTACTATGGAGAGTATTTGAACAAGGGACCTGGTGCTGGTACTAGCAAGAGAGTGAAATGGGAAGGTTATCATGTCATTAATGATCCAGAAGAAGCAAAAAAATTTACAGTAGCTCAGCTGATTGAAGGAGGAGCATGGTTGAAATCATCTGGGGTTAGTTACACCGAGGGCCTGTGAATCTGGCTGCGTGCAACACTGAAGATTTTCTCTTCAATAATTAACTATAATTGGAAGAAAAAAAAAAATGTCTTTGTGTTTTCCATGTAAGAGTTTCTCTGATCATGCTTTTTAGGTTAATGTTTTTGTTTATCTAATAAGGAGAGTAGTTTGTTTGGTCACATGTACCCTTTTTATTTTTTAGCTCTTTGATTGAGGATATAGTGAAAAGAGAAAAAAGAAGGAAAAATAGAAGCTTTTCCAGAGAAATAAAAATGGAGTTTAATGGCAAAGATGGTTAAACTAATGATGCTTTTACCAACCGTGGAATCCAAATGAAAGAAATTAAGTTCTATTGGAAACAAAATCAGGAGAGGGAACTTAATTCCTTAGGTGGAATGAGAGAATTAAGTTTCTTTTCAAGCATGAATCAATTCATATATGATTTTGTTTGTAGAGTCCACGAAACTTGATTTCTAATCTTTTTTTGTAAACACCATAATCATAAATTAAGAAACATGAACAGGTGAATCTCAATCACGTTCCTAGACTAGCCAACAAGGCTGCTCATGGTTTCGCAAAGTTTACGTTGGAATCTGGCGAAGACACTTACTGGATGGAAGATGTCCCCACTTGCATTAGTAGTGTTAATTTAGGGATGGCAAAATGGGCTGGGTCTAGAGGGTCTAGCCTTTACCTGCATGATGAGGGCCGGGTTTAAACCCGGACCTCATCATTAAAATGCACACATTAAGCCCTTTGTTGTAAGCCCACATTGATTGCGGGTTTAAACTAGGATTCATTTTAAACCTGCAAAAGCATCATTTAGGTTTATCGAAAACCATCGTTTATTTCAAAAAAAAAAAAAAAAAAACGTCTAGTCGTTCTTCATTCTTCACTTTAGCTTCAAAAAACGAAAACACCTTCTCAGCTCTCATCGCCGTTTGTCTCTACCCTTTTGCCGTCATGTTGTTGTCGATGCATCACGACTCTCGTCGCCAGTCGCTTTTGTTTCCTTGAGAAACCCATTTCTCTTACAGCTACAGGTAAACAAATCTGCAACGAATTTGCTCTAGGTAAAAAAATGTGTTGAAATTTCGGTTCAAAAAATATGGGTCAAAATCTGGATCCAAATCTTGATAAAAAATAAAATAAAATAAATAAAAAAGAGTTAAAATTTCGGATCAAACAATATGAGTCAAAATCCGGGTCAAAGTTCAGATCCAAATTTGGGTTACAATATGGGTAACAAACTAACAATGTGTGTTAAAGGACGGGTTTTGGTAAAGCCTTGTTTTTGCGGGCTGGGTTTCAGCTCTACCCTTACACATAAAATTCTTATATGTGCAGGGTTTAAGCCCTTTGAAATTATGAGGGTTTTTTGAAGGCTTGGGTCCAGTGCGGGCTTGGGCCCTTAAATTGCCAACAAAATTTTTTTTGATTAGTACAGGCACGTGAAAACATTTGCAATCACATTAGTGTGAGTGTTACATTTGCAATCATATTTGTAACAAAAAAAATATCCATGCATCTTGTATGAAATTTAGAATTTCATGACAAAATAATCTTCATATATTGACATCTACCGTCTTGTTTTGTTTGTATATCTTTCTTTTACTCGGACTGCATCACTACAAATACAAGAATTATTGAAAAACTTCTATTTTTATGATACAATTTAGTATAAAACTGTGGAGGGTGCTAAAATCTATTTTCATTTAAAGGCAATTTAGTATATATAGTTTTTTTTTTTATTTTTTTTTATTTTTTTTTATTTTTTATTTATTTTTATTTTTTTTAAAGAAAAAATTTATATAGAATACTTGACTAAATGTTATTTTATTTCATTTTTTTTTTTCCAAACAAAACTTGTGTTCAATTAATATAAATAAAAAGAAAAAAGGGAAAAGAAAAATGAAAGCATGAGGGGCGCGTAGACCCTAAAACACGTTAATCTAAAAGGCACGTATGCCTAAAAAAAAAAAACTTGAACTTAATTAACCAGATCAATAGAATTATTCTTTTTTGCCTCAACCTGTGCGGCCCAATTAGTAATAGCAACACATCTTAATTCTGTTTGGGCCGCTGAAGTCTCAGAATCAGAGCAAATCTTTAGTCTCAGCTACCGGGAGGCGCTTAGAACTTTCCTTACTCATTTGAGACTTGAAACTAGATAAAATCTTAAAAATTGGCTTCATTTTTCTTTTTGATTTGGTCACCACGGGAATCCAGTTATTGTCATTCACGGATCTATTGGACCATGATTAAAATTTGAAGCATGGATATCTTGGTCTTCCGATATATTCTCCAAATTAGTATTTCCTCTTTTATCTCTTGACATCTCCTCCAAAACTTGTTAAAATTGCTATGGATGCGAATAGAACCAATTTTTATATCAAACTTATTAGACCGATTATTTAATTTAAATTGTCAAGCAAACAATTTAAAATGGTTGGATTTGAGATATATATTTTGGAGATACCAATTATTTTTATCTAATTATTCACGACACTAGTATAAGTTTCGTGGATGTTTAGTGGTGGAGATCATAGCAATATATATCCTAATATTGGGATAATGTAATCGGAATTCAAAACACATTCCTTTCGATATGAAAATAAAATGGTACGGATCAATATGTAAAATATTGAAAATTCTAGTGACACCCCTTAATCTTTGTTTTATTTATTTTATTTTTCTGTTATCAATCCTATAACACATTTTATTTGACATTATATTGGAAAAAAAAAAGTCCATTCCAAGCAATTATTGTTTTATTCATTTTTTATGGTATACTCATATCAGAAAATTACAATATCTTGATAAAAAAAAAAGGACTAATTGCACAAACGCCCCTGAGTTTAGGCATAATTGCATGTATATGGAATTGTTACCCATAATTACACAAACATCCCCTGTAATTAGTTGACTTTGTTAAATCTAACCATTGACCATAATTTTAACCAAAAATGACTAAAGTGCCCCTAGTTACCTATTTTATAATTAATTATATATATACTTTTTTTTGACAATTTATATATATACTTAAAAAAATAATTATATATATATTTAAAAAATAATTACATATATACTTAAAAATAATAATTATATATAATACTTAATTTATTTATTTAAAAAAAATGGATTATAAAAATGTAAAAAATGGATTATAAAAATTGTTAAATAAATAAATTAAGTATTGTATATAATTATTATTTTAAGTATATATATAAATTGTCAAAAAAAAAAGTATATATATAATTAATAATAAAATAGGTAACTAGGGGCACTTTGGTCATTTTTTGGTTAAAATTGTGGTCAATGGTTAGATTTAACGAAGTTAACTAATTACAGGGGGATGTTTATGTAATTATGGGTAAAAATTCCATATACATGCAATTATGCTTAAACCCAAGGGACGTTTGTGCAATTAGTCCAAAAAAAAAATAACTAGCATTTCTCAAATATTAAAAATAAAAATAAAACAATTAAGTTCGTGTGCTTCATTCAAAGGAAAAAATTCTATACAAACGTGGCTGCAACCATGAAAAACCAGAGACCATGTATTGTGGGATTTGCCAGGCAAGCAAAAGAATTTCAGGCTGGTGTGTAATAGATTGCTCTCTGATATCATCACAAACTAGTTGACAATATAATAATATTCAAGAATGGATTTTATTAATCAAAATAATCAGATTCAAACATTACAAAAATAAAAAGTTGCTATTAATAACCAGATGATCATCAGAAATAATTCAAAAAATATATCAAAATTGAATCTCATGTGGGGGTGCAAGGCACGAAAGATTTCAATACAATGTCTTGAAAGTTATAAGTTGAAGATTATATTCTGCTGCTACTGTTGTTAGAAATCAATAATATTCATTAACGAAAGTTGAAGTAATTCGGTGATAAGCCTCTTAACCTCGTATCCGGTGGTGGCGTTGACACATTGAACTCCAAGGCCCAATATATTATGTATGAGTTCGGCTATTATACGGGAATCTATATAGTTGTTGGATCAATTTATAGTCCTTATATTTCAAAAATAAACCAACTCTCTCTCATATAATTGCTCATTAATAATACAGTTCATATATCGTAGCTAAACCCATTATGTATATAGTTAAACTTTATTTAACTTTTACCACCAAACGTTTTTGTTTAATTTTTTATTTTATTTTATTTTATTTTTTTGCATTGCCCCTGATTCCCTCAAATTTAAAGAAGCTAGTTTTGTCTCTATTTGTATTAGCGTGTGTTTGGTATGACTTTTGTAAAAGTCAAAAGTGCTTTTTTAATATTAGATACTGTTTTGAAGTTTTTTTTGGTTGTTTGACAAAAATCAAAATAGCTTTTTTAATATGTGAATTGTCTCAATTACCATTTATAAAAGTTATTTTATGTCTACTAGTAGAAGCCCAAAAGTTGGGCTTTCTCTAAAAGCTTTTTTTGAGCTTTTTTTAAACTTATGAACTACCTTTTTATAAATTTTAGATATTCCACCATACAATTCTTTCATTATAAATACATCGTCAACACTTTTTTGTAATTTACACAACCAAAAGCTATTTAAAAAAAATACATTATCAACATCATTTTTGTAATTTATACAAGCAAAAGGTTTTTTTTTTTTTTTTTTTTGAAAGCTCTACTTAATAAAAACTTCATTAATAAAAGATATACTCTAGAAGCTCTATTTGAAAAGCTATACCAAACATACCATTAATAAGATTATAGATTCAAATAATAACACTTTCTCGTAATTTTTAACTTTTTAATGGTTAAAATTAAAAATATTTTCTTACTTATCTTTTGGGTTTAATCTTGAGCCTTGACACATAGATGTTAAGATTTCTTTATATTATTATTATTATTATTATTTAATATCTTAGTTCATCTTGAAATTGTAGGAAAATATTAAATATGTAAGGAAAGGTATTAAAGGACTTTCTGGAATTGATAGTTTTACTCTATAGAGAATATTGGAAATTAAAAATCCAGCTTAGAAATTAAAAAAATATTAATGGCATATCTACCAAAAATAAGAAAATTGCTGCCAACCATACCAATACCATTGTTGCCCTAAATAATGATTCAAAAAATATTTTATTTACAAAAATATAGAGGATTGTGAAGAAGACAAGACACAAATAATTGTTTTTCTTTTTTCTTTTTGAGAACTGAGAAGGAAACAAATTACGAGGTATTATTTATTAATGATTGATATAAAGACAGCTCAAAATTAAATAGTCAACCCACTGAACAAATATAACTCTCTTGTCTCGTTTTATTTTATTTTATATTTCTCTATCCTTTTCATGATTTTGCCGAGTTTGACCCCTAATTTGTTTAGCGTTTTTGTTTTTTTGATTTTTTTTTTCCTTGTTGAAAGGAGAAGACTCCAACCCGTAATCACGTAATTTTGTGATGCAGATGTAAAGGGTTTCCTATCGGATTAACCTCATCTCGTTCATATAACAACTTAAAGAGAAAATAATGCAAGATTATGAGAGGATTACCATGACACTCTTACATCTATTCAATTAAAACATGTAATTCAATAAAATTATATGCTATAAATAAAAAGATTAGATAGATAAGATAAAATATATATATATTTCTAGAAAGTCTTCATATATCAACTTTTAATTAACCGGACACGAAGAAAATCAGAATGAAAACGAAGACCTGAATAAATTAAGCCCGCGCATTACTCGCTCAACAACAATAAAAAAGCAAAACAATTTAATTACCCACAATTACAAACAACACAAAAAAATAAAAAATAAAAAAAATTACTTACACACTCTATGGATAATCTTTTTATCATAATTTTATTAACCTCTTATATTAATCTTAATTAACACCCAAACCAACCCCACAACCACATCACCTCACCACTCAAATTTATTTCTCTCTCTCTCTCTCTCTCCATATCTCTCTCTCTCGATTAGTTCTTCTCTCTCTCAATCTCCATTTTCATGGCTCCCCACTTCCTTTTCTCTTCTTAATATTCTTCTTCTAAGTTCTAACTTCTAACCACCCCATATATCTCTCCATTTTCTTTCATTCTATTGCTTCTTTTTTTCTGTTTTTTTTTTTTTTTTTTTCCTTTTCTTCTCTAGGCATCAATAATGACAATGTGTTTCTGATTTCTGTTAAAAGAAAAAAAAAAAAAAAGTCTTTGCATGCCAATTTGTTGATCAAATATATTTGTATAAACATGGAGGAAGAAGCCAAGCCTCTGTAGAAAAAAAAAAAAAAAAAAAAACAACATGAAGAAGAAGCTGTTTCTCTCTTGAACATTTGTTGTACCATCTTCAACTTAATTTCTCTTCAGGTACCATTAAAGATTATTTATGATATATTGATATGATATCTTTTTCATTAAAGCAATATATTATATATATTTTCTCTTTAATCCCAGATAGATACCAATCTTGTTTCACGGGTAAAATAGTTCCTGAATCACGTGTAAATGTAATTAGTCTTTTGAAATGAAACCCTTTTTGTCTCTTTGTATATATTTATATATATATATATATATATAGATATATATACGTATAATTTGTTTCCATTTCAGTTTTAATAATTGTTCAAAAAAGTATAACTTGTTTCTTCTATCAAGTTTCAATGTTGTTTACTTATAATCTCTGTTTCATTCATTGAAGGGCTAGCTAGCTTGTTGTTATTGTATTATTGTGCTTCTAGTCCAGTGAGTTGTCTCTCCAACAATGGCCAAAATGAAAGGCATTTACAAAAGTTTCAAATACATTTCTCAAATCTTTGGTATGCATCTCTCTCTCTCTCTACCTCTCTATTTGTATTTGTATTTACAATGGTTTTGAGATTGATTTCATTAGGGATTTGATTTGAAATTGATGATTGATCAAATTGGGGTTTTTTTAATTTTTTTAATTTGTTGTTTTTGTTGTTGTAGTAGTGAAGGAGAGAGAGATGGATATTGGGTACCCAACAGATGTTAAACATGTGGCTCATATTGGTTGGGATGGCCAATCTGGAAGTGCACCCAGTTGGGTATGTAATCTTTGTTGTTGTTCTTGATGTTGTTGTTGGTGTTGGTGTTGTTGTTAGTATATATATCTGACGTGTTGTTTCATTATGTATATATATGCCTAAATTTGTGTGATGTTTTTAGTTTTTCTTAATCAATTGTTTGTTTTGTTGTCTCCTTCCTTCTTGGTTTGTGGAAATTGCAGATGAATGAATTCAAGGCAGCTCCTGATTTCTCAACATCGATTGGTAATCCGAGAGAATCCGGTTCCATGTCTGTTTCAACATGGTCCTCCCAAGGCATGTTTTTCTAAAACCTTTTGTTTTGTTTTTTTTGTTTAAATTCTGTGTTACAGCTTTTACATATGTGCTCCACATGTGGAATTATTCCCAACAGATGAGGGCAATGTATAGGCCCTCTTTAACGAGATTGAGTGTTGTAGGCGGATTGTGTATCATTGTTTTCGCTTAGTTTATTGAAGCTAATTTGGCTAGGCATGGGGGAAAAGTTGTAGGATTCGTTTCCTCCAACGGGGAAGAGTTTGGCTGTTCTGTCACGAGACAACTCTTCTGTCTAACAAGGAGGAATCTAGGAAGCTTATGGCCTTAACTAGAAACATAGTTTGCACAGTTCGTGCCAAAATAAATGTGTGGGAGCAAGCATGTGAGAATTGAGATACTCAATGCTATGGCTTAGGATAAGTGCTCGCTTGTAGAGTTCTAAGTTTATTATCGGAAAGGAAACAACAGGGTATACTAATACCGTCAATGAGATGCATTTCTAACCGGAAAAACTTATGGACACAATTAAAATGCTTGTACTTGCACAAAAGGTTTACCTTGATTTTTCCTTTCTCTGTCTGTTTTGTTATCGAGGCCGGGAATGTTTGAAAGATAAAAACTAAAGGAAGATTCACATTTATGCATCTTTTGTTAAATTTAGTATTTAATTGTCTGTTGAGTTAAATACATTATGGTAGTAAGATAAATACAGTGGAGTGTGGAAGTCGAATCTTATCGACACATAGCAAGAATTTTATGCTCATGAGCTCTCGGTTGGAGTTTTAACAATGTATGTGACAAGTTTGTCGAGTCTCTAAGTCACACATGGGTCGGTCAAAGAGGGGTTTTAGGCTTATAAATATGGTGGATCACTTAAACCCAACAGAATAGTCTTTTTGATCAAATCCCCGGATCCTAACAGAGTGATTCAAGAGAAAATTATATGTAAATGAGAAGCTTTCTGGTTAAAAATCACATATCGTTTAGCTATGTCCGGTTTAAACGCTGCATAGACGGTCATCACTAAAGAATCTAAAAGAGTGCTTAGCTATGTTTGTTATTGTAAATTCAATTTGGTAATTTGCAATTAACTTTTGCAGTGCTAACATGAAACATTTGCTATCTTCTGCTATATTCTATAACAGATTTTGAACAATCATTGGGACCGCAACCTGCATCTGAGTCATTAAAAGACATCCTGCCTACAGATCTTCCAAACATTCCAAAGAAACAAAAGCGGAAAAAGAAGTCATCAACTTCCTCTCCCAAGTCATCAGTATCATCAAGATCCTCACGAGCAGCAAAAGCAAAATCTTCGTTTAGTGAAACGGAGACATCAATTGTCCAAGTATAGAATCGATGTACAATTGTAAGGTTTATCGTTGCAGAAAAACCGGTGAACTACCGATGTGCATAGCATATATAAATTATGAAGAAGTCCCCTTTTAGTGCATCAACATGTTGAACAGGGAAATAATAACCATGTTGGACCATGAAGAAAACTTGTGTAAATTTAGGGAAGAAAGAATTTAGCTTGGGGATGTCGAATGTTAAGGAAGGAACGAATGATCGTCGATCAAGATCGAAACTGATTTAGGTAGATTCAATTTTTTTTTTCTTTTTTCTTTTTTTTCTGAGAAATGTGGATTGTTGTGCTGGTGGAAAGTTTTGCTAATTCAATTTATTGGACTAAAATCAAGAATATTAGGGAATGTTTATTCAGTGGTTATCAATGTATTTGCTGATTTAGAATGGTTTGTTGACAGCCTTGGAAATTTTATTTGCAATACTAGAATGTGCAGTACATATTCATTTCATTTGCTTGTTCAGGATTGAATTATTGATTGGTATCGGATTGGATTCGACTCGACTTGACTCGATGAGATTGGATAAATAACATCCCATCTCGAGGTTTAATATCGACCCTTCAACTGAAATGTTAACTAGAATAGTTCAATCTAATTCAATCCAATCCAATTTTGGTATCTGTCTTGATATCATTTTTGTCAATAAGAACTCTAAACCGATTTTACATACAGTAGTTGGGAATTAACATCCGAACGAAGAAAAAGAAGGGAATGTCTGCATTAGATAACAATACGTCTATACGAAGTTAAACCGAGGACCATAACGACAACATGAACAAAGGATAATATTGTCATTCTTGTTTTCAACTGAATTGCAAAAATTCAAAAGACTGTTAATTGCTGCCCCCGCCAGATACATGATACATCGCCAGTAGTGTTATTTGTTTAGGAGATCATTTAGTTACAGACTTACAAGTTACAACTAGTGTAGTTTCTCTTTTGGTTTTTTAATGAAATAAGAAAAAGAAAAAAAAAGAAAAAAAAAAAAAAGGCTAGTGATCCTAGCGAGATCAACCAACTCTAATACAATTACGATCCAGAATACAACTTTCACTACAGAGGAGGGGTCTCCCTACACCTTACGTTTTAATGGGTAAATGTAAGACTCGAATCCTGTCATAATTACATTTTATGTTTTAATAGACAAATGTAAGATTTGAACCCCGTCATAAATTGTGATAGTGAAAAAAGAAGTTCACATCCACTTTACTAAAAGTGGATGTGCACCTTTTACGTTTTAATGGGTAAATGTGAGACTCGAACTCTTATCACAATACTAGTGACTATGATTGTAAGTAGTAAAATGAAATCAAAATTTATCAAACATTAGAGATCTAAAATAAATATATAAGAATATAAGGACCTTTAAACACATTTTCATGTGAGAATGGGCCAAATTGGGTTCATAAAAAATGAGACAGGCTTATTGGATCCTATTTAGTGGATAAGATCCAACAATACTGACCCGGTTCATTTTCCATATTTTGTCCAAGCCCAGTTCTTCACTTCCTTTATTGTTTGCGGCTCATCGGTCCAACATCAAACAACAACAGCCAATTCCACCGGTTGATTCTTTTAGGTTGCATTTCCTAATCGGAATGAAAACTTTGTATTTACAATATTTACTAAAAATTATTGAGAATCAAGTTACGTGAACCTCGTACACAAATCATGAATTAATTATGCATTTAATGATCGGGAATGCAAATAAAAATGAATCAAGTTTCATTGAAAGCGAACTTAATTCTTGATTATGCTTGAGGTCTTGAGGATAAAGTTCTTAAAATCTTACTATAAAGGAAATTTAATTTACGTGATTTCATTTGATTTACATGGCGAAATTTGATTCCCTTTTATTTTCATACCGGATTAATAAACGTAACATTTGAGTAAATTTGATCACGTTTTCGAAATAAAATCTTATGTTATTATTGGCCAAAACCTCCTATTATCAATCCCTTCCGTTACAAAACTAATACGACCTCTTGAAATGGTATCAAATTCTCACAGTTTTTTTATTTATTTTTATTTTTTTAACAAAATGCAAGAATCTTAATTTGACTCGAACGCAATAATTTAAAAATTCAACTTAAATAATATCAATTTCGAATCTTGAGTGTCCAATGAAGATCAGAAGCAAATACGTTTTCCAGTTCATAGAACTAACCAAATATTAATTGCTAAAATATTATCATCAAAACAAATGGGACCGGCCGGCTGCATAATAGCCACTGAGACACTATAATATTATGGTGCAGACCGTCAAGTCAAAAAATATTATTGGAACCGTTAAGTTGGACTAATGGTTGATTAACGGAAACACCTATTTGATGTATTTTTGAAACATTAGGACGAAGCAAACACAGTTAAAAAAAAAAAAACCAATAATTCTTCAAAACTTAGGGACTAAATTGATAATTGCCCTTTAAAAAAACATTTCTTGTTAGCTTTCATTTTCATATTTTTTTAATTCAAAATTATGTCAATCACCCAATTAATAATTTATTCTATAAATCTTGTAGTAATCTCCATCACCAGCTTTGTTTTCTACATTTTTTTTTTGATAAAAAGACATGCATCTTCTGATATTCTAATGCAAATGTAGAAATATTTTTAGTAATTAAAAACTTTCAATCTCCACAAGAGAAACAAAAAATCATCATGGGAAGCAGCATCAAATGTTGCTGCAGTGGTGGCCTGAGATTATGCATTTGTGTCACTTCAATTTTGTTCATCCTTCTCTTAGTTGTTTTCATCATCTTATTTCTCACCCTCTTGAAACCTAAAGAGCCCAAAATTGTAACTCAATCAGTCACCTTGGAAAATTTCAATCTAGTTCTACTTTGGCCAGCTATGAAGATACAATTAAATGTGACACTTGGGATGGTTCTCACTATCAACAACAGAAACTATGGAGGCTTCAAGTATCAAGATGGTGTAACCTATGTTAACTACCATGGTGTCCTAGTAGCCGAGGCTCCGATCGAGAACGGCTCAATTCCGGCTAGAGGGAGGCACAACGTAAGCTTATCGATGACTATCTTTGCTGACAAGGTGATCGGAAATTCCAATTTCAAGGGTGATAATCGTAGTGGGGTTCTTAATTTTAGTTCTTCAACAACTTTGCATGGGAAAGTTAGCATGTTGAAGTATTTCAAAATGAAAGCAACTAGTCATACCTCATGTGACATTTCAATCTTTGTCCAAAACCAGACTATTGATTCTGATTGCAAATCAAAAGTTAGGTTATGAATTAATTAACTCATGTCTGGTAGATAAAATATTGTATGCATACATATGTACATTTTATTTTGGAAGTATTATAATAAATTTCGACATTAATGGATAAGAGGTTTGTCGCATGGATATTTACTCACATAACAAGAGATATATACTCCCACAACATCAGGAGAATACTCCTTACACATGCTATTATTGTAATATGCATATGATATAACTCGAAACCCCCCACTAACGTGAAATAGTGGTGCATTATTCTCAGTTATGCTAAGGGGTGATGAAGTGATGATGTGTTGTACTTGTACATTAATTTAATTTAATTTCTGTAAGACTAATTAATTACTACTAGAAAATTCAGTTGTAAGATTTCATTAAAAATGTTTTGTAATTGTAATAAAGGAAGTTGGTGTCTTGCTTTCAATTGTATCTTGTTAATATAAAAAGTTGTGAATAATAAAAAAAAGTAAGGTGAGTGCATTTATTTAAACAATTATAATTCAACTTCCAAACTGGCGCATTTTAGATTCTTTCAGAACTTAAGATTGAGTACAGCTTGAAATTACTGAAAAAATTAAATAAATTGAATTCATTTGATGCATATCAACATCAAACTGTACTAAGATGGTAGTTATTTACCAAACTTCTGACTCGTTTTCTTTTCAAGAAATTGCAGAAAATCATTAAAAACAGAGATGGAAAATAATAATTAAAGGCATCCCTTGGAAGTATATTCAAAAAAAGTAGAAAACGATTTGTATAAATTAAGAACTAATTTTTATTTTATTTTTCAAATTCGTTTGCTTTTGTTTAATAATATTAGGGTTAATTGCATTAACTTACCCTTATGTTATTGGATATAGCAAGATTTTAAAAAGATACCCTAAATTAACATAAACATTCCCTGTCATCAAGTCAATCCGTTAACTTTAATGGTTGACTAACCTTGACCTATGAAAAAACAAATATACCCCTGCCACATCATCCCAGATATAAAATATTTTTGATTAAAATTTGATAAATAAAAATTAAAATAATAATAATAATATATCGGCCGCCTGAGGAAACTTTCTCAATTCACGGAGGAGCTTCCTTTGTGAACTATATGAGGTCGATCTCCAAGTATGAGAAGATCTCTTCCGATAACTAGGAGATCGTCAAAAATCTATTGTTTCATACTCCACTGCCGGTAGATCATTTTGTTTTTAAAATTTTTTTTTTTTTGATTTTTCAATTTTAATTAAAAAAATATTTTATGTTTGAGATGATGTGGCAAGGGTATATTTGGCTTTCCAAGGGTTAAAGTTAGTCAACTGTTAAAGTTAACGGATTGACTTGGTGGTAAGGGGTGTTTGTGTTAATTTAGGGTATCTTTTTGAAATCTTGCTATATCCAATAAAGTAAGCGTAAGTTAGTGAAAGTAACCCAATATTACCCAATATTTTTTTTCTTCATATTCAAGTAGTTACTTCTTCTTGAGAAGAAAAATTTGTATGAGACGATCTCACCGATATTTAGACCACTCATTGTAATTATGTTGTGTCGTAAATTTTTTAAAGTTCCAAAATCTATATATGGATAGGATTAGCATTAAGCTTAACACAAGTAGTATTCAGATTCACTAGCTGCAAGAGACGTAGGTAATATTGTATTGTTGAAACTTCATGAATTTTACTAATCAACATCATAAATATAACGTTTAGCTTCACTTATTGATCCAATGCTGCTACTGATCTCGTAAACACGTGCGGCAGTATCTAACAACACCTAAGAAAATATTTACAGAGAGATATTAATTATGGTTTTGGCCATGGTACTTGGCTGGTCATTCATGGAGCCACTGAACGGCCTAAAAGGGTGTGATTGTGTGAATAATGATCGACAAGTGTCATAAAAAAACTCAGTTAATAGACATTCAGAGACAATAAATTGAAATTGTTAGAAGGTATGGTAAGAGATAATGGAGAACATTGAAAACTCAGACAAATCCTTTAATATTTTTCTGTAGATAAATGGCCTGCACTGCTTCCTCACCCGACAAGATCGAGATAGATTATGTAACTATATGTGGTAACCTGTACATAGTTGCAGATGGAGGAGATAAGGCCTCCTTCCCTAAAAAATATTTTAAGAAAATCTTTTAAAAATTATAAAATTATAGTTTTAAAACCTATTAACTTTGTCCCCCTAAAATTTGTTGTTTTAAGTATAATCCCTGCAACTAATATTTCTGGCCCCGCTCATGCCTGCACACTCTCCTAAAAGTAATCATATCACATTGTAAAGTTATATAGTAAATTTTCAGAGTTTTTTGGCCACCAAAAAAAAAAAAAAAAAAAAAAAACAACCTTTTCAGAGTTTTAAATTGATCGATAATGAAGAATTGTGTAACAGAAAGCGTTTCAAAATGAGATATTTAAAGTAATTAAAATATGTTTTATCTAATGAGAAATGATAAAGATCGATAAATTAATAACCCAAAATAAATATGTGGGGGTTGGTCATGCCTTTTAATTTCCTTATGTGAATCAACCTATGACATTAAATTCATAAGGATATATATATATATATATATATATATATATGTTCAAGTTAGTACACACTAATATAACTTTATCAGTGTGTTGGATGTGAAATATTAGATTTACATACTTTGACTCAAAGTGTATGTACTTATCAAAACTTCTCCATAATCAGTGGTCCACATGCATAGTACTATTTGTTTTACATAAATTCTTATACACTTTATTGACTCTTGGATTAAGATATTATTGATGGTTGAGATCAACTAATACTTTAGAAAACACAAATTGGTGTATACTTTAACACAAAACAATTTTTTCTTTCCTCTCACATTCTCTCTCCTTACTAATGAATATATATATATATATATATATATATATATATATACAGATTTTCTATTATCAATTCATCCTGACAAAAAATATATCAGGACGAAGAATGTGGACCACTAGATTTACATACTTTGACTCAAAGTGTATGCAATTGTCAAAACTTCTCCATAATCCGTGGTTTACATTCTTCGTTCTGATATATATTTATTGTCAGGACGAACTGACAATAGAAAAACTGTATATATATAGTATTAAAAAATGATGGTCTATAATATTCGTCCAATTCTCACTATACAAATATATAATATTTTTAGCAAAAGAGCTTATCGGCTACTCTAATTTTGGGATAAAAGGACACTAAATAATTATAGACAAAATAGCTGTTACATATATAGTCTTTCTATTATCAGTTCGAACTGACAAAAGTTATATCAGTTCCTTATATGTGGGCCACTGGATTTAAATACTTTGACTGACAAGTGCATACAGCCAAGTCAAAGTATTTAAATCCAGTGGCCCACATGCAAGGAACTGATATAACTTTTGTCAGTTCGAACTGATAATAGAATTTCTGTTTACCTATATGTCTCTTTCTGCTTTTTTATTTATTTAAATATTTTACATATATGTTTCAAAAATGAAAACAAAATAAATAAAAAGAAGGGTTAATTGCACAAACATACCCTCTATTTATCTAATAAAGCAAGTTTTCAAACAAATGCCCTATTCAAACATAAATATCCCAATTGGAATGTGCTTGGGGTATGGAAAATCAATAGTGCCCTTGGGTAAAAGGGAGAGGTTATTTTGGTTGGTAAGTTTTACAAACAACCCTGAATTTAGGTGTAATTATATAAATATTCATTTTTTCTAATAATTATATAAATATACCCTACCATCATTTGACTTTTGTTAACTTTAACCTTTAACCACATTTGTATCCCGAAATGACTAAACCACCCTTGAAAACTTATTTTTCTTTTCTTTTATTATTTAAAAATATTAAAAAATATTTACTTAAAAAATTGAAAAAATTAGTACAATTTTTTTTTTTTGGTTGCTTTTATTTTCTTTTTCTTTCTATCATTTTTTTCTTATATTTTCCATGTCCCCAAACACCAAATTTTCAGATTTTAAAAACCAACTTTATCACCAAAACATTCAATTTCATACTCATCAACCAACAAACAATTTCATTTCATCAACACAATCAAAACCCACCAACAATTACATTTAATCAAGAATCAAAACCCACAAAACTCACTAAACACAATCAAAACCCACTAAACATAGCCATTTTTCCAGTTTTGTGGGTTCTGATTGTGTTAAAAAAAATGATAGAAAGAAAGCAACAAAAAAATTGTACCGATTTTTTTTAATTTTTTAAGTAAATATTTGTTAATATATTTAAATAATAAAAGAAAAGATAAATCAGTTTTCAAGGGTAGTTTAGTCATTTCGGGATACAAATGTGGTTAAAGGTTAAAGTTAACAAAAATCAACTGACGATAGAGTATATTTATATAATTATTAGAAAAAAAAAATGAATATTTATATAATTACACCTAAATTCAGGGTTGTTTGTGAATTTACCCACCAAAATAACCTCTCCCTTTTACCCAAGGGCACTATTGACTTTCAATACCCCAAACACATTCCAATTGGGATGTTTGTGTTTGAATAGGACATTTGTTTGAAAATTTACTTTATTAGATAAATAGAGGGTATGTTTCTGCAATTAACCCTAAAAAGAATTAAATGGTATAACTTTATAATAATGGTTGGTGGGAGACATGAATACATTCTTGTGTGGTCTAAGATTAATATAATATAAATATTATAACTAGGAAACACTTCAGCTATTTCACACATCACACCATAATAAATGTGTCTTTCTTTATATTTCATACAAATAAAGATAATTAAAGTCTAAAAGATTAAATTCTAGGAAGTCACTATTAGGTTTTGGCTCGTATTCTCAAGTGAACCCAATGTGAGCCAAATGAGACTCAACTGATGTGAAACTTTCTGAAAATATGGGAAAAACGTTTGGAAGTTGGATAAGGTGTTTGATGGAGGTTTGAAGACTAAGAAGAACTGAAGAAACGAAGATGGTTGACAACCGTTGTGGGATGGACAACGGTTCAATGTGATGTGCCTTGCGCTGTGCAATTGCACAGGGGCAAGGACAGCAGTCCTATTCCAATGAAAAGTGTTGTCCATTGCCCTATGGGTTTGATAGCAGTGAGGACAACGGTGCGACGGCTAGACAGCGGTTTCAAGTTCGTTTCAGCACATGGATCACTGTTTTCTGAGTAATGTAATTTCAGGTGATTTGTAACGGTTTAGGAAGCAGGTGCGCAACCGTGACCCAAATCGTAATCAATCATAAGCATACGTGGAACGGGAAATCTTTAACGGAAAAGGAAGTAATTTGTTTCTGGAAGTTCTTATGCTTGAAGGAAAATGATTTCTCTTTACAAGATGACTTGTCATAAAAGGAAATAGTATTTATGTGAAACAAGTAAGTCTTATACGTGTAGGAGATAGATCTCCTTGTATGTTTAAACTCCTTGTAACTAGTATAAATAGAACCTTATAATTAGGTTATTTGTGTGGAGCAAAAAAGAACACCATGTAATATCAGAGAGTGGGTGAGATCCGGGGGAGACCCCAAGGAATATTCGAGAGGGATTTGGGGAATATCAGTAGATCAAGTTAGAGATCCATGGAAATATTCAGGGGAGACTTAGGGGATATTGGGGGGGGGGTGGTGGTTTCTTTGTGAGGATCTTGTGAGTGTTTGTGAGCTGAGAGTCTGATGTAAAGCTCGATTGTGAGCTTAGGGACTTGGTAAGACTCTATGGTTTGGGGTTGAGGTATGAAAGAGAATTCTGGAGCATATGGTTGTAACAATTTATCATATAATAGAACTTTCTCTGTCGTCCTGACGGCCCGTGGTTTTTTCTCTGATTTATGGTTTTCCACTTATATCTTATGTTATATGATTGTTTATTTTCTCTCATCTTATTTTTCTGTTATAGTCGTTAATTGCTATAAGTTATGGGCAAATATTAGGCATGTCGTTTCCGTGTTTATCGGTTCAAATTCCCAACAGTTACCGCCTAACATAGTTTGGTGGTAAAAAGCACCTATTCAGTCCGATAACGTCTGTGGTTTGAGTTGTCATATCTACAGGTAGTATATATAAAAATAAAAATAAAAATCATGTAAGTGTGACCACTTTGAAAACAATTTGGAGAGTGAGTTTGAGGTCCTATCTAGCTAGAATTCCTTTTTTATTTCATAGGAGGAGGAAAAATGTTGGTCATATGAGGACAAATAAGACCTATATGACATTATGACCTATATATATCTTTATTGAATAAATAAATTATTTGTCTCACTTGGTCTGTTAATTTAAGAGTATGATTATTATTAGTATTATTAATTAATTTAATTGCTTGGCAATTAAGGTGCACCACATGATCCTCACCAACGAAATAGGATTTTGGCTCATAATCATGGAACTACACAAGTGAGACAACTAATTTATATTCAATAAAGATTTGTAGGTCCACTTTACGACCATTAAGAGGTTTTGCTAGCTAATTAAGCTATTTGACCCATATTTTTTTAGTATCTATCTATCTACCTATCCAGATCAAACATTTTTTTTTTGAAGTTTTTATTATTGGTAGAATTCGAGTCGTTGACTTGGAAGTCATTTACCCAAACCTTAAGCTCGTCCATCTACCAACCGAGCTATGTCACCAGGGGCTATTTGACCCACATTTGTAACAATTATTATTTCAGCATTTCAGGAATATTCCAATATCCACCGCACAATGTGGTTCGATAGTAAAGAAATTTCATTTAATCTAACAATAATTCAAGTTTGATCATCCAACCTGATAATGCTCTAGGTTTAAGTTACCACCAGGACCGACCCGGGTTACCACCACCGCATCGTGTGTGTGTGTGTGTGTATATATATGCGAAAATTTTCTCCTTAGTGCGCACTGATGAATATATATATTTTTTTGAATGGCGATATTTCATTAATAGAAAGCCAACAAGGGCAGAAGGGACAAACAACCAAAGCCACCACACGACCCACAAAACAGAATAAACAAAACTACTCCGGAAGACGCCGTAAGAAACTACACCAACAAAAGCCCCAACCAGCTGAGCCATCAAAACAGAACAGCAAACACAGACTTAGGACTCAGTTGAACCAACAAAAAAGCAAAAACAGCCAAAAAAAAAAAAAAAAAAAAAAACAAGCTAAGCCACCACAAACAGACCCCCTGCAACAAAATGAAATAGGACACACGAGCAAAACAGAGCAAGACACCAAAAGTACTAATAGCTGACAAAACAACCCAAACAAAAACGTTATCAAGAAAACTAACCAAACATGATGGAATTAGAGGTCTCTTGTCTTGAATTTGGACACCAATCTTCTCACCAAATCAGAGAACCTATTATCATTCCCGTCCTTCCTCCTAGCCATAATCTCCACCAACTCCTCCTTTCTTCCATCGAAATCAAAACCCATGGCCAAACCTTTCTCCATCACCTTCACCATTTCTTCCTCAAGGTTCCACAACTCTTTGATACTTACAACACAATCACTAGAATTTCGAAATGTCATTCTAAACTTGGAGTTCCTAGTCTTCATGGCATAGCTTTTAATAGGAAGATAACATTTCCTACCTCCCCTCTATATTACTGAAACTGGAGCAAAATTAGAATCCTTCTTTCATTCCTTCAAACTCCAACTTGGCATTATCATCAGAGAAGTTAGTAGACCTAACCTTTATCATTGGAGCCATACCATCGTTGCCTAGAAAACCTCCCCTTTCGTCCTCTTCATTCTTTCTACTAGATAGCTCCTCCATAACCGGATTCTCACTTCCATCACCATCATTGCTAGAAGGATTACTAACAATTTTGGAGGAGCGAAAAGACTTGTGTTTCAGAAGCCCACTTCTACTTGAAGGCACCTCAAATTAAAGCCTCATATTGGCCAACATTAGGACAGCTACCATCCCCACTAGAAACTTGAGAGGGAAGAATTAGGTCTAGCCTAGTAGTCCTTTTGCCTTCAACAAGGCTCACTGACCTAAGGTCCACAAACAATTTTGACCCCTCTAGAGAATGCTTTTTTATTTCTCCAACAATATCAAAACCTCCAATTTGTTTATTCTCCTCAGTATCTCGAGCCATGGGCTGCCAGCTCCCCATCTTACCATCATTGTCAGAATAATTTTGAATTTTGAATTTTGAATATCGATGCCTCATGCACCCCAAAGTCCTTATTCTGCTCATAGGATGAAATGACCTGAAAGTCTTTCTTCAAACCCAAAAATTCCTCCACCTAAGAGCAAGACACCGAAGTAGTGTCCTCCTCCACCACTAAAATGAAAGACCTATAACCATCAGCTACCTTGATCTTACTGGGACAACAAAACCCAAAAGGAATCAGGACCAACAATCTCCTTATATCTAGTCTTCTTCGAAGTAGAGTTCTTTCATGAATTGCCAATGGATCCCAAATTAATTTTCCCAACTCCATAAAGAATTCTGAGTTCCAACAACTCAGGGGAACCCCCGAAACATTGATCCAAATAGGTTTAGCTCTCGCAATCGATGAAAACGACCACTTCTCCATGAGTGAGAAACTATCGTCCAAAAAAAATGATTATTAATAAAGCCTAAGCAATACTCTTTTGATTTGAATTTCCATAGAATGAACTTGTCACCTAAATACAAAGAGGAGAACGAAAAACCTCTGTTACTCAGTCGATAATTCACACTGGACAAATTAACGAAACCTTTGAGGACACCAACTGCACACTTCGAAAGCCAGTCTGCCTCCGATTTGGAACCATCCTAGAACATCTCCTTCGTATCCACATTATCTTCCTTCATACCTGGAACCTTTCTATGCTTATCTCCTTTAACCACCTCAACAAAAGAACGACCTCTCACCCTTCTGTTATCCAAGCGGAACAGTCCTCTAAAAGACTTCGCTGCAGAACCCCCTTTCAAGCTATCATCTTTTGGCACCATAGTCCTCCAATTATTCCAACCGAAGGTTGCCACTTTTGAAACTATCGGCCACCCATAAATGTTCATACCATCCGTCAACCTTGCCACCTTCAAAGCTTTGGCCATGGAAGCAAATCAAATGAATGCGAATCCGCTTCTTCTTGAGCTGCTTTTAGAAGACACAAACACATCTCTTACCAATCCAAATGTTTTGAAGATACCCCATAAACTCCTTTGATCGACTATAGGGTTCAGATTGTCCACAAAGATTGAGAACAATCCTTCCCAAAAATCCTTTCTTGTAGCCTTGTCATTGATTGCAGATTGACTCCCTTCACGGCTAAGGAAGTCAGATTCTCTCTTTCTCTCTCTAAAACTCTCTCTCTCCACGGATGAATATTTATCAGTGCATTGCATGTAGACCACTAGATTCAATTGCTTTGACCCAGTGTGTATGCACTTGTCAATGCTTATCCATAATCTAGTGGTCCACATGCATGCAACGCACTGATAAATATATATATATATATATATATATATATTTATGCTGCAAAATCTTATTACTAGTATCAATTAAAATATAACATTCCATGCTGAGTTTATTGATGATCATATGCTGCTACTTCTCATAACAGCAATTGTTCATTTACAGCCCATGACCATATATAGGTGGACATATATTGTAAGGAAGAAATTAAATTACAAAACAATAGTTTACTAGGAGAGGAGAGAGAAGAAATTAATTAAAAGTTGGCTTTAGCTTTTGTTGCTTGTGCGTTTGCCCCTTGTGCCTCTTGTTTCCTTTTACGGTTTTTGCCGCTTGTTTTATAAAATTTACCGTTCAAAAATAAAATAAAATATATATATATTTCTGACATCGATCTTAATTTATAGTTGTCATATCATTCAATTATTCGTTCTTTTCCAACATGAAAAAAATGAAGATATATAATAAAGATCAAGTACTTCAACACAGTGATTATCATAGATTCTGTCATGTTAAGTATATCAAACTTGAGCGTACATAAGCTAATATAATTTCTCTTCTAGTTTTGATCAGTTTTCGTACGTACGTTTGGGCAGATGTTAGTGTGTAAACTTCGCATGGAATTGTTATAGGAAGAGATAGATATCGAGATTCGAGAGTATAGACAGTAGCTAGTAAGATATTGTGTGTGCCGTTTAATTACGCACATGCCAAATTTCTAATCATACAAGTACTACCGCGTGTTCAATATGGTTTGGTGTAAAGAACGTTGATTCAATCAGTTTTACAATGTTTCGGGCTTGAGTCGGATATAATTAAAATAATAATAATAATAATAACTCATACAAGTAGCCATCCCATCCCCATATTCCCTAATTAGGAGAAAAGCTTCATTAATATGTCTAAACATATTCGTCCAATCCACTTAATTATATCATGTAATGTGATGTGCACCGAAGCATTTCTCCCTTCCTTACAGTAAGTACACTTGAGAAAATCTTAGAATAATAAATATGATGTATCAAACTTCTATTCAATTTTATGTCATGTAGTGCGAAACCGTATGATATATTCTAGACTTAAAAAACAGGAAATATTATACTTATTATTCTATTATCTGAAAAAGAAAATAATAGACAAGATGAGGTTGGCCTGGTGGTAAAACCCCCCATACCCACATCACAAGATTGTGGGTTTGAGTCTCTCACCCATCCCCCATAAAACCCCGAATTATTGTAATATTTCAAATAATAATAATAATAATAATTCATCTATATATATATATATATATATATATATATATATATATATAGTCTTTTTATTATCAGTTTGAACTGACAAAAGATATATCAGTTTCTTGCATGTGGACCATTAGATTTAAAAAATGCTTTGACAAGTGCATACAGTCAAGTCAAAGTATTTAAATCTAATGACCCATATGCAAGGAACTAATATATCTTTTGTCAGTTCGAACTGATAATAGAAAGTCTGTATATATATATATATATATATATATATATATATATATATATATATATATATAGAGGTGCTTTAATTTGTTTTACACTTATTTAGAAGAATATTAAGGAGGACATTTAAGGAATTAATTGTAATTCTATTACCTTAAATGGGCAGGCAAGGTTCTCTATAGCCCTTATTATAAGTAATAATTCTGATTAACTATTTAGCTGTAAAATGCAAATTAAATGATTTAGAAGGTAAAACATGATTAGGAAATAATATATATATATATATATATATATATATATATATGTAGTGAGTCTCTCATAAGGGATCCTTTATTTTAATTTCGGTAAGGATCTTGATAAAATCACATCGAGTTTTATGAATTTTGATTTGAATTTTTTTGTGCGTGATAAGTTCATTGAAATTTACCTACAAATATATATATATATATATATATATTTTTTCTATTATCAGTTCATCCTGACAATAAATATATCAGGACGAAGAATGTGAACTATTAGATTTACATACTTTAACTCAAAGTGTATGCACTTGTCAAAACTTCTCCATAATTTGTGGTCCACATTCTTCGTCCTAATATATTTATTGTCAGGACGAACCGACAATAGAAATACTATATATATATATATATATATATATATCTTGAAAAAAAAATGTTGGCATAGAGAATGGTCATAATATGGAAATAGCGGCGAAACTAGAAATTTTTTTGATGGTGATGACAATAATGACTACCAAATTAAAGATCCTGAATCTTGCTAGCTCTTTCAATTTGGTAATTAATCACATATCTGCATTATCTAATCATCAGAGCCTCCAAGGACTCGTCATATCTTCTCTGCCTCCATCAGCCCCCCTGAGTGAGAACAGCAATTTATGTTTAATTACACAGTAGTACTCTTGCTTGCCTGCCCGTTTCTACACTGTCATACACAATACAGTAATACACTATTGACTAGGTAACTGGTGGCGGAGTCAGAAATATAAAAATAAAAATTTGAGGGTGTAAAAATGAAAAACTCTTAAAATGTAATAATAATTTTATAATTTTTAGGACTTTTTAATGTAAATTTTAAAGCTTTTTTGAGGAAAGGGGGGCCATGGGCCCATGGCCTCTATGCTCCCCTCCCTCTGCCACAGTTTAGAATGTTACAGAGTTTGTATGTCAATTCTGTAATGTTACGGAGTTAACTCTATAGCAATACAAAATGACATGGTCAGTTTTGGAAGAGTAATCAGCTTTGTAATGTTACAGAACGGAGAGAGTGGAATACTCTATAACTTTGTATAGACGATACCACTCGGAAAAAAAGGTACAGAAATTTAAACTATTTATATTCATCAAGGTATAGTACTATAGTAGGTCCGTGATATATCTCTTTAATTCTATATAAAATTATCTTATACCGGTCGGTGAAGGAATTTAAGAAAACTTTGATGAGTATGCTAAGGATATGATCATAATTCAACTGTGAATTCTACGAATCATAAAATCTTATAATAATAATAATAATAATAATAATAATAAATAAAATATAAAAAGTGAATGAAAACCTGCGTATGCATACGTGCACATGCATGCATGTACATGTACATGTTTTTTTTTTAATTTTTAATAAGAGTACTGTTAATAAGCTCATTTATGTACGAACCAACCAATTAAACTCATGAGACAATATTATATAAACAAAAGAAGATATGTACACTTGCATGCATGTACATGTTTTTTTTTTTTTTAATAAGAGTACTGTACTACTGTTTTTTTTTTGAAACAGCACTACTGTACTACTGTTAATAAGCTCATTTGTGTACGGAATGTTTTAATGAGTTCAAATGTTTGTTTAAAACAAAATCAGTCTTTTATTTAAACATGTGGTTGTAGTTGATTGTCATGAATTATAATTATAAGACGACCTGATAGGAGAACTATCATATATATATATATATATATATATATATATATATATTACATATAGCAGCTACACAAGCTGAATCTCTCTCTCTCTCCCACTATTTAGTAAACACAATCGACCCATGACAGAATTTGGTGTATCTGATATGTATGTAAATAGATGAAATCTCTGAGTGAGAGAGAGAGAGAGATGTGATTGTAATTAAATAGGTTTGTCCATGCAGAGAGAGCACTATTTACGTTCTTTACCCACACTTTTGATATATATATAATTGTTATATTTGTCGTGACTAATTTGCTCGGATGGATATAAATCCATGTCAAATATTAATAAATTTGGTCACCACTTTCAATATGAATATTACAGAATGGCCAAACAAATCCTTTGAATTTATTTTTTCCTTTTTTCTTCATTTATATATAATCCAATTGGGACTCAAATCAGCTGTCTAAAAATAGTATCTTAATTTGTGTTTAATCAGCTAAACTGGGACATATATCTACATTTATAGAAGAAGTTGAAAAAATAATAATTAAATATAGACACATGTTTCAATTTGGTTGGTTAGATACAAATTCAGACACTATGTTTGGACATCTGGTTTGAGTATATCAAGTTAAGCTAAAATATGTACAGATAATGGGTAAATATTTATTGACCTCGAGATTCGGTCTATATATATACATGCCAATCACATGTATACACATATTCATTAAGTACTTAAATTTTGTCATGGGTGTATATTTATATACGTAACATGAGCAAATATCATTCTATTAGATTAACATATTTAATTTTCATTCAAAGCATCAAAAGCTCGCTCAAGTACCGGTGGATCTACATATTAGAACATCTCCAACTATGCTACCTAAATGTTAGTTAAATGTTAGCTAACATAGTTTCAAAGCTATTTTAACTTGTATTTTTTGAATGAATCACTCCAACCATATTCTCTATTTTGATTAAATATTAATATTTTAATATATATTTTTTTAAATTTAAATTATAATACTTTATTTTGGAAAAAAAAAAAAAGACTGAAATAAAAGGGACAGTTGGAAACAAATGAAAAAAATTAAAATATTAAGATAACAATTAGAGAGAGAGTTTAGCTAGGATTGTCTTGCTCAATCTTTACATTTGACTAGGTGATTCAAAATCACTACAATAACTAACAATATAGGAAGTGATTGGAGTGGTTGATAATAAATAAGTAAAAATGTCAAATCATTAGCCATTTTGGCTGAAGACAAAATATATATAGCTAGTATGGATGGAGACACTCTTAGAAAATGTCTAATTCTAAGCAAGTTTTTTATAATTTCTAGATGGATTTCAAGTCTCTAAATTAACTACAACATATTTTCAATAATGATCAATATGATTTACCCTTTCACACACATATGTATGCATGTATAACTGTCATCACCAGACATATTTTCAAAAATGATATATCAATATGAGTTAACCTTTGTATTGATTCATCTCTCTACATGAAAAATAATAAATAGATATATGCATGGGTACGTACATAAGTACAAACTCTCGTCACCAAACCTTTGAAACCAATCTATGGAGGACCATATATTATTGAAACCCCAAACTGTACCTAGCTAATAACAATCATTTGCACAATTAATGAACGTATAGTCGTAAATGGCTTATAAAATCATAGGAGATCCAAAAAAATAAAAATAAACAGTACTTATGATCATGACAAAAGCATTCAAACTTGGTGCAATATCAGTACTTTTAGTTAATTTTTGCACCTAATTACAAAATATTGCATTTTATTTATAAAAAAATAAAATATTAGAAAAGACATTGTAGAGTATTGAACAGTAACCCATAACCCTTGTCCAAGTAAATCACCTAAATAAACTAATGTCAGTATTAATTGTATGATGATATGTTGCACACAATATCTGAAATGCATATACAATATATATTCAGCTAACATAGAAAAGACTTTTAAATGTAATTGATATAGAGAGCAACAAATAGGTGTACCACCAATATCTCAGCAAAATACGAAACTGCTGCAATTTCAGCTGCTGCTTTAAATTAAATAAATAAATAAAATTGCTGGAACCGCAATGGAACGGATATTGAATTCTTATAAATTCATATCTCCATTTCCTTTTCTTTTTTTTTAAAAAAAATAATAAATAAATAAATAAATAAAATCATTTCCAAATTAAAGGCTCCAATACAATGATCTCCCAATAATAATTACTATCAGCTACGGGAAATTATTATGGCTACCATCAACGTACTAATTAAATGCAGTAGTGTTTTTCCATTTGCATAAAAAATGCTTTGAGAAACAAAATGTTGTTACATGTTGAATTGGTGTATCATTGAAAACTATGAGGAAGTATATAAAAGAGGGGTTTGACTACTATCCAAAAACATTAACAATACATGGATGTTGCTCCAGGGGCGTAGCTTAGCTGGTAGATAGAAGAGCTTGGGGTTTGGTTAATAATTCACAAGTCAGAGGTTTGAAACCTACCAATGCACCAATGCAAAAGTTTCAAAAAAAACATACATTGTCTATATAGGTGGAGAAATATGTACTATAAAAAAAAAAAGAAAAAAAAAAAAGAAAAAGAAAACATGGCTGTTTAATATCCTTTAGGTTTCAATCCAATGGCTCAAATAAAAGAGGAATTTAAAAAATAAAAAATAAAAACAAATAAAAATGGATAATATCTCTTTTTTAACCACCGCCATGTATTGTTGATTAATGTTCCATTATAGTGGCTAAAACATTATAAAAGAGATGATATAATAAGTTATTCACTCAATTGTGACGTGATATGAGTGACATAGTCGACATATCGAAAGATATAACTAATAGTGAAAAGAGAAAAGAGCCGCCTCTCTTGACTTTCCATTTTTTTTTCTCTTAACTATTGTAAGTCGGGGTCAAGGGAGGAAATAATAACTCGAACCAATGCAGATGTGATTGACTTACCACTAG
Source organism: Acer saccharum (assembly GCA_030490815.1). Lineage (NCBI taxonomy): Eukaryota > Viridiplantae > Streptophyta > Magnoliopsida > Sapindales > Sapindaceae > Acer > Acer saccharum. Next base: position 3,649,957 of record CM059877.1, on the reverse strand, counting down.
ATTAACTTTAACTCATCACTTTGAACCTATAGTTTTTTTTTGCAAAAAGAAAAACTCCTTCCTATTCAAATTATAGGATATCCCTCCCTTGATTTCTAACATTTAATTAGTATACAATAATTATATTTGGTCATACTATTATTCATTCTTATTATTTATTCTCGCAATGTGTTTGTAACGTGAGTGCTTTTATATAGAAATCGGTCAAGCATTAATGTCATTCTTTCAAATAGCTCCATATTCCTCACACTGTCACACACGCTTCTTCTGACAATTGATGCATTTTATTAATAGTAAATTGCACTGAACCTCCTTAAGGTTTGGCCTCTTGCACCCAGAAACAACTTTATTGTTAATTGACACTTACACCCCATGCTGTTAGGTCAAACTTAATTGTTGATTAACCGTTACCTTTAAAAGACTAAACTACCCTTAATCCCTAAATTAAATTAATAAAAAAAAACATTTTATCAACTTTATCGTTAATATATTTTTTTAATTAAAAAATAATAATTTCTAGATTAAAAAAAACAAAAACAAAAAATCTACAGTAAAAAATAATAAATAGAAATTAAAAAATAAATTTCTTCAAAAACAATGAAATTAAAAAAGAAATATTAAAAATAATAAGAAAATAAAATATTAAAACCCCAAACACCACCAAACATCATTATCTCTGTCTCCTCTCACCGCCTCTCTCATCAAATCCCATCATCATCTTCAACATCATCAAACCCCATCATCAATACTCTTTCATCATCTTCACCGATCACCACCATCAAACCCTATCATCAACATCAAACACTAACACCCAAACCCTAGCCATCAAACCCACCACCGCCGTCGCACCAGCCTTCGTTTTTTTCTCTTTCCACCGAATTCCGCCGTGAACCCTCCTCTTCCTTGCCGTGACCTCCCCTATCCGCGTCTCTCTCTCTCTCTCTCTCTCTCTCTCTCTCTCTCTCTCTCTCTCCTAATGTGTGTGTGGATTGAAATTGTTTGTGTGTGGATTTGGTGGTGGTTTGGTGTGGATTTGGTTGTTGCAAGAAGAGACGAACAAGGACTTCTTCAAATCCAAGAACAGGGAACTTGGCTTTCAAAATAAAAATAAAAATTGGGGTTGATGTTTCTGGGTTTGGGTTGAAGATGAAGGTTTTGTAATTTTTTTTTATAAAAATATTGATGAAAAAATCTAGGTTGAACAGTTGCGTTTTTAATCTGGGTTAAACTTACTAATGATAAAGTTGCGTTTTAAAGTATAGTCTAGATTATACCTGACCTTTGATATTATTAATTAAAAAATAATAATCCAGAATAGTTTTCTTGTAGTTTTCTTGTAAATTTCATCATGAAAACGCAGCTGTTATATTTTTAATCCGGGTTAAACTTAACTGGTTTGGGTTGAACATTTTTTTTTTTTTTAATTTTTTGATAAAATAATTTTTTTATTAATTTAATTTATAGATAGGGGTAATTTAGCCTTTTAAAAGTAATAGTTAAGTTTAACTTAACGGTAGGGGGTGTGAGTGTCAATTAATGATAAAGTTATTTCTGGGTGCATGAGGTCAAACCTCAAGGAGGTTGAGTGCAATTTACTCTTTTATTAATCTTATCATACTGAATTGTTATATAAAAAGTAAAATTACACTCACACCCTTAAGGTTTGGCCCAAAGACACTCACATTGACAAGTTTAGTTATTCTACATTCAAACGCATGTATTTAACAATTCTCGTTAGCCTCTAATAGCATAAGGCTATTTTGGTCTCTTAAAAATAATTTTATTTTAATACAAAAATAATTCAATAAAATATATAAATAATATTTAACATCGATCCCTAAAAGGTTAACAATAGCTTGTAATAAAAATGGGTAATTACCCTAGTGGCATCAACTTATGCCACCAGTATCAAAATAACCATCAGATGAGGAATTGGTTTCAAAATGGTAATTTTTGGCAAACACTATTACACTAATGGTCATTCCATTCAATTCCATCCATTTCCATCCAATTACATCCAATGAGTGGTATTTTGGTAAATAAGTGGAAGACATTAATTTATTTTAGATATTTTTTGGAAATCAATTTTTTCTTTTGTTTTTTGAAACAGATAATTATATTTAGTGTGTATACATACGTATAACATATCTCAAACATATATATATATATATATATATATATATATATATATTGAAAAGATTAAATTGATTTAAAAAAAATATCTAAAATAAATTAAGTCATCCATTTATTTACCAAAATACTACTCATTGGATAGAATTAGATGGAAATGGATGGAACTTAATGGAATGACCATTAGTATAACAGTGTTTGCCAAAAATGGCCATTTTAAAGTGGAAATTGTCAAAAATAACCACATATATTCTGGGAAATTCGTTTTTAACAACAAACGAAATTTTAATTGTTAATAACCACTTTTTTGAGAAATTACTGGAAAGTCCTCATATAAAAACCATCCCCAAAACACTTTCTCTCTCTTTTCTCTTTTTTCTTTCTCTCTCCTCTGCTCTCTCTCTCTCTCTCTCTCTCTCTCTCTCTCTCTCTCTCTCTCTCTCTCTCTCTCCTGGTCATCTCTCTCTTTTCTCCTCTCCATCCTGTCGCCCATCACCTGAGTTGTCGCCCAACGCCTGAGTTGTCGCCGAACAGCCGCCGAACGTTGCTTGGACCAGCGACCTTCACGAACTAGCGGTGCACGAAGGCTTCGCTTGGTCGTCGCATGAACCAGCGCCACTGGCTCATGCGAGGACCAGGCGAAGCCTTTGTGCGCCGCTGGTTCGTAAAGGTCGTTGGTTTAGGTGACGTCCGACGACTACGTGTTGTGATCTCTGGAGATGTGGTCCGCAATAAAAAAGAGAAATCAAAAAAACCTAAACCTAATTTGAATTTGAGGAAGAAGAAAAGGAAGAAGAAAAAGGGGAAAAAAAAACCTAAGCTTAATTTCAATTTAGTCCAGATTTCAAGTTTAACATTTTCAATTTAGGCATAATTTCAAGTTTTGGCATTTCAATTTAGTCATGATTTCAAGTTTGGACATTTTCAATTTAGTCATGATTTCAAGTTTCAAGGTTTTTAAAAAAAGAAAACTAATTTCAGGGGCAATCTTGTAATTTAAGGACATACACTGAATTTTTTTTAAAAAAAGTGGTTATTAATAATTAAAGTTTCAAAAGTGGTTATTAACAAAAGTTTAATGTTTCATATGGTTACTTTCGAATTTCTCTCCATTGTAAAACCAATTTACCATCCGGTGGCCATTTTGATAGTGGTGGTATAAGTTGATGGCCACCAGGGTAATTACCTCTAATAAAAATGGAGGGGCAAACCTCTTCCACTAATTTGTTTTTCCATTTCTTTACTTCATTAATTAATATTATTTACGATATGTCTATATTGATTAATTTCTTTTTAATTTTTTAATTTATCTAATATTCCTTCAGTTCTGCTTTTTTTTTTTTAAAGGTCTTATATTTATTTTTATTCATTTTCATTTAATTATATGTATTTTTTATTTGATTCAATTTAAAATTATATATTTATTATATCCAATTTTTATTCTTTTTTTGAAGTATTACATTATTACAAAAATTCAGGATTTTTTAGGGAGGGGGAGGACTCGGACCCCCAACCTCGTGGTGTAGGTGTGAGGGGTTTACCACTTGACCAACCTCATCTCATCTATCCAATTTTAGTTAATTGATTTTTTTTTTTGAAATAAATTGATTTTTTATTTATTTATTTAAGGATATTTTTGACATTTTTTTAGTCAAACTTGGTCAATTAAAAATAACCACAAACAACCGTTAAATATATAGGAGGGTGTAAGTGTAGAATAGTGAAACATTTTCATTTGAGTGTCTTAGACCATCTCCAATGCATATGTCAATATCAATGCCAAATTTGGTACGAAATATAGTAAAGTAATATATTTTGCATATCATTTTAACATTATACTCTAATGCAAAATTCTATTTGATATGCTATTTTTTATTTTTTAATTATTTAAAATTATAAAAATTAACAAATACAACCAATGCATTGAATATTTTTTTAAAATTATTTCATTCTCAATTTTCTCTAAATTTGTTAAATTTTTATTATTTAAAATTAAAAAGTCAGCAAATACGACTGCATTTATTGTTGTGCCAAATTTGGCATATGCTATACCCTGTGCTAAATTTGGCACAGCTTTTAGCATATGCCAAATTTGGCACATCTTTTAGCATTGCATTAGAGTATGTTTTTTTTTTTTTTTTTACTTTGTGCTAAAATATAGCATTAACACAGTGATTTAACATTGCATTGGAGATGCTCTTAGGTAAAACCTCAAGGGGGTTAGCGTAATTTCCCCAATAAAAAAATTCAAAATATAGACACTTTAAAATCACAATAATTTAGCGATTATTTATTTATTTTTATTTTTAAATAAAGTCTATGTATCACACCATGTACAAGATAACATTGGCTTAATAGTATGCTCTTCACACCTACATCAAGATGTTGTGGGTTCGAGTCTCTCCCCCTTCCCAAAACATTAAATTATTGTAATATTATATATATATATATATATATATATATATAAATTCTATTATCAGTTCGAACTGACAAAAGTTATATCAATTCCTTGCATGTGGGCCATTGGATTTAAATACTTTGACTTGGCTATATGCACTTGTCAGTCAAAGTATTTAAATCCAGTGGCCCACATACAAGGAACTGATATAACCTTTGTCAGTTCGAACTGATAATAGAAAGACTATATATATATATATATATGTGCGCGCGTGTGTGTATCACACATATTGATATTAGGATAATGTTCATTTGCTCCTAATAATTAACCTTAATGGTAGGTACTACACAAATTAAACGTTTAATTTGGACAATAAATATATATATCTTTTGAAATCCCAATTTAATGGTTAAAAGACAAAAAATAATAAAATAAATAAAACATTGACAAATCTCAATTCTAACTATACAAGTAACCAGTACAGATTATGTATAAATGTAACACAAGAAACCATGTCAAAGACAAAGAGGTACATTTCATCCAATGCAATGCGTGAAAATGGAGGTCAAGAAGCAATGGATTGTGGTTATTACCTACTTACAGAAAACGTACTAGCATTAAAACAGTGAATTGATCCGAAAATATCCTGGATTCGAGTTACCAGAAATGCCCTAGATTCGAGTTACCGATATGCTGAACTGGTTGAGTGTGAATAGTCTGGAATAAGCTGTAAATTCATCCTCTCACCATACCAAGTACCAACTATATTTGATCAGAAAATTTTAAACTAAACAAATCTCTCTCTCTCTCTATTGCAATTACACCTCTCACCCGCCATAAATGCCATTACACCCTCTCAATACGCTCTGCAATAACTCCTTTGCTGCCACATCCTCTATACACACACCTGTTCCTTCCATCTTCTCTCTCTCTCTCTATAGATTTTGATTTTATCTTCTCTTTTCCCTCGTTCTATTATCTCTATCTCTCTATCTCTCTCTCTCTCTCCATGTGTGGCTTTTTTTCTTCTTCTCTTCACTACTGATCCCTCTTAAAACCCTTCTTCTTACAAGACCAGCACTCTTCCCTAAAACCAATATCTCTCTCTCTCTCTCTCTCTCTCTCTAAAAGTGGTTTTCCCTGTGATAATAATATATCATACAGAAACTTCATATATTCAAGTAAGTCATCATATTACATCAAACACCATTAAAAATAAAAAACCCTCCATTGTTTTTTTAATATTTCTCCACTATTGTCATCTTAAATGTGTATGCATTTACAGTGATTCTCTCTTTTTTTGTTTTTATTTTTTATTTTTCTATTTAATATCTCCTGTAGCTTGTGTTTTTAATCAAAAATTTCCGTTATTATTTTATGTTTTGCAGAGAGATAGAGATTCACAAAAGAGGTAAAGCAAGAGGTTCGTGGATAACAGCGAGATCCTAGCTAGCTAGTCATCAGGCGTTACAACAATCTTTGGTCATGAAGAGTTGAAAATTGGTGTGTGAAACCGTTTCACATTTTGTCAACTTTTTTATTTATTTGCTATTTTTTCTATATCTGGTCTTTTTGCACGTAGAAGATCAAGAGAGCATTTTGATTTTGTTTTTTCCGTAGACCAAAGCTCAACTTGTCTTTGCTCTTCTGCAATTATCGTAAAATTCCCATTAAAACCAGAGAGAATCTGCTAAAACTCTATCCCACCACAATATAATAACTAACCTCACCACCGAGAGAAATTAAATATTCAAATTCAAAGCTGGCCGGGTACTGAAAAACATATGCAAAATATATTAATGGTCCCAAGAATTTATCCTCTTGTCAATTATAAGGTATTTTTTTTCTTTATTTTTTTTAATTTTTTTTAACCTCGACATAACGAGGGGAAATTTAATTGTCTTTAATTGTCTTTGACCCTTCTACATTATCATCAAAAAATTTCAACAAATTTGGAATAATTTTTTTTTATTTCTATATCATCGTATATACTATTTGAGAATATTAGCATATAGATATTACAAGCCTTTAAAAAAAAAAAATTATATAATTTTGATATGGATGAGTGAAAGATAGAGATAGATCGAGAGAGAGAGAGAGAGACTTGTACAGTTGTATATGTACTTGTAAATTATTTGCTCTAAAGAAAGTCATCTACCATTTATTATTTTCTCAGATAGTTTTTTAGTGTCTTCTACTTTTGTACTTTCTAAAAAAAAAAAATTGCATTAATTTTTATATTTCATTTTTATTTTCTTGTTTCTTCTCTAATGTGCTCTAGTGATCTTCAGCAGATTATCAAGAATTCATAGGCAATATTTTAGGGATTTCGTCGGTTCGGCATGTTTCAACCAAACATGTTTGAGAGTCACCATTTGTTTGATATGACCCCAAGAAGCCCCGAGAGTGATGATTTGGGGAAGCTCAGAGATGACGATTACGAGACTAAATCGGGTACTGAAACCATGGAAGCTCCCTCCGGCGATGATCAAGACCCCAATCAACGGCCCAAGAAGAAGCGTTACCATCGCCACACTCAGCGTCAAATTCAGGAAATGGAAGCGTAAGTAAACTTGCCCTTTATATGACACAGAGAGAGTTTTTGTTATTGAAGTTTTGGTGATTTTGATTCTTTTAGGGTTTTTGTTTTTTGTTTACTTTGTTTCTCAGTTTCTTCAAGGAGTGTCCTCACCCAGATGACAAGCAAAGAAAAGAGCTGAGTCGTGAGCTCGGATTAGAGCCATTACAGGTCAAGTTTTGGTTCCAAAACAAGCGCACCCAAATGAAGGTAATGTATCTGATCTATCCATAAATCAAGACATATCAAGTTCAACATATTCAGATTTTTTTTTTTGCCCTAATTTGTTTTTTTTTTTTTTTTTGGCTACACAGGCACAACATGAACGCCATGAGAACCAAATTTTGAAGTCTGAGAATGAAAAGCTTCGTGCCGAGAACAATAGGTACAAGGAAGCCCTTGGCAATGCCACTTGCCCTAACTGTGGAGGCCCAGCCGCTCTTGGTGAGATGTCCTTTGATGAGCAGCATCTGAGGATCGAGAATGCTCGTTTGAGAGAAGAGGTAATAAATTGCAAAGAAACAACTTGTTTATTAACCATTGTTAGTTTTAAGGGATTTTCGTTTTCTTCACCCTCTTGTATTTTTGTAAATTGCAAAGAAAAAACTTGTTCATTAACCATTGTCAATTTTACTGGTTTTTCGTTTTCTTCACTCTTTTGTATTTGTGTAAATTGCAAAGAAACAACTTGTTCATTAACCATTATCAGTTTTACTGGTTTTTTGTTTTCTTCACTCTGGCATTTCTCTTGATGTTTTTGTCGGTGAAATTGCCAAGTTTTTTACTTTTCTTTTGTATAACCTTTTGATGTGTGTTGTTGTTTGGTTGATGCTGCTTCAGATTGATAGGATCTCTGGAATTGCTGCGAAATATGTTGGCAAGCCCTTGTCATCTTTGTCTCACCTATCACCTCATCTATCTTCCCGTTCACTTGATCTCGGGGGGTTCGGAAATCTCGGGACACAATCATCAGGCTATGTTGGGGAGATGTACGGAAGTGGAGACCTTCTCAGATCAGTCTCAGGGCCTTCCGAGGCCGATAAGCCAATGATTGTTGAGCTTGCTGTTGCAGCAATGGAGGAACTCATGAGAATGGCTCAGGCAGGAGAACCACTGTGGAGCACTCCTAGTGAAAACTCTAGTGATCATCAGTCTCTAAATGAAGATGAATACTTGAGAACTTTCCCAAGAGGAATTGGCCCAAAACCTTTGGGTTTGAAATCAGAAGCTTCAAGGGAATCTGCTGTTGTTATCATGAATCACATCAACCTTGTTGAAATTCTCATGGATGTGGTAACTTTTTCTCTCCTAAACTTCTGGTTTTAGCTACTATACAAGACCTGTATTTTTAAATATTTGATTTTTTAGATTTTTGGTTTGAAATTCAATGACTTAAATACAACTAACCAAGTAACTATACAGTACCTGTATAATAATTGAACCCAGTACCTTTCTAATCTATATGTTATGCATGATTGAATTGGTATTTCAGAATCAATGGTCAAGTGTGTTCTGTGGTATTGTTTCAAGAGCCATGACCCTAGAAGTCCTATCAACTGGAGTTGCAGGAAACTACAATGGAGCCTTGCAAGTGGTAATTGATTTATGTAGTAAATTAGTTCAATTAAAATTAATATATCAAAAACACATCATCATATATATATTTTTATTGTTTAGATGTCAGCTGAGTTCCAGGTCCCATCTCCTTTAGTCCCTACTCGAGAAAATTATTTCGTAAGGTACTGTAAACAACATCCTGATGGAACTTGGGCAGTGGTTGATGTTTCCATGGAGAATTTACGCACCACTCCGATATCAAAGTGTCGAAGAAGGCCATCGGGTTGTTTAATCCAAGAATTGCCAAATGGTTACTCAAAGGTGTGTGCCTTGCTAACTACTCTCCATCACTTGATTAATTAAAGCCTGTAAGATTGATAGTTAATTTTGTGCCATGATTCATGAATATTTATGATGATTCTTTTAGGTTATATGGGTCGAACATGTCGAAGTGGATGATAGATCTGTACACAATCTCTACAAGCCACTAGTAAATTCTGGCCTTGCATTTGGAGCAAAACGTTGGGTGGCTACATTAGATCGACAATGTGAGCGACTCGCTAGTTCAATGGCCAGCAACATTCCAGCAGGAGATCTCTGTGGTACTATATTATACCATAAACATTTTCTTTAGAAATCGAACGATAATTTACTAACAATTAAGAACCATTTAAATGTCTATTGTGCAGTGATAACAAGCCCAGAAGGGAGGAAGAGCATGTTGAAGTTGGCTGAAAGGATGGTTACTAGCTTTTGCACGGGCGTTGGTGCCTCATCAGCGCACGCCTGGACAACATTATCGGCTACTGGCTCTGATGATGTGAGGGTTATGACCAGAAAAAGTATGGATGATCCCGGCAGACCCCCTGGTATTGTGCTGAGTGCTGCAACATCCTTCTGGATTCCAGTTCCACCAAACAGGGTTTTCGATTTTCTTAGGGATGAGAACTCCCGAAATGAGGTACGTAGATGAAGTAGTACTCGTCCAGTGTCTATACAGGATCTGTATAGCTACTATAGTGGAAACTAAACATTTAATTTAATTCAAGGATCCACAAAATTCAAAGGTTCGAAGAATTTATTAATAAAAAAAAAACTAAAGAAAATATTTCCTTTTTATCTACCTATTAACAATGCAGTAACTTAACTGTACTATTTATATATTTTGACTTGAATTCACAGTGGGATATCCTCTCAAATGGTGGTCTAGTTCAAGAAATGGCTCACATAGCGAATGGACGCAACCCAGGCAACTGTGTTTCTTTGTTGCGCGTAAATGTAAGTTGCAGATATTTGATCTCTTTAAGATTTAAGTTTATTATTGTTATTAGTTTAACTAATTAACTTCTAATTATCAAAATGAAAATTATTGTAGAGTGCAAATTCAAACCAAAGCAACATGCTTGTACTACAAGAAAGCTGCACTGATTCTACAGGCTCATATGTAATTTATGCACCGGTTGATATAGTTGCAATGAACATGGTCTTAAGTGGTGGTGACCCAGATTACGTTGCTCTTCTCCCATCAGGATTCGCTATACTCCCTGATGGTCCTGGACTTAGCGGTGGAGGAATTCTCGAGGTTGGTTCCGGGGGATCTCTCCTAACCGTGGCATTTCAGATCTTAGTGGATTCAGTTCCAACGGCAAAACTCTCTCTTGGATCGGTGGCTACTGTTAACAGTCTAATTAAGTGCACAGTCGAAAGAATCAAATCCGCTGTGATGTGTGAGAATGCATGATCGAAGTAGCCTAACTTCTGGTGAGTGAATTCTATAAACCGATTTAGCTTTGTACCATAAATTACATGTTTTAAGGTGGATATAAATTAAAACTTAACGAAAATTCTTGGTTGAAACGTCCATTGCAGCATGAAAAAATAAACAAGGAAGAAGATGAGAACAAGGAAGAAGAACATGGTGTAGCTTCAAGGAGTTTTAACAATTGGAGAAGTCAAGAACGCACCTTTGGGTGGTGTTTGTTTGGCGAGTGAAAAAGCAGTCAAAAAAGCACAAGATTGAAGGGTTCGGGTATTGACTTCGACAACAAAACAAAGAAAGATTAAATTGAGTAGTGAACTAAAGACCTTGTTATATATCATGCATGTTTAATCACAATAATTATTCTCCTTTTTGTTTTCGTTTTGTTCATGGGATAATTAATTAATTAATTAGAGTAGCTAGCTAGTGTTAGTGCTCTTGTAAGAGTCGTTAATTATCTTATCTAATTGTCTAATCTTTTGTTACTTTCATATGCATGTACTTTTCTTCTTAAGGCATTTTTCCCTCTTTATTTTATTTTATTTTTTTGATATTCCACTTATAGAGTTGCGACTCAAATTTGGAACATTAACAAGTTAAATGAGTGTCATTTACTGCAGCCACATTGGGTGGTAGCAATCACTAATTAACAGCACTGAATTTTGCCTTGATGGTTGAATATAAGAGATTATTTGATCATTACATTCAAACCGATAACACTAACCGAGATTATTTAAATGCATTCTACCCCATAACACTAATGAGCTAGCAAGTTAGTTAGAACTTTGTTTCTGTCTAGTAAATTGCCTAACTAGTAAATTTGCATTTAGTATGGTTAAAAACTTAAAATATAAGAGATTATTGGGCGTGGAGGTTTTGGTCGATTTGCATGGGTTGGTGGGGGGTCAATAGCTGCGCTTCTAAGACAATTGCAGAATGGGCAGGGGGCTGGTCTACTCTAAGCCCGTCAAACAGTAGTAGAAGAGCCTGGAAAACTCTGTTTTTCGCCACGGTGGGGACGATTTGGGGAGAAAAACTTCAGTGGGACGGTCCCATTGACGTGGATATGGGACCGTCCAATCAGAGCACGCCACAAGTGTGCAACAAGTGTGCCACATATTCTCTCAATGTATATGTGGCGTGCTCTGATTGGATGGTCCCATATCCACATCATTGGGACCGTCCCATTGAAGTTTTTCTCCGATTTGGGAGCTCAGAAATAGAAAGGTTTTCAGAAATAGCTGCTGAGCAAGCAAAATTAGCTGGATTTCTGTCTAGTAAATTAGCATTGAATATGTTTCTTGTTATTTGTGCTACTCTGTGAAATCAGTGGCCGGTTTCGTCTAGTGACTCTAGTCTCATTCACCAATTAATTTGCAAATTAAACCTAATGTCATACAGTTGTCCGGTAGGTTTTATGTACTGTATCTCGCACTTTTATCGGACCTAATAATCGTTAGAAAACAATTATTAGATTTGATAATCTAGGATTCCGTACGAAAAATAAAACTACGGGATTCATTAATGTTTGGTGTTAGTGCATTTTAAGCTGTTGATCACTAAATGTTTCACCATACATCCAAAGGATCAAGATCCTCTCCTTGTCTTGTTTTACCTTGATTTTCCATAATCCAATGACACCTAAGTAAAATACAAAATACATGGTCAAGATTGATTCATTTTTTTCCCTCTCATGCAACTTGATATTTGAATTACACTTGAAGAATACCAAAGAAAAACAAGGACCAAGGAGAGGATCCCAACACGCATCTAAAAATACTTAAATTTTGTAGGTAGGTAATCAAAGAATTAGATTCTAACACAACCTCCCGTTTACAAGGTCAACTTTAATTTTTGGGCTTGTCACATGGATTCGCACAAAAATCATTTGTTTTTGTATGCATGGTGTAAGACATGAACCCGGCCCCACCATGAACGTCAAAGGAGAAACATGTACGTACACCCCTCAACCAAAAATGAGTTGATCACACCCGCAAAATATTTTTCTTTTCCAATTCGATCATTTGCTTGGTATTTGGTTACTTGAATTTTGATTTTGAATTCAGTTTGTTTTATTATTATTTGCTGTTTTTATACTTCATCATATATCATGGTTACTTGGTAGTTATTTGTTTGTTTGTTGCTGTGATAGAGACTGTGTTTGAAAATATATATAGTAAGCAGTTTCAGATGAAAGATTATTCGGATGTTGTGTTATATCATTCATGAGAAGCCCAACTAGATGGTGATTTAAAGAAGGCTTGTCCTAGTTTTAAGGGTACTAGTGAAGTTGATCGTAAAAATTAGGGTTTTGTTGGAACTTACTGAGATCAAACATTACAATGTAATCTGATATTTACTCCCATAGCAGTGGAAGATATCTACTCCCACATTATCGGGGAGAAATCTCCACATGAATACAGTTAAATATGCATGGTATAAGACTGGCATATTCACCATAAACGCGGAATGAGAGTTGTACACCACTCAATCAAATTCACATTTCACACTTATACACAAATCGTTAAAGATGGGAAAACTGATTTCTTTACAAGCAACTAGTGGAAGAAATTAAAGAGAGACCACAACCAAAGCTTGAACTCCCCAACATACAAAGAGAGGAGGAGATGGTTTGAAGTTGAGAGACAAATGGCGATCTGGTAATTAAGTGTAACAGACTGTTCTCTCACCTCCATCACTCCATGACTAGCTAGTAAACAAATTCTAAACTTAGAAGTCTAGATCGAATCTAGACATTTCGTGAATTTGAAAAAAGAAAAAAAAATCAAAGCTCACCAACTGCTATTAAATACTTGATATTAAAAAACTTAGGTCAATATTTATTTTTCCATATTCAATATATTGTCGATATCAATCAATAGTAAAATTGAAGCATATCCACTCTTAGAAAAGAGGTTGTGCACTTCCTCTTCACTTCTACGATAGAGTTCGAGTCTCTCATTTGCTCATAACTAAATCATAAAGTGTGGGGAGGAGACCTCTCCCCGGTATTGAGAGTTGACAGTGCTTGTAGAGATTGATCTCATCAAATCCTAACAGATCTCTAATCCCAAAAATAGAAAAACTGAATCTGATCACTAAACATTCATGGCTAGACTAACAGCACAGTTTTCCATATTCATTTCAGCACCCCCAGCTTTTTCTGCTCTAGGGAACAAAAGTTGTTGAAACAAATCAACATTAATAAAAGTTTCCCGGCAAAGTTTTCAGATGATCATCAGTCACATTCTCCATAATGAATTGGTATAAATGGGTAAAAAAAACTTACCTAGGTTTCTCTTCAATCGGGACCATTAATGCTAAAAATCCCCTTTTTTCCCCAATTCAAATCATTTGCTTGGTAGTTGGTCACTTCAATTTTCATTTTAAATTCAGCTTGTTTAAATCTACAAAATAGTGATTGATACCTAAATTTCACATATTTTACGTTCAGCTGCACAAACCTAACATAAGTTCCCTGACAGACAGGAGCAAAACCCATTTTTTCACAATTCAAATCATTTGCTTGGTAGTTGGTCACTTCAATTTTCATTTTGAATTTAGTTTGTTTAAATCTACAAAAATAAAGTGATATTGATATCTAAACTCTAAATATTTTATGTTTAACTACATAAACCTAACATGAGTTTCCTGATAGAGTACCGAAGCAAAACCTTAATGAAAAATAAATTTAATTGGTACCTTATTGATTTGCAAGTGTTGGTCTTCTCCATGTAAACCTATATATTTGATTCTCGATCGAGAAGTTTTTGAAATAAGGAAATAACAAGAAGGGCTTGCCTTGGATCTTGAAGAAATCATATATGCCACTGTCGTCTGTTGATAGGGGTCAGAAAGGCTGGCACTTCTGCAAGTAGTACAGTCAAAATATTCATTATAATCTACCACCAACAAATTAAATTCTCGAAAGGGAAAAGAAGTGGTACAAAAACTACAATGATATGTCATATGTGTATTGAAAAAAGATCGTTATGAATTGTAATGGACATTTATTTTGATGAACAAATAAGGCTACCAGAATTCTATAAATTTGTCAGGAGATATTTAAAGAATATTGTACCTTTGTTGATTTAATTTGAATCCTCAGAATCAACCAGAAGCAGCTTTGCATGATGTCAAATAAATTGTTTTTAATTTCTGCTTCTCTTCTTATATTTCTTCGATAGGGAGAGGCATAAGAAGAGATATATAAATGGTGGTTGAAGTTACAGTTGTGAACTCATTGAATTCATCACTCGTGAAAGGTTTTGATTAGGACTGTTGGGTGAGAAGTTCTTGGGTGCATCCCACCCAAGATTTTGCCCTGTAGGGTTTGGTCAGGTTTTTCGACTTCATATGTGGATGAGCCAACAAGAACAAAAACAAAACAAATAAAAATTAAATCTGAAATCCGTTGGGCCAAGTGTCTTTTAAGGGATCAAAAGCTACCAATATAGCCTAGAAAATAACTCTCATTATAAAACAAAGGTGTAACTCGAACTCTTATCACAAATGTAAAGGGGGAAATACACTTCTATTAAAATTTTCTTAGTTTTTCAAATAGGCCCTCTAGTTCCTATAGAAAATTTGTGTTATAACTTGAAAAAAAAAAAAAAAAGAAAAAAAAAAAAGATTATCCCAGCTCTTTTTTAAATGGTAACAATAGTTTTTAAAAATTAAATGAGCTTTCTTTTCTTTTCTTTTTTTCTAAGAAAATAAAAAATAAAAAGTAAAAAGTAGTCATGATCTACAAATTACTATCATTAATTCTTGTTCTGTAACCATGAAAAATATTCACGTACCTTTTTTTTTTTTTTTTTGATCGAAATATCCACCTACATATTGAACCTGATAAAAACATTAAGCTGAGCAATTCCATATATAGTAGTAGCCACTAGCCAGGACCACGTCTACTTTTGTGTTCTTTCTTTTTTCAGGACTGTAAAATCAGCAATTAAATTGGAAATAAATACATAGTACAACCAAATGACCAATCATAAAACTAGCCGGCTCCACATAATTAAATCAGGTTGAAGAATAATTAAAATCAGAATGGTCCATGTACCAATCGATCTATCCAGGCCCACTATTATAGCTATAGAAATGTTCAAATCGGTGCGCATAGATATAACTTCATCGGTGTGTTGGATACTTGGATGTGGACCATTGGATTTACATACTGTTATTGGTCAAGTTTGAAAAGATGACAAGTCAGCATAGAAACCAGAATAAGCGGTTATCAGATGTGCCACATCACCAAAAGTCAAAACCAAGAAGAAAGTCAACCCCGATCATTGCCAGGTGAATCCAACTTCCAGTCGGCAAAGTCCAAAAGGTCGGGCCAAGATAACACGATTGAGGTAACAACGAACGATCGGGTTAAGATGGTATGATTGAGATAACTACGTTGGTTGGATATAAATAACCAGTCGGGAAAACAACGCTTGATCGGGTGAAATGAATGGCTGGATAAGCGACACGTGGACAGTGTCATATTTAATGCATCTACGACTTGAATACGCAGAGAAAAAGAGGTTTATGTTAATAAGGCATTTAGAATGACACTTCAGTAAGGAAGCAACCTTCCTTATAAGAAACAGAGTCCAAATCCAACAAGGATTCGCATAAGCACACAAAATGCAGAATTGGAAAGAAGACCAAAACGACTCCTACAGATTAGAGTTCGATTAAACCTCATCAACCACCCCTAACTTATACAGTAAAAATTAAGGTTTCTATGCATGTATAAATAGACCCTCAAAACACTAGAATATGATCACTATTAAGATAGCTGCAAGTATTAGAGAGAGATCGAGTGTGTAATTAAAAAAGTTCATAGTCACTTGTTCTCACCATCTATGGCACCCGTGGTTTTTTCCCTCTTTGGGTTTTCCACGTAAAATCACGTGTTTGGATGCTCTCTTTTTAATTTATTCTTTAATCAATATCTTAACACGTAATTGTTTGTGTGATGCGTGGTAGATTTTATTCAATCCAAAAATCACCGTCAACACATATTTTGACTCAAAGTGTCTGCATTTGTCAAAGCTTTTCCATAATCAGTGGTCCACATGTATTGATCAGTGTTATAGTAGGCGCTAGGCGCTAGTTAGGCGGAGACCCACCTTCTAGCGCCTAGGCGATTAGTCGGTGATTAATCGGCCGATTAATCGGCCGGTGAATTTAAGCCTATTTTTTATTTTTCTGTATAAAAATTCAATCTCAAACAAATTCCAATTATCAAATCCAAACAAAACTCTTTCCAGGTATTTATAAAGTTGGTCAATTAAGGGTATAAGTGTAATTATTGAATAAAGATTGAAGTTATTGTGATTTTATAAGAGATCAGGGGGCGTTTCATAA
Organism: Acer saccharum; assembly: GCA_030490815.1. Lineage (NCBI taxonomy): Eukaryota > Viridiplantae > Streptophyta > Magnoliopsida > Sapindales > Sapindaceae > Acer > Acer saccharum. The sequence goes on along the minus strand of CM059877.1, from coordinate 3,633,172 downwards.
TTTGCAACTCAAATAAGTGAAGACAGCACATAAGTGAAACGACGCCGTTTCATTAAAAGGGGGCAACAGGCCAGGCCCAACACATGAGCCCAAATGTTTGCCCAATATAATTTCTGTGTACACCCCAGACAATTACTAAACGCACCCCACCTTCTCCACTTCATCTTCAACCTCACGCTTTCCTCCATTGCCGACGAACTCCAAGCTATTCCAGTCGCCGGAAACGTGATCCTGGGCCTTATTCCAGCTGATTTCTGGTGCAAAAGAACGGCGCCTAGCTCAATTACTCGGCCACGTGGCCGATTACGCGGCCACGTGTCCGATTACGCGGAGGCCGCCTAATTGGTCCGATTTGCAATTTTCAAGGCGTTTTCCGGCCGCCTAGCTGTATTGCTCCGACTAATCGGCCTAGGCGGCCGCGTTTTCGAACACTGGTATTGATACTGATGTAGTTATATCAGTGCACACTGATGTAAACCGACCGATTATAGCTATATTAACTCTATGTCCATCTACTTGAATCACGAGTAGCTAATTCAGATCCAAACAAAAACCTTCGAAAAAGATATATATTCACTATCCAGACAACAATAAAGCTCATGTTTCATGTTGTTTCAATTCTAAAAAACTAGCTATCACATCACATCAAATGAGAATTTGGTCATCCATAGACCATGATCAGTTGCAATTTAACATTAAAAACACGAATTAAATCCAACGATTATTAAAATCTAACGTGGTACAATCCGAGCCTAGGACAAATGTTAGGGACATCCTGATCCCGCTGAACTAATGTTCGGGATTTTTGGGAAAAGGAGAGGACTCGAATCAGTAACCTCATGGTACAGGTGTGAAGGGTTTACCACCGGACCAACCCGTCTCGTCGATTTTTTTTAGTTAATTTGACATTTTTCTAACATTCTATTCATGTTTTCTTACTTAATGGTTTCATGATGTTGGTAAATTAGTTTAGGAGACGCAATGAGCCGATGAGGTCCACCATGAGCTGTTGCCACAGATATATCATAAAATGCGGACCTCACGAAGTTTATCTTGCATACACTCTTACAATTAATTCACAAAGTTACTTATACTATACGTATAATTAAAGCTAAATTTTCCATGGAAACTTCGTGTTCGTTTGTTTAATTATAATTAGGATATATATAATTAATCATTTTCGCTTTCAATCTATTTTATTTTATTTTTTCAAATGGAAACATCCAACAGGATGTTGAAACTGGCAGAAATTGAGGTGACCCAGTAGTTTGTTGTTCACAAGTGACATCAACTGCGAGTTCGAGTCACGTCCTCCTTCTTAACACCTACATTTGTAAGAAAAAAAAAAAAAATATGTCGAACCTGTACATTGAGCAGCTAAAATGGACCTGGAATAACCCGACAAGTTCAATTAGACAATTACTGGGTTAGTTTGGGCTATGAACAATGTGTTAGGGCCTGGGCCCTCTTTCTATACCCTTACATTTAGTACTGCTTTTTAAGCCCCTCAAGTCTTCTTATTAACCCCATTTTCATAAATACAAAAATTCAAAACCAACCACCATTGATTTTGCGGCCCAGCCCAAATTGAATTAGAGATGTTAATAGGCCCAAAACAAGTAAAAAGATAGATATGTTATTTTGAATTAAAATCTCAATTCTGAATATAATTATGTCTAGACAAACAATCTCTAAATCATCACTTTTCTACCTTAGAAGCAAGGTCCCGATTCTAATATTAGGAATCGTTGTTTCGGATATAACTAAATTTAAAATCCGAACTCGAGAAGGGCTATATATATAAACAAATATTCATTTTCCTTACAATTTCTTAAATCTCTTAAAGCATTTATCATATTAGCTAATGCTTTGTGTAAAATCATAGATACCAAATTAATAAATTTGACATTTAACTCAATAGTTAAATTAAATAACCAAATTATGTTTTTAAAGTAGGTTAGTAGAATCAAATTATGTTCTTAAATAAGTGAATCCACTATAATTAATATATTATGCAATATTACAATATATATTAAGAATATATATATATGTGTGTATTACTCCAAGTACATTAAACTTGGGAACCATTTAAGGTTCAATTTAGAAACCATTCTGAATTTTAGGAACCACTCTCACTTAAAATCAACTGAAAAATGGTTTTTAATTTGGGTTAATTGCACAAATGCCCTCTATTTATCTAATAAAGCAAATTTTTAAACAAATGCCCTATTCAAACACAAACATCCCAATTGGAATGTGTTTGGGGTATGAAAAGTCAATAGTGCCCTTGGGTAAAAGGTAGAGGTTATTTTGATGGGTAAATTTCACAAACAACCCTAAATTTAGGTGTAATTGTATAAATATTCATTTTTTCTAATAATTACATAAATATACCCTATCATCAGTTGACTTTTGTTAACTTTAACCTCTAACCACATTTGTATCCCGAAATGAATAAATTACCCTTGAAAACTTATTTATCTTTTCTTTTATTATTTAAACATATTAAAAAATATTTACTTAAAAAATTGAAAAAAAATCGGTACAATTTTTTGTTTTGTTTTCTTTTTATCATTTTTTTTTTAACACAATCAGAACACACAAAACTGAAAAATGGTTGTTTTTAGTGGGTTTTGATTGTGTTTAATGAGTTTTGTGGGTTTTGATTCTGTTGATTAAATGTAATTGTTGGTGGGTTTTAATTGTGTTGATGAAATGAAATTGTTTGTGGGTTGATGAGTATGAAATTGAATGTTTTGGTGATAATGTTGGTTTTTGAAATCGGAAAATTTGGTATTTTGGGACATGGAAAATTAAAAAAATTAAAAAAAAGCAACAAAAAAAAAATTATACTGATTTTTTCAATTTTTTAAGTAAATATTTTTTAATATTTTTAAATAATAAAAGAAAAGATAAATAAGTTTTCAAGGGTAGTTTAGTCATTTTGATATATAAATGTGGTCAAAGGTTAAAGTTAACAAAAGTCAAATGACGGTAGGGTATATTTATATAATTATTAGAAAAAAAATGAATATTTATACAATTACACCTAAATTCAGGGTTGTTTATGAAATTTACCCACCAAAATAACCTCTCCCTTTTACCTAAGGGCGTTATTGACTTTCCATACCCCAAACACATTCCAATTGGGATGTTTGTGTTTGAATAGGGTATTTGTTTGAAAATTTGCTTTATTAGATAAATAGAGGATATGTTTATGCAATTAACCCTTTTAATTTTAGTGCTAACATACGCATATAGGTATAATAGCCGGACTCACTATTATAGCTATATTAACTCTATGTCCATACAATTGAATCACGAGTAGCTCAGGTGTCAGATCCAAACAAAAAACCTGACAACAAGAAAGCTCATGTTTCATGTTGTTTGAATGGATTCTAAACAACTAGCTATCACCTCATATTACATCAAATGAGAATTTGGTCATCTCCCCATCACATCAATGGCTACCATACGCAGCAAAATGGATAGGTATCATACCATGCCATCCATCAATTAATTATAACCATTGGATGAAGGAAAAAATTAATCCAATAGCTGAAAAAATCAATATATTAAAATAGGCAACCCATATAACCGGTTGAGTGGTTCCCGGAAACAATTACAATGTTGGTTAGAACGTTGAAGTGGTTTCTATTAACATTGAAGTTGTTTCAAATGAGTAATTGTTCCCGGGAACAAATTTGACATTGATTTCAACATTAAAGTGGTTTCCATACGTAAAAGTGGTTCCCTTTGTTAAAGTTGAGTGATTCCTGGAAACAACTGCACCATTGGTTAGAACATTGAAATGGTTTCCATCAATGTTGAAGTTGTTTCAAACGAGTAATTGTTCCCGGGAACAAATTTGACATTGATTTCAACGTAAAAGTGGTTTCCATAACGTAAAAGTGGTTTCTATAACATAAAAGTTGTTCCTTTTGTTAAAGTTGAGTGGTTCCTGGAAACAACTACAACGTTGGTTAGAACGTTGAAGTAGTTTCCATCAACGTTGAAGTAGTTTCCATCAACGTTGAAGTTGTTTCAAACGAGTAATTATTCTCGGGAACAAATTTGACATTGATTTCAACGTTAAAGTGATTTCCATAATGTAAAAGTTGTTCCCTTTGTTATAGTTAAGTGGTTCCTGGAAACAACTACAACGTTGGCTAGAACATTTAAGTGGTTTGCATCAATGTTGAAGTTGTTTCAAACGAGTAATTGCTCTCGGAAACAAATTTGACGTTGATTTCAACGTTAAAGTTGTTTCCATAATGTAAAAGTTGTTTCCTTTATTAAAGTTGAGTGGTTCCCGGTAACAACTTTAATGTTGGTTAGAACGTTAAAATGGTTTCTATCAACGTTGAAATTGTTTCCAACGAATAGTTGTTTTCAGGACTAACTTTGACATTGACAACAACGTTAAAGTGGTTCCTAAAATATTAAAGTTGTTCCATTTATTGACGTTGAGTGGTTCCCAGAAACAATTCCAACATTGGTTAAAACGTTAAATTGGTTTCCACTAATGTTGAAGTTGTTCCCATAAACAATTTCTCTCTTCTTTTTTTTTTTTTTTTTTTTTTTTTTTTTTTTTTTTTTAATACTTTTCATTATTATTTTTACTTCTCAATTAAATATAAACAATTATATATATACTCATATTAATATATACATTTCCAAAATGTTTGCAATTTATTAATATATTACAAATAATTACTTATTTTCACAATTTCCATTATATTATTTATGATAAATGTAATTTTATTGCATATTAATATCATTTTAATTATATTTTCAAATTTTCAATTTTCAAATGTAATAATATTATTTATTAATATTATTCTACAAATATTTGCAATTTTACATTTTATAATAATTTTATTATTTATTAACTTCATTATAATAGTTTTCAATTTTTCTATATTTAATATAGTTTTATTATTCAATTAATATATACTAATAAAATGTTATTTAATATATTACTAATATAAAAAAAATAAAACTAATATTCTATTTTTAAACTAAAAAAAAAAAAAAAAAAACATACATTTGTTAGTAATGTTTTGGGGAAAAACCGGTTTCAACCAGTTGTCCCAAAGTCCCAAGCACACTTTTAGTGCCAGTTGGCAACAGAAATTAAGGATTTGGCTATTATGCAGTGAAAAAAAAAATCACTTCATGATGCAGTGATTTTTTTGGTAAAATTTAAGCCATCAGATGAAATAAAATTTGATCCAACGGTTTATATAAAATATTTAATAAGATAAATCATTTTAAAAAAAAATAAAAATAAAAATGCAAAACCTATTAGACCGGTAATATCCCACTATTCTTCCCAAAGCCTCTCTTTCTCTCTCACACTATTCTTCCCAAAGCCTCTCTCTCTTTGTGTCTCTCCGCTTCTCCTCACCCAAAAAACCCTAGCGGCCTCAGATCCATCAGGAGCCACTCTCTCTCGTCTCAGCTTATCTTCCCATTCTAATTTCCAATCATGGCGGATGTCGACCCTGTGGTGGCCATGACGGCGCAGCTGACGAAGAGAACATTTAAGAAGTTCAGCTTCAGAGGTGTTGATTTGGACGCACTTCTTGATAGTCTACTGATGAGCTTGTCAAGCTCTTCCCTACACGTGCTCGCAGAAGGTTTCAGATGGGTTTGAAGAGGAAACCATGGCTCTCATCAAGAAGCTTCGCAAGGCAAAAAGGGAGGCTCCACCCGGTGAGAAGCCAGAGCCAGTCCGTACCCACTAATAATTACGTCGTTGTCTCATTTTTCCTTTACCGGCCATTGTGTTGTGTCAGATCTGATTTGTGTGTGTGTGTTTCTCACAATTTAGGGTTTCAGATCAGTTTATTTCTCTCTTCACACAATCTGTATGTCCTTGGTTTAGATTCACCCTATCTCCGCAAACCCTCCTCCTCCTCCTCCTCCTCCTCTCTCTCTCTCTCTCTCTCTCTCTCTCTCTCTCTCTAAATCCAATTTGATACCCTTCTCTACTTACAATTCCCTCCCCTTAAAACTTTTCCAAAACCCCATTTTCTCAAGAAACAACAAATAGAGGAACCAACAACAACACAGCAACTGGGTGTTGTACTCGGTTGTTCAAGAAGAGTTCGATGTGATCCCTGTGCAGAGTCAGGACATTACGGACATGCAAGAGGGTATGGTGGTGGGTCGAGAGGACGATGGCTCGGATTTGGCGGGTCAAGTGAGTCAGGTTTGCGGGTTTAGTGATGAAACGCTATCGTTTGAAGGTTTCTCTTTCACTGCTTCTTCTTCGTCTTCAATCGGAGACGGAGGAGAGAGTGAAGATACAGAGAAGCTAATTGATAGGTCTATCAATACTACTATTGTGTCAGCTGCTAGAACATTTGCGATCACCAAGTTGCTCACTATTGATCAAGATTACTGGCAGGTAAGTCTCCATAATCTATTATGTTTTGGATGTGTATCTTGATTCTCATGTTCTACGGTGAATATCTGATTATTTGTGTTTCTTTTGCATAAATGTATACGTATTGATTGTTTTTCTCAACTTTTTTTCTCTGTTTTCTTTGTCTGGTTTATAAATTTTATTGCTTTTAGTCGAAAAATATTGATTCCATATATATAATCCAGTCAAGATGAATTTAAATGTGAGAAAGAGAAAAAGATGTGATGTTGTATTTGGACTAATTTGATCTCTTGGTTTGATTGTTTTTTAGATGTAATTTCTTTATGTGATTCCATGTTTTGTCTTCTTCTTCTTTTTTCACTTATTTTTACAGTGCTGTGATGAGGTATAGTGTAGCATGACTTGTTGTAGGGAAAATAGATGTGGCCTAGTTTACTACACATAAACATCAAGAAAAGGCTTTTTCTTTTTTACTCGGTTTGATGGCGCAGTTTTGAAACATATTAAGGCTAAATAATATAATGTTTGTATGGTGGTAGAAGGTCTGTACTCTGCAATGGATCAATGCTCTAGGGGTGTGTTTGTAAAATACTATGTTAAAACAACAGTTTTATCATCTCTGTTTGATCTTCTATGTGAGGGAGAACCGAAGAAAGTGACAGTATATGCATTAATATATTATGTTTTGATCTTAATGATTGATGTAGAATGAGTGAAGTTGGGGATTGCTTTTAGAGTGTTTCATAGTGATTTGTACTTGTTAGATAACTAAAAAGCGAAATATGATTTTTCATATATTAATGAACTGTTTAATACAATGTTTACTAGATGAAGTGTCAAATCCTTCAATTGGGACCTGATTAAATGGAAGTTGAAGGTCTGATGCCTGAACAAATTAGGCAAGGGAAAATGAGGTTGAGTTAGCTAAATACATTTGCAGACCCTCATGGCTTGACAGATGTCATGGCCTAAGAGAGAGTAAAAATGAAGTGAACAACTTTTTTAGTCTTTCAAAAGTTGTTCATAGTGGATTGCATTATAAGTTGTAATTGATGATCTGGGAGCTTAATTCGTTGATCTGAGTGTTGGCTTTTTATTTCCATTCTTGTTTTAGGATCAACTTGGTTGCTTGTCTATTAGTTCTTGTGGATTGCATTATGTCAATTTCTATTAATTGACCTGAATATTGGATCTGCCAATTTCTGTTTAGGGTTGGACCATTTTTGAAATACTAAGATATGCACCTCAACACAATTGGAGTGCTTACGAGGAAGCTTTGAAGACAAACTCGGTTTTAGCCAAAATGATGATCAATGGAGTAGTTTATTCTCTATGGGATTGGATTGCACAGGTTAGTCCTTGTTGGGAAATAGACACTATCTAAAATTTGTTTTCAATTGTATATTTTTGCTCATTTATGTCTTGTAATTTGTAGTGCTATGAAGGCAAACCTCTCTTTGAGTTCGACCGTGCATGGATGTTTAGATCAGGCCTTGTTGGTTTCACCCTACATGGTTCCCTTTCTTATTACTATTACCAACTTTGTGAGGTGATGATCGATCACTATGCTTTAAATTTATAGTTAGCATGTTAGTCTGATTAAGCATTTGTTTTGTATGGTTTACTGAAGTCATTATGTTTCTTTCCCAGGAGCTTTTTCCTTCCCAAGATTGGTGGGTGGTTCCTGCCAAAGTAGCCTTTGATCAAACTATTTGGTCAACAATTGGGAACAGTGTCTATTTTACAGTTTTGGGGTTCTTGCGTCTTGAATCTCCACTCAGTGTTTTTTTAATATTATTGTGAGAATATTGTAATTGTGTTCACTACATTAGTAGCTTGGTTTATTTATTTTATTTATTTATTTTTCTTATTTTTTTAAGGACGTTATTTGTTTGCTTTAATGAATTTCGATTAATCCAAAATGATGTACAATTTTTCGGTACTTATTTTGTATGTATTAAGTATCTAATATTAATTTCTATTATTAACGTATAGTAGAACAACTTTAAAAAAAAAACCAAAAAAAACAAAAACAAAAAAACAAAACAAAAACAACTTAGTATGTTTAGTTCAGATCCATTATTGGATTCCAGGGCATTTGATCATAAAGTAAAAAGTTTGGGGCAAAAGTAAAATATTTGAAAGATAGGAGCAAAAGTGAGTTCCTAATGCGAAATGATCTTGCATACAAGTCACGTCAATGACTAGAAACTTCGTCAGGTTCTTAAAGCAAGATTAAGTCGTTTTGAAATGTCAATAGTATCCTTATTGAAATGAATGTATTCATTTTAATACACTTTATTTATAAACCCACTTAAATTATTAACACAACCATTTTTTTTTTTTATATAAAGGAAAACTTAATACTTAGAAGAATGGAAGAATGGATATAAATGATAAATGTTAGGATAGAGTAATACATGCAATCATGGCGATAGAGTAATTAGAGTATCAAATAGTACTTCTTAGGGATATGTTTGTCACTCATTTGTGTTAAAGGTTGGGAGGGATTGTTTCATCTTCTTGAATTCTGTAATATCTTCCAAGTTGATAACCTTTTTCCTTTCATTGGGAAATATATAAGATAATAAGTCTTATTTGTGGTGGACGAAGCTTCCTGATGTTATAGTTATTGCATGCACTGTTATATGGCTTTTATGGACATATTTGTTTAGTTTGGATTACTATTTTGATTTATGCTTTATTCCTTTATATTTTCTCTTTCTTTCATTTCTTTTGTATAGATTGAGAGTGTGGATGATCTCTGTGAATAGTTTTAGTGTTTTCGGTTGTGCGTTTGGCCTCCCTCCCGCTTTTGTGCAAACATTAGGGACAATGTTTTGTTTAGGTTTTGGGGTGTGGCCATTCTTTGACCAATTTTGTATGATTGTTTTGTTTGTGCTATTTTATTTTTTTGCTTCATTGTGTGTTTATTAAGTCAAGTTTTGTCCGTTCTCCTGTTACAAACAATTTTTTTTGAAGAAACCCTTAAGTAGTTACCAAGCCTTGATTGTAGTTACCAAAGCCCTAAAAGTAGTTACCAGATCCGTAATTGTAGTTACAAGCAAATTTTTTTGAAGAAACCCTTAAATAGTTACCAAGCCTTAATTGTAGTTACCAAAGCCCTAAAAGTAGTTACCACAGCCATAAACATAGTTACCACAGCCACAAAAGTAGTTACAAGCTAATTTTGTAGAAGAAACCCTTAAGTAGTTACCACAGCCGTAAAAGTAGTTACCAAAGCCATAAAAGTAGTTACAAGCTAATTTTGTTGAAGAAACCCTTAAGTAGTTACCACAGCCGTAAAAATAGTTATAACAACTGTAAAAGTAGTTACAAGCTAATTTTGTGGTACAAACCCTTAAGTAATTAGCCCAGCCATAAAAGTAGTTACCGCAGCCGTAAAAGTAGTTACAAGCTAATTTGGTTGAAGAAACCCTTAAGTAGTTACCACAGCCGTAAAAGTAGTTACCATAACCGTAAAAGTAGTTACCAAAGCCGTAAAAGTAGTTACAAGCTAATTTAGTTGAAGAAACCCTTAAGTAGTCTAATTTTGTTGAAGAAACCCTTAAGTAGTTACCATAGCCGTAAAAGTAGTTACAAGCTAATTTTGTTGAAGAAACCTTTAAATAGTTACCACAGCCGTAAAAGTAGTTACAAGCTAATTTTTTGGTAGAAACCCTTAAGTAATTACCAAAGCCTTAAAAGTAGTTACCACGGCCATAAAAGTAGTTACCACAGCTGTAAAAGTAGTTACAAGCTAATTTTGTTGAAGAAACCCTTAAGTAGTTACCAAAGTCGTAAACGTAGTTACCACAGCCGTAAAAGTTGTTACCGCAGCCGTAAAAATAGTTATAAGCTAATTTTGTTGAAGAATCCCTTAAATAGTTACCACAACCGTAAAAGTAGTTACTGCAGCTGTAAAAGTAGTTACAAGCTAATTTTGTAGAAGAAACCCTTAAGTAGTTACCATATCCGTAAAAGTAGTTACTAAAACCATCAACATAGTTACCATGAAAAGAATATTATTTTCCTCTAAAAATTATTAATTTATTATTATTTTTTAAGATTAAATAATTTATTATTATTATTTTATCTTATTTTTATTATTAATAAAGTCAAATCAATAAATATATATTATTATTTCAATAAGATAAAGGCAATAGCAGGTTTGAAACCTGTACTGCTCACTACGGTACACTGTTTTTTTTTGGCTACATGATGCAGTGATTTTATTTCACTGCATAGTAGCCGGTCCCAGAAATTAATTGCCGTGAATCCATGATACCTATCACTTTCAAGGGATGTATACTAGCCAACTCCTGTTTGAATGGATTCTAAACGACTAGCTATCACCTCACATTACATCAAATGAGAATTTGGTCATCCATCACATCAGTTGCAAATTAACATTAAAAACATGAATTAAATCCAATGATTATTACAATCTAACGCGGTACAATCCGAGCCTCGGACAAATGTTAGGGACAATTAATTCACAAGTTACTTATACTATACGTATAATTAACGCTAAATCTTCCTTGGAAACTTCATGTTCGTTGGTTTAATTATAATTAGGATATATATATATATATATATATATATATAACTACAGATTTTCTATTATCAGCTCGTCTTGACAATAAATATATCAGGATGAAGAATGTTGACCACTAGATTTACATACTTTGACTCAAAGTGTATGCACTTGTCAAAACTTCTCTATAATATGTGGTCCACATTCTTCGTCCTGATATATTTATTGTCAGGATGAACTGACAATAGAAAGACTATATATAACTAATCATTTTCACTTTTTATATATATATATTTATATATTTCAAATAGAGATATCCAACAGGATGTTGAAACTGGCAGAAGTTAAGGTGACCCAGTTGTTTGCTGATCACTGGCGACATCAACTGTGAGTTCGAATCACGTCCTCCTTCTTAACTTCTACATTTATAATAATTCAAAAAATACGATGTCGAAACTGTACATTGAACAGCTAAAATGGACCTGGACTAGCCCGCCCAGTTCAATTACTGGGTTAGTTTTGGCTATGAACAATGTGTTAGGGCCTGGGCCCTCTGTCTATACCTTTACATGTAGTACTGCTTTTTAAGCCCCATTTGTCTTCTTATAAACCCTATTTTCAGAAACTCCCAAACATTATACAAAAATTAAAAAACAACCACCTTTGATTTTGTGGCCCAGCCCAAATTGAATTAGAGATGTTAAAGGGCCCAAAAGAAGTAAAAAGATAGATATGTTTTTTGGGTGCGGATATTGACACCTATAAATATGATAAGAACACCCATATTTATAATTACACCCATGTCTAAAATTTAAAATTAAAACATTACTATAAACACCCATCTTAATGCCTATAGTACATTTATTTAAATGAATGTTTTTATTTTAATACAATTTATTTATAAACCCACCTTTTTTTTTTTTTTTTTTTTCAGAAGACAAGGAAACAATAATTAAACAATCAGCAACCAAGTTAGACCGAGTAAAAACCTCCACCAACAATTCAGAATTACATTTCTTCTCATATGATCACACAGAAATCCACAAAAAAGAAAAAACAAAAAACAAAAATTGAGAAAAAGGAAGAGCTTTCGTAGCTCTTTGATTTGGAATGCTTCACAAGCCAATCAATAACGGAATCAATGTTGGTCGAGTTCTTGCATGAGATCATAAAGCAGCATACTTCTCTGTCGCTGATTGCCTTGAGATCCATTTGATCAGTCAAAGACTGTTTAGAGAGAGCTCCTGGCTTGTCAATCTTGTTCCCTAGAACCAGCAACGGTATGCCATTAAGGGAGGGTTTGCTCAACAAATCATGAAGTTCACTCTTTGAGATGCTCAGGTTATCAGAATCAGCAGCATCAACCACATAAACAATAGCGGAAACTGCACGACAATACTGCTCCCACATGCTGCGGAACCTAGGTTGACCTCCAAGATCCCATAACTTTATTGTAACGTTTCCTTTTGTCACTTTCCTCATATTGAATCCAACCGTAGGGATCATATCCTCACTATATCCACCGGTTGCAACAACATTCACGAGTGAGGTCTTTCCAGCATTCTGAAGTCCAATGAGGGACAGTTCCATTTCCTGCTTAAAAAAAAAAGGCTGCGAAGCCAATTCAAAAAAGCTTCCCACAAACCCATTGAAGAAGAAAATGAGATCCAATTGACGACCTGTGATGATTGATCAATCAAGCAATCTTCGCTTCCGTCTCTCACTACCTGGCTGTCTGGTTTATTTATAAACTTACTTAAGTTATTAATACACCTAATTTCATAAAATAATAAATTTTTAAGTTTTCCAAGCTCGAAAACACAGTCTGGAGAATTCTTAAATTCTTAAATTCCGAGAAGCTCTACTTCACATTCTCTGCTAGTTAGAGATAAGGAATTTTCCAAGAAACCATTGAACTTTATAATAGAAGCAGCAACAAAGCAAGTAGGTTAAACTAAAATTATATGACATGCATATACTAACACGGAGAAAAACTTATGCAAGACAGTCGGTGGTAATTAGACCTTACAATTAGTGAAAATTGTCAAAAATAACCACTCTAATTATGGGAAATTCTTTTTTAACCACATACATAACTTTAATTGTTAATAACCATGTTTTGAAAAAAAATTCATTGGGTGTCCATAAATTACCAAGATGCCCCTAAATTTATATTTCTATTTTGTTTCTCTTTCTTCTCTCACTCACCGTCTTCTTCACTGTTCTTCACTGTTCTTGTTCATTCCTCACTTTGTATTCGTTCTTCATCATCGTCCTGCAAATCGAACACCAATGGTCGCACCATTGTTGGCATGAAGAAAATATTATGAAGATTTCACGAAGGTTTGTTGTCATAATCGCTTTGAAGATTTCACGAAATCTCCTGAAGAAAATATCATTCATCTCATAATCTACTTTACTCTAAATCGGTAAGTATGATTCATTTGTTCATTAACTGAGTTGAAAATAGTTACTTTAACATGGTTTTAACTTTAATGCATGAGTTTATGTGTGTTTTGGTGAAGAATCGATTTCAATAAAACTTAAATTTTTTCAAGAAGATTTCAAGTTTCACGGATTCGTAAACTTGAAATCTAGTATAAAAACTTGGAATGTTGACAAAACTTGAGATCTGTTTTAAAGCATGATTTCAAGTTTTATACCACAGAAAACGTGAAATGTTTAGAAAAACTGGAAATCTTACAATTTCTTTTGGAAATCATTTTTTTTCCAGGTAAATGGATTATAGGTTGGTAATCAATTATGGTGGGCAGTGGCATGATTTACGATATGTTGGTGGTAATACATTTGTTGAGGTGGTGTCGATTCGTTTAAAATATTTAGAGTTAGAGAACTTGGTATACCAATTCATCGACTTGGTATACATTTGTTGATGTGTTGTTGACCATGGTCATTTTTGTTTTAGTATGAACTTATCATGTATGAACTCATTATTGTAAGTTTATGTTTCAGTATTGACTACTATGGTTTTACAGGAGGATTTGGAGTTGTTAATCTATTTGACATCTGAATTGTTGGCTTTTTGAGAAGATTTTTAGTTGTGCCGGAGATTGAAGGCATGATTTCAAGTTTGTGCCACAGATTTAAAGCATGATTTCAAGTTTGTGCCACATATTTAAAGCATGATTTCAAGTTTTATGCTGGCAAGTGACCAACCATCTCATGAGGCACCTATTTCAATTTCCACCATCTAATTCTTGCCACTTGTTAATCAAATTATTCTCTGGTGTCTGATTTGTTTTTTAAACCCATTTAGGAAAATATTTCAAAGAAAAATCAATTTAACACTTTCTTAAGAAACAAAATCATCTATAACAAGTTTTCAAACAAAAATCAAGTAAACACTGTCAAGTCTTCAAATAACAAGTTTTGTTTCAGGTCAAGCTATCTGATTTAATGGAGATTTAAAGCATGATTTCAAGTTTGTTGCAGATATTTAAAGCATGATTTCAAGTTTGTGGCAAATATTTAAAGCGTGATTTCAAGTTTTATGCTGGAGATATAAAGCATGATTTCAAGTTTTATGCTAGTTTGTTGAAATCAACAAAACCTGCCCACATAACAAACAAAACCATTTGAACTATAGCCATTTGAACATAAACAAAACCTACCAAAAATATATAATATCATATATATCTACAATTAGCCATTTCCAAAATACAATTTAACATCCAAAATATATAATTACCAACAACATAGGGAATTCTCCAGAAATAAACTACATCCAAAATATATAAATATGCAACATAGGGAATCCTCCGGGAATAAAGTACTGAAATAAGTTTAACATCTCCGAGAATTCTTTCTCACATAAACCAAGTCCTTCACCAGAATAGGGACAGTGTAAGGGGTTTGAACCATTGCTGCTAGCTTCTTAAGTCTCTGACTACATCTTATCACGCCCTCCTCTTCATCATTCTGGTTGTCAGCGCCTTGATGCGCATCAACCTGCTCATCCCCAACCTGCTGCTCATGTTGAACCACTGTTGCTAGCTTCTTAAGTCTCTTACTACGTGTTATCATGTTATCCTCATCCTCAACCTGCTAGTCATCATCAACCTGCTGCTCACCTGTCTCTTCCATGCCATATCTACGCATTAAAGATTCCTAGAAAATGCATGGAATATTTGTTTTAACATTTGCATGATGTAATTTTGAAATCTTGAACCAAAATATAATTAATAGTTAAAGAAAACTAAACTAAATATAATTTTGAAATAAAAACATATTTAGTTTACTAATTTTGAAATAAAAACATATTAAACAGATCTAATAACTGTCAAATTAGACAGTTTACAATAAATGTTCACTCGAGCATCAAACCAATTATCCTCCGGATGCTTGTAAACCAAATTCTCTCCGCCGTTGGCCATCTACATTATATTTAAAAAATTATTCAATGTTTATGGTTAACAAGTTTATTTACCACAAGAGATAAACCTTGATTTCAAGTTTTACGCTACGGATTTAAAGCAAGATTTCATGTTTTATGCTATAGATTTAAAGCAAGATTTCAAGTTATGCTACAGATTTAAAGCAAGATTTTAAGTTCATGCAACAGATTTACAGCAAGATTTCCAGTTCTGTGGCAGAAACTTAAAGTATGATATCAAGCTTTAGCCAACACGTTTCAAGAAAGCCATAAAAGGCACAAGCAAGAAAAATAAAACCCATTTCAAGATTCAATCTTTTTATGATTGATGAAAAAACTCCACCAGCAAGCAACTTTATTTTAACATCAATAACCATTGTTAATACATATATAATTACAGTTTATTCAACATAAACTTTATTTCAAAAGTCAAAGAAACAAAATCCTCAAAACAGCAAAACCCATTGTTAATACTACAACACCACAATCAAGCCACTCAATAAAGTTGCACAGGCAGTAGCATAGATCAAAACAACCCATTTATTTGGTATAACCAAGTAAACCCCTTTAGAAACCTTGAACAAAACAAGGCAGAGACAATATATAAGTGTAATAGCAAGAAAAATACAAACCCATTTCAAGATTCTAGTGGGGTTTCTCTTCTCTGTCGTTGAAAACGAATGGGAGGGTTTTTTGGTAGGGGGGTCTCTCTCCTCTCACTGAAAATGACCTCTGGTTCTGGTGGGGTTTCAAGCCATAAACGAGTATTTGATGTTGTTTTGGGTTTTTAGGGTTTATATATATGTGGGTATTGAGGTAATTTCTCAAAAAAATGGTTATTAACAATTATAATTTCAAAAGTGGTTATAAACAAAAGTACAATGTTTTGGATGGTTATTTTCGGTTTTCTCTCTTACAATTATGTTGTGTCATGTTAACTATCTTATAAATCATCTATAAGATATGGGAGCGCATAGATTCAAACCGAGCTATGCTAACTATCTTATAAATCATTTATGTCCTATAAAGGTTGATATTGTTAACCTTCTTTGTGTTATGAGTTAAATGCATATGGTACGGACGCAAATAGTTTTAAATTTTATCAAAACTAGAAACACTTTTTTAAAATTGATAAGAAATCTCTCTTACGACGAACTTCGAAGCTTTTTATTTGAATATGACTTTATTTGATCTGAAAATTTTAAAAAGTTCAATAATGTTTTCCTTTTGAATATGAGAGTATGAGACTGGCCACGTCTATCCTACCGTATCTTTCACTACTTTGCACTTCTTGAAACTAGAGAAAGAGTTTCTATAGCTTCCATAGATATAATTGAAGATATGAGTGTAATTAATGGGTGTACATATGAAAATACCTACAAGGTTATACTAAACAACCTAGGGGGGGGGGGGGGGGGTGGTGAATAGGTTGACGCACTAGTTTTAAAAAACTCTTTCGTGACTTATGTCAAAACCTTGGTGAGCATACAAATTAACCCTAAACATGATTGTTATGAGAAAACAATTAACACATGTATGCTCAATTCACCACCCTTAGTCTACAAAACATATACCAACAAATAATGTATCTCATATACAAGATATTCAATTAAGATCAAATTCCACAAGTTGTACTTTGAATATTACAATGTAAGTACACTAAGTAAAACTACTACAAATTGCTAATGAAGGAAAAATATTAAAATCAAAACTAAGGATACATGTATTAATATTAATGTTCAATGTATATACAAATATCAATCTAAATACATCTATACAAAAGAATTAAATAATAAGAGAATTATATTTACACAAATGAATTGTATATACAAAAATGATCAAAATGAATATTGATTACAAATCACACTTTACACAATATTGCTTCCAAATATATCACAATTGAATATTGTACCACAAGATTAGAACATACGCATAAACATATACAAAAAGAGAGATAGAAAGAATTGACACATGGATTTTTTAACGTGGTAAAACATCCAATGAGGAAACATCCAAGGGTTGAAATACAACCATTAGGGTACTATATATATTGGATGGTAAAAATAGAGAATCCACAAAGTGACCAATCTTTAGCTTACCCAACCTAGTGGAGTCTAAGTTTACCCAACCCTATTGGAAAGTATGAAATCCCTCAATGATGCGAAACCACCATATATTGGACAACACACAAAACCAACATCGATGGAAGATTAGAAATTCCTCAAGAGTGCATACACCTCCCGTGTACCCCGCTCTTTTGGAGTCTATGTCTAACCATATGCCTAGGCCTACCAATATAATAGCCAACTCCCTATCCAAGGCACTCATGCCTCTAGGGAGCCTCTCATGCATGACTATCCGAACCTTCTCGATCCTAGCCATGACTTCTTACTTGGTTATCCGGACCTCACGTCCTAACCAAGACTTCCTTGCTTGACTATCCGGACACCTTGTCCTAGTCAAGACTTCATGCCTTTTACAAGGACTTCCTATTATGATCATGTGAATGCAAATGATGCAAACAATCAATACAACATAGAACATGTGATCAATACATTCCATGGAACAACTAGACCTAAACATGTGAGAACACAAGTAAAGTAGTCTAGATGCCAAAACATGAGTTAAACCTAGAGCATGTGAAAAACACCTAACACTTAAATAAATCATATACATGAAGCACATATTCAAGATGTCATAAACATACACAAAAATGCTAGAATCAAAAAAATATATTCAATGAATATTCTAGCCAAAGATTTAGAGCAAGGATATAATGAATAGTCAATTAAATCCTATTAGTCTCTAAATACACAAATACAAGTGCTAATCCTAGATTTGTTCAATAAGAGGATCTAAGCACATGTGAGGATTATTAATCATAAAATACATCAATCAATCCACAAATAATCCTATATATCAATCTAATCACAATACAACTCTCAAGCATGTGAAAAACCTAGAATCTAAGAAACTAGAAACTAGTTCACATATGTCTCTAATTAGACTTTTGATTAAGATTGATTATGAAGCTATCTTTCTCTATAGCATTCATAATACATACACATACATATAGAAGAAGAAACCCCAAGGTAATTGAAGGTTATAAAAGAAGAAATCCCAAAGATATGAACACTACCTTGGATTCTCGAGCTGGTTCAGTTTTCTGTGAGCCACCACCAAAAAAGTCAATCAAATAGCTGCCAAATTACTTGGAAAAGGTAGAGGACTCGATTACAAACAATCTCCAACTTGAATCACTCAATTTCGAGTTCGTATGAGAAAGTTATGATGATTTGAAGATGAGAAAAATTGGTGAGAAAATCTGACGGGATTTCAATTTTTTCTTCTTGAAAATGAAATGGAGGGAATGGAGGGAATTAAAAAGGAGGAGAGAGAAGGAAAAAATTGACCAATCAAGAGTGGCCACGTCACCCCAGCCCGTGGGGGGTGCGTGGGCCACACAGGGCCAGAGAGGCTCTTTGGCCATGGGGCCCATGGCTCCCACACAGCTTGGGCCATATGGCCTCTTGGCCACTTTCGCCTCTCACGCGCTCCCTCACGTTCTTCAGTCGTATCTTGGGCATCCAAACTCCGATTTCAAATCTGTTTTTGGATTACGAACCGTGACTCCCTCACGCACAATGATGACTACACAACTTTGAAAAATGGTTGAGAAATCATCTCGAAAAACGACGATGATGTCAACTCAATGAATGAGAACGAAAAGTAGCGTAGCTATATCATTTGGACTCGAAACTAAATGAATGAGTAACTGAAACGACCAGAACTCAATAAGGAATCATAATAGAGCATATTCAAGTCCAAATACAAAAATATAGAAACATACAAACATAAAGACACACACATATGCTATTTCCTAGACATAGTCCTAGAACATGCAATAAGCAAAGTTTGTCAAGATAATATAAATGCATGAGCATATATTATCAAGTGTGTGAAAGTGATATATAAATGATGTTTAACCATGAAGGAACACACAAGGATGCCATGTGTGTGTGTGTGCCTAGCCTTGTAAGAGATATGAGGTCTTATATTACCTTTGATGATCAATGAAGCACATATCTCTTTGAGGCTGGCATTTTGCATGAATTGTGGCCAAGACTTTCTTCGTCTTCATAAATCTTCAACATATGGACCACTAAACATTACAAAAGAAACACGCTTTGATATGGAATACATGACAACACAAACTATAAACCTAACAATCTCCCTCTTTGGCAAATTCCATGTCAAAACCCCTAAACATATACTAAAACAATTACAAAGAAAATTTGGTCACAATGAGTACAATGAGTTACACATATAGACACAAATTAAAACAACAAGTCTTGAACTTCATCTTGGTCTTCTCTTGATATCACCTAAAATAAACTTGAAAGCACAAGAATATCCAAGAGACAACACATATGGCAATATATATTTATTGGCAAGAAAATAACACATTTAAAGTTCAAATGGATCATGTATGCTCCCCCTAAATACATGCATCCAACAAAGATATCATATCCAAGATATTACACGCCATATGAAGTTCAATACTTAACACATGCATAAAGAAGATATGCTAAAACAATATCATATTTCTTCCCCTTTTTGACATAAAATGAAGCCAAAAGGAAAAGAGAAAAGATATCTTGAGATCACAAAAGCTTTGCTAGCAACTTGTGCCACCAAAGAACGTTGAACGATTTGATGACCTCACATTTGGAGGTGGATGCTTTGCTTGGAGAAATGCTTTCTTCCAATTTCTTGATTTTTGCATCTTGTTGAACCACCTTTGTGTTTAGCTCTTATATCTTCTCCCTTGATTCTTGTTGTTATCCATGTTAACCTAGCAAAGGTTATACAAATCTAGACAACACAACAAACTTATCAAGGTAAAATGAATCATAAATGCATAAATTTTACTCTTAAGAACATGGGTCATTTCTACCAAGTTCAACAATTGCATAAACAATCATATCAACCCCAAATATGAAGGAATTGGTATCAACAACAATCATCTCAACCCCATTCAAGAAGAGATTTGATTATAACAACAACTACTAACACTCTAAGCAAGCAGGAATTTTTTGCAACTACAAGCAATAGAATTGATTACAACCACAATTACTATCAATCTAAGCAAGGAGGAATTTTTTGCAACCATAATCAATCGAATTGATTACAACCACAATTACTATCGACCCCAAAACAAAGAGGAACTCATTGCAACTGCACTCAATTAAATTGATTATAACTACAATTACTATCGGCCCCACACAAAGAGGAATTCATTGCAATTACTCTCTTATCAACCTCAAAAATGAAGAAATTGATTGCAATCTCAACTACTATACAACCCCAAACAAGGAGAAGGTGATTGCAAACACAATCATACAATTATTACAAAAAGATTCATGCATTAATTGTGATCAAACATACAAAGGAATATATCATTATGAAGAATCATCATGCATATCAAGACATATGAAATAACATCTTCAAGATTCATCATATTAAAACAAAATATGCCAAACAAACAATAACTTCCCTTATCTCAAACAAATGCTTTATCTCAAATAAATGTTTTATTTAAAGCTCTCCCTAAGCTCCTTAACCTTATTAAGCAAGAATTCTTTTCTCCCCTTTAAGACAAGAATTCTCCCCCTTAAGACAAGAATTCTCCCCCTTAAGACAAAGTCTTAATTAAGCACAAAAAGAAACAATACTTTCACATTTGGAACATTTCTCCACACATGGTGAGGTATACATTTTTCCCCCTTTTTGTCAAGGAATACATAAAGGATACAAGAGATAAAGAACGAGATATTAAGCAAACAAATCGTATAGAAAGCGAAGTTGAATAAACTAAGCTCCCTCTAAGCATATGCTTCACATATTATCACCAAGTAGATTTGTTCACAAGGGATTATGAATCAACTCGAAGTATGTGAACATATCATAAAAGAGAACAAAGTCTAGCATACTATGCTCCTCCTTGATAAGTGCTCTATCTAAGATCAAGATAGAGTATTGTTCACAACGAGATCCACACAATCACACATTCAAGCAATTAGAGAAAATATTTCATCACTTTTCAAAGTCCAAGAGAGAATCATAGATTTTCATTAATCTCTCAAAAATATTCTCACATTGCTAATGAATCAAGCACATAAGCAAAATGTGTGTGTGTGAATGCTTCTCACATATATAGTAGGAGTAATTGTGACATCAACATGCAAATAATTTCCACACCTATCCATCTAAAGCATTTCCAAAAATAGGTCAAACCGATATTCATCCGGTTTTTGCTTTAAAAGAATAGATATCAACATGTGAGCGTATGTGTGCATGTGGCTCGTTTACCCGTTTCTATTTGACAACCCGAGCTTTTCACAATTCTCAACTATACACCATTAAGCCTTTTATTTTTCATTTCTTTTAAGCTTAGAATCAAAGATTTTTTTTTTTTTTTTTAATGATTCTTTTCAACACTTCTTTGATTTTTTTTTTTAACAAAAACATATACTCCTCATGACGGCTTTCACTCATCACAATGGCGTAGCCCTTTCCTACATTGGGTGGCTGCACAACCAAGGTGTGTAGCCCTTTTCATGAGGGTGATCGTTGATTACTATGTATTGCCGAAGCAAAATGGATACATACCATAGGTCATCTATCATGTACTAAGCAATAGGCTTCTAGATGCATCCATAATCTACATACTTTCAACCACACATACTCAAAAACTAAAACATATAAGAGAAGCATTAGTGCATTTTTCAAAAAATAAGATTTTCAAACTCAAGTGCATGATCTAGAAACAATACAAGTTATTTGTTTATGATCATTACTTCTCAAGTGAGTAGCTCTCAAAGAAATTGATATTCAAATTAAGTTTTGCTCATCAAGCCACTCAACAATCACACGAGCATTTCAAGCATCATGTATAAGATCATTGTGAACACATCACTAAAAGATCTTTAGAGAGCAAATGTCAAGGAGAACCATATGAATGCTATACTAGTTCTATAATATGACATGCTATATGATGTAATGCAAACATAGAGTCGAAAGATGAAAAGCTAGAAAGCAAGCATTAGGGTATAGAAATACCTAAGCAAGCTTTTTCATCAAATGCAAAGCCTTCGCTCTTTTTATGAGCTCTCTTGGCTTGTTTGTCCTCATGACAACAAGTTGTTGGTGTTTCATCCCAAGAGAATAAAGACTATGCATTTCAACTCAAACAACAACAAAAATGACTTTCTCCAAAAGTCTTAACATGATTATCACCAAATAGATTTCATGATATGCAACTTCTCAAAAGTTAATCAACGGATTTTGACTATCATAATGATATTTGTGAGATAGCTCAGTTCATGTCAAAGTCATAGAGAAACAAAGCTAGCTAGCTAAGTTACTCAAAACTAGACACTAATCTTAAAGCTAACTCGCATGTGCAACTTACACTAATGGTAAGAGCACTCACCCTTGACCCATTTGGTCTAGGGAGCACAAACACATAAACCATCATGATCATTTCTCAAAGCAATATTATATCTAGAAGATAAACATCAACTATCTTCTCTATAAAGATATTCTCATGATTTACACAACATTATTGCTATTAACAAAGATATTATCAAGACTATGATTATCGTTACATGATTATCGTTATCATGCACAAAATTCAAAGTGTTATCATGCAAGAAACATTCATAGAAGATTTTCTCATCTCACTAACATGCATCTCATTCCCTAGTTTGCATTGTCTAATATACTCATGGCATATAGATTTAATATGCACTACAACAATTCAAAAATGCCAAACCGGAATACATATGGAGATAATACTATTTAGGTGAGAGTGTACCAACGGTGAAGGCTCCTTACTCTTCTTGATTTTGCACTTGACCTTGGAAGATTGGCCTTTGAAATCCTTTTGTTCCTTAGTGACTTGCCTTTAGTTGTAGGAGACTCAACTTGCTCAACTACAAAGCTTAAGTCACTTGAATCTTCATGAAGATCACTAAGCTCTTTGGCCTTCATGATTGCCAACTCCTCTTCCTTGCCTTTGATCATTTCCTACAAGATATAAAACAATTTATTAGCAAAATCATTTATTAAACTATCTAACACAAGAGCATCTTCAACTGTCTTCTCTTCTAGACATTTGATCACTCTATTCTTCACTTCAACTTCCTTCAAAGCTTTATCTCTTTCATTCTTAAGAGATTGAACTCTTGCCATCAAGTTGAAGATGGTGGCCTTTGATTTGCAATCCTCTTTATTAAGTTGCAAAGCCAAGTGATCATGTCTAGCATGATTGTCCTCTGGGAAAACTTTTTTTTTTTTTTTTTTTTTGTTGGTTGTTGCTATTGTGACTAACATGCTTTTCAAACTTATCAACAAAATTGTTAGTAGACAAATGAAATATAAAACGAGAAGAATCTTTTTCACAAGTAGCTTGGAATCTATTCCATGCCTCTTTTGCCATATTTGAATCTTTATAAAGAGCAAGGTGTTTAAAAACTTACACCACTATAAATGGCAAAAAGGTCTAAAAGTTTCAACTTCTCAAAAATAAACCTCATTCATACTTCATGAACATATTGGTTTGAAGAAACTACTCCATCAAATATAAAACATGGAGAAGAGAAACATTTCTTGACAATCCAACCAAGCTTGCTCATCACAAGACATAGCGAAGTTTATCATGAGCATTTTCAACAAAACAAACATTTTCTCAATCAACAAAAGGAGGACAACTATTACAAACAAAAATAGACTAAAGGGTGTTATCATAGTAAATAACCTTATAGATCCCGAATCACACTAATTGCTTTAAGTGACTCGCTTTGATACCAATTGAAAATACCTACAAGGTTATACTAAACAACCTGGGGGGGTGAATAGGTTGACGCACTAATTTTAAAAAACTCTTTCGTGACTTATGTCAAAACTTTAGTGAGCATACAAATTAACCTTAAACATGATTGTTATGAGAAAACAATTAACACATGTATGCTCAATTCACCACCCTTAGTCTACAAAACATATACCAACAAACAATGTATCTCATATACAAGATATTCAATAAGATCAAATTCTACAAGTTGTACTTTGAATATTACAATGTAAGTACACTAAGTAAAACTACTGCAACTTGCTAATGAAGGAAAAATATTAAAATCAAAACAAAGGATACATGTATTAATATTAATGTTCAATGTATATACAAATATCAATCTAAATACATCTATACAAAAGAATCAAAGAATAAGAGAATTATATTTACACAAATGAATTGTATATACAAAAATG
The DNA here is from genome assembly GCA_030490815.1 of Acer saccharum. Classification (NCBI taxonomy): domain Eukaryota; kingdom Viridiplantae; phylum Streptophyta; class Magnoliopsida; order Sapindales; family Sapindaceae; genus Acer; species Acer saccharum. Next base: position 3,608,518 of record CM059877.1, on the reverse strand, counting down.
ATCAAAATGAATATTGATTACAAATCACACTTTACACAATCTTGCTTCCAAATATATCACAAATGAATATTGTACCACAAGATTAAAACATATACAAAAAGAGAGATATAAAGAATTGACGCATGAGATTTTTTAACGTGGTAAAACATCCAAGGAAGAAACATTCACGGGTTGAAATACAACCATTAGGGTACTATATATATTGGATGGTAAAAATAGAGAATCCACAAAGTGATCAATCTTTAGCTCACCTAACCTAGTGGAGTCTAAGTCTACCCAACCCTATTGGAAAGTATGAAATCCCTCAATGATGCGAAACCACCATATATTAGACAACACACAAAATCAACATCGATGGAAGATTAGAAATTCCTCAAGAGTGCATACACCTCCCGTGTACCCTGCTCTTTTGGAGTCTATGTCTAACCATACGCTTAGGCCTACCAATATAATAGCCAACTCCCCATCCAAGGCACTCATGCCTCTAGAGAGCCTCATATGCATGACTATCCGGACCTTCCCGATCCTAGCCATGACTTCTTGCTTGGTTATCCGGACCTCACATCCTAACCAAGACTTCCTTGCTTGACTATCCGGACACCTTGTCCTAGTCAAGACTTCATGCCTTTTACAAGGACTTCCTAGTGTGATCATGTGAATGCAAATGATGCAAACAATCAATACAACATAGAACATGTGATCAATACATTCCATGGAACAACTAGACCTAAACATGTGAGAACACAAGTAAATTAGTCTAGATGCCAAAACATGAATTAAACCTAGAGCATGTGAAAAACACCTAACACAAAAGCTCCTAGTTTCATTCATACACATAACACTTGAATAAATCATATACATGAAGCACATATTTAAGATGTCATAAACATACACAAAAATGCTAGAATCACAAAATATATTCAATGAATATTCTAGCCAAAGATTAAGAGCAAGGATATAATAAATAGTCAATTAAATCCTATTAGTCTCTAAATACACAAACACAAGTGCTAATCCTAGATTTGTTCAATAAGAAGATCTAAGCACATGTGAGGATTATTAATCATAAAATACATCAATCAATCCACAAATAATCCTAGATATCAATCTAATTACAATACAACTCTCAAGCATGTGAAAAACCTAGAATCTAAGAAACTAGTTCACATATGTCTCTAATTAGAATTTTAATTAAGATTGATTATGAAGCTATCTTTCTCTATAGCATTCATAATACATACACATACATATAGAAGAAGAAGCCCCAAGGTAATTGAAGGTTATAAAAGAAGAAATCCCAAAGATATGAACACTACCTTGGATTCTCGAGCTGGTTTGGTTTTCTATGTGCAACCACCATAAAAGTCGATCAAACAGCTGCCAAATCACTTGGAAAAGGTAAAGGACTTGATTATGAACAATCTCCAACTTGAATCACTCAATTTCGAGTTCGTATGAGAAAGTTATGATGATTTGAAGATGAGAAAAATTGGAGAGAAAATCTGACGGGATTTCAATTTTTTCTTCTTGAAAATGAAATGGAGGGAATGGAGGGAATTAAAAAGGAGGAGAGAGAAGGAAAAAATTGACCAATCAAGAGTGGCCACGTCACCCCAGCCCGTGGGGGGCGCGTGGGCCACACAAGGCCAGAGAGGCTCTTTGGCCGTGGGACCCATGGCTCCCACACGGCTTGGGCCATGTGGCCTCTTGGCCACTTTCGCCTTTCGCGCGCTCCCTCACGTTCTTTAGCCGTATCTTGGGCATCCGAACTCCGATTTCGAATCTGTTTTTGGATTACGAACCATGACTCCCTCATGCATGACGACGACGACTACACAACTTTGAAAAATGGTTGAGAAATCATCTCGGAAAACGACGATGATGTCAACTCAATGAATGAGAACGAAAAGTAGCGTAGCTACATCATTTGGACTCGAAACTAAATGAATGAGTAACCGAATCGACCGGAACTCAATAAGGAATCATAATAGAGCATATTCAAGTCCAAATACAAAAATATGGAAACATACAAACACAAAGACACACACATATGCTATTTCCTAGACATAGTCCTAGAACATGCAATAAGCAAAGTTTGTCAAGATAGTATAAATGCATGAGGATATATTATCAAGTGTGTGAAAGTGATATATAAATGATATTTAACCATGAAGGAACACACAAGGATGTCATGTGTGTGTGTGTGTCTAGCTTTGTAAGAGATATGAGGTCTTATATTACCTTTGATGATCAATGAAGCACATATCTTTTTGAGACCGGTATTTTGCATGAATTGTGGCCAAAACTTTCTTCGTCTTCATAAATCTTCAACATATGGACCACTAAACATTACAAAAGAAACACGTTTTGATATGGAATACATACCAACACAAACTATAAACCTAACAACATAATATTTGGTTTATTTTTAATTAAACCAATTTATCCTTATTGGTAAATTCCTATTGGGATATTTTTGTAATTAAATTTTTTTATTAAAATATGGGTATACTTATCATATTTATGGGTGTCAATATCGGCACCCATGTTTTTTTGAATTGAAATCTCAATTCTTAACATGATTATTATGTTCGGACAAACAATCTCTAAATCATCACTTTTCTACCTTAGAAGCAAGGTCCTGATTCTAATATTAAGAATCGTTGTTTCAAACATAGCTAAATTTAAAATCCAAACTCGAGAAGGGCTATATATATATAAACAAATATTCATTTTCCTTACAATTTCTTAAATCTCTTAAACCATTTATCATATTACCTAATTAATGCTTTTTGTAAAATCATAGATTCATAGATACAAAATTAATAAATTTGACTTTTAACTCAATAATTAATAACCAAATTGTGTTTTTAAAGTAGGTTAATAGAATCAAATTATGTTCTTAAATAAGTTAATCCACTATAATTAGAGGAAATAAGCCTTTTTAGTCAAAAATTAAGGGGAGGTATTGTTTTTGTCCGACATTATCATTTTTATTGTTTTTGTCATTAAATGGGCTGTGAAGACATAATTGCCCCTATTTTTTTTTTTTTTGAAAACCTCTTCTCTCTCCTTTTCTCTCTCGTTTTCACTAGATTTTTTTTTCCTCTTTCTCTTTTTCCTTTTCTCTGATCTCACACCTTCTTCTCTCTTTCTCTCCTCCTCTCTCCTCCGTCTTCTCACTTTCTCTCCTACTTCTTCTTCTTCTTCTTCTTCTTCTTCTTCTTCTTTTTCTCTTTCTCTTTTTTTCCAGATTTTTTTTTAAAACAAAAATTTTTAGATTTTGTGGTTTTCCGATCGTTGGTCATCCGATCTTATCTCCTTCTTCTTCTTCTCTTTCTCTCCTCTCTTCTCTTTCTCTTTCACATTTTTTCCAGATTTTTTTAAAAAAAAATTCAGTTACTTTTTTTATTTTGAATGAAAAAAAATTCAGATTTTGTTTTTGTTTAAAATTATTTCCAGATTTAAAAAAAAAAAAAATTCAGGTTTTTTTGATTTTGTAAAAATTCCAGATTTTTTCAAAAAATTTCAGATTATGTTTGTTAAAAAAAAAATTCCAAATTATTTTTTTTCGATATTATTTAAAAAAATTCAGTTTTATTTATTTATTTATTTTTATTTTGAAAAATTTTCAGATTTAAAAAAAGTTTGGATTTGAGTGTTAGTTGTTGATTTGAAGGGTGGTTGTGGTTGTGAATGTAGTTGATTTTAAGGGTGGTTGTGGTTGTGAATGTTTGGATTTGAGTGTTGGTTTGAATGTTAAATTTTTTTTCTAGATTTTTAATTTTTTTTTCCAGATCTTGTTTTGTTTAAAAATTCCAGATTTTTAAAAAAACTTCAGATCATGTTTGTTAGTTTTTTTTTTTTTTTTTTTCTAGATTTTGTTAAATTAAACACACCAGGCCACCGATTAAACACATCAAGCCACCGATTAAACATATCAGGTGTAAACCAATTAAACACACCAATTGTAATCAATTAAACACATCAAGCCACCAATTAAACACATCAGACCACCAATTAAACACACCAAACCATCAATTAAACACATCAGGCAAAACTCATTAAACACACCAGGGTAAAAACAATTAAACACATCAGAGCAAAACGAATTAAACACATCAGGACAAAACGAATTAAACATATCAGACAAAACGAATTAAGCACACCGGGCAAAACGAATTAAACACACCAGATCTGGGAAGCAGAAGAAGAAAAAGAAAAAAAAATAGAGAAAAAAGTTGTGTTTTTTTCGGGAAGAAGAAGAAGAAGAAGAAAAAAAGAAAAAGAAAAGATAAATTTTTTTTTTTTCATAAATAAGGGCAATCTTGTCCAAAAAGTGGATATAATGATAAAAACAATAAAAATGACAATCCAGGACAAAAACAATGAACCTACTAATTTTTTGGCTAGTTTTAAAGCTCTCCCTTGAATAAATCTTAAAAGTAACTTTAATTTTCAAAATCTAAAATACTGTTTTATAAATTCTAAAGATTCTCATCTCAAAAACAAATATATTTTCCTCAAAATACTTCTTAATGAAATTCTCAAATATAACTAATTGGTAAAATATTCTTAAAAGAATAACTTAGTTTTCTTGACTCACTAAAGTCTATAAATTATGCTTGAGTATATATTACTCACCTGGAAGTCTTAATTTTTTTAATCTTTATTACAGACTAGCTAATTTTCTAAAATCTGAACATTCTTTACTAATCTCTTTAAAAGAATAGCTATATTCTCAACTTATATAGCTATTTCTTGATGTTTCTTATGTAATTAAACATAAATGGGTTTCCAAAACCATATAAACCTGCTCTCTGAGATAATCTAGTGATATTGTCTTATTTCAAACTTAATGAAAGAAACTTATCTGCACTTATCTGCATAAGCTATCGCATCCAGTGTTGTTGAATACTTGAACCATACCTTTTTCTTTCTATTTATATTTCTCTGTTTATCTGTTTCTTTTTAATAAACCATGTAAATTCTTCTATAAATATATTATGAGTTCTAATAACAGTTTCTTTTTCTAATATCATATATGCCCAATAATCTGGAAATCTGTTAACTTAAGCAAATGAATAAATCATTTGTTTTTAAGCAATTCTAAATAATCAACTCTAATGATTAATTTAAAAATACATAACTTAATTATAAAATTAGAATAGGACTCTACTCATAGTACTCCTGGCTCAAGTGTGTACTAAATCTCGGATTCCATCTGATTTCTTTATCTCCTGGATTCTCCTTGAATATCCGGTGCGTATCTCCACTGCTGCACTCTAATTCTTCTTCCAAAATCTCAGTCTTCTATCTCTCACACGCTCACACCACAGGCTGATTCTTTTCATTTTTCTTCTTTTCTTCCTTTTCTTTCTTTCTCCGATTCTCTCTCTCGGCTATGAAGCTCTCTTTCTCACTCCCGGTCTTTGCCTCTCTCTATTTCTCAGATTTTATCTCTCTCTCTCTCTCTCTCGCCTATCTCTCTTTCTTTCTTTTCTTTTCTCTGTTTTCTATCTTCTTCAAAATCTCTGTGTCCACTAAGCTTAGCTGAATCTCATTTCTCTCTTACATCTTCTCTTCCTTTTTTTTTATTTTTTTATTTTATTATTATTATTATTTTTGTTGCCACTAATCACACATGCCACCACTCACACACACACACTCCACCTGGCAGCTAGTTGCCGCTTCAATTCTTTTTTTTTTTTCTTTTTTTTTTAAACTCAAATGTTATGGGCTTGGTCATGGGCCGAATTTGGTTTGGGTCTGATAAGATTTTGTGTTTGAATTTGGGCTTAGGTTTGGGCTTGGATACTGGGCTTGTGGAACTGGATCTTTCACCATCCCTCTCACTTTCAGATTCGAAGGTCCAAACTATTCTTTTTCCGCCTTAGAAAGACGAAGAGGAAACCTTTGCTTTCTAGCTTACTATTGACAGAATCCACACTTGAAAAAGTCTTTAAAAGACCCACAGCACTCCATTCATTGTCCTCTGAAGCACCTGACCATGACATCGAGAGAGCTACGTTCTTTTTAACACCCTTTCTCCCAGATCGACTTTAACCGTATCCGCATACGATTTCCTATCCTGAGGTTTATGATGACCAATATCCTCCTCCTTACTAGTATTCTTATTCCATCTCTCTGCCACAAAACTATCATAAATACAGCTATTCATCGGTGATCGGCGTCTATTCCACCCATATTCAGAAACCTTGGCAACGATCGGCCACCCATAAACGTGCATTCCATTCGCCATCTTGGCCACCTTACCAGCCTCCTCTAGAGAACCAAAACGGATGAATGCATAGCAGCTTCTTCTTCCTGGACTTTTTGCGGACAGAAAAACGTCCCTCACCTTTCCGAATGGCTTAAAGATGCCCCAAAGGCCAGCCGAATCCACTGTAGGATTAATATTTCCAACGAAAACAGAGAATAAACTCTCACGAAAGTCCTTAACTCCACCATTACCAGCCCTACCTGCGTTCCAATTCCTGTCAATGCCAGTAAAGTGGGAGTTTCTCTCTCTAAAATCCTCTCTCTTCATGTTGCCTTTTTAAAATATATCTTCTCTCTCTCTCTCTCTCTCTCCAGATTTTGATTTCATCTTCTCTTTTTCCTCGTTCTATTGTCTCTATCTCTCTATCTCTCTCTCTCTCCATGTGTGGCTTTTTTTTCTTCTTCTCTTCACTGCTGATCCCTCTTTAAACCCTTCTTCTTACAAGACCAGCACTCTTCCCTAAAACCAATATCTCTCTCTCTCTAAAAGTGGTTTTCCTGTGATAATAATATATCATACAAAAACTTCATATATGCAAGTAAGTCATCATATTACATCAAACACCATTAAAAATAAAAAACCCTCCATTGTCATCTTAAATGTGTAAGCATTTACAGTGATTCTCTCTTATTTTTTTTTTATTTTTTTAATTATTTTTCTATTTAATATCTCTTGTAGCTTGTGTTTTTAATCAAAATTTTCCGTTATTATTTAATGTTTTGCAGAGAGATAGAGATTCACAAAAGAGGTAAAGCAAGAGGTTCGTGGATAACAGCGAGATCCTAGCTAGCTAGTCATCAGGCGTTACAACAATCTTTGGTCATGAAGAGTTGAAAATTGGTGTGTGAAACCGTTTCACATTTTGTCAACTTTTTATTTATTTGCTATTTTTTCTATATCTGGTCTTTTTGCACGTAGAAGATCAAGAGAGCATTTTGATTTTGTTTTTTCCTTAGACCAAAACTCAACTTGTCTTTGCTCTTCTGCAATTCTCATAAAATTCCCATTAAAACCAGAGAGAATCTGCTAAAACTCAATCCCACCACAATATAATAATTAACCTAACCACAGAGAGAAATTAAATATTCAAATTCAAAGCTGGCCGGGTACTGAAAAACATATGCAAAATATATTAATGGTCCCAAGAATTTATCCTCTTGTCAATTATAAGGTTTTTTTTTTTTTTTTTTTTTCTTTAATTGTCTTTTTTTTTTTTTTTTTTTTTTAACCTCAGACATAGAGGGGAAATTTAATTGTCTTTAATTGTCCTTGTCCCTTCTACATTCTCATCAAAAAATTTCAACAAATTTGGAATAATTTTTTTTATTTCTATATCATCGTATATACTATTTGAGAATATTACAAGCCTTTAAAAAAAAAATTATATAATTTTGATATGGATGAGTGAAAGATAGAGATAGATCGAGAGAGAGAGAGACTTGTACAGTTGTTTATGTTCTTGTAAATTATTTGCTCTAAAGAAAGTCATCTACCATTTATTATTTTCTCAGATAGTTTTTTTAGTGACTTCTACTTTGTACTTTGTAAAAAAAAATATTGCATTACTTTTTATATTTCATTTTTATTTTCTTGTTTCTTCTCTAATGTGCTCTAGTGATCTTCGGCAGATTATCAAGAATTCATAGGCAATATTTTAGGGATTTCGTTGATTCGCCATGTTTCAACCAAACATGTTTGAGAGTCACCATTTGTTCGATATGACCCCAAGAACCCCCGAGAGTGATGATTTGGGGAAGCTCAGAGATGACAATTACGAGACTAAATCGGGTACTGAAACCATGGAAGCTCCCTCCGGCGATGATCAAGACCCCAATCAACGGCCCAAGAAGAAGCGTTACCATCGCCACACTCAGCGTCAAATTCAGGAAATGGAAACGTAAGTAAACTTGCCCTTTATATGACACAGAGAGAGTTTTTGTTATTGAAGTTTTGGTGATTTTGATTCTTTTAGGGTTTTTGTTTTTTGTTTACTTTGTTTCTCAGTTTCTTCAAGGAGTGTCCTCACCCAGATGAAAAGCAAAGAAAAGAGCTGAGTAGTGAGCTCGGATTAGAGCCATTACAGGTCAAGTTTTGGTTCCAAAACAAGCGCATCCAAATGAAGGTAATGTATCTGATCTAGCCATAAATCAAGCCATATCAAGTTCAACATATTCAGATTTTTTTTTTGCCCTAATTTGCTTTTTTTTTTTTTTTGTTGGCTACACAGGCACAACATGAACGCCATGAGAACCAAATTTTGAAGTCTGAGAATGAAAAGCTTCGTGCCGAGAACAATAGGTACAAGGAAGCCCTTGGCAATGCCACTTGCCCTAACTGTGGAGGCCCCGCCGCTCTTGGTGAGATGTCCTTTGATGAGCTGCATCTGAGGATCGAGAGTGCTCGTTTGAGAGAAGAGGTAATAAATTGCAAAGAAACAACTTGTTCATTAACCATTATTCGTTTTCTTCACTCTGGTATTTCTCTTGACGTTTTTGTCGGTGAAATTGCTAAGTTTTTTACTTTTCTTTTGTCTAACCTTTTGATGTGTGTTGTTGTTTGGTTGATGCTGCTTCAGATTGATAGGATCTCTGGAATTGCTGCGAAATATGTTGGCAAGCCCTTGTCATCTTTGTCTCACCTATCGCCTCATCTATCTTCCCGTTCACTTGATCTCGGGGGGTTTGGAAATCTCAGGACACAATCATCAGGCTATGTTGGGGAGATGTACGGAAGTGGAGACCTTCTCAGATCAGTCTCAGGGCCTTCTGAGGCCGATAAGCCAATGATTGTTGAGCTTGCTGTTGCAGCAATGGAGGAACTCATGAGAATGGCTCAGGCAGGAGAACCACTGTGGAGCACTCCTAGTGAAAACTCTAGTGATCATCAGTCTCTAAATGAAGATGAATACTTGAGAACTTTCCCAAGAGAAATTGGCCCAAAACCTTTGGGTTTGAAATCAGAAGCTTCAAGGGAATCTGCTGTTGTTCTCATGAATCACATCAACCTTGTTGAAATTCTCATGGATGTGGTAACTTTTTCTCTCCTAAACTTTTGGTTTTCTTGGTCCAATTATTTACATCTTGGATTTAGCTACTATACAAGACCTGTATTTTTAAATATTTGATTTTTTAGATTTTTGGTTTGAAACTCAATGGCTTAAATACAACTAATCATGTAACTATACAGTACCTGTATAATAATTGAAACCGGTATCTTTCTTATATATATGTTATGCATGATTGAAATGTTTTTTCAGAATCAATGGTCAAGTGTGTTCTGTGGTATTGTTTCAAGAGCCATGACCCTAGAAGTCCTATCAACTGGAGTTGCAGGAAACTACAATGGAGCCTTGCAAGTGGTAATTGAATTATGTAGTAAATTAGTTCAATTAAAATTAATATATCATAAACACATCATCATATATTTTTTTTTTTCTTGTTTAGATGTCAGCTGAGTTCCAGGTCCCATCTCCTTTAGTCCCTACTCGAGAAAATTATTTCGTAAGGTACTGTAAACAACATCCTGATGGAACTTGGGCAGTGGTTGATGTTTCCATGGAGAATTTACGCACCACTCCGATATCAAAGTGTCAAAGAAGGCCATCGGGTTGTTTAATCCAAGAATTGCCAAATGGTTACTCAAAGGTGTGTGCCTTGCTAGCTACTCTCCATCACCTGATTAATTAAGGCCTGTAAGATTGATAGTTAATTTTGTGCCATGATTCATGAATATTTGTGATGATTCTTTTAGGTTATATGGGTCGAACATGTCGAAGTGGATGATAGATCTGTACACAATCTCTACAAGCCACTAGTAAATTCTGGCTTTGCATTTGGAGCAAAACGTTGGGTGGCTACATTAGATCGACAATGTGAGCGACTCGCTAGTTCAATGGCCAGCAACATTCCAGCAGGAGATCTGTGTGGTACTAAATTATACCGTAAACATTTTCTTTAGAAATCGATCGATAATTTACTCACAATTAAGAACTATTTAAATGTCTATTGTGCAGTGATAACAAGCCCAGAAGGGAGGAAGAGCATGTTGAAGTTGGCTGAAAGGATGGTTGCTAGCTTTTGCATGGGCGTTGGTGCCTCTTCAGCGCATGCCTGGACAACATTATCGGCTACTGGCTCTGATGATGTGAGGGTTATGACCAGAAAAAGAATGGATGATCCCGGCAGACCCCCTGGTATTGTGCTGAGTGCTGCAACATCCTTCTGGATTCCAGTTCCACCAAACAGGGTTTTCGATTTTCTTAGGGATGAGAACTCCCGAAATGAGGTACGTAGATGAAGTAGTACTCGTCCAGTGTCTATACAGGATCTGTATAGCTACTATAGTGGAAACTAAACATTTAATTTAATTCAAGGATCCACAAAATTCAAAGGTTTGAAGAATTTATTAATAATTAAAAAAAAAAACTAAAGAAAATATTTCCTTTTTATCTACCTATTAACAATGCAGTAACTTAACTGTACTATTTATATATTTTGACTTGAATTCACAGTGGGATATCCTCTCAAATGGTGGTCTAGTTCAAGAAATGGCTCACATAGCGAATGGACGCGACCTAGGGAACTGTGTTTCTTTGTTGCGCGTAAATGTAAGTTGTAGATATTTGATCGCTTTAAGATTTAAGTTTATTATTGTTATTAATTTAACTAATTAACTTCTAATTATCAAAATGAAAATTATTGTAGAGTGCAAATTCAAACCAAAGCAACATGCTTGTACTACAAGAAAGCTGCACTGATTCTACAGGCTCATATGTAATTTATGCACCGGTTGATATAGTTGCAATGAACATGGTCTTAAGTGGTGGTGACTCAGATTACGTTGCTCTTCTCCCGTCAGGATTCGCTATACTTCCTGATGGTCCTAGACTTAGCGGTGGAGGAATTCTCGAGGTTGGTTCTGGGGGATCTCTCCTAACCGTGGCATTTCAGATCTTAGTTGATTCAGTTCCAACGGCGAAACTCTCTCTTGGATCGGTGGCTACTGTTAACAGTCTAATTAAGTGCACAGTCGAAAGAATCAAATCATCTGTGATGTGTGAGAATGCATGATCGAAATAGCCTAACTTATGGTGAGTGAATTCCATAAACCGATTTAGCTTTGTACCATAAATTACATGTTTTAAGGTGGATATAAATTAAAACTTAATTAGAATTCTCTGGTGCAAACGTCCATTGCAGCATGAAAAAAAGAAGAAGGAAGAAGATGAGAACAAGGAAGAAGAACATGGTGTAGCTTCAAAGAGTTTTAACAATTAGAGAAGTCAAGAATGCACCTTTGGGTGGTGTTTGGCGAGTGAAAAAGCAGTCAAAAAAGCACAAGATTGAAGGGTTCCGGTATTGACTTCGACAACAAAACAAAGAAAGATTAAATTGAGTAGTGAACTAAAGACCTTGTTATATATCATGCATGTTTAATCACAATAATTATTCTCCTTTTTGTTTTCGTTTTGTTCATGAGATAATTAATTAATTAATTAATTAGAGTAGCTAGCTAGTGTTAGTGCTCTTGTAAGAGTCGTTAATTATCTTATCTAATTGTCTAATCTTTTGTTACTTTCATATGCATGTACTTTTCTTCTTAAGGCATTATTCCCTCTTTATTTTATTTTATTTTTTGATATTCCACTTATAGAATTGCAACTCAAATTCGGGACATTAACAAGTTAAATGAGTGTCATTTACCACAGCCACATTGGGTGGTAGCTATCACTAATTAAAAACGTACACTGAATTTTGCCTTGATGGTTGAATATAAGAGATTGTTTGATCATTTACATTCAAACTAACCGAGATTATTGAAATGCATTCAACCCAATAACACTAATGAGCAAGCAAGTTAGTTAGAACTTGCCTAACTAGTAAATTTGCATTTAGTATGGTTAAAATATAAGAGATTATTGGGCGTGGAGGTTGTGGTCGATTTGCATGGGTTGGTGGGTGGTCAATAGCTGCGCTTGTAAGACGATTGCGGAATGGGCAGGGGGCTGGTCTACTCTAAGCCCGTCAAACAGTAGTAGAAGAGCCTGGAATACTCTGTTTTTCGCCACGGTGGGGACGATTTGGGAACTCAGAAATAGAAAGGTTTTCAAGGAAGGGGACTTTACCCATTGGGGAAACGCTTGAATACTGTTTCGGGGGAGGGTTTGCTTTTTCTTTCTTGCTCTGTTTTAGCTGGTTTTTGTGTTTTGGTCTGTTCTTGCGGGTCCTGATGGCCTTGCCTGTTTGTGGCTCTCTAGCCTTCTCTGTTTTGTGGTGTTTGCTTGGCTTCCCTTGCTGTTGCCTGCCTTCGTGGCCTGTTGTTTTGGTTTGTTTAATAAAGACTACCGTTTCAAAAATATCTATATATATAAGAGATTATTGGATCACATTCAAACCCCAATAACACTAAACAGATTATTAGAATACATTCAACCTAGTAGCACTAAAAGTTGTCCAGCTGAGCAAGCAAAATTAGTTGGATTTCTGTCTAGTAAATTATCATTGAATTTGTTTCTTGTTATTTGTGCTACTCTGTGAAATCAGTGGTCGGTTTCGTCTAGTCTCATTCACCAATTAATTTGCAAATTAAACCTAATGTCATACAGTTGTCTGGTAGGTTTCATGTGCAGTATCTCGCACTTTTATCGAACCTGATAATTGTTAGAAAACAATTATTAGGTCTGATAATCTAGAATTCCGTACGAAAAATAAAACTATGGGATTCATTAATGTTTGGTGTTAGTGCATTTCAAGCTAGTTATTGAAAGACAGACTGCTATTTAAAAACGTGTTATGTATGCTCTGAATGCTATTTCTGATTGGGCCGCATTGTTTGAGGCAGAAGGGAATGGTTAATTTATGTCTTTTTAGTTCATGTTTCCTTACCTTCTGTTGAGGTTTGCGTACCTTTTTAGATTATTGTTTTAGGGTCTGTGCACCACTTTGCTTTTGCTTTTTTTTTTTCTTTTCTTTTGTTTTCTTTTTTATCCATCTAAAAAAAAATGTATGCTCTGAATCTCTAATCACCTCCATTACTACACTAATCAAAAAATTGAAAACATACATGTTTCAGACATATACCTGAATTTAAGGTTAGGACAAAAATTAGTTTAAAGCTCACCGGCCAACCGGTATTAAAGACTTTTCATAATAAAAAACTTAGGTCAAAATTTATTATTTCTCCATGTAGGCGATGTTGGTTCTGGCCTTTTGTTGGCTTTAATATATGAGCTGTTCAAATCTCCGTATCTATTATCAATATCATGTAGGCGATGTTGGTTCTGGCTTTTTGTTGGCTTTAATATATGAGCCGTTCAATTCTCCGTATCTATTGTCAATATCATATAGGTGATGTTGGTTCTGGCCTTTTGTTGGCTTTAATATATGACCTGTTCAAAAAATAATATCATGCACGTGGATAGTAAAATTGAATCCAGGAAAAACAGTCACTGTTTGTGGGGCTTGCCCTTCTTGCCTTTGGCTGTTTAATAAAGTTATCTTTTCATAAAAAAAAAACAAAAAATAGTATCCCCCAGCTTTTTCCGCGGAACCAAAAGTTGTTGAAACAAATCAATATTAGGCGACAAAAAATTTCGGAACATAAGACCTTTTTTTTTTTTTTTTTCCAAATTCGATCATTTGCTTGGTAGTTGGTTACTTGAATTTTGATTTTGAATTCAGTTTGTTTTATTATTATTTGTTGTTTTTATACTCCATCATATATCATGGTTACTTGGTAGTTATTTGTTTGTTTGTTGCTGTGATAGAGACTGTGTTTGAAAATATATATAGTAAGCAGTTTCAGATGAAAGATTATTGGGATGTTGTGTTATATCATTCATGAGAAGAAATTAAAGATGGGAAAACTGATTTCTTTACAAGCAACTAGTGGAAGAAAATAAAGAGAGACCACAACCAAAGCTTGAACTCCCCAACATACAAAGAGAGGAGGAGATGGTTTGAAGTTGAGAGACAAATGGCGATCTGGTAATTAAGTGTAACAGACTGTTCTCTCACCTCCATCACTCCATGACTAGCTAGTAAACAAATTCTAAATTTAGAAGTCAAGATCGAATCTAGACATATCTTGAATTTGAAAAAAGAAAAAAAAACAACTGTTGTCGGTTGATAGGGGTCTGAGAGACTGGCACTTCTGCAAGTAGTAAAGACAAAATATTCATTATAATCTACCACCAACAAATTAAGTTCTCGAAAGGGAAAATAAGTGGTACAAAAACTACAATGATATGTGTATTGAAAAAAGATCGTTATGAATTGTAATGGACATTTATTTTGATGAACAAATAAGGCTACCAGAATTCTATAAATTTGTCAGGAGATATTTAAAGAATTACCTTTGTTGATTTACTTTGAATCCTCAGAATCAACCAGAAGCAGCTTTGCATGATGTCAAATAAATTGTTTTTAATTTCTGCTTCTCTTCTTATATTTCTTCGATAGGGAGAGGCATAAGAAGAGATATATAAATGGTGGTTGAAGTTACAGTTGTGAACTCATTGAATTCATCAAATGCTACCAATATAGCTTGGAAAATAACTCTCATTATAAAACAAAGGTGTAACTCGAACTTTTATCACAAATGTAAAGGGGAAATGCACTTCTATTAAATTTTTCATAGTTTTTCAAATAGGCCCTCTAGTTCCTATTGAAAATTTGTGTTATAACTTGAAAAAAAAAAAAAAAAAGAAAAAAAAAAAGATTATCCCAGCTCTTTTTTAAATGGTAACAAGAATTTTTAAAAATTAAATGAGCTTTCTTTTCTTTTCTTTTTTTCTAAGAAAATAAAAAATAAAAAGTAGTCATGATCTACAAATTACTATCATTAATTCTTGTTCTGTAACCATGAAAAATATCCACGTACATTTTTTTTTTTTTTTTTTTTATCGAAATATCTACGTACATATTGAACCTGATAAAAACATTAAGCTGAGCAATTCCATATATAGTAGTAGCCACTAGCCAGGACCACGTCTACTTTTGTGTTCTTTCTTTTTTCAGGACTGTAAAATCAGCAATTAAATTGGAAATAAATACATAGTACAACCAAATGACCAATCATAAAACTAGCCGGCTCCACATAATTAAATCATGTTGAAGAATAATTAAAATAAAAATGGTCCATGTACCAATCGATCTATCAATATCCACACACACACACACATATATATATATATATATTCTTGTAAAGTTTAATTATAGTGGATTAACTTATTTAAGAACATAATTTGATTCTATTAACCTACTTTAAAACACAATTTGGTTATTAATTATTGAGTTTTTTTGAAAGAAAGCAAGCTTATTGATTATTGATCAGTTAAAAGTCAAATTTATTAATTTGTATCTATGAATCTATGATTTTACAAAAAGCATTAGGTAATATGATAACTGGTTTAAGAGATTTAAGAAATTGTAAGGAAAATGAGTATTTGTTTATATATATATAACCCTTCTTGAGTTTGGATTTTAAATTTAGCTATGTCCGAAACAACGATTCTTAATATTAGAATCGGGACCTTGCTTCTAAGGTAGAAAAGTGATGATTTAGAGATTGTTTGTCCAACATAATAATTATGTTAAGAATCGAGATTTCAATTCAAAAAAACATGGGTGCCAATATTAACACCTATAAATATGATAAGTACACCCATATTTTAATAAAAAATTTGATTACAAAAATATCCCAATAGGAATTTACCAATAAGGATAAATTAGTTTAATTAAAAATAAACCAAATACTATGTATATCCATTATGTACACCATATCTTCAATTATATCTATGGAAGCTATAGAAACTCTTTCCCTAGTTTCAAGAAGTGCAAAGTAGTGAAAGATATAGTAGGATAGACGTGGCCAATCTCATACTCTCATATTCAAAAGGAAAACATTATTGAACTTCTTAAAATTTTCAGATCAAATAAAGTCATATTCGTAAGAGAGATTTCTTATCAATTTTAGAAAAGTGTTTCGAGTTTTGATAAAATTTAAAACTATTTGCGTCCGTACCATATGCATTTAACTCATAACACAAAGAAGGTTAACAATATCAACCTTTATAAGACATAAATGATTTATAAGATAGTTAGCATGGCTCGGTTTGAATCTTATAGATGATTTATAAGATAGTTAACATGACACAACATAATTGTAAGGTCTAATTACCACCGACTGTCTTGCATAAGTTTTTCTCTGTGTTAGTATATGCATGTCATATAATTTTAGTTTAACCTACTTGCTTTGTTGCTGCTTCTATTATGAAGTTCAATGGTTTCTTGGAAAATTCCTGATCTCTAACTAGCAAAGAATGTGAAGTACAGCTTCTCAAAATTTAAGAATTTAAGAATTCTCCAGACTGTGTTTTCGAGTCTGGAGAACTTAAAAATGTATCATTTTATGAAATTGGGTGTATTAATAACTTAAGAGGGTTTATAAATAAATTGTATTAAAATAAAAACATTCATTTAAATAAGGGTACTATTGGCATTAAGATGGGTGTTTATAGTAATGTTTTAATTTTAAATTTTAGATATGGGTGTACTTATAAATATGGGTGTGTTTATCATATTTATGGGTGTCAATATCCGCACCAAAAAAACATGTCTATCTTTTTACTTCTTTTGGGCCCTTTAACATCTCTAATTCAAATAGGGTTTATAAGAAGACAAGTGGGGCTTAAAAAGCAGTACTACATGTAAAGGTATAGACAAAGAGCCCAGGCCCTAACACGTTGTTCATAGCCGAAACTAACCCAGTAATTGAACTGGGCGGGCTATTCCAGGTCCATTTTAGCTGCTCAATGTACAGTTTCGACATCGTATTTTTTGAATTATTACAAATGTAGGAGTTAAGAAGGAGGACGTGATTCGAACTCACAGTTGATGTCGCCTGTGATCAGCAAACTACTGGGTCACTTTAACTTCTGCCAATTTCAACATCCTATTGGATATCTCTATTTGAATATATATAAATATTAATTAAGTGAAAATGATTAGTTATATATGGTCTTTCTATTGTCAGTTCGTCCTGACAATAAATATATCAGGACGAAGAATGTGGATCACATATTATAGAGAAGTTTTGACAAGTGCATACACTTTGAGTCAAAGAATATAAATCTAGTGGTCAACATTCTTCATCCTGATATATTTATTGTCAAAATGAACTGATAATAGAAAATCTGTAGTTATATATATTCTAATTATAATTAAACCAAAACCAACGAACATGAAGTTTCCAAGGAAGATTTAGCATTAATTATACGTATAGTATAAGTAACTTGTGAATTAATTGTCCCTAACATTTGTCCGAGGCTCGGATTGTACCGCGTTAGATTGTAATAATCATTGAATTTAATTCATGTTTTTAATGTTAATTTGCAACTGATGTGATGGATGACCAAATTCTCATTTGATGTAATGTAAGGTGGAGAAGAACTTGGGTGCATCGGATGCACCCAAGATTTAGTCTGTGAGGTGATAGCTAGTTATTTAGAATCCATTCAAACAGGAGTTGGCTAGTATACATCCCTTGAAAGTGATAGGTATCATGGATTCATGGCAATTAATTTATGTTGCCAACTGGCACTAAAAGTGTGCTTGGGACTTTGGGACAACCGGTTGAAACCAGTTTTTCCCCAAAACATCACTAACAAATGGTTTTTTTTTTTTTTTTTTTTTTTAAAAATAGAATATTAGTTTTTTTTTTTTATATTAGTAATATATTAAATAACATTTTATTATTATATATTAATTGAATAATATAACTATATTAAATATAGAAAAATT
Source organism: Acer saccharum (assembly GCA_030490815.1). Taxonomy (NCBI): domain Eukaryota; kingdom Viridiplantae; phylum Streptophyta; class Magnoliopsida; order Sapindales; family Sapindaceae; genus Acer; species Acer saccharum. The sequence goes on along the minus strand of CM059877.1, from coordinate 3,590,434 downwards.
GAAAACTATTATAATAAAGTTAATAAATAATAAAATTATAATAAAATGTAGAATTGCAAATATTTGTAGAATAATATTAATAAATAATATTATTACATTTGAAAATTGAAAATTTGAAAATATAATTAAAATGATATTAATATGCAATAAAATTACATTTATCATAAATAATATAATGGAAATTGTGAAAATAAGTAATTATTTGTAATATATTAATAAATTGCAAACATTTTGGAAATCTATATATTAATATGAGTATAAAAATATGAATAATCTTTATAGTATATATAATTGTTTATATTTAATTGAGAAATAAAATAATAATGAAAAGTATTAAAAAAAGAAAAGAAAAAAAAGAGAGAGAAATTGTTTATGGGAACAACTTCAACATTAGTGGGAACCAATTTAACATTTTAACCAATGTTGGAATTGTTTATGGGAACCACTCAACGTCAATAAATGGAACGACTTTTGTATTTTAGGAACCACTTTAACATTGTTATCAATGTCAAAGTTAGTCCTGAAAACAACTATTTGTTGGAAACAATTTCAACGTTGATAGAAACCATTTTAACGTTCTAACCAACATTAAAGTTGTAACCGGGAACCACTCAACTTTAATAAAGGGAACAACTTTTACATTATGGAAACAACTTTAACGTTGAAATCAACATCAAATTTGTTTCCAAGAGCAATTACTCGTTTGAAATAACTTCAACGTTAATGCAAACCACTTAAATGTTCTAACCAACGTTGTAGTCGTTTCCAAGAACCACTTAACTATAATAAAGGGAACAACTTTCACATTATGGAAACCACTTTAACGTTGAAATCAATGTCAAAATTGTTCCCGGGAACAATTACTTGTTTGAAACAACTTCAATGTTGATGGAAACTACTTCAACGTTCTAACCAACATTGTAGTCGTTTCCAGAAACCACTCAACTATGACAAATGGAACAACTTTTACGTTATGGAACCACTTTAACGTTAAAATCAATGTCAAATTTGTTCCCGAAAATAATTACTCGTTTGAAACAACTTCAACGTTGATGGAAACTACTTCAACGTTGATGGAAACTACTTCAACGTTAACGTTGAAGTAGTTTCCAGGAACCATTCAACTATAACAAAGGGAACAACTTTTACGTTATGGAAACCACTTTAACATTGAAATCAACGCCAAATTTGTTCCCGGGAACAATTACTCGTTTGAAACAACTTCAACGTTGATAGAAACCACTTCAACGTTGATAGAAACCACTTCAACGTTCTAACCAACGGTGCAGTTGTTTCCGGGAATCACTCAACTTTAACAAAGGGAACCACTTTTACATAGTGGAAACCACTTTAATGTTGAAATCAACGTCAAATTTGTTAATGGGAACTGTTGTATGTATAAATTCGCCAAACTGACACGTCATCTAAAAGAGCTAACGAAAGATTGCCACGTCATTCATTGACCGGGTCAAGGGAAGAAGTCTGACAAGTCAGGATGATAAAATAGCTTAGACCAGAAGGAAGTCGAAGGCATGGTCGCCAAAAGGGAAAACCTACTCGCCGAATATAGAAGTGTGCTCGCCAGATACGCAATACCTAGAAAATAAAGATACTCGCTGGACCAGCACACTGGGCTCGAACCGACTCGGCAGGAAAACAGAAATAAACCCTAAACTTTTAGAATACCCAAAGCAACAAGGAATCATAAAAAGGAAAGAAGACCCAATCTGTGACAGGAAAGGATCCTAGTACAAATCAACAAGGGGAAACCCTAAGATAACATGTATAAATAGAACCACCTATCCCACGAGGAAGGGGTTCAGAATTCGATAGAGAGAAAAAGAGCAATTGTGAGAGATTTGAGTGTGTAACAAAGCAACGAAAACCTAGTATTATTCTTCTGCCCTCAGGGGCGCCGTGGTTTTTTCCCATTCAAGGGTTTTCCACGTAAAACTTGTCTTTTGCATGTGTTCTTAATTTTCTTGTTTTATATTAAATTGATTTAATTGTTGAGTGCGTGGCAATCCAAATTTCACCGTCAACAATTGGCGCTAGAAGGAGGGGGCTTTTGAACAGAAAACTTCGAGGGACCCTTGCGAATCAGACAGCATGAACAACGACAGCGACAGAGATGGTAACTCCAGCGGAGATTTAGTTGTTGAACCAACTGCGCCAATGGGAGACAGGGCAGTGACAGTTGGGGAACAATCAGCAGCAACGCCAGGAACTAGGGCGGCTGATCCCGGGATTTTGCAGCACTTCCAAGCTGCATTGGTAAACCTAATCAGCGAAGCCAGCAAAATAGCACTTTCACTTCCCATAGGGTTAGGAGTTTCATCTCCTTACGAGTTAACCACCCCTGGAACCCATCCACCCGGAAGGCTACGGTCAGAAGTTCACATCGCAATTCCCGATACTCAAGCAAGACAATCCACTGAGGAGACCCCCCAGGATCACACTGAGGATTTCGAGAGGAGAAAACAAAGGAAGGGAAAAGGTGTGATGAATGAAGAATCCAGGGAGGAACGAGACCAGGTGCGAACACATGGGGTCAATTCCAGCGACACATACCAGCGAAACCGGTGGAGACACCGGTCCATCTCATCTGAGGACAAGAGTCCTCGCCCACGAAGGGAGTTGCGATCTAAAAGAACGAAGCGGAGGAGATCCGAGAGCACTGAAGATCGAAGAAGCCCAGATGAGAGAGGCAATCATGGTAGAATGACAATCAAGAGTAGACTCGATCCAGCAGGAGAACCAACTGGTCAGCGAGATGTCACCTTACAAGAGCTATCAAGAAAAGTTTCAGCAATGGCGCGAAGGTATGGTCGTAATGTATCCTCGGATGATGAGTCAGATAGCCCATTCATCGAAACTATTGCTCGCACCCAATTTCCAGACAGATTTAGAATGCCAACTATTGAGCAGTATAAGGAGAACAGGGATCCAAAGGAACATGTTCGTCGATTCCGCAATATCATGGCCCAGTATTCATCCAATGATGGTTTGTTGTGTCTCACCTTCCCGCAAACATTCGGCGACCTCGCCTCTAGATGGTTCGGAAGACTCCCGCCCGGAACCATAAGCAGCTTCTCAAACCTCAGTAAGGCATTCATAAGGCAATTCATGGGAAGTGTCCAAAGAAGAAAGTCACTCGCCCATCTGTCAAACTTGAAACAGGAACGTAATGAGTCAATCAAGAAGTATCTGGCCAGGTTCGGGAAGGAAGTAGCTCAAATTGAGGATGCCAGTGATGTAGCTGTAATCGCCGCTTTCACCAATGGGCTACAGAGTGGACGATTATCCTTTGACCTGTGAAGAGATAGACCTAAAACTTACGAGGAGATGATGGAAATAGCTGGCGACTATGCACTGGCAGAGGAAGAAGAAGTAGCACAAGGGGGTAGCTACGTGCATGGGCACAAGCCTGACTTGAAAACAGACCATAAGGATGACAAAAAGATGCAATCACGTGATCGCCAGAAGGATGAGAAGGGCCAAAAGGGATATTCGAGAGAAAGCAGAGGAAATGTAAGGTTGATAATTAGTGTTGGCATTAATTCCATATCAAAACGTGTTTTACTTGTAATGTTTAGTGGTTAGTAAATGAAGGATTTCGAAGACGAAGGACGTCTCAACCATTATTCGTTCAAGTTGCCGGCTTTTAAGAGTTTCGGACATTATCGGTCTACGAAGGTATTCAAAGACCTCTTATCTCTTACAAGGCTAGGCACAGACTCACACATATCATTCTTGTGTGTCCCTTCATGATTTTATTTCATTTACATTTCACTTTCACACACTTGGCAAAATATGCTCATGCATTCACATTTAGTTAATAAACTTTGTGTTTTGCATTTTCTAGGACTATGTCCGGAAACTAGCATATGTGTGTGTATTTGTGCTTGTATGTTTCCATATTTTATGTTTAGGACTTGAACATGTTCTTATTCAATGCCTTATTGAGTTCCGGTCATTTCGGTTACTCATTCATAAGGTTTCGAGTCCAAACGTGTTGACTATGCCACTTTACGTTCTCTTACGTTGTGTTGACTTCATCGATGATTTCCGAGATGATTTCTCAACCATTTTTCAAATTTGTATAGTTGTTATCGTGTGTGAGGGAGTCACGGTTCGTAATCCGAAATCGGAGGTCGGATGCTCAAGATATGGGCTGAAGATCTGAAGGAGCGCGCGAGGGCGTAAGTGGCCAAGAGGCCACGTGTGGCCCATGCCGTGGGTGGAGCCGTGGGCCCCACGGCCAGAGGGACTCTCTGCCCCCGTGTGGCCCACGCGCCCCCCACGGGGCTGGGCTGAGGTGGCCCTCTTTTATTGGCCAAAAATTGCCTCCTCTCTCCTTTTTTTAAAACCCCTCCATTCCCTCCATTTGTTTTCAAGAAGAAAAAGTTAGAATTCCCGTCAGAATTTTTCTCCCAAATTTTCCCAACTTCCAAACACCATAACTTTCTCATACGAAGTCGGATTTGAGTGATTCAAGTTGGAGAACGTTCGTAATCGAGTCCTCTACCTTTTCTAAGTGATTTGACAGCTGTTTGATCAACTTTTCTGGTGGTTGCACACAGAAAACCGAACCAGCTCGAAAATCCAAGGTAGTGTTCATATCTTTGGGATTTCTTCTTTTATAACCTTCAATTTGCTTGGGGTTTCTTCTTCTATATGTATGTTTATGTATTATGAATGCTATAGAGAAAGATAGCTTTATAATCAATCTTAATCAAAAGTCTAATTAGAGACATATGTGAACTAGTTTCTTAGATTCTAGGTATTTCACATGTTTGAGAGTTGTATTGTGATTAGATTGATATCTAGGATTATTTGTGGATTGATTGATGTATTTTATGATTAATAATCCTCACATGTGCTTAGATCCTCTTATTGAACAAATCTAAGATTAGCACATTTGATTTTGTATTTAGAGCTAATTAGGATTTAATTGATTATTCATTATATCCTTACTCTAAATACTTGCTAGAATATTCATTGTATACATTTTGTGATTCTAGCATTTTTGTTGTTGTTTGTGTTCTAAAGTCTTGATTATGTGCTTAATGAACATGCTTTGTTTTCAAGCTTTAGAAACATGAATAGAATCTAGGCTTGGCATGTTTTAGGTGTTTTGCATGCTCTAGATTTTTGTTCATGTTTAAGATCTAGACTACTTTGTTTTGTGAACTTTGTTGCCTATGTCTAGATCTTCATGAAGTGTACCTTATCCATACATTTCATATGCTCATGCATCATTTTGTATGGTGTCATGTTTTGGATCATAAACTAGAAAAATGTACATTGTGTGCTCATTGATTATTTCTAGTTTCCATAGGATGTATTGATCATATATTCTATGTTGCATGTGTTTGCATCATTTGCATCACTTAGATCATTGCCTTGTAAAAGGTGGAAGTCTCTTGCAAAGTGAGTGAAGCTTTGTGGAAAGAGCAAGGAAGCCTTGACTAGGACATGTGGTCCGGATAGTCAAGCAAGGAAGTCTTGTCTAGGGTCGGGAGGATCCGGATAGGCAAGCAAGAAATCTTCCTAGAGACGTGAGCGTCTTGGATAGGAAGTTGCTTCCTAGAGGTGTAGGACACATCTCGGATAGGAAGTAGGCTAGGTGGTTCACTAGGCCCGAGGGTAGACTAGGAGTTGATAGCTTGAGCGGATATCATGAGTTGGTAGCTTGAGTGTGTAAGTCCTTTTCGTCATAGTGGATTGCTTTGCCGGTGGTTGTGGATTCAACCCGAGGATGTTTCCTCTTCGGAGGTTTACCACGTAAAAATCAATGTGTCAAATGTCTCTATCTCTATCTCTTTATATTTGTATGTATGATCTATATAACTTGTTTAAGCTCTTCATTTCCTCACATCCTTGTATACAAGTTATTGATAAAGAAAGAGTTGCGCACATTGTTGGTTGAATCTACATTTGTTTCTTGTATCTTGTAAGTGCTTGAACATTGTATCTTGTGATTCTATATCAAGTTGTAAAGCTTAACTTGGTGAGTTTGCATTGTAATATTCAAAGTACAACTTGTGGAATTTAAATTTGCTCATTATTGAATATACTTGTAAAAGAGATACATTGTTCATTGATATATGTTTTGTAGACTAAGGGTGGTGAATCGAGCATACTTGTGATAATTGTTTTCTCATAACAATCATGTTTAAGGTTAATATGTATGCTCACCGAGGTTTTGACATAAGTCACGAAAAAGTTTTTAAAACTAGTGCGTCAACCTATTCACCCCCCCCTCTAGGTTGTTTAGTATAACCTTGTAGGTATTTTCAGGAAACACTCGAGCCAATAAGTTTCGAGGAAGGTACAACCATTACACCCCTTTAACTGGCGACTAGGAGGAGATATTGTCTGTGGTAGAAGACAAAGGACTCGCCAAATACCCCCGACAGCAATCAGCAAATGCCAGGAGAGATACAACTAAGTACTGTCGATTCCACAAAGATCATGGACATGAAACTTCAAAGTGTTTTCAGTTGCGCGATCACATCGAAAGCCTAATCAGAGATGGGCACCTGAAGGACTTTGCCTTGAAAGGGGACAAGCACGGGGGTCCCCAAGATAGCTGCCAAGGAAACGGGCAGGACAGGAAGAGTCCAAGGAGGAACAGCCCTAACGCAGCCATAAACACTATTTTCGGCGGACCTCACACTAGGAGGAGCAATCGAGAAAGGATGTCGGAGGTTCGAGAAGTAATGTATGAAGGCAGGAGCATGGAAGTCAATTCTGTGCAGAGAAACCCCAAGAAAGGGAGAGAAGGACATGATCCCATAACATTTACAGCAGAAGACTCAGACGGGATTGATGCAAAGCCCAATGATGCAATAGTCGTGGGAGTTCGAATAGCCCATAGGGATGTCCTTCGAGTGATGATTGACAATGGGAGTTCGGCTGATATTTTAAGTGCCAGAGTGTATGATGAGTTGCGGCTGGACAGGAAAGATCTTGAACCATTCCATGTACCATTAAAAGGATTTGGTGGCGCAGAGGTTAGGTCATTAGGAACAGTGAAACTGCCTGTAAGATTTGGTACAGCACCATGCCGGCGAACAATCCTGTTGGACTTTGTCGTGGTTGACATCCATAATTGGCTGTATAATGCTCTACTTGGCCGACCGTTTCTTAACAAAGCTCGAGCTGTTACTTCAACCCATGCGCTGAAAATAAAGTTCCCTATAGAATTCGGCGTCGGAGAATTGAGAGGGTCGCAGGAGATGGCTCGCCGCGCCAACCTATCAATCTTCAAAGATAAAACAGGGATGGAAACCTTGAACATATTCGAAGTAGACATGGAAGTGCAGGAAGATAATCCGGAAAACTTCGAACTGGATCCAAGAGATAAAACGAGCAGAGAGAAGGAAGAACCGACTGAGTCGATTATTCTAGATGAAGCGGAACCAGATAAAACAGTAAAGATCGGAGCAAGGCTGACTGAACAAGTTAAAAAAGATGTGACGAACTTGTTGAAAGAATATAGGGGGATTTTCGCTTGGTGCCACGAAGACATGCCAGGGATTGATAGAAGCACAATTTCTCACAATCTGGCTGTGAATGAGAAATGCAAACCGGTGGTACAGAAAAGGAGAAGCTTCAACCCAGAAAGAAGTGCAGCGATAAAAGAGGAAGTGTCAAAGTTGCTCGCCGCAGGGTCAATCAGAGAAGTTAAGTACCCAGAATGGGTGGCGAATGTGGTCTTAGTAAAAAAGAAAAACAATCAATGGAGGATGTGCGTCGACTTCACCGACCTGAACAAAACCTGCCCCAAGGACAGCTTCCCGCTACCAAGGATTGACCAGTTAGTAGATGCAACAGCTGGACATGAGACGTTGAGTTTCATGGATGCATATTCAGGATATAACCAGATAAAGATGCACAAGCCTGACGAAGAGAAGACAGCATTCACCACAGATCAAGGGTTGTATTGTTACACGGTCATGCCATTCGGCCTGAAGAACGTTGGGGCAACTTATCAGCGCCTGGTCAACAAGATGTTCGCCAGGCAAATAGGGAGAAATATGGAGGTCTATGTTGATGATATGCTGACAAAAAGTGTCACCGCAGATAGACATGCAGATGACCTGAGGGAAACGTTCGACGTACTGGTCAAGTATGGAATGAAGTTGAATTCGGCAAAATGTGTATTCGGCGTACCATCTGGGAGGTTTCTCGGATATCAAGTACACCAAAGAGGAATAGAGGTGAACCCTGAAAAAATCCAAGCACTAGCAAGAATGGTCTCACCAAAGACTCTGAAAGATGTCCAAAAACTCACAGAGTGCCTAGCATCGCTGAGCAGATTCATAGCCAAGTCAACAGACCGATGCCTACCATTTTTCAAAGCTTTAAAAAAGGGAAAGGGAATCGAATGGAATGAGGATTGCGAAAAAGCCTTCCAGGCCTTGAAAGATTACCTTGGACGGGCACCACTGCTATCAAAGCCAGAAACAGCAGAGACATTGTACATGTACTTGTCCGTCTCTGAAGCAGCCACAAGTTCCGTGCTAGTACGACAGGAAGATGGAATCCAAAAGCCAGTATACTACACCAGCAAAGCACTATTACCAGCCGAAACAAGGTACTCGCCGGCAGAAAAAATGGCACTCGCCCTAATAACAGCAGCAAGGAAGCTAAGACCATATTTCCAGGCTCATAGAATCAGGGTATACACCAACTGCCCACTGAAGTTAATCCTACAGAAACCAGAGGTATCCGGTCGGTTAACAAAGTGGGCGATCGAATTAAGTGAATTCGATGTGGAATACCTCCCAAGGACAGCAATTAAAGCCCAGGCAGTGGCAGACTTCGTAGCAGAGTTCACTGAACCAAGCATAGAGGTGGCGAGAATGATGGTGGAGCAAAATAAGAAAATATTCAAATGGCAACTTCGCGTTGATGGCTCATCAAACACGCACGGCAGCGGGGCAGGTATAGTGCTGACAACACCGGAAGGAGACTCAATCAAATGTGCCTTGCGTTTTGACTTCAAAGCCACCAACAATCAAGCTGAGTACGAGGCACTCATAGCAGGTTTAAAGATTAGCACAATCTTAGGAGCAGACGAGGTGGAAATTTTCAGCGACTCTCAAGTTGTTGTCAATCAGGTGCTAGATGAATACCAGGCGAGAGAGGAAAGCATGATCACTTACCTGGAATTGGCAAGGGAGCTGTTAGAAAGATTCAAAGAGTACAGAATTGTTCATGTCCCCAGAGAAGAAAATGAAAAGGCTGATGCCTTAGCCAAATTGGCATCTTCCACGATCAACATCTGGCCCAACAATATCTCTATGATCCGCCTATTGCAGCCGAGTATAGTTAAAACAAAGGAAGTCGGGGCAGTCTTTGGCGAAAGGAACAGCTGGATCACACCAATTAAAGAATATCTCGTCAACGATATACTTTCGAGTGACCTATTGGAGGCAAAGCGGCTGAAATACAGAGCTACAAGATACTCAGTACTCAATGGAGAACTATACAAGAGGGGATACTCGAGGGCACTGCAGAGATGTGTCGGGCCTGAAGAAGCAGAAGGTATCCTGAGAAGCATACACAGTGGAAATTGTGGGAACCACGCTGGGGGTGCCAGCCTAGCCCACAAAACATTGAGACAGGGTTTTTACTGGCCAACTCTGTTCGCCGACTCCAAAAGGGTGGCAGCGAGATGTGAAGCGTGTCAGAAAATCTCCAATAACATCCGACAACCACCTGAGCTCCTGCAAAGTATTACCTCGCCTTGGCCATTCGCCATGTGGGGAATAGACTTGATCGGCCCAATGCCAACAGCAACTGGAGGAGCAAAGCATGCCATAGTAGCCGTGGATTATTTTACAAAATGGGTAGAAGCCGAGCCATTGGTACATATAACAGAAGCAAACACCATAAGCTTTGTGAAGAAAAATATCCTATACAGATTCGGGATACCAAACACCATCATCACGGACAATGGGACCCAATTTGATGGCAGGAAATTCAGGGAACTATGTGATAAATATGGCATCAACAACTACTACGCTTCTCCAGCACATCCACAGACGAATGGCCAGACTGAAGCAATGAACAAGATCATCAAGCACAACCTGAAAGCTAAATTGGCAACCAAAAAGGGAGGCTGTGCGGATAAGTTACCACAAGTGCTCTGGGCATATCGAACAACAGAAAGGGGTTCAACAGGCGAAACCCCGTATTCCATGGCTTACGGAGCAGAAGCTGTTATTCCCGTGGAAACATCATTCTCTTCACCAAGGGTACAACTCTTCCAGCCAGAAATCAACATTGATATGCTAAAGTGCGGCCTAGATGAATTAGAAGAAAGAAGAGAGCGTGCACAAATAAGGAATGCGGCGTACCAACAGAGGGTAGCCAGATATTACAACTCGCATGTGCGTGAAAGGAGGTTCACACTTGGTGACTTAGTACTGAAGAGGGTGAATCCAGGAACAAGAGACAAGGCTGCAGGATCACTCGCAGACAAATGGGAAGGGCCTTATAAGATTACGGGGATAGCTGGCCATGGGGCATATCGCATTACTCGAGAAGGATTTGGCGAGCTACCCCGTCCATGCAATGCGCAGTACTTAAAGATATATTATCCTTAAGGGACAAGTCAGATTCTTTTGAATTCCTTCTATTTTTTCTTTCTAGCTTAGAGCAGTTGTTCGTTTTAGCGTTTTTTCTTTATGACTATGTTAACAAAGTTGCAGGAAGTATTCAATAAAGAGTAATTTATTACTAAGAGATTCTCGATTCTGACTCGCCAAACGCAAAAGGCATTCGCCATCACACATAGCTATCATCACATAAAAACGAGCTTTATGCTCGCTGCAGCGATGACTGGTGAGAAATAAAAGCCGCAAATCAGCAATGGCAGCTGAACAAACAAAAAGCATGTTAAAAACTCGGTGCATGGTCGAATAAATCCTGCCAAAACACTGAGTACGCCAAAATACAGCAACGGCAGCTGAATAAAAGATAAAAACATGTTAAAAACTTGTGTATGGTCGGATGCATCCTAACAAACACTAAGTACGCCAAAATACAGCAATGGCAGCTGAATATAGCTATAAAACACAATAAAAACTTGGTATATGGTCGGATACGTCTTGGCGAATACTAAGTGAGCCGAAAACTCAGCAATGGCAGCTGAATAAAAACAAAAAGTAAGCTAAAGCAACACTTGGTGAAAAAACCAAGCAAAAGCCAAAAACTCGGCAAAGGCAGCTGAATGAAGAAAAATATATATATTCATAACTTTGTATTATTTACAAATGAATGGACAAAAAATAAATTTATAGTCTTCCAAAACAACAGAAGAATCAACCGGCTGCAGGAGGGCCCTCGCTATCTTCCTCGTCTTCAATCTCCTCATCTGAAGGCCAAATGACTGCCTCATCCTCCGTTGGCATGAAAGGCTCATAATCCCTCCCAGCAACGGGACCTAAGTCGGGCTCAGCGCCAGAGCCAGAAAAGCTGCCCTTCTGACCTGAGTAGTAAGTGTTAAAAGCACGCTTGCTGGGGATCTCTAGATGCATGGGATGAGGCTCAGTCCTGTTATAACGGCAGTGGGCTTTCCATCGTTTCATTTGATCTTTAATCGAGTCCACGTCGTTGGCCATATGTTGCTGGAGGGATTTGTCGAAGCGCTTCAGAGCTTTCTCGTTGGAATGATCCTTCATGGCAAAGAATTTCTTCCCCTGCCTCATGCCTTTCTCAAATTCGCGCAACAAAAGCACATCATAAGCAGGGGATCTCTTGAACCGATCAACTGACTCAGCCTCCAGCACGGCTTTCAAGTTTTCAAAGATAAGGTCGCGGGAAGATAGCTGGTTACGTAAATCTGCCGTTTCCTGTTCAGCTTTCTCCTTAGCCTCCTCATCTACCCGCTCAGCCTCCAAACGTGCTGCGAAGGATTCTTGACTCGAAGATAGGAGCTCCTTCAACGAGCGAATTTCCTCCTCAGCAGCAGAAAGTTTTTCTTCAGCGGCTAGCCGAGCAGACAGATGACCGTCCGAGGATTCTCTCAACTGAGCGAGCTGTTGAGCATGGGATTCTTCAGCTGAGAGCTTCTCGGCCGCCAAGACAGAAGCCTGCTCGCGCGAGCGCTTAATCTCACGAGAAGCTCTGATCCCGAACTTATAAGTCTCGCCCATCTCAGACATCATCTGAGGAAGAAGACAGCCAAAGTTAAAAAAGAAGAAATGAAAAATAAAAATACATAGAGACTTGCGGCGAAGAACCTACCAAGGAGTGGCAGTTGAAGAAAAACTCCATCTTCCTGTTGCAAGACTTATTTTTAACATGCCCTAGCCATCGCCGATGTATACATCATTATTAGCCAAGTGGGAGCATATCTCAGTAGCTGAAAAATCAAAAAGGGACACGTTCCCTTCATCGGCTTCAACCGGTCCGGTAGGAGGGACTTCACGGGCCAAGCCCGAACCGGAAGCAGAGGTCCCCGCCTGATTTGATGGGCCTGGCCGATCAGTCGACTTAGATGGGCCAGATGGCCTAGGTTGATCTGAGACACTCGGCTCTCCCACAACCACTGCAGGAGAAGCTGGTCGAGGAGAAGTAGCAGGGAAAGTTTGTTCATTAATCCCCTCAAAGGGAGGCGCCGCTACATTCTCCGCTTCAGCAGGCCCCTCAGGTTGGGTAGAAGGGGCCTCAGCGACAACTGGCTCCTGAACATCCTCCTCGTCAGAGGAAACAACGAACTGCACCACCCGCGAAGCCCGCTTGGGTGGTCGAGCTGAGTGAACAGATGCACTCTCGGCAGGACGCTTATTCCTAGCTCTGGGAGCCAGGTCACTCGCAGGATCGAGAGGGGTCTCAGGAACATCCGCGTCAAAAATAGGGATGTCACTGACCCCCCCTGAAACCCTAACCTTCTCTTTACCCTTACGGCTAGAAGTGGTCGCAGCCGGGGTAGTCACAGCAGGAGCAGCAGCGGGGGTAGTCGCAGCAGTAGCAACAGGAACAGACGCAGCAGCCTCTGCACGCATAGGGGGTTGTCCTGATTCAACCCCTCCCCCAGCAACGTCGCCAGCATCCTCGCCATCAGAAGGTCCATCACCGTCCGGGCCAGCAATTCCCTCCTTGGCTAAACCAGCAGCATGCCTTTTGCTGGCAGCCTCGGAATTCTTCACCGCCCGGGCTTGCAAGTAGTAAACGGTGTCAAAGTCACACACTGCCAAGAAAGTAAACGAAGTATCAGTCAATAGAACCACACGAAACAGTAAAACAAAGAACGGACAGAAACTTACAGCGAGGAAGCCTGGCATGCAGGCGTGTGAAAATCCCCTCAGAAATCATTTTTTCCTCATCCAAGAGGAAGGACCTGCCCCTCGAACTCAAAGGGAGGACAGCAGCCGCGGCGAGGCGAGAGACCTCTCCGTCTAGTAAAACAGGGGTCGCCTTCGACCAGGTTTCAGGCGATGTAAAATGCCTAGGAACCTTATTCGCCAAGAGATTGCGACGACTGCTGGCAGGCACATCATGGCCCCACTCGCCGCCAACAAAGAACCAGTTATTCTTCCACCTCTTGTTCGAAGTGGGGAAACCTCAGATGAACCCTTTTTTCTTTTCATCGCCAGATATTTCTACTTGGCCGGGGTTCGCCACGCCTTCAGGGATCCAGTTCTCCACGGGCGAAGAAAGAAGGAAGTAAGTACCACCATTTCCCGCTTGCCTTAGCGTATAAAAGTGGCGGATCTCGCGAGGAGTCGGGGGCCCGTAACCCTTCAACTTCCACATAAGACACAGGCACATCAGTATCCTGTAGCTATTTGGGGCGAGCTGTGCTGGTGCAATTTGAGCCTCCGCCAAGAACCTGGCGATGAAAGGCTGAAGAGGGAGAGTTACCCCATAACTGAGCATAGCCCCGTAAATGGCGACCGTATTTTTGGGAGGATTCCACACAGCCCGGTCGCCAGGTAACATAAGAGTCACCGAGTCTAGAATGTCGAAGCGACTCTTGTATTTACGAAGCTCGCCCTCGCCGACTACATTTACTTCTGTGTCAAAAGAACACGGGCGAGTTGGCGAGAAAAGCAGCCTATCCCTCTGATGGTCTTCAACATCAGAGTCAATAACCGTCTGCACATCCAGCAGAGATTCACGAGGAGCCCTAGAGGTGCGTCGTTTACTGCTTGTGGTTTTAGGAGATCTCGGCATTGCTGGAGAATCACTGTCAAAAGACGGAGGAGAGATGTCAGGATTAAAAGTATCCTCAAAAGATGGAATATAAACGGAAATCGGGACCGGAGAATCTGGACGAAAATTGCGAATCAGAGACTCAATTTTGTCCGCAGTACACTTATCACCAAGCTCCATAGCTTGCATCATCCGATTAAAAAGAAAAGAGCGTAAGGAGGGATCCATGAAAACTCACCAGAAAGCCCTAGATTCGCAGAATGTGCAGAAAAGATCAGAGACGCGAAGAAGCAAGAAGAGTCGAAATCCGGTGAACCGACCGGCAATAAGAGGCACAGGAAAAGGACTGTAGTTAGCTCTCGAAAAAATAAGAAAGACAAAAGCAAGAGATCAAACTGTTCTTTTTTCTGCTCTGATGAAACACGATGAAGAAAGCAAAGAGAAAGAGGAGAAACGATCGGGCCTTAAAAAGAGGGAACTTCGAAATTCAAAAAAGAAGTAATCAAGTACAATGATACGTATTTAATGAGAATGACGGCCACTATTACCAAACCGCAACAGTCACCACCCAATAAATGACATGTGGCATCTTGGGGATAACCAAGCCGTCAGAACGTCCCTTCACCTGTCAAACAAGTGGAAACGCCAGAAGTTATGTGGTTGAAATTGAAAGCGTGCACCGGAAGAATCAATTAATAAATACAGCGCGTGGTTTAAAGGAGGAGTTATTGCAAAGTGTGTTGAAATCTCATAAACGTAAATATAAATACTACTCGCAGAGGCAAACGAAGCGGGAAGGACAAGTCATTCGCCCAGCTCAAAGTATTTATGGGGGTATTGTTGTATGTATAAATTCGCCAAACTGACACGTCATCTAAAAGAGCTAATGAAAGATTGCTACGTCATTCATTGACCGGGTCAAGGGAAGAAGTCTGACAAGTTAGGATGATAAAATAGCTTAGACCAGAAGGAAGTCGAAGGCATGGTCGCCAAAAGGGAAAACCTACTCGCCGAATATAGAAGTGTGCTCGCCAGATACGCAATACCCAGAAAATAAAGATACTCGCTGGACCAGCACACTGGGCTCGAACCGACTCGGCAGGAAAACAGAAATAAACCCTAAACTTTTAGAAGACCCAAAGCAACAAGGAATCATAAAAAGGAAAGAAGACCCAATCTGTGACAGGAAAGGATCCTAGTACAAATCAACAAGGGGAAACCCTAAGATAACATGTATAAATAGAACCATCTATCCCACGAGGAAGGGGTTCAGAATTCGATAGAGAGAAAAAGAGCAATTGTGAGAGATTTGAGTGTGTAACAAAGCAACAAAAACCTAGTATTATTCTTCTGCCCTCAGGGGCGCCGTGGTTTTTTCCCATTCAAGGGTTTTCCACGTAAAACTTGTCTTCTGCATGTGTTCTTAATTTTCTTGTTTTATATTAAATTGATTTAATTGTTGAGTGCGTGGCAATCCAAATTTCACCGTCAACAGGAATAATTACTCATTTGAAACAACTTCAATGTTAATGGAAACCACTTCAACGTTCTAACCAACATTGTAGTTGTTTCCGAAAACCACTCAACCGATTATATAGGTTGCCTATTTTAATATATTGATTTTTTCAACTGTTGGATTAACTTTTTCCTTCATCCAATGGTTATAATTAATTGATGGATGGCATGGTATGATACCTATCCATTTTGCTGCGTATGGTAGCCAGTGATGTGATGGGGAGATGTCTCATTTGATGTAATATGAGGTGATAGCTAGTTGTTTAGAATCCATTCAAACAACATGAAACATGAGCTTTATTGTTGTCAGGTTTTTTGTTTGGATCTGACACCTAAGCTACTCGTGATTCAATTGTATGGACATAAGAGTTAATATAGCTATGATAGTGAGTCCGGCTATTATACCTATATGCGTATGTTAGCACTAAAATTAAAAGGGTTAATTGCATAAACATATCCTCTATTTATCTAATAAAGCAAATTTTCAAACAAATACCCTATTCAAACACAAACATCCCAATTGGAATGTGTTTGGGGTATGGAAAGTCAATAACGCCCTTGGGTAAAAGGGAGAGGTTATTTTGGTGGGTAAATTTCATAAACAACCCTGAATTTAGGTGTAATTGTATAAATATTCATTTTTTTTTCTAATAATTATATAAATATACCCTACCATCATTTGACTTTTGTTAACTTTAACCTTTAACCACATTTATATATCGAAATGACTAAACTACCCTTGAAAACTTATTTATCTTTTATTTTATTATTTAAAAATATTAAAAAATATTTACTTAAAAAATTGAAAAAATCAGTATAATTTTTTTTTTGTTGCTTTTTTTTAAAATTTTTTTAATTTTTTTAATTTTCCATGTCCCAAAATACCAAATTTTCATATTTCAAAAACCAACATTATCACCAAAACATTCAATTTCATACTCATCAACCCATGAACAATTTCATTTCATCTACACAATTAAAACCCACCAACAATTACATTTAATCAACATAATCAAAACCCACAAAACTCATTAAACACAATCAAAACCCACTAAACACAACCATTTTTCCAGTTTTGTGGGTTCTAATTGTGTTAAAAAAAATGATAAAAAGAAAACAACAAAAAAATTGTATCGATTTTTTTCAATTTTTTAAGTAAATATTTTTTAATATGTTTAAATAATAAAAGAAAAGATAAATAAGTTTTCAAGGGTAATTTATTCATTTTGGGATACAAATGTGGTTAAAGGTTAAAGTTAACAAAAGTCAATTGATGATAGGGTATATTTATGTAATTATTAGAAAAAATGAATATTTATACAATTACACCTAAATTTAGGGTTGTTTGTGAAATTTACCCATCAAAATAACTTCTCCCTTTTATCCAAGGGCACTATTGACTTTCCATACTCCAAGCACATTCTAATTGGGATGTTTGTGTTTGAATAGAGCATTTGTTTGAAAATTTGTTTTATTAGATAAATAGAGGGCGTTTGTGCAATTAACCCAAATCAAAAACCATTTTTCAGTTGATTTTAAGTGAGAGTGGTTCCTAAAATTCAGAATGGTTTCTAAATTGAACCTTAAATGGTTCACAAGTTTAATGTACTTGGAGTAATATTGTTACACACACACACACACATATATATATATATATATATATACATATATATATTCTTGTAAAGTTTAATGTACTTGGAGTAATATTGTTACATTACAAGTACAGTGATGATAATTATATAATTTTAATATATATTGTAATATTGCATAATATATTAATTATAGTGGATTAACTTATTTAAGAACATAATTTGATTCTACTAACCTACTTTAAAAACATAATTTGGTTATTTAATTTAACTATTGAGTTAAATGTCAAATTTATTAATTTGGTATCTATGATTTTACACAAAGCATTAGCTAATATGATAAATGGTTTAAGAGATTTAAGAAATTGTAAGGAAAATGAATATTTGTTTATATATATAGCCCTTCTCGAGTTCGGATTTTAAATTTAGTTATATCCGAAACAACGATTCCTAATATTAGAATCGGGACCTTGCTTCTAAGGTAGAAAAGTGATGATTTAGAGATTGTTTGTCTAGACATAATTATATTCAGAATTGAGATTTTAATTCAAAATAACATATCTATCTTTTTACTTGTTTTGGGCCTATTAACATCTCTAATTCAATTTGGGCTGGGCCGCAAAATCAACGGTGGTTGGTTTTGAATTTTTGTATTTCTGAAAATGGGGTTTATAAGAAGACTTGAGGGGCTTAAAAAGCAGTACTAAATGTAAGGGAAAGAGGGCCCAGGCCCTAACACATTGTTCATAGCCCAAACTAACCCAGTAATTGTCTAATTGAACTTGTCGGGCTATTCCAGGTCCATTTTAGCTGCTCAATGTACAGTTTGGACATCATATTTTTTGAATTATTACAAATGTAGGAGTTAAGAAGGTGGACGTGGCTCGAACTCGCAGTTGATGTCACCTGTGAACAGCAAACTACTAGGTCACCTCAACTTCTACCAGTTTCAACATCCTGTTGGATGTCTCTATTTGAAAAAAAAAAAAAAAAAATAGATTTTAAAGTGAAAATGATTAATTATATATATCCTAATTATAATTAAACAAACGAACACGAAGTTTCCATGGAAAATTTAGCGTTAATTATACGTATAGTTTAAGTAACTTGTGAATTAATTGTAAGAGTGTATGCAAGATAAACTTCGTGAGGTCCGCATTTTATGATATATCTGTGGCAACAGCTCATGGTGGACCTCATCGGCTCATTGCGTCTCCTAAACTAATTTATCAACATCATGAAACCATTAAGTAAGAAAGCATGAATAGAATGTTAGAAAAATGTCAAATTAACTAAAAAAAATTGACGACACGGGTTGGTCCGGTGATAAACCTTTCACACCCAAACCACGAGATTAATGGTTCGAGTCCTCTCCTTTTTCCAAAAATCCTGAACATTAGTTCAGCAGGATCAGGATGTCCCTAACATTTGTCCTAGGCTCGGATTGTACCACATTAGATTTTAACAGTGTTCTAGTAAAATTATGAATCCTTGATAAACATAATTTTAACCGACTAGCGCCTAGCGCTTACTAGAACCTTGGATTTTAATAATCGTTGGATTTAATTCATGTTTTTAATGTTAAATTGCAACTGATCATGGTCCATGGATGACCAAATTCTCATTTGATGTGATGTGATAGCTAGTTTTTTAGAATTGAAACAACATGAAACATGAGCTTTATTGTTGTCTGGATAGTGAATATATATCTTTTTCGAAGGTTTTTGTTTGGATCTGAATTAGCTACTTGTGATTCAAGTGGATGGACATAGAGTTAATATAGCTATAATCGGTCGGTTAATATCAGTGCGCACTGATATAACTACATCAGTATCAATACATGTGGACCACTGATTATGGAGAAACTTTGATAAATGCAGACACTTTGAGTCAAAGTATGTGTTGACGGTGATTTTTGGATTGAATAAAATCTACCACGCGTCACACAAACAATTATGTGTTAAGATATTGATTAAAGAATAAATTAAAAAGAGAGCATACAAACACGTGATTTTACATGGAAAACCCAAAGAGGGAAAAAACCACGGGTGCCAGAGACGGCGAGAACAAGTGCACTATGAACTTTTTTAATTACACACTCGATCTCTCTCTAATACTTGCAGCTATCTTAATAGTAACCATATGCTGGTGTTTTGAGGGTCTATTTATACATGCATAGAAACCCTAATTTTTACTGTACAAGTTAGAGGTGGTTGATGAGGTTTAATCGAACTCTAATTTGTAGGAGTCGTTTTAGTCTTCTTTCCAATTCTGCATTTTGTGTGCTTTTATGAATCCTTGTTGGATTTGGACTCTTGTTTCTTATAAGGAAGGTTGCTTCCTTACTGGAGTGTCCTTCTAAATGCCTTATTAACATAAACCTCTTTTTCTCTGCGTATTCAAGTCGTAGATGCATTAAATACGACATTGTCCACGTGTCGCTTATCCAGCCATTCATTTCAACCGATCAAGCGTTGTTTTCCCGACCGGTTGTTTATATCCAACCAACGTAGTTATCTCGATCATACCATCTTAACCCGATCGTTCATTGTTACCTTGATCGTGTTATCTTGGCCTGACCGTTTGGACTTTCCCGACTGGAAGTTGGATTCACCTGGCAATGATCGGGGTTGACTTTCTTCTTGGTTTTGACTTTTGGTGACATGGCACATCTGATAACCGCTTATTCTGGTTTCTATACTGACTTGTCATCTTTCCGAATTTGACCAATAACAATATGTAAATCCAATGGTCCACATCCAAGTATCCAACGCATTGATGAAATTATATTTGTACACACCGACTTGAACATTTCTATAGCTATAATAGTGGGCCTGGCTATTAATTATACCCATATGGGTATTTTAGCACTAAAATTGGAAACCACTTTTTAGTTGAATTTAAGTGAGTGGTTCTTACAATTCTGAATGGTTTCCAAATTGAACATTAAGCAGAGAGTAGTTCCTAAATTTTGGTGCTACCATATCCACATGGGTATGGTAGCCAATTCCCTGTAATAGTACATGATATTCCATTATTATTTATAGCGGTGCTATTGACACCCCTCTATTTACCTAATAATGTTCCACTTTCAAAAAATTTGGTTTAATTATATAAAATTAAATTGTTTTATTAAATTTTTAAATTTATTTCCAATACTACCCTTCCTACTCATTCTTTCCTAAATTTTGGTGCTACCATACCCACATGATGGCGCCTAATTCATCCTAACTAAACCCTAAAGTCAAGCCACTTTTATTGATTTTTTGCTTTAATTCACAATGAATATTAAAACATGTTTTTAAAGAGAAGCCACCAGAGATTGGAGCATAAAATGTTTGGCTTTTTGGTATATTCTGATCACTACAAAACTGCATAACAACATTGATTGATTTCTCATATTGGTGTCTCATCTAAATTCATTAAGTCCCTAATTTTCAGTCCTTACTCAGTTTTCCATTTCAATCTAACAACAAAATGATAGTAAACAATCCATGATTGATCTCATATCCTCCCTCCTAGATTATTCTTGCATTTGAAATTGTGTTTACTATTATGGCGTGTTTACTAATTGACAAGTGTCGTTTTCATGTCAAAACATTTATATTTGAAGTTCACCTTGTTAGTGCAAGTGACTAGAAACTAGTATAGCAATAAGCAAGGGTATCGTTCCACAGGGAGGTGTCATCCATCAACCGTATTGAGTTCTAGTGTTTGTTTAAAGCAATGTAAATAGAATGAGGATATGGTGAGAATAGTGTGTGTGAAGTGTATGCATATTGCGGTGTGGTGTGTGTGGAAATGTAAATAAAAGAATGCAAATAAAAACAAAGAGAATATGGAGGGGTGAGAATGGTGTTTAAAGAGACAAATAATAAAATGGTGGCTTGGAGAGATGTAGGATTGTGGTCATACAAGGTAATTATGCTCACCATACAGAAATGCACACCTAGTGGGTTGTTAGACAATTAAGTTTATCAAATTCAATTTAAGGGTTTGTTCTCCTAATTAAGGGATTTGAGAACACTAATCACTCCCCAAAGGTCATGGATAGAGCAATTGTGTCTATAGTCCCAACCATTAAGCACATGAACATATAACCAAAATCTATTCTAGCACAGTCATGCATAAAACTGTAGGAACCTAGGGTTACAGACTGCGCAGCGGAAGGGTTTTAAATTTTTTTTATACAATCATAAACTAACATGTTTGTACAGTAATAATCAAAAACAATAAGAAGGAGATGAAGCTATTTCATACCAACGTTTGTAGGCTCCTTCTTTCTTTTCGATCTGCTTCCTGATTTGAACCACAAGATCTTCCTCGCTATGCCCCGCGATCTGACAACTGCATGTGGGTGCATCACGGTACTCAGGAATTTGTATGGAGGTAGAAGAAACAACACAAAACAACTCTTGCTTTGTGTAGGGAGAATTCGGCCAACCTTGAATGAAATAAAATAAACGAAAACCTTTTTTTTTTCTTTATTTTTTTTCTTTCTACTTGGCCGCACCACACCTCCTACTTTTTCTTCTTTTCTATTTACGTGTGTAATATTCTTATACACTTTTACTTAAAAAATATATATATATATATATCATATATCTATATATTTTTTAAAATGATTAATTTTTTTATTAAATCCTTTTAAAAGATATCTAATATCTTTTAATAGATATTAATAAAGTTTGAATTTAAACTTTTTAAATTCAAATTCAATATTTAATTAAAAATAAAATAATCACATTATCTTTTCTTTCAAAATTAAATATCAAAGAACACCCTCCAATAATGATTAATTACATAATTAAATAATATAATTATTTAATTAACATAATTATTATTTTCTATTAATTAAATAATCTCATTATTCAACTAATTCTCGATTAAACACGTGTCACTTTCGTAACATAATTAATTGGACAATCCATCTAATTAACCGTGACCCTTGTTACCTAAATCGATCGGGCTAGCAAGGGAACCTAATGTACGTACAGTATTTTGAGCTCCAATAATCTTTAGAAATAATTAATTAAAATCTTTAATTAATATTTCATTATTATTAACTTCGGTGTTGTTCCACTAAAAACCCAAGCTGCACTCTCTCAACTGTAGACGTTTTTTCACAAACCAATAACTCTTGGTATCCATCGATATAGCTATTACATATGGTATGATTCTCCACAAGTAGTTCATAATTAGAGCTGGGTCATAATGTCCGTTATACCCCTCTAATTACATCTTTCCATTAAATACTATTGATTCTCTAATGAACAATAAATCATACATTCCTTACGGAATTAGGAGAATGCTCATATTGTTCAAGCCCCGAATCAATCCTTAAAGGAACTACTATCTAATTCTCACAAGAAGGAGTGGATTCCACTATTGTGTATAAACCTTCCCAGCCACAAGCCAAACCGTAATCCCAACATATGGAGCATATAGATCGGGAATGCAACTTCAACCTCACCCATGGTATATCAAAGACTACGACCTAACCTGAAGGAGTCGATAAAACACTCAGGATTACGATCACCCACATATAGCCATCATTTGTAGATATATATGAATCTCAACGTAAACGGATCTTAGTGAGAGATTCATATAAATCGTGGCCCAGTCCTATATGATCACATCATACAAGGTGCCTTATTCTCATATCACTATATGAATGATCCAAGATAAGATCACCATACATTACGGAATGTACCGTAGTTGTAGATTAACCACAAATAAAGTACCCAGCTTTATTTGCTATCTACGGACTCTTTAGATTGCTCATCTCAAACTGAATACGTCTGTTTATGACACTCATATACTCAGTTAGATATTACATCTGGCAATCTTGGATGTTAAGTACATATGATATAAATAAATGTATGAGACAATTTGGATGAATAAACTACTTCTTTTATTTATGTTTAATTCACATTTACAAATTACAAGCTTTAGGGCGAAAACCCCAACAAAAACAAGTTTCATCCATTCTTTTAGAGCTAAGTGGTCAAAACTATACCTGGAAGGCCATCCACAAAGGTACAATTCTAACCCACATACACTCAAACCTATTTAAACAAGGTATTTCGACCTTCTATCAACATACACACACAAATAGGACATTTGATTACAACTACTCCTATATTTAAGTTAATCTACTCTTAATCTCATCCATGAACACATATCAATTTCCAATCTCCACACTCATTCATATCAAGATAAGAGATTATGCAATAATAACAAGAATAAATCAAAACCCAAATGGATTTATAAACAATCATCACATAAATGAGCACAAATATAGGTTTACAATATTCCTAAGTAGGGTTACACATTTAGAAAATAAGAAATGCAAAGAGAAGAGTTTAAAGGAGACAACCCTTGAAGATGTGACCTTCTCCAAGAGCTCCATCCTTGCTAGCTCGAATTTGGTCCAAGACCTCTCCTTTCTCCTTGCAATCTACTCCAAATGTAGTGGAGGATGTGTAGAAAGTGGTGGTGGTGAGGAGCTTCCTATGGAGGTTGTCCTCCATAGGAGCTTTGAAAGCCTCTCTCTCTCTCTCTCTCTCTCTCTCTTGATTTGGTGAGAAAAAATGAAGAAAAAGATGAAGTGCAACTGCTGTGGTGTTTCTCGGTGAAGAGAAGAGAGGAAAGAGGTGTTTATATAGTTAGGGAAAGTTTAGGGACGAATTGGGCATGAAAAGTCAGTTTTGCCCCTCAAAACACGAACTGACACAGTCTTAGATCAGGTGTGCCACGGTTCAGCACAATGGTAGTTGGACCGCGAAAGTTACTGTCGCCTGGATGCCACGGTTCGCTAAGACGGCACTTCGACCACAGCAAATGGCTGTCATTGGACTTGGTTGGCCATGAAAGTTTGGAAGATTGGAGTTTAAGAAAACCATTGCATGGAGGCTTGAAAAGGGTGTCAAATGGACCGGGGAGACGCATGCCATCGATTTGGGAGGAAAAATGTCAGAAATATGGTCGAAAAATGGCTGGAATAGCTGGGTCTGAAGTCGGGTCGCTATCCGAGTCGAGCGGGGTCTGCAACTGGGTCGCTTAAGGTAGAAGATGACGTGACATCATCGTGACGTCACACTGATGTCAGTAGAAGCCAGCTAAAATGCACCGTTTCATTAATGACATGGCGCGCTGCGCTGCTTTGGTTGGCGAATTACAATAAGTACCCCTAACTTCTCCCTTAACCACAGTTTCTTCAATATATTCTCCGTATTTTCACTTTGATCCTTGATTCTCCAAATGACATAATTGCCCCCAGATTTCCCTATTTTCTTCCCTTTAGGTACAAACACCTTATTTTAGGGACATTTACCTACACATGGCTCACAAACACATTATATACAAGAATACGCTCGAAAACGAAAACAAAAACAAAAACAAAAACTAGGAAATGGGGACCTCAATTAAGTACATTTATCATCCGATCAAATACCCCCAAACCTATCTTTTGCTCGTCCTCGAGCAAAACTAAAAGAAGAAGAACAAACAAACAAAAAAATAAAACATAAGAAAATAAAAACTAAACTAGTCCACTTTCATAGGAAACACGATGGCATTGAGCATGTGCCACAATATATTATATACAAAAATACGCTCAAAAACAAAAACGAAAACTAGGAAATGGGGACCTCAATTAAGTACATTTATTGTCCGATCAAATACCCTCAAACCTATTTTTTGCTCGTCCTCGAGCAAAACTAAAAAAGAAGAACAAACAAACAAACAAATGAAACATAAGAAAATAAAAACTAAACTAGTCCACTTTCATAGGAAACACGATGGCACTGAGCATGTGCCACAAGCCTTTAAACCACTAGGCGATCCCTAGAGGAGGAGTTATAGTCTCCTAAGGGTTTACAGCTATGACACCCACAAACGTATACTCTGCAAGAAAAGTTGAGATGCAATCCACACGTACCAAGCAAAGACAATACACGCATGCTAGAATCTTAGAATATATCATTCAATAAACATGCATCACGCAATGCAAGTATGCCAATATTTAGGATGTTTTCAGTTTACAAAACAACTACGCTCGAATGCCCAAGATAAAATTCGCCTCGACTCTAATCCTCACTGGATTTCAGTCATATTTTCACTCGAAACCTAGGCGATAACACTCATCAACATATGCGAAATAGAGTTTAGTTTGCATATCATATAATTTGAAAGACGCTGATTGGACGATAAATGTACCTAATTGAGGTCCCCATTTCCTAGCTTTTGTTCTTTTTTTCGAGCATATTTATATATATAATGTGTTTGTTGAGCCTTGTGTAGGTACATATTCCCTACAATAAGGTTTTGAGCTTAAAATCAAGTTTGGGAAGCCAAAATGGGCAAAAAAGAAGTCAAGATTGGAAGCCATTCAGAGTTGTTGCAGCCTTGCCATTGACCCAAACCGCGGCGTGATTCATGGTCAACCGTGGTAAGCAAGACCATGTTTCCGTGGTGGATCTACCATTGAACTAGAACGCGACATTGAGACTGCGACATTGATCAACTCTGTTTTCCAAAGGTTAATGGCCTGACATTGCAAATGCCCATGCAGAACACACATATTTCGGGGTCCATATCTCCTTTCTCATATTGAACTAGGTTTCCTACCATATATTTTTGGAAAGCCCCGGAAGTCTACTTTCCAACGGTTTTTAAGGATCACAATTCCAGGCTTTCTAGAGGGAGTTATGTGCGTTTCTGTAACGGTGCACAAGGCTGGAAACATGACCGCGACAGAGACTTTGTGCAGAACACCCGAATTTTGGGGGGTATATCTCCCTCCTCAGATCAAACCACATTGAGCTCTATATATATTCGGAAAGCCCCAGAAGTCTACTTTTCATAGGTTTTTACGGAATGCGATTCCGACTTTTCTAGATGGAGATATACGTGTTTCCGTAACAGTGTGCAAGGCCGAAAAATTTCCAAGTGACGGCGCCGTGAAGTTCACCCCCGTCAACAGCCAATGTGGTAGAGACATTTTCTTGTCACAAGGGCAGTGAAGTTCGCCCCCTTGCTGGTCGCCTCCTCCAACAGCCAACTTGGTAATGACCTTCCGTTGCCAGCACAGCAAATGGTCGATTTTCAAGCCATTTCATAAGGGCAAACTTGTCATTTCAAGCCCAAATTCGTCCCCAAACTTACCCTAACTATAAATAAACCTCTTTGCCTCTTCTTTCAAGGAGAATCCATAAATTCTTCACCTCTCTTCACTCCATCTTCATCTTTTTCCTCAAATCAAGAGAGAGAAAGAGAGAGAGAAGCCTGCAAGGCTCCCATGGAGGAAAACTCCATGGGAAGCTCACCACCACCATTTTCTACACATCCTCCACCACATTTAGGAGTAGATTGCAAGGAGAAAGGAGAGGTCTTGGACCAATTTCAAGCTAGGGATTCATGGAGAACTTAGAGGGATTTCTTCAAGGGTTGTCTCATTTAAACTCTTCTCTTTGTATTTCTTGTTTCTTTTATGTGTAATCCCCACTTGGGAAATATTAAAAACCTGTATTTGTGCTCATTTATGTTATGATTGTTCTTAAATCCATTTGGGTTTTGATTTGTTCTTGTTATTATTGCATAATCTCTTATCTTGATATGCATGTGTGTGGAGATTGGAAATTGATGTGTGCCCATAACTTGGATTAGGAGTAGATTAACTTAATATGTAGGAGTAGTTGTAATCAAATATCCCATTTGTGTGTGCATGTCTTTGGAAGGTCGAAATGCCTTGTTTTGATGGGTTTGAGTGTATGTGGGTTAGGATTGTACCTCCATGGATGACCTTCCGGGTATAGTTTTAAC
Organism: Acer saccharum; assembly: GCA_030490815.1. Taxonomy (NCBI): domain Eukaryota; kingdom Viridiplantae; phylum Streptophyta; class Magnoliopsida; order Sapindales; family Sapindaceae; genus Acer; species Acer saccharum. Next base: position 3,563,330 of record CM059877.1, on the reverse strand, counting down.
CACTTAGCTTTAAAAGAATGGATGAAACTTGTTTTATGCATGGCCGTGCTAAAATAGGTTTTTGCTCTATGTTCATGAGCTTAATGGGCCTTTGACCTTAAAACACATGCTCTTCCATGACCTTTGGGGAGTAAGAATAGATTTTTGTTTCCTTAATCAACGAATGATTCGTAATAATAGACGATTTGGTTTTGAAACTCCTTAATCGTGAGAACGAGCCCATATTTTGAATTGGATGAACTTAATGCCTAACAATCAACTAGGTGTGCACTTGTATTTGGTGAACTAATAAGTACCTTGTATGACCACAATCCTACATCTCTCCAAGCCACCCTTTTATTATTTGTCTCTTTAAACACCATTCTCACCCCTCCATATTCTCTTTGTTTTTATTTGCATTCTTTTCTTTACATTTCCACACACACCACACTGCAAAATGCATACACCTCACACACACCATTCTCACCATATCCGCATTCTATTTACATGCTTTCAATAAACTCTAAAACTCGAGACGGTCGAGGGATCACACCTCTCTATGGACGATACCCTTGCTTGTTGCTATACTAGTCTCTAGTCACTGGCACTAACAAGGTGAACTTTAAATATAAATGTTTTGACATGCCCTACTAGACATTTTGGGGTTGAGAGGGGTCTTTGTCAAGGAGATCCATTGTCGCCGTTTCTCTTTAACACTGCAGTTGAAGGCTTAAGTGCCCTTTTTAAGAAAGCTGTGGATTTGGACCTTTTAAAAGGCACCGTGTTTGGGGAGGGGGCTATTACTATTTCACATCTTCAGTTTACTGACGATACCATCTAATTTCTCCAACCGAATGTGGAGTATCTCATGAACTCAAAAAGGATTTTACGTTGTTTTGAGTTGTCGTCGGGATTGAGATTAAATTTCCATAAGTCTTGTGTGGTGAAGGTTGGGAAGGATATAGTTGATAAAGCAAATTGGGCTGCCTTGTTCAGCTGTACCAAAGCCTCGCTGTCTATTACCTATCTTGGTCTTCCATTGGGTGGTAAACTGAGTTCGAATTTTTTTAGGCTGATGTGGTTCGGCGTATTTAGAGTTGGTTGACACCTTGAAAAAGGAGCTTCCTTAACAAAGGTGGTAGATTGGTTCTCATTAAAGCGGTAATGACTAGTATTCCGATATACCACATGTCTATTTTCAGAATGCTTATGGGCATAGCTCAGAAGATTGAGAAACTTTTTTTGGCCCTTAGCTTTGCTTCTTCTTTGCTGCTTCGGGAACACTCTCGTGTTGCCTTTTAAACCGTTCTCTGAACCTCCCTTAACACTATCAACTGCTTTGTCTCGATCTTCAACTGAAGAACTTGCATGCCTCTGTTTTGGATCCCTCCCCTCCACCATCAGAAGCCTGGTCGCACCTGCATATTAGCCCTCCGTTTGGCTACCTTGGTTTCTCAGATCAACATATAACTCAATCTCTTGATCAGGAATTACAATCACTTATCTGACTCTGCCCTATTTCTGATTTTGTTCCCCAATACCATCAGAATCTTCCCCTATAAAGAGCCTGGATTGAGAACCCGACATAGGCTTTTGGATGTCCCTAATGGGCAGATTCTTCTTTCCAGATTGGCCCATATAAGTAGGCCGATCCATTCTAGACGAGCTCAAAGATCTACCATCACAATTGGATTGCACTTTGTTGGGTTCATAGACCACCAGCCCCTTTCCATATTGACCTTTGTTTCCCATGTACCTAAAATTCGAGCATTCTCCCTGAGTCCAACAATGACCCATAAACTTCCTAACATCATGCCCAACTGTTGAGGAACTAGACTCTTCTTCAGAACTAACCAGCTGGTTAGTTGCTTTTGCTTCATCAATCCAAAAATCACCTTTCCCCTGATAAGATCGGTAATGATGACGTTTCGAACTCAATGCTCTCCTTTCTTTCCCTTTGTTCAAAAAGAGCCTTTCCCTACCAACCTAATTTGATCTGCTAGGCGTACCCACTCCTTCCTTCCTTTCTCGTAGGTTTGGATTACCTCGAAATCTTTATGGCTGAGTTGTCATTGTTGCAAAAGTCTCCATCGAACTGACAACTTCTCCTACTACCATTCTGCACAAAGTCGCCATCAGAGACTGGATTTTGAAAAACTTCCATATCCGATCACTCCGGTTTCAAACCCAAAACCCGGTTTACCCAATTGATTGATATCGGCGATGTTCTTTCCACAAGACTCACCATGACTGACTTCCGCCCCGAAAGAACTCTAACCTGGCAGGAGATCGTACTGGTTCGATTAGCAAGGATCAGAATTTTGCCTTTATCCAATCTACATCTAAAAGTAGTTTCATGATCCACTAGCACCCTCTCGCCCATCTAATCTCCAAGTCTCTCAAAGAAAGCATGACACCAGCAATTCAGAGGAACTCCGAACACATCAATCCACTTTAGACTAGAAGTAGATTGCATATCCACACTCCATTTGGCCATCGATACAAAGCTATTCCACCAAAAGAAATCATTGTTAACAAAACCATCTGACAGGACTCGCCCCGACTCCTATATCGAGTATAAGGGAATCCTGTGATAATCTTAATTTTCTTTCTCTAGTGGGCTTGAGTTTGAGATATACATCATAAACGCTGATTGCTTTAATTCTACACATAGTGTAGCCCCAATTCCATATCATTTTGTGTTCATTTCTCGGGTAAAACCGGGTATTTAATATGATAAAATAAGTGTTTCAGGTATTTTTGGAGTTCAGGGGCATTGGAGGAATTTTGGAGAATCAGGGGTCAAAGTGCAATATTTGAGCAATTATTGAAGATTATGTAATTAAAGGAGAAGTCAGGGGTCCTTATTGTAATTTTCCAGATGACACGCGCAGACCGCCACATCATAAGTGAAACGGTGAGTTTTGGCTTCACTGACATCAGCGTGACGTCATCATGATGTCACATCCTCTTCTGCCCAGCATTGATACGGCGCCGTTTCAAGGTTTGCTGCTTGCGTCACGCTGACATCATGGTGACGTCAGCATCGTCTTCAACCTCCAGTGCCCGCTTGCAGACCCGACCCGGTCATTTTCAACCGGTTTTCGATGTCGTTTTCGACCGTTCTCTGCCCAGATCGACGGCCGGCAACCCTCCCGTCCTTTTGGCACCACTTTCGAGACCCCATGCAATACTTTTTCCTAGCCTCCAAGTCTCCCAACTTCCATGGTTTCCAAGCTTCATTTCTCCCAACCGCGGCATGCTAGCGGCACCCCTAGCCACAGAGACTCCCTTACGATGCCGCGGTTGAAGTGCCGCGGTCGTCCAACCGCGGCACTCGAGCCATAGAGATTTTTTCGAGCTTACGGCGGTCCAAATGCCGCGATCTTCAATCGCGGAAACCCTAGACCGCGGCAGTTCATCTTGGACTCGTTTTGGACGTGTTTCTTGCCCTATTTTGAGCCCATATAAATAGATCTCTTGTTCTTTCATGAGAAGGGGGGAGCCACACACAACAAAATCCGAAAATCAAACCCAAAAACCTCTCATTTTTCTCCACATCTTCCATACACTACCACATCCACCATTTCCATTCACCACTCCATCTTTTGGGCAAAAAGAGTTGAAGATTGAAGGAAGACGAGGAAGCTCTCCAATTAGTTTTCTCTAAACTTCTCTCTGTTAATTCTTTTATGATGATTATGTACTCATTGGAGATTATTTGTTATATGGCTACTCTTTGTAATATTATGAGCTAAATATATATTGCTAGGATTTGATGAAACCCCACCCATGATTTGTATTATGTATTGACTCTTGTTTATCTATTTTATGCAAGTGTGATTTGTATGGGTATTTTTGTATGCTTAAAGCTTTCAAGTGATTGATCTCCATTTGATTGATTTATTGTGGTGTGTTATGTACTGACCGGAGACGCACACCACGTGCTCGTTAAAATGCCCTCTATACATGTCTAGAAAAGTAGACCTACTTAGGCTAGCGTATAGGATTCGTTTAATGCACCAATAAACTTAATGAACTCAATTCGTATATTCCGGGTAATCGAGAGATAGGCTTGGGTACGGTTCGGGTGTAATCTACTTTGCTTGACCAAGATTGTAGGTTAATATTAGGGTGCATGAATCTACAAATTACATGAGTATGTTTTGGGTGAGTAATTGAGTCTAAAACGGACATTAAATGTTGGGTGGGGTGGATTCAAATTCTAGCATATTTCTCTATATTATCACACTTGTGTTTATTTTAGTGTTATTTTATTTCTTGCATTAGCATTAATCTTTAGTTTAAATTAGTTTAATTTACTTAGTTTGAAAATCCTTTTTCGATTGTTTGAATAGCAATTAGGCTAATCGATTTCGGTAATCGATCACTCGATCCCTGTGGGAACGAATCTTATTCACTGTTGTGCTACTCTCCGACCTCGTTCTATTGCGAGTGTCGCTCATAAAAGAGACTAGCCAATTTTAAACGCCTACGTACCCTATACTCAATAGGGATCAAAGCCCTCGTAGTTCATTTAACTTTTTATGTAAAATATAAATTATCTAACATGAAATCTGATAATCTCAAATCTTTTCTATACTTTTCATAATCTGAAAATATATAAATAAGATGAAACTCATTACCAAACTAGTACCCAGTGGAATATCTCACGTACGTGGCAAAGAATCTCAATACACACGCAAAGCAGGGGGAAATACATATCTCACGTACACAGGATATCTGATCACCTGTGTAGAGCTATAAATCTCACATATACACACGTTGATCAAACGTGTAGAGCAATATATATACATATATATATATAATCTCACATACACGTCGATGTCTGATTGAACGTGCAGAGTAATCTCACATACATGGCGATATTACCGCACATGCAGAGTAACGATCTCACATACACGTGTAGAGAAGCCCCAAAAGCCACATACACGTGCAGAGTAGCCACAAAAGCCAATAATATTAATATGATAATGCTGGGGATGGGTACATGTCTGGTAACTAAAATTCTGAATAAATCCTTCTTGAAATCTGTCTGAATATACTATACTTATAGAATTCTTAATAAATCTCATCCCAAAGTTGAAATATTGATTCTATTTTTTGTTGAAAATACTTTGAATAAATCTTAAAAAATCTTAAAATTAAGTAACTTTAATTTTCAAAATCTAAAATACTGTTTTATAAATTCTAAAGATTCTCATCTCAAAAACAAATATATTTTCCTCAAAATACTTCTTAATGAAATTCTCAAATATAACTAATTGGTAAAATATTCTTAAAAGAATAACTCAGTTTTCTTGACTGATCACTAAAGTCTATAAATTATGCTTGAGTATATATTACTCACCTGCAAGTCTTAATTTCTTTAATATTTATTACAGACTAAGAGCATCTCCAATGCAAGCGTGGCTTGTAAAAAAAAATAGATGCCATGTAGAATAAATAGACGTTATGTTAATAATTGTGTCTCCAATACAACCGTGCATATTCAACCTCAAGCTGACGTGGCAAAAAAATTATTAGACATTGTCAACATGACCGTTAACTTTCAGATGGTCTGTTGCACAGCTATTTTTTAGGTTGACTCAGCAAACATTTAAAACTGACATTAATTTTTTATATATTTTTGGTAAGGAAATAAAATAAAAAATAAAATAGGAAAAAAAAGATGGACACGTCATTAAAAAAATTGTGTTTTAGACGGAAGCTTTGGAGACCAAATTTTGGGTTGATTGTCTATCAAGTCTAGTTTTATGCCACATATGAAGTAAGTCTTTTGACATTGTTGCCATGTCAACAATTATTGGCATGCAAGCCACTTTTGCATCGGAGATGCTCAGATTTTCTAAAATCTGAACATTCTTTACTAATCTCTTTAAAAGAATAGCTATATTCTCAACTTATATAGCTATTTCTTGATATTTCTTATGTAATTAAACATAAATGGGTTTCCAAAACCATATAAACCTGCTCTCTGAGATAATCCAGTGATATTGTCTTATTTCAAACTTAATAAAAGAAACTTATCTGCACTTATCTGCATAAGCTATCGCATCCAGTGTTGTTGAATACTTGAACCATACCTTTTTCTTTCTATTTATATTTCTCTGTTTATCTATTTCTTTTTAATAAACCATGTAAATTCTTCTATAAATCTATTATGAGTTCTAATAACAGTTTCTTTTTCTAATATCATGCCCAGTAATCTAGAAATCTGTTAACTTAAGCAAAGGAATAAATCATTTGTTTTTAAGCAATTCTAAATAATCAACTCTAATGATTAATTTAAAAACACATAACTTAATTATAAAATTAGAACAGGACTCTACTCACAGTACTCCTGGCTCAAGTGTGTACTAAATCTCGGATTCCATATGATTTCTTTATCTCCTGGATTCTCCCTAAATATCCGGTGCGTATCTCCACTGCTGCACTCTAATTCTTCTTCCAAAATCTTAGTCTTCTATCTCTCACACGCTCACACCACAGGTCTGATTCTTTTCATTTTTCTTCTTTTCTTCCTTTTCTTTCTTTCTCCGATTTTCTCTCTCGGCTATGAAGCTCTCTTTCTCACTCCCGGTCTTTGTCTCTCTCTATTTCTCAGATTTTATCTCTCTCTCTCTCTCGCCTATCTCTCTTTCTTTCTTTTCTTTTCTCTGTTTTCTATCTTCGTCAAAATCTGTGTGTCCCCTAGCTTAGCTGAATCTCATTTCTATCTTACATCTTCTCTCCCTTTTATTTATTTATTTATTTATTATTATTCTTTTTTTTGTTGCCACTAATCACACATGCCACACTCACACACACTCCACCTGGCAGCTAGTTGCCGCTTCAATTCTTCAATTTTTATTTTTTTTTAACTCAAATGTGATGGGCTTGGTCATGGGCCGAACTTGGTTTGGGTCTGATAAGATTTTGTGTTTGAATTTGGGCTTATGTTTGGGCTTGGATACTGGGCTTGTGACAATTTCTAGAACTGGACCTTTCACCATCCCTCTCACTTTCAGATTCGAAGGTCCAAACTATTCTTTTTCCGCCTAAGAAAGACGAAGAAAAGATGAAACCTCTTCTTTCTAGCTTATTATTGACAGATCTTTAAAAGACCCACACTTTCAAGTCTTTAAAAGACCCACAGCACTCATGTCTAACCATTCATTGTCCTCTGAAGCACCTGACCATGACATCGAGAGAGCTACGTTCTTTTTAACACCCTCTTCTCCCAGATCGACTTTAACCGTATCCTCATACGATTTCCTATCCTGAGGTTTATGATGACCAATATCCTCCTCCTTTCTAGTATTCTTATTCCATCTCTCTGCCACAAAACTATCGTAAATACGGCTATTCATCGGTGATCGGTGTCTATTCCACCCATATTCAGCAACCTTGGCAACGATCGGCCACCCATAAACGTGCATTCCATTCACCATCTTGGCCACCTTACCAGCCTCCTCTAGAGAACCAAAACGGATGAATGCATATCAGCTTCTTCTTCCTGGACTTTTTTGCGGACAGAAAACGTCCCTCACCTTTCCGAATGGCTTAAAGATGCCCCAAAGGCCAGCCGAATCCACTGTAGGATTAATATTTCCAACGAAAACAGAGAATAAATTCTCACGAAAGTCCTTAACTCCACCATTTCCAGCCCTACCTGCGTTCCAATTCCTGTCAATGCCAGTAAAGTGGGAGTTTCTCTCTCTAAAATCCTCTCTCTTCATGTTGCCTTTTTAAAATATATCTTCTCTCTCTCTCTCTCTCTCTCTCTCTCTCTCTCTCTCTATAGATTTTGATTTTATCTTCTCTTTTTCCTCGTTCTATTATCTCTATCTCTCAATCTCTCTCTCTCTCTCCATGTGTGGCTTTTTTTCTTCTTCTCTTCACTACTGATCCCTCTTAAAACCCTTCTTCTTACAAGACCAGCACTCTTCCCCAAAAAAAACCAATATCTCTCTCTCTCTCTCTCTACAAGTGGTTTTCCTGTGATAATAATATATCATACAGAAGCTTCATATATGCAAGTAAGTCATCATATTACATCAAACACCATTAAAAATAAAAAACCTTCCATTGTCATCTTAAATGTGTATGCATTTACAGTGATTCTCTCTTTTTTTGTTTTTTTTTTTATAATTATTTTTCTATTTAATATCTCTTGTAGCTTGTGTTTTTAATCAAAATTTTCCGTTATTATTTTATGTTTTGCAGAGAGATAGAGATTCACAAAAAAGGTAAAGCAAGAGTTCGTGGATAACAGCGAGATCCTAGCTAGCTAGTCATCAGGCGTTACAACAATCTTTGGTCATGAAGGGTTGAAAATTGGTGTGTGAAACCGTTTCACATTTTGTCAACTTTTTATTTATTTGCTATTTTTTTCTATATCTGGTCTTTTTGCACGTAGAAGATCAAGAAAGCATTTTGATTTTGTTTTTTCCTTAGACCAAAACTCAACTTGTCTTTGCTCTTCTGCAATTCTCGTAAAATTCCCATTAAAACCAGAGAGAATCTGATAAAACTCAATCCCACCACAATATAATAATTTTTTTTTTTTGAACAGCAATTTATTGCAAAGGCACCAAGCCAGGAAAGAGCAACAAAACAGAGCAACCAGAAAAAGGCACAAAACAAAACAACAGAGAAACCCAGAACAAACCCCAACAAACAAGCCAACCGCCAGAAGCACAGCAGCAAAGACAGAACCCAGGGAACAAAAAACACCCAAACAACAAACAAAAGCCAAAACAAAACAGAGTTAACCTAACCACAGAGAGAAATTAATTATTCAAATTCAAAGCTGGCCGGGTACTGAAAAACATATGCAAAATATATTAATGCTCCCAAGAATTTATCCTCTTGGTATTTTTTTTTCTTTAATTTTTTTTTTTCCTTATCTTTTTCAACCTCGACATAACGAGGGGAAATTTAATTGTCTTTAATTGTCTTTGACCCTTCTACATTCTCATCAAAAAATTTCAACAAATTTGGAATAATTTTTTTATTTCTATATCATCGTATATACTATTTGAGAATATTAGCATATAGATATTACAAGCCTTTAAAAAAAAATTATATAATTTTGATATGGATGAGTGAAAGATAGAGATAGATAGAGAGAGAGAGAGACGTGTACAGTTGTATATGTACTTGTAAATTATTTGCTCCAAAGAAAGTCATCTACCATTTATTATTTTCTCAGATAGTTTTGTTAGTGTTTTCTACTTTTCTACTTTTCTACTTTCTAAAAAAAATATTGAATTACTTTTTATATTTCATTTTTATTTTCTTGTTTCTTCTCTAATGTGCTCTAGTGATCTTCGGCAGATTATCAAGAATTCATAGGAAATATTTTAGGGATTTCGTCGGTTCGCCATGTTTCAACCAAACATGTTTGAGATTCACCATTTGTTCGATATAACCCCAAGAAGCCCCGAGAGTGATGATTTGGGGAAGCTCAGAGATGACGATTACGAGACTAAATCGGGTACTGAAACCATGGAAGCTCCCTCCGGCGATGATCAAGACCCCAATCAACGGCCCAAGAAGAAGCGTTACCATTGCCACACTCAGCATCAAATTCAGGAAATGGAAGCGTAAGTAAACTTGCCCTTTATATGACACAAAGAGAGAGTTTTTGTTATTGAAGTTTTGGTGATTTCGATTCTTTTAGGGTTATTGTTTTTTGTTTACTTTGTTTCTCAGTTTCTTCAAGGAGTGTCCTCACCCAGATGACAAGCAAAGAAAAGAGCTGAGTCGTGAGCTCGGATTAGAGCCATTACAGGTCAAGTTTTGGTTCCAAAACAAGTGCACCGAAATGAATGTATTGCATCTATCCATAAATCAAGCCATATCAAGTTCAACATATTCAGATTTTTTTTTTTTTGGGTACACAGGCACAACATGAACGCCATGAGAACCAAATTTTGAAGTCTGAGAATGAAAAGCTTCGTGCCGAGAACAATAGGTACAAGGAAGCCCTTGGCAATGCCACTAGCCCAAACTGTGGAGGCCCCGCCGCTCTTGGTGAGATGTCCTTTGATGAGCAGCATCTGAGAATCGAGAATGCTCGTTTGAGAGAAGAGGTAATAAATTGCAAAGAAACAACTTGTTCATTAACCATTGCTAGTTTTAAGGGATTTTCGTTTTCTTCACCCTCTTGTATTTTTGTAAATTGCAAAGAAACAACTTGTTCATTAACCATTGTCAATTTTACTGGTTTTTCGATTTCTTCACTCTTTTGTATTTGTGTAAATTGCAAAGAAACAATTTGTTCATTAACCATGATCAGTTTTACTGGTTTTTCGTTTTCTTCACTCTGGTATTTCTCTTGATGTTTTTGTCAGTGAAATTGCTAAGTTTTTTACTTTTCTTTTGTATAACCTTTTGATGTGTGTTGTTGTTTGGTTGATGCTGCTTCAGATTGATAGGATCTCTGGAATTGCTGCGAAATATGTTGGCAAGCCCTTGTCATCTTTGTCTCACCTATCACCTCATCTATCTTCCCGTTCACTTGATCTCGGGGGGTTCAGAAATCTCGGGACACAATCATCAGGCTATGTTGGGGAGATGTACGGAAGTGGAGACCTTCTCAGATCAGTCTCAGGGCCTTCCAAGGCCGATAAGCCAATGATTGTTGAGCTTGCTGTTGCAGCAATGGAGGAACTCATGAGAATGGCTCAGGCAGGAGAACCACTGTGGAGCACAATATGTAACAATATTACTCCAAGTACATTAAACTTTACAAGAATATATATATATATATATATATGTGTGTGTGTGTGGATATTGATAGATCGATTGGTACATGGACCATTTTGATTTTAATTATTCTTCAACATGATTTAATTATGTGGAGCCGGCTAGTTTTATGATTGGTCATTTGGTTGTACTATGTATTTATTTCCAATTTAATTGCTGATTTTAGTTGTTGTTTTGATAATGTGTCTACATACATACATACATGTAAACGTTTGATGATGTATAATTTATAGAGTGTAGTTTTATGATGTCTTTTGCATATTTAACTGCCACATTTATTATATATCAATACGCCCACCAAATATATGAAATCAAATAAAAAGTCTAGAAAGTATTGAGGGAGAGGGCAAGACAATTTTGGGTTCAAGCTATTTATACATATCACTAAAAAGTCTAGAAAAACCATTTTGTTATGAAATCCTAAAAATTTTGATCTCAATCCAATACCAGCAGACAATTTGCTACCTCTTAAAAGTTTAGATCCAATACCACAAGACAATATGGACTTTTTTAAAAAGTCTTAAAAATCTAGATCAAATACCACAAGATCGACAATATGAACTTTTTAAAAAAATCATAAAAGTCTTGATCGAATACCATCAGACTTATCTAACTTGTTAAAAAGTCTTAATCCAATACCACCAGACTTTTACTTTCCCAAATTGTCTAATAAAATTTTGAACCAATACAACCCCCTTAGATAAGATAATTAACGACTCTTACAAGAGCACTAACACTAGCTAGCTACTCTAATTAATTAATTAATTATCCTATGAACAAAAAGAAAACAAAAAGGAGAATTATTGTGATTAAACATTCATGATATATAACAAGGTCTTTAGTTCACTACTCAATTTAATCTTTCTTTGTTTTGTTGTCGAAGTCAATACCCGAACCCTTCAATCTTGTGCTTTTTCGACTGCTTCGTCACTCGCCAAATAAACACCACCCAAAGGTGCGTTCTTGACTTCTCTAATTGTTAAAACTCTTTGAAGCTACACCATGTTTTTCTTCCTTGTTCTCATCTTCTTCCTTTTTTTTTTCTTTTTTTTCATGCTGCAATGGACGTTTGAACCAAGAATTTTCGTTAAGTTTTAATTTATATCCACCTTGAAACATGTAATTTATGGTACGAAGCTAAATCGGTTTATAGAATTCACTCACCAGAAGTTAGGCTACTTCGATCATGCATTCTCACACATCACAGCGGATTTGATTCTTTCAACTGTGCACTTAATTAGACTGTTAACAGTAGCCACCGATCCAAGAGAGAGTTTCGCCGTTGGAAATGCCAGTGTTAGGAGAGATCCCCCGGAACCAACCTCGAGAATTCCTCCACTGCTAAGTCCAGGACCATCAGAGAGTATAGCGAATCCTGATGGGAGAAGAGCAACGTTATCTGGGTCACCACCACTTAAGACCATGTTCATTGCAACTATATCAACCGGTGCATAAATTACATATGAGCCTGTAGAATCAGTGCAGCTTTCTTGTAGTACAAGCATGTTGCTTTGGTTTGAATTTGCAATCTACAATAATTTTCATTTTGATAATTAGAAGTTAATTAATTAGTTAAACTAATAACAATAATAAACTTAAATCTTAAAGCGATCAAATATCTGCAACTTACATTTACGCACAACAAAGAAACACAATTGCCTGGGTCGCGTCCATTCGCTATGTGAGCCATTTCTTGAACTAGACCACCATTTGAGAGGATATCCCACTGTGAATTCAAGTCAAAATATGTAAATAGTAAAGTTAAGTTACTGCATTGTTAATAGGTAGATAAAAAGGAAATATTTTCTTTAGTTTTTTTTCTTAATTAATAAATTCTTCGAACCTTTGAATTTTGTGGATCCTTGAATTAAATTAAATGTTTAGTTTCCACTATAGTAGCTATACAGATCCTGTATAGACACTAGACGAGTACTACTTCATCTACGTACCTCATTTCGGGAGTTCTCATCCCTAAGAAAATCGAAAACCCTGTTTGGTGGAACTGGAATCCAGAAGGATGTTGCAGCACTCAGCACAATACCAGGGGGTCTGCCGGGATCATCCATACTTTTTCTGGTCATAACCCTAACATCATCGGAGCCAGTAGCTGATAATGTGGTCCAGGCATGCGCTGAAGAGGCACCAACGCCCGTGCAAAAGCTAGTAACCACCCTTTCAGCCAACTTCAACATGCTCTTCCTCCCTTCTGGGCTTGTTATCACTGCACAATAGACATTTAAATAGTTCTTAATTGTGAGTAAATTATCGTTCGATTTCTAAAGAAAATGTTTATGGAATAATTTAGTACCATAGAGATCTCCTGCTGGAATGTTGCTGGCCATTGAACTAGCGAGTCGCTCACATTGTCTATCTAATGTAGCCACCCAACGTTTTGCTCCAAATGCAAGGCCAGAATTTACTAGTGGCTTGTAGAGATTGTGTACAGATCTATAATTTTCTCGAGTAGGGACTAAAGGAGATGGGACCTGGAACTCAGCTGACATCTAAACAAGAAAAAAAATATATATGATGATGTGTTTATGATATATTAATTTTAATTGAACTAATTTACTACATAAATCAATTACCACTTGCAAGGCTCCATTGTAGTTTCCTGCAACTCCAGTTGATAGGACTTCTAGGGTCATGGCTCTTGAAACAATACCACAGAACACACTTGACCATTGATTCTGAAAAACCATTTCAATCATGCATAACATATATATTAGAAAGATACCGGGTTCAATTATTATACAGGTACTGTATAGTTACATGGTTAGTTGTATTTAAGTCAATGAATTTCAAACCAAAAATCTAAAAAATCAAATATTTAAAAATACAGGTCTTGTATAGTAGCTAAATCCAAGATGTAAAAAATTAATTGGACCAAGAAAACCAGAAGTTTAGGAGAGAAAAAGTTACCACATCCATGAGAATTTCAACAAGGTTGATGTGATTCATGATAACAACAGCAGATTCCCTTGAAGCTTCTGATTTCAAACCTAAAGGTTTTGGGCCAATTCCTCTTGGGAAAGTTCTCAAGTATTCATCTTCATTTAGAGAGTGATCGATGATCACTAGAGTTTTCACTACAAGAAAGCTGCACTGATTCTACAGGCTCATATGTAATTTATGCACCGGTTGATGTAGTTGCAATGAACATGGTCTTAAGTGGTGGTGACCCAGATAACGTTGCTCTTCTCCCATCAGGATTCGCTATACTCCCTGATGGTCTTGGACTTAGCGGTGGAGGAATTCTCGAGGTTGGTTCCGGGGGATCTCTCCTAACCGTGGCATTTCCAACGGCGAAACTCTCTCTTGGATCGGTGGCTACTGTTAACAGTCTAATTAAGTGCACAGTTGAAAGAATCAAATCCGCTGTGATGTGTGAGAATGCATGATCGAAGTAGCCTAACTTCTGGTGAGTGAATTCTATAAACCGATTTAGCTTCGTACCATAAATTACATGTTTCAAGGTGGATATAAATTAAAACTTAACGAAAATTCTTGGTTCAAACGTCCATTGCAGCATGAAAAAAAAGAAAAAAAAAAAAAAAAAAAGGAAGAAGATGAGAACAAGGAAGAAGAACATGGTGTAGCTTCAAAGAGTTTTAACAATTAGAGAAGTCAAGAATGCACCTTTGGGTGGTGTTTGGCGAGTGAAAAAGCAGTCAAAAAAGCACAAGATTGAAGGGTTCGGGTATTGACTTCGACAACAAAACAAAGAAAGATTAAATTGAGTAGTGAACTAAAGACCTTGTTATATATCATGAATGTTTAATCATATTCTCCTTTTTGTTTTCTTTTTGTTCATGGGATAATTAATTAATTAATTAGAGTAGCTAGCTAGTGTTAGTGCTCTTGTAAGAGTCGTTAATTATCTTATCTAATTGTCTAATCTTTTGTTACTTTCATATACATGTACTTTTCTTCTTAAGGCAGTTTTCCCTCTTTATTTTATTTTATTTTTTGATATTCCACTTATAGAGTTACGATTCAAATTTTGGACATTAACAAGTTAAATGAGTGTCATTTACCACAGCCACATTGGATTAACAACACTGAATTTTACCTTGATGGTTGAATATAAGAGATTATTTGATCATTTACATTCAAACAGATAACACTAACCGAGAACTTTGTTTCTGTCTAGTAAATTTGCATTTAGTATGGTTAAAATATAAGATAGATCGAAATTTGCATTTATATATGTGTGTGTGGATATTGATAGATCGAAATTTGCATTTAAAATGGATTTTGGACCATTTTGATTTAATTATGTGGAGCCGGCTAGTTTTATGATTGGACCATTTGGTTTTATGATTGGTCCTGGCAAGTGGCACTACAAAAAATATCACCTTTTACGACATTCAATTTGCAGCGTTTATAGAAAAATCTCATTATTGACCACAATTTCAGCATTTTATTTGATAATGCTCCAAAAGACCAGGTTTTTAAGGTTTATAGAGCATTTAGTGAAATCCTGTAAAAGATAGTATTTTACAAGGCTTAAAAAACGCCACAAAAATCGGTGTTAGAAATGACGAGTCCATTTTTTCCATTTCCATTTTAAAATTTTCTACTTCTTAAATATTTAATTTTTAAAACTTCTCTAATTTACGATTTGCCCCCTCTCATTTCATTTTCCCTAATTTCTGCCCTAATTTCACATTCTCTCTTCGATTTCTGCATCTTTGTGAAAAACTTAGATTTCTGTTTTTCTATGTGTCGAAGGCGTCTCTACTTCGCCGGCCCAGCCCCTCGATCTGAGACTGCTGGTGCGAGTCCGGTTGCTGTCGTCATCGGTGTTATCGGAGATGTCGACATCGTATCGATGGTGAAGTTCACTGTTGGAAGAGTTGAGGAGTTCATTCATGCCAGTGTAAGTGATTTTAATGAAATTTCAATCATTAAAGTTTCCTGAAAATAACTAGATCAAACTGATATTTCTTTGAATCCGAATTTTAGCACTTTTGTATATAGAATTCAATTTTATCTAATGTAGAAATCCGGGATCTCGTACGGTTAATTATTGTTGTTTCTTTGATTTAAGATTGAGATGTTCATGAGAAATCTTTATCATGATACCAGCAGTGAAGTTATATAGTTTTCAATTCCATGTCAATCTGATGCAATTCAAAATTTCTTCTACCAAAGGTTCGTTAAGCATTTCACTCATGATGAAACTTTGGCAGTTATCAGAAACAGAGGAAGGCTTCGTGTCTTCGGCTAAGAAATCTGTGATGGCAAACCGAAGAGGAGGTAGTGAGTTGATGTGGAAGGAGACTGAAAAGAGAATTGGAGAAGATTGGGTTGTAGAACTAAGGCTATGTTTGGTGGTTGTGAGAGCTCCGTTCATGGAGAAGTAATATTTCTCTCATACACGTTTCAGTCACCGTCCCACTCAGAAGCTATCGGTTCAGAAGTTGATCATTTTTACTTAAGGTAATTGAGAATGTAGCAATTATGATTTGATCTAATTCGGTCAATGTCTTCAGCCTTCATGTTTTGTTCTGTTGGTTATATAGATTGATATGTTTTCCAAATTGTATACTAGAGTTGGTATTGTCTAATTAAACTACCTTAACAATATGAGCTTATGATCTATTAGTATATGGTTTTGTGCATAGTTACATTCATTACCATAAATGTAGTTGTAATGAAACAAGTCTTATTTATTTGTGTTCTCATTGACATATCATACGTGAGATCATGTCCTTGAATAATCCATCAATTTTGCTTGCTACAAGCCTACAACTGTTCTTAGTTATCATAGAATAAGACCACAAATGACATTGACAACTATATGTTAACTAATTGGTGAACAGGCTTAAATTTTAGATTTGTGTAGATAGTATGATACTTCATCAGTATTTCTAATCCCAGATCGATCTTATTGTTACTTGTGATTCCATAAGATTGTCATTATGATTTAATTATGTTTATTTAATGATATTGTCTTACAATGGACAGATTTTGGAGAAATCTGATTTCACTATGATTTCTGGGAGCCCTTTTATAAAAAAGTAAGTTTGGTTTCCGTCCAGCCATCCTCGTCCAGTCGCGCCGTCCAACCTTCCCTGTCCAGCTCAGAAGATCCTGCAACAATGCACAAGCTTTGCACTGCCGTGACTGTGTTGCACACCATCTTCTGTCTGCATCTTCTCTCTATTTTTTATCCGTGTATTTGTGAATAATTTGGTGCTTGGGAGGATTTGACTTAGGGTATTTAACACATTTGAAGAGAGAAGAAGTTCTATGGGTATTTTATCTGTGTATTTGACTTAGGGTATTTGACTTGGTAATCTGAGAAATTGCTGTATTTATTCTATATGTTATTGTGAATATATAATAGATTCAAAGTTCCATACAGTCCTATTGTTTGAATATTTGTTGCTATGTTTTGTTTCTTGTTCATTTTCTTTAGCAAATTTGATTGAGGAAGATGAATTATCTGATTTTCCACTCGACTTCCTTCTGGTCACAGGGTCTGTGCATTTCCATGGATTGGCAACACTAAGAGCTGCATTTCCCTGGATTGTAAGTCATTACCATTCTGTGATTGTTAGTTCTGTTATGCAGTGCTTCTGTTTCATGACAAAGGGTAGAACTAGTGCTTCTGTTTGTGTATCAGCATGCATTATAGATGATGGCATGTCTAATGTATCAGTTGATCAATTTCACCTGTCAATTTTATCAGACTGTACATCAACTCTTTATAATCAATGCCGAATCTCGTTTCAGGATGCTACAGAAAGTAATCAAGGCATTTCTTGATGCATCTACACTAGCGAAAATTCAAGGATTCTATCTTATTGATCATTGTGAATTAATTACATGTACACAAGAAGTTTTACATTTATTATGGGAGCTATTATAATTCATTATTCTCGTGTGTAACTTTGTGCAGGAGGCTTTTTGACGATGGGCCCAAGTCAGTACACACAAGAACTTGGTGTGTTGCAAATCCAATGTTCAGCAGCTCTGCAGTAATTGCAAACCTGGACTATGCTTTCAAAAACCAAAAAAAGAAGGTGAATGGTTTTTGATAGATGATGGAGGTGAGCATCATTTTTGATAGATGATGATGGAGGTACTTCTTATCTTTCCTTTCAAGGATAATAGATGATTCAGAATTTCGATTTTTTTTATTTATTTTACTCTTGGATGATTCAAGTTTGTTAGCTACTTAGCCGTTAAAATGTCTTAGATTATATTATTCAATCACTTGGTGTGTTCCTAATTGGTTTGACAAAAATACTATTCCAGAAAACATTCCTGCCCATGGCTTGATATTGAGAAGGAAAGATTAAAGTCCATGGAGTGGTGACCACATGAAGGCTCTACTTGTCAGTTCCATCGGCTGACATTTAGTTAGAAGATTTATTGTGTGGTTTAAAGTTATGTTATTTTAGATTAGATCTATATATGTTATATAGTAGTAAGCTATGTAAAATCATATTTGATAGTAGACTTTGTAAAATGATATTCTTGGTTATATTATTTTGTTCTTCAATTTAATGTTATTGCAGTGACATGTTTTATTTGGTTTCTCTATTTTTGTTCACTTTGATTATCTTTTCATATGGAATAGTTTCTACATTTGAGACTTTTTTTGGCCTCAAAACTATTTTTTAACGGCATTTTTTGGCCTCAAAACACCTTTTTATACGGCATTTTTTGACTGCCCCAACATAAGTCTTTTATGGCATTTTTGGGCTGCTCAAAAATGCATTGTAAGTGGCATTTCTTTGTTGCCCCAAAATGATTTTTTTACAGTATTTTTTGCGGCATTAGTGATATGTTATGATAGATTGACAGTCTTTTGCGACCCCCTTCGTAATGACATTTTACTAAATGCCGTAAAAGGGGTTTTGCGGCATTTTTCAAAGCTTGTAAATGTCAATTTTTCTTGTAGTGTGGGGCTACTACTATGGAATTGCTCAGCTTAATGTTTTTATCAGGTCCAATAAATACGTGGGTATTTTTCATGGTTAATGATTGTAGATCATAACTACTTTTTATTTTTTATTTTCTTAGAAAAAAATAAAAGAAACGAAAGCTCATTTAATTTTTAAAAATTCTTTTTACCATTTAAAAAAGAGCTGGGATAATCAATTTTTTTTTTTTTTCAAATTATAACACAAATTTTCAATAGGAACTAGAGAGCCTATTTGAAAAATCTATGAAAATTTTAATAGCAGTGCATTTTCCCTTTACATTTGTGATAAGAGTTCGAGTTACACATTTGTTTTATAATGAGAGTTATTTTCCAGGCTATATTGGTATCTTTTGATCCCTTAAAAAACACTTGACCCGATGGATTTCAGATTTAATTTTTGTTTGTTTTGTTTTTGTTCTTGTTGGCTCATCCACATATGAAGTAGAAAAACCTGACCAAACCCTACAGGGCAAAATCTTGGGTGCAGCGGGATGCACCCAAGAACTTCTCACCCAACAGTCCTAATCAAAACCTTTCACGAGTGATGAATTCAATGAGTTCACGAGTGATGAATTCAATGAGTTCACGACTGTAACTTCAACCACCATTTATATATCTCTTCTTATGCCTCTCCCTATCGAAGAAATATAAGAAGAGAAGCAGAAATTAAAAACAATTTATTTGACATCATGCAAAGCTGCTTCTGGTTGATTCTGAGGATTCAAATTAAATCAACAAAGGTACAATATTCTTTAAATATCTCCTGACAAATTTATAGAATTCTGGTAGCCTTATTTGTTCATCAAAATAAATGTCCATTACAATTCATAACGACCTTTTTTCAATACACATATGACATATCATTGTAGTTTTTGTACCACTTCTTTTCCCTTTCGATAATTTAGTTTGTTGGTGGTGGATTATAATGAATATTTTGTCTTTACTACTGCTTGGGATGTCTTTTGGGTTGTTGTATACTCTGCTATCTAGATGACTTGAATTTCCAATTTTTTGAGTTGTTATATTTTGATTTTATGCCTCAGTTACTATGCACCAATTGGGTTTGAATTTTATAAGCAATAAGTATATTTGCAGATTTTTGACACTTAGTATGGGTATAATGTTTTGGCATTGTTAAATTTTTTGTGAAATTAAACTTGAGCATGATATATTCTTGAAGATAGAATGTTAGATCATATAAAATTAGTGTGTCCCTGGTCTTATAGTAAAATAGTCAATAGTACTTGTAGTATGGAAGATATGAGAATTATTATTGAAGATATGAGAATTATTATTGATTAAGTCAAATTTATTAATTTTGTATCTATGAATCTATGATTATACAAAAAGCATTAGGTAATATGATAAATGGTTTAAGAGATTTAAGAAATTGTAAGGAAAATGAATACTTGTTTATATATATATATATATATATATATATATATATATATACGGAAATTATCCTATCAGTGTATCCTGATAGAATTATATAAGGATATTGAATGTGAGTCACTCATTTTACATATTTTGACTTGGTATGTATGCACTTGTCAAATCACTGTTATAAATGAGTGGCTCACATTCAATATCCTGATAAAGTTATATCAATGTATCCTGATAGGATCGGGACCATATATATATATATATAGCCCTTCTCAAGTTTGTTTGGATTTTAAATATAGTTATGTCCGAAACAACGATTCCTAACATTAGAATCGGGACCTTGCTTCTAAGGTAGAAAAGTGATGATTTAGAGATTGTTTGTCCGGACATAATAATTATGTTCAGGATTGAGATTTCAATTCAAAATAATATATCTATCTTTTTACTTCTTTTGGGCCTTTTAACATATCTAATTCAATTTGGGCTGGGCCACAAAATCACAAAATCAAGGTGGTTGTTTTTGAATTTTTGTATAATACTTGGGAGTTTCTGAAACTGGGGTTTATAAGAAGACTACAGGGGCTTAAAAAGCAGTACCTCATGTAAAGGTATAGAGAGGGCCCAGGCCCTAACACATTGTTCATACCCCAAACTAACCCAGTAATTGAACTGAGTGGGCTATTCCATGTCCATTTTAGCTGCTCAATGTACAGATTCGACATCGTATGTTTTTTAATAATTACAAATGTAAGAGTTAAGAGGGAGGACATGACTCAAATTCGTAACTGATGTTGTGCTTGATGTACAGAAAACTACCGGGTCACCTTATCTTCTGCCAGTTTCAACATCCTGTTGGATGTCTCTATTCGAAAAAAAAAAATAAAAAAAAATAATAATACATTTTAAGCGAAAATGATTAATTATATATATCCTAATTATAATTAAACCAACGAACACGAAGTTTCCAAGGAAGATTTAGCGTTAATTATACGTAAAGTATAAGTAACTTGTGAATTAATTGCCTGAGGCTCGGATTGTACAACGTTAGATTTTAATAATCGTTGGATTTAATTCATGTTTTTAATGTTAAATTGAAACTGATGTGATGGATGACCAAATTCTCATTTGATGTGATGTCATGAGGTGATAGCTAGATTTTTTAGAATTCAAACAACATGAAACATGAGCTATATATCTTTTTCGAAGGTTTTTGTTTGGATCATACCATTATTATTTCTATGGTTGAGAATTAACGAGAACCCCAACTACAATTAATTCGTAGTTGCTAAGATTATTATTACATCACTTCAGCCAAAAGTACTTTAATTTCTCTCATCAGCTTACCAAGAAAAACTTGTATGGGACACTTTCATTGCCACGTGATAAGACCGTCAAATGAAAGTGCACCATACACAATGGAAATATAAAAATATACTTTCAAAGATCCAGATGACACACTTTCATTAGACGGTCTTATTGTCTTATTACCATGTCAATGAGACCGTCCCATGTAAGTTCTTTTCCAACTTACCTCCTCTTTCTCTTATAATAATTTAAGATATATCAATGAATAATATTTTTACTACGGACCGGTAAAGAGAGAGTTCATTCAATCTAGAAATATCTAAAGTTCTCAAGTACATCTGAAATGACACTAGTGTTTTTTCCGACTTCCCACATCTGAAATAAGTAATGCTAAATGACCCAATTCACGCTTATATCAACTATCAATTCATTCAAATTATGATTAGAAGATTAAATATATTATCGATGTGTTAGATTAAAAGTTGAAACGACGTTAAGTATTTTTTTTTTATTTTATAAGTATTACATTATAAAATCTGGGTTTTTTGGGGAAGGG
Source organism: Acer saccharum (assembly GCA_030490815.1). Classification (NCBI taxonomy): domain Eukaryota; kingdom Viridiplantae; phylum Streptophyta; class Magnoliopsida; order Sapindales; family Sapindaceae; genus Acer; species Acer saccharum. The sequence continues at coordinate 3,541,389 of CM059877.1, read as the reverse complement.
GGGACTCAAACCCTCAACCTCGTGGTTTCGGTGTGAAGAGTTTACAACCGAAACAACGTGTAGTATTAGTGTATTACTTGCAAATTATACGCTACTCATGATTCAAGTGAATATATATATCTTTTTCGAAGGTTTATCTGAACTAGGTGCTCGTGATTCAAGTGGAGGGACAGAGAGATATATAGTGGGTCTGAACTCTGAAATAGCTACTCGTGATTCATGTGGAGTGACAGAGAGTTAATAGTGGCCGGGTCTGGCTATTATACCCGTATGGGTATGTTTCCACTAAAATTGAAAACCACTTTTTAGTTGATTTAAAGTGAGAGTGGTTCCTAAAATTCAGAATGGTTTCCAAATTGAACCTTGAGTGGTTCCTAAATTTCAGTGCTACCATATCCATATGCCTATAGTAGCCAATCTCCTATAATAGCACACGATATTCCATTATTATTTAGAGTAGTGCTATTTACACCTCTCTATTCACCTAACAATTTTCACTTGTAAAATTTTTTGAAATAACTACTTGCTCTCTCCACATGATGACGCCTAATTCATCCTAACTAAACCCTAAAGTTAAAGCCACTTTTATTGACTGTTTGCTTGAATTCACAATGAATATTAAAACATGTTTTAAAGAGAAGCCACGAGAGATTAGTGGTGTCAATAACACCACTCATTATTTATGTGGTTGAGAATTAATGAGAACCCCCACTACCAATCTTATGTTCATCAGATTAATTCAGAGTTGCTAAGATTATTATTACATCATTTCAGCCCAAAGTACTTTAATTTCCTGCAGCTGTCTCATCAGCTCACCTCCTCTTTCTCTTATAATAATTTAAGATATGTGAATAATATTTTTACTGAAGACCAGTAAAAAGAACGTTTATTAAATCTGAAAATATCTAAAGTTCCCAAGTATGAAATGACAACAGTGATTTTTTTCCCATTTCCCATATCTTAAATGAGCAATACTACATGACCCAATTCATTCTTATTATATCAACGGTCAATTAATTCTAATTATGATTAGAAAAATATATTATCGATGTGACAAGTGGAATAAAAGTTGAGACGTGTGGTATTACTCGCCGCATCTCATAAGTTTACATGCATGATTAATCATTTTTGTCTCCAGTGATCGAGGGTTACGTTTTTTAATGGAAATTTCGTTGAAGTTGATTGTTGGAAAGTAGTCTTCATCATGAATCTCATTTATTTCATTGTAAACGAGTTACAGTACTTTGATCTCCTTTTTTTTTTTTTTTTTTTAACAGCAAAGAAGAGTTTATTAAACAAAGCCTGGGGGCAGGGACGGAGCCAATACATGACGAGAGAGGGCCACTGCCCCCCTGAAGTTCTAAAATTTTATAAATTTTCCTCTATTGCAATTTTTGTTTCGTCCTCAATTTTCTGAGTTTTATGCTTTTGCCCATATTGCAATTTTTTTTTTTTATCTAATTTTTTTCTAAACGACATAGTTAACATTTTCCCCTTAATCACGTACAAACAAAATATATTTGATTCAATATATATTATTTTTCGGTTTGTGTCTTAAATATAAATAAAAATTGAATCATAATATATATGTTTTGTTAAATCATTTGTAATTTATTTTCCTTCTTCTTTTATTAAAATTACGTTTACTAAATTCTATCTTAACTAATATTATTCTCTCGTTCAATTTTTTTTCTCTCTCTCTCTTCCAATCTTCAAATTCTACCGTGCCTTTTGATATGTTATTTATTTTCAAATAGTCAATATGTGTTCATTTATATAATTAAATCATGGCAACCAAACATATGTGTGTGTGTATATATATATATATATATATATATATATATATATAACTAGTAAGATGGGGTTAGCCCAATGATTTGCCTCTCATACATACATCATCAAGTTGTGGATTCGAGTCTATCCCCCTCCCAAAATCTGAATTATGGTAATATTTCAAAAATATATATATTAAAAAAACAATTTAATATATGTTTCAGAAAAATAAACAATATTTTTTTAATTAATTGTTTTTTTTTTTTAACATAATCTCTAAGATATATACATATTGATATAACTTATTATTTTACGGCGCCCCCGTTGGAAAATATTTCTGGCTCCTTCCCTGCCTAGGAGCATGGAGCAGGCAAGCAAAACAAAACACCCAACAACGAGAAAAAAAACGTTCACAGACGAACACCCAACACAACCCGAAAGCAAAAACAGAGAAACAACAGGGCAACACAAACCACTAGGAGAAGATTAACACTCTTCACAAACCAGTACTTTGATCTCTATGTATGTACGGACACGTAAATTGCCGGTATTCATTTAATTCGAGTTTCACAAGAAATCATAAAGAAGAAAACCATATATATTGATAAGAAAATTATCTCAAATATTGAACATTTGAAAAAAAATAAAATAGATACAAAATATAATAGTGATTACTGATTAGAACCAGCAGCAAATATTTGCAAGAGGAGTACTTCTTAAAATTTCAAGGATCATTTGGTGCCGATTTCGTGGAATTAGCATCAACTTAGTAACTTAAATATTAATAACACTTAAAATGTGTTTCTAATAAAAAAAATAAGTGGATCTCACTTAAAAAAAAAAAAAAAAAGATTGGTGGAAACTTACTTCTTTTAATCAAGACTAATTATTTCATTTAGTCGAAACTTATTCAATTTGGTCCAGACTTATTTCCTTTAACAATACTTCAAAAAAAAAAAAAAAAAAAGACTTATTTCCTTTAACCTAGATTTAATTTTCCTTTGATCGAGACTTGTTAAATCTTGGACCAAGACTTATTTATGGAAATTTTTCCAAATGTGCATTTTCTTTTTTGTCAGATTTATGTTCTCTTGCGATTTTTTTTTTTTTTTTTTTAAATTTCCTATTCAATTCCTCTCAATATTCGTCTCATTCTCATACTTCAAATCACTTCAATCACTTACAAGAGAGATAAATTTATGATTCCATATAATTAAAGTCAAAAGGTATTTTTATCAGTCCCTAATCCAATGTAAAAAGGTGTTATATCCATGTATGTATGTTCACTTTGGGAAAAAAAAAAACAATATTTCTAGAAATAGAGTAATGTATGACTTTAATTTGTCACATGCTAATGCTTTCCTCAAGTAACAACAGTACCCCAACAGATATATATTTGAAGAAATATCTTCTCTGATATATATGATAATAGTAAAATGTCATATATATAGTGTATGAGTAATACTATACAACCCAAAAAATTAACTCAAAATTCAACCCAAATGATATAATAAATGAGTTATCATCACCACACAAATCATAGGGTAATGTGGTCAATGATATAGCAATGACAAATCACTTGCCACATTATTTGGGTTGGTTTTTGGGCTAAAGGTTCATGACTAGCATTAGTGAGAGTGTATTATTTATAGATTAATAAAAAAAAAATTCATGCAAAAAATAAAAAGAGTCCTCTTGATCTTACAGAGCTCATCAAGTGAAGTGAAACAATATCCACAAGAAAATTATCCACCTATTTAATATCTTTTTTTTTTTTTTTAATATCGTACATGATGAATGAACTTCATGATGTCATATTAGCATTAATGCATTTTTTTTTTATAAAAAAAAAAAATATCAAACATGAGTTAATGCTGCTTGAATATATATCATTTCCGAGGTTTTGTGTGGTTTCAACAATTTGTGTAGATGGTAACGAGCTCTCATTCAAACTAAGAATGTTTCAAATTCAAATATAATTTATTAAAGTGGTTAAATACTATTATTTCCTATCAGCCTTTTGAGTAAGATAATTACTAACATGGTACGAGAGAATTGGTTTGACTTAGGATAAGAGTACTGAATTATTTATTCTACGATCTCCATCTCTATTCGATATGGCATGTGACGACTGACGAGTATGTTAGAGCATTTAGTACAATGAAAAACAACTTGCGATAGCTAGTACATATCTAGAACATAATAAATTCGTTTACTGTAGCTGATTTTGAAGTTTCAGCCGACGACCATGACCACAAATAATTGAGTAGCAGTGGAATATATATGTTTATTCGTTTGATAGGTAGATATCATGCATGATTCATGCATGGACTTTTATTTAACGTTGACGCGGTAACTTTTCATCAACATGAATCTCGTTTATTTCGTTCGAAACATGTGATCGATAATGACCAGCACTGAAGCTACTCATCACCAGATGTTTCACTACATCTATATATATAATTCATCGATCACTTCGAGGAATACACAACAAATCATCAACCAAAAAAATATATATTTATATATACTCTCTTGACCTCACAAAGTGATCAACAAATGATTATGTCTTGCAATTATATCCAAACTTTTTTCTCAAATCATCGTCTCAAAGCATGTCCACTACTACCAACTAAGAAAAATTTTGGCACTGTCTCTGTAGTTTGTGAGTTGGTGACTCATAATAAAGCTGCAACAAGTAGTACTACAGATTCATCGACTTGCATCATGAGAAAGCCATTGATTACTACAAAGAGTAATTTGGTTGAAAATGAAACTGATCATAAGTTGAAAGTTGTAAATCCAGGAAAATTTGGCAAGTTTGGAGGGAAATTTGTACCTGAGACATTGGTTGCTTGTTTGAACCAACTTGAAGTTGAATTCAACTTTCTCTTGCAGGACAGTGAGTTTCAGGTTTGCTAACTCCAATCCTGAAGAATTTAATTCAAGCTAGTTCAGTAGATAAGATCTGTTAAAATAATTAGATCGAATCTTGCTCACAGCAGAATTACATGGTTCGATTTATATTTGGCTGATGAATTTGTTTACTTTGATTAATTTGTTGTATAGGAGGAGCTTTCGACCGCGTTAAGAGACTACGTTGGACGGGAGACGCCTCTATATTTTGCTAAGAGGCTCACAGATTACTACAAAAACGATAATGGAGAAGGGCCGGAGATTTATCTGAAGAGAGAAGATCTCAACCACGTTGGTGCACACAAGATCAACAACGCTATTGCACAGGCAATGATAGCCAAACGCATGGGACGGAAAATTGTTGTGGCGGCCACCGGCGCTGGGCAACACGGCGTTGCAACGGCTGCTGCATGTGCTAAACTTGATTTGGAGTGCACCATCTACATGGGCACCACTGATATGGAAAAACAATCTTCTAATGTCCTCCTCATGAAGCTACTAGGGGCTAAGGTAAATTTTTTTTCTTAATTATAAAAAGAGTCGTCTGATATATACCATTTGCTTTGACCCACAGATTTGTCCTTAAAAAGGTTTGTGTGGGGTTAAAAATAGCCTTTTTGCTTATTTATACTAGAAATATTGGTTTTTAAGAATACCCTTTAAAAGAGACCTTGTAGGGTTAAAGCCCCTTTATTTTTGTTTATTTATACCGTATATTAGTTTTGATCGACTTCAACCAATGTGAAAGAAAGCATGCTAACAATAGTATATATATATATACAGGTTAAACCTGTTGAAGGAAGTTTCAAAGATGCAAGCTCGGAGGCCATTAGAGGTTGGGTGGGGAACTTGGAAAGCAGCTACTATCTACTCGGGACGGTGGTGGGGCCTCATCCATGCCCAAGCATGGTGAGGGAGTTTCAGTCAGTGATAGGGAAGGAAACAAGAACGCAAGCAATGGAGAAATGGGGAGGGAAGCCGGATGTGTTGGTTGCTTGTGTGGGGAGTGGATCAAATGCACTAGGATTGTTTCATGAGTTCATGGAAGATGAAGAAGTGAGGTTGATTGGAGTTGAGGGAGGTGGGTTTGGGTTGGATAGTGGAAGACATTCTGCAACACTCGCTAGAGGTGAAGTGGGTGTTTATCATGGAGCCATGAGTTACTTGTTGCAAGATGAGGAAGGCCAGATACTAGGCACACATTCTATTGGTGTTGGGTGAGTGTACGTACATATATAAAAACGTGGTCCTCTGTTTTGGTGGTCCTCTCTCTTTAATTAGTAAAGAAATGATAAAGTACGCTGTACGCCCAATCATTTTGATATATCAAAAAAATCTCAAATTTTGTTTTTAAAACATTTTTCATATCACTTATAAATTAACCCCTTTTTAAAGTCAACAAAGTATATATATGCTATCATGACATCTAAATTTATTTTGATATACACTAATTAGACTTCTAATCTAAAAACAACGACATGGTTGCAGGTTGGAGTACCCAGGGGTTGGCCCAGAGATGAGTTTTCTTAAAGAAACAAGACGCGCTGAATTCTATACCGCCACAGATCAAGAAGCTATTGATGGTATGTGATCATTCAAAACATGAAGAATAACCATAAAAATTACAAGCAAAATTTCAGTTTTTACTAGGCAACTAATTAAATTCAATTATGATGATCATGAATAACTAATTGTTTTTTTTTTTTTTTTTTTGTCAATAATTTGCAGCATACCATCGACTATGCAGACTAGAAGGCATATTTCCAGCCTTGGAGGCCTCTCATGCATTGGCATTTCTTGATAAACTTTGCCCTACTTTACCAAATGGAACAAAAGTTGTAGTAAATTGTAGTGGGCGTGGAGATAAGGATGCTGCCACAGTTTTCCAACACAAACAACACTTAATGCAGCAGTAAATATATAGAGACATACATACCTATTTTAAAGCCGTAACAGGTTTCAGTTGTGGATCCAGCATGTTTTTCTATATGATTATATTAGGTTATAAGACCAGATAATCACGCTACAAAAGAGATTATCAGGTCTTACATACGTAACGTACCTATATAGATAATTGATGATCTCTTCATTAGTGTGAAGACAATTAGTATGTAACGTATATACGATCGAATACAGGGGCGGAATTGGGCCCAGCTAGAGTGGGCTACAGCCCACCCTATTTTTTTATTAAAAAAATAAGTTTTTTCAATATTCTAAATACATCCCATTCAGTTCTAAGTACACCCCAACCTAATTCCAATTCTACCTTAACTTACCATATTTTTCCTTATTTTAATAATAGTCCAATAACTTAAAATTTATGCATCAAACCCATTCAAGCCCATTGGATTTCCTTAATCAAGTGAAAAATCAAATTGGAAATTTTAACCCTTTAATAACTCAAAAATCAAATGGAAAATTTTGGGGTATATAATAGAATATGTATTTGAGAGTAATGTTCATTATGTTCCCAGACTATGTGTATTTTTTTCAATTTTAATTAATGAAAATTCTCTCGTATCGTTAAGATTTGCAATAAAAATGATTATATATATATATATATATATATATATATATATATAGTATAAATTTTATCTATATGAAATTATCCACAGCCCACCCATAAAAAAATAATAATAATAATAATAAAATAAAATTGGTTTCCCCCCTGATTGAATATATATATAGGTTGGAAAATTAAATCTGAAACTGTCGGGTCAAGTGTCTTTTAAGGGATCAACAGCTACCAATATAGTTTGGAAAATAACTCCCACTATAAAACAAAGATGTAACTTGAACTCTTATCACAAATGTGAAGGGGAAGTACACTTCCATTAAAATTTTCATAGTTTTTCAAATAGTCCCTCAAGTTCCTACTACTGACTTCGCCTCTGATCTTGATCGTTGTCCATTGAAAATGACTAATCTAACTATTGAAAACTTGTGTTATAACTTGAAAAAAAAAAAAAAAAAAAAAAAAAATTTGATTATCCCAACTCCTTTTTAAATGGTAACAAGATTTTTTTTAAATTAAATGAGCTTTCTTATCTTTTTTTTTTTTTCTAAAAAAATAAAAATAAATAGTAGTCATGATCTACAAATTAATATTTGTTTATATATATAGCCCTTCTAAAGTTTGGATTTTAAATTTAGTTATGTCCGAAACAGCGGTTCCTAATATTAAAATCGGGACCTTGCATCTAAGGTAGAAAAGTGATGATTTAGAGATTGTTTATGTCCGAACATAATTATGTTAAGGATCAAAGATTTCAGTTCAAAATAACATCTCTATTTTTTTACTTCTTTTGAGCCTTTTAACGTCCCTAATTCAATTTGGGCTAGGCCACAAAATCAAAGGTGGTTATTTTTGAATTTTTGTATAATACTTGGAGTTTCTGAAATTGGGGTTTATAAGAAGACTAGAGGCGTTTAAAAAAGCAGTACTACATGTAAAGTTATCAACATTACGAAACCAACATATTGTTCATAGCCCAAACCAACCCAATAATTGAACATTATGTCTAATTTATCAACATTATGAAACCAATGCAAAAGTAAGAAAACATGAGTAGAATGTTGGAAAAAATAGAAAACACAATGAAATAAGATTAGTTCATGTCCCTAACCTTTGTCCGAGGCTCGGATTGAACCATGTATAATTGTTGGATTTAGGGCATCTCCAACCCGAATAGTTCTTTTGATGCAATTTTTCCATTAAAATAGTGCAGTTTTCAGACTATTTCACTATTCCATCTTCAACCTACTGCACCAAATTTTACTCTAAAAATAATATTCTCTTGAATATGCCCTTTCTTTCCCTTTTTTCAATATTTCTCCACAATTAATATTTCACCCCATAATTAACATAATATTGCAATATGATACGAAATTATGAAATTAATACATTAATAGAAATTAAATTTAATTCGGTAAAATATTGCATTTATTATTAAGTGATTTATTTAAAAAAATTGCATTTAAAATTTTTAATTATACACTTCATTTTAGTTTATTATAAATGTTAATATCAATAGTAATTAAATCAAAACAAAATCATTAAATAATAAAAAGGACCAAATTGGAATAAATTTAATTGCTCAAGGGTAAAAATGTGAATAAACAAAACCTTAAAGAATATAATCAGAATAGATTTTAATAAATAGGGTTAAACAAATGTGATTTTAAAAGAGTTGAGGGATAAAATAAAAAATAAAAATAACAACAGTGTCTACGCAAGAGCAGATCGTTGCCGCAAAGAATGGCGCTGCGTTGGAGGACTTTTTTACTGCAAATTGGAGATGCCGCAAGGAATGGCGCAGGGTTGAAGATGGTCTTAATTCATGTTTTTAATATTAAATTGCAACTGATGTGATGGATTACCAAATTCTCATTTGATGTGATGTGAGGTGATAGCTAGTTTTTTAGAATTCAAACAACATGAAACATGAGCTAGATACTCGTGATTCAAGTGGATATATATCTTTTTCGAAGGTTTTTGTTTGGATCTTGGAAAGCACTACTATCTACTCGGGACGGTGGTGGGGCCTCATCCATGTCCAAGCATGGTGAGTGAGTTTCAGTCAGTGATAGGGAACGAAACAAGAAGGCAAGCAGTGGAGAAATGGGGAGGGAAGCCAGATGTGTTGGTTGCTTGTGTGGGGAGTGGATCAAATGCACTAGGATTGTTTCATGAGTTCATGGAAGATGAAGAGGTGAGGTTGATTGGAGTTGAGGGAGGTGGGTTTGGGTTGGATAGTGGAAGACATTCTGCAGCACTTGCTAGAGGTGAAGTGGGTGTTTATCATGGAGCCATGAGTTACTTGTTGCAAGATGAGGAAGGCCAGATACTAGCGAGGCACAAATTCTATTGCTGTTGGAGTGTTGGGTGAGTATGTACATATGTAAAAACAAAGGACTAATTGCACAAACGCCCCTAAGTTTAGGCATAATTGTATTCATATGAAACTTTTACCCATAATTGCGTAAACGTCCCTTGCCGTTAGTTGACATCCGTTAACTCTAACCGTTGACCACAATTTTAACCCACAATGACTAAAGTGCCCCTAGTTACCTATTTTATTATTTAAATTAATAATTGAAAACCGAAATAGAAAAGATAAAGAAAACAAAAAAACAAAATCAATCATTTTTTTTTCTCTTTCATTTCCTCAACCTCCTAACACAATCCAAAAATAAACTTAATAAACAAAAACCAAAACTCAATCCCACAAATCAAAACCAAAACTCAAATCCTCAAACAACAACCAAAAATCAAATCCACAAATAAAAAACCCAAATCCATCAATACCACAACCAGTTAATCACATCCATTTTAAAAAAAATAAAAATAAAATTAGAACTTCAACCTAGAAAGTTAAAAATCCATCATTGAAGTTCTAATTTTAAAAAAAAAATTATAAAAAAATGGATGTGGTTAACTGGTTGTGGAATTGATGGATTTAGGTTTTTATTTGTGAATTTGATTTTCGGTTGTTGTTTGAGGATTTGAGTTTTGGTATTCCATTGTTGATTATTATAAGAACCATTAATTAAGACAGCAATAATGCATGTATTTTGAGAAATTTGTTGTAGAGTGACATTTCATTTTCTTCAAGTAAATAGGTGGTTCATTAATTCAAAGGAGTTCAATGTATACAAAAAGGGACATATCATTTCACTTCAGTTAAATATGTGATTAGATAGAAGGACTATCAATTCAAAGTGTTCAATGTATAAGAGGGGTTCACTTAAATTAAATATGTGATTAAATAGGAGACTATCAATTTGAAGTTGTTAAATGTATAAAGAGAGTAATCTTTCATTTCATTTCATTTCAATTAAATACGTGTATCATTAATATTAAATGAGTAATGCTAGACGTCCCAACTTTTTTTCCCAAATTCTATCCCAAATGATGTGACATGTGAGGTGTCAGCATTTTATAAATCATGAGATTATATGATGACTGATGTGATGTTAACATCTCACGTACGTGTCACATCATTTGGGATAGAATTTGGAAAAAAAAAATTGGGACGTCTAACATTACTCATATTAAATAATGGATGAATAATGGATAAATAATGAATATATTATATAAATATAGATATATAGAACTTATGATCGAAGCTCCCTCACGACAACACGTGGGGCCGTGAGGGTTCCATTTTACTATATTATATAGAGGGTTAATTGCACAAACATACCCTCTATTTATTTAATAAAGAAAATTTTCAAACAAATCACCTATTCAAACACAAACATCTCAATTTGAATGTGCTTGGAGTATGGAAAGTCAATAGTGCCTTTGGGTAAAAGTGAGGTTATTTTGGTGGGTAAATTTCACAAACAACCCTGAATTTAGGTGTAATTGTATAAATATTCATTTTTTTTCTAATAATTACATAAATGTACCCTATCGTCAGTTGACTTTTGTTAACTTTAACATTTAACCACATTTAATTTGTATCCCAAAATGACTAAACTACCCTTGAAAACTTATTTATCTTTTATTTTGTTATTTAAATATATTAAAAAATATTTACTTAAGAAATTGAAAAAATCGGTACAATTTTTTTGTTGCTTTCTTTCTATTAATTTTTTTTTAACATAGTCGGAACCCACAAAACTGAAAAAATGGCTGTGTTTAGTGGGTTTTGATTCTGTTGATTAAATGTAATTATTGGTAGGTTTAGATTGTGTTGATGAAATGAAATTGTTTGTAGGTTAATGAGTATGAAATTGAATGTTTTGGTGATAAAATTGGTTTTTGAAATATGAAAATTTGGTGTTTTGGGACATGGAAAATGTTATAAAAAAAAATGATAGAAAGAAAAAGAAAATTTAAAAAAAAAAAAAAAAAAAAGTGTACTGATTTTTTCAACTTTTTAAGTAAATATTTTTTAATATTTTTAAATAATAAAAGAAAAGATAAATAAGTTTTCAAGGGTATTTTAGTCATTTCGGGATACAAATGTGGTTAAAGGTTAAAGTTAACAAAAGTCAAATGACGGTAGGGTATATTTATGTAATTATTAGAAAAAAAAATGAATATTTATACAATTATACTTAAATTCAGGGTTGTTTATGAAATTTATCCACCAAAATAACCTTTCCCTTTTACCCAAGGGCACTATTGACTTTTCATACCCCAAGCACATTCCAATTGGGATTTTATATTTGAATAGGGCATTTGTTTGAAACATTTTCTTTATTAGATAAATAGAGAGTATGTTTATGCTATTAACCCTTATATAGATAAGTAACTTGTGAATTAATTGTCCCTAACATTTGTCGGAGGCCCGGATTGTACATTTGTATCACGTTAGATTTTAATATTCGTTGGATTTAATTCATGTTTTTAATGTTAAATTGCAACTGATGTGATGTCTGACCAAATTCTCATTTGATGTGATGTCATGAGGTGATAGCTAGTTTTTTTTTAGAAGTCAAACAACATGAAACATGAGCTTTATATTGTTGTCTGAAATCTGAATATATATCTGTTTCGAAGGTTTTTGTTACTAGCTACTCGTGATTCAAGTGGATGGACATAGAGTTAATACAACTATCATAGTACATGATATTCCATTATTATTTCTATGTATGAGAATCAATGAGAACCCAAACTAAAATCTTAGAAACATATCCAATGCAAATATACTTTTGGAAAAAATCGAGTGTTGCATAGGATAGATGGATAAAAAGTTAAAAAAAACTTTCTTCAATGCAATTATCTAACTTTAATATGAAAGTTGTGGTAAAAAAAAAGTTATTGATTATGGAGTTAAGTTTCTAATTATAAAAACTCTCCAGGCAATGTTGATTAGGATTTCTAACTCTTTCTACCAATAATATTAGAGCCCATTTATTTGTAAAATAAAAGAGAAGAGTGAGTGAAATAAATGTTTTATTATGATTGATTATAAAATGGATGCATATTTGATTTTAGATAATTACATTGGAGATGTAAATATGCATTTCTCCATTTTTTTTTTTTTTTTTGCTAAAGTGAATCAATAATGAAAAGAAATACTGATGTGTCACTATTTAAAAACTCAAAAATGCATATTTGCATTGTAGTTGCTCTTATGTTCATCATATATTCAAATTAATTCGTAGTTTCTAAGATTATTATTATATCACTTCAACCAAAAGTACTTTAATTTCTTGTAGCTGTCTCATCAGATTACCAATAAAAACTTGCATGTAATGGTTTCATTGCCACGTGGTGAGATCGTTCAATGAAAGTGCACCATATAAAGTGGAAACATAAAAATATACTTTCAAGCTCCGTTTGGTGCGCAAGATTGGATTGAACCATTTCATGGGATTTGATTGGATTGAGATGAGACTAGGATTACATGGGATGAGATTAGATTGGATTGAACTTGACTAAATTAATACTATGTTGTGTTTGGAGAAACATGAGACTGGAATGAATTGATATGTTTTGTTTGGTGAAACATGATATTGGATTAAATATAATAATATTTTTAATTTGATAAAAATATATTTCCAAAGTAGAGATAAAAAATTAAATAAAAATAAAATAACATATTAATAAAAAAAATGATTATCTAAAAAATAATTAAGTTATATAAAATATAAAAATAAAAAAAGAATTCATTGGTAAATATATTAAATTCACTTTATTAAAATTACAGTTTTATATTATTTTATAAATAAATTTATTTAGTAATAAAATAAATTAAAACAGTTTTAAGTTGTTCCATTAATATATATATATATATATATATATATATATATATATATATATACAGAAATTCTATTATCAGTTCGAACTGATAAAAGTTATATCAGTTCCTTGCATGTGGGCCACTGGATTTAAATACTTTGACTTGGCTGTATGCACTTGTCAGTCAAAGTATTTAAATCCAGTGGCCCACATACAAGGAACTGATACAACTTTTATCAGTTCGAATTGATAATAGAATTTCTGTATATATATAATAGAAAAAATTAATTGTTTTAATTAATTTTGATAAAATAATACCCAAAAACATGTTGAGGAAAGAGGAAAGTGGGTGGATTTATTGGATGTGTAAAAGTAGCATTTAATGGATGTTAGATCATCTTTAAAAATAATCACAGGACAATGACAACTAAAGGTGGGGGATGGGGTAGGTTTATTATATCCGGCAATTGTGGGATTATTTTTGTGGTTGAGATTTGTAATCCCAAAGTGAAGTGTGCCACCAAACGAGGGAGAGGTATTAAAATATTCCAATCCGAAGCTTATCCGGTGCGCCAAATGGTGCCTCAAAGTTCCACACAACACTTTTATTGGACAGTCTCATTGTCACGTCAATGAAACCGTCCCATGTAAGTGTTTTTCCAGCTTACCTCCTCTTTCTCTCATAATAATTTAAGATATATCAATGAATAATATTTCCACTATGACCAATAAAGAGAGTGCTCATTCAGTCTGAAAATGTCTAAAGTTCTCAAATACATCTGAAATGACACTAGTGCTTTTCCAACTTCCCTCATCTGAAATGAGTAATGCTACAAGACCCAATTCACTCTTATATCAATTGAACATTAAATATTTTATCGGTGTGACAAGTAAAAGTTGAAATGATGTTTAGTATATATATATATTTTTTAAAGTATTACATTATAAAATCAGGGATTTTTAGAGAGAAGGACTCAAATCCACAATCTCATAGTACATTTGTGAGGAGTTTACAACCGAAACAACGTGTAGTATTACTTGAAAATTATACACATCTCATAAGTTTACATGAATAATTAATCCTTTTTGTCTCCGGTGAGGGTTACGTTTTTTAATGGAAATTTCGTTGAAGTTGATCGTTGGAAAGTAGTCTTCATCATGAATCTCATTTATTTCATTGTAAACGATCGAGTTACAGTACTTTGATCTCTATGTACGTACAGACACGTAATTTGACAGTATTCATTTAATTCGAGTTTCACAAGAGATCATAAAGAAGAAAACCGTATATATTTATAAGAAAATTATCTCAGATATTGAACATTTAAAAAAAAAAAAGTTAGATACAAAATATAATAGTGATTAGAACCAGCAGCAAATATTTGCAAGAGGAGTTCTTAAAACTTCTAGGATCATTTGGTGTTGGTTTCGTGGAATTAGTATCAACTAAATAACTTAAATTTTAATAAGACCTCAAATGTGTTTCAGACCAAAAATAAGTTGATCTCACCTTTTTTTATTAAAAAAATAAAATTTGGTCGAGACTTAGAGCATCTCCAAAAGGCTTTTCAAATGAGATAATTGTTAAAATCAAACGAGCCATATCATCATATTTGGCTCCAACAGACTCTTCAAATGGGATTCTTCAAATAAGATTTTGCTTCTCTCTCTTCAATATTGAAGAGCAACTTCTCCCTCTTCAATTATTATTATATTATTTTTTATATCACATCATCATTAATATTTGACATATATATCATTTTATCTTTTTATTAAATTCAATTAATATATAATAAGTTTTAATTTATAAATTTTATCATCATATATATTATACCGTTAGAAATATCTCATATAAATCTTTAAAATGAGACTAATATTGAATATTTAATAATAACATATTATTATTTCTAACTTGAAAAAAATGGAGGGTAATTAGATTTGTTAGAGAGGAATTTGAGTGCTTTCATTAAAATAATATAAATACATTTCTAATTGAAGAGTTTTTTTAGAAGGGCTTCTCTTTTTTCACTCATCAAATTGTCACATAAGTAAGTGTCCGTTTGGGGGAGCTTGTCTACTGGCTAAAAGAGCTTATTTAATTAAAAAAGCTCTTTTCAATTTTTTTTGTATCGTTTGGTTGTCACTCAGTAGAGCTTTTAGATGATTAAAAAAGCTGTTTTACGTCTACTTGGAGAAGTCCAAATTTAAAGCTTTTCCAAGTAGATCTTTTGGAGTTTTTTTAATAACACTAAAATCTCCAATATAACCCTATAATTTAATATTTACTAGAGCATTTTAGTAATTCTATCATTAAAAAAGCTCTTTTTTAATTGACAACCAAACAACCAACGACTTTCATTTAAAAGCTCTACCTCTAAAAGATCTACTGCAAAAAGATCTACTCGAGAAGCTCCCCCAAACGTATTCTAAGCAAATAGACATTTGAAAAGTGAAAATATAAGACTCTTTTGAAGATGCTCTTACTTGTTTTAATCCAGATTAATTATTTCCTTCGGTCAAAATTTATTTAATTTGGTCAAAGGTGTTAAAGGAAATTTCCTTTAACCGAGACTTTATTTTCCTTTAATCGAGACTTGTTAAATCTTGGGGATCCAAATGTGAGATTTTTTTTATATTTTTTTCGGATTTATATTCTCTTGTGATTGTTTTTGTTTCCTATTCTCATTTTTGCACTTCAAATCGCTACAATCACATACAAGAGTGATAAAATCGTGATTCCACATAATTAAGGTCAAAATGTATTGTTGTCTATTACTAATCAAATGTAAAAAAGTGTTATGTCCATGCATTTATTTTCACTTTAGAAAAAAATAACAATATTTCTAGAAATAGAGTAGTATATGACTTTAATTTGTCATGCTACTCTATTTTATTTTTGGCCATCCCTAGACAGCACCACCACATGTTGTCGATACGTGAATCTCGTTTATCTCATTACAAACATGTGATGGATAACGACCAGTGAAGCTACCCATCACCAAAAGTTTCACTATATATTTTAGTATCCGAGGTTCACAAAAAACCATCAACCAAAAAAGAAAATCTCTTGACCTCACAGAGAAAAAAAAATCACCTGGATATGTCTTGCAATTATATCCAAACTTTTTTCCCAAATCATCGTCTCAAAGTATGTCCACTGCTACCTACTAAAAAAGTAGTTTGTGGGTTGGTGACTCATAATACAGCTGCAACAACTACAGATTCATCGACTTGCAGCAAGACCAGTTTGATCATGAGAAAGCCATTGACAAAGAGTTTGGTTGAAATTGATCAAACTGATAATAAGTTGAATAAAGTTGTCAATCCAGGAAAATTTGGCAAGTTTGGAGGAAAATTTGTACCTGAGACATTGGTTGCTTGTTTGAACCAACTTGATGTTGAATTCAACTTTCTCTTGCAGGACAGTGAGTTTCAGGTTTGTTAACTCAAATCCTGAAGAATTTAATTTAAGATAACCTGATACTAGCTAGTTCAGTTGATAAGATCTGTTAAAATAATTAGATCGAATCTCGCTCACAGCAGAATTACAGGGTTTGATTTATATTTGGCTGATGAAATTGTTTACTTTGATTAATTTGTTGTATAGGAGGAGCTTTCGACCGCGTTAAGAGACTACGTTGGACGGGAGACGCCTCTATATTTTGCCAAGAGGCTCACAGATTACTACAAAAACGATAATGGAGAAGGGCCGGAGATTTATCTGAAGAGAGAAGATCTCAACCACGTTGGTGCACACAAGATCAACAACGCTATTGCACAGGCAATGATAGCCAAACGCATGGACCGGAAAAGTGTTGTAGCGGCCACCGGCGCTGGGCAACACGGAGTTGCAACGGCTGCTGCATGTGCTAAACTTGATTTGGAGTGCACCATCTACATGGGCACCACTGATATGGAAAAACAATCTTCTAATGTCCTCCTCATGAAGCTACTAGGGGCTAAGGTAATAATTTTTTCTTAATTATAAAAAGAGTGCCTGTTATATACTATCTGCTCTGACCCACAAATTTATCCTTAAAAAGGTTCGTGTGGGGTTAACAATAGCCTTTTTACTTATTTATATTAGAAATATTGGTTTTTAAGAATACCCTTTAAAAGAGATCTTGTGGTGTTAAAGCCCCGGCCTTTTTTTATTTATTTATGCCGCATTGACTTCAACCAGTATAAAAGAAAACATGCTAACAATAGTATATATATACAGGTCAAACCTGTTGAAGGAAGTTTCAAAGATGCAAGCTCGGAGGCCATTAGAGGTTGGGTGGGGAACTTGGAAAGCAGCTACTATCTACTCGGGACTGTGGTGGGGCCTCATCCATGTCCAAGCATGGTGAGGGAGTTTCAGTCAGTGATAGGGAAGGAAACAAGAAGGCAAGCAATGGAGAAATGGGGAGGGAAGCCGGATGTGTTGGTTGCTTGTGTGGGGAGTGGATCAAATGCACTAGGATTGTTTCATGAGTTCATGGAAGATGAAGAAGTAAGGTTGATTGGAGTTGAGGGAGGTGGGTTTGGGTTGGATAGTGGAAGACATTCTGCAACACTTGCTAGAGGTGAAGTGGGTGTTTATCATGGAGCCATGAGTTACTTGTTGCAAGATGAGGAAGGCCAGATACTAGGCACACATTCTATTGGTGTTGGGTGAGTGTATGTACATATGTAAAAACGTGGTCCTCTCTTTTGGTGGTCCTCTCTCTTTAATTAGCAAAGAAAAAACTCTACAACTTTACGCTGAATGTGACTCAATGATAAAGTATGTCCAATCAATCCGATATATCAAAAAAAAATTCAAATTTTGGTTTTGAAAACGTTTTTCATATCACTTATAAATTAATCCCTCTTTAAAGTCAACAAAGTATATGCTATCATGACATCTAAGTTTATTTTGATATACACTAATTAAACTTCTAATCTAAAAACAACGACATGCATGGTTGCAGGTTGGAGTACCCAGGGGTTGGCCCAGAAGTGAGTTTTCTTAAAGAAACAGGACGCGCTGAGTTTTATACCGCCACAGATCAAGAAGCTATTGATGGTATGTGATTATTCAAAACATGAAGAATAACCATAAAATGTACAAGCAAAATTTCAGTTTTTACTTGGAAACTAATTAAATTTTCAATTATGATGATCATGAATAACTAATTGTCTAATTTTTTATTTTATTTTTGTCAATAATTTGCAGCATACCATCGACTATGCAGACTAGAAGGCATATTTCCAGCCTTAGAGGCCTCTCATGCATTGGCATTTCTTGATAAACTTTGCCCTACTTTACCAAATGGAACAAAAGTTGTAGTAAATTGTAGTGGGCGTGGAGATAAGGATGCTTCTACAGTTTTCCAACACTTAATGCATCAATAAATATATAGACATACATACATACCTATCTGCAAGACACAGCGAGATTCAGTTACGCGATCCAGCATGTTTTTATATATATAGAGAGAGAGAGAGAGAAGTTGGAAAATTAAATTGAAATATTAGTTCTCCTCTTTAACAATACTGTAAAAAATTCAAGAAATTATTGTATCAATTTCAATTGTATCAGTAGATTGTTTTTTTAATATTTAATTATTTATACAGTACTCTAGTTGGATGCATTTAACAATTAAAGAATAGTATTATATTGGGTTAAAATTGAAACTAACCATGTAGCTAGTGGATTTTTATTTTATTTTTATACGGCATTAGTGTTTTGATTGTTTTTACCAAGCTTTCCACTAAAGAGACAAGAATACCCTTAATGATTTATGAAATAAAAATACTTAAAAAAAAACTTTTTAATTTTTTTTATTGGAGATCGGCAAGACCTCCAAGCGAGATCTCACCAACCTTCAATGGAGATCGGGTCTCCAATCTAAAAAAAAATGATGAAGAAGAAGACGATTTTTTTTTTTTTTTTTCAGATATGGAAAAAAATCCCAACAGTCTTCTTCAATTAAACACAACACCGGTTTTCTTCAATTAAACACACTACTAGTTTTCATCAATTAAACACATCACTGTTCTTTTTCAATTATACACACCACCAGTTTTCATCGATTTAATACATCACTGGTTTTCATTAATTAAACACACCATCAGTTTCATCAATTAAACACACCACCAGTTTAACTCCTAACGTGTTTAATCTATGTGTTTAATTCCTAGCATGTTTAATTCTTAATGTATTTAATCTGTATGTTTAATTCATAGCGTGTTTAATCTGTGTGTTTAATTCTTAATATGGTGCGTCTAATCTCCTTCTTCTTCACAGTTTTTTTTCCCTTTGACCTCCATCAGAGGTCGTCAAGACCTCCATTGGAGGTCACCGCCTCCAATCATTAAAAAAAATTTTAAAAAAATTTAAAAGAAAGTTAGTTTTAAAAAATAAAAATAAATATAAAAGGTAGGGGTAAACTTGTCTCTTCAGTGGAAAGTTTAGTAAAAACAATAAAAACACTAATTCCGTATAAAAATAAAACTCCTTAATTATTTTTTTGGGTTAAAAAGTGTTATTTCCTCTATTATATATATATATATATAACATTCACAAAGATATTTATGAGAAATCAATACGTTGAGATATACAGTAAAAATTTTGTGGACATAATTACATAAGGCAATAACACAAAGATATTTATGAGAAATCAATACGTTGAGATATACAGTAAAAATTTTGTGGACATAATTACATAAGGCAATAACAAGGTCACCTCAAGTGGTCCTAAGATTGAGTACTTCTTGTGTCGGGAGGACTATTAATCTATGTTTGGTAGGAGGGAGGGAGAGTATGAGGGATGGATGAATTAAGAGAGAGAGAGAGAGAGCATGAGGGATGAAGAGGATAAGAGCATCCAAAATATAAATTTAATAAATTTATTTATATTTTTTCATTATTTATTTATATTTATAATGAAAAAATATAAATAAATTTAATATATATATATATATATATATTTCAATTATTTAAATTTAAATATATTATTATTAAATTCAATAATTATATATATAATGAAAAAAATATAAATAAATTTAATTTCAATTATAAAATTTTAGTTCAATGAAATTAAAATAATTTAAATGAAAACATTAATTTTTTAAAGGTTTGGAATCGGAACCAAACCTTCAAAACCGGAATCGAAACCGAACCTTCAAAACCGGAACCAAAACCGGTTTTGAAGGTTCGGTTTCAAAATCGGTCTGGAACTGAAACCGAAACCGAAACCGAAACCGAACAGTCAAAACATCTAGAACCGAACTGAACCGAACCGGAACCGAGGAACCGGAATCTCTCCGAGGGAGGTTCCAATTTCGGTTTCGGTTTTGGTTTCGGTTTCGGTTTCGAAACCGCCACTTTCGAAACGGAGCAGGAGCCGAAGCCGAAGCCAAAACCGAAACCGAAACCGAAACCGAAACCGAAGTCTAAGCCGAAGCCGAAGCTGGAATCGAAACCGGAATCGGAATCAAAATCCAAATGGAAACCGGTACCGAAACCGAAACCGAAACCGAACCATCGGAACCAAAACTGGACCGGAACCCAACCGAACTGAAACCGGTGCCATGTCTAATCTTATACAATATTTTGTTTTAAATATTTATTTTTATTGTTGATGTAATTCGGTTGTGAAAAAATTATTTTAAATTAATCATAATTTGTTAAATAATTATTGAATATATATATATATATATATATATATATATATATATATATATAATATTTTAAAGAAGAGTAATGATTGTTTGGAAAAAAAGTTTAAAAAGTGGATCCACTTTTACTTTTTCAATTGAACACCATTGTGGGAAAATGAGACCCAAATAAATAGGACCCAAATGAGAAGACCCATTTTTTACTATTCAAGAGCCATTTTTGGTGATGTGGCAATAAATGGGTCTTAAATAGTGGTGGCACCATTGTGGATGCTCTAACATCTATTTTTCATATTGTTTGGTATTGAAAAGATGGTTGAATTGATTGGTTGGTATTTAATTTGTAAAATTACTATACTACCCTTAAAAAAATTGGAGGACAATAAAAAATTGGAGGGCATTATGGTCATTCCCCTCCAATCTTCTCTCCCTCCTTTCTCATCCACCCATCATTGAGGTGATTCATTTTGGTGGGCCCAGATGTATGACATCTCTCTCCTCTTCTCCTCTCCTTCCTCTTATCTCTCCAACCAAACAAGGGATTGGAGCTCTCCCTCCCTCCATTTCTCCCTCTTATCAAACACAGCGTTAGGCATAGGGATGGGCGTGGGGGCCCAATGGGGCAAGGGAGGGTACCCCCCCACCCCCGCCCCCACCCCGATTCCTTAAACCTCCCCCCACCACCTCCCCCAAAACCCATTTGGGGGGACTGGGGGTGGGAGCGTTTTGGGGGCAGGTCCCCGCGAAACCCATCTCCTCCATTTCTTTTCAATTTCAATTCTAAATTTATAATTTCCAATTCTAAAATCGGAATTCTTCTGGACATTTCAATCTTTAATTTGACACTATTAAAATATTCAATCCAAAAAGTAATAAAAATATAATACAAAATCCAAAATACAATACAAAATAATCGCAAAATACAATGTTAATATTAGACCATCTCCAATGCATATGCCAATGTCAATGTCAAATGTCAAATGTCAATGTCAAATTTGGCACAAAAAAGAGTAAAATGATATATTTGGCACATCAATTTAGCATTGTGCTCAAATACACAATTCTATTTAAAATGATATTTTTATTATTTTATTAATTAAAATTATAAAAGTAGAAACTTACCTTTAATGTATTCATTATTTCTTTTAATGCTTCAATGCAAAGTTCCATTAATGCATTCATTATTTCATTAAAATATATATATAATGGTATTTTTGTAATTAAAAAAGAAGCATTTATTGATATGTCTAATTTGCTATATTGTGTGCCAAATTTGACACACAATATAGCATATGTCAAATTCAGCACATCATTTAGCACTGTATTTGAGGATGATTTTTGCACCCTATGCTAAATTTTAGCATTGGCACAGCATTGGAGATGCTCTTATAACCACTATCCAGTAACTCATGTTAATGTTAATATTATAATTTTTTTCAATTGTTACAATTTTTATATATAAATAAAAATAAAAATAAAAATAATATATATTTATTTTAGGGAAATGGAGTTTTGGGTTTGAGGGGAGGTACCCCCACCACCTCCCCCAAACTATATTTAGGGGCAAAGTTTACCCCCACCCCCACCCCCAAAATCCATTTGGGGGCAAAATTTGCCCCCAAAACCCCATGGGGGATGGGGCACCATGGGAAACACCCATCCCTAGTTAGGCAAGATGATCTCTCCATAGGTCAAGTCACCAATTTGTCAAAATCTTCCACTAACATCTACACTGAACATATTCTGTATAGATAGTGAAATATCCATCAAGGAAAACGTATAGTCATTTTCATATTGCTTTGGTACGCACGAAGTTCCAATGAGTCTCTAATTGATGCAGAAATTACTGATATATCCTTTCATCATCGTCTCCACCATCACCAACCAAAACATTAAACATCTTGCCTAGCTAATAGGGATGAGGGAGTGGTTAATTAGTTCTAATGCATATTGTTGTTTAACATTTTCCCAGGAGATCAAATATATACTGTTGTTTGAATAATGACTTTTTCCTAGGTTTTGTTTGGATAATATATGAACAACTGGTGATAGTGTATGATTTTTTTTATAATTCTGTGGTCGAAAATATATTCTGGTAGCTAGCTGTCTGGCTGATTAGAACCAGTCATGTCAACCACCACTACCACATACACAGGAGATACAGTTTGCTAAATTTTGTAATTATGTCGATATATAATCCGATAAAAACTAAGAGCATCTCCAATACAAGAGTTGCTTGTGAAAAAAATAGATGCCACGTAGGATTAATAGGCTTTCTATTAATAAATCTTTCTCTAATGCAACCGTGCATATTCAACGTCAAGCTGACGTGACAAAAAAAATATTAAACATTATCAATATGACTGTCTACTTTCAGATGGTCTATTGCACAGTTTTTTTTTTTTCAGTTGACTCATCAAGTATTTAAAACCGATATTAATTTTTTATCTATTTTTGGTAAGGAAATAAAATTTTTTTTTTTTAAAATGGACACGTCATTAAAAAATATATATATATGTTTTAGACAGAAGTATTGGAGACTAAATTTTGAGTTAATTGTCTATCAAGTCTATTTTTATGCCACATAAGAATCAAATCTCTTAATATTGTTGTCATGTCATCGATTATTGGTATAAAAGTCACTTTTGCATTGGAGATACTCTAAAGTACATGACGATATATATAATAATATATTCAACTAATAACCATAATAATTACAAGCAATTTTTCATTGTTTAATTACTTGGCAACTCAAATTCAATTTTTAACTACTTGTGTGTTTATTTCAAATAAATAAATACTTGTCTGTTTCACTACTTATCAAACATACGATGTGTGATGAGATGAGAGTGGTCTGGTAGTAAACCTCTCACGAGTCACGCATTTACGCTTACAACACAAGATTACGTAATATTTAAAATAAAATAAAAAATAAAAAATACGACATCTAAGCGGGAATCAAAGTCCTAAATGTAAAAATAGCTAGTTTCAACAATAATCAACGGAAGTACAAATTACAAAATGAAAATCCAATGAATCTGTTTTCATAATCTCAATTCTGATCACAATATATATATTTATATTATGAGAAATAGTAAACTCAAGTTCTGTAACCCAAAAACAATTCTAAAATAATCTATTGAACCAATTAGGAAACTGCTGAAATTGTAAATCACTGCTGATTCTCTTCATCAGTAACAGTTGGTTTGGTATTATTAGACCACAGTCGTCTTTTGGAATCTGGACTGTTTCTTTTTTGAATGCTTTTATCAGCTTCTGTAGCCTTCTTGTTCGTATCTACCGACACTAATTAGCTAGGTGTCCATGTTATGGTAAGCTTCATCATCAAAATTTGGGTCTTCTTCTTCGTTTTCATGGACTAAGTCTAGAGTACTCTAGCTTCCTCCTCATCCTGGATTTCGGTTAGATACTCGTCCGTTTTTGGTCCGAGAAAATACCCAAGGAATAGGGTATTTCATCATGACCTCTATATATGTTATTGCCAAAATCATCTTCAGGAATTGAAAAATTCTGAAATGAACTATGGTAGCGTTATTTACTAATCAGGAATATATGAAGGTGGGGGAATTCCGGAGAGAACCACATAATATGATTCCCAATCGATTTTAGTAAACAAAGTAATCACAAATTAGGAATTAAATTCCCTTTTGTTTTTTAGGATTCCTGATTAATAAACGCACTGTTAAATTGGTGGTGTTCAGTTAACTTCAAAATGTATTCGAACTACATACACACAGGGGCGAATTTAGGGAGGGGCCGATAGGGAATATGAGTGTTTGAGTAGATGTTAGAGATGAGAGGATACTGATTAGAGGTAAGAGACGAGTTAAAGAATCAAAGAATTTATGAGAAAGGAGAAAACCTTGGGCAGTGTGTCGTTGACTTTAGCATTAATTTTTGTTTTTGACATTAAGTTTTTGTTTTGTAAATAAAACTCGATTGAGTTTATTTTAGCCATTTGATCATCAACCATTCCTGGAAATATATTTAAAATACAAGATCCCTTATTAGTTTTTATTTAAGTTTGTTCAAAATTATTATTATTATTTTGAAATATTACAATAATTCATAATTTTATGTGAGTGTGAGACTCCAACCCCTAACCATGGTGTGGGTGTGAGAGACATACCACTGGATCAACCACATTTTATCTTATTCAAAATTATTTAAAGTTAATTTTATTTGATATGAATATTATAAAATTAAATTGTAAATATGTAAATAATTGTGATTTAAATATATTAATAATATAGTGGCATTTTAAATATGTTATAATGAATATATTTATTTTATGTCTGTTTGTCGTTTAAATTATTGAATATTAATTATCAAAATTTTTTAAGATTTTAAAAATGCTATTTAGTTTTATTTATATTAGTTGGGAACTATTTACAACTATGTTATGAATAGACATAGGCTTTACAAAAAGAAAAAAAAAAATCTCGCAAACTCATTCATTAATCATTATGTAATTGAAATGGAAATTGGACTAAAAAATTAATAAATTTAATTATAAATGATTTTTGAGATATAAAACAAAAGCGACAAGTTACATTTGTCTTGTGTGACCTTAAATATTAGTTTATGTCTTTGGCCCCTCCAAAACGAAAATCCTGACTTCGCCCCTGCATACACACACATTCACATACTTGTACCGTACAAAATCATTGTGTTGGTGCAAAACATTAGTGCTTCCACTTTCCATTACCATATAATTAATGTTACAATGAAGTAGCTAGAAACACATTTTAGCAAATACTATGCTACATATCTGCAGAGGAACGGTTTAAATTTCCGTTAAACCTTCTCCGCCTCGTCCTTCTTGCACCAGAGGAGATCGTAGACACTCCTCCGACGCAGCAGTTTCTCGTTTGAACGGATGAGAGACTCCGGCTCGGAGAGAAAATCAGGGTGATCACAGACTAAAAAAAGAAAACTGGAGGCAAATTTTATTTTTTGGAATTAAAATAGCTGAAGTATGTGGACACATCATTAAGAATGGTTGACGTGTCGCTCATATGTAGAAACATATCAGCAAATCTATCTAATGTGTCTGAACACATCAGTACAGGCTGGCTGATGTGTCTAAACACATCATCCATTAAGTGTAGGGCGGATGGCATGACTTGTCACGTCAGGAAAAATGGCTGACGTGCTCGGACATGTCAGCAAATGCTGATGACGTGAAAGGGCACGTCAGCATTGTGTTGTTGACATGCTGATGTGTTCTAGCATGTCAGCGCTGACTCGATGATGAGGAGAGGAAGCCATTTCTAGACATGAATTGATCAAGTGGGCTGATCTCACATGTCATAAACCCTAAAATCGATAAAATCAGAGAGAAGAAGAAGAAGAAGAAAGAACCCATTCTCAAAAAAGAAAGAACGCCATGGGTGTCATCAAGTTCTGTGCCGTCTACAAAATCGGCGACTTGGGTTATGCACTCAAGGTGTTTGATACAAATCCCCACCCAGACAGACGCTTTCATTTGAAAATACTACTGTTATGAGAGGCTCTGCTTGAAGTGTCAATTATTTCCCAGAAACTGCATTCTTTTGTCTACCGAGTTGTCATGGTGATACCGTTGAAGAAGGAAGACAAGTCCATAATCATGCCCGTGTTTTGAAATTCGGGTACAGCTCAGGCGTGATCGATCTGTCAAAACAATTTGGTACACAAAAATTTGTATACCCAGTGTATGTGAACTTTTGAGTTCTTTGAGGAAGCCAGGAGGGCCTCTGATAGGATGTTACAGAGGGATTTTGGGTCTTGGCCCCAGTGGGGATATGTTGATGTCTCGTGTCTTGATGAGGCTTTGAGAGTTTTGGAATCAATGCCCAATTCTGTTGTTTGGAATGCGCGTTTGCTGCTTATGTCAAGAACAAAACAACCGTTTTCGCGAGGCGTTTTGATTTGTTCGACAGGATTGATAGCAGAGAACGTGGTTTTGGATAAGTTCGTGGCGGCGAGTATGTTATCCGCCTGCATGGGGCTAGAAGCAAGGGGAGATCATGGGACACATAGTTATTACATTGAAGAAAGAATGGAATTGAACTGGACACTAAACTTGCTACTACTGTAATTGACATGTTTTGCAAATGTGGGTGATTAGAGAAAGCTTTAGAAGTTTTTCACAGGTTGCCTTGTAGAGGGGGTTTCTTCATGGAATTGCATGATTAAAGCTGTTTAAGGAGATCGAAAGGAACACACTTAACGACCTCAACATCCAACCGTAGATAAAACGATACAACGGAAAATAAAAATGCAAACAAAAATTAATAATCAGAAGAACGAAATAACTATTTTGAATTTATGAGCTAATCCATCGATAAAATTCAAATCATAACAACCTCCTTCTAAGAGCTATAATTAGAAGAAACCTATCTAATAGAGAAACTATATTTGAATTAATAAAAACAAATTCTAAAATAATTAATAACTTAAATAAATACAAAATAAATGTAAATATAACAATATGTATTCATTACATTAATATTCTTAAAATTCAATATCTTTAAAAATATCCACAGCATCACAAAATAAGCTAAATTTAATACAAGTAGAATTGTATTAACCAAGAAAGAAATAGAATTGTATTAACCAAGAAAGAAACATCATGTTCTGATCAACAAGTAATTCTTTGATAATAAAACAACAAACAGTTTTCAATAATGTTTGATGGGTACATCTTGTAATAGCTCTCATATTCAATTAATTCGCGAAAATTTTTTTTTGGAAAAAACGAAAGAATCCGGCAAGGTCACCATCGACCACTGTTGCTTCGTTCAATCCGTAGGTTGAAAAGAAATGAGAAAGTGGCCCTTGCACAGAATCTGCTGACTAAAATTACTTCTCTGTGCATCCCTACATATATGTCAAAACAAATAGAGAAAGTATTTTGCAAACGATCCTGAAAAGAGATGAGTCTGAAACCTATATCTATTACATCCAGGTTCTTTCCATTTCACGGATTTTCTTATCTCCCCTAGTCGTAGTGTACTGTTCCCCATATCAAATTTTCAGATCTTGAAAAACTCAAGAGCAACAGTCAACACAATAAAGAATGGTTATATTTCCTCTACAAGTTTTGACAAAGAGACAAGAATGCTTGAAAGGTAAGGGAATTTGTAATCTTTTGCTGCATGATACAATCCAACTATACATGTACAAGATTCTGGCATGAAGCCGGGGTACTGCAAGCTCCAACAACACTACAGTAAAATTAAGAAAAAGCGTACCACTAACTAGAAGCAACTCAATTCAAGCTACAGAAGACTCAGATGCCGTCTAATTTAATTAACTCCGCATTCTTTTTCTTTGACTACCCTCTTCAATATTCCCCTGTAAGTCACAAGAAAAAAAAAATGTCTAAGAATAACCGATAAATTTGTATAACTTTTATAATCTGGCTCATAGCCAAAACTGTCTCAACTGCATCAAATATCAATATCCCATACATATAAAAATGTATTTGAAACCTTTTGGTGTTGAAACCCAGTATCACAAAGGAATTTTCGAGATAAAGACAGAAAGCATTCAAACAACTAAGTGTCCAAAGCAAGCAGAGAACAAACTACTAGACGGAACATAACCAAAAATGATTGCTTTTACGTCCAGCAATTATTTATTCATAAAAATGTGCATGAAGGGACGCACAAAGTAGTCATGATAAACTATCAATGCACTGATCAATTAAGCACACTACTGTGTTATTCGCATTTATTACCCCAAGGGACATACATACATATCTCAACTTAATAGATCTACTGTGAGTGCTGAAAGAATAATGGTTAAACTAAACTCAAAAATTTGATTATTTTTTTTCCAAAGTTGTCAAGCAAGTACGCAACACAAACATCATTAAAAACAACGTACTACATGTAATAATAATGATCTATAAACTAAGAAAATAAAAAATGTTTGCCAAATAGAAATGAATGATTAAAATAGTACAGAGACTCGAGCAGAAATGCATACCCCTTCATCGTGTGTAAAATTTTCAGGAGGAACCACTGTAGACTCTGACCTGCATTTGGCATGCACTATGGGACCTAACTGAGACCTATCCATCCCCACTGTTGCCCCCTCAGGTGCATTCATGTAGACAGCCCCTTTATACATCCATTCCTCAGTATCATCACTGTAAAAATCATCAAATGGCTCTCCACATAATGCACATGCATTCTGGTCTTCATCAGCAGGAACAGCCATTTCTTCATCATCTTTCTTTTCTACAACAGTCTCAACGGGTAAAAAACCAGGAACTGCATCAGTTCCCAATGCCTCTGCACCACTGAGCCACATACTAGCACTTACAAACCACTTGCGAGATGTTTTCTGTTTACGATTCTTGGACATCCGGTTCTTAGTCACATGCCAATCCATATGACTACTATGCTCCTCTTGACACTTGAACCGAAGTCCACATGTGGTACACTGTCTTGGAAGATTGGCATATAGAGCACTTATTGCAGACTCATGGCGCACCTTAAGAAGATCAGCATTAAACTCAAGTCCCACGGGTTCCTGGACATAAAATTATTTTGGTTAGAGACAATCTTACATTGCATAAGAAAGGGAACTATTCCATGTGGGGAAAAAGTTACAGCATAATGACAGCAAATAAATACCTGTACAGGGGTTTGGTTTGTCAATGAGATCAAACCTTGAGCCATGAGAGAAGTAATCAAACCAGAAAATGCACCACCTTGTGGTTGGCCAGGGACGGCTGGGCCTGCACTTTGAGACACAGGTATCATGTGGGAAGAAGCGGGAGGGGGACCTGGAGGAAGAGGCGGCAAGGGTCCCCCTCTTAAATGCAAGGAGCTATTTTGAATATTTTGGTTTGGTAAAGGTAGTTGTCCAATGGGATATGAACTTGATGGAAATATACTCATGTTAACACTCCCTTGTGGAGTGTACCCATGATTCAAGTGCGGTGCCAGTAGGTGAGGTGGCAACGGAGCTGTGACAGATGGCAGAAAATTATTTCGAGGATCCTGAGAAGGATGGAATCGTGGCTGGCCCTGATTTTGCTGAATCTGAGCAGAATGTTGATCATGCAATTGTGGTGGCTTCATCAGACCTGGTTCCTTCATCTCAGAATTATTAAACTGCTGCTCATGCATATACAACAATTTATTGGGCCCTTGATTCATAAAATTGCTAGTGGCATTCATTGAATCAAACTGACTCCTGGTCTGTTTCTGCAGTGGATAAACAGGGTGCACAGGTAGTGGATGAGAATGCACATTTACTGGAGGCCATGCCCCAGTTGATGATGGTATAGTGGCTGACCCGGCTCCAGCACTAACCGAGTCAAGACCAGAAGAACCCAACCTTGACATTACTGCAGGGGGCCTCACAAATTGTGCATCAGCATCTGGAAGCTTGTCAACAAAAGAAGCCACTTTCTCATGAGCAGTAGCTGAATATGGCATCGGGAACTCCCTTCCTCTTCCTTTGGCATTAAGAGGGTGTGATGACCGAGGGAAGCCTGGAACTCCCTTCCAGGCTTCTTGAGGATAGCGAGAACCCAGATTCTGATTTGGCTCAGAATGGAACCCAGATACCTTACCTGCAAATCCACGTCCAGACTGCAGAAAACATAATAAAACTTAAAAATACAATATCAAAGTTGGAAATTGGTAGTTTAAATCTATAATATTTATTACTTGTGTAATTGAAAAGTAACATTTTCTGTAAAATACAGAAAATTGAATTGATGAATGAGAAGAAACAAAAAAAATCATCATATACAAGAGTTATCTGTGCTGAATGAAAAGCATGAACAGTTTTCCCCCAAAAAAGCCATGATCAGCAAGAGGGACCCAGATGGACAGAATACGATAATATGAAACATGGTCAGATTCAACTGTAATACCTATTTTATCACCACTTTAATAAATGAGAGGACAAGAATGGAAAACTTTTGAAATTTCACTAACCTATAAATGAATAGAGAATGTTTAGAGGTAACATCATTTGAACACCAAATAAACAAGAGTAATGCTACTTTGCCCAAATCTGGTGCCCAAATGACGTGGCAACACTCTCATCCATTCATTTAGATTGTATTAGATTTGCTTGATTTAAATGAATGGATGAGAGTGTTGCCGCGTCATTTGGGCACCAGATTTGGGCACCAAATTTTGGCAAAGTAGCATTACTCAATAAACAAACATACATGACTATACAAAGGACACAACAAAATAATTGAGAAACATACACCCAGAGAAGGCACTGCATCTTCAGCAATTATAGAAGAATCATCCACCAAAGGAAGCTGTGCTTGATTTGAGTGATTGCTCCTAATATCAGAATCCAATGAGGCAGCATTCAACTTTCTGAAATCAGGCCTTCCCCCAATGCTTCCAAATGGTGGAACAGATGGCAGGAAATCATTTTTCCTGTCACGTTCTGCCAGAGTAGGGTTCATATCTTCCCAATCAAACTCCTCCTCTTCAGTGTTCTGCCATGATCTTGGTGCTGCCTTATTGCCGATTCCATTTATACCCGGACGTTCAACCGGCAGAGGCTTATTGTTTGAAACTCGTTTGTCATTTCCATATGCGTCTATTAAGGCTCTTGGTCCTTGATGTTCATGTCCATTGCTCAGATTATAACTCTCGAATCTGTTGCGGTTATCATCAGAAAATTGTTTTCTCCCCCATTCACTAATATCCTCATCCCTGCTGATTCCTCTACCTAGTCCATAATCAAACACAGGATGAGATGGAGAGGCCCCCCCAATCCGCCGAGGAGAATTTCCAACTGTAAATTCATCAACTTCTGATAATATCCTATCAGATCCAATTCTAGAAGGTGACAAAGGTCTTCCAAGTCTGGAACTTGAAGATGGATGCAGCTTATTAGCCCCATGGGCAAAAGATGCACGACCAACAGTACCTGTTGAATTCAATCTTTGGGCTCCAACCTGTGAGGATGTAACCTCTGCATGATCAGAATCAAACTCATCATATCCAATGGCGGGTTTCTGACCATATAATTTTATATTTGAAGAGGTTCCTCTCACAAGCTGAATATTCTGCAAGGTTTATAAACAAATTTTCACATTTTAGATGTCAATATTGTCTGTCTATGCACAAGACCACAAATGAAACTATATATACACACAGTAATACAGCCAATTAACATGAAAGGGACACATATACCCTAAGCAGCTTTGCCAGTCAAGTAGATACTATATTGAAATAAAAGTAATAAAATCAATGACAGGAAAAAGATAAACTTCATCACTCCCCATCTAACAAATAGAAAAATAGGAAAAGAAAAGAATGCATCCATAGAAAACTGTTAAAAATAATAAGTCTAAACATACATATGGGAAAGCTAATCACAGGAAAACAAAATAATAACTTAATAAGTGTAACCACACATCAACTCTTAAAAAAGAGTCCTTGTTTAATGCAAGGCAGCAAGGCTTTGCAATAGTCACAACATAAACGAAAACTTCATGAATTATGAGACCATGAGCACCATTTACATATGTTCCAAAGAGTTTTGAAATTGAAACAACACATCTCCATTTGAATCTTCTTCTTAATATTTTTCCCTAAGCAGGATGGTCCAGCCAAAGCAGCAACTGGAAAAGGGTGATCTAAACACTGTCATAACAATCAAAATGTTAACCGAAATGGTTCACCGTTAGACATAAATCTGCCCAGTTGCACATAGCAGAAAACCACTAACTTTCAGTATTAGACCAGATTCTCTCAAGATGATTTTTCAAGTTTTGGCTATAACTACCATGCGGGAAAGAAAGGAAAGACTAGTGTTCATAACCTACACAAACATTTACTTTTTTTGTTACAAAACCCACTAGTTAATGCCAAAATGGTGACTACAACATGATGTAAAACAATGTACATACATTCCATTGGAAGGCTGTAAACTTACATATGTCACAGATTTCATTCACAGTAATATATAATTATATATAAGCTGCAGTGTAACCATTTTGTGTTTTGTGAAAAGGAGAGACAAAAAGAGATTTTGTTGAAAATTCTTACATTGTCCGGGGTTGGCTGTTCCAACTGACGTATATATTTAGGATTAACATGTATGCCATGAGTCGGTCGAGGCGACTCAGAAGCCCTCACAGAATTCAAGCCTGATGATTGTTTGTTAACTTGAGAAGAAAATTGTAGTTGTGTCTCAATCTCGCGGAGGACTGCAGGTGGAAAAACTGATGACCAAGTGCCAAAGAGGTGCCGCATAGCAGGATGCATGTTAGGATTCACTTGCTTGTATGCCAGACAGAATACCTAGTTATACAATAAAATCACAAGTTATGAAATCAAATTCCTCACAAAGTAACGTGCAAAATTTTAATCAAAAATTAAATTACTCACCTCAGGTAAACGGGAAGAAAAGAATTTAATATAGTCTCTGCCAAGGTTCTTTACAATACTGTCCAGAAGATATAATGAGGGCAATTTTTGCTCAACTGGGACCTAAGCAGCAGACAAATCAACAAGCATACAAAAATTAGATAACCACCTCACTCATGAGGTAGAAAACAAACTGAATTTCGATTTCATTTTATTTCCCATGTTTTGTTCACCAACCTAACACATCAAAATGTTAAACCTTTTTTCGCCTAGTTACACAAAATCGAATTTAATGGCTTTTCATTCCAGGCTGTAGACAATGAAAAATACTTCCTTTTACCCTGGGAAACTAACAACTTATTCCTAAACGAAAACAGCAATGCAGAATGACATTCAAAATGCTGAAATTGCGAATTGGTGAAACGAATGAACACAAATTCAACAGTCCAGAAACCATAATAGAACCAAACACAACCAAGTTAAAGCATTTGAATTGGCCACCAAACACTATCAATTTCACATTTCAACAAACATTGACGCAGCTACGCAGTGCCACCTATTACTTATAACAAATTAAATGCAAAACAACACTCTGACAAACCTCGACAATCCTGGCGCAAATTGCATCAGCAATTCCCTCGCCGTGCGCCCTCTGGTCCCCGGCAATGATCGTGAGATCAGTAATTATCGGCTTCGAATTGAAAGTCAAGTCCGCCAAGAACATCTCGTATAGCTGCACCACATCCTCCATACCCACCGCCGCCGCCGCCGCCGCCTCACCATCTCCGCCCACAGAAGAAGCCCTAAAATCCTCCTCCCGCTGCTTCAACAGCGCGCGAAACCTATCGATTATCTGCGACGCCGGCTTCTGCGCCAGCTCATTTGGCATCGGCTTATTGCTGTTAGTGAATGCAACTGACGACGAAGACGAGGACAGTCTAGGGTTTTGCAATAATTTCCCCGATTCCATCCAAGTTCGCGATAAACAACAACAACAAAAACAAATTAGGGTTAGGGTTTTTAGACGACAACATGAGACGACGGCAACACGGAGAGCTCTATCACTACTACTGCTACCATCGAACAAGCTTTTTATTTTTATTTTTATTTTTATTTTTCCTTTTTTTCGATATTATTATACAGAACTGGTGCTATTATCGTGATAGCTCATTTTTTTTTTTTTAGCAGAGAGAAAATGATTATGATTTGATCGGACGGTTAAGACGCGGTGAGATGAAGTGGGGTCCACTGGATCTTTCAAGGACAAATAACTGAATTTTTGTCGGTATTTACAACTACGTGGACGTTGATTAAGCTACTCGTACTTTCGTTTAAATACGAGTATTTATGCAGAAGATTCAATCTAATGATTAAAGGGCTCGTTTGATGTATTGTACTGTATTGTATTAAGAGCTCGTTTAGCATAATATATTGTATTGTATTGGTTCGTATTGTATTTGATTGAATTAGATTGTATTGGATTGTACTGTATTATCCTTATACAAATATGTGTTTGATGATATTTTGTATTAGGATGAATACAATCTCTTTACTATGTATCAGCTAATACGACATCTACCGTATTAGACCAATTAAAATGTATTAGCTAATACGATATATTAAAAAGGTGTCAAACAAACGTTGTATTGTATTATTCTAATACATTTAAAACTCCTAATACAATATAGTGCAGCGCACCAAACGAGCCCTAAGAGTTTAAAATGTATTAGAATAATACAATACAACTTTTGTTTTGCACTGTCTAATATATCGTATTAGCTAATACATTTTAATTGGTATAATATGGTGGATGTCGTATTAGCTAATACAGAGTAGAGAGATTGTATTAGTTAATACAACCGAAAACAACCTAATACAAAATATCACCAAACACATGATTGTATAAGAATAAACTAATGCTAGACCACTCAAAAATTTAGCCTAAATTTCAATTCAAATGATGTGGTAAATGATTTTTTTATTAACCACATCTATGTGGTAATGACAACTCACTTACCACATCATTTGGGTTAAAATTTGGGTTAATTATTTGGGTTGTACATCATTACTCATAAGAATAATACAGTTCCAATACATCCAATTCAATCTAATGCAATACAATACAATGTGTCAAACGAGTCCAAAAGATTTCTAATTAAATCAAATAGTCAATGAATTGGACAGTTGTTAGCTCTTTTGGTCAAGTGATTTTAGAATGTACATATAAACCTTTTTCTAGACAATTTTTTTTCTTTTCTTTTCAAGTCTGATATCAATTGGATCAGGTATAAATATAATCGTTTTCTAAATATAAGTCAGATCGATAGAGTATTCTCACACTTTACGAATTTTTTTTTTTTTTTTTTAAAGACAAACTAAGAGGTAAAAAAAAAAAAAAAAAAAAAAAACTATTTAGACAAATTTATTAGAGAAAATTTTGGAAGAAAAAACTATCATGAAATTCGAAACCGAGTATATGTCATGGAAATACATTTGAATAGTTATTCATATCATTTGTATTCAAATGCATTTGCATGCACCAAATGCATTTGAAGATTTTTCCATGAGTGCAAGTGTGAGCAAATGGGGCAGATTTTGCTGCTGCATAAAAAACTTGTGAGAGGACTTCTGCCTCCTAGTGCTGGTATTGTTACTTTTACAAAATTGAGTTGGCAGTGGAGTGGACCTAATGGTGTGAAATGGGTGGGTTGGGTCAAACCAAACCATATTTTCATAGGGCCAACCAGTTTGTGGACTTGAGCTCAAACTCAAAAACCTAATT
This sequence comes from Acer saccharum, assembly GCA_030490815.1. Taxonomy (NCBI): domain Eukaryota; kingdom Viridiplantae; phylum Streptophyta; class Magnoliopsida; order Sapindales; family Sapindaceae; genus Acer; species Acer saccharum. The sequence continues at coordinate 3,505,202 of CM059877.1, read as the reverse complement.
TATGGCCCAACCCTGCCCATGAATCTGGCTCAAAATGATCTTGCCCAATCAGGCTCGGGCAGCCCGGTGACAGGTCTTTAGTAACAAGAAAATAAATATCGATACTTTGATTGAAATATTCCTCATATTTTCCATATTTTTAGAGACTAATATCAAAAATATCTTTAAATATCTATGATATTTCGATCGAAATTTTCAAAAATTTGAACCCCAGTATTTTCAACAAAACTGATATTTACTTCCTTGTTTAGTAGGGGTATGTAGGATCCAATACGATCTCATTTGAAATATTTTCTTGAGTTTTCCAAGAACTTGCTTGGTGGTTCTTTTGCTATGAGAAGCCAAAAGGAAGTGTGATAGCCTTTGAAAGTTAGACAAGTAATATTATTATTACCTTCTATAGAGATCCAAAGGACATTGCGTCTACATTGCATGTGATACTCACGTGTACATAACACTAACAATTTTGTCCACACGTCCCACCTAACCTATTATATGCAGACTATTCCTAAACAATCATATGGTCCCTCTCATGCACTTGTACTTTGGACACTTTTAAGTAAAAGTACTTATATTAATAAAACACTTTTAATTAGATCTTTTATTAAAATACATTCAAATGATAGTATTAAAAAAAACTACTAAAATACTAATTAATTTCTTCTTCAAAACTTCCTTAAGTATTACAATAAATATTGATATTGAATAGTCAAATCAGGGCTTTACCAGGACATGCTGATATCAAACAGTATATATAAGACTCATAAATCTACGGTCATAATGAGAAATAACTATTTCACAACATCAAGAGAAAACTCCTCACATATTCTTATAATAACGATAAATAACTATTTCACAACATCCGGAGAAAAACTCATCACATATTCTTAAAAAATGCACGTCATCTCTTTTGCCTTGAGATGTAAATCGGATCAGAAAATCCTAGTCCGATCCAAAATTTCATACCAATAAAAGTCAGAATCTAAAAATACCCAAATTCGGTTTTTGGATATGGTATATAGAAAAACGTTGTGTGGATCAGATAAATTCGAATTTGTGTTTTTTTTTTTCAAACAAGTCCAAAAATAAATAAAAAATTTAGATAAAAGTATTTACAAAACACATTTACATTGCCTTTTTTATGAGATTTTTCACATTGATTTATATTGTGAAGAATGGAAAAAATAGTGTTTTTTTTTTTTTTTTTTTTTTTTAAATGACGAAATCCAATTCGAAAAAAATCCAATTTCGATTCAAATCCAAATCTGAAACCAATTAGAAATTTTAATATGCAATTCCGAATCTAATCCAGTCCAAATTTCGTTTTGGAAGAAACTTTTTTTTTATAAAAAAATCCGATCTGATTTTTTTCGAACCAAATCCAATCCAAACCTGGAAATCTTAAAAATCTGAAAATTTTGGATTCCAAATTCTGTCCGTTTGAAATCATAATCTTTGCCCAAATAGTAACGTACCTTCTCTTCCATATTAGTTGTTTATATTATATCTAGATAAAATAAAGTAAATGTTAATATGCGTATTAAAACCTTTATAAAAAAAAATTGCATTAGAACCAAATTCTCTCTTTATATATATGACATCAAACGAGTTAAGAGTCTATCGGACCCGTCTGATCAACTCCGAAAAGAAAACTCTCCTAACATACTCGTAAAATTATTTTCAACGGTTTTAAAAATAATTCCCGTCAAATCGAATTATAGTCTTAAGGTCAAAATAATACACCCTTCTAACATGAACAAAAACAAACAAGTAAATATCTAGCACAACCCATCAATTGAAAGTCCAATAATTTGAATGAAAAACAATTATGGTCCGTCCAAAAAAAAGAAAAAAGGAACATGAAAAACAATGAAAATAATTCAAATTGACAAGTGACTTAACAACTAGTATCCAATTGCAAATGTCATGTGTCATGTGTGTGTCTTTTTCAGTGAGGTTTTTTGCTTGGTCATTCATCGACTATTGAAACTCAACTCAGTTTGTTGTCTTGTTAGGTTTATATATATATATATATATGCCTGGAAGTTGCTGCAAGAATTTGCGGTGTAGAATGAGTTAGCAGAGCCCAACAACAGTCAACCAGCATGCATGACACGTGAGATTTTCCGAGATAGTTAGAAACCATCCGAATATCTACATCGATACCTACTCTCGCAACATCATTGAGTTGTATTGACTATTGAGAATCCAAGATTGTCTGGTGGCTACTAGCGGTAGGTCATTTCTTTTGCCAACAAAATTGAGATTGTCATTTCTACAAAACCATTCAAAAATTTTATTGAAATTTATGAAATCAAGTTTGAATTTGAGTACATCCGTTCAAAGAATTAAAAACCAAAACAACTATGGTTATGAACTTGAAAGATATTTGCCTACAAAATGGTAGGTAATAGTACTTGTTCTTTCGGTTGTAAAAGAGAGCTCATTAGTTTGGTAATATCTAGATTCGAGTCACCGTATTACATATGGATTTAGACAATATCTTTAATAAATAATGCTTATCTTTTTATATTGACGAAGGGTTGAATCCAACCTTATTTTAAAAAATAAGTATCCGAAAACTTTTTTTCTTTCGATAAGAATAACTATCTGAACAAGTTTGTAGTTATTGGTCTAAGCATATTTAGATAGAGTAACTATGTGAATACCATTGTGTGTCGACTCGAAACTGAAATATTATCGTAACGGACCAACATTATTTTGCACCAAGAGGGTTGTGGATCATAGTCTAATCAAAGCTTGAAAAGTAAAACAGAGCAAATATTACGTTTAAAAAACTTCACAAAAGAAAAATCAAAAGAAAAATCAAGCTGTCAAATTTGTCACTACCCAAATCGCACACATAGAGACAGAGCTCTGAGCACATCTCCCTATAAATTATCTTTCTCTTCCACCATTATCAGACAGACTACAACACGACACAACCCACCTTCCATTTCTCTCTAACAATCTTCCTTCAAGTTGTAAACCAAAAAAAAAAACAGGTTCAATTCAACACCATGATTTCTTCAATCAAGCACACTTCCTCCTCCTTCACATCTGCAGATTTCTTCCCCAGAAAACGTTTTTCATCTACAAAGCCGAGATTTTCCCCGCTACCCATCATCAAAAACTCGACCTTGAACGACTCGTTCTCGTCAAAGAAGCCTATCCATGTCTCTACAACACAGAGCTTCACGTTTTCGCAGAAAGAGCAGCCGAAGCAGCAGCAGCTCCTCCAGACGCAGTGCAACGCCTACGAAGCAGACCGGTCTCGTCCTCTGGACATCAACATTGAAGTCCTCGACGAACAGGCCCGGTTAGAGGCAGCCCAGAGAATCAAAATCGGCATCTACTTCGCTACTTGGTGGGCATTGAACGTTGTGTTCAATATATACAATAAGAAAGTTTTGAATGCTTTTCCATACCCTTGGCTCACTTCCACGCTCTCTCTGGCTTGTGGGTCTCTCATGATGTTGGTTTCTTGGGCTACAAGAATCGCTGACGCCCCCAAAACCGATCTCGACTTCTGGAAGACTCTGTTTCCTGTAAGTTTGTTTTGTTCTGTTTTTTTCAAAAATTTCACTACAGAGCATCTGGGGTTTCAGTTTTTAGAATTTTAATGGTGTTTTCTTGATGGGTTTGTTGTGTTTTGTGTATATATAGGTTGCAGTGGCACACACAATTGGACATGTAGCAGCAACTGTGAGCATGTCAAAAGTTGCAGTCTCGTTTACTCATATCATCAAGAGTGGTGAGCCTGCTTTCAGTGTGTTGGTCTCCAGTTTCTTGCTTGGTGAGACGTTTCCGGTGCCGGTTTACCTCTCACTCCTGCCGATCATCGGAGGCTGCGCACTAGCCGCCGTCACAGAGCTCAATTTCAACATGATTGGTGAGAAGAACTATATTTCAATGTGAATGATCACATTATGCAGACGCCCGTATCTGAGAATTTTAATCCGTGCATTGATTGCTGAATTTTGGTGAATTTGGTTTGTTTTGTGATTTCAGGATTTATGGGAGCTATGATATCGAATTTGGCATTCGTGTTTCGTAACATTTTCTCAAAGAAAGCCATGAAAGGGAAATCTGTTAGTGGCATGAACTACTATGCTTGTTTGTCTATGATGTCTCTGCTCATTCTCACACCATTTGCATTTGCTGTGGAGGGACCTCAGATGTGGGCTGCTGGCTGGAAAACAGCCCTGGCTCAAATCGGACCCAATTTTGTCTGGTAATTAGTTTGCTTGTGACGAATGGCTCTCATAGACTCGATTGTTTTCGATAATTTGTTCATTTTTTGATGAATTACTAAGAGAAATCTCTTTAAATTTTGATGCAGGTGGGTAGCGGCGCAAAGTATTTTCTATCACTTGTATAATCAAGTTTCATACATGTCACTTGATCAGATTTCTCCTTTGACGTTTAGCGTTGGGAATACAATGAAGAGAATATCCGTCATTGTCTCCTCCATCATCATCTTCCACACGCCTGTACAACCCGTTAATGCTCTTGGGGCTGCCATCGCGATCCTTGGCACCTTCCTCTATTCACAGGTATATAATTCTCATCGCACTATCTTTTCATTTAGATTTCTCAGGACCACTTGCTTGTATGGAGACAAAGAAAAGAAAAAAAAAAAAAAACTGAAGAATAGCCTTTCGATCAATATGCTTTAGGGCCATTGTTCTATCAAGTGTTACAAATGGTAAAAACTGAAAATTCAGTTTTTTCTCTAATTGAAATTCGAAACTGACTTCTGCATGCCCTGATAAAAATTTATGAGCAGGCAAAGGCTTGAAGAACTTGAGGAAGGCGTTGTTGCTTAATGCATGCGGCGTAAACTAGGAGAGACGGTGAAGAGATGAGTTTCGGACGTAGGAGCCATAGTAATGAAGTCTGATTGATGATCAATACAGAGTTTGATTGTGATCAAGTAGACTGAATGTTGGTTCCTTTTGAAGATCAGAGTAGCTAGTGTAGTATTTATATGAAAATTAAGCCTGTGATACTAGCAACATGGTAGTATATATAAGAACCATAATCTGTAAGGTCTGCTAAGATCAAGCTTGTAGCTTGTAATAATCAAATCCTGTAATGATGATACTTTAATTCTTAATTGATTTCTTTGCCTTTATAAATTACAGCTTAAACTAGAAGAAATTACAGCTTTAATTCCAAATCACAACTTGCAACATAAATACCAAAAACTCTGTCACACAAAAGTCAAAACTAGCTCTTTGTCAAAACCCAACTTCAAAATCTTCCCACGAATCCTTCCACATAAGTGTTAGCAGTTTCTGATACTGAATCCCACGAATCCTTCCATAAATAAATAAATAAATTTAAAAAAAAAAAAATTATTTTTGACAAAATTTGTAAGAAGTTTCTATCTTTAATATAAAGTAATCTTTATTCACAAACTTTTTAAAATAAACATTTAAAGCAAACATTTTCTCCATTATCAAACTAAGAAGGAGAAGGAAATCTTAAATATGGTCCTATGGAAATTTATAGCCTAACATACAATAAATTAGAAAATAAAATAAAAATAAATACACAATACTGAAACCATAAAAGCCAAAAACAGTAGCTGAAAAAGAAAAATCTGGTTTTATACAAGAGTCGGATTAAACTTACATCTCTTAAAGCCATAGCTTCTATGGTTGTTGATGGGTTGGAAAATTTACCAGGCGATGGGTATGGCTGAAGCTTCTGGATTCAGAGGAGATGAGATGGAAGAGATAGAAGAGATAGAAGGGTGATGGGAAAAGAAAAGGAGGCGTCTGTCTGAATTCCTTTTTTTTTTTTTTTTTTTTGAAAGAGTTAAAGGAGGTGTTGAAGGAAACGGACGTTTGATCTTGAAATTCAAGTTTTTCAATATTTACTAGCTAAATGCTGATGTGGGTTTTTGACAGCCTTTGGATGTTAAATGGAATGATAGGATTTAATGTCAAGGATAAACAAGGACAAAAACCTTGTCAAGGAGAGGATCCGGATCCATTTATATATGTCTAGAAGTTACTGCAAGAATTTACTGTGCAGAATGAGCTAGTAAAGAGCCCAACAAGTGGCAACAACAGTCAAACCGGCATGCATGTCGCTTGCTGTTACATCAATCTTTTAACATGAAAATACTAAGATGAAAAGTTATTATTTTTTGAACGATTTAACTTGAGGTAAGTGTGAAAAAGGAAATAAAAAAATTTGTAAATTTTGTGCAGTTCATTTTTGCCTGCTTGCTTTATGAAGTTATTCATATATACAGTACTTTGCTTAACAAGGTTTTTTTTTTTTTTTTTTTAATTGTTTTATTTATTTATTTTAAGTATATGTTCTTGATTTTTCATTTGATATTCATCGATTTCAACTCTATAGTCTATAGATAAGTAAGTGAGAAAAAGAAAAAGAAAAAAAAAAAACTTTGTAAATTTTTTATAGTTATGAAAATAAGGATACAAGTTTTCATTTTTGTTTGCTTGATTTATGATGTTATTCATATGTATATGCTCTATTTGAAAGTTTTCTTTTTGTACATTTTCTTGATTTTCAATTGATCATATTGATATGAAGTTGGTTTTATTTTAATAAGTTATATAATCAGATTTTTATATAATAAAAAATATATATTCTCCACAGTGCTTTTCGTTACTTATAAAAACACTTTCATGATTTGGTTAACTATTTTTACCGATTTGGTAACCACTTTTACGGCTTAGATAATCATTTAATTTTGTGAATTTTTTTATTTATAATTATTTAATTTTGTGAACAAACATAAATTATTCAAATTTGTGAAAAATATGATTATTTAATTTATTCTAATTAATTATAATTATTTAATTTTTTGAAATAAATTTATTAATTTTTTATGATAAAATATTAATTATGCTAATTAAAACTTATGATTTTGTAGATTATTTTATTTATTATTATTATTATTATTTTAATTCATTTTCTTAATTTAAATAATTAATAAAAATAATTTTTTATTAAAAATAGGGATTGAAGTTGGCTACCATGTTAAAGCCTCAGTTGCTATTTGTTCGTATGATGCAGGGACTTTTAAATCCCTGCATAGTAGTCGTTCCCATATAAAATAATTCAAATCGACAACTAGTATCAAACTGCAAATGCCGAGTGTGTCTTTTTCAGATAGATTTTTTGTATGGCCATCCATCGATTATTGAAACTCATGAACTTAGTTTGTTGTCTTGTTATGTTTATATATGCCTGGAAGTTGCTGCAAGAATTTGCGGTGCAGAATGAGCTATAGCAGAGCCCAACAACAGTCAACCAGCATGCATGTATGACGCTTGCTGTTAATTACATAAATCTTTGATGGCATGAATGTAATATAGGTAGAGATGACCGCGATTCAGTTCTGGATCTGGTTCTAGGGGGAATTGGAACCGGAACCTAACCGCCTGGAGGAGGTTCCGGTTCACCTGATTCCGGTCCGGTTCCGGCGTTTCGTTTTTTTTTTCTTTTTCTTTTACCCAATCACCATCACTCATTCACTCCATCTCCATCAGACCATCATATTTCTCTTCTTCTTCTTCTTCTTCTTCTTCTTCTCTCTCTCTCTCTCTCTCTCTTCTGGATTCTCTTCTTTCTCTTCCTCTCTTCTTCTCTTTCTCTCTCCCCGATTCTCTCTTCTTTTTCTCTCTCTCCCCGCCACTCTCTGTCTCAATATCTCACTCATCTTCACTCTCTATCGATCTCTCATCATCGATCAGGGTGGGTTTTGCAGCGATTTGGGGTTGTGGTATGGTGGATGAGAACGAGGTTCGCCTTGTAGATGGGTGGGTGTTTGGAGGTGGGGTGGCCTAATTGATAGCCGGGTTTGGAGATTTCTGGTTTGATTTTGGGTTTGGAAATTTCTGGGTTTGTGATGGAGATTTTGGGTTTAATTTTTGGGTTTGGGGGTGGTGTAATGTGGTGGTGATGGGTTATGGGTTTATGTTGTTGGTGATGGTGGTGTGGTGTTGCCAGGTGGTTCTAGTGACGATGATGGTGGTGTTGTGGCGGTGGTGACGAATTCTGGGTTTGGAGTGGTGACTGTGTGGTGGTGAGTCTGGTGAAGGATTCTAGGTTCGGAGAATTGATGTTGCTAGATTCTGGGTTTCAAAATGTTAATTGGTGGAATTGGCGATTCCAGAATTGGAACCAAACCGCCGGTTACGGCCGGTTTTTTATTTTAAGGAACCGGAATCGGAACCTTAAGCCTTACGGTTCTGGTCTTGTTCTAGAACCGGAACCGGTCCGATTTTTGGCCTACGATTACGGTTCGGTTCCATGGTTTGAACTGAACTGCGGTCATGTCTAAATACAGGTCTCTCATAAGACAGTTTCACATGATTTTTCAAGATCTTTCGAAACCAAATACTACATACATGACCTTGAATATCTCCACAGCAGAATGATACGTACTCTTGTAACATCATTGAGTTGTATTGAGATTTGAGATAGTCTAGCTACTAGCTAGGTAGGTGAAAAAATATCTCTAAGTGCAACATGTATAAAAGACATAAATTTTAAGAATAATGTTATTTTGTCCAAATTTAGCATTCATACCAAAATGATGTGGCATCACTATAATCCATCATTAAATGAATGGATTATAGTGATGCCACGTCATTTGACCATCAAATTTGGAGAAGTATTTAAAGATAGATATGGATATGGAATTCAATAAATGAAATTTTAAGGATTGGTACTTAAAAAAAAAAAAAAAAAGCATTTTTAGATTAAAAAAAAAGTTAGTTTAAAGTAAAACATTTTTAGTAGGGTATTAGTTTAAATTCCATTCACAATACTTATATACAAAAAAGTTTTTATGGTAAAATCTCAACTATCAGTCTGTCACATTTATCACCAAAAGTTGTCACTAGCAAGAACTCTATAAATTCTGTCTCTTTTTCACGGACCCACCTCCCATTTCTCTCTAACAATCTTCCTTAAACTGAAAAACAAAAAATTTCACTAAAAATAAAAATTCAACACCATGATTTCTTCAGTGAAGGACATTTTCTCCTCCTTCACATCCTCATATTTTCGCAGATTTTCTCAACTACCCATCATCAAAAACTCAACCTTGAAGCCTCTCCTTGTCTCCACAACACAGAGCTTCACATTTTCGCCGAAAGAGCAGTGCAACATTGAAGTCCTCAATGAGAAGTCCCGGTTAGAGGCTGCTCAGAGGATCAAAATCGGCATCTACTTCGCTACTTGGTGGGCATCGAACGTTGTGTATAATATATACAACAAGAAAGTGTTGAATGCTTTTCCTTACCCTTGGCTCATTGCCACGCTCTCTCTGGCCTGTGGCTCTCTCATGATGTTGGTTTCTTGGGTTACAAGACTCGCTGAACCCCCCAAAACCGATTTCGAGTTCTGGAAGACTCTGATTCCTGTAAGTTTATTTATTTATTTATTTTTTCAAAATTTTTACTATAGAGCATCTGGGGTTTCAGTTTTTAGAATTTTAATGGTTTTTTTCTTGGTGGGTTTGATGTTTTTGTGTGTATATATATAACAGAAAATACCCCTTACTAACCAAAAAATTAAGGGGTTCCTATTTTTATCCGGTATTAGTGTTTTAATTGTTTTTACGAAACTTTCCATTGAAGAAACAAAATTACCCTTGCACCAAATTAAACACACTGGAGTTAAATACACTGAGAATAAAAATAGTGGTGGGTTTAATGATGAAAACCGGTGATGTGTTTAATTGAAAAAGACTGATGTGTTTAATTCTCTGTGTGTTTAATTCTAGTGTAAAGGTAAATTTGTCTCTTCAATGAAAAGTTTTATAAAAACAACCAAAATACTAATATTGGCTAAAAATAGGAACCCCTTTAATTTTTTGGTTAGTTTTGATTTTAACCCTATATATATATATATACGGAAATTATCCTATCAGTGCATCCTGATAGAATTATATAAGGATATTGAATGTGAGCCACTCGTTTTACATACTTTGACTTGGTATGTATGCACTTGTCAAATCACTGTTATAAATGAGTGGCTCACATTCAATATCCTGATAAAGTTATATCAGTGCATCCTGATAGGATCGGGACCGTATATATATATATATATATATTTGAAATATTACATTAATTCAGGATTTTATTGGGAGGAGAGGACACAAACCCAGAACCTTGTGGCGTAGGTGTGAGGGGTATACCACTGTACTA